>CM070541.1:36362233-37794569 GCA_036346415.1 Raddia guianensis | reverse complement strand
CGATGGGCTCGCCCGCTTACGCTGGGAACTGGTCGCTCACCGTGGTGGGGCCTCGCCGATCTTTGGGGCTCGCCACGCCACGGGCTCGATCGTTCGCCGACGCGTGGGGCCGCTGATATCGTCGTGGGGCTCGCCACACGCCGGGTTCGATCGCCACTCGACGTGTGGGGGGCCGCCCGGCTACTGAGGGAGCTCGCCACGCTATTTGGGGCCTTGTCGTCGCCGCCGACGCGTGGGCCCACTTGATACCGTGGGGCTCGCCCACACGCTGGGTTCGACGCCCACCGACGTGTGGGGCCCTCGCCCGCCGCTTCGAGGGGTTTCGCCATATGTATTTGGGGCCTTGTCGCCGCCGACGCGTGGGCCCGCTGATCTTCACAGACTCTTTGCACCCCTAAGATTTATTAATCGACACCCCGCACGTAGATCGTGTGCTAGGAGCGCATAATGTATACGGGGAAGGTGACCTACCCCGAGCGTAGAGAGCTCCATGAAAGAACCAAGTAAGGAGATCTAGTCCCGAGCACCCGAGCTCGTTAAAGGAACCGAAAGTGCGACCAGCAAAACGTGCGGTGAAGAGCCCGCCTGGCGAAGAGTCGCCGGCGAGGCGATCCAACCGAGCACGGAGCTCGCCATGAGGACGAGATCTGCGCCGGCGGAGAACTACCCGACGCGAGGTGAATCACAACCCGACTGATCGAGCCGCAAGAGAACGTGTGAAATCAACGCTTTACTTATAGCGTATTCCTTGCGGCGGTGTTAGCGTTGTCTTGGCAAGTGCGTAACCGACGCTTGGAGTGCCGTTGCGATGAGAATCGACACAATGGGCATGCCCGTTCGCGATGAGAATCGACTTACGGTGGGCGGGACTCCGTTGGTGGCGCACTACCTTGACTTAGCCTGTGAAGGTCGGTCTTAGGGGCAAAGGCAAGAAATCATCTGTGAGTGAAGTGAATCGGTCTCCGGCATGCGCGAGCAAACCCAGAAGAGAGGATCTGAGACATCGGTTGTGGTGGGGAAGCTCGGAACCTCGCCGCGACCATCAATGAGTCCGACGTTCCCGTTCTGTAGTTCTGCGAAGACAAACAAGAAACGAGCGACAAGGAAAAAAAAGAGTAAGAACGGGCTCTAAGAAGAGCAAAGCGAGTTTTGAAAAAACAGGCAAAAGACGACCTACCGCACAAGACATAATTTTTTAAAGATGCGCCCCGATAAGCGTTAGTGTCACCTCGGCGAATGCGAACCGACGCCAGAGTGCCGTTATGCGATGAGAATCGGCTTACGGTGGGCGAGAACTCCGTAGGTGGTGCATTGCTCGATTATCGTGGAAGGAAGGACGTGGCATGGATAAAAAGACGTGTGCGGGCAAGCGCAGCCCGTTGTGGCTAAGACCGCTAACCGTGAAGGCGATCGGGACCTTAGCCGCAGCAAAACGCGCGAGGCGAATCTTATCCGCATGGACGTGCGGCGTTAGTGTCGCCTCGGCGGGCGGAACCAGCGCCAGAGTGCTGTTCGAGTTCGTGAACTCAGTCCTCGAGTGGCTGCACAACGGACCGGTTTTCTTAAAACTTTCTAGCGCTGTTCGCCTTACTCTTGGTTTCCGCTCGTCCTTGTCTTTTGCTACTCTTTTTGCGTGAAAAGTCGCTCGGCCGACTTCAAGGCTCGATCTGCGCCGCTTTCGGCGGTCTTGAGTCGCTTCGGCCGCCTCCTGAGGATCGCTCTCCTCGGTCGATTGGGACTTGAGCTGAATTTCGCAACCCCTGTACGCTTTCGCTTTTTTCGGTTCCTTTCTTAGCGTTGGTTTTTCAAAATCTCGTTGGTCTTTCGCTCCGTAGCGCCCCCGTCTGAGCATGTCTTTTATCCGGCGACGACCAGACGGCTCCGGTTAACCAAAGCGGTGCACCACCGATGGAGTTCTCGCCCACCGTAAGTCGATTTCATCGCCAACGGCACGCCCATCGTAAGTCGATTCTCATCGCGAACGGCACTCCCGGCGCCGGTTCCGCGCCGCCGAGGTGACACCAACGCGCGCTGGTCCATGCCCGGATAAGATTTCGCCAGACGCTTTGCTCGCGGCTAAGGTCCCGTCGCCTTCCCCGGTTAGCGGTCTTAGCCACAATGGGCTGCACTTGCCCGCACACGTCTTTTTTATCCATGCCACATCCTTTCTTGCATGGTAATCCAGAGCAATGCACCACCTACGGAGTCCTGCCCACCGTAAGTCGATTCTCATCTCAACGGCACTCTGGCGTCGGTTCGCGATTCGCCGAGGTGACACTAACGCTATCGGGCGTGCGGAAAAAATTATGTCTTGTGCGGGTAGGTCGTCTTTTGCGTGTTTTCCAAAACTCGCTTTGCTCTTCTTAGAGCCCGTTTGCTCTCTTTTTCCCTTGCCGCTCGTTTCTTGTTTGTCTTCTGCAGAACTACAGAACGGGAACGTCGGACTCCGTGATGGTCGCGGCGAGGTTCCGTGCTTCCCCACCACAACCGATGTCCGCATCCTCTCTTCCGGGTTTGTTCGCGATGCCCGAGACCGATTCACTTCACCGCAGATGATTTCTTGCCTTTTCCTAAGACCGACCTTCACAGTTTGGCTAAGTCAAGGTAGGCCACCAACGGAGTCTTGCCCATCAGAAGTCGATTCTCATCGCGACCGACCTACACGAGGAACGCACGGCCGGGTCGATGTTCCAAGCGCTGGTCGCTTCTCTCCGTCATCCACCGCTCGCTAATGACCCGGATTCGGAAGGAGTTTTGATCCGCCTCGAGCGGAGCTCGTCAAGGAACTGTGACGCGCGCCAAAGCGAAGAGCTGCCCCGCGAGGAGATCCACCCCGAGCACGGAGCTCGTCGTGGGGACCAGACGCGCCTCCGGCCAAGAGTCGCCGGTGAAGAGATCCACTTCTAGCACGGAGCTCGTCATGGGATCAGACCAAGGCCCGAGCGAAGAGCGCCGGCGCGAGGAGATCTAGTCCCGAGCACGGAGCTGGGAACCAGATTCGAAGGCGATCAAGATCGAAGGATCGATCCGATCTGGCGAGGAAGAGACATCCCGCCTTCCGAGTCGTAGTCCTCGGGGAGAATCTCTGGTCGCCGATAGAGTTCGACATGTTCGTCACAGATCCCCACGGACGGCGCCTAATCGCCGACGGTTGAGATAACGATCTCAAGTCGCTAAGATTCTTTAGAATTGAGATAGAGACACGCCGAACAACCACTTAACAAAGAACGAACAGAGATGAGGTTTTATCCTGGTTCAGCCTCTCGGGAGAGATAATAGCCCCACGCCGGCCTTTCTTATATATCAGGAGTGATTACAAGAGGTGGCTCGACGAGACGAACAAGTCTCGGCGAGATTATGGTGTACAAAAAAGCAATATGCGATGACGTGCTAAGTCTTGATCTTCTGCCCTCTCTACACGTCGTACGGGTCTTGTTTATATAGTGCAGAGCAAACCGACCTACCGAGGGAATATCGGGCCGAGCTAACCACGAGATCGTAACGAACTCATACATGCCAAATATATCCCGAGGCAGATAAGGCATACTCCTAGTCTTGGGGATCACAACTCCTAATCCAATCAGGAAAACCAACGTCGGGGTCTTCACGTAGCCGTGCAGGACTCCTGTTTGAGACGGACTCAAACACGATTTCTTGGCCGTTACGCATCACGCTAGCCAGGAAGCTGTTCGGCAAGATGCATATGGGCCAGATAGAACCTTTCAAAGAGCTGGGCCCTGGTAGGCTGTTCGATTGGGCCGTCAGGGAGTGGGCCATGGCAATGGGCCGTGATTTTATCCCCGACAGGTGTAATAGGGAACGATCAAGACAACTGTAGCATAGATTCTCAAAGGGTCTCGACCAGCTAGCCTATGGTCGGGATCCCGATAGGTAATGTGTTATGGGATTGTCGATGGGGAGGAGGACCCATAGACATGCCCCGTAGATGTAGGCAATTGGGTCGAACTGCATTACCCAACATCGTGTCTCCTGTGTTGTTCAGATATTTTATTGGCATTAGGTTTTCTAACATTGGTTAGCAACAAAGACCCATGGCTTATGGAACATTAGCGATTCTCAGTTCAACCCATGACGTTCATTAATTTAGTCCATATACTCCTCTACCCTCTATTCTTTTTTTAATTTAAACTTCAAAGGTTTCATTCCCCATAGTTGAGAATGTTCAGTACATCTTTGACAATGATACAATCATCTCTCCACTCCACTCTACCAGTCTTAGCTAAACAAGGATATAAACAGAGCGGTACAGAGCCTCTCCACTGACCTTCATTGCCGGACTTGAAACACCAGGCAGTGAGCTCATGACACAGGCCGTTCCACTCTCTAGGAATAAACAACACCCTTGCTCTTCTCATCTTTGCTAACACTTCTTTTGCATCATTCACCCGCCATCCCCACGTTGATCTATTCAGCTCCTTCCTATTCATCCTGCAGATTACCCCTTTGCGGTCACTCTTTATCACAATGTCCTTCAAGCCTTCTCCTTCGCTAACTTCACCCCAACTCTCACAGCTTCAGCTTCGGCTTCCTCAACACTTGTCAGATTGGCCATTTTCCTCATCTCTAGAGCTAGAATATTCCTTGATGGTCTCTGACCATTGCCGCACCACCCCTTCTCTAGATCTATCATCAAAAGCAGCATCACCGCTCATCAGAGCTACTCCTTCCTGCTTATACTCCCTACTGAGTTCTTTGCCACTCACCACCTCCTTCAACAAAATATTATGTGCCTTCATCCATTGCTGATAGCTCACTTTAATTCTTGCTATAACTCCATTCGGTTTGATACAATTTTCTTGAAATATTCGTTAGTTTCTTGCTCTCCACAGCTCATAGAACATTGCCCCCATTTTGGCCAATTTCTCCTCATTCAATTTTGGGACCTCTCCCAGCAACCATCCATTGAGCGCCAACATTTCATCTTGTCGGATTCCCTATAGTAGATCCTCGGTACTCTCCACCTTTTCCGACACCGCTTTTGCAAAAGGACACTCGATGAACACATGCTTATCCGTCTCATAATATCCACAAATCTTACCGTCAGGATTGTATATTATACCTCTAATAGCTAGATTCCTACCCACCGAAAAGGGTTTTATTTGCATATCCTCCAGATTAAAAGTTGATGTCTCACCGGGTACTTCATCCAGATTTTCTTCCACTCTTTGTCACCACCCCTTTCTGAACTTGACCCACCTGTTGCTCTTTCCTGACTCGCTACATCTCTGTACCTAATCAGCTTGTGGTAAGCAGACATGACAGTGAACCTCTGTCTTTTCCAGCTCCCACCCCACCACGTCTTCAGAATCCTCTCTGGGCAAATTAATCCAGCTTATGTCTTCTGCATCACAAGGAAAGAAATAATGATTTTTTTCTGCAAATTCCAACCGCCATTCCTTTTGTCTATTAGTTCTGCCACCATCCTGATCGCCTCCGTTTCAATTCCTCCAAGAGGCTTCTTTATCGACTCTCTTAGAATCCGGTTGTTCTTCCAAACATTAAACTTTTCCCATTACCAACCCTCCAGATCAAACCCACGTCCAGTCGTCTTCCATAGCACAGACTTTGCCAGGTGAAGGAAGTCTTGTTTGGAACTTTAGCTTGAAGAAAGCTCTGCCCCGCGTAGTACTTCGCTTGCAACACCTTTGCACATAGACTATCTGGTTGAGTCAACAGACGCCATCCTTGTTTCACCAAGATCACCAAGTTAAAAAACATTTGATATCTCGAAAGCCAAGGCCTCTCTGAGATTTATGTTTGGTCAGTTTTTCCCATGCTGTCAAAGCAATCTTTCTTTCTCCCATCATCGCTCCCCACCAGAATTGTGAAACTCTACCCTCAATTCTATCTCTCGTCACAAAGCAAATGTCTTCCCATATATATGAAAATTTATATACGCATAAGGAGCCGTTGGATATCGTTTAAAGATTTGTATCTTTTTTTCCTCTCCTCGTCTTTTTTTTTACTTGTATATACTTTAAAGTGAATCATGGAAAATCTTGTTGAAACGTGCGAAGATTGGCCGAGAAATCTCCACCTGCCGCGAATCCAAAATCTACCAGCGCAAATCTACCGGTGTCGTCGTCGACGGCTCGAGCTCAGCCACGTGCACCAACAGCGCTGTCCAGTCAGTGTCCACGAGCTAGCTAGCTGCACAGTGCACACTAGCCGCCGCCGGTGACCGGTGAAGATAACCTCGTCAGCCATCCTCTTCCACCCCGCGTCCACATCATACACGTACGTATACTGTCTCCAAGGCAATAAACATGCAATAAAAATAGCTCTTCTAATCATACACGTATGGCACAAGTTAATTTCTCCCGAATAATTCCTGAAGCATTTTCAAAAGTAAAAAAAAAGTGAAGCACATGCGTTCATGTATAGTTGACGGGGAACATAGGCATGATCAACAGTAAACCTATTTAGCGGAGTCAGAAAATTTTGAAAGGCCTATCAACGCGATACGCGTTTAGTAAATGATGCATGGGGTACGCATGTGCGTGCTTTGATGTCTAATTGTTGTCCCTTGGGACAGTCGCTGTTTCTAGCGTGTGTTAGGGCGCAGGAGTGTGCGTGCGTGTTAGTTTAGGGGTTAGGAGTTAGGGAGTGAGTTACGTGCGTCTTCTTTGTACCCTCTCAAATAAAAACAATAGGAAAATGCACATAAGAAAAAATAGGGTAATGATTGAATAATGAATGAATAGTGGCGCTAGTATAAGGATTGATAGTCCTAGCATTGGACATGCTCCGAGGGCATGTCCATTGCTAGCCCCATTCTAACGTTGTGGCTATAGCAATCAATATACTAAACCAGTAGGGTTAGTAGTAAAATATAATAAAAACAATAGGAAAATGCACGTAAGAAAAAATAGGGTAATGATTGAATAATGAATGAATAGTGGCGCTAGTATAAGGATTGATAGTCCTAGCATTGGACATGCTCCGAGGGCATGTCCATTGCTAGCCCCATTCTAACGCTGTGGCTATAGCAATCAATATACTAAACCAGTAGGGTTAGTAGTAAAATATAAGAGATGGAAATGTAAAGATTATATAGAGGAAGTAGGTTCATGGGTGAATAGTATTAGGATAGAGTGACCATCGAACATGTCCTTATAAAGTTGGATAAAACTATTCTCTATCGAGCATGATCGATGAGATCATGACCTCAAAATTATAGACCCGGCCAACCTAATTGTCTTCTCCTTGGCCCAATATCATTGTTAAGCCATATGTCATTCTTAGGCCCAAACTCAGCCCCACCACTCAATTTGTCCATCCTAGATTTCAGTCCACCCACCTCCCAAGCAATGTAGCCACCATGTTTTCTATTACTTTCATTTCTCTTTTCTACATACAGTACTACTAACATGTCCTTGACTACTTAGGGGCAACGTATATTCTTGGGTGCGAGCTGCATTGACCATGGTGGCGTGAGGGGATCAATGACATGAGGCAAGCAGTGGCTGTTAATGACATGAGGTGAGTGTGAGTGCAGTAGGGGGAAAATGTTAAAGAGTGTGTGTGCTCCACCTCCAGTGGCAAGTTTAAGAACTCTCGCATTTTCCATTTGCCCCCCAATCCCCACAATGCCACAAAGTGGGCTTGTAACACCTTGGCTCAAATTCCCTTAGAGCCCAGCCACCTATGGGACTGGCCCGTGCATGCATAACATCACTATTAGACTTTCGGTCTCACTTCGTTTAAAAGGGTTAATCCATGGTGCAATGTGTGGACTAATCAGACCTTATATGCTTCATGAAAGCGCCGGTTCAATTCCGGCTCGCGATTCTAGACTCGCAAGATGGTACTATTCCACCAGAACTAATCAACATGAACCACATGAGCCTCTCATCACATCGGCCCGAGGTATAACAGGGCTTCTCTCTTTACTCCCTACGGTACACTCCACTGCTCCTCGATGTTACAACGATGCAAGGATTGGCGACAATGACATAAAGAGAAGCAATGGATGAGCTATAGCAGCAAGTAGGAAACGATGCCTCCTATGTGCGTATCTAGCGCGGGGGGGGGGGGGGCTCCCCTCCATCCGATCATGCCCTCGGACAGCGGGGACCAGGATTGGAATCGGAGACAGGATACCATTCCCTCCCCGTTGGGAAGTGGTCATGTTGCCATCCCTAACCATAGTTAAACATGTAATGACCGAGCTATATGCTTTAGAAACAAGATTCACTATGTAAAGAAGTTCACGAAATTGCAAAAAAAACAAAAAAAAACGAGACATTAGAAACAAATCAAACAATATATTGTTAGGTTTGCCTCTTATTTAAGTGGTTTTTTAGTTTTTACTTTCTAAGGAAAAAACCATCAAATCATATGTTTTTATTAAAAAAATGAAGTTACCGTTAACCTCGCTCACGAAGAATAATCATCGTTTCACCGGCGAGGCTCCTTCTCTTCGGCTTATTTATCACCTTACCTTCTCATTTACTTATAAACCGAACTTTGAGAGGTTCATGAGGTAGATTGCAATGGTCCACTTTGTTTTACTTGTTCATGTGAGCTATAAAATGTGATTTCGAGATAGAAAAAATGTACTTAGAAAACAAAAGCATTTGATGTTTTAATTTAGAGATAAGTAGATTTATCTAAAAAGGAAGATAAGCTATAGAGAAGTGTAAAAAAAAAGGATTAATCACAAGATTAATACTCCCTCCGTTTTTTTTGTTTGACGCATTTGACTTTTGGACACATTTTCGATTAGTCATCTTATTTAAAAATTTAGTGCAAACATGTAAAAAATTCATAACAAAATAAGTGATATTTGAATAATTTTTTAAAATAAGATGAATGGTTAAACGTGTGATTAAAAATAAAAGGTGTCAAACAAACGAAAACGAAGGGAGTAGCAACGAACAAGGCTCGGGCTCTCGGAGCCTGGAGATGATGGATGACACACTGTGTGATGCTACTAGCAAAGTAGGTTACTTGGCCAAATTGATCACTCAGACTCCAGCCACCTTGTCTGCGTATTGTCGATGAGCAAGCAAGCGTCCAACGATGGTGAAAGGCTGACTCACGCCTCTTAGTCTTATCTCTTTTATGGTATAAATGCAGGTGGGGCCCGCTTGTCGGCCACGCAGTACCAAATGCCTGTAGCCGTTTGTTTGTACGCACACGTAGACATAGCGCCTTTGTACAGGGGTGCGCGTGTATGTGTGTGTAGCAGCCCAAGGTAAACATCCCATTGGGCCTAGGTTATTGTGGAGAGTTCCCGTCTGGGCTACCTGAGCATACATAATTTAGATTTTTCTCAGAAGACGATTTTGGTATTAATCCTGAGACGCGCTACCGTGTCAGGATTCATACCAAGTCGCATTCTTTCCTGACGATGTAGTAAGTTTTTTCAATTGCAACTCAATAATAGCTTCACCATGTTCTACTAGCTGCAGCATCCAATGGTCCATACACTACAGGAATCGATCGAAACCTTGATGGCCATACAGTATCTTGATGGTCATTCTCTAGCGATCGATAAAGTACATCAAATATCGACGGTCATTCTCAATCTGTCGATAAAGTACATCAAATATACTGGGCGCGCGTGAGTCAGGAAATAACCGGACGATTGATTCCATTCAACGACGCATGTGCCTGGCCGTATTCTTACATTGAATTTGTGATGCCCTCTGGATTCCGATTCTATTGTTTGTTGTAGGGAACAAAGTATCTGTCATAGCTAGCTAGCTACATCAACTATGTTTTGCATACTGATCAATACCTCTAGTAGCGGATCCAATATCTCACTAAACCCCGTACTAAAATATAATGCACCAGACGTATAAATATATAGATTAACTATATCATAACAAAATTATGTTAAAAAATGTAAAGTTCTAATCGTAAGTACTCTTTTCTAGCAGCATACCTGGTATTTACATCAAAAATCGTCCATTAGTTACCGAAGTACGAGATCAGTAAAATACCATCCTGACTTAGTTACGCGCCACGATTGTTTTCCTCAATTGTTTCTAAACGAGTTTGATTGAATTATAATTGTACATGGTAATAAGATATTAAAGTCCTCTTCATTCTCTAACCCTAGTTCAATATTTCAATGCAAATTCTTATATAAAATTTTGAGTAATGACTAATAAAATATACTGGAAAAGAGAAAGCAGTGCGCTTGCTGAGGGCAGGGGCCGACGGTCGGATGTTGGCACCTCGGCGTAATCCAGTAGGTGCAGTGCAGCTCTGCCGTGATCCAATTAGTTGCTTGTTATGCGGCTACAGACCCATTCTGTTGCAACCCGAATTTATCAGGATCCACTCACGATCGATTGATAGTCCCATCGAACATCATCATGTAGTCACAATTAACTAAGAAAATAACATAATACACAAAAGTAATTGTTGCACAAACACTTATTACAATAGTTTGGTTAAGACGACATAGTATAGTTTAGAGTGCGGAAATCCAAATAATGCAGCAGAAATAAAGTATGGCAATACTCTAATCCAACCCTTGAACGATAGCTAGTCTTGATCGAAATCCGGCACAAAATCCTTCTGATCCTGCGGATAGACCGGACCCGATTCTTCTCCTCAATACAAATATATCCGTGGTTTGTATAGTGAGTACACGGCTACCCAGCAAGAATCCTTATAATGATGTAAGGATACAAATAAGAATAGGGTGGCTATTTTGTATAAATACCTATTCTAGTCATATTATTTAAACTGTTGTAAAACAATTTGTAGAGCAATTAATAATGATAAGATTCCCAAAGTAAACATACAGAGCTCGGCTTCGAAAGCCTCTCTGTAGAATAACATAAGTCTTGAATAACTCAATTCAAACCAACCCACCAGGTTAATTGTTTTTTTTTGAGCTAACGGGCAGTAGCTCTACCATTTCATTAAAGTAGGAGAGAAAACAGATTTACAAGAGAGAAAGGGGGAGGGGGAGGGGTACAACAACGGCCTGAGGCCACCCGCGACGACAACACAACAAACAAAAGGAAGTCCGAGGCGAAGACCAACGAACTGCAGAGGCGTCGCCTTCAACAAGGGAACGACACAAAAGCGCCGCCGAAGCAGATCTTTCGCCCAAGGGCTTCAGGAGCGCAGTGGCGACCACGACAATGCCTCCAGGGAGGGAAACGACGCCGAAGCGCCGCCATCGCCGGCCAAGCGCGAAGCAAAGGCAAGGCTTTCACCCGACGCACCCGCTCCCAAAGCCACACTGCAGGGGGCCCAAGCCAGGGACGCCGAGAAAGCACAACTGATCCCAAGGCCACAGCCGCTCCCCCGAAGAGGGGCAACAGGGAAGCAGAGCAGCAAGGGCAGTCAACGCCGGCGGACCTCCGAACAGACCCGGTGAGGACACCGGAGCCACCCGCCACGACGCAAGCCCGAGAACCCCAAGGCCAACCGCCGAAGACTACCACAGCAACGCCGAAGACCACCAAGGGCCCGCGCTTGAACCCACGAACTGGGCTCGCCACCAACGCCAAGGGGCACCTCCCACGAGCAAGCCGGAACACCCGTCGGCTGCCGGGGCGAGCGTGACCCAGACCAACACCTCCCGGACCCAGACCAACACCTCCCGGAGGGGAGAGGCGAGGGGGGCAGCGAGCCTAGACGCCACCACACCGGCAGAGAGGGAGGGCCGGAAAGACGGGGATGGGAACAGAAGGGGCGCTCCCCAACCGGACCGCCGATCCTCCCTCAGACAAAGGGAGGGACCGGGAGGAGGACCGGGGGCACACGACCCGGGCCACCGCACTCCAGGAGAGAGGAGGGCAGCGGGGCAGGGAAGAGCAAAAGACGTCGAGGGAGCGACGGCGGCGACCAAGAGGCGACAGGGAGCTCGAGGATGGCCCACCAAACCAGCAGGGCCTAGGCCCAAGCTGACGGCGCGAGGCGAGACAGACGGCGCGCCACCCACCGGATCTGACCTGGCCACCGGCAGGGGGCGTCGACAGCATGGAGGGGCGAGGCCGCGAGGGAGGAGGGCCCCCACCGTCGACCAGCGTCGGCCAGCGTTGGCCGCCGACCCCGACGAAGCCAGCGCGCCACGCCGCCGACCATAGCCCTCGCTTAGTAGGGATCGCGCCACACGCCACAGACGGTCACAAGAGTCTGTAAGGCCGCCGCCAAGAATCAGACACCGCCAGATCCGCCACGGCGGAGGAGGATCTCGACCTCCGCGCCGCCGAACGGCCGCCACGCCACTCAGCGAGGCCGAGGGCACGCCGCACCTACAAAGAAGGAAGGAGGAAGAGAAAGGAGAAGGAGGAGGAGGAGAAGGGAGAGGGCCACCGCCGCCGTGGACGGCGGAGGCGGTGGCGAGGCACCGCGCCAGCCCTGCGTCGTCCTCCCTGGCGGCACGGGCGGCGACCGCGCCTTATTCATCATGTGTTAGTATACCATGAGACTACCATGTACAACCTTCCTCCCTTCCCATGACCGTAAGAACGGCTGTCATGATAATTTTAACTCTGCAGAGTGTAGCACACTTTATCCATAAGCCTAGTGGTACTTTTATGTCTTAGTTCTTTGTTGGGAGCCCAGACCAAGTAACGATACAAGGCGATTCATTAGTTTTTTCTGTTAACACTGATACCCCTCTATGGTTTCAACAATATGGGTCCCTCTCGTGAGCCAACGGACCGCAGGCCGATCTTTTCAAAATATCGTGTGCTAACAGTTTTTCCTAACTATTAAGCTAGGTCTAGCACATGTTGGCCGACATGTTAGAGCTAACACTTATGGTTGCTCTTGTATGGTTTGGCCGGATAAGCACACGTCAAGGGTCCTTAAACCAAAGTGACTACCTCCACCACAATCCTTATTCTACAGAACCACCCGACTTGCCACCTTTAGTCAACACACGCCACATAGGTTTTAGTTGATTAGGTTATTAAAGTAACTCTGCGCCTCCAAATATAACAAATCACAAGAATAATAAATTAATGAATAACCTAAACAACCCACGAGCACTAGCAACTATGCACAAGGATAGGCTAGTAAATACTAAGGCAGCAATAAATAGGCTAAATTCGTAAGGTAGATGACTCAGTGTGAATATAATAGGCGTCTAACCCTTCCCATCATTTCATGCATGAGAAAAATAAATAAAAACAATAATCGGGTGAGTTTTACAAAATAGGAGAGTAAGATACTGTCGACGGTTGAGATAACGATCTCAAGTCGCTAAGGTTCTTTAGAAGTGAGATAGGAGACACGCCAAACAACCACGAACAACAACGAACAGAGATGGGGTTTTATCCTCGTTCAGCCTCTCGAGAGATAATAGCCCCACGCCCAAAGCCTTTCTTATATATCAAAGATGAATACAGAGGTGGCTCGACGAGACGAACAAGTCTCGGCGAGATTATGGGTGTACAAGCAAAGATCGTGTCTAGCGATACAAAAGCCGATCAAGTTGTAAACTCGTGCGATGATGCCCCTAAACGCCGTAGGGCTTGGTTTATATAGTGCAGAGCAAACCGACTCACCGAGGGAATATCGGGCCGCTAACTACGAGATCATAACGAACTCAACGTACAAATATATCCCGAGGCGTATAAGGCATACTCCTAGTCTTGGGGATCACGACTCCTAGTCCAATCCGGAAACCACGTCCGGTCTTCACGTAGCCGCAGCAGACTCTTGTTCGAGTCGGACTCAAACACGAATCCTAGGTCAAGATGCGACCGCGTCGACCAAGAAGTTGTTCGGCAGAATGCACATGGGCCTGATAGAACCTTCCAAGAAGCTAGGCCCTGGTAGGCTGTTCGATTGGGCCGTCAGGGAGTGGGCCATGGAATGGGCCGTAATTTTACCCCCGACAGATACAATTTATCTTGCCTTGGTAGTACTCCGACTGTTGTGATCCTCCTCCAAGTTGCTCTTGAAAAACCCCTGAACAGTGCACGCATGTGCGATATGCATGTAGATGCAAATGCATAAGAACAACAAAACATATAGCTCAATAAAATATATAAAATTTTAGGCTATTTATGAGAATTAATGGATCTGCAATTAATCATCCAATTTGGAGTTCGGATGCTCTCTAAACAATTCTTAGAAGATTTGAATAAATCAGAAATCTTAGAAATAAATAAATTGTTTAAATCGGTTAACCAAACAAGAACCAACAAATCGATCGCTTGGCAAATAAGAAGAATGAGGCAAAGAACACACAAAGCAGTTCGGTTGGCGGGTGCGGACGCAGGGGCGACGCGCGGTGGCGGCTGATGCGATTTTGCCACGTGGCAAACGCTAATAGGAGATGGCGCGACGCAGGCAGGAGCGGCCACGGTGGCAACACATGGCGCGACGGCACTGGCTAGCGGCGGCGGCGAATGAGGAGGCGACGCGTGGCTGTGACGGCTTGAAATTTGGAGGGTGGATAAATAATGGCTTCTAAGAATTACTGGAATTTTCCTAGAACTTTCCCTAAAGGTTTCTCGGGGTTTTGGCTTAAACCAAATTTAAAATAATTGAAACTAGGGTTTTGTATATAATAATTCTCTTTTATTTATTTTTAATAATTTTAAAATACAAATGACATACGATAAAATAGAGGATGTCATATATTCTAAATACATGAGGAATTGGGGATACTACTAGCAGATTTCTCACGCCCCGGGCTAAAGCCCGGCCAGCCATTGGGGCCTATATCCGCCCCTCAGCCCCTGAATACCTCCTCTTTTTTGGTTGAACAATGCTAGTGTTTTTGACAATGTTATGATTCAATAGGTGATGCTGGTATTAAAATCTTGTTTGTAATCCATCGATGCGATGATTTTATCGGTCTCAATTCGATGATCATGATTTTACCGATATCAATTTGTTTTAAATAAGAGTTGGGTTCCTTTTTCTGTACATATCATTGTATTAACACCAAAAAATAAGTGAAACTTGCTCATGAGTTTCTTGGTCATCCACCTGACATCACCAACGTGCTATCTTCCCAACGCTTGTAGTGCGTTCATGCCGCGAGATTTTCATTTCAGTGTTCACACGATAGGTGGTTCATTTCATTGACCATTCACCAATGTGCTGGACCTGACCATGCAAATCACAACCAAACAACCACATGTGACGAGCTCATGCTGGATGACGGTAAAGAAACCAAACAAATTAAGGCTCCATCATTAATCTATCCCGCATGGATATGCCCCCATGTCAAAAATCATCCTGAATGGTGTAGGGTGGAGCAACCAAACACACCATTAGTAGACGGAGATACTTGAGGAATCACTGATTTTTAATTTCTCTATTTTTTATTTTTAGAACATATTTGGTTAGTATAACAAAAAAAAACTTTTATATGTCATGTATAAGTTTTCTGTTTTTTTATAACTTCTAAAGCATCTCATATCACTTACATATCATTGATATATCCCAGAATTCATGGATGTACCACAAGTTTGATCTTCTTCACAATAATTTGCCCGAAGCTTGTTTCATGTGCATTGCCAAAATATCACTCAAACATCTAGATTGCATCTTGTCTGTGATGGCAATGGACTATGGTAGCTGCTAATTGCGATAAATATACATTAAAATTAATGATCCTCATTTTTTAAACTACAAAACACATGGTCCAATACACATGTGAATATTTATAGGTAAAAACAAGATAGGACAATTACCTCATACGAGTAGACAATAGCAACACTTTGGCACATCAAATACAAAAGTCAAAATACACACCCATAATTAATTAATTCATTTCCCAATAACATAATCACTGATTTTACCCTAATTTTAAATTGCACAGTATTAACAATTTCATATGGTGGACTTTGCGGTTGTGTTACCGGTTTAGATTGTGCTTATTATTGCGTGAAAGACTACTTCTAGTATCACCATCTATATCCTTATTTTCTAAAGAAGAATTCATACATCACATGTGCACATTATACCAACATTGTTGGTGATTGATAAGCGGCCCATCCCGAGACAGGCCTTGGGCCGATTCCGTACCGGCCCACCGCACGAACAGAAGGTCCAAAAGGCCGCCCCTGGCCGTACTAAAGGGAGCGTCTAGCCTGCCAGGGTCTCCTCGGGCTTGACTAGGTCAACCGCGCCTCCCTAGGTCCCAGCCAGGAGCGTGGCAAGCCCGGGAGAGGGTCCCAAGGGCAGTCCGCCTGTCCGTGGGCAGGTGGCAACAACTGTCATGTCCCACCGCACTTTCTCCGACCTTGATCGGGAAGAACTGTGTCTCCCCAGGGATCCGCAGCCCGGGGAGGGACGCGCGGGCAGCTCGCCTTGTCGTTTGCTCCCCTGAGCAGGCGGCAACGGTTGTTACGCTACGCGACGCCCCCAACGGGTGGCACAAGGCTGGCTCGGTTCAGTCAATGCTATATCGGGGATAAAGGGAAAATGCTTTCTCCCTAAAGAAGGTTTCTCCCCCGTATCGGCACTCCCAGATGAACACTTGTCCAGTACTAACCTAACCAGCTTCTCTTTGCAGGCTCCAGACAAGACAGAGCCCCGGAATGAGACAAGGGCACCGCCACTAAAGCAGAGGCGGGAGCGGGGCCCGCCGCATCAGCTCCGAGCGACCCGTCGCGCCTATAAAAGGAGGACCTGCCCTACGAGAAGGGGCATCTTCTTCAGGCCAATCCTTCGACGCACGCAACCGAAGCTTCCTTAGCAGTAGCAGTAGTCCTTAGCCATCAAAGTGTCCGAAACTCCTCTGTAAGCTCAGGATCGGTGCCTTCAAGCCCGATCTCGGCACCTTCTGTACTGTACCTAGATCGTCGAGTCGCACCAGGCCCTGTCCGGGAAGACCGCGTGGCCTAAGCCCCCCTAGGCTCGGCCGCCGCCCCGGGCTGCTGAGAAGGGTGGTCGTTGAACCTCACACCAACTACAAATTCGTCTGCCGGTCCATGGACCCACTGCCCTTCAGGGACGTGTTTCCCAGACACCGACAAACATAATAATGAGCAATGGCACAATATCCAGAAAAAATCCACAGCTAGGCCAAATTGAAAAATTATTCGTCAATGATTTCTTATTCCTAATTGGAGCCAATCCTTACAATATGAAATAATAAAAACATAAATGCAATCTAGGCTGCACACTTGGAGCTCAACATATATATTTTATTTTTTGATTAAAATAAAAATCCATACATGAGTTTACAAGCATATATATTATTTGCACGATGCTTATCAAGTCTCACTTCTTAACCTTTGATCCACTTACATCAGTAATTAGTATCCTTGCTTACATGCATACGTGATATTTATATACAATGGAAGCACACATGAGTCATTTATAAATTATAGGACTTAATCTAAATCCTATGTATGATACTTGTTCTTCTTCTGTGCACGCATTGCCCCGTAGCACCATTTCCTTTAGGAAGCCAACCAGCTGGGTGCTCAAGCTAGTGCCATGCATGCTCCAATCAAGCAACCAACCATCTTGAAGTTAAACCTCAAATTACCCTGTATGGTAGAGTAGTCAATATACATTATTGAATGGCAGTGCACATCTTTGAATTTATTAGCCGAATAAAATTCAGTACTGCTGCATGCATGGCACCACTGTGTGTCTGCATTCACGCTGTGCATAGTCGCTTTTTTATCGTGCAAAAGTACACCGGTCTGAGCATCTAGGCCCTCTTTCATCGGTGGTTTGTCTTCATTTTATTCGTTTGAGCCAAAATTTGTTATTTTTTATATACCATTCGGCTTAATATTTTGTAATAACTTTTCGATGCTTTATAGGTTTATCTTAAAGATATATTTTTAGCTTTTCTATTTTTTAAAAAAACCTTAACTTTTGACTCAATCAAACCGAACCTAATCAAACCGTGAATTAAAGAGAACCTTCGAGGAAAAGCCAAATCCGTTGTAACACACCACGGCTGAGCTCTGCACAATAAGCCAATGAAGTGTGGTGCAAGTACAAATGTCATTGGAACATACAAGTCCTTAAAAATACCAAACCTTTTTCAGTCATTTACAGCCTGCTATTATCACCCAAAACCATTCAAATAGCAAAAACTTTGTCAATATCACTCATCCCAACATGGAGCAACCTTCCCACACTCCCACTTGATGAATATATAGGTAAAAAGTTTTTGGTTAACAAGGAAGACAAAATCGAACCTTGGAAAAAAAGGATTTTTTTTCATACATGTCATTACGAAGTTCGTTTATTTCAGATCTTCCATTACAAAGTCGATATTGTTATATATGCCACTAGTTTTGCAACTATCTATCGTCGATGCCAATATGAACCTTTTTCGGGGATTTTCCACCGTATACACGAGCCAAATACGCAAAAATACAGGACTGACATCTGGGACCCACGTGTCATCCTCTCCACACCTTCTTCTTCCTCCTCCTCCTTCCTCCCACCTCCCCCATCTCTAGCTCCGGCGAGCTCCTCGGTGACCCCTGCCCCGCCACCATCACCTACTCCTCCTTGGCCGCCCCCGCAGCCGCCGCAGCGTCCAGAGGAGCCATAGCCGCGGCCGCGATGGCTGTCGCGGCGCCACCACCCCGCCACTCCTCCTTGGCCACCGCCGGGTCCAGAGGAGCCATAGCCGCCACCGCGATGGCTGCTGCTGCAGCGACGCCACCGCCCCGCCACTCCTCATTGGCCTCCGCTGCGTCCAGAGGCACCATAGTCGCCGCCGCCGCCGCCGAATCCATGCCGGAAGAAGAGCGGCCACCTCAGATCTGGGGGAGGTCAGCGCGGCTCAACTTCCCCAACGAGATCTCCGCGTTGGGCCTCTCTGGCGAGGGCGGCAGCGGCGGCGAGCCCTAGGAGCCCGACGGCGCCGCCCTCTCCGCCGCATCAATTTGGAAGAAGCCCACGAGGTCGTCGGCCTCCTCCGCCCCTGAGGTGATTGCCGGGAAAGACAAGGAGCTTGTCGGGGTCGCCGGGGAGCTCGCCGGAGTTGGAGATAGGGGACATGGGAGCAAGAAGGAGGAAGGAGGAGGAAGAAGAAGGTGAGGAGAGGATGCAATGTGGGTCCCACATGTCAGTCCCGTATATTTGCGTATTTGGCTCGTGTATAAGGTGGAAAATCTCCGAAAAAGGCTCATAATGGCATCGGTGATAGATAGTTGCAAAACTAGTGGCATATATAACAATATCGATTTTGTATTGGCAGATATGAAATAAACGAACTACGTAATGGCATGAATGAAAAAAATCCAAAAAAAACCAGGCAAGAAAATATGTCCAAGATCGATAGAATGACAAATTTGCTTGAACTCACCCTAAAATATTCCTCCCCTTTTTTAAGAAAGCTTCTTCCCTTCAAAACCTTTTCAATCTTTCCCCTTTTATCAAAATATGCTTAAAGTTTGAAAGGAAAAGCACAAAAAATGAGAGCTAAATTTTAGAGAAAATGCTCGAAAATTTAATCCCAAGGAGTTTTGTAGATTATGCAAAATCAATCATGAAACAAAACAATGCACCAAACTACTCAAAAATAGATTAGGCTATCAAAAAAGGATGCTTCTAGCCTGAGGGTTTCCGTCCAGCTCCGGCGGTGGGCGAACACAGGGTGGAGACCTCTAGCTGGGGCATCGATTCCTTCGGTGATCTCGCTCTTTCTGCACCCACCGGCAAGATCTGTGCCCTCTGTTAATCCCGGCTGCTGGGGCTCCCTGTCGTGTGTGGTTCGGGGTGACAAAGGGGCTTTCTTTGCATCGCTACCCACCCTTGGCCGGCACGAGCGAGGTGTTCGGAAGTCGGGAATGGAGGGCTCAAAGGTGGGGGCGGTGGAAGCAGGCACATCCTCAAAGCATCCGGCGGAGGGGCACCTGAGGCATCGATTCCAGTTGGGGCTGCAGCTGCTGCCGAAGGGGGAAATCCAAGGATGAGGTGGGGTTGGATTGTGGGACTGGAGGTCCCGGCCCTAGTGACCGTATGGCGGATATGATGGCTCGGCTACATCTCACGGCGGCGGAAGCTAAGGTGGTGATCCTAGAAGACAAAGATGACGCTAATTTGGTCAATCCTAACCGTGCTTTGGTGGGTAAAGTTCTGGTGTCCAGTATTCTTCACCTGCAGACTATTTCGTCTGGAATGCGCCCAGCGTGGGGCAATCCCAAAAACCTGTTTTTCAACTCTATGGGCAACAATATGTTCTTGGTTGAATTTGGTTCCAGTTTGGATAGAGATAGAGTGCTTGACCGAGAGCCTTGGATGGTGGGTAAACATGCAGTCCTTTTGAAGAAGTATGATGCAGAGTTCAAACTATTGCAGGTTTTCTTTGATCGCATGGCGATCTACGCAAGAATCATAGCTCTGCCATATAGATTGATGAATGCTTCAAGGGGAGAGGTGATTGCCAAACCCTTGGCCAGGGTCTTGAGGGTGGATGCTAACAAGCGTGCCCGTTGTTGGGGAGGGGGGGGGGCTTCATGAAAGTGCGAGTTGAGATTAATGTGGAAGAACCAATCCATTGGTATGTGATTGTTTACTTGCCTCGAGACAAGTCTTTGGAATCTTACGAAGTTAAGTATGAAAGGCTACCGTTATATTGCTTCTCGTGTGAGATGTTGGGTCACTCTTTTTTGGTCCGCTCGATGCCGGGAGAACAGGATGAGGACGGTAATCTTCCATATGCTACCAAGAAAGTGTGTGTCTTGGAGGTGCTGAAAAGAATTCAAGTAGTGCTAAATTGGGTAATGCGTCCTCTTCTACGGGAGCAAACCCTCCAGACTTTGATTCGAAGGCTTTAGGGGGTTCTGCCAAACCAAGTGCTTCTAGGAGCCGTGGCAAGAACATTGTCAATCAGGAAGATGCAAAGAGGGAGCATGAGGTCACCTCCCCTGCGAAATCAGTTGGTAGGGGAGGTGGTGCAAGGGGTGGACAGGCTAGCCGTGGCAGGGGCCGGGGTTCTACTGATGCTATAGGGAGGGAGCTCTTTCCTTTGAAGGACCAGGCTGCAGCAATCGCTGGTCACAAGAGGAAATCACTCAAAGCTCGAGGTTAGTGTAATGGTTCGAGGGATCTTAACGCCGACAACTCTTTGGCGCTGGTTTTCTCAACTAGGACTGAAGGGCTCTCCCCGATGTGTCTAGATGGCGGCGAGGATAGTGGAGGCGATTCAACCAAGAAACAAAAGACAATACAATTTCAATCGGCGGATCAGGCGGAGTTTGCGGAGTAGTCCCGCCAGACGCTGTGTCTGCTCTGTTGGAACTGTCGCGGTGTGGGGTCGGACGCAACAGTTGGCGAGCTTCGCTGGCTTGTGAAGTTCTACCGACCCTCCCTCCTCTTCCTTTCAAAGGCAAAGATGAGGGAATCTCAAGTCAAGAATCTGATGTGGCCTTTGGGCTTTTAGAGCTCTTTTGTGGTCAGCTGTGCGGGCCTCGGTGGTGACCTTGCTCTGTTTTGGCTGGCAGATCTTAAGATCTCAATGTGTCTTTGAGAAGTTACAATCAGCACTGCATCAATACGATTGTTTCTTCTGGTGACAGTGAGCCCTGGAGGGCAACCTTTGTTTACGGAGAACCAAAACGTGATCTCCGACATGTGTTTTGGAACCTCCTTCGTCTGTGGGTCCAATGGATGGGACCGTGGATAGTCTGTGGCGATTTCAATGAGGTACTCACAAGGGATGAGCACTCCGGTTTCAGGGATCGATCAGAGACTCATATGGAACATTTCAAAAGTTGCTTGGATGAATGTGGTCTCTTTGACCTTGGTTTTTATGGCCCGAATTTTACATGGTCCAACAAGCAACAAGCACCGAAAAACATCATGGTGCGCCTTGATCGAGCCGTTGCCAATAGTGACTTTGTTGCTCTTTTCAATGACTGTTGTGTTCATAATATAGTCCACTTTGTTGTTTCAATTGTTCTATCCTGGAATTCTAGACAAAATGATAATCGACCTGTGCAAACTGGCTCTCGCTTTGAGGCGGCTTGGCTACGGGCGAAGGACTATGGGGAAGTGGTTGAGAGGATGTGGAAAGCTAGAGCTATGGGTGCTGCCTCGCTAGACTTAGTGTGGCAGAAATTGCATCATCTTGTGGGCTGCATATGAGACTAGAGTATGATCTCCTTTGGCTTGGTGCGCAGGAGGATCCGATCACTGGAAGGTACGCTGAGGCAATTAAGAGAAGCGGATGTGGTCGATCCTGTGATCTTTGAGGAACGCCAAATTGAGCAAGAATTGTGTGAGATGTTTGAGGGGGAGGAGATAATGGCCAGACAAAGGTCCCGGGTGACTTGGCTGCGCGAGGGAGACCGTAACACGACTTTCTTTCATGTAAGGGCCTTATCCAGGCGCCACATCAATTGTATAAAGATGCTGGTCAGAGACAATGGGTCTTTTTTCTCAAACCAAATGGGGTTCAAAGCCATGGCCAAGGACTGAAGTTGTTCTCCTCAGAACCTTGTGAGGCGATTGAGGAGGTCCTGGAAGCTATCCCGGTGAAGGTGGATAATTTCATGAATGAGGAGCTTTGTAAGCTTTCCTGCCCTTTTCTACCAATCTCACTAGAATCTCATCAAAGATGACATTTGCAAAGCCGTGAGAAACTTTCTGTCAGGGGAAGATATTCCAGAAGGCCACTGCGACTCGGTCATTTTTCTCATTCCAAAGGTACACAATGTTGTTCACTTGTCTAATTTTCACCCCATTAGTCTTTGCAATATCCTGTATAAGATGGCATCAAAGGCGTTGGCCAATCGGTTGAAAGTTTTTCTCTCGGAGATTGTGTAAGAGTTTCAAAGCCTTTGTGCCTGGACGTCTTATAACAAACAATGTCCTGGTCACTTATGAATGCCTCCACTCCATTCGCAAGCAGCACAATAAGTGGCCTTTCTTCACCCTCAAAGTGGATATGATGAAGGCGTATGACCGGATAGAGTGGTCTTATCACCAAGGATGCCTTGTGAAGATAGGCTTCGCACACGGCTGGATTGAATCAGTCATGAGGTGTGTAACTCTTGTTAGATACACCGTTCGAATCAATGGTGAGTTGACATGTCCGGTGACACCATTGAGAGGCCTGAGACAAGTGGACCCAATTAGTTCATACATGTTCTTGCTCTTTACGGAAGGCCTGTCCGGCCTACTGAGAATGAAGGAGCAACAAGGGTCCCTTCGGGGGATAAAAAATGGGAGATGTGGCCCGCGATCTCTCACTTACTTTTTGCCGATGACAACATTTTCTTCTCCAGAAGCGATTCGCGGAGTGTCCAAGACCTTCATGGCACCCTGCAAACCTATTGTAGTGCCTTAGGTCAAAAGGTGAACCTAAAGAAATCCTCAATTTTCTTTGTCAAGTGTTATCCGTGGTAGACACTGCCACGGAAACCCGCCCATAACCCGACCGAGCCCCGCCAAAAAAGTTCGCCCGCCCGCCCGACCGGCAGATCGCATCGGTAGGTTTTCCGTTCGATCGGCCGGCCCGCCCGGATTTCGACGAAATAAGCCGCTGGGTGGGCAGGCTTCGGGCCGGGCTTTTGGGCTTGGCCGGGCTCGGGCCCGGTTTTGAGCCTGACGGCCGGGCAGACTCGAACTCGGTTTTTCGGGACCGGCTTTTCGAGTTCGCCGAAGTTCTACCCGCCCGGCTTGAACAGTATATCTGGTGGCGACCAAAAAGCGGTTATGCACTGTCTGCAAGCCCACAACGAATCTTTGCAATATTCCTACTTAGGATTCCCGACGGAGATTTGCGAGACTACCGCTTTCTCCTTCAAGTCATTACTCGAGAAGGTGTGGAAGAGAGTCAATGTCTGGCTTGGCCGACCTCTATTCAAAGCTAGAAAGGAGATCATGTTGAAGTCTGTTGTCTAGGCTATCCCCAACTATGTCATGAGCTGCTTTAAACTTCCCTTTGCTATCTGTGAGAAGACAAGGAAGTGTGTGGCTGATCACTGGTGGGGCTTTGAGAATGGCAAGAAAAAGATGCATTGGCGCTCGTGGGAGTGGCTCGGTACTCCAAAACCCCTCGGGGGTATGAGCTTTAGAGACTTTCCCACCTTCAACCAAGCATTGTTGGGTAAACAGGGATGGCACCTTCTTATGGAGCCGAACTCCCTTTGCTCTCAAGTTCTTAAAAGACGGTACTTTCCCAACTCCTCCTTTTGGTAGGCTCCTCAGCCGCGCTCGTCATCCTTCACTTGGCGCATCATCCTCTTTGGGAGGGAACTTATGAAGGCGGGGGTGAGGTGGGGAGTTGGTGATGGTAAATCAATCAAAATTCTTTCAGATTCTTGGATCCCAGGTCACCCACCTGAGTTAGTCAAAACTCGCATTCCTATTCCTCCTGGTGCCTCGGTGGACTCTTTGCTGATTGTTGGGGGTTGGTCTTCCAATGAGGATCTGGTTAAGGAGATCTTTGAAGCAGAGATGGCGAAGGAAATCCTAAACTTACCTATTAGCCACCATGGGGGCGATGACTATGCTCCATGGCCTCACGACAGAAGGGATCTTTATTCAGTTCGATCGGCGTACGACTTGGCTAAGTCGGCTCTCTTCTTTAAATCTCAGAGTTGCAGTGGAAGAGGCCTACCTTCCAACTTGGATGGTGAATTGAAACTTTGCAAGAGGCTATGGAAGATCAATGCTCCAGGGAAAATGAAGATCAACCTTTGGAGGGCTATTCACGATTGCTTACCAACGGGTTCTCAGCTACGGAGATGTCATATCTTTGTGAGGGAAGGCCACTGCTTTTGCAGATGACCCCTTTAAACACGTGCTGCTTTTATGCCCTTTTGCTGTTGCAGTGTGGGATGAAATTAAAGTCAAATTTGATATCAAACTGAACAAGGGAAGACTGTTGAATATGAAACAATGGGTGCCTGCATTCTTGGCCTTGGGCTCGGAAGCTCAACTCACAGTTCTTACTGTGACTAGCTGGCATATTTGGGAAGCTCGTAACAACGTTAGGAATAATAATTTAAATTGGCATCCGCGTCAGGTGGTGCTAAAAATTCTTTCTTATGTGGATTTGATTTTGCAGTATTGCTCTAATTTTAGGGATGGGCCCAGGTGTGTCATGCCTCCAAAAGAGGCTAGATGGTGGCCTCTGCCGCCTAGCATACTGTAGATCAACACGGATGCTGTAGTTTTCAAAGATGATAAGCTGGGTCTGGGTGTTCTTGTTTGTGATCACCAGGGATCTTGCGTCCTGGCTGGCCATAAAATTCTCCCTGGAAACGCTAATTCTGAGCTGGCTGAAGCGTTAGCTATTTGTCTTGCCCTTAACATTGCTGCTACTGATGGTTTACAGAAGGTGAATTTGGCCTTTGATTACCTCTCGGCAATTCAACGAATCAACTCGATGGTGAGAGACTGATATGGCATTGGCTCAGTTTTCAGCGACATAAAAAATTTAGCGCTTTGTTTTCAATCTTGTTTGTTTATGCTTGTGTTGACACAAAAAGCTCGCTTTTCGTGAACACACGTGCGGAAGCGTCAACTCTGGGATTGTGTCGCAACCAGAAACCAAGCGTGCCAGTCAATTTGACCTGTAAATTGACAAGGAGAAAATCATCAGCGACTAGCCCTAATCGGCTTTCCAAAACAGCCAGATCAGGTTATATAGAATCAACTTTATATAATCCGATTATCAGAATCTATCGGCTTAATGCCAAATAGAGAAATTAAATGTAAATATTCTTTCAATTACAAATCTTATACTTCTTTTTGGTATTTTCATATAATACTAGTAATAAACCTTCATATCATATATTAGATTAAACCAACAAATAAATTGAACAGATTGGTTAGGTCAAGACAGTATTCAAATCTAGGTCTAGATGTAAACCAATAAACCGATTAAAAGGTCTAAACTAATAAAGGTAGATGCAATACTAATTGGCAAACATTCACACATGCAAGATTCTAAACAAGACATACACAAGATCGATTGAACAAGACAGTTGCATACATCGGATTCAGGAAAGACATATGAAATACTTGACAATCGGCATTGCAGGGTAAACACACATTACATATCGATTAAATCGAGACAGTGCAACATGCGAGAACATATTAAAGATCGGTAAATCCCGAGACAGTTTAACATGCTTTGTATACATGAGATCAGGATGATGCAGCCATGCATACGGGTTACAAGGAGAGAATCGATTATCCCATCGAGATAGCTCTACCTGAGAGTTGTAGCCTTTCGACGAGGTCGATCGGATTCGAGGAAATAATTTGTGTTTTGAGTATGATGTGTCTATTTTTCGAGACCTAAAGTCCTATTTATACTATTACAATTTCGAAACCGATACGACCTATTTTACCGCGTCGCTCTTGATCAGATCGTATCTCTCCCAAAGTCTCGTAATTATCGGTATTCTTCAATATGCTTTTCTTCTTTGCCGATGAAGCCCATTTTCTGATTCGGTCCAATAATTCCGATAAATTTAGCCCTTTCACAATATCCGATTTTCTGCCAAATTTGGATGTCAACAGCTTGTTAACCGCTTGTCGAACACTGTGGCACATTCTCTAGCTAAAGCTTCTTAGCACTCTAGTTGTATTATCTTTCCAAATGTAATTTCCGGATTGTATCCGGGAGATACTCTGTGCTGAGGTTATCTAATCAATGAAGTACTATTAGTCTAAAAAAGTAGATTTGGCTATCATATTTATATCTAATTGATCATATTTTGTCCAATCTAGCTAGAAAAAATAGGAACACCTAATTTGCATGATTTAACATGAACATCACAAGACATAACCTCAATAATAAAAATAAATGCTAGCGCAAGAGTTAAGTGATGAATGAAAAACACAAGGAGAGAAGGAGAGAGATATATATAGTTGCATGCAAATACCCTGTTGCTCGTTTAAGTCACTCTTTTCTTAATTTTTTTAGCGAACATAGTATTTTAGAGAGCAATCGCTAAAAAAGCAAATCCAAATAATCACCAGAAAAAAGAACCTCATATCTAACGGTTTTACTCAATGGCGATCGTCATGGTGGCGATTCACCCTACCAGCGACCGCCTGTTTTCTCCATTGCAGCGGGGGATGAGGAGGAGGGGAAGAAGGGAGGAGGAAGGAGGAGCGTACCTGCCGCCGTCGAGCTCCCGTCGACCTCGCCGTCGCCGCCTCGAGCTTCGCCGCCATTGGTTCGGATTAGGAATATTAGGGTTCGGGTTAGGGAATATATTTGGCCGTGGGGTGTAGAGGAGGTCGGGGAGGCGGACCGGTGGGTGGGGCTCGTGGCAGGTGGGAGGAGGCGCGGAGACGCCGAGCCGAGAGGAGATGGCGGCTGGCCGGTGGTGGGGGGTGGAGTAGAGGCTACGGGTTAGAAGGGAGGGGAAGCGTCGGGCAGGCCAAGGGTGGAGAGGGCTGGGGCCTCGAGCGAGTGGCGGAGGCGGGGAGGAGGAGGAGGAGGCGGAGCGAGCAAGCAGAGAGTCGGGGTCGGGGCTGAGGGTGAAGGGAGGAGAAGGGAAAGGAAGAGAGAGAATGGGGGCGGGTTGATCTGGTAGTTGGATTAAGATCCGCCATTAAAAATCGACCCAAGACTTTATAAGCGCCAATCGACTGTGTACAAGTCGATCCCCATATCTAAATGTGTGTTTTTGTTAGTTTATATTGTTCGACATATTTTGTTATCTAACTTATTTCTTAGCTTCGAGTTGGTGGGTGCGCTTCCTTTGACATTTTCATTTTAAGCGAAAACGACAGACACCCCCACGGGTGCCGATTCCGCCGGAGACATCACCGGAGGGAGCACTGAGCGGCGAAGCAGCACCCCGGCGATCTCCTGCCGACTGCGCCCATGGGTCGCCGCTTGTCTTCGTCGTCGAAGGGGTGGCGCCAGCTGAGCCTGTCCTACTACCTCAAGCGGCCGGCGCGCCTCGCCCTCCTCTTCCTCGGCTTCGTCTCCGCCACCTTCGCCGCCTGGGACCGCATCTCCCTCGTCCGTGACTACGAGGTGAGCCCCTGCTTGACCGGGCCTCCCTCCCGATCCGAGCTGACCTGGCGAGGATCTCGTCGCCTGGCTCCTCTCGCAGCTCTTCGATGCCTGCCACGCGAATGGCTTAGCTGTAGATGTTGGTTGATGGATTGGGTATTGGATTTTGGAGGTGGGGAAAATTTAGGTTAAATACTGGATCATTTTGGACTGGGGATTGATAGGAGGTCAGTCCACCGACATCTTTGGCGTTAGTCATGAGAACTTCGCTTAGGAGCATTGGTTGTGAAAAATACGTCCAAGAGTTTCATTCTGCGGTTTGGTGAACTGCGTAGGGTTTCAATTGTTTTAGTTCCATGGTGCTCTGGAATGCAACGCCAATGCAATTATTCCAAAAATGTAAGTCTTGACCTAGCTTGAAAATGGGAACAATAATGAGTCCTTTTGCATAATTGTAGGCCGAAATTTTACGATTGGATGAAGAAGTGATTCGGTTACATGAACAGGTACTGTTTTTGCCATGTATGTTACAGGTTGATGTTGGTTTTGTTCTCAGTGTATTTTATTGATTGCTTTTTGGTTAATTCGATACCCTTATCTGACAAAAAAAAATTATTTAGTTAAGAAAAGCTGGAATTTATCTGGATGAAAACCCCGAAAGTGATATTACAATCAAGAAAGATCTTGCAGAAATTGACCCTGTTAACAACAGAAGGAGGGAAAAGGTTAAGGAGTCTATGCTCCATGCCTGGAACTCGTATGTAAAGTATGCCTGGGGACAAGATGAACTTCAGGTTTTTCTCAACAGTACTTAGTCCGAATTTCTTCCTTCTTCCTATGTACCCACTATGAACTCTAAAATGATTCCCGCTTCCTATCTGTTTTTTCCTTCCATGTGCCTCAGCCTCAATCAAAGAATGGTGTCGATAGTTTTGGTGGTCTTGGAGCAACCCTTGTGGACTCACTTGATACACTATATATAATGGGATTAAAAGATGAATTCCAGAAGGCTAGAGAGTAAGTCGCAGTTTTCTTTGCCATGTGAAGCTTTAACGTGTAAACCCATGTTGTTTTCAGTTGTTTCCTGTAAAACAAAATTAGCTTAATTTTGATCTTGCCTGCATGAGATGAGCATTTGATTAAAAACACTATGAGTGAGCTTCCATAACTTGCATTGTTGTAAATGTTGATTGAATCATATTATGTGCGGCTTGTTTGCTCTATTTTGTCTTTTTTATGGGTGGCATCTATTTTGAGTGAAGATGTTAATATGATGTGTGCCTGCTAGACTTTTTAGTGCCAAGTTATGTCATTCTGAAAGTCTGAATTCAAACACCCGATGCATCATGATTGTGCATGATTGATATGCGATCTTCTTTGACCTGTCCTTATGGCACACACTGACATAGGTAGCATTATGCGGGTTTCTTGCTTTGCCAAGATTTTCAACAGAACTGAACAAGTTTAAATCTTTCCCCCACTTTACCTTGCCAAAGTCCAGGTTAAATTTGAAGAGGCAAGTCTAACAAGGCTGCTTGTTTGTTCTTTCACTGAACATCTGTCTTTGGGAAATGCACAGTAATTGTTTAAATTCTGTAAAACACTCATTGTCCATGTAGCATGGCTTTTTTCGCTCTTTGCATTGGTTAAACAAGGAAATGTTTCTAGGGTTCTACTAAATGCATATCCTTGCCTAACAATGTTAGGTGGACCATATGCTTGGAGTTGGAGGTAATAATAAATTTTGTCTGCACTCTTGTAATCTTCTGCGTGAAGATATACCTTGTATTTATGGAATTGCTGCATTCTCATGGCTATGGTGACTTCACCTTCCAGTAGATTCTATGCAACAAAGATAAGCTCGCAATTTGATCAGTATTTGCATTTTCTTTCATTTTCATCCCCTGTTTTGCACGAACTCATCATTAGATGTACAAACTTCTAACTGCAGCTTTGATTGTGGTGTTATATGCCATTCATTTTTGTCCAACTTTGTTGTTTGTTTTAAGACACATCACTGGTGCAAGTGACCGAATATTTCATTAAAAGCAAGTTGCCATATACTGTTTGCATGATGCAAACTATCATAATTCTTTTTGAACTGTTTTCTAAAACTGAGTAGTGCTGCTATTGATCTTCATCTCTCTATGTTGTTCGTCAGTTGAAAGCTTATGGCATGTAATCTGACTTGTATTGTCTTGAATAGTTCTCCCTACACCATGTGAAGATGACATTCTAAGTTTCCTTATGCTCAAATCTTTACATATCCTTTGTATTTCATCTACAAGAAAATCGAGCATATTTTAATCAAAGATTATAGCTTTGGTATATACTATGAAAAAAATTGGGATCAATACAGCCCAAAGTTTCCAAACAGTGTCTACACCCTGTCACATTCTATATCACTCTGTTAACAACACCCCATGCTCCATCTCAGCTCTCTGTTCATCAAGAATGCTGCAATGCTCTCTGAATGTGTAGTCGCTGTCCTCCAAGCGAACCACCTCCTGCCACCATTTCCATGCATGCCTCTGCTCCTATAGGGGAACTCCCTGGTGCTCGCTCCGTTTTCTCAGAGAATCTCATCTACAATACAGTGACCAATGTGGAAGATGGAACAGAAGTGACCTTGTTCTGCATAGTAGAGCATTCATCAAGGAATGCAATACTAATACATTTACTTGCAATTACTTTTGTGCATTGAACTTCATGGCATGTTCATTCTGTGCATTAAGCTACTGATTAATTTATCTCCTACTTAAAATTGAGGTCAAACTCATTCAATTAGATAATAATGCAACAGTACAGAAGAGAAACACAGATTTTTCTTTTTTGCAGATAACATCTTATCAGTACAACTAGGAACACAAACACTGTGTTACTATGTTGGTCTTATCCAGTGCAGCACCAAAACTGCTCACTTTCATCTGCATCCATGGCCATCGTTCCTTCCGTCTTGAACTTCTTTAACTCAGCTTCCTCACCACTGTAAAATTATCCAACTCTGAGTATGGCGGGGCCCAGGAGACTGGTGGCAGCAGTGCTCAGAGACATCTGCTGCTTAAAGAGTTCAGTGGCAGCACTCTTGGAGATGAAAGCAGCGGCACACTAGGAGATCGAAGCAGCAACTGTGTGCTTAGATAACAGAAAGTTCCTTAGCAAATGAAGAAAAAGAGAACAAAAAGTGCAAAAGGAAACAGAAGTTCCACTGGGTCTGGAGAACACAGGGGTGCTTGGAGCTAGGTCAGGTCAAACCAGATAGGCAGATAGTGTAACTCTTCTTATTTTTGGCAATATTCTTTTAAAAGATAAGCGGAGCATCCATTAACTTGGTGTGATGAAATAGTACTTTGGGTAGATTTGAAAACTTTGGATGGTATTTATGTGAACCAAGGTCTTTAAGTGTATATACCAAAACATGCAATTTTTTAGCGATATATATCCAATTTTTTTGCTGAGCGTTTCTAAATAACTTTCATTTTTTAAATTTATGAAATGCTCAATTAGTTAATTTATATCTTAAGGTAATTTTTTTGGTTATTCAAGTAGGCAACTACTCACTTGTTATGTCACACATATTCCTGGTCTAATTAGTGTCTACTTTATGATTACAGCTGGGTTGCCGAATTGTTAATCTTTGACAAGGATTATGAAGCTAGTGTGTTTGAGACGACAATAAGGTTGTGTTATAGCATTCAACCTATACCATTTCCTTTCCAGAATTAGATACTTGCTGGATTTTGGTTGTGCATTTTTTTTGTGGTAAACAAGACTTATACCTAAGGTTCTATTCTGGTTTGTTTGTGTTCAGAATTGTTGGAGGCCTCCTCAGTGCATATGATTTGTCAGCTGACAAAATATTTCTTGAGAAAGCAAAAGATATTACTGATCGACTGTTACCTGCTTGGGATACAACATCTGGTATCCCCTATAATAGAATCAACCTAGCTAATGGCCAAGCCAGTAATTTTGGATGGAATGGTGTAAGTCATCTTTTTTTTTATTTAATGATTGCTTGAATGCATGTTGGTATTTTGTTCAAAAAAGCATGTTGGTGTCATTGCCTTTCATGACTGCTTTAAATCAAGGCATTTTTCTTGCTGAGCTACAGTTTCTATTTAACAAACAAAATGATGTTACCTGTTGTACCAGCCCTGTTCTGAATCATCATTGCTAAAGCTTATTTGTGGCATTCTCGAACACCTATTTCTTTAGCTAATGTTCTCCGACACCTCATATTCACCTAAACTTTTATTATCCTTTTTGAATTTTACCATTGGTTTTGAGTTCCTACCATCATCGCAACTCAAAAATATCTTTGTAATGCTGTAGTTTTCTTTATGTCTCAATTCACAGTTAATAAATGCAAGAAATGTTTGGCATGTAACTGATGAGTGGTGGTATTTTTTATTTTATTAGATCACCACTAACCATTGGAAATCACTCTACTCCAGCTTATTTTGTGTAGAACATATTCATCTTATCTTCTTAAACTAAGATGAATAAATTTTCTTTACTGCTTTGCAGGGTAACAGTATCCTTGCTGATTCAGGCTCAGAACAACTTGAATTTATAGCTTTGTCACAGAGAACAGGTGATTCAAAGTATCAGGAAAAGGTTCTTACATTGCCCTCCTGTCAAGATATTGCAGGCAAAGCATAAAAATAATGTTTCTAAACTTCTAGTAGTTTCCTTATTTTGTTCTTGTTGACTGCTTTTAAAATTTTAGAGCACTAGGTATTTATTATCAAGGAAACAAATCACTTCTCAGTGGTTGGATGGTTTAATCCTAGTTAACAGGTATCATGTTCGTTTGGTGTCCAACTGTCTGATAGTGTTAATCACACATATGTTTCAGATCATTTCTGAATAACATGTTTCTTGTGCAATAGATAACGCATGACCAACTGGTTTATGCTGTCTCCATTTTTAACACCATTATGGAACTCTTGCTTGTATATTTAGCTCTTTCTATCCCTTTTGCATCGTCAATTTTCACTGTACTCTTTTTCCATCGGTTCTGAAGCTATTGACGGCAATGTTCTCAGGAAATATTACAGATAAATATGTATATTTCACCCTTTTTTGGTTGACTTGCCATAATGAACAGTTTAGTGAATTCCTTTCTTTGATGCTAACATTGGCAGATGAAACCTAAATGGAATCATTCTCCAACATTGTTAAATTAGCTAAACTTGTTAGCCAATCACACAATTCAAATGCTTTTGTTGCCATGGATTGCTTTATTTGGTCATATTGTGATCTCATTGGGGTTTCTTTTTGTCAAATTTTAGGCTGAGAATGCAATTAGGCAATTTCAGAAGATTTTTCCCAGTGATGGCTTACTTCCTATTAACATAAATCCTCATTCGGGGATCGCAAGACCATACTCAACAATTACATTTGGTGCTATGGGAGATAGGTACAAGTATTGTCCTAATGAATTATCATCATGCTATTCTTTTTCTGAAAATTATGAAGCTCTGTTTTCTAATCAACTGATTTCTTCTAAATCTAAACATGATTGCATTTTCTTACTGGATCATTGTTGAGTTGTTCTTATATTAATGTAATTATGTTCTTGTCGCAGTTTCTATGAATACTTGCTCAAGGTCTGGGTACAGGGCAACAAAACTGAAAGTGTAAAACATTACAGGTTCAGCACTAGCATGCTACCATCATCCCTGATTCAAACAACTTTTTTTCTTTATTGCTTTTTTGTGTTAAATTTTCTGTTAACATGTTTTCTACATACATGTTAGGCAAATGTGGGAGACATCAATGGAAGGTCTGTTAAGCTTAACCAGGAAAACTACCCCTTCTAATTTCTACTACGTATGTGAGAAGAATGGGGATTCAATGTCTGAGAAGGTAAAGAGTGGCAATGCAGTTAACTATAGTCAGTAGGGCTGTTGTCCATGGCTAGATCTCTTTCTAAAGTTCTGATTTGATCAGCTTATGTCTTCGGCAGATGGATGAGCTTGCGTGCTTTGTCCCTGGCATGTTGGCATTGGGAGCCTCAGGTTATGGCCCTGAAAAAGGAAAGGAGATTATGAATCTTGCAGAAGAGGTGAACTTGGTTTTTTCATAGAATGTATTTAATCCTGATTTTATGACATACCATTTTGAAGCAGACAGAAATTTTGTGTTTACATAATATACTAAAAGTTTTTTCATGTGCTGATAACATATCTTACTGTACTGGTTATATCCTGATTTTGACATTTGCATATCTGCCATCATTTTGTTATTGTAAATGCAGTCAAAACTGTGTACCTATAGAACGAGTTCCTAAAATCAACCCAGATTGGTGCTGATTTTATCCATTCCTGTTTATCTCCCATTATTTATTTATTTATTTATTTATTTATTTATTTATCTATCTATTTATTTATCTTTTGGTGCAGCTTGCATGGACATGCTATAACTTCTACCAATCAACTCCCACAAAGTTGGCTGGAGAGAGCTATTATTTCCATGCCGGACAGGTTTTATAATGGCTTGTATTTTTGTTTTAATAATCTTGTTTTCTGCCCTCCTAAATATTATAACCTCTTTACCATAGGACATGACTGTGGGCACATCTTGGAATATCCTTAGACCAGAGACCATTGAGTCACTCATGTATTTGTGGCGCCTAACTGGAAATAAAACGTACCAAGATTGGGGTTGGCAGATATTCCAAGCATTCGAGAAGAACTCTCGTATAGAATCTGGATATGTTGGACTGAAAGACGTAAGGTTTCATCATCACTGACATGATTCCATCCTTGTTCTAACAGTAATAGCTTGATAAAACCTGTTCATATTTGTTCTTTAGGTCAACACCGGGACAAAAGATGACATGATGCAAAGCTTCTTCCTGGCGGAGACGCTCAAGTATCTCTACCTTTTGTTCTCCCCACCATCAATAATTTCCTTTGATGAGTGGGTCTTCAACACTGAAGCTCACCCGTTGAGAATAGTCGCAAGGCATGATAACGCAGAAGGTAAGGGCGTCGCTGACTCCGTGATCCAGTCACTTGGAAGGAAGCATGGCAAACATGTTTAGAATTTAACCATAGAAAGTTCAGGATTTCTGCTCCTGCCATCAGATCTGGACCAGCATGACGAGAGAATTCAGGCATGATGGAAATTCCTACTTGAAACTGTCAAGGCCACAGATGACTGCATTATTCTAGGATAAATCAAATTCCTACTTGAAACTGTCAAGGCCACAGATAGGGATGTGATCGGATCGGATAAGGTCGGATATCGTCCTATCCTTATCCGTATCCGTATTTTTTACCGGATACAAATTCAAATACGAATGTGTCGAATATGGATACAAATTCGAATAATACTGGATAACATCGGTTATGAATACGGATCGAATACAGATCGGATAACACAAGGATACGGATATTGTTAGTCGAATAGTTAAAATTAATTTTCAAAATCCATTCCAAATTTTAACAAAATATGGTCAAAATTTAAATTTAAAAGTGGAAATTTATAACATTAGTAAAAAACAAAACATTAGAAAGTCTATACACGAATATTATTAATTTAGTTTGGATTTAAAAATTCAAAAAATAAATTTAAAAGTTGGGAAACTATCAATAAAAAATTGTAGAAATACATTAAAAAAAATTCTAGAAATACATTCGGATAATATCCATATTTTATATTCGAATATTATCCGAACAAAAACTCGGATATTCCTTATTCACCGAATAATCAGTGCTCCGTATTCGTATCCATATCCACGCCAAATTATCCATATTCATATCCTTATCCGTAAAAATAGACGAATATCTTTAAAACTATCCAAATCGCTATCCGATCAATTCGGTCGGTCGGTCGGTCGGATAATATCCGTACTATTTCCACCCCTAGCCACAGATGACTGCATTATTCTAGGATAAATCAACAAGCAGAACCGCACATTCGGACGGTATAAGCTGGGTAATGAGTAGTGACATTGATGCCATAGTGGAAAACAAAAGGAACATAGCTGTAAAAATCTGTTATTTTCCATTATATGAAATGAACATAGGTTTCTCTCGCTGGCGTATGAATAAACTAGTTTCTCTATGGTAAAATGGCTCAGTTTATGACCGTTTACTGACAGTGAAATTTTTTCTACATGGAATATGCATTTTCTGGACCGGCCTACGACAGACAATAGCGCAGATCTTTTCTCCCCCTCGAGGGATTTGGTTTGACGGCCTGGTGCTTAGTATAATGCAGCAGGGATAAACATAGCAAATTAATCATCAATGTTGATGGTGCATTGCAATTTATAAACACTTAACCCTACGTGCTGAGATGACAGATATTTGGATGGTTATGCCGCGTAAATCACGGTGTCAGTGTTTCTTCTATTGCACATTGTTCACGACCTACATTAGAATACTTGTCGCTCCGGCCAGCCGAAAGTCGGTGTTTTTTTCGAGCAAGTGTTTGGTGCTTTATAGTCGCCTTTTGAATATCTGAAAACCATTTTTAATAAATTTCTCTGTGTCTAAGCACTTGCGTACAATTTTATAATTCGTAAGCTTCAGTTGAAATGTTGAATCACCCTCTTTAAAAAAAAAAAAAGGAGTTCTTCAACGGTTTGTGGAGCCGTGAAACCGATTCCATGTTAGGTTTACCCGGAAAGCGGCTTTGAACTCCAGTGTTTATGAAACTCCATTAGTTTGCCGAACAATAGGCCGGAAAATGAACTCAAATTCGGGCAGGCTACCTCAAAAGCCATCGCAAAATCAATGCGAAAATCTGGTTTTAATCCGGAGAAATTGTGTTCCCAATCAGAAATTCGTTGGGCTTCAAGGGTTGGACGTATATATTCCCTCCGGTCACGAAAAGAAGTCGCCGTTGACTTTTGCACACGTATTTGACCATTCGTCTTATTCAAAAACATTTTATAAATATATAAAAATATAAATCGTACTTAAAATATATTTAACAATAAACTAAATCACAACAAAATAAATGGTATTTACATAAATTTTTTGAATAAGATCAATGGTCAAAGTTGTGTGCAAATGTCAACGGCGACTTCTTTTTGTGACCGGAGGTAGTACCTAGATAAAAGTGCGCTTCATATTTGGAAGAAAGAAAAAGTCAACCAGTCTATGTGGAATAATTGTGGGGGTTTTGGGTAAATTTTTGTTAAAATAATATAACTACAAGGCTGGGTCTGCTTAGATGGTTGGTGTTATGTGATCTGATTTTTAGGTGGCCTAGCAATATGTTTTATAAAAAAATAAAAATACCATAGAAAACTTTAGAAGTAAATGAGCACAAAAAATGAAATAAACAAGATAAAAAGAGAGAGGGCTCCTTATTTTCTGTAGTTTTAATCCCAGTTGTGGATTGATGTGAAAAGTTGCGGGTTTTATTTATAGACGGTTTGTAGAAGTAAAAAGATTGTTAAAAAATAGTTTTGAGAGTTTAGAGCCTATAAGACCATATAAAGATGCTTCAAAATGTCAAAGTGGCTGACTAAAAAATAAAAAATTTACAATTGTGTAATTTATTCTTGACATTAACGACGTCATCCGTGATGATAGGCTAATAGTCATCCCACAACAGGAAAAAAAGGCCAATAAAGTATCTAATGTGTTGTTGGCTGCCTTCTCAGTTCATCTAGGTTTGTGCGAGCTCAACTAGGCTCGCCTAGGACAGGATGAGTTAAGGCAAGAGATTATGTTCGGTTATATGTGCAAACTAAGCCCGACTATGACGAGAGTTGTTTGGATGGTTGATTAGAAGTGAATAGAGTGGGTTTGGAAACATTTAGGCCCCCTAATTCCAAGTTTATTGATGATTTCTCTATGGAGTTTTGGTGTTGATGAAAGACTAAAACCTTATTTGGCCCTTCTGAGCACCTAACGCTCAGTTTTGGGCATTCTCTCCAAGTGCTGCATCAAGCTTTTAAGACAAGATTAAGAACTTTGTTTGCTATATTTGTGGCTTGGGAGATGATTCAAGCTACTATCTAGGTTCTTTTTCTTTGTTTTGTCCTACTATCAGGGGGATTTATACCCTTCCTTAATCTTTCACTCACTCGGTAGTTTTGGAGCAATACCTCTTACAAGTCAGTCAAAATTTTCATATAGATTTCACGTTGAATGCACTCTTAATCTCTTATTTTTTGTTCGATGTGATCAAGTGATTTTTTACAAGTCCGCCGTGAATCGCTTTGCGCGCCAGACGCAAACCAGTCCGGCGCTATTGTCGACGGTTGAGATATCGATCTCAAGTCAACTAAGGTTCTTGAAAAGGGGAGATAGGAGACACGCCGAACAGAACGAACAGCAATCAACGACGAACAGGGAGACAGGGGTTTTTATCCTGGTTCAGGCCTCTCGGGCGAGATAATAGCCCTACGTCCAGCCTTTCTTTGTATCAAAGAGGATTACAAGAGGGGGCTCGATGAGACGAACAGGTCTCGGCGAGATTATACGAGTACAGGAAGTAGTATGCGATCTAAGCTTCAACGCGATGATTAGGTGCCCTCTACACGCCGTAGGGGCTTTGTTTATATAGTACTAAGCAACCGACCTACCGAGGGATAATCGAGCCGGGCTAATTACGGGATCGTAACGAACTCGACGTGCCAAATTCATCCCTAGGCAGATAAGGTAAACTCCGAATCTTGGGGATCACGACTTCTACTCCAATCCGGGAAACCAACGTCCGGATCTTCATGTAGCCATGCAGAACTCTGTTCGAGTCGGACTCAAACACGAATCCTAGACCGTTACGCACCATGCCAACCAGGAAGTTGTTCGGCAGGATGCATATGGGCCTGATAGAACCTTCTAAGAAGCTGGGCCATAGTAGGCTGTTCGATTGAGCCATCAGGGAGTGGGCCATGGCAATGGGCCGTGATTTTATCCCCGACAGCTAGCCCCGGAGACTCAAGTGGAATAACTCACTAGAGTGGGGTCTTCCTCTTGAGACTCCAAGTCAAGAAGAGGGAAATTTTGCTGCTAAAAAGACGTGCAACAGACGACCGAACAAGTTAAGGTTCAGCCGAACAAGACTGTTCGGGACCGAACAAACCTGTCTAGTACCGAGCAACTCTGTTGCGTCGAACAAGGAACAACATCTATCCGAGCAGAGCACTCAGTCCTCAGTGCAGATACTGGAAAAAATAGCCGTTGGCAGATCTCAACGGTAACTTACGCTGCGCAGTGAAAACAGAAGACCGTTTTTACTTAGCTGTTGCGGTAAAAACTAGCCGTTTAGTGGCAAAGAACCGTTGCAAAGCTGCTCGTTTAGGTCTATAAAAACACCCAAGCCGCCCGCGGCTTGCCACTTTCGCTCTCACGCCTTTCCTTCCCAAGCCCAAATTCCAACCGCACCCAGCATCAATCAGCCAAACTCCACTCCCAAACCTGTTCGTCCAGCCCTGGGGACTGCCATGGCCAAGTTTTCAGACACTAGTATGACCGAGGAAGACTTGAAGATCAGGGAAGAGGAAGGCCACATCGATTCCGGCAGCTGGAGGCTGCCCGGGAAGGAGGAAACACCGGAGCCGTTCGAAGACGAGTTCGTCAACTTCGAGCAGTTCGTACTGTTCGGGTTGAGGTCTCCTGAAAGCGACTTCGTGGAGGCCTTTCTCAACATCAGCGGGTTGGAGGTCGTAAATCTGAACCCCAACTCGATCCTCCAGATGGCTGTCTTCGCACACCTGTGCGAGGGCTACCTGGGAGTTGATCCATCGGTGGGGCTGTTCCTCCACTACTATACGGTGACGAGGAGCAGCTCCGCCGCTTCGGCGCTTGGGTGCTGCTACCTCCAGCTCCGGGCCACCGCCGACGACGCGCCCTACCCTCGTCCTCCACTGCTCGACTTGATGGGGCCGTGGTGGATGAGGTGGTTCTACACGAGAAGGAGCGGCGACAGCAAGCTCGTCTTTGCCGGGAAGGCGCCGGCGAAGGGAACGCCAATGCCTCGGCCGGAGCTGTCCGACGAGGATTGGTACCTGACGCGGAAGATCGTCTCCCTCGTGGGCCTCGGGCTCACGGGCAGGGAGATCATCCGTGACTTCACAGCGAACAGGATCTGTCCGCTGCGGAGAAGACCCTATCCCTTCTAGAAGATAGAAGGATGGGAAGACATCACCAGGGAGAGCACGGGTTGTACCTTTAAGACTCAACTTTTACTTGGTGACTTCATCCGAACAGGAACTAAAGATCTCTTTTGTTCGGGTAGTGCAATCGACCGAAGCATGGGTGACCGATCAGGTCGACGCCATGCTGAAGGCTGCTAGGAAGAACGGTGAGGTCACTGGCGAGGTGGCCTATACATGTCCACGCAACGTGCTCGTCCGCACACCAGAGGTAAAACACTTGCACCCCGTTTGTTTTTGCAAGACTTACACTGTTGAAGATGCTGACATTCGCTTCCCAAATAAACAGGAGAACCAGCTGATCCTTGGAGGAATCGTGGAGGAGCTCTCCGAGACCGAGGGAGCGAGGAAGGGCAAGGCCAAAGTGGCCGATAAGCCCAAGGTAGCTGATGTGCCGACGAGGAGCTCGCGCGTCTTTCCATGGCGACGAAGCGTGCCGAAAGCGAAGCGAAGCGGCCGCTGCCGCCAAGCGGAAAAGACCAAGCCCTCTCTCCTCATCGAGCAAAGCAACGAAGAGGTAAGGATCATGACCCTTTGGCTAAAGCGCTATGCGCAGCCTCAGCCGGGCCATATGGTACGGCTGCAACAAGTCGCCGAGCAGAGGAGGCTCGAGGAAGATGTCGCGCGCAAGGAAAAACTTCTTGCGTTGCGCCGACAGAGTGCTCAGCTCAGTAAGGAGCTGAGCTTGTCGCCGCAAGCTCCTGAAGGCCAGGGCGAAGAAGCCGAGGAGCCCCCGAGCAAAAAGCGCAAGCTCCATCAAGGAGCGAAGAAGAAGGTCACGTTCCCTGCGGCAGGTACGCAGTAGCAAGGCTATTCCCTTTACATTGTACCAAACCACGCACGAACTAACTCTTCTCTTTTTCATCAGCTGCCCAGGAGGAGGTCGACGCGGACTACGTGTACGCGACGGTTAAGCGGTCCCTGCTACCCGAGCACCTGCACGGTGCCTCACGAACAACGAGGCTGCTCGCCCTTAAGGACAAACTGACAGCGTGGGCTTTGATCCCGTCTGGCTCCAGCGACCGAACCGACGCCTTGAAGGGCGCGATCAACAGGCTGGAAGCCCAAAAAGCAGAGCACGGCGCCACGGAGAGCGGAGCCAAGGCCTTGGCTCTGCCGGCTGCCAAGGGGGATCGAGCAGCGGTCTGCCCGCCCACGACTTCGTGGGGAGATCGTCCCTGTGGCGACGGCAACCTCCGACGAGCAGGGAGAAATCCCTGCCACCGGGGAGTAAGAAGAAGATCGCGGGCAGGGGCCTCAAGCCACCTTGTCCGTCACTCCACCGGCATCTCCCGTCGGAGAAGCGCCGGTCCTGCCCGAAGGCGAATGGGCAGAAGAGCAAGAAGAAGGGCAGGAGCACGAGGGCGACACTCCTTCGCCTGTCGCAACTGCCCCAAGGCGGGCGCGCGCCCGCACGGGAGAGACGAAGCGGAGAGATTGGCGCGCTGGTCTCATCCCGAACAGGCGAGGCTTCATGACCCACGGCCTTGAAGATCGCCTGCGCCAAGGTCTAAAGCGTCGGCTTGGAGAGGTAAATTTCGAGACCAAACCTTGTCTGCTCGAGCTACAGCTGCCCAAAGTTTGACTTGGTCTTCCCTCTTTCAGTTCATAAAGGGCACCATGGAGGACCTCGTGGAATGCGTCACCGTCGGCCTTGTGCTGCGTTCGCGACCTTCCAGAGCGGCTCGGATGAGGGACTCGAGGAGGAGCCCTGCACACACCAAAAGCGGAGCCAGTGAAGGCGAAGGTGAAGAAGCTGAAGGCCCAACTGATCGAAGAGAGGCAGGCTTCCGCGGCGCTCCAGGAGAAGCTCTCCGCCCTGTGTGTATCACAGGAAGAGGCCGAGGAGATGCACGGGCTGGCCGCAAGGGCGAGCACCGCGGAGAGAAGGGTCAAGGAGCTGGACGAGCAGCTCAAGACCGTCGAGCAGCGAGCTAGTCAGAGCGAAGATCTGACCGAACAGCTGCGCGCCAAGACCGAAGAGGTCGAGGCTCTCCGTGCGAAGGCAACGGAGTAGGCCAGGAACAGCAAGGAGGAAGCCGAACGTCTCCGAGCTGAGGCCAGAGAAGGGTTCCAGGCCCAAGGGGAGGTCCTGCGCCTTAAGGAAGTGATCGAGGAGCTAAAGGAGCAACTCGCTTCTAAGTAGCAATAGGGCTGCCCCTGAAAGGGCCTTGTACCTATAAATTTGGTTAAAGCAATAAAGACTTATCTTTTCCCTGCAAAAAAGAGCAGCAAAAAGACAAGAACGAACAGGAAACCAAGAGTAAGGCGAAACAGCGCTTGGAAGTTTTAAGAAAAACCGATAGAACGCCAGCCTAACTCCCAGCCCCCGTTGTGCGGCTGCTCAAAAACCTGAGTTTGCGAACTCGAACAGGTGCACAAGAGAAAGAGCGACACCCTAGCCCCTGGTACGGACGATGCTCGAAAACCTGAGTTTGCGAATTCGAGAACGTGAGTAGAGAGATAGAGCGACACCCGTATCCTGATCGACTCGTTCCAGGAACTGCTCGTTAACGTAAGTTAGGCGATTACAAAGGTAACCGAACAAGAAAAGTGCCTCTGCCGCAGAGGGCTTACAAGAGCAGGCTTCGCCAAGTGGTTGTGCCGTGAGCGGTAAGTGCCTTTGCCGCGGAGGGCTTACGAGAACAAGGTTAGCCGCGAGGCTGGATGCCGTGTTACGCAACTCTGAGTTTAGGAACTTGTTGAAACGAGATACGGGCAGGGAAACACTGAAGATCGCGGAGCCAAGAGTTTGCAAGACCGGGCAGCCATCAAGTGTTACCAGAAAAGAGATAGTCTGAGAAGACAAGAAGTGAAAAGGGCCGCAGGGCACCGCGAAAATTCGCTGTTTATTGGATGGAACTTTACATGGCAGCCCGAGAGACTTGGATGAACTAAAGCGCGAGGTTTGACAAAAAGCGCGAAGCTAAACAAACACACGAAAGACCTACACAAAGAACTTACGAAGCTGGTCGATGTTCCAAGTGCTGGTCAGCTCTCTCCCGTCCTCCATTGCCAGGCGAACAGCCCCCGGGGCGAGCAATAGAAACGACCGTGAACGGGCCCTACCAACGGGGAGTTAACTTGTTGGCATTGGACAGGTTCTAGACACGGCGCAGAACGAGGTCGCCCGCCTACAAAGCCCTTGGTCGAACTGATTTGGCAGCGTGCCGACGAAGATCTTGCTGGTAGCGCGCCATTCTGACTTGTGCCCGGTCGCGTGTGCCTTCGAGGAGATCGAGTTCGAGTAAGCGCTCTTGCTCGGAGTCAACCAAGTTGACCGAGCTCGTGCGAGGCGAGCCGAGTACTATTTCGGCGGGCAAGATGGCTTCTGCACCGTAGATCAATTGAAGAGGAGTTTCCCTGGTTACCCGGCTGGCCGTGGTGCGAACTGCCCAGAGGACTGAAGGAACTTCGTCCACCCAGACTTTGTTGTGCTCGCGGAGTGCCGCGAACACGCGCCGTTTAATACCCTAGGCTATCTGTCCGTTAGCTCGCTCGACTGCTCCATTGCTCTGTGGATGTGCCACAGAGGCGAAGCAGACCTTGATACCCAACTGTTCGCAGTATTCCTGGAATAGCTCGCTTCTGAACTTGGGACCGTTATTGGTGATCAGCTTATGGGGAATCCCGAAGCGCGTGATCACGTTGCTCTTGAAAAAGCGCACAGCCGATTTGGCGTGAAGAGAGGACACAGACTCTGCCTCGATCCACTGTTGTAAAAGTGTCAATGGCGACGAGCAAGTGTGTGTAGCCCTTATACCCCTTAGGGAACGGGCCGAGCAGATCCAGACTCTATGTGGAGAAAGGCCAAGATGGGGGGATCATTTGGAGCTCTTGGGCGGGCTTATGTGCCTTCCGGGCGTGAAATTGGCATGCCTTGCACTTAGTCACGATATCCCGGACATCTTGTAACGCTGTAGGCCAATAGTAGCCCATGCGAAACGCTTTGCCAACCAGAGTCCGGAAGGAGACGTGGTTGCCACAGGCACCCTCGTGTAAGTCCCTAAGAAGGAACACACCCTCCTACTGAGAGATGCACTTGGAGAGGACTCCTAGCGTACCTTAACGGTAAAGGATGCCGTCCACAAGCTTGTATGGACTAGCACGCCTTATAAGCCGGGAACGCTCGGCTTCGTCGTCGGGCAGGGTCCCATCTGCAAGGTACCGAACAAATGGCGTTGTCCGATCCATGACACTTTCGATAACGGAGACAGCACCACCTGTCTCTGTTGCCTCGTCCGAAGACGTGATGGAGGGCTTGTAAAGGTACTCGACGAGCACCCTGGCCGGAGCAGGTTCGCGTGAGGATCCATACTTGGACAGCTGATCGGCCAAGAAGTTATCCTTCCTAGGCACGAAGAGCACCTCGAAAAATCGAAAGTGCCGCTCCAACTTCCTCACTTCAACCAGGTAGCGCGCCATTGAGTCATCGCAGCATTGATACTCCTTGTTTACGATTGATGACGGTGTGAATCTCCTTCACGATCGATCGTTGGACGCCGAACGACTTGCACGCTCTTAGTCCCGCGAGGAGGGCCTCGTACTCCGCGGCGTTGTTAGTCGCCGCAAATTGTAGTTGGATAGAATACTGGAGTTGCTCTCCTTGATGGGAGATGAGAACAAAGCCAGCCCCCGAGTTTCCAGTACGCGAGCCATTAAAAAACATGGTTCAGAGGGTACTTCAGGTTGCTCGGAAGCTTCTTGGGATTTGGGCGGGCAAGTCCATTCAGCGATAAAGTTAGCCAGGACCTGAGATTTGATAGCAGTTCGGGCAGCAAACAGGATATCAAATTCTGCTAGTTCCATTGCCCACTTAGCTATACGTCCACCAGCTTCCTTGTTCCTTAAGATTTCTCCCAGCGGGAACTTGGTCGGGACCAGTATTTGATGTGTCTGAAAATAATGCTGAAACTTTCTAGAGGACATGAGCAAGGCGTAGAGCAACTTCTAGACCTCAGGGTAACGCTCCTTTGATCCATGAAGTACCTCGCTCACATAATAGATTGGCCACTGAATGCCTTCCCTTTCCACCGTCAAGACCGCGCTCACCGCTTGCGGCTTGCAGCCAAGGTACAGCAAAAGCTGCTCGCCGTGACGCGGGGTAGTCAAGACAGGTGGGTTGGACAGGTATTGCTTTAGATCTTGGAAGGATCTGTCAGCCTCTTCTATCCACTCGAAGCCATTATGCTTGCGCAGGGCCTTAAAGAAGGGCAACCCGCGTTCGCCTTGATGGAAAATAAACCTGCTGAGAGCAGCCATCCGCCCTGTGAGACTCTGAACTTCCTTAACGGTAGTCGGAGCCTTCATGTTTTCAATGGCCTCGATTTTTCAGGGTTAGCAGAGATTCCTTGCAAACTAATGACATAACCGAGTAACATTCCAGATCGAACACCAAAGGACTTCTCTGAATTTAACTTAATTCGATGCCTGGTGAGATTACGAAAAGTCTTGGCCAAGTTTTTTACATGATCTGGAGCATACTTGCTCTTTACAACTATGTCGTCGACATAGACCTTCAGGTTTCTTCCGCGCTTTTCTGGAAAAGTCTTCTCCATCAATATTTGGAGCGTGGCACCGACAAGATTGCGAGCCGAAAGACATGGTCGATATAGGCGTGCGAAGGGGTGATGAAAGCAGTCTTCTCTTCATCCTCAGGGGAGATGTTTATTTGGTGATAACCGGAGTAAGCATCAAAAAAACTCAAGAGCTGGGCATCCGCAGTCGCGTCGACCGCAGCGAAAAATTGTCCTTAGGGTAAGCGGCGTTCAAATCTGTGTGATCGACACACATCCTCCACTTCCCGCCTTTCTTCTTTACAATGACAGGGTTGGCCAGCCACTTGGTGTGATCAACCTCGCGGATGAAACCAGCAGGGAGCAGCTTGCCAAGCTGATCTTTGATGATCCCCTGCTTGAAATCCGAAAAGCGTCGAAGCTTCTGGCGAACAGGCTTTTTGTCCGGGCGGACTACCAGTTTGTGCTCGATAACCTCCCTTGGGACCCTGGGCATGTCAGATGGCTCCCAGGCAAACACGTCTGCATTAGCTCGGAGGAAGGCAATGAGCTCGCTTTCTATTTGGGGTCCAGATTGGCCCCCAAATGCACTGTCTTGGAAGAGTTATCAAGAGACAGCGAAACTTCCTTGGTCTCTCCCCCTGGCTGGATAGAAACCTTAGGACGTGCAGACTTGGTCTACGGAACTTCGGGACCGCGCGGTGGAAGCTGGTCGACCAGGGCAAGGGACTGCTCGTCGCAATTCAGAGCAGCTTTGTAGTTGCCCTTGACCGTGATCACACCGTTAGGACCCGGTATCTTCACGCAATGGTATACATGGTGGGACACGGCCATGAACTTGCCAAGAGATGGCCGGCCCAAGATCGCATTGTAAGCAGATGGGAAGTCAACCACGTCAAACGTGATCAACTCTGTCCGGAAGTTGCTTGGACTGCCGAAGGTGACGGGCAGAACAATCTGCCCCCAACGGCTTAACAGCTTCTCCGGGGACAATGCCGTAGAAAGGCATCGCGACCTCTTTGAGCTTGGAGCGAGGAATCTGCATCTCGTCTAAGACTTTGGCTGAAAGTAAGTCTAGCGCACTCCCACCGTCGATCAGGACACAACCAACTCTGGCGTTGCTGATGATCGGAGCGACCACCAGTGGGAGCCGCTGAGGCTTGGTCATCCCAGTGGGACAATCCTCCTGAGAGAAGGAGATGGAAACCTCGGTCCACTTCATCGATTCAGACTGAAGCTTGCCTTTTTCAACGTTGTGGACCTCCCGAGCAGCTTCCTTGAGGCTGCGCCGAGAGGGATAAGCCGTGGAGCCGCCGAAGATGACGGCGATATGGTTCACGGGCTCCTGATATTCGTCATCATCGTCCCGGTCACCATCGTCGGTTTGGCGCTTAGCCTTGCCGGCATCACCTTTTTCGGGCAGGGTGGGCATTGGACCCTTGCCGTTGTAGAAATCCTCGAGTTTTGCAGCCCAGGTTCTGCAATGGCGTGTGTCATGCCCGTAGTTCTGGTGGAACTTGCAATATCGGTCACTGGGGCCTTTCTGGCCTTGATTTCCTTCCTGGGCGGGCTTCTTGCCCTTATAGTTATTATTGGGCTTCTTCTGCCCGTCTTTGGGAGGAGGTGTGCGATCTATACCGGCGACGGTGTTGTTCGCATCATCCTTGCTCTTCTTCTTCTGGGACTTCTTGTCACCAGGATTGTTGCTGCTCTTCTTCTTCTCATCTACACCGGGCTGGACGGGCAGCTCGTCCTTATCAAACGCCTTCTTATACTGAACGCGTTCTGCCGCATTGGCATAGCGATCAGCCGCCTTGAACAAGTTGTTGGCGGTCCTGGTCTCATTGATCTCGAGATCCTGGGTGAGCCGCTCGTCGCAGACTCCGTTTTTAAAGGCGCTGACAACAGATTCGTTCGAGATGTTCGGAATCATGTTGCGGATCTTGATGAAACGCTTCACGAAGTTGCTGAGGGTCTCCCCGTTTATCTGGATCATCTGGTGCAGATCATCCTCCTTGCCCAGACGTACGTAACAGCCCTGGAAGTTGGCAATCAGAGAGTCACAAAGTTGGTCCCACGAAAGGATGGAACCTTCCTGCTGGTTGAATAGCCACGTCCGAGCAGCGCCCTCAAGGACAGTCGGGAGGTAGTTAGCCATGACTAGCTCGTCACCTTCGGCCGCCATGATGGCTGTAGCGTAGATGGAAAGGAACTCCTCTGGGTTCTGGGTCCCATTGTACCTCTCCATATGACCGGGTTTGAACTTGGAGGGCCACCGACAAAGACGGAGCTCGTCGAGAAAACCCCGCATCGAGTGTCATGACGACCGCCACCCTCTCCTGTAGAACCTAGTCTTGTAAAGACGTTGGTCCTGTTGCGCGGAGGAACTCTAGTTGAGCAGGAGGACTCTGCCTGGAGGAACTCCCTCCGTGATAATCCTCCACGCTCCTTCCTCGTGGTTGCTACGATGCGCTCCTCTCGAGGGGATCGTCCATGATCGTCGCGCGCACGCTTGCCCCTGTGGTCGCGATGACTACGGGGGCTTGGCGAGCGACGACGACCACGAATAGCTTGTTCGTGGACAGTGGTCCTTCGACGGTGACGAGGGTCACGCGATCGATCTGAGCGCTCGCTGCCCGAATCCACCTGGACAGGCTGACCGCACTGTCCGGATGAGGTATTACCTTCACCTATGGACTTAAGGCCTCCGGCCAGTCGCTCAAGGTGAGAAGCAACAGCGTCGCCCATAAGGGCGAGGTTGTCCTGGTTGGCGGATCTGATCACCGTCGCCGGGGCTTGAAGCCGTTCCCGGCTCTGCTCAAGGGGTACTGGATCCCTGAGGCATCTGCGTCTTGCCCGACCGGAGTCCGGTTGCGCGGGGATTCTTCCCGGACAAGCGAAGCTTTTGCCAGGGGATCTGGTGTAGGTACGGTGAGGCGGTCGCGCCGACGCTTATGTTGATCGCGAATCTGCGCCAGAGTTTGGTTGATAGACTCATCCAGACTGCGGCGAACAACATCTTGCTCGCGGGCAGCTGGTGCAGATTCATCTTGAAGCCGAGCAGAATTGATCCGCTCGATCTCCTTGTCGCCGCGACCGTGCGCAGATCCTCGAGGTTCCCGTGACCGCCATGTTGATCTTTGCGGTGGCCGTGCGTTGGTGCGCTAGACGGTGTCATCACTGTGTCGCCACAGGAGGAATCGACCGACATAGCCTTGGAATCCGAAAGATCTAAACCATCGTAAAGATCGTCGGTTCTGTATTCATCGTCGATGACGGGAGCTTGATCTAAGACCATCTCTGGAGCGTATCCAGAGATTTATATAACAGATATAGGAGTGATCGAGATCGAACAGATCAATCCGATCTGACTGGGGACGAGACATCCTGTCCTTCTGAGTCATAGTCCTCAGGAAGAGATCCTTGGTCGCTGATGGAGTTCGACATGCTCGATCTACTATGTCCCCACGGACGGCGCCAACTGTCGACGGTTGAGATATCGATCTCAAGTCAACTAAGGTTCTTGAAAAGGGGAGATAGGAGACACGCCGAACAGAACGAACAACAATCAACGGCGAACAGGGAGACAGGGGTTTTTATTCTGGTTCTGGCCTCTCGGGAGAGATAATAGTCCTACGTCCAGCCTTTCTTTATATCAAAGAGGATTACAAGAGGAGGCTCGACGAGACGAACAGGTCTCGGCGAGATTATACGAGTACAGGAAGTAGTATGCGATCTAAGCTTCAATGAGATGATTAGGTGCCCTCTACACGCCGTAGGGGCTTTGTTTATATAGTACTGAGCAGCCGACCTACCGAGGGATAATCGGGCCGGGCAAATTACGGGATCGTAACGAACTCGACGTGCCAAATACATCCCTAGGCAGATAAGGTAAACTCCGAATCTTGGGGATCACGACTTCTACTCCAATCCGGGAAACCAACGTCCGGATCTTCATGTAGCCGTGCAGAACTCTGTTCGAGTCGGACTCAAACACGAATCCTAGGCCGTTACGCACCGTGCGGCCAGAAGTCATTCGGCGGGGATACATATGGGCCTGATAGAACCTTCTAGGGAGCTGGGCCCTAGTAGGCTGTTCGATTGAGCCATCAAGGAGTGGGCCATAGCAATGGGCCATGATTTTATCCCCGACAGCTAGCCCCCGAGACTCAAGTGAAATAACTCACTAGAGTGGGGTCTTCCTCTTGAGACTCCAAGTCAAGAAGAGGGAAATTTTACTGCTACAAAGACGTGCAACAGACGACCGAACAAGTTAAGGTTCAGCCGAACAAGACTGTTCGGGACCGAACAACTCTGCTGCGTCGAATAAGGAACAACATCTATCCGAAAGCGAGCACTCGGTCTTCAAAGGAATCTATGGAAAAAATAGCCGTTGGCAGATCTCAACGGTAACTTACGCTGCGCAGTGAAAACAGACGACCATTTTTACTTAGCCGTTGAGGTAAAAAGTAGCCGTTTAGTGGCAAAGAACTGTTGCAAAGCTGCTCGTTTGGGTCTATAAAAACACGTACCCAAGCCGTCCACGGCTTGCCACTTTCGCTCTCACGTCTTTCCTTCCCAAGCCCTAATTCCAATCGCGCCCAGCATCAATCAGCCAAACTCCACTCCCAAACCTGTTCGTCCAGCCCTGGGGACTGCCATGGCCAAGTTTTCAGGCACTAGTATGACCGAGGAAGACTTGAAGATCTAGGAAGAGAAAGGCCACATCGATTCCGGCAGCTGGAGGCTGCTCGGGGAGGAGGAAACACCGGAACCGCTCGAAGACGAGTTCGTCAACTTCGAGCAGTTCTCACTGTTCGGGTTGAGGTCTCCCGAAAGCGACTTCGTGGAGGCCTTTCTCAACATCAGCGGGTTCGAGGTCGCAAATCTAAACCCCAACTCGATTCTCCAGATGGCCATCTTCGCACACCTGTGCGAGGGCTACCTGGGAGTTGATCCATCGGTGGGGTTGTTCCTCCACTACTATACAGTGACGAGGAGCAGCTCCGCCGCTTCGGCGCTTGGGTGCTACTACCTCAAGCTCCAGGCCACCGCCGACGACGCGCCCTACCCTCGTCCTCCACTGCTCGACTCGATGGGGCCGTGGTGGATGAGGTGGTTCTACACCAGAAGGAGCGGCGACAGCAAACTCGCCTTCGCCGGGAAGGCACCGGCGAAGGGAACGCTAATGCCTCAGCCGGAACTGTCCGACGAGGATTGGTACCTAACGCGGAAGATCGCCTCCCTCGTGGGCCTTGGGCTCACGGGCAGGGAGATCATCCGTGATTTCACAGCGAACAGAATCTGTCTGCTGCGGAGAAAACCCTACCCCTTCTACAAGATAGAAAGATGGGAAGACATCACCAGAGAGAGCACGGGTAAATACCTTTAAGACTCAACCTTTACTTGATGACTTCATCCGAACAGGAACTAAAGATCTCTTCTGTTCGGACAGTGCAACCGACCGAAGCATGGGTGACCGAGCAGGTCGATGCCATGCTGAAGGCTGCTAGGAAGGACGGTGAGGTCACCGGTGAGGTGGTCTATACGTGTCCACGCAACGTGCTCGTCCGCACACCAGAGATAAAACACTTGCACCCCGTTCGTTTTTGTAAGACTTATACTGTTGAAGATGCTGACATTCGCTTCCCAAACAAACAGGAGAACCAGCTGATCCTCGGAGGAATCGTGGAGGAGCTCTCCAAGACCGAGGGAGCGAGGAAGGGCAAGGCCAAAGTGGCCGAGAAGCCCAAGGTAGCTGCGGTGCCGACGTGGAGCTCGCCGCGTCATGGAAGGGGCTTTCCCCCCCTCTAAATTCCGCCGTCCCAAAAAGAGATTTTTCCCCTAACCAAATTATGTCGTCCCAAATAGAGAATTCCCTCTTAACAAATCCCGCATTGCCATGTGGCGGGTGAAGAAAACTCACCTGTTCATTTGGCGTCTTATGGCTGCCACGGGTACATAGCCGTGTTGTGCGTCTATAGTATAGTAGTTCATTTGGCGGAAATAAAATTTTCCGCTCGAGCAAAAGACGAGTTATATTTCCCGTCTATCCATTAGATTGACTGGAGGAGGCTATTTATTTAATTTTAATAAAAAATTTTAATTTAAGAAAATTGAAAATACGTTAAAAAAAATTCTCTAGCCACCTAACAATCTTGCATAGCCAAAACAACCCAGGTGGGTAAAAAGGGACTGGACCGGATTTCCCATGAATAGACCTATATACACGCAATAACCAAGCATGCTCGAAGTTGCATGCACCGATCCGATTCACATACATGATACACCCTACCAAACCCGCTAAAAACATCACCTGGAACTGGAAATACCGCTCCGAACATCGCCCACAGGTTTGCATTGCCCAGGGCACTCTTCTCCGGCGCCGGTGAAGCCTCGTGAGCACGTACAGGCGCAGCAGCCCAGCCTACACCTAGGGTCGGCAGGCACGTGCCAGCACGCACAGCATGCAGCCGCAGCATGGTACGTAGGGGTAGCACGCACGTGTGGGGGACCTCCAACGGCGAGCGGACGGACGGCTGACAGGCGGTCCGGCCGCTGGGGCTGGGGCTGGTTGGTCCACGGACCACGGCAACGCTCTACCAGTACCACCTAGATTACCTGGGTACTTTCCCTTTAAAAAAACAGAGTATCCATGTCCCGACACGGATACTATACATGTCCGATATGTATACAGCCGTATCAAGCAATTTTCTTTCTTTTTTAATAATTAAAACAATTTAAATACTTGTAGGGTACCTTCTTGATTCTTAGCCTATTATACACATTTCCACTTCTCTCGCTCCGGTATCCTTATGTCCTGTCGACCCCCCACCTCTTTAACCCTAAGCTGCTGCTCTAGGCACCGCTGCGGGGTCGCTGACACGCCATCGCTGCCATCTGCAGCCGTCCTGCGCGGCCGACTACCATCGCTCTTTGCCCTCATTTGCAACTATGCAACACCGCCGACCGTTATCCCTGCCGGTCAGCTGCTTCCATAGTTGCCTTTGTCCCATCGTCACCCCCATCTATAGCACTGCCGAGAGATCAGTGACTCAATCCCCTTGCTAGTTCGTGGCTCGGCACCACCACGATGCTGCTCTAGAGAGCTCCCTGGTCAAGGAAGAACGCGCTGGCGATGGTGGGCTAGATTTAAGGATTGTGTTGTGCGGGTAATGGAGGATACTCTCCGCCAGCCGCTTGGCTCTGTCTCCGCTCATTCACATGGAGCGGAGGGTAAGAATATGAGGGGAGAGAGAGGAAAGCTAGCTGTTTTTTTGCTCCTGTTCGTTAACATAGAGGGAGGAGAGAGATGATACGAAAAGTAGCCTGTACTACTAACTGACACCTATTCTACATTCCGCATATCTACAAAATAGCTGGTTCTAAGAAAATATCCTACGTGCATAAGGATATCGCCTCAAGCCGACCCGACGTGCATGTGGCATCCCGAATACCTGCCTCGCCCTAGACTTGATCCGACCCACCGAGTCCCTGGTCTACCATGTACCCGAGGAGATCAGGTGAGGGGGAGGAGAAAAGAAGCTAGCCGGGAGGGGAGCCGCCGCGTGGTGAAGAGGGATGTTCCATCGCCTCCGCGTCGTCACTATCGTTGGCATGCATAGGATTGCTCTTGTGAGCCCTCCAAATCTGACTGCCGCTACGAGCCCTTTAGGTCTAGAAAGGAAACCCAAGGTCGTTGTGATCGCCGCAACGACTGCGGCGTTGTTATCGTCATTTCCGTGTCGTCCCTCTGCGCCACCGCTCGTTGATAGAGGAGGATGAGTGGGAAACTCACAAGAGAGTGGAGGGATAGAGAGAGTGAGGGTATGAGAGAGAGAGGTAGAGTGAGGTAGAGGGGAGCGTTGGTCGGGTGGTTGTCTTGGTTAGGATTGGTGGGAGTGTTGTTTGTGGGGTAGGGATTAAAATCCAACGGTGGATGTCGGGTCGGGACAGGGGTTAACCTGGACCTTACCTAGTTGGAATAAAGGACTCGACCCGACTCCAACCTAGCGATCGGGTCGGATTAGGACTCAGCGGGGAGAGTTTAAACTTAGACCTCTACTGCTTCGATGGCTTGTGCTAGGAAGTAGAGCACAATGGAAGAAGCATTACAACAAAATGACGTTTTCTCATCGACCAAAGAGAGAAAATTGTCGGCCAAGGCACAAAATTGAGGCTATAATTTCGTAGGTCCAACCACAACCGACAAAATTATTTCAATTGCCACCCGCATGTGGGAAATTTCAGCAATTAGAACCGACAAAATTTCTTCCACATAGCATTCTTTTGTTGGGTTTCGACCGACGGAAGAAAGTGTGTCAATTTTGGTCGATCTTGTAGATGAGAAAGAGGATAGGCTGGCGGAAATGATGGATGATTTCAAAGTGCAGTGTTAGGATGTTCCAGGGCCAGAGGTTGATGAGTTATTTAGCCTTCTGCTGACCTCGCGAGGCGGTGCTAGAGCATCAGTTGAGTGAATAGCAGACATATTTGAGACATGTGATGGAATATCAATCATATCAACAACACCACTTCGAAGTAATTGCATTTCTCTTTGGAGACTCATAATACTTTAAATGTCATAATTGTTGCATCGAATGCTACTTAAGGACTAAAATTGCAATTTTACTCATGTTTGCTCGATAATCGATGAAAACAGGCATGCATGGCTCAAATTAGTGCTAAATAGCTTATTGTCAATTATAAGTTCCTCACATGCATCGGATGCCACTTTAGAACTAAAATTAAAATTTTACTAATGTTATATTGATAAACACATAGAGATATGCATATATGGCTCGAATTAGTGCTAACTAGCATATTTATCAATTTTAATTTCCACACATGCGTAGGATGTCATTTCAATCGATGTTCACCACTCAGTTTGATCCGAATTTCCAAATTCCTGGATTTGGGTCGCCTCCCTTCTGGGTTCTTGTCCTAGGTTCAAAAACTGTCACTACAATTACTTCATCTTTAGTGCATGCTATATGTTCTTTTCGTTTGTATCATCTTACAAATGACCATTTTTATTGATTTAGGATTTTGCTACACCACCACTTGTTCCCACTACTGCTCAGCCTACTACTTAGCCTAGACAATGTCGCCAGTTATTTGGGGATACCTTTGATTAGTTCATTCATTAATTTCGGAGGTGATGTGAAAGGTAGTGGTCACGGTTCTCACTCTTTTCCGAACTAGTGTGAACTTGTGGTGTGCAACGGCTGTGTGAACTTGTCTACCAGACTACCTCTCATGTGTATGTGCTACAATTTGTGATGACTATGTGATGTCGGATGGATATGTCTATGTGCGACTATGTGATGTTGAATGGATATAGCGTCTATATGAACTTGTGTATATTGTGTGATGGCAATGCTAAGTTGTGATGGATCAATGTGGTTATGTGGAGATCATGGTTGTTATGGCGTTGCCTAAGTGTCGCTTCAATGACGCTTAGGCGGTAAGGCGCTTTTCCTGGACGCCACAGCTTTTCCCTGTATGGTGTCGCCGTAGCGTCTAAGGCGACGACTCGGTGATGAGGCAGGCGCCATGGGGGAGGAGGCCTAGAAAACCCGATCCAATCGCCGGTGGCGGCGAATCCAAGCTCCGGTATCCGGCGGCGGCAAATCCAAGCTCCGCCGCCTTCCCCTTCCTCTCTCCTCCGCTTTCCCCTTCCTCTCGCCAGTCCGCCGCCTTCCCCTTCCTCTCGTCAATCCGTGGACAGGGGCGGCGCGGTGCAAACCGGGACAGAGCAGGTCGGGGCCAGAGGCGGCGAGGTTTCGGGCAAGCCGACCGGCGGCGGGAGGCGGTGGGCGACACCGGCCGTGGGCGCTTGGCGGCGGCGGCTGGGACTGGGAGGGAGGACTGGAGGCTAGGGTTGCGTATACTTTGTGCTGTTAGTCTTGTGGACCTGTTGTGGTCGGTTGGACCTTAGGCCAATTAGGCTGTTGCCTGTTGGGTGGGTGGGCCTCAAACTAAGTTATGTTATGAAGAGGCCTCAAACTAAGTTATGTTATGAAGTATGTATTAGAACATGGTGATAAAATTTTTCTATTTTGTGGTAATTTATTACTTTCATTCGTCATACTTACGTGTCTATGACGTCGCCTCGCCACGCGTCTTAAGCACTTAAAAGGTAAAAAGGTTTGGGAAACCACCGCACGCCTTAAGCACTGTAACAACTATGGTGGAGATTCTATCATACATATGTTTTTTGATTTCTTTTGTAATTATTTATGCACCGTGGAGTTTTCACTGTTTTGATGCATAATAAATAAATAAATATAATTTCATCGGCCGAGCAACTGACAAAATTTTTGGAATTGCGCCAGTCAACAATTCGTCCGGTAATTTTATTGGCTAAGGAATTTTTTTTTCCTTTCAAGTGACAAGTATCTTACAACAACCCTATCTCAAAATTTTCCATATCTCCAACCAAATACATTATATTTATCTTTCCATAGTCCACACTATAGGTGGTATAGTCTAACTAAATCCTAACCAATTCGATCCATTGGGTTGGGAAAAAAAGGGACTATCTGAGGTAATTCATTGGCACTGTACGTAGAAGAATCGCTACTAAACTTTTCGTTGCCTTCAAAAAAGTTAAAAAGGATTGATGATTCAGCCATTCATATATATATTATATTAATACGTACGTTGTTGCTTCCAAACCCAACAGATGAGGATACATTTCCCTTTCTCCTTTCCTTTGCACCTGGACAAACTCACATGACGCATGCACCAACTTTTATATTATTCTATCAAGGCCTCGAAGCCTTGACTGATTTGATTGGTGAAAAAAAAGTGTTTCCTGCACAACATTTTGACACTTGTCATAAGCTAAGATAGAGGTCACGTCAAGGCATTTTCTTAAACCCAAGCTGAGACGAGTGGATCAGTTGCTTCGAAGAAACGACGACATGCCAACCAGCGAGGTGGTTGTAACAAATCAATGCCTGGCCAAAACAGGGAGCTTTTGCCAACAAATACTTATAGTAATCCATATATGGCACAAAGAATAAATATTAACTGGCAAGTATACGTATATACATTTGCAAACAAATACTTATGTTAATCCTAAAATTAGTCTTTATGAGGAGAGTGTTTGCATAGCTAAGCAAAGTTCACATTTCCTATAGGTTGCTTGTATTTGTATTGTTAATATGACTTACTCGTAAACTTAGGATGGCTACCATTTTGTCAATTAGCGAGCATGTATATATATAATCCTGTAGTCGGATATAATTTTTGTTTGAAAGCCAATCATATACTTAACTTTATTACTCTAGCTATAATATCTTTTTAACTATTTAAATTGGGTACAACAGAACTATGTGTGTGGATTCGTCTACAAAAATATATTGACAATGTTACAAATTTTAGATAACATTATAAATAAATTGTAGTATTAATTTAGTTACATCATAAAGGCAACATATCTAGTGCTAATAACCATTATGTGCTAATATGTTAACATTAAATCTAAACCATTAAATCCATGATGGATGGTTCGGATATATATGGAGAGATGAAAACCCCATTAATTACCTCATCTCTCCCTTAAATGCTTTCACACAACCTCCTTAACTTTCTAAGTGGAAAAGAGACCTCCATCTCTCTATGTCTAAACCATCCATCATGAATTTAATGGTCCAGATTTGATATTAGCATATTAGCACCAAATGGACATTAGCACTAGATATGTTGCCCATCATAAATACATATATAAGGCCAACACTACAACTACTGATCATGGACAGTTTAACCTAACTCAAAAAAGCCAAGCCAGGTTGAGTTTTTCTTGCTTGTCGATCTGGCTCAAGCTACAATTTTATACCCGACAGAAAATTCAGGCCGGGCTTGGGCTTTAGAAAAAACAAAATACATGGTGTAAAATCAGGCTTTGGGTTTTTTGGCCAGGCTTGGTCCTAGTTTTTTTTTTAAAAAAAATGTCAGGCTAGGTTAGGCTCGGGTTTAACCAAAAAGCACTGGGCCCGAAGCTCGCCCGACCTAACCTTTGAGCAGGTCTAAACAATATATACTTATGTCAGTTTGTGATTGCAGGATCACCGGAGCCCGGAGGGTATATATCTCCCTCGAAGCAAATTAAGTATTAATTCTACAGCAGGGTCTCTACAATTAATTGTATTACACTAAATTTGTAAGAAACGTATCACACTGATTAATCAGCCAGATTTAGTAGCACCTACTTAAAGCTAGCAGGCAAGCAGCTAGACAGCTCCGTCGTCCAAAGGGAAGGATTAAGAAATTCTAATCGATCATGGCAGCAACATATGGACCCAGCTGTTTAATTATGGATATATCATACACCTAGACGCCACGAATTTGCAAACCCAACTGTATATAGTGCGCCTGTGAGCCATCCATCTACCAGCCGATTGAGCCAAACCAACCAAAGCTCTCCGATAGCTATTAGCTTCACGCTCATGCGATCTTCTTGTCGTCTACAAACAAACGTATTTCCCCAGCTCGTTTCCCACTTCTAGCTCGTTCTCACTCCCTCTCATCTTCCTCCAAGAACTAAACCTAGCTAGCCATAGCTGATCAGAGAGAGAGAGAGAGAGAGAGAGAGAGAGAGAGAGAGAGTGGAGGTTGGCAATGGCGGTGGCAGTGGCAGTGGGGCGGACGCTGGCGTGGTGCGGGGTGGAGGAGGAGAGGGTGACGGGGGCGCGCAAGGCGCCGGGGGCGTGCCCGCGGTGCGGCGGGGCGGTGGTGGTGACGGACGTGGAGAGCGCGCGGCGGATCCTGTGCCTGCCCATTTGCCTCAAGAACAAGAAGAAGTTCTCCTGCACGCGCTGCCGCCGCAGCCTCGTCACCCTCTACACCCAAACCCAAACCTGATCCATCAATCCACCTCGTTATCTACTTGATTAGTGCATGGGCGTGCAGCGTGCTGTCAAGTAGTGCTTAACTGCTTAAATAGCTAGCCAGCCAGCTGTCTGAGCTTTATTTCTGGCGCAGTTGATGATTAGTAGCCGGCCGTAAGTCAAGTCACTACTCACTAGGTAGGTAGGTAGTAGAGATTGGGAGCTTGACTGCTTGAGATTGGTGTGTTTGCATGATTAGTTTGGTTCCTTGTTCTTGAGTTGTTGGGGCTTTTGTTTTTGTTTGCTTCTGGTTAAATTTCTTAGTGCTAGCAGTTGTGTGTGACCTGTTGTGTTTTGCATTAGGCCGTTGTCATCATGTCAAATCTTTTTTCTATTTTCGTCTTCGAAATATGCTGTGTCTAATCTAATCATCGAGTTTTCCTTCTTATCTTCATTTCCACTATCTCCACTCTTGATATTTTTTTTCCCTGACGAAAGATGACTAAACACTTGATTAATCAGTTTGCTTGTAATATAAACTGATCGGTCCCCATCAAGTTCAACGCCTTATCCATTCTATCCAAGATGTTATTAATTATCCATGAGCTTTTTCGTTGATCTGTTCTATGCGGCTCAAATAGTTTTCTTGAAACAAAGATGCAAGATGCAAAAACATGTAAATCTCTAACCTAGCTAAAAACTTAACAACCAAAATAATCTCTCTCCTCAGCAATCCTCCTTTTTTTTTTTTCCTTTTTCAAGAAAATTAACTCTTCCATTCCTGTTGGATTAGCATATGTGTGTGCTGGTAAACGTTCGATGGGCAAACCAATGATTCAGATGAAACCGCACGTTCAAGATGGATTCTCTCCGAGGATCTAGTGTAATGTAGCATATATTGGTACTGAAGTAACCATAAAAGAGGTCATTGCAGTTTCCATCAATGAAACAGCTGCTGTACTTTCTTGCATGATGAACTACAGTAGTTGCATCGACTGGCAGAAGAAAACAGTCAATTACCTGTTTCTTTCAGGTAAAAGAAGAGCTGGATATTGTTCCCAAGTAGTGCAAGGAAAAGGAGATGTCTGGTGAACTAAACTCGATAGCTTTGCTGCTGTCCTCAGTCACTGTTATGACCAGGAAAATGTTTCAAAATTGTTTTCTCCATATATAGTCATTTAATTCTAAGAATACGGTGAGCAGCAGCAGATATCACATTGGTAAACATATTAGAAAGAGAGTATAATTTAGATTCAACCATCCATTGAGATAGCATATCCAACACGAAAATTTAAAATACTAACATTACAGTACAAATACTACCATGGTAGTATAAAAATCAAATTAAACCTAAACCATAATACTGAGAGAAATAGATGTTTCGTTTTCATTTTTGTGTCATGTGAAATTTCTCTAAGGTATATAACATCTTAGTTTTGTGTAACTCTCACATGATTTTCTCTCTCGTATTTCCAAAATATTTATAACATGCACGTGTAGCATGATTATTTTTTCTTAACTTTCTCTTGATTTCACAACTTGCTTAATTTATTTGCCAATTCAAAATTTGTTTTAGGTAAAAAACAGAAAGCAAGTCACAAATAAGTACGGTTGCTAATTGTGTAAGGTACATTGTTCCCACAAATTTAATTACCATGCTGGAACATCTACTTTTATAAAAACATATGGAAGCACATCTAAAAAGCAGAACGATTGATTCTAAAAAAAAGCTGAATGATTACATGGAAGGCATAATCAGATCAGATGCTGGAATGTACTTGAAGCGCACCCTGATCTCATTACGTAGTTTAGTTGGGAGTTGAGACTAGGCAGCACGTTTCTAGGTTTCGAGGAACTCCGAAGCAAAAACGTAGCACTGGCGGCGCCTATTAATTTGTCTTTGTTTTACTACTGGAAATGATTATGGTGGTTATTTGCCGTAACATCACACTTCATTAAAATTATTTACAATGTTATCCGTCGTAACAAACATATCTTATTTAATTTAACCCTTCAAATATCTTATTTAATTTAACCCTTCAAATGTTCACGGTAAGTATAGAACCAGATTGCAATGTGCGCTGGTCTCTGTGGCCATGTAACATCAATCACCTACGATGAAAGAAACCAAAGGTATATGACCCACTTGCTCATATCCTCAATGGGTTTTTTAGTAAAAGATATGACAAAGTACTGAGGGTTAGGGACCTGGGGATGGGGGTGGAGTTGAGAGTGGTTACAGACTAATTTACAAGTTTGGCATCCGCCACCACCCAAAGGGGGGTGTCTTCTAGGACAAAACTAAGTAGCACGGTTGAGGTGTGCTCCGAATGTCGAAAGATCCTTGAGTTGCGCTCGAGCCAGATGTGTTATATGACTACCATGATGATAGAGCTCGCTCCTTTAGGAGTTTGCATGCCCTTCGTGATCGCAAACAACAAGCGCAGAAGATCGTCCGGTTAGCAGAGTTTAGCGTTGTGAAGTTGAAATCCTCAACCACACCATGCCATATCTGAGAACCGAAGCTACATTCAAGGAAGAGGCAACCCTCCAGGTTGCAGTTGCGGAGAGGACATAACTAGTTGTTGGGTAGGTGCCTTCTGAGCAGAAGATCGACCATGATGATAGAGCTCGCTCCTTTAGGAGTTTGCATGCCCTTCGTGATCGCAAACAACCTGCGCAGAAGATCGTCCGGTTAGCAGAGTTTAAGGTTGTGAAGTTGAAATCCTCAACCACACCATGCCATATCTGAGAACCGAAGCTACATTCAAGGACGAGGCAACCCTCCAGGTTGCAGTTGCGAAGAGGACATAACTAGTTGTTGGGTAGGTGCCTTCTGAGCAGTGCGTCAGCAATGTAAATACAGTTATGCAGTAAGAGCCAGCGAAGAACTTGTATTTAGAAAGGGTCCATGCAGAACGTACTCCCCACAAACTGTAGACGATATGCTAAATTAACCAAGAAAACCCTAAACTATGAAAAGCATCATGTAGTCAGGTCCGAGGAATTCAGAGTCAAGTGGGTTCAAGAAATCAAGCTCCAAAGCTTGATGAATTCCAAAATCATTGCCAAGGAGAAGCGTGGGCGAAGATCCGTGAGCCACTTGTTATTGACCAGAGTGTTGTCCACTGACCTATTCTTCTTGATGGATAGTACATGATCTTTTGGCGGCCCACCTTGAAGCCAATTTTCTATTCAGAAGGAAGTTGAGCAGCCATCGCCAATAGTGATTGTAGTTGTCATCTAGAAAATTTGGATGTCGCTTGGTCTGCAAAGGGTCCTGGTGCTGAACCAAGGCTTAAAGTTAGAGGTTTTGCTTATCCAAAGCCAGCTTAACTGAAGAGCATGTGCGAAGAAAGTGAGGCTTAGGATACCCATGCCGCCTAGATCGACTGGCACGCAAACTAACTTCCAGTTAAGTCTACACGGACCACTGGCCACCAAGTCAGTCCCACTCTAGAGCCAGGCCCTTTGGATCCTATCAATTTTCTTGAGGATGGAGGGAGGTGCAAGGACTTCTTAGAAGTGTATACATGGGCATGGCTGAGTGTATAGCTTTTAGCATGGTAATGCAGTCTCATTTGGACAACATATGTCCTTTTCAACCCACTAAGCGAGTAGAAATCCTGTCAGTGAGCAGTTGGAAATGAACATAACGGAGTTTCTTGATTGAGAGGGGGAGGCCTAGGTGGACGAATTGGAAGTTGTCTTGGATGTTATGTTTCTTGATGAAAGCACTCTAGCTAGAGACAAATAGCTCATCGATGAAGGTGGCGAGGAGGGAGGATAAGGGTTGGGTGAAGAGCTTTCCGATACTGCGTATAAGACCGATGGGTTTGTAGACGAAAGTACAAAGCGGGTTGAACTTTTTAGGGAGCAGGACAATGTTTGCGTTGTTATGGAGATGCATGCCAGAACCATTAAGGTCATGTAGATGTCGCATTGCTTCGAGGATTTCAAGCTTAATAATGTCCCAATTGTGCTTGAAGAAAGCTCAGGTGAAGCCATAAAAAATGGGTGCCTTGCAACTCGGCATTTTGAACACCACTTCCTTGAGCTCACTTAAGGTGAAAGGGAGCTCCAATGTTGAGAGGAAAGGGCAGGTTCAGTTGGCTTCAGTTTAGTCAATGGATAGGGTAGCAATGATTCAAAGCACAATCTCTAAGCATATGGTTGAAGTGTTAGTAGAGAGCATCGACCTTGTCATTGGCTCAACATGATGGCCTTGGTGATTGAGTAGGATCTTGATGATTCTTGTTACACCTAGAATTGGCCTTAATGTAAAGGAACCTGGTGTTTGCATCACCAAGCTTAAGCCAGATTATTCTCGAGCATTGTCTCCATTTGGTCTTCTCGATGGCATCTAGACCAAAAATATAGAGTTTAATGCTGCGGCAGAGGACACACTCAGGAGCGTATAGCTCTCAAGTCTCCATAGCAAGGTCGAGGAGACGAATGACTTTTCGCAAGAATTAGTTGGAATTTTGTATTGTCAATGAGTGAATGACTCATTGAAAGTAAGGCGTTGCAGGGGGTTGGAGGTAGGGGTGTTGATCGGATCGGATAATGGTTAAACTATATCCTTAACTGAATCTTTTCTCAGAATCAGATTCGGTTGCAGATATTTTGGATACGAATACGGGATCAGATATTTTTGAATACATACCGAATACGAATCGGGCTGAGTATGGTTGCAGGTCGTGATGGTGCGGAGCCGGGGTGGCGTTGTGGGTGGCCAAACCGGGGAGGCACGGGTCGCGGTGGCGCAAACCGTGGTGGCGTGGTGCAGTTCGACGGAGGCCGACTAGCGATGGGAGGCTGCGGGCATCGCCGACAGTGGGTGCCCTAGGGTGGGAATGGGAAGAAAATGTGGAGGCTAGGGTGGCACAGTTGCACTTGGTGGCTTGGTCAACTGGTCTTGTGGTGGGCTGGTAGCCGGTTGGGCCTTCAACAGTTGGGCTGTTGGGCCACAAATCAAACCGGATATCTAAAATATATCCGAACCGAATATTTAAAAAATTATCCGATCCAACGATATTGACTATCTCGTATCTGATACCGTATCCAAAGCTAAATATTTGATACCAAAACTGAATCCGAAAATGTCCAACCCGATACTATCCGAATCCGAATCTGGTCGGTCCGTGAAATATGCAGACCGTTTACACGACTAGTTGGAGGGGGTAGCTGGCTAATGACTTGTTCCAGGCTTGCTCGACAACAGTAAGGAAAATGGGGAACAATGCATAGAAGTTCTCAAAGCAGAAACGCTTGTAGAAGATGTTTTGCCAAGGGCAGTGATCTGAAAGTTTCCAACGAGTTGTGTATAACATGAGATCAAACTCAATGTATCAAACTCAATGTGAAACAAGCGGCCCACAGGAATCTATAGTTGATCGAAAGAGGTTTAGTAGACGCAAGTTGAGGTCAAGCTTGTTCTTGTTTGTTTCGGCTTAAATTAAATTAGATTAAATTAAAAATTATTATTTTTTATAAGACAGATGATGTAATACTTTGTAGTAAGTTTTACGGTAATTTTTAAAATGTTTTTCAAGAGCTCACAACTTTTTCAAATAAACTTTCAGAACAAACCTAAATTATGTGAAGTCCGCCAAGATGATCCACGGGTCCTGGTAGTGACGAGTAATGGATTGGAACTTATGTAGGCAGAACACCTTGTCAGCATCGACATGAGGGCCACAAATGTTCGTGATGACCCAGGATTGCTGATCGAGAGTCGAAGTCACAATGCAAGATCACAGAAGAGCAACGATGTAAAAGATACCGACAACAAACAGAATCCGGACAAGAACAATCCTTCTGAATAAACGGTACAGATTTCCTACGGGAAGTCTTCACTGTGAAGAAGACAAGTCTACCTCCTGTTTGGAACGCCAAAATTGCATATCCAACATCCAACAACCACTCTCTAAAGAAATATAACCTTGATGACATAGACAACATTACTCAGAATACAAGAAACCCTAGTTCATCCTCCTGATGAGCTCATTGATGTAGTTCTCACGGTTGCCAGCATCACCACCCTCGACATAGTGGTTCCTCTTCTTCTTGAGGCCACCAAGAGGAGCCTTTAGCTTGAAGGGCCAGAGGAAGTTGTTGGCCTCCTTGAAGTGTGGCCCAACAGTCATGATTTCATGAACAAGATCCTCGATACACATGATGTCGTTCTTACCCAATCCCTGATAGATGGAAGAAAACAGAGGCACACAAGATTCAAATTAAAATGCATAAACCATCACACAATTGAAATAGGCAATAGGCAATTCAATTAAGCTTCCAAACCTGCTCAATAACACTGTTGTTAGTAAGAGGAATCCTCTGCTTGTTTAGCTTCCCATAACCCCTCTTATAGATCAATTCCCTGACACTCTTCAGGTTTGGGTACCTGATGGTGCATACAATCATCAATTCAGCTAAGTTCAAAACACAAGAAAGCATCAACAACAATCAATTCACTAAATGATACTTCTGCAAACAATCAGATTGTGGGATATCTGTTGCATACAGCATATCATGGTGACAATTTGCTAAATCAACCATCCAGTGTGTTGCGATTAAAAATGTTTCACAAAAGTCTTAGGCCTGCGTGTAATAAATCAAATCCTGGCAGAGTTTACCTAAATTGTTAGTCATCGCTTATATTGAAACAGAAAAAAGATGATTTGACTGAATAAGTCTATCTACCATTTATTTGGTAAAAGGTGGAACAAACAAATGCAAATGAATAATAAAAAGAAGGAACAAAAATGACATTAGGCGTGAAACTAGTGACTACAAAATAAGGAAACCTGAAAAGTTTACATCTCCAAACAAAATTAACACTAAATTATTATTAGTACAGAGCAGCACCATCATTTTACTGTAGCAACTAAAAGGAGTTACTCCCACCCTCCTACAATAGTAATCCCTCCATTTCGCTATGTTTGTCGATAACACACCATGCGCACTAACCAAGGAAGTAGTAGTTCAAAGAAAAAAAAATGCGCAAAGATCATCATGACCCTATTTATCCTCCGGTAACAAAAAGAAGTCGCCGTTGACTTTTGGACACGCCTTTGACCATTCGTTTTATTCAAAAATTTAGTTCAAATATATAAAAATATAAGTCATACTTAAAATACATTTAATAATACACCAAATCGTAACAAAATAAATAATATTTATATAACTTTTTTTAATAAGACCAATGATCAAAATTGTGTCCAAAAGTCAACAACGACTTCTTTTTGTGACCGGAGAGAGTAGTATGTTACAACTATATTTTCCTTCTTACTATGCATTAAATTGGAGGTAAAGAGTGCAAACATCACAATAACTACACTTTTGATATTCTCAATGGACAAACATTGTGAAACGTATTTTTCCGAGGCCATAAACAAATATAGTTAAACGGAAGAGTAGTCATTTTAGACTTGTCTAAGTCTAGCTTTTGAAGCTTTATCCATAAAAAAATTTAAAATATTTAGATTTTGCACAAAATAATCACACACACACACATATATATATTCATCTCAAAAAGAATTTCCTTAATAATATAATTTTAGTTGCATTTTATAAATTAATCATAAGAGCTTTAAGTTGTCAAAGTTACCTTTTGGAGCCCATGTCAATGTCCAAAAAGATGACTCCCTCTGGTCACAAATATTTAGCATTCGAAATGTGTGCTGGTCAAAGCTTTAAAACTTTGAGATATGAATATCGTTTGAAATAATTAGATTGTCTACACAAAAATAGTATGTGTACATTTGTTTCTGAAAGCACTTTAAAAATATTAAAATTTTAGTGGGTCTATAAATAAACTATCATGGTAATTAGCATGGTTGTCAAGGCGGTAAAGCGACCCGCGGCGTGTTAGGACCTTTTTACCTATTAAGCGCTTAAGGCGTAAGGCGAGGCGACTTCATAGACACATATATAAGGCGAATATTAGCACTTCATAGACACATATATAAGGCCAATAGCCGTACTTCCAACCCGGATCATTGCTTTTTGGCTTTCGTTTAGGATCGGTCATAGGGTCATATCCACTGGCTTGAAAAGAGCTTCGGTGCTCATCCCTTGACCATCACTTGCAACCATCAGTAGCAGCAACCATCAGTAGATGACACAAGTACACAACCATCAGCAGCAGCAACAGCAGTAGCATACAAGGCAGCAGCATACAAGAGCAGCAGCAACAGGCCAACAGCAGTAGCATACAACTATACAAGGCAGCAGCATACAAGGGAAAAGGCAGCAGCAACAGCAGTAGCATACAAGGCAGCAGCAACAGCAGTAGCGGTGGCAGCTCAGGCAGTGATGCGGCGCGGCCAGCGGCGCGGACGGGCGGCGGCGTCACGGATCGGGAGGCGGTGGCGCGGGAGAAGGGGGCACGGCTTGGGCGGAGAAGGAAAGGAAGAAGGGGAGGAAGGGAGACAACCTGTTGGCGGCGGCGGCGGCGCAGATCGGGCGACAACATCTATGGCACCCGCTTCGCTTCGCCTCGCACCGCCTCGGACACCTCAGACGCTTTACGGACGCCATGGACGCCATACGGACACCATAGGATCAAATTGTAAGGCGTTCGCTAAGGCGTCCACCTAAAACCTCTTTACCGCTTAATGGACGCTTAAGCGATGCTTAATGGACGCCTCAACAACCATGGTAATTAGTGGTCAAAATTGTGCTTTGGAGATTGTGCAAAGTCAAAAGTGTCAAATATTTGTGACCGAAAGTGGTATGTTAAAATGGGAGGAGCAAAGCATTAAAAAAGAAAAGGATGCACTGGCAATACAACTAGCAATATATGGATAGCAACAACTAATACAACCACACGGGTGATCCAATACAGTTACACACATAACAAAACATGCGCTCATTGCAGCTAGAGATTTGAACTTACCCATAAGCAACATAGGGCTCAACCCTGCGCAGCATGTTAATGGTTGCCTTGTTAACCTTGAGGAAGACACCATTGAAAATCTGCCAAAAAAAAATAAAATCAAAGCATTCATATTAGCAACCTAGCATTTACCATGATTATGATGTTTCAGAGAACTAGTTTGCCAACTGACCTGCCTCAACCGCAGAAGCTGCAAGATCTTCCTGGTCTTGGGGTGCATGGCATTGATACTACAGATACATTTCACAACATTAGAGTTAAAGCAAACAAAGAGAATAAGTAAATAGCATGATGCAGTGCCATACCCACGGATGCGAATAACAAACAGTAGCTTGGCCTCAGGGCTGACATAGAACCCACCCTTCATCCTGGCCTCACGCTTCAGCTGCACAAGTTCCTTCTCCTGCTCCAAGTACAGACGCATCACAAAAAATTCACAGAAGTTTTAGATCTCCCCCCATAAAGTACCATTCTTTCAACATCACCAATATTCAGACAGGCCACAGGTATCACTTAAAAATGTGAGCGTTTCCCAACCGGATAAGAATCATCATCGCGGAATTCAACCATAGTAACTCAGTAGAGCACATGAATAATTCATAGTACAATTAACCATCAAGGTCAGGTCACAAAGGTCAAACAGTACAAACTTAATTTAAAAGCAAAGTAGCAATTATATCGTCTGATGCCCAAGGTGATGCAACTCGCAAATGGATGCCACATAAGAAGAACAAAGCCTTCCCGGCATATATTAAGCTAACATTCACCATCTAGTTTCTCCATGGCAAGCTCAATGCATGATGACGGATATAACAATCGCATTTCAACAAAACATTTGCTCACAACAGATATGAACGACCAATTGCTAAAATGTCCCACGCCTATTCACCCGGATCAGACGCGAGCGCGGCATCACAGGAGACCGAATCCGGCACAAGCAGCCGCCGCAAGCGGCACATCAGATCGAAACCAGGATAGCGAGGGCTAGCCCCGGCGTGGCGGCGCTCACCTGGGAGGCATACTCCTTGGCGTACTGCCTGGCGCGCGCGGAGAAAAGGATGCGTCTCCCGACGGCCTTCTTCCTCTCGACGAGCTCCTTCTCCTTCTTCTCGGCGGCCCACTGCTCGTCGCGTTTCCGCTTCCGCTGCACCGACTCGGGCACCACCGGCGCCTTGGCCTTTGCCGCCGCCATCTGCGCGGAAACGGCACAACGCCCCGGCACACAGATCCACGCAGAATCAGAGAAGCCAAGCCGCGATGGCGGTAGGGTTAGAGGAGAGTGCAAGTTTACCGCGATGATCTGCGTGCGAGGAAGGGGAGGGAGGAGGAGGAGGAGGCGAAGAACGAGGCGGGTGGGAAGTGGCGGCCGGGAGTGAGGACGAAACAATTTATTGTGGGGAGTAGTTTGGGGCTAGGGTTAGGGTTCGGGAGCGCTCGTGTTGGGGATCGGACGGCTCTGATGGACTGAGGATTACGATCTGACGGAGACGGAGACGGAGACGGAGACGAGGAAAAATAATGTGAGAAATGGTGGAAGAATTTTTCTGAGAAGATCACAGAGTTTGGGCCAGTTGCAGCTGGGCCTGCATTTCTACAGGTTACTAAAACTGGCCTGTTTGGTGTCCTGCTAGCTCTGGTTACTAAAACTTGCCTGAAGTCACGTATACTAGACTGGGCCAAAAACGAAAACTCTTTGGACCGAGCGTCCGCTCACTTCATCCCTTTGAGCACGTAGGATTGTGAAAGCAATTATTTGTAACTAGTACAATGCCCGTGCTTTACCACGGAACTATAAAAGAGAGAAAGAAAGACAAAATTCGGAGCAGTTTCACATATTAGACCACTAAACACATCCATTTCTCTATAAAAATTGAGGGCCACTTAATACAACATTTTAAGAATCATGTCTCCACAATTATATAAATCTATTTGAGCATGTTAGATTTGTAAACGAGAAAAAATATTAAATCATTTAAAGGGTAAGTCGATAACTAAATGTAATACATATTAAGTTGACATTGCTAAAAAAACCTTTCATTTTACATATTTTAAGCTAGATCCATAAAATTAGCGTGTGTACGTTGGATGCCATCGGAGGTCCAAATCGCAAGTTGGCAGCACCACCACCACGACCATTAGACGATTTAAAGTAGTAGAGAAGATATGTATATTTCTACAAGATACAAAATCGCATGATGAATAGCGCAAAACATAATGAATGAGAGAATAAAAAATAATCCTATCTATTGCCAACCATATGAATTTCTTTTTCGATCCCAAAACACTTAGCCTTCAAATTGGCTCCTTTAATTACCTTGAAACAAATCAAAGCAGCGCATAGATAAATAGAGGATAAATCGAACACCAAGGATTAACATGGCAAAAAAGACCACGCTTCCAATAAATGCACCAACAACACATCTGATTATTTAAATGTTGTTGAATACCTTGTTGCAAGTGAAAATTATTGAGAACATGCTCCTGGAAGAATACCGATGAGCTTTGTTGCCTTTTGAAAAAGATATTTTGACTTGTATAGTTAATTAGGTAAGGCTACTTAATCCATTGTCAACATTCAACAGTAGCTACCGGACAATTCATACAATTGAACTTGCTTTTTGGTGCAAGCAAATAATCAATGCAGGCAATCGAATAATAATTCATTACACATCTCATGGCCCTAAGTAGATAGCTACTTCATATGAACTTTCATTTAAATCATGTTAGAAAGATGGCAAAAGTATGCAATTTATGACATTTTATTTCAAAAAAAAGCTATATAATTGTCATAGGATCATTAAGATGCCAACCGATAGAAGTTTCGGTTACCAGATTAAACTAAACAAGGTCACAAAACACTTTTAGTATTAACATATAGGGTTACCTAATATTTGCAATAATATAATCTCTATCTCTACTACTTAAGTATAAGGCTATCAAATATGCTAGCACCAGTAAATTAACAACACAATTTATATGTATTGGCATAGGTAAATTATTGGCACAACTTCAGATATCATGAGTGATTCTTCCTAAAGGAAAAAAATTGAAGAAATGCTAGCTAACGAAACTCAATTGTCATGGAGATGAGTATGGTCCCAAAAACAAGCCCATACCAACGCCATGAGATATAAAAAAAAGCAAAAGCAGACTCAATTGTCATGTAGAATCATATAAGTTTATTGGATTGCAAGACCCACATTAAAAATTGAAGCGATAAAATTAACAGATGTTGACTACCATGAAAATTTAATAAGAACTTTAGGAAACTACATGAGGTCATGTCATCACAATTGGCACTTAAGACAAGTTTTCGGACTATCAACTTCATGCTATCATGTTCTAATAGAGAAGTCTTCTAGATTGAAAATTCTAATAGATAAAAGGCATAGCAATAAAAAGACTTCTAGATTGAAAATTCTAGCACCTGCTTGCAATAACTTCATGGAAAGTATGTCCAAGGCATACCCATTTGCAATGATCACTCCCTCTAATTCCTAAGCTTTCTCCTTTTTCCATGAAATTTATGTGGTCCAAAAAATTAATCAACTTAAGGGAAGAACCAGGAAGAACTCATAATACGGTGCAAAAAATAATCAACTTAAGGTAAAAAAAAAAGGGTCATTATAGGGATTATCATCGAATATCATAATTCAAAGAATATCGAACTCTAGTTTTGAGCATTTTCTTTAAACAAATCTATTCTTTTTACAAAAGTATGGTTGTTGCCAACCGAGAAAGCAAAGAAACATACCTTAAAAACAATCAAGCACAAACTTGTCGATGACCTGTTTTCTTATTTATCGTGAATCTGCTCATACTCAGATTGAACTTGCATTAAACCGCTTGTCAACTCAAACTGAAACAACGATGCCACAGAGCATATATTTGTCATATCCACTTACAAGGAGGTTTATATCCCAAACATCGCATGCTGAAGCCTTCCCGTCTGTGCTGCTCATCTTAGCCGCCGCAACAAAGCTCAACACACTAAATTCGACTCCCAATCTTGAACAAGTAATTGTTCAAGATACATAAACAAGAAAAACATGAAAAGCATTGCCCTTTTTGATCCCCCGATCGTAGGGTGTAGATCACCAATGCAAATGTACCCATTGGCACTTGTGTGCAATTCTCATCTCCAATCAACGGAACAACTGTTTTCTTTCGATTAATACATCCACAAAAACCTAAAATTGAAACGAATTTCAAAGTCTTTGTCTAGGTGAAATGAGCTCAAGAACCTCACCTCTTCTTGGAGCCAAACGAAGAGAACTCTGAAGCAAGGTATCAAGATGCGGCTCCTGGACAGTGGACACAAATCGAAGTACTAAGCAAAGAATAAAGCTTTCGGTAGGCTGAGAGGGAAGGGACCTCGGGCGAACGGCAGGGCAACGGCAAAGGATGTGGGCGGCAAGATGAGCACCGCAAGGACTTCGTTGAGCAGGACCACACCGTGTGGTGCACGGCAGCTTGCTCCAGATTTGGATCCGCGATGGCTTGCGAAGTGGGTGGGCGGCGGCGGCGGCGGCGGCAAGTGAGAGACCAAGGAGGGAGGCGGGCATGGGAGGTGGTATTGCTCGGCGACGACTGATGTGGGCGGCGGGCAAGACAGAGATAGAGAGAGAGGGGCTTACCGTAGAAGGCGCGACGGTCGTCGGCGTCGGAGTGGAGGTGGTGACGGTGCGGGGCGAACCGGGGTAGGGCGGGCGGGCCGAGCGGCGTGACGCTGGGCCAAGGCGGCACCGGTGATGGAGCTGGCTTGGGGGCTTGGCGCTGGGTGGCGCGGGAGGGAAGGTCGCCGCCAGTGTGGAGGCGACCGGGAGGTGGAGGAGTTGGTCGAGTGGAGGGCTGGCCACCAGCGTGGAGGCGACGTCGGGCTAGCCACCGGGAGATGTGAGGAGGAGGCGGTTGCCGGCCAGAGAAGGCGACAGGGAGGAGGGGAGGCACGCGGGAAGGGGAAGGGGATCGTGGGCAGGGAGAATGGGGGGCGTCGGGAGAGATTGGGCAGTTGGTGGGATTGCAGGCGTGCACGCGGGCGGAGTGGGTAGAGCGGCTCACAGCTCGGGGTCGGGCGGCTCGGGGGCGACGGCTCAACGGGTCGGCTGGCGAGCCGACGCACGAACTACTCCCTCTTTAAAGGAGTAGAGACTATTATCATGTCACTAAGAGACAATACTAGAGATGACATTGCATATTTTTGTAGATAGCCTTTTCTCTTGGTATATCTAGACAATAGGTAGGAACAAAAACTGAAAGGAAGAAGTCCAATTTACATCCCTTAACTATTGCAGAAGTTTATGTTTCCTCCCTCAATTTATTTGTGGCCATTCGATGCAAGATTGGACGGTCAGATCTCACCCATTTAACACATAGGGAGGAAAAGTGAACTTTTTCAATAGTTGAGGGAGGCAATATGGACTTCTTCCAAACTGAAATATTCTAAAGCTACAAAGATAGTTATTAAATCATTAGCACCACATAAAAGCATTTCCCTACGGTGGTTGTTAATACAAATAACAAAAACTATGTTATATTCTTTGCTATACATTCAATGTGGTCTACAGATAGATAGAGGAATACATAAAGTTGAACATAATAAAATAAGAAATTGAAAGATTTTATTAAAGTTGTTCGTTTGAAAATTTCCCAAAAAGCTAATTATAGGTTCTTCTCTCCATCAGAACAATGGGGCTAGCTAGGGTGACACACACTAACTGCATGACAACCAATTGGGGTGGTATGCATTACCTAAATGACATGACCATGTGGGTGTGGACCCACAACAAGGATTATCACCATGGATAAAATGGCGAGTGTGATGAAGTTTGGTGTAAAGTTTGTATTGAATTGATTATATTACTCAAAGTTGGTATCAATAATATAATTTCAATTCATTAAATTTTATTGAATTTTTTTAAATACAAAGCCATAGGTCTTGTTTTATTAAAATTGCCTTTTTGGAAATAATTGAACCCAGACTTTCCTTTGGAACATCTATCACTATTTACACTAGGTTAGGTGTTAACTTACAAGTGTGATTTGATTGTGCACTTACCCTCACACATTTTGACTCTTTTACATGAAGGGAACGAGCAAGACTTTTATGAGTGACATTAAGACAGAGATCTAGATTATGTGGGCTAGGACCAAGGGCAGAACCAGCCCCAGGCAGGCGGGGCTCTAGCCCGGGGCGTCGCAAAGCCGAGGAGGCCACTAGGTAGACTTCCAGCCGGTGCAAATAGCTAATCAGTGAACTAAACAGGTGCATGTTGCACGATTACAATACATCTAAATGATGGTCTTACTGCCAATGGCAAGGCCAAGCCCCAAGTGGCAACTGGCAAGCGGTGATTTCCTGCACAGAGCACAAATATCTCACAGTTGCAACTTCCTAGCTCCTAGATCGAGGCGTCACGCAACCACATAAGGCTATAACTTGGAACTTGCAGCTGCTCCTTCGTAGCATCAAGATCGAGGCGAGGGCGCGGCCGCACGAGGCTACGACTACCAATGTCGAGCTGCCGATATCGAGGAGGCGAGGACCCGAGTTATCCGTCGATCCACCGCGAATGTTTTCTTCGGTCAAAATAGTTTGATTATTCTACAATGTTTGCCTTCGAATAGTGCCACGCCTGCAGCTGCCAAGTCTTCGGCTACAAAGCGCGCATATGTTGAATTTGTTATCTTGCATCTTTTTAATATAGATTTCTTGCTCCTTTGTAATCTAGGCAAGGACCACACGCTCACACTCTCTATAAGCTATATTTTTTTATGTTATTTTATGTTTTAATGCTATACTTGGTGTAGGTAATGAATGAGTGGTTATTTTTTTGGTATTTTTCCATGAGTTTTTAGTATATTAAATTTTAACCCAGGGTTTATCAAAATCCTGGCTCCGCCACTGCCTAGGAGGAAGTAGGGTTTCACTCCAGTCGTTGGAGTTCTTTTGTTTTTTGGTCGCTATAATAACTCTTATCATGAGGTCCTCGAATATATGGACCCCTTGTTAGATCCGCGAAGGCGAAGGACTCTCTCTTCTCTCGTGTGAGTGTTTAATTAAGAGCAAGAGTCAAGTGCAAAGAAGCGGGTAGAACGAAGTCTATTGTTCGGCTGCACTACCAACGGGCAGGCTTCCTACCGCCTTCCATGCCAGATCGGAGTTAAGATAAAGCGAGTGAAAGGGACGGGTATCAGATCTGGATAATGGGTTTTTATCTTCTGATCCTAGTAGTATGGGCTTTGAACAAGCTTCTATGGTCCGAGTTGGGGTTCCGCAAGACTTTGGAGTATCCGACCTCTGGGAGCACTTCAATAAATATATACGGCCTATGTTGTCGGTCCTTCACAAAGGCCCTCACTCATAGCTCCTACTATAATGATCTACTAACCAACAATCACGACATAAATTATGGTTTTCATTTTAAATTTCCTTTTTTCAAAATGAGGTGAGAAAACTACTATTATTATCATGCCTTGACCATGAGCATGACTATCATGATAGTTTTACATACTGCAGAGGTGACACTCTTTACTAATTAGAGGTGGTCCATGATGAACTACCATAACAACTTCAACTGACTAGGTATCCTTGCTAAGGTTCCACTGCCTGAGGGTTCAATCTCCAAGAGCCAAACATAAAATTAAGGGTAAAACCTTAAGGGCTCAAAAAGCATTTATAAGACTTAATTTTAGTAGTTTTGAGACCTTGACTCTCACGATAATGGTGGCCAAGATTTATGAACTTAAAAAGACCCTGTTTAAAAATTGAAAATGAGGATATTTTATGAAAAAATTCAATCAGTTATTTCAGTAAAATGTTTTTAAAAGATCAAAATTTTGAAATGCTACCATTCCTATTATCTAATCTTACTGACCAAACACCATCGTGTCCCATCAAACGTACCGAAAGTACCTTTACGCTAAGAGTTGTATCTGCTAAACACGCATGAGCGTATGACTTTGAATCCCCGGCAACACCAGAACACAGGGATCATAGCGTGGCAACTAATTTGATTCTGCAATCAGCAATAAAAACGTCAATACTTTGGACAATCTTTAGAAATTTTCGGTACTGCTACCTGTTTCACTGTTCTAGTAAGGGGGAAGTGTCGTGTTCAGACGATTTGGGCAATGGTGAGTTCGTGACCGCTCTGAAGATCATATAAAAGTTGTGTGCTCTAGTTTTAGCTAAAGTTTCACCGACATGTAAAACGGTGTAAATCTTGCAGTCTTCTCTCGAGATTTCACTGTATGCCACATCACTTCTCACTTTAATTTCCCTTTTACGGAGAAAATGGAAGTACTAATCACCAGGGAATTCCCCCAAAGAAGAATTAATGGAGGAAAATAGGTTGGTTTTTAGATAATGGAAAGAAAGTTTTGGTCTCTACATCATCGTGTGATTAACTAGCCTCTCGACATCAACAAAGATCTACATTTAAACAAACTAGCAAGCGTGCACGTGCAAAGCACGTTGGAGCAACGCTGACATTGTAGAAAAAATAAAAAAAAGAAGATAAGAAGTAAAGTTTCTCCTTTAAGTTTGAGTGAAAAACCGAAAATGCAAGAAAAATTGCAATCCCTACCATGTTAACATTAAAGGTTATAACAAAGAAAACTAAATTGTCATCTCCATCCGTTTACTTGGGTAAAAAGGAAATCTTACATATAATGGAGTGTGTAATAGTAACTCATCCTTGTAAACAATATTTTTGGTGCGCTTCCCATATGGATCGATGTCGTACACTGGCTTTGCTAAGATTTTTATTGTCGTCCTAGAAACCCCCGGACAATGCGACATATAATTGACCATGGGCAAAAACGGTCTCTGCAAACACGTTTACTTTGGGATTGTTTGTCCTTGAGCCTTGTTTATGTTCATAGCAAAACTTAGTCGGATGGGGAACTATTTTCTTTTGAAGTTAAAAGGGAAGAAGCATCTTCAGATGGAGATAACGGGATGCGAGGTATGAACACCCTAATTCCAGCATGTTGTCCTGCGATAATCTCAGCATCTATTGTGTTCCTCATAAATGTTTTTACCATCAATCTTGTTCCATTACAAAGGCCATTATTCGGATCGAGATTACGTAGCAAGATGACCGGACAATTTACCTTGACCTTAAGAACATGCAGAGGTAGTCCGTTTGGTGTTAGAGAGTTGAGGAACTCATTTGGATATTGATTACATTGGTCATCCTCAAACCGTGTCGAAGCTAAAGTAGGTCATTTCTTCTCAAGGAAACCGTCCAATCATTATAGCTTTGAGCTCATCGACATAGTCATTCCTTGTTGAGAGAATGGCGCGGCTGCTCATGTAAGTAGTTGATGTGGCATTACATTCAAGTGATGGAAACACATTATTTATCAATGTGTTAATGCATTGGTCACTTGTATTGTATCCAATGACAATGTCATCGGGAAGGCTCACGTAGTCATCTCTAATGGTTTGTTAAGTTCCATTGCCAATTCTCAATAGAAATTCAGGAAACCATGGATCACATTGAGCCCTCATGTTTTCAGTCAGACGTATTTTCCTAATATTTGGCCACATGTAAGATTGTTGGATTGTGGCATTAGTGATTTGAGCTCTTGTTCCCCGCTTGATTACTGGTAGAACCCGTCTGAAGTCACCTCCGAACACCACAACCTTCCCTTCAAATAGTGATGAACAATCTGTGGCATCCCGCAGTGACCATCAAGTGTCTCAATTGTTTGACGTTTTGTCATGGCCACCTCATCCCATATTATCAGCGCCGCACTTCGAAGCAACTCAGCGGTACCACTCTGCTTGGTGAAATTGCAAGTGCTGTTGTCAGAGACGTTGATTGGTAGATTCAACCTAGAGTGAGGTGTGCGACCTCCAGGCATTATGGATGCTGCTATCCCCGATGTTGCCGTAGCAATGGCAATAAGGCCCATTGATCTAACTGCAGCAAGCAATACCCTATACAAAAAGGTCTTCCCAGTGCCACCTAGACCATCGACGAAGAAAACATTACCCTTCTGAATCTGAACATGTTCCATGATATCATCAAAACCAGCCTTTTACTCTTTGTTCAAGGAGGCATACAACTCATTATGGTCTTCATCCATATTAATAGACATCTCTTCACTGACCTCCCTTATATCATGGCTATCAGCAGGCACAGATTCATCCAAATATGGTAAATCATAGTCTTTAATATCCTTTTCCATGGAATACAACAAATCCCGTATATGGACAAGGACCATTTATTCGATTAATCGACTGTTACTGTAGTTCAACTGGAAATCTTCAGACATAGTATCAAGATGTTTTATCCACAACCCACTAATATCTGTTACTTCACAAAAAACAAGAATAGTTGCAAACAACCTTCTCAATGCACTCAGCATCCGAAAAGTTGCCGCCTCTTCCAAACACTCATCGATACTTTTATCTGACTCTAGTATATATACCCCTTTTCTCGGCTACTAGCCTAAAAGTGCTACGTAGATCTTCAAATGATATTGAGCCAAGCACATGGTTGAGAAGCAACCTAAGAAAGTACCACTCGCCCTCATTGGGATTTCCGGCCACAATTCTCCCAATCTACGTCCTTTGCTTTCGCACTTCCCAACGTTTTTTACATCTCTGCCATACAAAATGTTCTGGGAACTCCTTATATAGGAAATTACGTGCCCAAGGATTCGCCAGATTTGTTTTGAAGTACTCAGTCACCATGGCACATGAAGAACCATCTCAGCCAACGACATCCTCCAAGTTATCTGATACTTTGAAAGAAACAGTATGTATGTCTGGCAGATGCAGCTGCAACTGTAATACTAGAGGAGACATATCAAACAAATCGAACTCATATATTCTCCACATTGCCTCTAGAGGACTGATGAACCTTGAATCTCTGTACATGCGAATCTCGTTGACCACCTCATCATTGTCCTCACATTCGATGGAGAATGATGCCCGGTCATGGCCCTTGTATACATATTTGTATGTGTATTTGACCGTCTTAATGCTTGAACAAGCCTCTACATTGGTATGACAATTATAACGCATAAACAGTTCAGGATTTATGGTGCGACCCATCTGTTATCCAATTTAGCATGCCTTACATCAACCACTGGCCCATTTTCCCTTCTTCTGTAGATAGGATATGAGTCCTTTCCCTGCTCCGTGGCTTCACAGAAAATTTTAGGATAATTGAACCTACACTTCTCTTTTACCATGCAAGGGCAATCTTTTCTGTCCTTACCACATGGTCTGTGCATCATGTGCTTAAGCACCAAAGCATGCAACTCAGGATACTTGTCTTTGTCTGGTATCTCGGCCGATATTATTTTGTCATACTTTTCTGGGTTGTTAAGCTTGAAACCTTTCTTCATGATCAATAAAAAGTGCTCGTGTGGAAGGCCTCTCTAAGAAGAGACCTCTTCAAAGTGGTGTTTCTTAAATAAGAGATCTTTAATGCCTCGCCCATATATACTCCTATAAAAGGACTATAAAAATAATAAAAATAACTATGAATATAAAGTTAAATTTATCACTTTATTATTAATTTATAATAAATTTATTAACTTTATAACTAAAGTTAATCTTTATTTTTTACAATTAATTTGTGGTGCAATATGTGTTGAAAGTCTATATTCATACTTATGTTAAAATATTCCAAAAATATAATTTTTATAAGTTATATTACATAGAAATGTGTTATATGAAATAGGAAAATTATACACATGCCATTGTAAAGTTGTCGATTCGCAAAAAATGTCATCCTATGCAACAATGAAATGTGTGCTCTGGACCCAAATGTTAAAGACAGAAGAGTGAAATTTCTGCAAAGTGAAAATTTTATAATAGAATTGATATAATTTACCCTATGAAATATATAAATATGTAGAAACTAAATATTTTTTGTGTAGTCTTATCTTTGATCAATAAGTAAAAAAATAAGAATAAGATAAGATACAACGATCCTTACTGTAGATTTCTGCACACATAAAAGCATTGGTTTTTTCATAGATGATTCTAGATTTATTATTATATGGTTTGGATTGTGCCACATGGTGACAACATAACGGTATAATAATAATAATATAAATAGAGGCTTATTGTATTATCAAATCACCTCTATCACCATTACATTGTATTACCAAAACTACTCTATCAACATTATGTCGAATTAGACCTCATTATTAAACTTATAATGAAATAAATTAGAGATTTCTGTAATAAGTATTATAAAAATAGAAAAGTTTGTTAATAAATAGTAGAATATTAATGCATTCTACATATATTATTAATAAAGTTAAAATATATCATGGTTATTAAATAAGTTAACTAAGTTAGATATTTTAATTTTATTAAGTTATATTTATTAGGTTGCCTAGTCTTAAAAAATTATAGATCCGCCACTGCCATATGCTTTTGTTGCTGTTGTTTCTTGCCAAAATCTGGGTCGATGAAGTACCTCCCCGATCAGCTCATCGAATACTATAGTTGTCAGCGTACCCCTCCAACTCATCCATGACATCATCGTCATCAGAATCGAGAAGGATTTTCAGTAAATGCCGTGAGAACACCCCAGGACTGAATGCGCTTCCATGTTCTGCCAGTGAGCACATCTGTCTCCGCTGCATCAGTTTCAATAGCAGCTGCTGTCGCTTCTAGGACTGAGCGAAATCTGGCGCCTTCATAGAACATCACAATAACGCGAGCCACGCCTCTATGCAAGTAATCATAATTATTTTTTTTCTGGCTTTGGCTTCAAAGGTAAGAAACTTATGCAGCATATCCTCGAAACATCTAGAACCCTATTGTACTTCTACCCCTGCATAGCAGAAAGATCAACATCACCATAAAACACACATAAAGTTACAGTAAGGAACACATACTGCTCAATGTGATCAGACATAAATAAAATATTTGCACGGTAAGGAACACATATTGTTCAATGTGCTCAGACATGATTTCCATTGGTTGGGCATTCAAAAATCTAGAAACATTCAGGTCATTAAAATAGAACCACGACCTCCATTGTCCCTCTAATGATATTCGAAATGCAAGAAAGTAGATATCTCTGTCTCGGATCAGCAAGTCAACCTGATCTTCAGTCCTTTCCTTTATGTTGAGACGTATAATATGATGGCTATTTCCACTTCTGGCGTTGGGAAATGGTGTGACAGGCATACCGTGACAAATTGAAGGGGCAATTAAATTCCTCCTCCTCTTTCGTTTCTTCATTATCGTGGTATATGCTGTCAAACCACCATTAAGTGTATACTCAACAATGGGAATTGCCTACAGATTAAAGAAGCAAATTAGAGCTTACACTATAGACACCCTCTTCACAAACATAAATATTTGGCACCCTCGAAATACAAGTTTATCGCTTGTGTGACTATCCAACACAGGATCCTCACAACTGATATTCTTATATATTCTTTACCTACTGCTTGCAGCAGTCTCTTCTAAGCACAAAAGAAGATGGAGAAAAAAAACATGAACTAAGTGGCATATCCAAGACCATTATTTTAGAGGGCATGCTAGTCGCGCCCACAAGCCGGCCACTGACCCCTACAAGAAACTTCCTAGTTCTACACCTAAGTCGCCATGAACGGTTACACCAGGGGTACCTTCCTAGTTATAGTGGAAACTGATTATTACAACATAGAGTCCATGTAACCAACTACGTACACGTATTCGACACAAACTCTAACAAACTCCGCCTTGGCAAATACGAATTCACCACCAAAAACTTGATGTTGTCCCGTGCGAACACCGTGTACTCGAACTCCGGCTAATTCTTCTTAGTTTACGCTAAGCCGCCCGACGAGTCTGACTTGTCCTTAGACCCCCAACCTTATGGAACAAACACTGTTATTGTGGCATCCTAATAAAATTATTAGGTGTTCCAATTTCTTAAAAAATAAAAACTAAGATAAGAGCAAAGTACTTGACCTTTATTCTTTTAAAAACTGTTTATTAGGCCAAATCACTGTCATTTTATGGCCATAAAAGCCCACGACATGTTTTAGGGCCAAATTAGAGCTTAGCCTAACATAATTCCACCCCAATCCCCTTTTAAACCCCCACTTGCCCCTGTGCGCCGTCACCCCTCATTCCCCTCAAGGCGCCGATCCCGAGTCTCCTGACGCCCTTTTTGAGGTAGATCCCTTTTTCACATGCCCAAACCCAAGTGTAGATGATTTTACTATGTAGATCTCGTCAAAACGAACAATTTGGATATGTGGATCGACCATTTTGGCCTGAAACTGCGCCCTGTATAGCTCACCGAAGTTTAGACGCACGACGGGCCGCCGACAAACCTCGCCGTTCGTGCCGCCGGCATGATCCGCGCGCCCATGTGTGTCTTGCCTTCCACGGCCATGCCATGCCGCGTGTCCCCGTGGGATCCGCCGCCCCTACCCGCGTCATTGAAATGTGGGCCCGACCGATCCGTGGGCCCCGGCATGTCACTATAACTTTATTATTAATTAAATTTACATATACTTATATTAATATATTAACATATATTAATATAAGTATGAATATATTAATATAAGTATGAATATAACTTTATTGTTATAGTCAAGAGTCCGTGGTCTCTACATATATGCATATATGGGCAAGGGCAAGAGTATGTGGTCTATACGTATCGAGTTGTGAACAAGAGTCCGTGGTCTATACGTATCGAGTCAAGAGACCGTGGTTTATACGTATCGAGTCAAGAGTCCGTGGTCTCTACGTATACGTATAAATGGGCAAGAGTCCGTGGTCTATACGTATCGAGAGTCCGTGGCATATACGTATCAAGTCAAGAGTCTATGGTCTCTATGGATACATATATATGGGCAAGAGTCCGTAGTCTATACGTATCGAGTTATGGGCAAGAGTCCGTGGTCTATATGTATCGAGTCAAGAGTTCGTGATCTATACTTGATAGCAAACTTCTAGAAAATTATGGCTATTGGATGATGGATTGAGGAAATAGACGGATGTGATTTGTAGTTGAATCTAGGCCAACTGCTCAATTATAGAGTAGTTTAGATATAAGGTTTAAGAAAGATTAACTACCACTCACTCTATTATTGAATTTCCATCGGTGGTCCATGAGGAAGGAAATGGTTGTGATCTCTAAAGCTTGGTACACCTTGAGCGTGTCTTCCTTATCATCCCCCTTTTGAAACAATATCCAATGGCGCAACCAGTATGACCACCCTGAAAACAGCCTGTAAAAAAGTAATATCCTTAAGTTTGTCAAATATAATTCATTTCGAAAAAGCCAAACTGTCCAAAATAAGACAGCTACACCAACCATAATCATATTATGTTTCTTAGATCCTATCATTGTCATCCAGTTTCCTCTGATGTGAGTAAGACTCCTACAGGAATTAAGGCCTAGTGCATTTTGGGCTAACCTTTCAACTGATCTAGAAAACTGGCAAAAAAAAAATGTTGGATAGTTTTATTGTTATGACAAAAGCAACATTTCTGACTACCCATCCAATTTCTTTTAGCTAGATTATATTTTTTCAAAATTATTCCTCTATCTAAATACCAGATGAAATTGATTATCTTAAGTTTCCACATAAGCTTATTTTGGTCGTGAACATAATTATTTATCATCCCCGGATATATAGAGTGAACTAAAAATTGTCCACTGCTGAGTAAATCCCACCGGAAAATATCTTATTCATGGCTCTACTGAATATTTGATATTCTAGAAACTAGATCATGCCATTCCATCAGTTTTTGGCCTACTAAAGCTCTGTGAAGAGATGCCTGTACGTATAGAACTAAGCACTTCAGCAACTCTTACATGCTTTTTTCGATCAATAGAAAAAATAGAATATTGTTCTTTTAAAGGAGTTTGTCCAACCCAACTGTCATGGTAGAAACTAGTTTGGGAGCCATCTCTATTGTGAAAAAACACCCCCATCCGAGAAAGTCCCCTTTAATTTTAATGTCCCCTTCTAGAAAGGCGAGTCTCTGGGTTGAGCCTCTACTTAAGATAAGGTCTTATTTTTCAAGTTTATATTTATGAGCAGGTGTTGCCATACCCCTGCTTATTTAGCGGATTGAATAACCACTTGCTAAGGAGGCATTTATTCTTGACATCTTTTTTTAGACTTATTCTTGACATTTAGGTATATAATCCCCAGCCCACCTTATTCTTTGGACTAGCATAAAATATTCTATCTGACTAGTTTATATTTTGTCTCGTGATTATCACTTTGCCAATAAAAGCGGGATCTAAAATAATCCAGTCTTTTAAGTATAGATATGGGGATATATAAAAAAGACATTATAAACATTGGAAGGCTAGTTAAAACAAAATTGATTCAAACTAGTCTTTCCTTGGTATACAAGTGTTTATCCTTTCAGTTGCTCAATTTTTTTCAATCATTTCTCCCACACCTTTCCAATATGAATTTCTAAGTTTTATGTAATGGATAGGAATATCAAAATATTTGAAAGGATATGCGCCACCTTCACACCTAGAAATCTAGTGTAATCCGCCTAAAATTCTTTGGCTTCTCCACAACAAAATAATCCACTCTTGTGAAAGTTATTTTAAGGCCAAGGAGTCATTCGAAAGTATATAACAATAATTTCATATTTACCGCTTGATCCACATCATGTTGCATGAAAATGAATGTGGCATCCGCATATTACAAATGGACAGCCTGTCTTCTACCAAACGTGGAACAATGCCTTGTATTTGACCATCTTGGTTATCTCTAGTAATTATAACGGAAAGCATATCTGCCACTAAGTTAAAAAAGAATAAGATACATAGGTTCTCCTTGCCTTTTCCTTTTCAAGTTTGGAAGTACCGGCCAATATCAACATTAACTTTTATCTCTACACCTTTTCTTGTAATAAAAGATTCCACCCAATTATGCCATTTGGAGAAAATCTTTTCATATGCGGCGCTTGTTATAAGAAAGACCAATTAACTTTATCATAAGCTTTTTCAAAATTTAATTTTAAAAGCACTCCATTCAAATTTTTTGTATACTCCTCATGAATAGTTTCATGCATGATCACCACACTTCCCATGATATTTCAGCCTAACAAGAAAACCATTTGAGTGGGACTAACTATCTTGTCAGCAATCAATCTTATTCTATTAGTGGCAACAATAGTAAAAATTTTAAAGCTGGCATTAAGAAGACGAATAGGTCTATATTGTTGAATTTTTTTAGCTTTGTTCAATTTTGAGAGCAGGGTAACAATCCAAAAAATAAGAATATGTAACGGAAGCCTTTGTACATGCAGATCTTCAAACAGAGCCAACAAATCACCTTTAATTATTTCTTAAAAATTCTCGATAAAACTCAGCAGGAATCCATACAGCCTACTTTGTTGCGCTCGAAAATAGCATTAGAATAAGTAAAATTGAACAAATAGCATGCAAAATTTGAATGCCGTGATCATTGTTTATTACCAGAGTTGGATATCTTTACAAACATTTCTCACAACATGAAGCAAAATAAAAACAGATTTGCTAGTTCTTAGGTGTCTGAAATTTTCTTAACCATCAGTCATTTTAAAGTTGCACCGTAATAAAATTAAAATTGCAATGTTTACCAAGGTGTAATTTTCGTATAAAATTGGTATTTATCAATTATCTATTTTATTTGTTTATTTTCTATGTTTTATTATTATGTAGATTTGCTAAATACATGCGCTCAAATACTTTTTGTCTTTCTATATTTTAAGTCATCATGCTTGTTTCAATCAATGTAAAATTACATGCCGGCAATATTAAAAATATGCTTGTTAATAATGTGCAACTTTACAATAGTTAATAGCACAATTTCATCAAAATAAGTTAACACTTATTTTATTTTCAGACGATTGTTCCGACTGTTTCAAATAAAAGACATTTCTAGCCTCTCTGTTTTTCTTTTTTCTCCATGAAAACGCACGCACGCACACACCCACCCAACCATGCCGATCGCACTCGCGCCTTTTCCTTTCAGCAGCTCAGCTAAAATCCGTTCCAAATTAAACCGTCGCCTCCCTGCGAGCGACGATGACGCCATAAAACCTTTATGGGCAGAGGCGTGGTACAAGCGGCTCACCATCCTCCTCAACGCCTAACCACCTGCACTGCACTGCACTGCGCAGCGCCCCGCCGTCAGTTCACCATTACTGGGCGCTGGCTGCCAAGATCTGCCTTCCTTTCAGGCCAGAGTACGACGGCAGCGGCAGCGGCGGCGGCGGCAGCAGCGGCGAGTGAGAGTGGCCTGCCCGGTCTTCGTCTGCATTCAAGCCATGCGGCAATTTATTTCCGGTGATGAAACTTAGGTTGGGGGAAGGTGTGGCTCCAAGTTGACTGTGGCCAGCAGCCCAGCACCGTCCGATCCGGATGAATGCGCGGCTGTACTCATGGGATGGATGGCTGTGCACTACAGATTGTGCTGCTCCAATTATCGTAAGATTAGGTATTTTTGACATTGACATGTACTCAATCTTTAACTGATAAGTATTGTTGCAGTCTATTTATAAAATTGCTAAAATTGTAAAAAACATTTTAAAAAAAAAGAAAGAAAGGGGGGGGGAGGAGGAAAGAGAGTTGGAGGGGAGAAGCATAGAGAGGCATGTCTATGCCACTATTGCGCGTCTAGACGGATATATTGAGGAAGAAGCAAGAAAGAGGGATAGTGCTCATCAATGGGTTATCAACTAAGTCGACGAAGGCAAGGCCTTGTTGGAATATGGCGAATATTAATTATGTGCAATATAGGACAACTGAACCACAGATATAAACCAGATTAAACACAAAACAATGCCATGGACTAGATTATTTATCATGTACTCTCCAAAATTGGACTGCAAAGCACCAAGTAACATGATAATCCAATTAATAAACATGGCAGCCAACATATCAAGTGAATAGATCACCATTGACATGATTAGGGAGCTCTCAGATTTAACCAATAACTAGTTGCTGTAAAAACAGCCGTCCTAGTTATAGTTCTTAGTGATTTCACAGGCAAAATACAATCTGATATTAATATCAAAGATTAGACAAATTAATTCTGCACTGTTTTAGAATTGAAATCATTTCATAACATCCCAATTTAACCAATTGACTCACGATCTACTAGAATTCAAGGTAATAGTCACTGAAAACAAGCCAATATAATCTGAACCAAACCGAACAGCACAAAAGTGCAATGTACAGGAACCAGATTCAATAAACAGATTGACAAACACAATCTGGACAGCACAAAAGTGCAACCGAACAGTACCAGTGATACATCACACTAAGATCAATTATCTAGTGTACATATCATCAACAAGTCATGGCAAAAAGGGATGAACTAATTAAATTCTTAACCAGTGCAGCTTCTAACTGAAATAATCATAGGATATAATTAACAGATTATATTCTCAATGCCTCAATCAAATTTTCGTCATAGAGCAAAAGGATTAAGCCCACGGTACTGTCTGATTGCTTAAAACCAGAGATTTAGCCTCTAATTCAGGAATTAGATCCCCAAAATCTCTAATTGGTACACTGTACAACCAACCACAAAAGGGGAAGCCACATAAATTCTTACTTAGCGTCGGATCCGAGCCGACAAAGAAGGCAGCGAAGAAAGGCTAAGCGCGAGCAGCTCGCTGTCCCAGAGAACAGATCGCCGGGCTACACCGCGTAACCACCGACGAGATGATCCGGAGATACGAAGCCTGTCGCCCCCACCACGAACCGAGCCGAGGTAGAGACTCGAGGAGCAGAAGGGAGCCGCACGGAGACTCGGTGCCCAAAACCCGTGGCCACCGGGTACCCAAGTCGAGGAAGGGCAGCAGCACCACCGCGGAAACCTCCACCGGCCGGCAAACCGACGGGGAAGGAGGAGCAGCGGAGTGCACACAGAAAAGAGGGGAAGCGAGCTCGTGCCAGCACGTACTAGAAAAATCAGAGGGCAGCAGGCTAAATAGAGAGAGGGATAAGCTCGGAGGAGCAACAAACCGCGCGAGAAAGCCGGCGAGCCAGCCCACGTCGCATGCGCCGCACGCCACCACGAAGCCGCAGAGCGGCGCATGCCGCCGCCGCCAAGAAGAAGCAAAGACGCACGGTCTTTGTGCTAGCTAGCTAGGCAAAGACGCGCTCTTTCTCCCTCTCTTATTTCACCGAATGGGCCTAGCCCAACCAGCCCAGCAAAAGCCCAACAATCCCCACCCTTTTGCCCATATCGACAAAGGTAATAACACCGATAATCTCAGTTTAATATACTGTTATTCAGCAAAGGTACCGTTAAGGTTTGAACCAATGTTTAGCTATAAGAAATCCAACCCAACACAGGTAAAGGAGGACTGCGCCTTGATCCAAGACCTTGGTGTGAGGGCATTCATCCACATAGCACATAGTACTAGGATGCAAATTTGCACCTCTAGCGGGGCAGGACGTTACGGTCATGTCCTTGTATCTTTTCATGAGCTCACTAGAGAGTATACCCAATACCTCTCACGAACCACGACCACACGGTCAGCTCATATAGGTTTGTTTCTTCAAGGGAATCCTGTAGGACAATTCCCCAGTTTTTTATAAGACTCCGAAACTCATTAAGAGGTTTTAGCCTCATCCTTCCTAACAGAATAAGCACAGCAGCAAATGGGACCATTGATAGATGTGCTTAACAGTACCACACATCTTCGTTGTCCCAGAGCCTGTTTCACGGGATCTCCGCTCATTCAGGATGGGTTACCACTGTTGGTTACCACTAGTAGGGTATAAGCACCATTCCTCCAAACGCTGCTTTGATAGTAGTTCTAAGTAGACCTTTAGTAAAAGAATCAATTAGGTTACTATCCAACTGAGTGTATTCTACAATAATAACACCCGTCTCAGTCATGCCGAAAAGACTTTAAGTCTCTTTGAATGCCTAGGACTTAATGTTGTCTTTTATACCATTTAATCAGACTATAATAGTCCAGTATAAGACAATTTGGAATCGGCTATTCCATCACATATAGGTCAGAAATAAGCTCCTTGAGCCATTCTGCCTCCACAAGTGCTAAAATTAGACGAACTAATTTAGCCTTCCATGGTGGAGTGTGGAAAATATTCCCGACAACGCCCCACCATTTGTCACCATCAAATCACTTTAGGACTTTTGTCTCTTATCCCTCTCCAGCTCAACAAGAGTAGGCATCGCCATCTTAAGAGGAATAGAAAAAATATAGTACAAACTATTGGTGACATTTTTATTTACTCATATTAGATAAACATCCTTAGAGGAGACACAATTAAATGCTTTCAAAACAAGAGCAACATTATCTATGAGAACTGTTTCTCCCCACCATTGAACTAATACATATGAATTTTGCATTATGGGATAAGCCATAACTCACAAAATCCGATCAGCAATTAGTTACTCCATTTATACAGGGGAAGAAAGTAAAGAATACTTTTCTACACAGATATGCATTAACCAAGGAGGATGAAACTCCTTCATAATACATCCTCAAGCACTTAGTCTCATCCAAGATGATTCCAAAAGAGCATTATTCAGTACTACCAATTTAAGGAGTAAAGGTCATTCACATATAAAACTGGAATTAACTTCAATTTGCCTAATTGCACATAGTTTCAGCACAAAGAATAGACAAACATGCCAATATTCAGCACCTTATTACACACCTCATCACAGGTTTTAGGAAATAAAGAACAAAGTGGCAAACCATCATGTCTAATGACACAGAGGGTCAACATGACCTTTATTCGAATAAAGTTCTAAACTAGTACCCCGCCTGCAAAATGCAAAGTCACTAAATAACTTTCTTCTCATGGCACAACAGCAACACACTTGAAAAACTGACTTCTTGCAGCAGCAACAACTTCCATCACATAGAAGAAGTGGCCAGATGCAAACCAATTCTAAGCTAGTGCTACTTCTCTATTTGTCATCACTCTGGATCCACTATGTTGATCCTGAAAAGAAGCGGATTAGTTATCAACAGATATATGACGCTTAGTACCAATGTCGATTCATCAATCAAGAGATGAACCTGCCAATAAGGCTCTAGGTACATACCCATTAGTGGAGCCAGATGGCGCCACTACCATGTGCGCCTCACCATCCTGCTGATTTGAAGATGATCCCTTGCCTTTGCGATCATGGCATTTGCGAGCTGTATGCCCAGGCTTGCCGCAAACAAAGCAAACGATCTCCTGCTTCTTCTTTTTCATATTCTTTCCTTTGGGACCGGTCTGAGATTGAGTAGTCTTGTCCTTTTTCTTGCCATCAGCATTAGAGTCCCTATTCTCAACTTGGTGAGCCTGAATCACAGAAGATGAGGGCTTGGAGCCTGCACGGGCCCTCTCCTCGACATTAATAGCAGCCTGTAACTCAGAATGAGTGAGGCGCTCCTTCATATGTCGACGGGCGGTTATGAAGTCACGCCAAGAGGGCGGCAACTTCGCGAACACCACGTTTACCTGAAAACTTTCTGGATGAAGACAATCATATTGGTTCAAGTCCCTTACATGGAGCTGAAGCTCCTGGACTTGCTCCAATATAGATCTGTTCTCTGTCATCTGATAGTTTAGGTAATTTTCAGCAATAAAATTCTCATTCCCATTGTCACCCTCAGTGAACTTCTGGTTCAGATCATCCCACAACTCTTTTGCTGAAGTGTAGTTGGAATAAACATCAAAAAGCCTGTTTGATAAGGCGACCAACAAAGCGTGTTAAAGCTGCATTGTTGGCATCATCCCAACACCTATGAGTTTCTTCATCAAGAGGAAACAGCAAAGGCGGTTCAGAAATGACCCAATAGACCTTAAGGTCCTTAAGCCACAGCTTGGTACGCGCCTGCCAGCGCTTAAAGCTCGAGCCAGAGCCATCAAACACTTCAGGCTTAACGACGTCACTACCACTACCAGCCATATGAATCTGTTTTCTGGATTGTTGGAATATGGCGAATATTAATTATGTGCAATATAGGACAACTGAACCACATATATAAACCAGATTAAACACAAAACAATGCCATGGACTAGATTATTTATCATGTACTCTCCAAAATTGGACTGCAAAGCACCAAGTAACATGATAATCCAATTAAGAAACATGGCAGCCAACATATCAAGTGAATAGATCACCATTGACATGATTAGGGAGCTCTCAGATTTAACCAATAAGAGCATCCCCAAGAGACCCCCCATCGCCACAGTAACATGAATTTTGGTTTCCAATGTGTTTTTGCCTCTCTAGCCTGCTTCTTCCCTCCCTCTTCAATTCAAAAAAATTTGAAGTAGGGGCTCATTTGGAGGGTCTCCTAGGGATGCTCTAACTAGTTGCTGTAAAAACAACCATCCTAGTTATAGTTCTTAGTGATTTCAAAGGCAAAATACAATCTGATATTAATATCAAAGATTAGACAAATTAATTCTGCACTGTTTTAGAATTGAAATCATTTCATAACATCCCAATTTAACCAATTGACCTGCTGATCTACTAGAATTCAAGGTAATAGTCACTGGAAACAAGCCAATATAATCTGAACCAAACCGAACAGCACAAAAGTGCAATGTACAGGAACCAGATTCAATAAACAGATTGACAAACACAATCTGGACAGCACAAAGGTGCAACCGAACAGTACCAGTGATACACCACACTAAGATCAATTATCTAGTGTACAGATCATCAACAAGTCATGGCAAAAAGGGATGAACTAATTAAATTCTTAACCAGTGCAGCTTCTAACTGAAATAATCACATGATATAATTAACAGATTATATTCTCAATGCCTCAATCAAATTTTCGTCATAGAGCAAAAGGATTAAGCCCACAATCACAATACTGTGCTTAAAACCAGAGATTTAGCCTCTAATTCAGGAATTAGATCCCCAAAATCTCTAATTGGTACATTGTACAACCAACCACAAAAGGGGAAGCCACATAAATTCTTACTTAGCGTCGGATCCGAGCCGACAAAGAAGGCAGCGAAGAAAGGCTAAGCGCGAGCTACATTGTCCCAGAGAATGATCGCGGGCTACACCGTGTAACCACCGACGAGATGATCCGGAGATCTGAAGCTCTGTCGCCCCACCACGAACCGAGCCGAGGTAGAGACCCGAGGAGCGAAGGAGCCAAGACGGAGACTCGGTGCCCAAAACTCGTGCCACCGGTACCCAAGTCGAGGAAGGCAGCATCACCATCATGAAACCTCCACCGGCGGCGAACCGACGGGAAGGAGGAGCAATGAGTGCACGTAAAAGAGGGAAGTGAGCTCGTGCAAGACGTACTAGAAAAATCGAGGGCAACCGGCTAAATAGAGAGGATAAGCTCGGAGGAGCAACAAACCGCGAGAAAGCCGGGCGAGCCAAATACGTCGACGCTGCGCATGGCCATCATGAGCCATGGAACGGCGCAGAATGCCGCCGCCAAGAAGAAAGACGACGACGGCTCTTTGTGCTAGCTAGGGCAGCACGCTGCCTCTTTCTCCCTCTCTTATTTCACCGAGTGGGCCTAGCCCAACCAGCCCAGCAAAAGCCCAATAGGCCTCACCCTCCCCTTTTATCTGTCTTTTGTTTCGCAATTGAGCGGTAGTGCAGACACACAAGAGAGTGGGGGTAAGTTAGAGATAGCGCAGGGAGTTTATGTCGCACCGTCCAAGAGCGGCTCGAAACACGACACCGCACAACATCAAATTGGTTAGGCTAGCATGGCCCAAATGCATGTCGGGCTAGGTATGGAAACCAAGCATGATGGGTCAGATAGCTCGGTCGGTTGTATAGGCTATGCTCGGGTCGGCATGATTCGAATTAAAATCTAAATCGGTGATTAGAGCTTTTTGAGGTCTTTCTTTGCTCGCATGAATCTTTGTTTTGCATTAAAGTTGAAAAAATTTTCGAGACTCGTCTTTTTATGTGATCAACTTTTTTATTTGAGCAACGTATAAACTATCCAGTGTGCTTCCTGCTTTAGACCAACGTTATCCTCTTCAATAATTCCCATTTTTCGAGGCCATTCATTGCTCGTATGATTTTTTGTTCTATATAAAGATCCTAGAGAATTTTTACGCACATTCTTTTCACGCAAACAACTTTTTGATTTGAGTAACGTATACATTTATAATAAACCATTTAGCTCGCCTTTTTCTCATGTGTGCCATGCTCGGGCCGCGGCCGTCCTGATGTGCTTTCGGCCACGCCGAGCCTTGTTTTTGGCGGTCTACGCTGGCCCGGCACGGCCGAGAGTGATGACGGGGCCAAAAGCCAACCCGTTTTGCATCCAATCCCCAGAGACGAAGAGATCAGATCGAGGAATCGATTGAGCAAGCGTGCCTCAAACAAGAGGGTGAGTCACCTGAGGATGAAGGGATGCCCGAATAGCAGCAATAGCTTCAGACTTTGAGATATGGAATTACTTTTTTCCTATCATACATAGAGAGTACAAAATAGAATTATGTGCCCAATTAAGATCCGCTCCTGGACACCATCGATCCGCTCCAGGTTGGTACTCTTGTCCTAGTCCTAGGTGTGAAGATCAGAAAGAGGGATTCTCAGTTTGGAATAGGGCAGTTTTTCTTCGCGAAGAAATTGCTAATAGATTTTGACGTTCCAAATAGATTTTGAGATGCAAGAAGATTGCTTCACAGGTAGCTGGAACATTTTTTTTTTTCTTTAGGGGCTCTGTAAACTATCACATTGATGGACTAAACTTTTGCTCCCACGTGCGATAGGATCAATCTGATACAGTCAGCGTAAAGTTTTTTTTTTTTCTGGGTACATCTCACTTGCACTGTGAAACCACAAACAGAGGCTAGCTCTTCAATCCTCTCATATACTCCATAAACTATCCTAGGTCATGTCACACGGCACCAAGGAGAGATATTGCGCTTAGTCAAGTCAATGCATTTGTAAACAAAGAAATTGTTAAATATAGCCTAATCAAGAATGCTTTCGAAAAGTCCAATGCTGGTGAATCATCATCGTTACTCCATGGCGAGTATATACTTGGCACCATGATGCCAAGTCCACTTGGTATGGTGGCCTACTAGCAGTGCTAAAAAGCTCTAGAAGAACATGTCTTTATTGGTTGGTCAAAAGGGGAAAATAGATTAAACTAGCGCCAACTGAAGAAGCACCTGGAGTAGATTACGGGTCAGACTTGAGATATCATGTGAAAAGCATAATCCAACTTGTGCAAATCTTATTCCCCACCATAACAACTTTTTTTTAAAAAAAGTATATGTTACCTTCTGATACACCTCAGCATGGCTTATATGCAAAGGACTCACGGCAGTGTGATTATAGTAATAGTAGTGCTTGACTCTTCAGAGTCATGGATCAAATTAGGTTATAGGTAAATAAATACTCTACAAATAGGTTCCTCTCTATTTCACCGGACAAGACGATAAATGCGGTGCGGGTAAGGGGACAACGTACGGTGGAGGCGAGCACCACAGTATGCCGGATATCAAGCACAAGCTAAGATTTTTCTTTTTTTAAAAAAAGGCATACTCCATGTTGCAGTGATCATTTACTTGTTCTGGTCATAAATATCTGTAAGATCTTTTTTGATATTATAAAGTTTGCAGAGAGACAAAAAGAATATTTTGATATATCTAAACATGTTTAATCTCTCATTGTATATTGAAATCCAAGGGAAATATTAATTGTTCGAACATATCATTCAATTTTACTATTGGGAAAATATAAGAGCATCCATGGCAGTCTTTAAATTTGAATCTCTACGTCCGTTCTCTAAACCATTATCTCAATGTATATATGTCCATGTTGTCCAGCAAAGCATCTAATTTGTAATATCCGTAGAGATAAAAGATTATTTTGATATATCTAAACTTATCAACTCTCACATTACACATTGGAAATTACGGAAAATAATATCTACGATTGAAAATCAGGCTTCTCTAGTCAAGCTTATATTTTATTTGAGGGGCCATAGAACTCTCCTTCTATCACGATCTCACCTTTTTAGACGTCGAAGAGATATTAGTGTTAGATGTAAAGAAAGAGATACGAAGTTTTCGTTCTGGTTTAGCCTTCCCAGGTAAGGGATAATAGCCCTACGTCTAATGCTTTGTTATTACGATGAGGAATTACAATGTATGCTTGCGAAAGAAAAGATTGAATGTAATGGATGTAATCCTCTCCTCTACCCTCGTGTAGGAGGAGGTATTTATACTAGTCTTAGAGATATAAAACCAAAAAAATAACTATACATATTAACTAATATATAAAATATCGCGTTCATTTGATTTTGATCCATAGCCCCCCAACATGTACCACCGTCATGGGCCGCCACTGCAAAGACAATCGCCTTGTTAACCAACTCTTCAGAAGTGTTGATCAACACATTGTAGGTAGGGATGGTAATTTGTAACATCTCAAATTTTTTTAAAAAATTTGGCACGTTAATAATTTTCTTAAAATGCATGAATTAAAAATATTAAAAGGTTTAATGTGGAAAGCATCATGGCATCATCATCGCATGCATCGTTTTGGAAAAGAAATGAGGTTGTGCTATATAAATATCAAGATGCAAATATTTTGCCAAGTACTTCACTGTATTTAAAGATGATTTAAATAATAGCTTTACATTTGAGGGTGGAAACAAAAATCAGAAAGTTGAAAAAGGATTTTGTCTTTCTCTCTCGGCCCATCTCCCCGACCCATTCTCCTTTCCTTCTCTCCTTCCTCCCCTCCTCCTTTTCTCTTTCTGCCTAGGCCGTCGGCGCTTCCGGACCAGTTTTTCCACAATTTAACTTCGCTCTGCTCAGCTGAAGCCTTGAAAGTGCCGCCACGACAGTGGGTCCCAACGATCAGTTGCCCCCGCGTGCGCCGTTGCCCCTCTGTTTCGCTGACGGGTGGGCCCGTAGCTCACCGTCATCTCCTTCCTCTCGCTGTTCCTTCTCCCTCCCGTGCGCGCCTCTGCTCCTCCTTTCTCCGCACACGAGCCCATGCACCTCCACCCGTTGCTTCCCTCTCCTGCTCCTCACTGACCTCCTCTCTCTGCGCCGCCATCCTGTCAGTGGCCAGATCGGAAATGACACGCCGTCGCGTCTCCTTTTCCTCCACGCCACTGGCCAGAGCCACACCGGGACAACCAACCCACCGCGCGTCGCATTGAATTTCTTGGCGCATGGTTGCTCGCCGCGCATCTATTTAATGGCGCACTGCTCCGCATTGCCCTCTTCTCGGCGCCGCCCCTTTGCTATTGCCCGAACCAATGAGCTGGAGCGCCGCCAGCCCTCTCCTCTCCCTTTTTCATTTCCCTCGGTTCGTCCTTTTTTCCCTCACCTCCGGCATGCTTTGCAGGTCACCGGAGCTGATCACGCATCCCAGGGGTGGAGCCGCGGTCCAAGTGCAGTCCGCTGCCGGCATCGGAGTTTCATCCACGCCGTCGCCATGGTCCGGCCGTTTCGCTGCCTCTCCTGGCCAGGCAAGCATGTAGGTTGTTTCTCCCATCTACACTTTTGCTTCTGACCGAATTGAATCGGTTCTTCCCCAAGCTCCTCGACGGCGTCGCGATGTCCGTGACTCGCTGCCGCCGCCTTCCCCGTCCGCCTCCAAGGTCGCCAAGGCTGCCATTGCATTTACCTCGCTTCCCGCTAACTTCCCGTGCGCCCAATTGGCCCCGGATGGCCGGAGTCGTCGCCGCCATTGATTCCACCGCCGCCGCTGAAGCTCCCCTGTTTTTCCCCATGCAGCGGCACTTGTGTCACCGACGGGTGGGGCCCGTGGGCTCCACCGATCAGTGGGCGTTGGCCTTCTGCGCGTGCCGCCCGCGTCCGCGCTCCGCCGCGCCGCATCGTGGGCCGTTTTGCCAAAGCCGGCCCTTCAATGTAGAAAGCCCCCTCTTTACTTTATTTTTTTAAAACCAGCTGCTGAAATTAAAGTGTGTTTTGTAGAAATAGCTAGCCCACTTTAAAAATTCTGTAAAAATTTCTAAAAATACCTTAAATGTTCCTGGACCTTATAAAAATATAAATTAGCATGCCTTAACTGCTGCATATGCATTGTAGTTAAATAAATAGCTTAAGAGTGCATCATTTCATGTCCACTTAAAATGTGTTTCCGCATTTTTTAAAATAAGAATGCATCAAAATGATTTATGGCTGATGCATGTGTATTGCTGCGCATGTGTGTTTGCGCGGGTAGGAGGCTAAGGTTCGGAAGACCCAATCGACGACGCTTTCTTTGCCTTCCCGGGATCCGACCAAGGCAAGTCCCCCTTCGATCATATTGTGGAGCCATTTTCTTTTATTTTGAAAATATGAATGCTACTTTAAAATGACAAATGTTGTATTTACTAGACCTAGTTATCATGCCGATTAGTAAAGGTAAGAAATACTGTAGGGTTAAAACTTAAGGCTAAAAGATAAACTTGCTTATATTTAATATACCTTGTTGTGGTAGGAAGTGCTTAAAAAATCTTTTATGCAAAATAATATCATCATTTGTGTGAAATTGAGAATGTATTGAGAAAGGTTTGGAGACAAGATGGTTTAAGGTAGCGCATCAAGGGTGGTGCTCAGTAGGAAAAGGTTTTTCCTCCTTCCCCAAAAATCTTCCAACTAGGGAGGGACTTTGCTGGTTGGTGCGGTATAGCACCGTTTTAAAAAAACTGGGCTAAAGATTACCGTCTCTCCTCTAGTTTAAGAACTGCTCATCCTATGATCCTACGAACTGAGCCATAGCAGTACGACCTCGAGTCCCGTTATGGGACCGGCCTGGTCGTTAGTTTTTTGGGCCTGGTCGTTAGTTTTTTGAGCCTAGTGGAGACATCCCGGCAGGTCTCCGCTAGTGTTCGGACCTAGTAATTTTGTGGCAAAACACTTATGGGTGTGTAGCCTCTCGAGGGTAAAGAGTACCCACTTTGCATTGTTAAAACTATCATGATAGTCGTGCTCGCTGTCACGAGCGTGCGAGGAGACTGTTCATGTGGTAGCCTTTTTTTTCAGAACCATTTTTGGAAAAAGTGTTTTAAGTGAAGTTTCTAGTGGAGTAAAGTTGCTGAGAAAATTTTTGTTTGAGTTAGGTGCCACCAGCCAACATCCTGGATTGGGGGTCGGCCTACCAGGGATTGTTCGCGCAGAATGACTTCGCTGTTTTGAGAAAAGAAGTGTGAAAATGGTTTTATCTCGCTATGGCACTGAGGCCAAGTGGCGAGAGCATTTTGAGAATAGCCCAAAGAAAATACCATGATTTAAAGTTTCTTAAATGCTTGCTGAAACTAGGCCAATAAATTGCTCTTCCGCAAATATCCTAAGCTCCCCATTGGACTTAGCCTCATCTGCATCATTTCTGTCTTGCGGAGTACGATTGTACTCATCCTTGTTTTCTCCCTTTCCCTTTTAAAAATTCAACAGCCGGTCCGTCCGACTTTGGCTCTTCGTCCGAGGACGATGACCCTGACTTCGAGGAGGAGCACTCCGAGGATGGCTATGAAGAGTAAGGTTGCATGTTCCTACAGCCTTTGTGCCTGTGGAATAAATAAAGTAGATGTTGTATTAGGCCCTGCTTTGTTGTGTACTCTGTATTGCGGCCTGCGAGCCGTTGGTTGTGTAATGTACTGGACTAAGTTCCCTTTTATGTTTTAATCAGAACGTTGGTAATGTACCGTTTCTGTTTAACTGTGTGTACTAGCCATGATCCTTGGGACTAGTACGTCTTTACGCAGGCGGAATCCGATCTTATAAATCAGGTGCCGACATACTGGGTTTGGGTCCTTCGGGTCCATCCTCCGTAGACCTAGACCCAAGACCCAAGGATTGGACCCTAGACTAAAAATTGTCACGGGTCCAAAGTTAGACCCAGACCTGAACCCAGGCTTAGACCCATTGGACCTACCCAGACCAAAAAATTCAGAAAAGCATCAAACAACATTCCAGAATCAAAAACAAATATACATTACAACTATGTCACATATATAGCAATTTAGTAGCATTTCAAGATCATATATGTAAGCACAAAATCCATACAACCATCCAAGTATCCCTTCGAGGCGGAGCCGTGGTGTGATCCTGACGGTACCGGTGGTGGGGCGGTGGTGGTGATCAGCGTTGGCGACGGGTAGGGTTTGGAGGGGAGTAAGGGGTAGCGAGGTCAGAAAAGTCAAAGAGGGAGTCGGGGTCAACAGAGCGGCTTTGGGGATTGGGGAATTGATGAGGAATTTAATAAATAGAGGTGTAGTATGTAACTATGTGTGAAACACAATAAGGTCCCACATGTCAGTGCTATAGTTTGGGTTCAAGTCTAGATACCCATGGGTATAAAATTATACCTAGTCCCAGACCTGTACGCAGACCCAAACTTTCATACCCATGAGTTCATTCTTAGACCCAGATCCATCGGATCGGGTATCTAGACCCATGGGTATTTCGGTCACCCTTAATTGTGGGGAACTGGCTTGACTAGTGTACTGCCATCGTGCCAGGTAGCTACCTGCTCTTGTGCTACAGGCAGAGGGTACACATGCATGGTACGTATAAATGAAACTAATTGACCGGGGAAAGGCAAAGTTCAATCCCAATAAATACTACCTACTTCCTCCGTTCACAGATGATCTACATCTAAGAGAAATCACGAAGACCAAGAAAAATAATTAACAGATCAACTACCCAGTTAATCTCAGGAATATTGTTGCAGACGTAGTGCCATCATTTACTCCGTCTAGCCTCTCACCCCAAAAGTTGTGTCCCCGTACCAATCCAAGGACTGCATGCATATAATAGGCACACAACAGCCATAACTCCTACCTCGACTTGCAATTAACTATAGCCTAATGCAATTAAAACTAGGCCAAAATGTAGATTTTTCTGAAAAAAAAATAATTATATGTAGATCATTTGTGGACGGAGGGAGTATATTTGTCATTATAAATCGATCTCTCTGGCGCATGCCACCTAAAGTTACAAATCTTGAATATATGCCATTAAGACCTTTTTTTCTGGAACCAATTACCCCTAATACTCCTCCTAGCCCTTTTTCTTTCTCTTCTTTCTCCTAACTTTGACCACTAAAAATTATTACAATTTAATTATATAATGTAATTAGTTTATAATACTAAGGAAGTTTTTCAGGATGAATTTATCTATGTGATAATTATGTGCTTAGTCCAAATAGTTTTAAAATAGTTATAGATAAAGTCTAACTTAACAAAAATATAAAACAACTACTCCCTCCATTTCACTATATTTGTTCATGGTCTCGAAAAAATATGTTTCATAATGTTTGTGCATTAAGAATATCAAGAGTGTAGTTATTGTGATGTTTTCACTCTTTACCCCTAATTAAATGTTTAGCAATAAGAAAAGTAGTTGTAACATGCTATTAATAGGGGTATGATGATCTTTGTACATTGATTTTTCTTAGAACTACTCCCTCCGTTCGACAAAGAGTGCATTTTTAGAATTTTTTAGACAAATTAGTAGCCATTAGAAATGACCTGGTTGTCCCTAATTAAAGTTGTTTACAACCATACACATGCACCTTGCAGAGTGATCAGGCCAAGTTGACATATTAGTGGCGCCTAAATTACATGTTCCTGACGCTAAAAATTACAGATAAGTGAGGCCAAATTGACATATTAATGGCACCTAAATTACACAGTCCTGGCTCAAGAGGAGACTACGAGGAGGGGATTTTTTTAGTGTGCTTGCGGTGGGAGGCGATGGGAGAGGAGGGGATTTTTTACTTTGGCATGCGGTGGGGAGGATGTCTCTTTAACTGAAGTGGTGCGAATAGTGGTACATACTCTAAGGCTCTGTTCTTTTGAGCTGATCTGAACGTATGAACGACTGAAATGACTGAACTTTGATAACTTCTCGAGATAGTCTCGAGATTTGAATACATTTTGTTTGACTTGCTTTTTAAAGCGTTAGAACTCACCTTTAAAACAGCGAAAAAACGGACTCAAAAAACGCAAAGCATATGTGTTTTCAAAACATAGATAAGTCGTTAAGCTGTTAAGACGTTAAGCTGTTAAGCTGAAAAGAACTGGGTCTAAAACTACAGCTATTTTAAGGTAAATATTAAACGTTAAAACTACAGTTATTTTGAGACAGGAAACAGGCAGCAGGTAAGCAATTCTCCATGGGAAGGCCAATCCTATTTCCATTGTGCACTGGTTCCTGCGCGAGTCGGCACGCAGCCGGCAGCTCTGCTGTCGCCGCTGCAAAATCAGCGGGTTGCAATTGCGATGCATCTGCACTGCAGGGCTGGACCCTGGAGAGAAGTGGACAGCACGGCGAGGAAACCAAGGCGCTGAGTCTTTGACGCGCAAAACAAAACAAAACAAAAGACGAGACGAGACGAGCGACGAGGAGAAGGGAGCCGTGGTGGGTGCGGTCAACTAAAGGGCGCAGCCGCTTTTAATTTGAAAAAAAATAAATACCGGTTTTTAATGGAAAAAATAGGAGAGAAAAAACTGCGTACGGTGCAGCGGGCAGTTGAAAGCGACCCCTCATCGCCTCGCCTTTGACCGCCCGCAGTATGGCGCGCGGGCCCCACCCCCGACACGAAAATTAAAGCCCAGCTTTACCCTCCCCTCCCTCCCATTGACTTGCGCACAGGGCAGGCAGGCACAGCCGCAGGCGTCAGGAGTAAGGACAAGCACACTTGCATCTTTCTAGTGAAGAAAAAGAAAAAATCGACTAGATTTTGAGTACGGCAATACAAGAGCCTGTCAAGTCAATCACAGTGGGAACCCCATCGATTCATGAGAAATTGCGCAAGAAAATTCCATTCCTAGCTCGAGATGAAGAGATTTAACCGTAGATTCTTGTTTGATTCTTTACACAAGGCTAGCTATTTGCTACTAGCTACGAAGGAGTGCTAATTAATCGAAAGAACGAGTTGACGAAGGAACGGGTGCTGCGGTGGGCTCACGCCGGCGCCGGCGCCGGCGAGTGGCGGTGGTCGCCCTTGTAGGTGACGAGGAGCATGGCGGGGTCGTCGGCGGCGCGCTCCACGTGCTTCTGCGCGGGGCACCCCTTCACGGTGCTGCACCGGTAGTAGCCGCGCGGGTGCGGGGACCCCTTGATCGGCTTCTGCCCGTACTTGCGCCACGAGTACTCGTCGCCGGGGATGTCCGCCGCCGCCACCCGCACCGTCCGCCGCACCCGCTGCTTCCGCTTCTTCGCGCAGTGGCACCGCCCGCCGTCGCCGGCGCCGCCGTGGCACGGCGGCGGTCGTGGTGGCGGCGGCGGCTTGCGCTTCGTCCCCGCCGCGAGCGGCGGCTTGCCGGAGGAGACCAGCTGGCCCCGCCCCTTGGACACGCTGCCGTCGCCGCCGGCCGTGACCGTCGAGAAGAACGACGTCGACGTGACCGACCCTTCTGCCGGCTTCGTGAAGTCCAGCGTCAGGCTCTTCTGGGGCGCCGGAGGAGAGACCGCCGGCGCCGGCGGAGGGCTCGCCGGGGACGTGGCGCTTGCGACGGGGCCGCGGCGGAAGCGGGCGTGGCCGGTGCGGTCGAGGATGTTGATGACGCGGCGAAAGCGGGAGACGGCCTGGTCGGCGATCTCGCCGAGCGGCGGCGGCGGCGGGCGGGCGGCGCACCGGGGGGAGAGCGAGGAGACGAGCAGCTCCAGGCTGCGGAGCCCCGCGGCGGCGGCCTCCTGCAGCGCGAGCCGCTCCTCCTCGGCGGAGGCGGGGACGCACGGGGTGGCGTACCCGCAGTCCAGCAGGTCGACGGCCATGGTCGCTCGCCGGCGCCGGAGAAGAAGGGGCGGACAAGGTGCGGCCTTTGGCTGGCTCTTGGATGTGACTTGGGTGAGATGTGAGGTGGGAACGATTGGGTGGAGACGGGGTTTTATAAGTGGAAATGGGGAGGGTGAGGTGAGACGAAGAATAGAGATGGGTGCAAAGTCAATGGGCTGGTTATCTTTTTTTTCACCCTTTTTCTCCTCGGTCCCTCTTGCATCATGATATTTCCATTTGAGGCTTCTTTGCAGGTTTAATTTTTTTTACCTATAGACATCTCGGTTAATGAAAATTCGATTTCGATTATCTCTTATCTTCGTCGCAGAGGGAGGACGAGGAAGAAGTGCGTCGACGCAATGAGGTGGAATCAATGGAGGAATCACATATTGGCATGCACATACAAATGATCTTCGATGAAAGCCCACGATGGTGGCCGTCACCGACAACTATGCTAGAAGAAAAATGATAAGAGTGTTTGAGCTTTGCTTTTCATAGAAAATGGGCATTATGGCTTAGGGAGTCAGTGTTTTATGCCATTATTTAGAGCGAGCATTGTTTTTAGTTTAATTTTAAATTAATAGCAATAAATACAAATCCTTTTTATACCAACCAAATTCCGTATGACTTCTAGGAATTTTTGTATGGTTTTTTTGAAAACTCTCAAAACATTATTTTCGTTTGTTTTTGGTCTCTTCAATTCTCTTTTTAACGGATCTTAACTTTTCAGGTTATAATATACGCTGCTTTTCAGCTATAAAAAACAATTACCGTTGAGAAAATCAATCAAAATCAAGGTTCTCTCATTTGACTTACCATTAATTGATCTGCATACTTTATAGCTAGTAACGTTCCTTTGGTAAGGCTGTCTCCAACAGGCTCCCCTAAAGCACCCTCTACCTTAAAATAGGAGACGGATTCTTCCCCTATGTGCTTCAACACCATTCCCTATTCCGTTCTCTAAAATAGAGTTTTTCTCTCCATTCCCTTATATATAGGGCGTTCTCTCTCCTCTCCCTATACAATTAATTCTTCATATAGGGAACGCTGTTGGAGATAGGAGAAATATAGGGAGAGATTTTTTTTAAGGGAACCTGTATATGAGGCTATAGGGGATCAAATTTAGGGGTTCCTGTTGAAGATAGCCTAAGACGAACACAGATACATGGAAAAAAGTTTGACACCAACTGATACCTACTATCTAATCTATTCTAAACTAGTAGTCATTTTATACTTGTTCTAAGTTAAAATTTTGAAACTTTATTTATAAAAAACTTTTAAATTATTTAGATTGAGCAAATAATAATCATATATAAATTCGTCTCGAAAAAACTTTCTTAATATTATAATTTAATTGAGTTTATAAATAAATTGTGATAGCTTTTAGTTGTGAAAGTTATATTTTGTAGATCATGTCAATGTTTAAAACGACTACTATTTTTTTGAACGGAGGAGCATATGTTCATATTGATTTCTAATACCATCTTACACCGAGAAACCACTCATTTCTTTGTATAATAATACTTTGTACTGTTAAATAGTTTTATGCAATGATCACTTCTTGCAAAAGGGACCTCTCTGTTTTTTGTTTGAGCAAATTTCACCTTTTCTTGTTCAAATTTGGCCAACTCGATCGCTAGTCACTACCGTGCACTTGTACGTAGGTTATTTAATTGAGAAGAAATTTCACATGATAGGGGCACCAATATGGTGGGCCCTATTATTGAATGGAAGACTTTGGAGAGTACAACGATTAAAAAAAAAATCATACGGTTCTATTTTTCTATATTTGGTAGAGGTGGAGACAGGCATCACATGGTGACTTGGCTTCAAAGTCAACCTTTTGAAATTGGCGATGAGGTTCCTAGAAGGTTAGACCATATGGGGTGCATAATTAAAGAGCTTAACCGGGCATGATTGTCATCTCCATATTGTGTGCATCTCCACTGAGGGTTGAGATCACGATGCTTTGGTTTTAATTAATCTTGAAGGGGGTCAAATGAGAAAGAGGACTACTTTCCACGTGCCTTTGCTGCCTTTAGTTTAGCCCGTTGACAAAAGTGAGACATGGACCATGTAGCCATGTCTTTTTTATAAAGACCATGGTGCCATGTTGACCATTCATGGTAGTATTCTATTTGCTTGGAAACTTCTCATTGGTGAGGTAGAAAAGAAATGGTAAGGTGGTAACCATTGTGGATGTTGGATCAAACTGTCGGCTACTTGTTCTTCGAAATGCCAATGAAAACCCACCCCTTTTGTCTTTCCGAACGAAAAAAAGGCATTAATTTGGTTTCTTTTGAGAATAGAACCTATCGCCATTTTGAAATATTACTGATTGAATTAATTTAGCTGATGCTACATAAATTTTAGAACAAACTATTTGGGTGATCGAAGATTCCGGGAAATTCATAAGAGATTTTTACATCCTGAACAGGCATTAATTTTGCACGGGGGAGGGGAGCAAGTGAAGCACCAACCAGAGAGAGATGAGTGGCTGCGTGGCTGAAAGTCAATGGAGAAAAAAAAACTAGTACGCTGGATGACCAGTGAAAAAGCCGTTGTAGCAAAGCAGTGTGACAAACTGACAATGTGCCATCGTCGAGGATGTAATTGGAATGAATTTGGATCGGACATCACAAAAATCATAACTGGGTATGTTTTTTTATTTGTATTCCAATCACATAATTTTTTGTTTTAGAGTTGGATCAGATATTTAATTAATCGGAGCATAGAGGTGGCCAAATGGGCCGGTCCAGTTGAACCGCACCGGACCGACCCGCACTGTTCACCGAACCGAACCTGGGCCGGCCCAGTTCGTTTCGCTAGTGTAGCATATTATTTTAATTCAATATATGCATATATATATTATTATGATAAATTATATATTTATTTAATTTATAGTGTATATTTGTGAAATATAATGGTTTTTCTTAATTTATATATATTTAAATAAAATAAACTAGTTAATAAAAAACCGGGCCGACCCGATTCGGTTCGGTTCGGTTCACTATGCAAACCGAACCTAGGTCGAGATTGCAGCACGTTGGCCCGGTTCGCATAGTAACCAAACCAACCAGGTCCGAACCGGACCAACCCGGTTTGGCCCGTTGGCCTGCTCTATCGGAGCGAATACACATACTAATCAAACTATCTCTCTTACACCTCATATGACAATATTTTTTGCCAAATTAAAACGCAAACATATCCTTCAAAGTATAGCACGAGATTGATACTAATTGAACATAAGTTATACATGAATACAACATTGGAACAACCATCAGACCCTCAAAACAAATATAGGGCTTGTTTGGTTCACAGCCTCCCAGTCAACTCCCTGCCAGGCAACCGATCCTGACCCCAGGCAGTGAAAATCCAACGCCTGGCATTGGTGCCTGGGCCAGGCAACGTTTTTAAGCCACCAAGCAAACAAGCCCATAGTGCACAAAGATGCTTTTTGGACATCCGAATTCTTACATGCAAATGTCCAACTAAAATTCAAAATCATATCCAAGTCCAAATTTGAAATTCCAATTTCGGACAATATCCGAATTCAAATCTGAATCGGATGCCAAATTTGATATCAAATTTGCTTTTTTTTGGATCTGGTAAGCGAATATTAAAAAAAAAACAATTACACCCCTAGTCACATTCTCACCCTGGGTTCTCCTTGTAAAACACTAGCCGCCGGATGTGAAGATCAGGGAAATGAGAGCCGTCCGATGAGGTTTGACCCGCTGGTGGTAACTTGCAAGCCAGGTCGCAACGAAAAAATGCGCAACGCGGAGGAGCTGGCGGTCCGATGAGGTTTGACCCGCTGGTGGTAACTTGCAAGCCAGGTCGCAACGAAAAAATGCGCAGCGCGGAGGAGCCGCGAGATTCGAACCCGCGCCTCCCAGGCAACGAACCGCCCGCGCTAACCAACTGGCTGAGCCACCCGCGCGCCTGTAATGTGTGCGGTAAAAAACGTTTTATACGTTAAAGCAAAACAGACGGGCTGCGGTGTCGTCGGGTGGGCAGGCCAGCCACGTGGCGCCCCAACGTCACGAGTTCTCAGTTTTGTACAATTTATTGATGCTTGTTTTCGTCTCTCATCGTAGCAGTCCATGCATAGAATATGTTTGCTGCTCTAACTACTGGACCTTTAGAGCAGTGCCAATGACAACCTATGTTAGGTTGTGAAAAAGACGTATGAATAGTGGTTAGATCAATCTAACTTCGGTTCGCATTGGGATGCCCCTTACGTTGAACCAGTCATTTTTCCTATTAGCTTGCTTGTAGTCGTAGTTAGCCTAGGAAATCAGTCGCTTGAAATTGAGGTCCAGACGTGCAACAGTACCTGCAAAATTGAACGGCCTTTTTGCGACCTTGTCAACTACACTAGTGGGGGACTGAGTAAGCAGGCAAAAGTACGGTCGAGCGACGAAGCGAACAAGGATTTCTACGAAGAATTAAATACTTGTAATATTGTTTGTAAGAATTATAAAGAAATTGTGTGTAAAGAAATTGTGTGTGTTTCTTTTTTCATAATGTTAGAGTTGGTGTGTGTTGAACATGTGTAGAGTAGGTTAAATGAACTTTGTTTTGTAATAGGTAGAAGAGGGACGTGTAAGAGTCGGACTCGTGCCCTGTCTCCTATACAAATAGGGGGACACATCTGGTGTAACTTGTAACGACCAAGTAGCGGCGTAGAAACGCAAGTGGTCACGGCCGGCTTGTTGGCATGACTCGAACAGCCTATACACCGCGTACGTTGTTGGCGGAGCAACAAGCCACCGTTGTCTCCATGATAGTCCCCACCCTGCTATAGGAAGATAATCTCCGTGTTTTTTTAATGTTTCTCTCAACTGTTTTAAGCACCGGTTCAGAATAGCTAATTTAGGTTAATTAGCTTAATGCCATTGAGAAACTTATAAAACTAAATATGGAATAATGTAGGTACATGGCATGGCATGTTAATGGGGAATATTTTAAGAATATGTTCCATCTTAAGTAGGGATGGCAACGAGGCCATTCCCCGATGAGGATTGTCCTCGATAGGGTATATGGGGACCCGACGGGTGTGATTCCCCGACGAGACAGGCGTTGAATGTCGGTAGCGTCATGCGTAGAAGTAGGGCACGCCAGCAGCGGCTCAGAAGCGAGTAGCATCGAGGACGGCGATGGGTCCGCGAGAGGCGAGCAGCAGCAGCCGGGAGGAAGCCCTCACAGGTGGCGACGGCTTTGGGAGGCTGGCCATGAGCAAGAACAGCGACGGCAGGGCGGGAGGTCTGGGGAGGGCATCCCAACGGTGACTTTGAGGCGGTTGACGACAAGGACGATGACGGATCCGCGAGGGAGGTAGGCAGGTGGTGCCTGGGTGGACGGGCGGTGCCAGGGTTGGAGGGCTTGGAGGGGCGACAGGCGGCTTTGGGTGGCGGGCGTCGGGGAGCAACGGGCAGTTTCGGAAGGCCGGTATGCGTTGCCGAGGCAGACGAGCGGCGCCGAGGGCGGTGATGGGCTGCACCTTGGCGGGCGGTCTAGCGACAGGGGCTTGAAAACCATAGGGGGGGGGGGGCGTGTGGGCAGAGCCTTCAGAGGCGACGGCTTGGAGGAAAAAATAGTGGAAGCGAGGGTTTTGGAGATCCGAAGAATCAAAACCGTTAGATCGAGGATCTAATGGTCAAACAAATGTTTTAATTTCGGGTATAGACCGGGTCCCTGTGGGCAGAAAATTTATCATCCTCGTCCCCATGATACCCGACGGGGGAATGATTTTTCCCATTTTCATCCCCGTGGGGATCAACTCTTTCCATACCCATCCTATAATAGAGAAATTCCCCGTCGGAGATCGGGAAATGGGCCCATTGCTACCCCTAGCCCTACGGCTGCCACCGTGACTTCCGTCGACATCTTCCGTTCTTCCTACGCCACAACACCAAGCACCACTTGGGCCCGTGGCACTTCACAGGTTGGGTCATATGCTGGCCCTGATATTTGCCTTCATCCACCAACAGGTGGCCCTTCCGTTGTAAAATTGCTGGGCTAAATCAGCCAGCCCATTTCGACGCATCGATCCGGGGTCACCTTTTAGATATACGATTTATTTGTTTTGGATATTCATGCTATTGCTTCATAATTGCATAGAGAAAACTGAAAACATTTGTAGCGCATTCTTGCACCTATTTAATCACACACAAGCTCATCTTCATACAATTTGACAAGAACATACTGCTTCAGTAGTTTACACTAAAACTTTTTGCCCTTTGCTGGTGTCAAAAGTTGTATCGGCTAAACAAAACGCGTGCTTCCTGCAATCGGTGAGAAGACCTAACCATCTTTGAATAGCTGAATACGGAGGACCTGCAAAACTAAGAAAGTCTAAACAGAGCTAAAAGTTTAGATCTAACTCAATAGGGTAAACAGATAAAATCAACTTAATATTAGAGCCAATATAAAAATACTCCTACTAATTATTATAATTTAACTGAGTCATAATTGAATTAGCTTGCTCAATCACGTCAACACAATTAGCAGAAGAAGTCATTAGCACTAACCTTGATTAATGATTATAGATCGACATTATCATTTTTTTGAGCAAAAGGGGCAGAAGAACTGTCTTGCATTGATCAAAAGGACAGAAGGTTTACAGGATGGGGGAGATAGGGCCCCTCCCCCTTGCGCCATAAGCACACACTAGCTAATTACATAGGAAAAGGCTCCTGCGACTGACCAGAGTCGCAGCTCATCGAGCAAAAAGCGGAGAAACAATGGTCGGGGCCTATCAATTTGTCGAAAAATGCGGTTGTTTCTCTCCAACCAGAGGTACCAGATGACGCCGGAGATAACGGATAGGGCATCACTGGACGGGCCTCTTCGGAGGATGTCTTCTGTGCACCAGCTGTTGAAGTTGTTTTGGAGTAACCAGCTTGAAGGATTGATTAGTGGAGTGTTGAGCACGTCCGCTAGCCGGGCCCAGATGAAGGAGCTGAAATTGCTTTGAAGGAATAGGTGCTCACGGTGTTTGAGGTTTCGCCTCTGAGAGGCGAAGTAGTCATTTGGCAATTGGCGTCGCGATGGGGCGTCTCTTGTCATGACACGCTTGTGAAGCAAAGCAGACCAAAGGAAGAACTTGCGCCGAAGGGCCCGAGCTTCTAAATTTTTGCAATGCGGTGTTGCAACGCGCCTTGAATTAAGCAGATAGGCTGACTTGACCGAAAAAACTCCATCAGCAGTGAAACCCCAAATCAATTGGTCAGGCTCCAATGGGTTCAGCGTCACTCGAACAATTCGACGAAGAAGCGAGATCAATTCAGGAATCATATCCGGAGCTAGGTTTCTCCTTAGGTCCGCAACCCAGTTGTTGTTGGTGATGGCATCCGCGACTGTTCTGTTTTTCCTTATTGTTACGGCGAAAAGGCCAGGGGCAAGATGCTTTGGAGCGCATCCCGAAAGCCAATGGTCTTCCCAAAAAGAAAGGGGGGAGCTATTGCGAAGTATGGCGGTGGTCCCCGCACGTAGTAAAGCCAGATCAGGTTCAGGGGCGGCGAAGGTGTGAAGCCCAACCGATTGAGTGGAGGATCTGTGTAGCCAAAGCCAACGTAGACGTAGTGCCCTGGAGAAACGGGAGAGGTCCAAGACCCCCAGGCCCCCAGCGAGGTCGGGGAATAGACCGTACTCCAGTTAACCTTGCCCCCTCCACAGGCGGAGTCCGTGCCTTTCCATAGCCAACTTCTTCGGATGGAATCGATTTTCTTGAGAACTGAGGATGGCGGTTTGATAACGGACAGGATGTAAGTCGGGAGTGCAGATAGAACTGCCTTGAGGAGGGTGAGCCTCCCTCCTTTGGTCATGAGCGGGCCAAGCCAGCCAGCCAGCCTGGTGGAGATCTTGTCGATGAGGGGTTGGAAGTGGACATGGCGAAGCTTTTTGATGGATAGTGGGATCCCTAGGTATTTGATTGGGAAGGCGGATCTTTGCTTGTTGGGAGATCTGAAGTATGCACTCAAGATCAAGCCCTTCACATCGATTGGCACGACGACTCTTGTGGAAGTTGGTGCGGAGGCCTGTGATGTTTCCAAACTCCTGGAGGATAATGGCCAAGGAAGAGACATCTTCTTTCGTGGGTCCTGTGAAGATTGCCGCATCGTCCGCGAAGAGGGAAATTCTGGAATTGCTTTGGATTCCCCTAACTTTTGAGAGAGCACCCTCATCAGTAGCACGCTGTAGAAGGGCAAGGAGGGGCTCGATGGCAAGGTTGAAAAGCAAGGGGGATAGAGAGTCTGTGAGCATCGTTGAGCCCTAATTCTTATTAGTGGCATTGATGATAACATTAATCAATATAAAGGGCTAGGGGTTTTTTGGACTTCTCGGAACCCTAGCGAAGACTCGCGCTTTTGCAAACCCTAATTGAGCGGCGTAAATTTTTCGATTTGCTCCAAGATTTCAAAGTGCGTGACCAAGGCGAGAGAAGAGGTCACGTATAGATTAGAGTAGTTAGGTTTATTTCTGTTTTTCGTCGGATTTCAAAAGGGTTCGAATATCTCGGACTATGCCGGATCTTTGCAAATTCTCGGCTTCGGTTTCCATAGTCCACCTCTTCTAAAAATACCCAAATATCCCTTTGTGAGATTTCTAGAGAGAGAGAAACCCACCTAAATTCCCCCACAAATTTTAGCTCGAATAATTCCTCTCTGTCGGACGGCGTCTGGAAAATCCAGACGGCGTCCGACCAGCCAAACACCAAAACAGTACTCTCTGTCGGACGGCGTCCGGTCGTTATCGGACGGCGTCCGGTAAGGTTATAATCCGAGGCACTTTCTGGTCGGGCGGCGTCTGGGTGGCCGTCCGGTCCCTTGCATACTCACTGTCGGACGGCGTCCGGTAGTTACCGGACGGCGTCCAATCAGGTTTAATTTCGGGGCTTTCTCGCTGCCGGACGGCGTCTGGGCGTCCGTAGCTCCAGCGTTTGCGCGATCTTCTTTGTCGGACGGCGTCGGTGAGGACCGGACGGCGTCCGATAAACCATTTCTTCTTTGAGCGATGCGCTCTGTCGGACGGCGTCCGAGCCCGTCGGACGTCGTTCGGTGAGAGTGTAACGGCTAGTCTTTTTGTCCTCTTCCGAGGGACAACGGCTAGTTTTGCTCTTGGGACTATAAATACCTACCTAGTGGTGGCTACTTTGAGGTTTCTTTGCTCCACTTCACCTACCACATTCATAGCTCATCAATTAGGTGATCTAGAGCCATTCCTCCACCCACAAATCATCGAACTCCACAATCCATCAAACCCCAATACCGAGCTTCATGGAAGTCCTTCGATCCGCATGATCAGGCGTTTGGCTTGTTACTTCGAAAATATCCTTCGTGGAGGCGAGGGCTTGGGAGTAGGCCTTGGCGTGTGGCTACTCTCGAGTCGGTGTCACGGGTGTGAGTCCACCTCGCCGGAGTGGCGGAACGACTACCGGGAGTGAGTGAGGCGGTAGGCTCGAGAGCGAGCCGGTCCTTGTGCGCAAGGGGTAGCCTCAACGGAGAGTAGGAGTTGCGGCTCCGAACTTCGGTCAAACAAACACCGTGTCACTCTCTCATTTAATTTCCGCATTTACTCTCTCGCATTGCTTGTGTTCATTTGAATGCCATGTCATAGTTGCCTTGTGATTTATTTATAGCTTCCGCTTACTTGACTTGCAACTAGGATTGGGTCATTCTTAACTTGTTGCTTAATTAAGAATAATTTAAGAAAAGAAATTAAAATTGCCTATTCACCCCCCCTCTAGGCCTTAGGATCCTCTTTCAGAGTCCCCCTGGCGAAGGCCCCTACGGTGGTAAATTGTGTCAGTGGGCTGGCCATTGAGCAAAACCTTGGAGGACGAAGTTGCAAGTGATAGGGATATCCAGTTATGCCAACGGGCTCCAAAACTGCGGGCACGGAGGTTGTCGAGGAGATACGTCCAAGACACCGCTCAACGATGAAGATTACCCATAGAGGGTGTCAAGGAGATGTACAGTTGCTACGGCAACAACGGAAAAACACTGGCATCGGGCCTTCCCCGTGCTTCAGCTCTAATACCACGAAATTGGATTGGATCTAGATGGATTTGGGTTTTAGCTGATCAATTGCCCTAGCATTTTGTCTGTACGGTGGCTAAAGACCCCTATCTTTATATAGCGTTGTGCAATAGAGAGGGTCGAAACCATATCTGGTATGGTGTCCCCGATCAGGACACAAAGAGTACTTATGGCATGTGAGATAGGTTAGTTTCGCACACCAATTATTGAGATAAACTCCAACATTTTTCCACTTTATCAAAATGCTAACGTTCATAGGCCCTTTCTCGATAAATAGCATACCAAGGCAAGCGTCGCAAAGTCCTTTGTGAGGTCAATGAGATTTTAATGCCTATAGTATACTAATTCTATCTCGATTGGTATATACTTATTACTTACAGGAGTGGTTTCTTCTGTTGGCCCTTATATCAAGTACCTGAGGCTTTCCAACACACCCATGTGCGCAACATGATTACTAAAAATACTGAGTGATAAGCCTTTTGTAAGCATATTCGCAAGCATTAGCTCAATATTTATATGCTTGACGATAAATGTTTAAGATTTTATGTTCCTCAAATAAAAGATTCCGAGTGATTTAGGATGTTATCTTCCACTCTAAATCTTGAAAAACTATTAAGTCATACCTTTGCAGCCTCATAACATGTCACAAAATTAGTTTGCACTAATAACAATGTCTTAAGTGTCTGATTTAACTGATATGGATTTCTTAGTATCTACACCCCACAAAACCTTGATCTGAATAACCAACACCTTCAAGGCTATCAGGTTTCTTAAATATGAGCATGTAATCCTTAGTGTCCTAAAAATAATGCAACACCCTCTTAACGACTTTCCAGTGAAACTGCCTAGTATCCTGGTCATAAAAATAAGTTAGGGCGCATAAAAAGTTAAGCTTACATAATTCTTCGGATTAAGTGCCACTTTGATCCCTCAACTATTACGTTTGCGTCCAACTGGTCCCTCGAGTGCAATACCGGTTTTGTTGCTCCATGTGGTTTGGAAGAGAGCTGTTTTGGTCACTTAATTGGTTTTGAGGGTGGTTTTGCTGGACTGCCATGTCAGCAAAACCACCCTCAAAATCGGTCAAGCGACCAAACAAAACTGGTATTGCATTTGAGGGACTAATTTGGTGCAAACACAATAGTTGAGTGCCCAAAGTGGCACTTTATCCTAATTCTTCTAGCGGCTTAAGCAAGAGGAATCAATTTAGTCTTACTAGATTCAAACTGATTACTTCGAAATGTCACAAACTTATTGCCTTTTAAGATCGGAGCAAGCTAGACAGAATAGTTATGATTAATATTTTTTTTCAAGCACTGTCTATGTAGGCATTCTAAGATAAGTTTAGTGTGCTTTTGGACCTATCTCGGTGAATTTCAATATCCAAAACAAAAGAGAAACAACTGAGGTTCTTTTTGTCAAAACTAATTAATGAAATCTTGTGATCTTTGCAGCATATCTTATCGCTGTCTATCAGTAAAATATCATCAACATAAGAAAACAAAATGATAAACTTAACACAATGCAAGCATCATAACAATTTATGGTGAATCGTTAGTTTAGATCGACAAAAAAGTTATTATAATCAACTCATGGTCTTTGAGTGGACCTTTTTGCTCCGATACAAGGTCGATCCCTGTATCAGACCTCGGTTTCACCTGTAGGATTTATTTCTTGTCTAGGCGAACAGTATGTGTCTTTGCGCTGAAAATCAAATTCTCATTAATTGAGAGCGTTCGATTTTTTTTGAAAATGTGAAAAAATATATCGAAAATTGTTTTTGAGATATTTAAGAAAATCGTACAAAGTCAAAAAATGACTATAAATTATTAGGGTGCATACCCTATATAAAAATAATATATTTCAGATTATAATCGTAACTAGATTATACGCTAACTCAAAGAAATAGATTGCACAGAGGCTTATTAACCTACGATTTAAATCTAAGCGCATATTCCTGACGCTTGGGCGCGCGTCACATCTGTATCTATCTATAATACAATGCGCTAGCATTGTAACCACAGTGCGACACGTGTCCGCTCTGCACAGTGCCTACCGTGACAGCCGTAGGATCGCGCAGCCGGCTCGATCCAGCCGTCCATTTAAAGATTACATATAAAAGGATTTTTTTCCATGGGAGCCTCAACAACGTGGGCCTGTTGGCCTGCTGGTTTACCGCGTTTGAACTCAAATGTAGGTCTCGGGTTTGAATCCCACCTCCCCTTGTTTTTCCAGCCATTTTTCGTTGCACACATTTTCACCCTTCTTCTTTTATTTATTTACCCTTTCTACCCAACACCCAACACAAAGCATGCATAGCTCAGCTGGCCAGTTACCTGCGCGTGAGGACGGAGGTCGTGAGTTCGATTCCTCACCTCGCTGCGGCATTCCAAATTTTTTTGCTGCGGCGCGCCGCGGGTGCACATGCCATTCAAGTATATATCCATGTTATGTGGCGCAGGCATACAATCATGCTTGGTGTACAATCACCATACGATCAAACTAAAAAAATGTTCTGAGAAGTTCTATAAAAATATTGATGTACATATAAACTTCCTCTGTGTACATATGGAATCTGAAGTTCAAATTTGTTCTATATTTGTAGCTGTAGAAAGGTGGAGAAGGGACTTATTTATATTCTGATAATTAACAAAGTGTACGGTGTAGCATCTAGGCGCCCCAATTTTTAATTGTTGAAGGGTTTTTCAATTTACAGGAGTAAGATTTTACCAACAAAAGATTTCACCAAGTTGCAAGGATGACTGAAAAAAGACTGCAAGCACCTCATAAAGCAATAATATTTAGAAAGTGAAAATCTTATGCCACATCAAAAATTTAGAAAAATCAAAAGCAATGTCATTTTTGGATTAGGCACAAGCTGAAATGTGAATAGCCTCGGCATCTAGCAAAGCCTAAATTAAAAAGTGGCATACTTGATTTAACCAATCCAAAGTTCTTCAAGGTAAAGCAGAGCCAAACAATCTGACTGTAACATGTAACAGCAGTAACATACTCAGCCTCAGAAGTGGACTGCGCAACACTCAACTACTTCGTATAGGACCAAGAAACAAGAGAAGTGTTAAGAAATTGGCAATTGCCAGAAGTGCTCTTCCTATTTATTCTACAGCCAGCAAAGTCTCCATATGATAAGACTCTGAGAGATAGACAAGAGGCAGTAGAAAATCAGAGGCCAAAGTCTGCAGTTGCACGGAGATAGTGGAAGATCCGCTTCACCGCCTGAAGGTGAGACACTCTAGGTGAGGCCTGAAAGAGGGCACAAACACACACAACAAATTGGATGTCCAACCGGGAAGAGGTGAGGTAGAGCAGGAAACCTATCATGCAACGATACTACTTCTGGTCGACTAGCTCACCATTCTCATCAGGCCCGAAGGCTACAGTGGTCGCCATCGAAGAAAAGACCGGCTTGCTATCAGACATGGCAAACCGACTCAGCAGGTATTTTGTGTACTTGCTCTGGTGAAGAAAGGTTCCCTTTGATGTTTGATTGAACAGAAAGCCACGAAAAAAGTTGAGCTCCCCCATAATGCTCATCTCAAATTCCGAGCTCATCACCTCTGAAAACTAAAAAACAAGAGCAGAAGAGGAACCACAAAAGATAATGCCATCGCATACACTTGCGCCAGAAGGAAATCAAAGCCAACCATACGGATAAACAAGGTCTGGTCTACCTTACCCATTAGAAACCCATTACTCACTAGGTAGGTTTTAACCCTATCATACCAAACCCTCTCAGCTAACAGGAGGCGCGCCCTGAGGACGACGCTGCTCACGCCCCAGACCGACAACAGGATAAGCACCAGAACACTAGGCTCCAAGTCCTGGCCGTCTACCCACTGTTCTAACCTGAGGATAAGCTAACATAGGTGCGGGTGCCTTAGGAGGGCCTTGTATCTTAACCGCTTTTCTACGCTCCTCACGTGTTTTCTTAGCACGACAGAAGCAGTCCTTCTCGGTGTGTCCTATTCTATCGTAGAAAGTGCAAATGACTCATTTGCCTCTCCTATGGGTCGGAGCAACAGTGGAACTATCCTTCTTAGTGGACTCTTAGACACAGCAGCCTGGACTGGCCTTACAGCAGGACTCTCATTAATTATCCCAGCAGACCTAAATACAATGGTCTTAGGAACCCTTTCCCTAAGAATCACTCTTTGCCCATTTGCATCTAGGCTAAGGACTATAAGAGGGTGTTTCCTGATTTGTTTAAGCCAATCATACCCAAGTCCACTACATGTTGAAATCTTGTTTTTGTCAGGAATTAAATTTAGCTTCCTCTTGCCCCCAGCAAATTTCTTAAGGGTGCTCATGAGAGACTCACACTCCTGATGAAACTGGGGACAAAACTCGCAAGAAAAGGAACAGTTAGAAGAGTCATGTTCATCTATGTTTCCCGTTCCTAATGCCTTACGGCACCTGTCGCTAAGCACCTTGACTTCGCTCTTGAGAGCCTGACAGGAAGTCTACCCTGAAATTTAGCACTCATATCCTAATAGACACTAACTAACTCCCCATCAAGCTCTTCACAACGTTCACAGAAAGATGCAATAAGTAAGGCATTGTCCAACTCAGATATTTTAGATTGCACGTTCATGTTTTCTAACCTACAGGAGGTGCAATCTAGGCATGTAACATCAACAGAGGAGAAGTTACAGCTCTTATTTGAGCTGAGTGGGTACTTAAGTAAAACATGTTCTCTACAACCCTCATCTAAGCTGACAGGATTCTTAGCTGTAGTGTGTGCGGCAGGATCAAAATAAATCATAGATGGATCAATCATGCAAACTGTTTCTATTTCAGGAACAGAGGTAGCAACAAGCAAAACTTCTCTATTTTCATCTAGTTCTGAAAGCACATTAGCTTGACTACCACTAAGAAAATCAAAATCTGCAAACACATTATTATGCAAAGCTTCAAGCATAATCAATTATTAAGTCAACTTATCGCACTTCTTATAGCCATCAGAGTTGACTGGAGGAGGGAAAAAGCACATCTAGGATTTCACATTAGCAACTTTAGAGTTTAGATAAGCTACTTCCTCCTCAAGTCCCTTACACCTAGACATACTTTTAGCAAGTTTATTTTCCAACTTGAGTAATGCCTCGGTGAGCTGGTTGTAGGTGGGACCTATCTCATCATCGGAGTCGGTGTACAGCTGGGAGTCATCGTTCTCATCTGCCATGAAGCATATGCTGGTGTAGTCGACGTCGTCGTTCTCCGGCTGCCCGTCATCTCCATCGTCCGATCGCTTGTCCTCTTTGTCGGAGATGTTAGCCTCATTCAGAGCGGCCAAAACCTTCTCGACCAGACGACGTTCCTTGGCCAGATTGAAATTCTTATTCTTCTCATCCTTGCCATCGTTGAAGTTGAAGTTGTGGTTCTCGTTAATAAAGTTGCTCCAGGCTAGCATAGTGTAGTCGTTCTTGTCTTCTACTCCAAGTTTGGGGCAGTCACGCTTGATGTGGTTAAGGCCACTACACCCAAAGCACATCAGGATGCCCCGTCTGAGCTCGGTCACCTGCTTGTAAGCATGAGAGAATTTTCTTGCTAACAGCCCGAGCTATTGTCGGTGTCTGGGAAGCGCGCTCCTGAAGAGCAGCGGGTCCACGGACCGGCAGACGAATTTGTAGTTGGTGTGAGGCCCAACGACCACCCTTCTCAAGAACTGGGCGGGCGGCCGAAACTGCGGGGGGCTCGAGCCCGCGATCTTCGGACAAGGCACAGTGCGATTTGGCGATCCTGGTATGGACCCTTCGTACGGTGAGAAGAAGAGGGAGAGAAAGAGAGAAAGCAACACAAACCGTGAGGACACAAGCGATTTATCCTGGTTCGATCCCCCACTGCCGGGTAATAGCTCTACTCCAGCCTTGTTGATTATATGGTGGAAAATAGTACAGAGGTGCCGAGACCGGGCTTGAAGGCACCGATCCCGAGCTTACAAAGGTGGTGACTAAAGACTAAGGCTATAGCTAAGGAAGCTTCGGATGCGTGGGTTGCTTAGTGACTTGGAGAATATCCTCTCCCTTCGAATGTCGAGGGCTCCTCCTTTTATAGGCGCGGCGGGTCGCCCGGGTCGCCCGGAGCTGATACAGTGGGCTCCACGCCCGTTCTTGCTTTAGTGGTGGTGCCCTTGTCTCATTCCGGGGCTCTGTCTGGTCTCGAGCCTGCAGGGAGAAGCTGGTCAAGTTAGTACTGGACACGTGTTTGTCTTGGGGTGCCGATACGGGAAAGAATCTTCTTTAGGGAGAATACACTTTCCCTTTATCCCCGATATAGTATTGACAGAGCCGGGCCAGCCTCGCACCACCCGTTGGGGGCGTCGCGTAGCGTAACAACCGTTGCTGCCTACCAAAAGAGGCAAACGACAAACCGAGCTGCCCCTGTGCTTCTCCCCGGGCTGCGGGTTCCCGGGGAGGCAAGGTTCCTCCCGGTCAAGGCCGAAGAAAGTGCGGTGGGACATGACAGTTGTCGCCACCTGCCCACGGACGGGCGGACTACCTGCGGGACCCTCTCCCGGGCTAAGGATAGCCCGGGAGGTGCGCCATGCTCCTGGCTGGGATTCAGGGAGGCGCGGTTGACCAGGTCAAGCCCGGGAAAACCCTGGCGGGCTATATGCTTCCTTTAGTACGGCCAGGGGCTTCCTTTTGGACCTTCTGTACGTGTGGTGGGCCGGTACGGAATCAGCCCAAGGCCCGTCTCGGGATGGGCCACTTATCAATCACCAACAGCTGCTCCTCTGGAATCTTGTCCATCTAATCATTGGACAGCTCGCAGAGAGCAGAAAAAAGAGAAACCCACATCAGCGGAACAGGAAGCAGAAAGGTCAGTGATCAAAGCTGTTGACGAAGGGCCCGACTCTCTTGCAATATGGTCACGTTCATAAGTTTTGAGATTTGAGTAGAGCCCATCCAACGTCAGCTTCGAGAATTCAGCTGCCTGCCGGATGGAGGTCACCTTCATGTCCCAGACCTTCAAATCTAAAGCAGAGAGAAAGTGTCGAGCATTCTCTGAATCGGTATAGGTCATGCCCACCGAACGGAGTTCACTTAGAATCTTTGAGAACCGGCTGAAACAAGCATGCAACGTTTCACCGGTATTTTGTGCAAATTGGTTGTAGTCTCTCTTATGCTGATCTTGCCTCAACACCCTTATTTGGTCTGTCCCCTCATGGTAAGCTTGGAGGGTATACCAGATGGTGTGAGCAGTTGTGATATGAGCAACACACTCATACTCCCCTCGGTTAAGGCCTTGAATGATGTAGTTTCGAGCTTTCGCATTAAGCTCTACATCAGATTGATTAAAGGCCAACAACTCACACATCCTATCACTCGAACCAGTGAAGGGAGCCTTTGTCATCTTGTCAAGTAAATAAGATTTGCATGTTTCAAAAGATTTGAAATCAAATGAATACAGAAGACCATCTCTTTATAGCTTCTGCATGCGTCTCATATTTATATGACCCAAGCGACAATGCCATAAACAAGTGTAATCACAATCAGATGTTTTGAGTCTCTTAACATTAACAATATTCACAGAAGCATTACCAAGGTATAACACATAAAGCCCATTCACTAATGGACAATTAACATTGAGCAAGCCTTTCAATAAATCGAACAATACTTCGGGACATGGAGAATGCGCACATGGCCGAGAGCAACCCGCTCTCGGACAAAGTGCAAGTCGATCTTGACATGCTTGGTGTGCTGGTGCTGCACCGGGTTGGTGGAAAGATAGACCGTGCAGATGTTATCTCAGAAGACGATGGTGGCTCGTCGCGGGGGACTCTGAAGTTCCTAGAGAAGTTGTCGTAGCCAGCATACCTGTTGACACCCAAATTTGGTAGGAAAATCGGATATTGGGAGCAAGTTAATGTCATTGGAATTATTGGGCCGTATCAGAAGATGGGCTTCATTGTCAGAAGAAAGAAGTGTATATGAAATAATTCCGATAGTTACAAGACTCCGGAAGAGTTACGAAGCTACGATCGGAAGATGGTTTTCACGGGGCGGTAAATTAGGTTGTGTCGGTTTCGGCTTTGTAACAGTATAAATAGGGTCTTAAGTCCCGTGTATACGAAATACGACATACACAAAACAGAACTACTCTTTTCGAATCCGATCGACTTCGTCGAAAGGCTTCAACTCGCAGGTAGAGCTATCTCGATGGAATAATCGATGCTCTTCTTGTAACCCGTATACATGGCTGTATCATCCTGATCTCATGTATACAAAGCATGTTAAACTGTCTCGGGATTTACCGATCTTTAGCATGTTCTTGCATGTTATACTGTCTCGTTCAATTGATCTGTAACAGTATTTACCCTGCAATGCCGATTGTCAATTATCTTATATGCTTTTCCTAAATCTGATATATGCAACTGCCTCGTTTAATCAATCTTGCGTATACTTGTTCTAGGAATTTGCACATCTACATTATTTGACGATTAGCATTGTATTTATCTATAGCAGTTCTAAACCTTTAATCAGTTTATGAGTTTATACCTGGATTTAGATCTGAATACTATCTTGGCTTGACCAATCTATTTAATATGTTCCTTGGTTTAATCTAATAAACTTGATTTAAAGAATTATGACTATTTTACCTATAAAATAATAAAAAGAGACGGAAGATATTCATGTTTAGATCTTTACTCATATTTGCTGCTCTATTGGACCATAAACCGATATAATAATAATCGGATTCCTTAAAGCCGATTATTAGAAACCCGATCTGGCTGTTTCCTAAAGCCGATTAGGGCCATCTTACTAACAATTTTTCCCTTGTCAATTTATAGGTCAAATTGACTGGCACGTTTGGTTCTTAGTTGCGACGCAAGCCCAGGCTTGACGCTTTTGCACGTGTGTTCGTGAAGATCTGACTTTTAGTGTCAACACTACCTTAGCTACACCGTTGGCGACGACGCGGTATTCTGCCTCAACGCTGGAGTGGGAGACAGTGTGCTGGTGCTTAAAGGACTAGGAAACCAAGTTGTCGCCAAGGAACACGCCGTAGACCGAGGTGGACTTGCGAGTGTCCGGACATCCAGCCTAGTCAGCATCAGAATAGACCATCAAATCTATTGTCGAAGAGCGATGCAGGAACAGGCCGAGTTCCAAAGTGCCTCGAAGATAGCAAAGAATCCACTTCAAGGTGGAGAAGTGAGGTTCTTGAGGACCATGAATAAAGACGCAGACCTGTTAAACGACATAGGCAATATCCGGACGGGTGAGAGTCATGTAATGTAAGGCACCTGCAAGACTGGGGTAGTGAGTAGCATTAGATACAGGGGTACCATCGGTTAAGAGCTTCGACTGAGTGTCAACCAGAGTGGAGCACGATTTGCAGTCACCATGACAGCACGGTCCAAAATGTCCAAGACATACAGCCGCTGAGAGAGAAGCATACCACTAGGCTGAGGTTGAACGGACACTACAAGAAAATGATGCAGGGGACCAAGATCCTTGAAAGAGAACTCACACTCAAGGGCAGAAATGGTTCGACGTAGCAGATCTAGAGAGGAGCCATTCAGAACAATGTCGTGTACATACAGCAGGAGGTAGATAGTATCAGTGCCACGATGGTAGATGAACAATGAGACATTCGTCTTGGCTTCAACAAAACCGAGCGAGAGTAGATAAGTGGTGATCCTACTATACTAGGCACGAGGTGCCTGTTTTATCCCATAGAGTGACTTGTTTGGGTGACACATGTGATCTAGAAAGGCAGTAGCTACAAAACCTCATGGCTGGGTGCAATAGACAGTCTCAGTCAGGGTGCCATGCAAGAGAGCATTGTTGACATCCAGCTGACGGATTTACCAACCGCGAGAGAGAGCCAGAGATAGCACAGTTCGGATGGTGGCAGGCTTGACAACCGAGCTGAACATCTCGTCGAAGTCAACACTAGGTCGTTGCATGAAGCCACAAAGGAACCAACGAGCTTTATATCTGTCAAGAGAACCATCTGCGTGCAACTTGTGCTTGAAGATCCATTTGCCAGTCACAATGTTGGCGCCAGGGGGCAAGGGACAAGATCCCATGTTTGATTGGCTTGGAGAGCTTCAAATTCCTTGGTCATGGCGCCATGCCAATTGGGATCTGACATGGCGGCATGATATGTATTGGGGATCGGAGATAATACCATGGCATGAAGATTGAGATGCTCTCGAGGCCGGATAGTGATACCGGCTTTCCAGCAAGTGAGCACGCTATTAGTCACAGTCGGTGTGGTCACATCGTTGGCAACAACCTGTGGTACGAGACCAACAGGGGCAGCGGTATGAGAAGGCGAAGAAGCCCGTGCGACTGGGACGACCGGCGGCAAGGCCGGCAGTAAGGCCGTCGAGGACGGGGAAGCCGGTAGCAAGGCCAGGTCGACTGACGGCAAGATCGAAGCGGCCGCCGATGAATCCGGCGTGGCTGGGGCGATCGGTGGTAGGGCCAGGGTGGCTGGTGTCGAGCTCATGGGGCTTGGGGTGCCAGGTGACTAGGCAACCGACTGTGAGTGCTCGACAACAGCTCGACCAAGGTGGCCGGCATGTTTGACTCTAGGGGTGTACCTGCTGGAAAAGAGGTGGAGCACTGCCCAGGAGGCAATTGAAACTCCGCATCTTCTTTAAAAAAATCAAGGTCAGTTGGAGGAACAGAGGTGTGGGTGGAAGGGGCATAGGGAAACGATGACTCGTCGAATAAAACATGTTGAGAGATGACGAGTCGTTTGGAGGACAAGTCAATGCAGTGATACCCCTTGTGGTTGGAAGGATATCCAAGGAAGACACAAAGGGTGGAGCAGCGTGCGAGTTTGTGAGGCGCAGTTCTGGAGAGGTTAGGATAGCAAGCGCACCCAAACACGCGAAGGTGTGAGTACATAGGGTGTACATCGAAGAGAACAAAATAGGGAGTAATATGGGAAAGAGTAGAGGTGGGTCGGCCATTAAGGAGAAAGGTGGCAGTGTGGATATCTTCCACCCAGAAGGAAGAGGGCATGGTGGCTTGGAAGAGGAGAGAACGTACTACATCGTTGATGGTATGGATAGCGAGTTCGGCCTTTTCATTATGTTGGGAAGTATATGGACATGACATGCGGAATGCAACGCCATGGGATAGAAAGAAAAGCCTAGACTGGGAGTTGTTGAACTCGCGGCCGTAATCACACTGCATGGCTTTAACGGTGGTCGAAAATTGAGTGCGAACATAGGCGAAGAAGTGGGATATCGCGGTGAAAATCTCAGATTTGCGACGAAGGGGGAATGTTCATAAAAAATGACAGCAATCATCAAGAATGACTAGGTAGTATTTGTAACCAGAAACACTAAGTATAGGTGAGGACCACAGGTCACAATGACTTAAATCAAAATTCTGGATAGCTCGATTATTGGAGGAAATAAAAGGAAGTAGAACATGACGACCGAGTTGACAGTCATGACATATTGTTTCGAGGTTGTCTTTGTTACAGGAAATGACTGAGGAGATGGCTAGTTTGGAGAGCGATGCACTGCTAGGGTGGCCAAGACGATGATGCTAGAGCGTCGATGAAGGGAAGGTGGTGAGGAGGGTATGAAGATGAATGGCAGTCGATGTGAAGGAGTAGAGGTCCCCTGAGCTATTACACCTGACAATCACGCTCCTGGTACGAAGATCCTTCACAGAGAAGCCAAAGGGGTCAAACTCAATAGAACATTGGTTATCTAAGGTGAATTGACGAATAGAAATGAGATTCTTGATTATGTGGGGTGTAACAAGGACATTACGGAGAGTAAGTGGTCTATTGTTGGAAGGAGAGGAGAGAGAACTAGTGGAGATGACCGGAAGACAAACCCGTTGCCAACGATGATATTGGTCAGGCTAGTAGGGGATGGGGGTGGTTCGAAGTAAGCTTACTAGCATCTGAAGTCATGAGGGAGGACGCTCTAGAATCCATGTACCACTCCGCGTTTGCAGAGGCGGGTTAGGGTCATGGTGTTGAAAGCATTCGCCAACGACTGTTGGTCCTAGCCACCCCCTGTCATGGGAGTCCACGCTCCTGGAGTAGGAGACTGCCATACACCCCCAGTGTCCTGACCAGGAGCCTGAGTAGGGTTGACGCTACCAGGGGTGTTCATGGCAGCGAGAGCATGAGGAGCCTAACGATGTCCTGCCATAGGTGGTTGCCCAAGAATCCTTGGACCCTAATGAGGCCAAAGTTGGACTGTGCCTATCCAGGGATTGTATGGGGAGGGTACCTCCAGCGGCACCCCCTCCACCTGAGGTGGGAGGACGACCACCACCTCCACCACCTGAGGCGGGAGGACGAGCTCCAACACCACCGCCGCTGCCAGCACCTCCACCACGACAACGATTGCGGTTATTGTTGTCGCGACCGTTGTTGTTGGTTCGAGGAGCACCAGTAGTGGACACCAGGAGTCGTCGACTAGGTATGGTGGCAACAAGGGCGGTAGCGGAACCACTCGAAGCAGGAGTCTGAGTGAGTTCCTCCACCAGGAGCTGATCCCGAGCCTCCATATACGTTGGGAAGGGTTTGGTGTTGCGAATGATGGCCCGCACCATCTCGAACCGGTCGGACAAATCGCGAAGCACTTGAGGACCAGCGTGCGGTCATTGCCCAGCTCGCTAAGGTCCCCAAGCATGTCTACCAGGCCCTTCATGCTGCTACAATAGTCGATGATGGAGAGGTTGCCCTGGACAAAGGAGTGAAACTAGGCTTCAATATAAAGAGACCGAGTTTCCTGGTTGCCGAGATATTGATGTTCGAGGGCCACCCACAAGGACCGAGCGGTGGTGATGGTACTCATGACACCCTCAAGTAGATCGCTGGAGATTCGACCGTAGATCCAAGAGAGGACCACATAATCAATGTGAGCCCAATCAGGGTCATGTGGACACCCAGCCGAAGAGAGGACATGGTCGGCAAGAGCGAAACGACCAAGGGCAACCAGAAAAAGACCCCGCCACTTGTAGTAGTTGGAGCTGGCAAGGTCGAGAACAACGGGCACCAAAGAGCCGATGTTCATGATGCTGACGGTCTGCGCACGGAGCACGGCAATCGTGCCAAGGTCTCCAAGAGGGGCGTAGGCAGCTTCGAGGGTGGCGGTAGAGTTGGCACCATAGGAGCATAAGGCCCAAAAGAGGGGTTGCGGTTACGGCCGGCGCCGACGGAACCGAGTCTAGTGCCGAAGCGGCCACTGGCGGCACCGCCCGCACTTGCGCCATCGGGGACGGGGACGAGACCGAGGCCGTGCCAGCGCCGGGGACAAAGCCGAGCCTACCCCACGCCTATTCCTACGCCGGGGTTGAAGCCCAAAGCGTCGAAGCCGGAGATGCTAGACCGTCGCCTTTGAGTTCACCTGCGCCACCGGGGATGAGACCGAGGCCAGAGGCTAGGCCGCTGCTTGCATGGCGAGGCCGAGGTTTAGGCGAGGCCGCCCGCGACGAGGAGGCGGCAATGGGCTATCCGTGGCGACGGTGAACCCACCTGTCTTGCCGGAGAAGACGCCGGAGCTGGAGAAGGCAGCATCGACGCCTAGGAGTCCACCGAGGTAAGATCCATAAGATCTGGGAGGGTGTGGGGTTTCGGGGTGGGAGATGTCGGATCCGGCTTGTTCGCCAGCATTGACGACGAGAAAAGCCCGCTCTGATACCATGTAGAAAGGTGGAGAAGGGAATTGATCTTTCGATAATTGACAAAGTGTAAGGGGTACAGAGTATATAGCCTGGATGGGGCATAGACCAAGTCTAGAATATGGCAAGCCATAAAGGGTGCCATAAAGAGCTATAATGCACGCATAATCAAGGGGGTTATGTGTGCGATACATAGCATATTCTAACGGCATATTCTAACAGTAGCAACAATGAAAGAGAGAACTAACATATGTTGAGATTTCAAATCCATCATAATTTTCTCCTTTTTTTTCTTACTCTTTTACGTGGAACAAATTTGTACTTAAAATTTTACATACAAAGCATGTTCATTTCGGCTTAAACCTATACTTAACAATTAAGTCTAAACGGAAAGGTAAAATCTTTGTATTTTGAAGTCTAGATTTTTCTATTACGTAGCAGCCTCTAAAAGTTCTTAAAAATATTATAAATAAAGTGAATAAGCTTTGTGAAGTATATTTAAAACCTTTCAAAGTAAATATTAAAAATTCAGTTCAGCTAGTTTATTCATTCTGCTCAGTCATTTTAAACATTTTCATATGTACTAAAAATGGGCCGCTTATTCTTTTAAAGTTGAGTAACTCTGGAAGTACATGCAAAGAAATTTCCACGACATTTTGTTTGATTGCACACAATACGATCCTTTGTATGAATGCGATCTTAGCACAAGGTAGGGCTACCAACTAGTATTTCCACTAGGTAGCCTGTCGCATTTTCAGGTGCAGGAGAAGAAGCTGCAACACAAATATTTTTATTTTATAAATATGTGCATGGATAGCTCATGCTGTCAAACGTGCTACCTACTGTGGGCCCTCCCGATATGGAAAAGGCCTTGCTACGCGTCCCAGTCGAGTTTTCTCTTTGTATCGAAAATCCTTTTTCCCTCGATCAGTGTAGACCATCCTGAAACATTGCGGGTCCAGCCCAGTCAGCATTCAGCTTTTACATGAACCCATGTCTCAAATCCGGGCCGTTGGGCATCCACGTAGCGGTACGGGCGCCACTGGATTGGGCCTTTCGTCCGCCTCCCATGCCTTTCATGGGCCCCCTGCAATTATTCCAGTCCTAAGTCTAGGCCCATTCCGTTGGACATGCCTCTGGCATGATGGATGACCAGCGACCTCGACGTGTGCATCTTCGTGCAAGAAACCCTTGAACCACCACTGATCATTGATCAATATGGAATAAAAAGAGATGAAAGGATTTTTTTCCTCGCTAATCTTATCCGTTGGTCTAATCCCATCCAGATAAACAGGGTTTTGACTGTGACCTCGCAGGCTAGGCTATCTTCAACAGAAAACCCTAAATTTGATCCCCTACAGCCTTATATACAGGTTTCCTTAAAAAAAATTTCTTCCTATATTTCTCCTATCTCCAACAGCGTTCTCTATATGAAAAATTGTATAGGGGGAGGAGAGAGAACCCCTATATATAAGGGAATGGAGAGAAAAACTCTATTTTAGGGAACGGAATAGAGAATGTTGTTGAAGCACATAGGGGAAGAACCCGTCCTCTATTTTTAGAGTAGAGGGTGCTTTAGAGGTGCCTGTTGCTGACAGCTAAAGGATAAAATATCAGGTTTAAAACACGGGGTAAGAAAATGGCAGCTCGTGTCGTGTCTTTACCAAAAAACAAAATTATTGAACTTATATCGTTTCACGCTATTCGGATAGAAAGAAGTGAGAGCACTTTATGTCAGGTTGAGCGCTTGTAGCCCGAACAAATCCCATGGCCCGATAGGGATTGAGTAATTTGTCCTTTTGGTTTAAATTAAATTAAATTAAATTAAATAAAAATTTTGTTTTCTTAAACCAAACATTGTAGTATTTTGTTATTATTTTTACGAAGTTTTATATAGTTTTTATTAAAGTGCCTACAATACGTTTTATATTTTTTTGGAATTGAAACCAATTGCCGAGGGTGGAAATGATACGAATACATTGATTTGTATTATTTTAAGGATATTCCACTATTTTTGCATACACGAACACGTATATAGATAATAATGGATAATATTAGAAAAAATATGGATAGTATCCGATGGATATCTGATGCATACTATCCAACTTATAGGCACACGAAAATACTCTATGCATGACAACACTCAACCGACCATACTATATATGGTCGATTTTTTATATGCCATTACAAAGTCAAACCTCTATGTGTCATTGTGTTTATGCCCAAAAATGGTTGATAGAGAATTATTGAAGAAATTGATACTGAGTTGGATCGGCATGTTGCTAGAAGAAACCGACAATAGGTAGTTTCGTACTTTGATCAGATTTTGTTAGCCGTCGGGTTTACATATATCTTTTCGCTTTCTTAGTTTAGTATTCCCTTAAATATCTTGTAAACGACTTTATGTCAACTTAGAACTCTTCCGGTATAAATAGGTCCCTTTAGGGCATGTAAAAACACAACTACTCAATACAACAACAAACAAGTTTTCTATTGAAACCGATCGACTTGTTTGACTTGTTTTTACATGTTTTTAGAGAATTTTTAAACACTCCTTCAATATAGAAAAAAAATAGATTAAAGAATTAAATTATTTATGTTTTAAACAAAAATAAGTGAATAAGTAGATAAATTAAACAAGTCAATAAGTTGTAGAGAACTGTGTCTTAGCTTGATTGCAAACAATATGACCTCTTGTACAAATGCGATCTTAGCACATAAGGTGGGGCTATGAACTAGCATTCCCACTAGGTAGCCTATCGCATTTCCAGGTGCAGGAGAAAAGACACACACACACACACACACAGAGTGTGTGGAACTATAGTACTCCTGGGAGTACTTTAGCTGAAGCACTTGAAAGTGCATCTAGGGTCTAAGTGATTTTGGTGATTAATGAGTAACAATTACAGAGCTAATATTTCTATTGAAGAATTATACACAGATGTTATACATGTTAATTCTATGAGGTACATGTTTAAATGTGATGGTGTACCCCTCAAAAGTGAATATGTTGCAAGAAGGCATCAAGACTAAGTTTTATTTGTAAATCTTTATTTATTGAGTCCTAGAGATGCCGTACTATAAAGAAGGATGCAATGGAGAAGCATATAAAGATTCCTAAGTGCTCAAAATAGGTATCTCGAAGTTTGTGTGAGTTTTCCATTCAAAATACACTCTATATAGAACCTATACCATCAGAACATCTAACGAGGGTCAGACCATCCGATAGTGAAGCTAGCCTATCAGTTTTCAACGCCATCCAGAGAGTAGTCCATCGGAACATTCGACGCGGGTCGAAACATCCGATGGCCATCAGAACATCCGATGGGGTCTGAACATCCGATGCGGGATTAACTGTAGCAACGGCTAGTTTTCGGGATTCTCTATTTAAAGCCTTCTCTAATACCTGCCAAAAAGTTACAGATCCCCTGATTTGAACCTAATACCTCCTGTTCATCATCTCTCAAAGCTTTAGCCCTTGTCTCTCTCTTGTTCATCTTGTGAGATCTAGATCTAGAGAGATCAAGGCACCCAAGTGCTCGACGAATTAGAGTTAAATTCTTGAGCACTTAGCGATTCCTAAATTTCTTCATCGTATTTGTTACTCTTGGATGTTTGAAGGGCTCCTAGACGGCTAGGTGTCGCCGGTGAGTCGCCGATCTTTGTGTGACGTGCCTCCGGAGTTTGTGAAGGTGCGAATCTACCTCCGCAAGAAAAAGGATTCAACTAGTGATCGTCGGTGAGTACTGTGTGCTTTGCTGGGAGGGTATTAGGGTCTTGGTGATCCGGGCTTTGTGCCTTCCCTAACGGTGAGTAGGATCTCCCTTCAAAGATCCGAACATCAGTAAACAAAAATCGCTGTGTTTTGTCTTGGTCTTGTTCTATCCGTTTTACTATTGGTGTTAGCCTGTTTTGAGTATTTTTGAATAGATCTTGTCGGTGTAATAAATACCAGGGTAGGAAGAGCCCCCTCTGAAGGCGAGGCGAAGGCCTCACGCTAGGGCGGAGTGCGTGGGCGAGCCCCTCTGAAGGAAAAGGCGAGGGCCCCAGCGCCCCAAAGGTGCGTGGGCGAGCCCTCCGAAAGAGAGGCGAGAATCCCACGCGCCGAGTGGGGCCCCATGGCGAGGCGTTGAAGGAGTCTTGGGACGAAGGCTCCCCTGCTTCTGAAGGACGAAGCGCATTTAATGAGACATCACGCGGATGGACGGTGAAGACATGATTACGCTTCTGATGGCCTTTGCGGTCTGGGGCCATCCTTTGTACGTAAGAATTGATTGGCAGAGAGAAGGTTTGCTTGAGGAGGCCGCCAGCGTCGGGAGGAGCAGGCGAGGCCCCACCCGCATGAGACTCACGGTGTGATTATGCGGGTCGAGGCCACTGCAGCCGCGAAGCGGCGCGCCAGCGCAGCGTGGGCGTGACACGTTTTACGTCTCTTCAGCCGAGTCGTGTCGATTGTCTTGAAATCTTTATCTTGCCTACCCCTCGGCTCTCTCCGCCAGGCCAAAGCTTGTATAAAAGGGGAGGAGAGAGAGGGAAGGGGGTACGTGCACTAGCATTCGTGCATTCGAAACACTTTGTAAACACATTCCCATTCAACCACAATCGGAAAAGAGGTAAGGCTCAGCAGGAGTAGGACTATTACCCGCGAGGGGGTCCGAACCTGGGTAAATCTGCGAGTCGCTCCTCGTTGTGCCCGACGCTCAAATCGAACCGAGCTTGATCGAGTTGGCTAGCAATCTAAAAAATCTGACCAGGTGTGATCCGCGATGGTTGAGCGGAGAACACGCCCGTCGATGGCAGCGCCGAGTAGGGGAGGCGCTAGCGCCGGTTCAAGCTCTTGATCCTTCTTGACGGCGATGGCGGAGCGGCGATCGCGATGGAAGCGAGCGGCGCTAGAACGCTGCCGCGAGTCGGCAGCGATGGCGATGAATCACCCGGCGGTGGCGCCCGCCTAGGGTTGGAACCTGGCGGAAGCAGCCGCCTCGGCCAAGCTAGCGGCGCTGGCCTTGGAGGTGCACCCGGCCGCAGAACCTCCATGCGGCGGGGCCTTGTTGGAGAACCCCCGATTCCGGTGACTCCGGACTCCCGGCGGCGCCGTGGTTGGCAACAGCCCGCTTCGTCGGCGCCTTGGGCGTGTGGTGCAAGTTCGAGGAAGCGGGGAACCGGTGTTTCGCGTTCTCCGTTCTTTGTTACCCTCGCCTCCTCTCATGAGATCTCTGGTGAGGCGGGGCCAAAACGACAAAACCAGGCGACCCCTCGGGGCTCGGCCGGGCGAAGCGTCTGAGTGGCGCGATCTCGGTCTCACTGGAGGACCGCCACTTGCTACATGGAAGACACTGCGTGACAAGCTCCATGACGCGCGCCGAAGCAGCGACCACATGTATATCGCTGCCGCCGCGGAGACCAACAAGAGGGCTCCAGCAGCTATCGGCAGGTGAGGTGGCGCTTCTTGGCGCCGCCCAAGGCGAGGCGAGCGGGCGAGACCGCATCCGGGAGGAGAGGCTCCGGCGTCGGTGTGCGCGCCTTTTCTAGGAAGGCGCGCCGCGTCCGATGTGAAGCAGTTTAAATCCGGCCCCATCGAAAATATGGCAGCTCCACCAACCCCGATGAGTTTTTGCGAGATCTATCTGACGGTGATGCGGCATTTGGAGGTCGGGAAGGTTACAGCGAACTACTTCCGCGGTCCTCACCGTGAGCCCGCTCGTGGCTCATGAACTGCCCGGAGTCCGTGGGGTCATGGAAGAGCTCTCGGGCTCTTCGTCACCAACTTCGGGGCACCTTGAGCAGCCGGGGGTGAAGGCGACCTCCTAGCGTGGAAGCGGAAGAAAGGAGAGTCATTGCTTGCGACTATATTGGCGCTTGATCAGGTCCATAACACCATCACGACATCTCCATCGGCCTTGATAGTCACGGCATTCGAGGAGAGGCTCCGAGACCCCAAAGTCAAAGAAGATGGCCACCCGCAAGATCAAAGCAGCGGAGGAGCTCTTCGCTGGCGCTGAAGTCGCCCTTGGTGAGCTCGCATCCGCCCGGCTGTGATGAGGACAGACCAGCGGTGGGGAGGCCGGGACCTCGAGGAACCCGGCGGCAAGGACAAGAAGAAGCGCCAAAGCGGCGAGACCGGGCAGAGTCATGGCAGCCAGCCTGGCTGGCAACAACAACGACGACGGCAACCGGCCAGCGCAATGGGAAGCGGCGGGCGAAAAGAGGAAAGGTCGTGGCGCCGGCGTCTGGCCCGTAAAGCGGCGGCGGCGGCTATGGTGATCGCCGTAGCGCGGCGGTCCCAGCGACGCGACAAAGGCGAACCGTCGCCCGTGAGTGGGACGGAAGGCCTTCTTGTCCCATTCACGCAACAACTCCACGACTTGGAGAATTGCCATGTCGTTAGCAAGATGTTGGACAAGCGAGTCCACGAGCAGCGGCGCAGCGGCAGCGGCGGCAAGGGCAAGAGGCGGCTCCGCTTGGTTTCCAGCGGCGGGCCTTGAAGTTCCGTCATCCGTGATTGACCACATATCGAATCCACGCTAGCTTTAAGCGTGCGATGAGGAAGTGTCGTTGCCGTGCCGGCTTTGGGGCAACAAGGCGGTGGCGTGGTCGGACGACCGATCGCGTTCGGTCGAGGCCGATCACCCGGCCCGATCTGCCCGCCTGGTCATCTCCCGATCGTGGTCGCGCCGCGTCCGAAATGTAAAACTAAAGTGGGTCTTTGGTAGGCGGAGGAGTTCCCTCAACCTCATCCGCCGGGTTGCAGCGGCGCTCGAGATCAGCGGCGGGAGCCGTCCAACGCTCCCATTCTTGACATCATCGCGAAGTGAGTCCGTCGGCCGAAGCGCGTCGATCTCCGGTGGCGTTTGGAAAGCTCGACAACTTCCGCGCGAGATGCTCGAGTTGAGATGGCGGACTTGACCTCCCTGGCGCTATCTTTGGGTCGCGGCGGCTGACCTAGTTCATGGCGGTTTGCCACTATCGTGCGTGGTGGTGAAGATCCGCAGGGGGCCGGCCCCATCGTCTTGAAAGTGGACGCCGGGCGCTCCGCTGCGACAAGGCAGCTCTCGCTTTGGCGAAGGCGTCGGTGCCGAAGGCGAAGCCGACTCTGGGAGCTCCTCGGCGAACCGTGTCTCCCGGTTCGTCCGCGGAGGTTAAGCGGTGTCCTGGCGGTCGGACCAGCGAACCGTTGGTGGGCGTCTCTCTTAAGCGCCAAATAGGAAGGCTTTCGTCTCCTTCCTCCGATCCTTGAGGCGTGTTTAAATGGCAACCGTCCGACATGGTGGGGTCCTCGAGGAGTGATTGAGCACAAATTGGCGGCGTTACGGCCGCGCGACCATGCAGAAGGTCGGAAGCGATCGATAAGCGCCGGAAGTTATCCGCCGGGGAGGTGGACAAGCTCTTAAGGCGAAGTGCGTCGCGATGTCGCCCATCCTAGGTGGCTCGCGAACCCGTCCTCGTCAAAGAAATCAGCGGTATTTGGAGGATGTCGTGGACTTCACCGACCTCAACAAAGGCGTGCCGAAGGATCCGTACCAGCTGCCCCGCATCGATCTCATCGTCGACTCATTGCGAAGTGCGGCAATTTGCTTTACGGATGCGTACTCGGGTACCACAGTTAGCATGGCGAAGAAGATGAAGACAAGACCGCCCCGTGGCGCCCATGGGCGTCTACTACTACAAGGATGGCGTTGATTTGAAGAATGCGGGCCCAACCTATCGAAGGACCATGCACGCTCACTGCGCCCCAAATAGGCCGAAACACTGGAGGTGTATGTTGATGATCTGGTGGTGAAGTCCAAGAAGGCGGAGGAGTTGATCGGCGACTGGAAGAAACCTTCACCAGCTTTGAGAATCTTGCATCATGCTTAACCCGGAGAAATGTGTGTTCGCCGTTCCGTCGGGCAAATTGCTGGGATTCCTCGTCTCCCGAGAGGATTGAGGCGAACCCGACAAGATCGCTTGCGATCGAGAACATGAAGCCCAAGCGACTTGGCGGATCGCGATTAGCAGTGGGTTGCTTGACCTCCTGGGCAGCTTTATAGCTACTTTGGGGATAAAAGTCTCCCTTTGCTCAAGCTCCTAAAGAAGACCAACGATTCAGTGGGCCACGGCGGAGGCGCGGGAGGCGTTGACGGTCTGAAGAAGTATCTCACCTCCCGTCACAGTGCGCCCGGACGAGGCGGCCAGCTGATCCTCTCGTCGCGGCAAACCCCGAGCGATCATTGCAGGTCTTTGGTGGCGGAAAGAAAGCGTTCAAGCGCCTCATTTACTCGTCGAGGCAAGGTCCTCCACGGCCTTGAAACAAGATATTCACAGACACGGAAGATGCTCTACGCCCGTCTTGGCAGCGTCGGAACTGCGCCACTACTTCCGAGGGCAAGAGTTCACGGTGTTGACCAAGTATCCCTTGCGGAGATCCTCTTCAACCTGATGGCGGCAATTCAGCGTCGTAAATGGGCCATGGGCTGGCGATTCGATCTCAAATTCGCTCCCGAGCGGCCATCAAAGGCAAGCTTCTGGCGGAATTCATCAGTGAGTGGACTCGGCGGACCTACGAGCTGAAACACCCGAGCACCCTCGCCGTGGACTCTCTTCTTGGCGGCTCATTCAATTTGGAGGGTGGTGGCGTCGTCTGGTGTCTCCTACGGTGATGTCGTCCGGCACCTAATGGTCTTTGGACTTCAGCGCCTCCAACAACGTCACGGAATATGAAGAATTGCTCATGGGCTCGGGGTGGCCGACCCTTGGCATCCGGCTACAAGTAAAGCGACTCTCTCTGGTCATCAACGGCGAGGAAGAGATTTCTCTACTCGGATCCCGTCATGGCGGCCTACATGGCGGAGAGTCGCCCGGTTGGAAGCGGCAGCACCGAGGCTTGGGCCGTGCATCCCTCGCCGCGACAACTACATGGCGGATGAAGCATCCCCGATTGCCTCATCAAGGGCACTGCATAAAAGTGGGGTCTTTGAAGAAAGACTTCTGTGGCCGTCGTCGCAGCCCCAACTCTGGCGGGGCGGCGCTTTCCTGTGCAGCTCCCATGCGGAGGAGTCGTCACAACCTCTGCTGCGGCTCCGGTTGGAGGGAGGAGGCGGAAGAAGCTTCTTTGGCGGTTGGCGGAAGCGTCGAGGCCGGCGGAATCGTCGCTGACAATGTCTGAAACGTCGTCACACTCGTCCAGGGAAGGCGAGTGGATGGATCCGATCCTAGCCTACTGCGGGATGGAGTGATCCCCGGCGATGTGGCGTCGGTGACCGAGAAGATAGCGCAGAAGGAAGCGCTTCATACAGGTAGGTGGGGACCTATATCGCGGCATAAGCAGAGTTCTTGAAGTCGTCACTTTCGGGAAGCGGGAGTGAAATTCTCTCTGAGATCCATGGAGGCATGTGCGGGAGCCATTGAGTGGGCCGGGCGTTGGTTGGGAAAGCTTTCGCCACGGCCTGATGAGCCTCTTGCCCTCGGGATGCCTTGGTGGTGAGGAGATCTGGCGTGCCAATTTCATGCTAAGCGGATCCACCGGCCCGAGCGGCTGCAGACCATTCCTCTCTTGGCCGTTCGCGATGCAGAAATTGAACATTACAGGCCCGTTCCCTTGAGCGGACGGAGGTTATACTCACATTCATCGCCATCGACAAGTTCACTAAGTGGGTTGAAGCCTCGCGGTCAGCGATCACATCAGCGGCGGCTATCAAGTTTATGAAAACATCTTCGTCGGGTTCGATCATGTGAATCATCGCGACAATGGCGCTCGGTTTAAAAGCGTGATTTCCAAGGCGATCAGAAAGCTGGGCACAAGCTATGCTTAGCCTCCGTTCGCATCCGAAGAAACAATGGGCAAGTAAGCGAAGCGACAGCGGAAGTACTCAAGGACTCAAGACAAAGACTTCGACCGTGCGGAGAAGCGTGTAGCCATTTGGTGAAGAATCCCAGCGGTGTTGTAGGCCTTGCAGAACAACTCTAAGAGGGCCATGGCGAGACCCCTTCTTCCTCGTGTATGGCTCTGGCGGTGCTCCCATCCGAGCTCGCCCGGCTCCCCAAGGGTGTGGCGTTCAGCGAAGAACAAGACCTGGCGGGCGTCGGACAAGTAAATCTCACTGGAGGAGATCCAAGAGGCAGCGGCGTCCGGGCGCCAAGTACCCAGAAGTATTGCGTCGTTATCAAGCAAAGGCGGGTGTGTGTGAAATTTCTTGGCGATGGGCGACCTCGTTCTGCATAAAATCCAAGCACAAAGGCAGGCGCCAAGCTATCTCCTGTGGGAGGGCCCTTCAAGGTGGTCTCGGTTTCCCTACCAGGCTCAATCGGGCTCGCATTCGAGGATGGTGTGAATTGGCGAACACTTGGAGCGTCGGCGGTGAAAGTTCTACCCATAGGAGCAGATCCAAGAGCTTTTTACGGCCTTCCTTTGGAGCCGAGCGGCGAGTCTCCTTCCTTCAGCGCTTCGCCTCGAAATTGCTTTGTACAAAGCCATCTTCAATAAGAGATAAGTCCTGTCTCCTTGTGAGCACTGTTTCTTTTTCACTCAAGTCTATTAGAAAGCATTACATTGAAAATTTGGTAGCGAAAAAAAAGTACTCAAAGCGGATGGCCTTAGTTGCAAGAGACGAGCGCTGCGACTCGCATGTTAGGCGAAGCAAGACGAATGAGCGGGTTCTAGCTCAGTGCGTCGGCTCGGTCAGACAATCGCCAAAAGCCGCACCGCGACTAGACCACTTAGGAAGCTAAGTTCTCGCCACTGCGGCGTCGAAGTCGGTTTGCAAAGAGGCCATAAGGGTTGAAGTAACCGGATGAAAAAGCGCTCACTTTCAGCTCTGCTAAAGCTTTTTGGCGTCGATGGTTTAGCACTGGAAAAGGTCTGTTAGAAAACGATACTGCTTAGAAAATTTGTGGCGAAAGTACTTATGGTGATGGCCCTTAATACATAAAACAAGCGCTTATAACTTACTGTTGGTGCGAGGCAAGCGGACGGAAGGCGGGTTCTAGCCGGTGTAATGTCATTTCGATCTAGGCAATCAGCAATGCAACCGGCTGACTAGACCACTTAGGAAGCTAAGCGCTGCATACGTAATGTTTAAGTCGGGTTGCGAGGCCATAAGGGTTGAAGTAACGGATGCCTAAGAAGCAGCGCTCACTTGCGTGCGAATGTTCGATCCAAAAAGCCTTTTGGCGCGGGTGCCCAGTTGATTTACATGAAGTTTAAATTGTGCGAAGTTCAAGTGAGACTCACAACAAAAACAAAAGTTTGTTTGCATTGATAGGCAACATTTGCAAGGCAAAAACACGAAGTCTCGCTTCTCCTCCTGCGTCTTCGCTCTTCATTGGGCAGCGCCGCCATCATGGACACGCGTGGCCGCGGCGGTGTCGCTCAGCGCTGCTCAAGCAGTCCGAGGCTGGCGAGGCTCCCGGTGGCGCTCCCGAGATCAAGCAGCGTCTCGAGCAAACGGCTTGTCCAAGATGAACATATTTGCCGAGCGCCTTGGCGCCGTCTTCGATCGCCCGCGTCCGCAGCGCCACGGAAACGCGAGGCCGGCGGCCGTCCGCAGCGCCCGGCGTCTTGCGCGGCCGTCTCTCGGAATGGGGATGCAAATAACACCAGATGGATCACGAAGGCGTCGGAAGCCTGTGATGGCGATCTGCGAACATGTCGGCGAGTTGGAGGTGCTCGAGCGTTCGGTGAAGTCTTGATCGCGGTGGCGGGGCGGCGGCTTAAGTACACCCATGACGCTAGTCATCGCCTCCTTCCTTGGCGGTCTCTCGGCCAGACCCCATGCCGCCTTCGCCCGGCGGTCGCTCCGCCAAGGCGAGAGCTTCCTCCAGCGTCGCCAGGTGCGGGAGAGGTGCAGCGCCTCGAAGGCGCCTCGCTTCGATCCACGGCCCGAGATGGCCGGCGCCAATGGCCTTGATGTGGCGAAGGGTTCTCGAGCCGCGGCGTCAGGCGAACCCTCGCCGCCTTGAGCGACCTCCGTAGGGAGGAGCGGCGAAGGCGGTGGGAAATTTGAAGTCAGCGTGGGCGAGCTCGGCAGGCGCCATACTGTTCAAGAAGGACAAAGCGAGGGTTGGTATGCAAAAGCGTGTAGCATGCTAACCCCTAATGTGAAATATCGCGTAAAGCGCAGGGAAAGCCAACCCGAAGAGCTCAAATCGCTTGTTCTTGTGGCGGTGCCGCAGCCATGATCTGCCGTCAAGGGCGCCGGGCGCTGGTGCTGCAGTGGTGCCGGTCACGAGAGCTTACCAATGGCAACAGCGAAGGCGACGCATCGGCAGACCACCGGAGTAAAGCGCCCGGCGTGGGCGAGCGGAAAAGACCGCGCGGCGGCGCGATTCGGAAGAATCGCCAGCGCTCTCGCCCGATAAGCGGAAGCGGCGGCGGTAACGCTCCTAACGCGCGCCGGCGCGAGCCGTGTCGCGAGATGAAAGTCGGCGCCAGAGGCGGCAAGGCAGCGCCGTCGCGAACATCTCGCGAGGTGGCGAAGATGGCGAACCATGATCGAGTTAGGGGAAGGTCGCCGCTGGATCCCATAGAGCGAAGCACCCCAAGAGAATTGAGTACGGCGGGACAAGGCCCGCCCGACATCGCGACAGAGAAAGTCACGATCTCCCGGCGCGAGGACTCGGCATGATGGTGCGCGCCCGAACAGGCGGCGGTCGGCGGCACTCGGCTTCAGCGACACTGATCCTCGCCGACGGTGGAAGCGAGGCGAAACAGCTCGTAAGGTGGTGCGGCATCATGGCGGCCCTTCTGCGCTTAGGAGCCATGGAAAATTTGGCGGTGGCGGTGGCGAAAGACTTGGTGGCGAAGAAAAAGAAGGCTCGTGGTGGTAGTGATGGAGGCAAGTAGCGGTTTGAGGACTTAGCGCGGAAGGATTAGCCGCGGCGCCAAGAGAAGTATTTATAGGCGTGGGGCGCAAGCGCGGCGGTTTGAATTCCGCAGCGCAGCAGCGTGGCGCCATCATTGCCTCGCGCGTTTGGTTTCGAAAAGCGCGCGGTTCCCCAAGGAAGATCGTGTGGTGGAGAATCAGCGTGCGGCCGTTCGCGAGGTTGGGCCCCCACGATTAAATCTCCGCCCGCAAAGATGACAGACATCGGCGTGACGGTTCGCGTATCACGGTGGTCCCGAGAGCTCTTGTCGGTGTAATAAATACTAGGGTAGGAAGAGCCCTCGAAGGCCAGAGGGCCCCGCGCGTCGGCCAGGCGAGCAAGGCCCAGCAGCGTGGGCGAACCCCTCGAAGGCCAAGAAGGCCCCAGCGCAGCGTCGGCCGGGCGAGCAAGGCCGTGGCCGTGGGCGAAACCCCTCTGAAGGAAGGCGAAGACCCCCGCGCCACGGGCGGGCGCGTGGGCGAAGCCCCTCTGGAGAGGCGAGGTCCCACGCGCCAGTGGGGCCAGCAGTTGAGGAAGCGTTACAAAAGGAGTCTTGGGACGAAGGCTCCCCTGCTGCTGAAGGACGGCGCATTTAATGAGACATCACGCAGCGGATGGACAGTGAAGACATGATTACCGCTCTGATGGCCTTTGCAGTCTGGCGGGCCATCCTTTATGTACGAAGAATTGACCGGCGAGAGAAGGTTTGCTTGAGGAGGCCGCCTTGCGTCGGGGAGCGGCGAGGCCCTTCCCAGACTCACGGTGTGTCTTGTGGAAGGGTCGAGGCCACCACCTGAACGCGAGGCGCCCGCGGCATGCGCAATGACGTTTTACGTCTCTTCCATCGAGTCGTGTCGATTATCTTGAAATCTTGTCTTGCCTACCCTCGACTCTCTCCATGAGCCAAAGCTTGTATAAAAGGGAGGAGAGAGGAGGGAAGAATGCGATGCACTAGCATTCGTGCATTAAAACACTCTGTAACACATTTCCATTCAACCATAATCGGAAAAAGAGCTAAGGCTCGCCGGGAGTAGGACTATTACCCCGGAGAGAGTCAGAACACAGGTAAATCTGCTTGATCGCTCCTCGTTGTGCCGACGCTCAAATCGAGCCAGAGCTTGATCGAGTTGGCTAGCAATCTAAAAAATCTGACCGGGGTGTGATCCTTGATGGTTGAGCGGAGAACACGCGTCGAGATCTAACCAGTTTTGCGAAAATCTGTTTTCTTGTAGGTTTTCGACAAATTCAGAATACCTAGGATCGGAACATCCGACGCCGTCGGAACATTCGACCCAGATCAGAACATCAGACGCAGGGGTTACTGGACTAGGTTGGAACATCCGATCTGCATCGGAACATCCGACGGGCTGGTCACTGTTTGACTTTATTAATTCCGCAATTTTGTTTTATCTGCATATTCACCCCGCTCTAGGCAGCGTAGCGATCCTTTCAGTACTCCCATATTTAGAGCTTGCCACGTGTCCTTCCACCCCCTCCGCCAAAAATACGCTTCCCACCCTCCCACGTGCGCACCCTCCTCCCCAAAGGCGCCTCCTACCCTCCCCAAGCTCGCAGGTTTCGTCAGAAAAATTATAGTAAACTTACGTATACATTATTGTAAACCTGCACTCAAATTATAGTAAATGACGATAAAAAATTGGTCTGATTACTTCCCTGGTGCAAGCATATAGGGCATTAATTACGTGAATTTCTCTTCTTATTTCTGTTTTTTCCGTTGATTGCAAGCTCCGATGGACGAACCATTTTCACATACGTGTTGTTTACATTTTTTCCAACAAAACTAGACCGGTCTTGCCAAATAAATTTTAGTTTACTATAATTGTTACTCCACTTTACTATAATACACAAAATAGTAAAACCTATTTTTCTGTAAACCATTTACTATAGTTGGGAATATACGTTTACTATAGCTCACAAGGAATTTATTTATTAGGATGTTGCTTAGTTCAAATTATAGTAAATTTACAATAATTAAATTTACAATAATGTGCTAATCAATTTACAATAATGTGCTAACCAATTTACAATAATGTGCTAACCTCCCCCACTTCCCCACGCGTGCAGCCACGTGTCCCCCCACTTCCCCACACATGCAGGTACCGTCAGGGAAATTGTAGTAAACTTGCGTATACAATATTGTAAACTTGCACTCAAATTATCGTAAACGCCGATAAAAATTTGGTCAGGTTGCTTTGCTAGTGCAAGTATATGGTGCATTAATTATGCTAATTTTTCTTCTTATTTCTACTCTTACCGTTGATTGCGAACTCCGGTTGACTAACCGTTTCCAGAATTAAACTTGAGAATTGTAATTGCAGTGTTGAACTAGAAAATGTATATGCATGCATGTATATCAAGATGCTATCTAAACATCATTTCCTTTTAAAAAACTGAGTGGCATGCACTTTGCTAGACTCACTAGAAGTTTGATCTGTTATAAAGTCAAAAATGCTTATTAATAAATGATAATAAAAATATAATATGCCCAGCTGAACATACTACCCAACTGAACATACCAATAAAGAGAACACATAAAACAAGCCATGAAGCAATGCAATCAGACGTTAGATCTGCACATATTACTTGGGTGTGATAGAGAGAGATAGAGAGAGGGAGTAGAGAGAGATGGGTAGAGGGGCGGCGGTGGGCATGGGCTAGGGCGGCAAGGCACCGTAACGAGCCATGACGGCCCAGTGGGCATCGGCGGTACTGGCGCGACGGGCATCGGCGACAACGGCGCGGCGGGCTTCGGCGACAGCAGCGCGGCGGCCACAGGCGGCACGACGTTGACGTCAAACGGATGAAGAGCTCGCGGACGGACATGACGCAGAAACAGACCAAGGCGGGAGGGGTGGGGAATAGATCCAATGGTTATAAATGTAAGAGTACTTTTGTTAGAATACTCCTGAGAGTACTATAGTCTTTGTCTATATATATAATGGGAGTCAGTGCTCCATGCTTTGTTGTCGTCGGATTCATTCAAGATTTGTGTTTTTCAAATAGATACATGCACGACAACGTTGCTATTTTGTCATACAAAGATGTGAATGCAATAACTGCACAATTAGTTTTTTCCAAACTAGGTACGGAGTATAGACTCCATGGAGTCATGGAGTCAATGCTCCATTCTTTGTTGCTGTTGGATTCATCAAGATTCATGCGGACAAAGTAAATACATGCACAACAACATTGTCATTTACCATTCAAATGTGTGAATGCAATAACTGCACAATTAATTGTATCCAAATAAGGCATGAAACACTGACTCCCAAATATTATATATATATATATATATATATATATATATATATATATATATATATAGAGAGAGAGAGAGAGAGAGAGAGAGATAGCGTGAACTCGAGTGCACGGAGCCTCCGTGAACTTCGACGGGTTTTGAAATCCGAGAACTTTAGTGATCGATTCAAATATTGATTGATTCATGTTAAATAGTCAGTCAACCAAGTTTCGTATTTTTTCAATTTTTTACTATTTGTTTTCTAATTTTGAAGCTGATTTTCAAAATTAGAAAACAAATAGCAAAAAATTCAAAAAATACTAAACTTGGTTGGTGGCTACGCTTTCATTACGATTTAACAAGATCAATGGTTCTGACGGCCATTAGACATTTCGATTTCAAAACCTCATCGGGTTCACTTGAGGATCCGTACTGAAGTTCACGCTAGCAAATATATATATATATATATATATATATATATATATATATATATGAGTTGGGTTGGGTCAAATGCATTATCGACGGAGCCCTCCGTCACCGCACCGCTTTTTTGAAAAATCGTGACCAAAATTTTCGATCCGAACTGTTCATATTCTTCATCTTATTGAATTCTCACCCCATGTAAATTTTACATTTTTAGATTTTTTACTATTTATTTCCTATTTTCAAAAATCAGCCTTCCAATTAGTTGTGGTGCGTCCAAAAAAGCTGATTTTGGAAAATAGGAAATAAATAGTAAACAAATTCAAAAAAATATGAAACTTGGTCACTGACAACGTTTTAGTGAGACGAACAAGATCAACGGTTCGGATCGGTTGTTAGACATCTCGAATTTCGAAAACCACTCGGAGTACGGAGAGATCTGTATTTCGAGAGACGCTAACTATTCTATATATATATATATAAGGTGAGGTTTGAACATGGTCGACGGATCCTCGTCGTCCGCACCGCTTTTGAAAAACCCGTGATCAAAATTTTCGATCGCTGTTCATATTCTTCATCTTATTGAATTTACGCAAAATTTTATATTTTTTAGAATTTTTTTACTATTTATTTCCTATTTTCCAAAATCAGCTTTTTTGGACGCACCACAACTAATTGGAAGGCTGATTTTTGAAAATAGGAAATAAATAGTAAAAAAATTCTAAAAAATATAAAATTTTGCATGGGGTGAGAATTCAATAAGATGAAGAATATGAACGGTTCGGATCGAAAATTTTGGTCATAATTTTTCAAAAACGGTCTTGGGTTGACGGAGGGCTCACACGACCATGGCCTAATCTCACTTCAACTCTATATATATATATAGGAAGCCTGTTCGAGGCTCCATTGCTATCTACCGTTGATCTATTTGATCAACAATTGAATTAGAGATTATCGGGTAAGCATGACAATACCCAAGTAGCGAAGTCAATCCATTCTCAGATTTGTAAATACACACATTAAATGCTAATTCAAAATACATGGATTTAATGCAATTTCGTAACCATTTAATTTTAAATACTCGCTAATTTGAACACACATTTAATCCAATTCAAAATCATTCAACTCTTGTTAATTGATTGTCATCTTTCCTTACGCCAAGCATGCCTGACCGTATTTGATATTTTCTTTCTAAATCATGTTGAAATGTTTTTGCAGGATTATACATCCTTGTCCTGATATACACGTGTATATACATGTTTTGTTTATACACGTGTATATATATTTTGTTTATACATATACACCATGATATATACACGTGTATCTACATATAGTGACCTAGTAATGGTTATGCACTACCTTTTATTTCTATATACTCTCTAGAAATAGAGTGTGTACATATCTCGAGTATATTCAACAATGATTTGATCATTTGAATGAAAGTGATCCGGAGCTTTTCATCTGAGTAATATCGTTTCATGAGTCGATCACATACTCATCCGGATACTTGATTCATACTCGTCTAGATGCTTTCCAAATGCCCCAAATCAATGCCAAAAATCTCATACCAAAAACACTCAAATCCACTGCTAAATCAAGCTTTGAGATCCATGCACACAAACTAATTCCCGGTAATCTAATATTCAAATCACTCAAATCCCTAAACTAAATCGAAGTTTACATATCATTCACACAGAGGCGTGTCGGCCACCGCCGTAGGAGGTTAGAGGGGCGGGTGCAAACGAAGTAAGTAGAGCGCCGCCAGCTTAGCTCGAGGTGACGGGGTAGCCGTTGCACGGGTGGAGAAGCGAGAGGAGGGCGCTGCGATAGACCGAAGAGCTGAGAGCCGCCGCACGTTGGTCGCCGCGTGTTGGTGAAGGGCGCCACGCCAGGATGCGCCACCGCGGCGCTAAGCCGCCCGGGGCGTGCTTGCCATACGCGCCGCCGCCGCCGGCGGAAGAGAGGACGGGCGAGGCGAGCGCCGCCATGGGACGTTGCCGCGCCATCGGCGTGGAGGACGGTGGGCGAAGTCGCGCCCTTGCCATGCTGGCGCCGCGTAGCGGCGTCGGCGTGGAGGAGGGGACGGCGGGTGCTCCGCCGCGCCGCCAAAACCCGCCGCGCCGTCGCAGAGAAGACGGGCGGCGGTGCGCCACAGCGCCGCCATGGACGCGCCGCACGGTCGGCGTGGAGGACGAAGCGAGGCGAAGGCGCGCCGCCACCGCCGCCATGGCCGCATCGCGCCGTCGGCGTGGAGGACGGGGACGGGGACGACTCGATGAGGCCGAGTAGGAGGCCGTCGGAGGCAGGGACGACGCGGTGAGGCCGAGGAGGAGCTCCCGAGGTGCATCTCCAGTCGTTTGGTTTGGATCCGGTGGAAAATCGAATTGGGGAGAGAAGATGCATGGTTAAATAGCCCCTAAAATCATGCCATCACATTAATGCCCAATTAAGAGGTTGTCTTTTAATTAATCGCATGACTTATGTTCCTGGCTTGACCGACTGTACAGCGGGTATACCCGTTAATCGTCCTAGCTTTGATCGTACGGCTGATGATCACGGAGCCTAGGCTCCATGGAGCCTTATGTAATTTTCCTATATAGGAAGAGAGAGAGAGAGAGAGAGAGAGAGAGAGAGAGAGAGATATATATATATATATATATATATAGGGCCTTGAATGGGACTCCATGAAGTCGGGTGCTCCATTCCTTGTTGCCATCGGATTTCATCAGATTGCACACAAAGTAAATACATGCACAACAACATTATCATTTGCCATACAATGGTGTGAATGCAATAGCTGCACAATTAATTGTTTTCAAATAAGGCACGAAGCACAGACTCCATGGAGTCGAGATACTTTTTACTATATATATATATATATATATATATATATATATATATATATATATATATATGGAGACCTAATCTACTCTCGGGTGTATATTAAGCTAATTCTACACCGAGCCTTCCCAAATAACCACATAAACCTACCAAACCTGTAGTAAAACGGTCGCATTTTGAAAGTAATCTAAGTAACCGAATGAACATGTTTCAAAGACGGAAAGTAATTCGCCGGGAGGAAGATCCTAGAATCGGTGGGGCATTAACCGCCCTAAAATCGTGGGTTTGCATGTCAGTTTATTTGAATTTTGAGTTGCTTCTTTTTAAACGGATTACTTTTCATTACTTACATTTCTCGGGCAGAATAAGAAAGTAATCCAAATTTTCGACCAGTTACTTCTCATTACTTTCGATTATGCACACATACAAAAGTGAAAAAGCAGTCAAAAACCTAATTACTATGCATTACTTAGTCGTAATACAAAGTAAATATACATTTTCACAGCGGGTATTCTAAGTAATCCGATGGATTTGCTAAGTAATCCCCTAACCAATCCCTAAGTAATCATACCTGGATGTAGAGGATGCCGAGGGCGATGCCGGCCGTGGACGGTGGGCTGGCGTGGACGGGACGAGGCGGCGCCGAGCGTGGGGAGGGCGAGATCGCGCCGAAGGCTGGTGAAGCGAGGCCACACCGGCGCTGGTCGGTCGCGACAGCGGTGCGGCGTGCTTTGGGAGGCGCTGGCTGGCCGCGACGGCAGAAGCCGTCGAAGCGAAGGCGAAACACGCCGCGCTGCGTCAAGTCAGCCATGACAGTTGTTGTTAGCCTTCGAGATCTGGCGCCGAGCGCTGGGATTCGGCGAGCCGCCGGCGCGGGTAGGCGCGACGGCGACAAGCGTGTAGCCGGAGGAGGCGCGCCGTCTTGCTGCAACAGGCGCAGGGCGGGTTTCGGGAGGCGGCGCCGAAGCGCGCTGTCAGCCAAGGCCGGCATGGGGCTGCCTCCCCAACAATGGCCACACAAGGGACGAGACGGGAGGCTTCACAGCCTCCCCAGCAGCCTGTGGCGGCGAAAAAAGGAAGCGGGAAGGTGGGCGGCCGTGAACAAGGACGAGGCGGCAGGCGACGGTCAATGAGGGCCGGTCTCGATCGAAATTTGTGGTCAAAGGTGATAGGAGAGAGAAAGAGCGGATGGGGTGGTGGGTGGTTATTAAACAGCCATTTAATAATCAAAATGGGTAATTATTTTAATTATTTAATTTTTTGAATTAATCAGTGCAGTCTGGTTGGGGCTAACAAGCTAGCCCCAAACCCACCTGTGTAGCTCTACATCTAGGGGAGATTAGGATCTCTCTCTCTCTCTCTCTCTCTCTCTCTCTCTCTCTATATATATATATATATATATATATATATATATATATATATATATATATATATATATACGGTCCCTCTAATCTACACCTAGGTGTAGATTAGGATAATCTACAACCAGGCCGCGCTGGTCCATATTGGGATGGGGTGATCCCTGTCAGTTCGGCAGTAATTGAGAGTAATTGAAACGAACTGGCTTTGGCACTCGACAGTAATTAGGTCTGCATGTGATCCCTACAATTGTGGGAGCATTAAAAATATATTTTCGGTTCGTTTTTCCGATATATTTTCAGATTCGTTGATCCGATTGACGAATGCTTTTCATCATAGTATTACTGGTATTTTTGTGAACAAAACAAGATCCCAATTGCCATGTGAATTTGAAAATATTTTGAAAAAATCAAATTGAGCCCCCTAATGATCTGACAGTAATTCATAGTAATCGAGATGAATACATTTTGCCAACGATAGTAATCCGTTTTTGTCGGTTTGAACCCAATTACTTTTCGTTACTGAGAATGTTTCGACCTAAATTAGGGTTTTAAATAGATTACTCCTTATTACTCCATGTTATTTACAGCAATTACACATTGATGTAATGACCAACGAAAACTTAAAAATACATCAAAAAGATAAAAATACATCCACAAACTGATTACTATGCATTACTCTCCCTATTTCTATCGATTATTTCTGATTACGGCTTCTGACGTCGTATGTACACGTCGGATCTGGCCGGAGCGTGATGGATCTGGCCACGGTTGAAGATCGGGGACGTCGGGGCATTCAGCAGCGGCGTTGCGGCAGGCGTCGTCGTTGCGGTCGACGACGAACATGGAGGACGGCGGCGGATCTGGATGGCGAGGCTGGGGCGGTGGTGGATCTGGGCGGCGAGGCCAGGGACGGTGGATGAGGAGGGAGACCGCGAGGCTAGGGACGGCCTAGCCTACGGCGGTGGGGGACGAGGACAGCGGCGTCGTTGCAGACGGGGACATCAGGGCTGACGGCAACCAGGATCGGCGGTGCGCCACCCAGATATGGTGATGCCGAAGACAAGCGGGGAGGGGAGGCGCCAGGGACGGAGCAGCCGGCGTCGAGGGCGCCGCGCCGGCGGAGGATTGGCGACGGCGACCGGTGTTGGGGTGGAGGCGGCAGATCTCGACGGCAGCCGAGGCGGCGGACGGGATCGGGACGGCGAGGCTCGGGACAGTGGACCCGGGCGTCGAGGACGAGGACGTCGGCCGACGGCGGTGGGCGGCGCCATTCAGATCTGGCGCGCCCATTTCTAAAATCAGATTTTTGGACGCTCCATGACTATTTAGAAGGCTGATTTTCAAAATTAGAAAACAAATAGGAAAAAAATTCAAAAAAATACGAAACTTGGTTGGTAGCTACCTTTTGACATGACGAACAAGATCAACGGTTTGGATCGATGACTAAAGTTCTCGAATTTTAAAAACCCATCGAAGTTCACGGAGGCTCCGTACACTCGAGTGTACACTAGCATATATATATATATATAGAGGAATGCTAGCGTGCACCCCGAAGACGGATCTCTCTCGGTTCTCCACGTTCTGCGAAATCCGAGATGCCTAACAACTGATCCGAACCGTTGATCTTGTTCGTCTCACTGAAATGTAGCCAGTGATCAAGTTTCGTATTTTTTTAAATTTATTTACTATTTTTTTCCTATTTTCAAAAATCAGCCTTCCAATTAGTCGTGGTGCGTCCAAAAAAGCTGATTTTTGAAAATAGAAAACAAATAGTAAATAAATTCAAAAAAATACGAAACTTGGTTACTGGCTACATTTCAGTGAGACGAACAAGATCAATCGGATCGGTTGTTAAGCATCTCGGATTGAACGTTGCTGGGAGCATTCGAGAGATCCGTGTTCGGGTGCACGCTAGCATTCCTATATATATATATATATATATATATATATATATATATATATATATATATAGAGAATGGGACTCCATGGAGTCGCTCCATTCCTTGTTGCCGTCGGATTTCATCGAGATTCGTGCACACAAAGTAAATACATGCAAAACAACGTTGTCATTTACCATACAAAGGTGTGAATGCAATAACTACACATTTAATTAACAAGATCAACGGTTTGGATCAATGACAAAAGTTCTCGAATTTTAAAACCCATCGAAGTTCACTTGAGGCTCCGTACACTCAGTGTACACTATATATATATATATATATATATATATATATATATATATATATATATATATATATATATATATATATATATATATATATATATATATATATATATATATAGAATGGGACTCCATGGAGTGAGTGCTCCATTCCTTGTTGCGTCCAGTTTCATCGAGATTCGTGCACACAAAGTAAATACATGCAAAACAACGTTGTCATTTACCATACAAAGGTGTGAATGCAATAACTACACATTTAATTGTTTTATACAAGGCACGAACCGAGGCTCCATGGAGTCCTACATACTTTTACTATATATATATATATATATATATATATATATATATATATATATATATATATCGAGAGAGAGAGAGAGAGGAATGCTAGCGTCTTGCCCCGAACCACGGATCTCTCGTGCTCCCCATTTTCAAAATCCGAGATGTCTAACAACTGATCGAGCGTTGATCTTGTTAAGTCTCCGAAATGTAGCCATTAACCAAGTTTAGTATTTTTTTGAATTTATTTACTATTTGTTTCCTATTTTCAAAAATCAGCTTTTTTGGACGCACCACGACTAATTGGAAGGCTGATTTTTAAAAATAGGAAACAAATAGTAAATAAATTCAAAAAAATACGAAACTTGGGTACTTGCTACATTTCAGTGAGACGAACAAGATCAACGGTTCGGATCGCTTGCTAGACATCCTTGATTTCGGAACGAGTTCGAGCACTGAGATCCGAGGCTCGGGTGCACGCTAGCATTCCTATATATATATATATATATATATATATATATATATATATATATATATATATATATATATATATGGAGGTCCGACCATGGTCAGCCGGATCCCTCAAATAGTTTTTGAAAAACCGTGATCAAAATTTTCGATCGAACAGTTCATATTCTTCATCTTATTGAATTCTCACCCATACAAATTTTACATTTTTAGAATTTTTTACTATTTATTTCCTATTTTCCAAAATCAGCTTTTTGGACGCACTACAACTAATTGGAAGGCTGATTTTGAAAATAGGAAATAAATAGTAAAAAATTCTAAAAATGTAAAATTTTGCATGGGGTGAGAATTCAATAAGATGAAGAATATGAAAGGTTCGATCGAAAATTTTGTTCACGATTTTTCAAAAAACTATAAGTTGACGGAGGGTTCATACCATGGTATAATCCTTCAACTCTATATATATATATATATATATATATATATATATATATATATATATATATATATATATATATATATATATATATATATAGTAAAAGTATCTAGGACTCCATGGAGCCTCGTGTCATGTGCCTCGTATAGAAACAATTAAATGTGTAGTTATTGCATTCACACTTTTGTATGGTAAATGACAATGTTGTTTTGTATGTATTTACTTTGTGTGCACGAATCTTGATGAAATCCGACGGCAATAAGGAATGGAGCACTGACTCCATGGAGTCCCATTCCGCGTCATATATATATATATATATATATATATATATATATATATATATATATATATATATAGAGAGAGAGAGAGAGAGAGAGAGTAGCTAGCGTAGACTCGAGTCTACTGATCCCTCCGTGAAGTCGACAGGTTTTTGAAATTCGAGAAGTTTGGTGATCGATCCAAACCGTTGATCTTGTTCATCTTGTCAAAACGTAGCCACCAACCAAGTTTCGTATTTTATCAAAACGCTATATATATGTGCATGGATAGCTCATGCTGTCAAACTTGTTGCCTAATGTGGGCCCTCCCGATATGGAAAAAAGCCTTTGATGCGTGTCTATGTCGAGTTTTCTCTTTTTCTGGGCCGATCGAAAACCCTTTTTCACTGGGCAGCATCGGAAGGAGCTATGGGCCTATAGCTAGCCAATAGTTTTCTAAAGTAAACCATACCATCCTAATGCCAAATCCAAACAGATTTTTTTTCCTGAAAAGTTAAAAGGGAAACTGGCTTGAGCACACCAGGCCACCGACAGTTTTTTTGCCAGAATTTTATTTTTGAATGCACGATAGGTCCATTTTATAAAATTAAGTTAGGTGGGGGTTATTGTCAAAAAAACTATTGGATAAAGGTCATTCGAACAAAAAAATATATACTCCCTGTGTTTTTTTTTTTTGACGCTTTTGACTTTTGGACACAACTTTGACCATTCGTCTTATTCAAAATTTTAGCGCAAACATGCAAAAAAAATAAGTCATGTTTAAAGTACCTTTGTTGATAAAACAAATCACGATAAAATAAATGATATTGACATATATGTTTTTTTGAATAAAACGAATGGTCAAAGGCGTGTGCAAAAATCAAAAGCGTCAAATAAAAAAGAACAGAGAGAGTATATAATAAGGCAAAAAGAAGTATTCAGTCGGGCCATCGTGATACATTGCGGGCCTAGCCCAGTCAACGTTCAGCTTTTACGTGAGCCCACATCTCAAATCTTGTTCCCTCTAATCAGGGCCTCTTTGATACTTTGTTCTAGTTTAGTTTTTGTTAGGATTGCAACTTTTGTTATTTTTATATACACCATTCACTTTATTTTTGAAAAATAATTTTTTATAACTTTGTAGGGTTTTTCTCCAAAATCTCAAAAATATTTTTAAAATAATTTATTTAGCCTTTTCATACCACTTTCAAAGGTGGTCAAATTTTACCAACAAAAACTAATCTAAAACTAAACAAGCTATCAAAGAGGCTCTCAATGTTGGAAGCGCTGAGATGGAGACCCGGAGCCAATCCAGGCCGTTGGGCATCCACGTGGCGGTACGGGTGCCACCGGATTGGGCCGGCCGGCCGTCTCCAATGCCTTTCATGGGCCGCCTGGCAATTGTTCCTATCCAAGCCTAGGGCCCATTCCGTTGTGCATGTCCCTGACATGATGGATAACCAGGGGCAGCGACCTCGACGTGTGCACCTTCGTGCAAGAAACCCTTGAATCACCACTGATCATTGATCAAGGTGAAATGAAAAGAGATGTTAGGATTTATGCCTCGCTAATCTTATCCGTTGCTCTAATCCTCTCTAGATGATTAGGGTTCTGATTGCGACCTCGCAGGCTATTAAGGCAAAAATATCAGGTTTAAAATACGGTGGAAGAAAATGGTAGCTCATGTCGTATATTTATAAAAAATATTATAGAACTTATACGGTTTCACGCTTAGTCTTCAAACTTGCGTTTTACTTATGCGGTCTCTAATGGGCTGTTTGGTTGGCTGCATCCGAAGAGTTTTGTATCTGTAAATGCAAAAGACAAGTGTTTGGTTGCCTTCTCAACGTCCTAGCCAAGCTCACAAATTTGGGCGTTTCCCAGCGTGCAGGCTCTCCCGAGCCAGTTGCATGCAACGAGTTGTTAGGCATGCTGAGATCTTTCGATTTACTTTTTATTTTTTGCTATATCTTTTTATTAGCATTTTCGATCACTGAACCGATTTCACCTTTGTGTTCTATATTTTTTTCGAACAAAACTATACCACACTTGCCATATAAATTTCAAAATATTAAAATATTTTTTGAAAATTTATTAAATTTTCAAAAAAATTGTTTTAATTTTAAAATTTATCAATCTCCAATATTTGTTTTTAAATTTATTTTCATCTATCTTTCATATTTGTCCATCCCATTCTCTTCTGAGTGCAACCAACCAAACAACATCTCTCTGTAGCCTGGACAATCTCATACGACCAACCAAACAACATCCTCTTGAATTTCCTCAACCCGGCTGCCACGAGCAGGCTAAGCTCATACAGTCTGGCTGAGTTAAGAAGGCAACCAAACAAGCCATAAATTTATCGTCGTCTATTCAAGAGGTCCAAAATCGTTAGGACAATATTTAGCGTTAAGGTTGTAGTCCATGTGACCTGTTAAATGTAGTCCATGTGACCCGTTAAACTTAAGTTCAAATTCTGGAATTTTGATCCAAGGAAAAATTGTTTAGGTCGGCGAATGGTCGGGAAAGTAGTCAAACTGCTCGGTAACTGCCAATTAAGGACTGATTAAATTTAAGTTTAATTTGCAATGGGGACGCGGTGTACCAATGGTATCCGCAATATTTTTCCCACTGGTACTCGAATCCATGCTTAGTGATCACGTACAACTACATTTTCCTTCCTTTCATTTTTAGAAGAATAACCATTTCTTTAAATCCAGATGTCTCTTGCAATTTATAAAACGATTTATCTTGCAGATATTTACCATTAGGAGAGGGCAATCGGTCCAGTACCACAAGCCGCTTCCAGGCGACTAAAGGCAAACTAACCGTCACCCTAGAGCTCCCTTTCAGCGATCCTTCCCCTCGCCACCGCCATTGCTGATAGGCATAGTGGCGGCGAGGCTTCTCCCTCTCTCCTTCGTCTCGCTCTCTTCTTTTTTCCCCTTCGCTCTCTTCTTCGGTGGTAGCAGGCCATGTTTTGCTATGGCGGTAGCTCGGCTTTCTTCGGAAGTGTTTGGCAAGATTTGGTGGCGACGCGTACAGATTTGGTACCAGGTGCTCAATCCAGCACTGATGGTTGGGTTTAGCGGTGATGGCCAGGTCGTGGGCTCAGTGGTGGTGGCTGGCGACAACAGCAGGTGTTGTTGGTAAGCTAGCCGCAGTGGCGAATAGAATATCAAGTCAGCAGGTGTCGGGCGGCGGTGGTGACTAGCGTCCATCTTGCTGCGTGGTCGAGTTTGGTGGCCCCCGTGCTCAATTTTGCATGGTGGCCACTCGATGATCATGGTTAATGGCCTCCTGCTCACTGGTGCCTCCTCGTAGGTGTGTCACAGTCAGTGTCTCCTTGTACGGTTCACCCTTCAATCCTCGCTTTGGCGTCCTGTTGCACCACCCCTCTATGGGGAGACTGGTGGTTCTATGGTAGGTGGTCTGGTGGTCCGATGTGAAGCCTCGATTGCGGCATGCAAGTAGGAGTTGCGGAGCAACAGTGGAGGTGGTCGGTTGGCCGGTGGATTGGTTGAGGATGGCGGTGACATCACAGATCTCCGAGCTCTATGAAGCAAGGCTTTGTACCTCGGACCCCCACCCCCTTGTGGGAGCTAGGCGTTTTGGGATGGCCACACGTGTAGTGGTCTGGTGGGTTTCCGTTGGAGATGCTGAGGCTACGATGGCTAATAGCTAGTGCTTCATGGCGTTCTTCCTTTTGCAGCCTTTCCAGCGCATGCGTTGGGGGAGGAGGGTGTATTGAGGGAAAATGCCCTGCTCTGTGCAGGTTGGCGATGGACGACACTGTTTGGTGTCGTTCCATCTTTGGTGTCATGACTGGGGACGCTTGGGTGAAAATCCAGTCGCAGACCTATTTCCTGTATTAAAGCCAAATCAAATGACTCACCTGAGTGGAGAGGTATTTTAAAATGCAGAGATTGGTACACTGTTAATATATTTGGTGGGATATGGTTTGAAAGTGGATTTCTGGAGAGACTGTTGACCTGAGGATGTCCCTTTAAAGAGAAATTTCCTTTCATTTTCTCTATTTGTCTAGATGAGGACATAATTGTGGCTCAGCATAGGGCGAATCATTGGTAACTATCACTCCGACGCTGGACGGAACCTAGAGATGAATTAGTCTGGTTTGATTTGGTTAATTACTAAGCTTTCAGGTATCAACTTTACTTTGTGTGCTGGATAAACTTATCTAGGGGTGGATAATTAGGCAAGCTCTCTGTTAAATCGGTATATAGATACATCTATGATACGCAGCAGAATAAAAAACTTAGTAGGATTTGGCCTTCTAAGATACCCTTAAAAGTTCAATTTTTCATATGATTGATACATTATAACGTCTTGCTAACTAGAGAGAATTTATGAAAAAAGAATTGGATGGATGATCCTAGATGTGAATTCTATGACAATGTAGAGACTATAGATCATCTTTTTTTTTTTCCTCTTGTCCTATGGCAAAGACAATATGGGGGATCATTGCTGTCTGTTGTAATGTCAAGTCTAAACCAATCGACATGGAAGGTTATTATCTTTGGACGAAGAACCTATGGCACGTGCGCAGTAAGATGCATACCTTTTGTCTTACTTCAGCTTTCCGTTGGAGTACTTGTATTCATAGAAATAAATCATTCTTTGGGTCAAAATTGGATCTCCACTACTTACAGTCATGCACATGATTTGTGCTCTTCTGAACTCTTGGTCCGGATTTCTGAAGGATAAGATACAAAATGTTATTAGGGACTGTTCCCATCGTTTGAGCTCTTTTGCTGCAGGTATGACACAGGTAGAACAAAGAGAGCTATGATCAGCAAGTCAGCAACCACATAATGGACAATGGCGCTGGGAACATTGTGCATTTGCTAACACTTAATCAAAACGATGAAGAGTTACTGAGTTGAAGCTTTGAAGGGGGTGGATGGCTTGTGGAGGGCTTCCAGAAACTCATTTCAACGTGTCAAGATCTTTCGGGCAATTTTAGTGAAGAAAATGGGAATGGGTGGATTTTTCATCTACGTGGTGTTCTTGCATGTGGTTAGCGGTGTTGTTCATTCTAAAAACTATCTTGGAGTTCTGTGATGAGCTCTGGTCGTTCCTTTGTAAACCTCCTCTGGGGTTGGGGGGTTGTTGAATTATGGTCATCTTTCAGTAGCACGAGCTTATAGTTTGGGATCACTGGTTAAATCCGTACTCTTGTGCTTCGTTGTCCATGTGGTAATGAAAATCGAAACATTCTGGCCATGCTTTTTGGGAGCACTAAAATAATTTGTTTATTGTATGTAGAGGATAAAAACGTGCTATATTCACGTACACTCTTACCAACAGGGGCAGATCCAGGCCTGTGGCTAGATGGGCTCTAGCCCGGGGCTTATAATTTGTAGTAAGGATACCCCTCAATATGTAGCTAATTCCGGTCCAGTCCATCAGCCCATGTGCTCAGCTAGCTAACGTACAGGCAAAACTGCACAAACCCATTAGACTAGAGGTTTGGCTAGCCCAAAATGGCTAATGCCTTTGTGCTTGTAGGTTGTGGTCTACGTGCAAATGGTGCAATACCATTGCGTCAATACACATGTATGTGTACGAGATTGTTTTTTGCCTGGTGCCCTAGTCAGTTTTCTTCGTGTTTTCGTGAGACTCGTCTCTTCATCTTTGTATCGTAAGGGTGCTGCGGCGCTGCCGCCCGCCCCTGCTAGTGCTGGCTAATCTCTACCTCCTCGTCTCCTTGATTCTCTTAACAACGAAAAATATCGGACGACGAAAAAGATCTTAAGGGTGAGAGCACGCAAGTTTGACCTATGTCGTGCTAGTGGTAAGTTAAATCATACAAATATGAAATTCATATATAATTATATATATATTTGCTTTTTTGGACGCTCCACGACTATTTAGAAGGCTAATTTTCAAAATTAGAAAACAAAGAGCAAAAAAATTCAAAAAAATACGAAACTTGGTTGGTGGCTACCTTTTGACATGACGAATAAGATCAACGGTTTGGATCGATCACTAAAGTTCTTGAATTTCAAAACCCATCGAAGTTCACGGAGGCTCCGTACACTCGAGTGTACACTAGCAAATATATATATATATATATATATATATATATATATATATATATATATATATAGCTAATGCACCCCTGCAGAACCGAGCTTTCGTGCTCTAACGTTTTGAAATTCGAGATGCCTAACTGAGATCGAACCGTTGATCTTGTTCGTCTTATTGAAATGTCCGTGATTTTTTTTGATTTATTTACTATTTGTTTTTATTTTCAAAATCAGCCTTCCAATTAGTCGTGGTGCGTTCAAAAAGCTGATTTTTGTAAATAGAAAACAAATAGTAAATAAATTCAAAAAAATACGAAACTTGGTCACTGGCTACATTTCAATAAGACGAACAAGATCAACGGTTCAGATCAGTTGTTAGGCATCTCGGATTTGGAAAACGCGTTGGGTGCACGGCAGCGATCTGTGCTCTGGGGTGCACGCTAGCCATTCTCTTTATATATATATATATATATATATATATATATATATATATATATATATATATATATATATATATATATATATATATAGGACGCCTGAATGTGACTCCATGGAGTTAGTGCTCCATACTTCATTGCCGTTGGATTTCATTAAGATTTGTGCAAACATATTAAACACATGCAAAACAACATTGTTAATTAGCGCTCAAAGATGTGAATGCAATAAATGCACAATTAATCGCTTCCAAACTAGGCATGGAGCACGGACTCCATGGAGTCCCAGATACTTTACTATATATATATATATATATATATATATATATATATATATAGAGAGAGAGAGAGAGAGATTTGCTAGCGTGAACTTGAGTGCGGATCTTCCATGAACTTGACGGGTTTTGAAATCCGAGATGTCTAATGACCGATCTGAACCGTTGATCTTGTTCGTCATGTCGAAACGTAGACACCAACCAAGTTTCGTATTTTTTTGAATTTTTTTGCTATTTGTTTTCTAATTTTGAAAATCAGCTTTTTTCGACGCTCCACGACTATTTAGAAGGCTGATTTTCAAAATTAGAAAACAAATAGCAAATAAATTCAAAAAAATACGAAACTTGGTTGGTGGCTACCTTTTGATATGACGAACAAGATCAATGGTTTGGATCAATCACTAAAGTTTTCGGATTTCAAAAACCCGTCGAAGTTCACGGAGGCTCCGTGCACTCGAGTTCACGTTAGCAAATCTCTATATGTATATATATATATAATTTTACATGTTACTTTTTAGGTTCAGCTCCACCTATTGATGAATAAAATATACATTAAGATGGACCTATATTTGTTATCTGCTTATCCAGGTGCCTCTCATATCAATTATGTGTTTGTGTTATGCTTTTTGAATTCTTACTTGGTGTAGACAATTTTCAATATATGTATGTATGTTTTAGTACGATAGATTTTAGCCCCGGACTTAATAAAATCCTGGGTCCGCCACTGCTTACCAAAATATAAAGTGTGGCAAAAAGAGAAAAAAAAAAGTCGTCGCTCGAGTTGCAAACTTGCACGCCGCTGCAACGCTCGCTTGCATGTTCGTATGCTGGCATTACGTCAAAGTTGTACACACTGTACCTAGTCGATCGATCGTATCGTGTGGAGAGAGGTCGGCGTCGTGTGCAGTATGCGTCATAGCATGTACCCATGTACGCACGTGTGACTACTTGCTGTTAATTATCCCATACTTTCGTGAGCAAAACTGCAAACCATGTCCTTGTACAAAACATGCCCTTGTTCTTATTTTCCTTCCTCTCTCGGTTAAAGCAAGGTATTCAAGGTAATTAACACCATACGTGTGTTCCTGTCCTGGCACTGCCAAACAATTTGTTCCCTTTTTATCACTGGCTTTTGCTAGCGTGGAACATAGTATATTATCTGAACGATTGAAATAGTGCCGGTTGCAGGGGAAGACTCCTGTCCCCAAGTGAGAAGACTCACCGCAAGACCGTTCCGGACTCCTGCGTGCTCCGGAGTCAACACCGGGGTAATCCACATGAGATCCTCCTCGGACTTCTGTGACTTGCGGCTAGCCAACTTCGAGCCGATGCTTCGCCCGGGGTCCTTTCTAGACTTCTATATGCCTCGGAGCCAACTTCAGGCTGACGCTCTGTGCGGATCTCTACCGGACTTTTGCATGGCCTAGAGCGAAGGCTGCCGATGCTGTACGCTAAGCCCTTTCCAAAGGCCCAGCGCACCAATTATTGGTGTGAGCGGGAGATTTGGGAATTTCCATCGAAGGCTAACAGTTAGAAGCTAAATCATGAATTGTTAATATTGGAAACCGCATGTTTGTTTCCTATCGTGAAGGCTGCAAAAGCAAAGCGAGCAAGGAAGAAAGACCAATGTGCCCCTGCCTTGTCCACCTGACATAGGGCAAACAAGAGAAGTAGAAAAAATATCAAATTTCCCTAGAAATTCTTAATTTGTACTTGTAGGGGCAATGTAGCCATGTGAGCCGTAATGTGTAAAACAAACGCTTCGGCGACCACTGTAACTCAAGTCCAATCATAGTCCAAAATTTTTCACACAGATTCTTACTCCAGTCTAGATTGTGCTTCCTTGTAGAGTTTCTCCTCTCTAGGTTGTAGATTTCTCGGCTCAAGAGGGGCACCTCTCCACAAATTATTGTGTACGTGGATCCATCCGATAACAGTGCTTCTTTGCTACATCCAGACTACGTACGACCTGTCCGCTCCCATGCGAGTGAGGATATATCATATTTAATCATGTCCCGTTAAATATTTTCATTTTCTTCAAAAAAGAGTACCATTTATGTGACATCCTCTATTTTGTCGTATGTCACTTGTATTTTCGAAAACCCAAAAGTAAATTAAAAGGGAATTGTTATATACGAAACCCTGTTTTAAATTAATTTAAACTAAGGTTTAAGCCAAAACTCTGGAAGACCTTTTTGAAAAATTCTGAAAAAATTCCCATAAATCCTAAATGCCATGAATTAGCCACCCTCCAAATTTCAAGTCCAAACCCCAAGACTAGCTTGAGTTTCCGCAGTGCGACGCCGTTCTGCCGGGAGCTCGTCGGCCCAAGGAAATGACGAGCAAACATGCTAGACCCAAGCCCAAACTTGGTGGAGACTTATTTGAGGCCTAAACCTGCCTAGATCTAGAAGCCCAAGTCCAAATTCGTTTATTTGCAAAAATACCAAAAATAGGGGAGTTCTAAACCTATTAGGAGTAGAATTGGAGCCTAATTCAAGTTCTACCTATTGGAGGCCTGCCCTTGGTCAACCCAACCACTATATAAATACCCCAAGACCCCTGTCCCAAGTCCTCATCACGAAATCCTCAAGTGCCAAACCCTAGCCGTCAAAAAATCCTCCCATCGAAACCCTTTTCTACAGATCCCTCCCTGTGCCTTGACCAAACTCAAGATTAGATGGTGTCATGTTGTAGATCTCGTCAAGATGGTCCAGATTGGTACCCGGATCATCAAAACGGTGGAGAATTGCGCCCTAGGAAGCTCGCCGGAGTTGGCCGTCGCCGCCGCCGCCGCCCGCGCTAACCTTGCCCCGGTGCCTCGTCAACAGCTAGCCGCCACAGATCACCGCGCTTCTCCCAATAGCCCGACGCGCGTTCTCGCCGCCAGCCGCGTCGCCCGCCAGCGTCTTGCTTGTCGCTTCGCCAGCCACGTCGGCCGCCCACAGCCACCGCTCGCTGCGCCGCGTGTCACCGCCAGCGTCCGTTCCGCCAAGGCCGCCTCCGCCGCCCGCCCTTGCCGTTGCGTTGCCCCCGCGCCGCCACGCCGCCACGCGTCGCGCTCGCGTCGGCAGCAGAAGGCATAATCGCCAGCCGCCAGCGTGTCGCCCTTGTTGTCTGGTTGCCGAGCCGCCCTGTTCGGCCGGTTTTCTCTGTTAAACCGGTTTATTCTTTTCCAGAAATTTCTGAATTTATCAAATCTTCTAGGAATTGTTCCGGGAGCATCCGAACTCCAAATTAGGTGATTCCAGAGCCATTATTTTCCATAAATCCCCTAAAATTTTATATATTTTATTGAGCTATATGTTCTGTTGATTGTTTTGCTGTTTCTTACACATATGTATATACGTGTAGATCGTCCGTATTCTCGTTGCTCGAGAGGTTTCCAGGAGCCGATCGGAGGAAGATTTCAAGACCCGGAGTACTACCAAGGCAAGATAGTTGCATCTTGCTCTCCCAATTTACAAAACTCACCAGTTTATTGTTTTTTTTATTTTTCTCATGCATAAAATGATGGGAAGGGTAGAAACCTAACATTCACACTGCGTCATTGACCCTGTGAATTAGCCCTTTATTACTGCCTTATTTGTTATTCCTAGCCTATCCTTGTGCATAGATGCTAGTGCTCGTGGGTTATTAGTTGTTAGGTTATTCATCATATAATTATTCTTGTGACTTGGTATGATTGGAGATGCTGAGTTACTTTAACCTAATCAACTAAAACCTACGTGGCGTGTGTTGACTAAAGGTGGCATAGTCGGGTGGTTTTGTGGAATGTGGATTGTGTGGAGGTAGTCACCATGGTCTAAGGACTTTTAACGTGTGCCAATCTAGCCAAACCGAACAAGCGTAACCATAAGTGCTAGCTTAAGCATGTTAAGCTTGCATGTGCTAGTCCTGGCTTAGTAGTTAGGAAAGACTGTTAACACACTTTACTTTGAAAAGATCGGTCGCGGTCCGCTGGCTCAAGGGGGCCCGAAAGCTAAACCTTAGAGGGGGTATCGTGTTAACAGAGGGAACTAATGAATCGCCTTGTATTGTTACTTGGTCAGGCTCCTAAGGAAGAGCTAAGATGCAAAAATACCACTCGGCTTATGGGTAAAGTGTGCTACACTCTGCAGAGTTAAAACTATCATGATAGCCGCTCCCACGCTTATGGGAGGGAGGTAGGCCGTATATGGTAGTCTCACGTGTTTAATAATAACCCGATGGATTGATTTTGGTTTTGAGTATTCGAGGCTTGTGCGCTTTTCTGAGAGGGCTTTCAAGCCAAGCTCTGTTTGTTACCTTAGGAGTCTATTCATCTTATCAACTGTTCAACAAATGTTTTCACAACATTTTAATTTATATTGACTAGAATAGGTGTTTATGCAAATTAACCATCCTGTTCTTGTCATATCCTTGCATCATATATAAGGATTCTTGCTGGGTAGCCGTGTACTCACTATACAAAAACCACGGATAAATTTGTATTCAGGAGAAGGATTAGGTCCGGTGTATCTACAGGATCAGGAGGATCTTGTCCCGGACTTTGATGAGGACTAGCTGGCGCTCAAGGGTTGGATTGGAGCATCATCATACTTTTTCCGATGCATATTTGAATTTCCGCACTCTGGTATATCATGGGCATTATTATGTCATCCTTAATCAAACAAGTGTAATAAGTAGTTGTGTAACAATTACTTTTGCATAATATATATTTTCTCTTAGCTATTTGTGATTATGTGATGATGTTCAACAAACTGTCGCTCACAAGTTGCTAGCATTGATCTTTGGGACTAGCAATGAATTGTCAGTGGATCCCGGTGAAGCCGGGGTTGTGAAAATTTATATCATTATATAGATAATAACACTGAAAAGAACTTGCTAAAAAACACTGTGATGAAAGAAAAAATACAGTTACAACCCGAGAAGGACCTGTCCGCAATCAATTCTTTGGCTTCCTTTGGTTGCACTACTCGGCTGGCTCGTAAGGTCGGACCTTTTTTTGACCTTGAAATACCTAGAAATGAGGCGCTTCTATGACTTTGAGGGTATTTCTAATGATGCTCAGTTGGCTGTAAGATTGTAGAATCAACCTTTTGCTTATGTGAAGAAGAGAAAAAAAACGAGAGAGACAGACTAGAAACAGTCTATACTGGATTACAAGATGCATGCATTTTATAAGAAAATACATATGAATCCAAATTAAGGTTTTGTTCTTCTAGGCTGATTTGAATGGCTCAATAGCTGAACAGTTGAAATGACTAAATTTCGAGGGCTCCTCGAGGTAATCTGAAGATTCGGATCCATTTCTTTTGACTTGCTTGTTAAAGCGTTTGGACCCACCTTTATGATAGGGAAAAAAGGACTAAAAAACCGATAGCACATGTCTTTTCAAAACGTAGATGAGCAGTTTAACTATTAAGCCGTTAAGCTGTTAAGTCTATAAGAACAGAGCCAAAATTTAGATATAGCTAACACCATTGGAGATGTTGTCTATTTGCTAACTCTAGATGACATATCAATCACTTATAGCTAGCACTATTGGAGATGCTCTGAAGAGCACCAACAAGATTTATATTAGAGGATCCGTAGCATGTACTCTAAAATAATGTAGTTTTAGATAAAAATAGTTGATGCAAGGAATAAATCTTATAAAGTGTAGCATAGAGTGTGAAGGAATTTTAGAGAAAAAAAGGAAGTAGAAAATAGTGAAATAGAGTGGAAGAATGAAATAGCTGATGGGGATGCTAACCTATCACCGCCAACAAGGAGTGTAGGGCAACAATATCTCGTAGAAAGTGAGTATGAGCAAACAGCAGAGGCACTCTGAGATGGTAGTGGTGATGCTCGTAGCGGATGGCAGCGACCATTTTCGAGCAAATGGTGGTGGGGACGATGCTCCTAGTACTAGCAGATGGCCAGGAGAAGGGAGGTTCTCGGGAGATTGGACGAAGCACGGGGAGGGAGGGAGAGAGAGAAGGGGAAGGGAGGAAGAAGATACAAGAGCTCGATCCATATGTAAAATTGGTTTCCTATAAAACAAAATGTCACATGGTCGGCCTAGGTAGTGATACTATTCCACGAGGGTTGGCTCGCTGACATAACTGTCCTCAAAATCGCCTTTGGGAGGTTAATCGCACATCTTGAAGTACTTGTTGGGGTGGGGGATACTTGTTTCACAGATCAAGGGATTAGATGTACCAAGTATTACAGTTAAGCGGGTGAAGTAGACTTTGTCCTGCTTTAGATTTAGGTACAACGCATCTGACCTTGGGCCATCGATCACCAACGGTGTTCTAACTTAGGATGCTCAGTCACAATTCACACATCCTTTTCACTATTTCTCACATTTTCATCTCTTATATTTTGTTAGCTATTGCATTGGGACGTCCTAACCACTATTGACGTGCCCTTAGAAAATACTCGTTCTATTCTAAAATAATAGTTGTTTTTGACATTGGAAACGTTCTCCAAAATATAAAACTTTAACCACTAGAACCTATTATATTTATTGATAAAATACAATGAACTTATAATATTAAGAAAATTTTTTTTGTGGTGAATCTATCTACATGATTATTATGTGCTGAATCTAAATAGTTTAAAAGTCTTTGTTAGATAAAGTTGTAAAAGTTTGACCTGATACTACTACTATTTTACCGTGCCCGATACTTTGATGCACGTAAAATAAGATGCATGCACAGTACTACACTTCTTGTACTAGCTGTATTCAATGCCCGATTAGCTAGCTAAGGGCATCTCTAATGGTGCCAACTTAGCTAGCTCTAAGAATTACACATTAGTTTTTTTGCTTATGTAAAGGAGAGGAGAGAGATAGAGACTAGCTCTTAACCAAGTGATAGTCTCTAACGAATTATAAGGTGGACACACACAATTACATGTGGATCTAAATTAATTCTAGAGTCGACAACACTATAACTAGCACCATTGGAGATGTTGTCTATTTGCTATCTCTTTGTGCCATGTTATTTTTTTATAGCTAGCATTTTTGCCTGTCTAAAAACCGATCAGAACATATCCTACTCCTAACAGTGCATCTTTATGGCCTTACATGGCTTCCTTCCAGACAGTGCTTAATATCGTCAAAAGGGTTCCTAGCTCAATCATTAGGCGCACCCAGACATGCATGACAAATCTGTCTGGCTGGCACTAGCAGGAGGGATTGTGGTCATGCTTTTGTGCTGTGCTACTGCTGTGTGCTGTCCAGGCCGTATATCAGTTCGCCCTGGACCTCATGCATATTGGCGCCGTGCGCCGTGGCGGTGCATGGACAGCATGGTCTCTCCCACCGAGAAGCCGCGGGTTCCGTTCCTCGGGCTTCACGGGAGGGAAGGGTTGGTCGCTTCTGGGCTGTGGCGGGCTGTAATGAAACATGTGCATGTGCATGTGCATGTGCATGTGCTGATGTGCATGTGTGCGGTGCGGCGCGTCCGGACCGTCACCTACCGCTCTCCCCGCGGGTGCCGAATTTTTAGGACTCGTAGCAGCTGCAGCCTGCATGCATGGTCGTCTCGCACCGCCGGTGGCTGTCAGCTGGAGCCGGGGAGCTGCGTCTGCGTGCAACCAGGGGTGGGCATTTCTTTTTTTTTTTTCCCCAGTATTTCGGTTCGGTATTTTCAGAATCAAATTAAAAAATTTCAGCATCCAAGAAAGGGCTACCGAAATTTCCTGAAATTTTTTTACTACCAAACCCGAATATACCGAATTAATTCGGTTCGGCAGTTCGGTATTACCGAAGTTACCCAAAAATAGGGAATATCCATGTATTGTTAAATCCCCAAAAGAAGAACGAGTATCAGAGTATGGATCGAAGCTTGTAGAAGACGGAGATTTCAACCTGAGGTAAGCCCGGCGCAGCCGGCGAGCCCGAGGAGCGCCGACCCCTTCCGTGCCAGTGCCAGCGCAACCAGATCCTTGCCAACATTGAGCTCCCTCCCTCTATGCACCGCCGTGTCGCGGTCCCTGACTCACCAAGCAAAGGGTGAGGTGAGGCGGCAGCGCTGCTCCTGGCGGGGACGCCATAAGAGGGGTGGTGGCGGGGAGGGAGGGAGGAGGGGCGAGGAGGAGGGGGTACCTGGGGCTGGTGCTGGAGAGGGAGCAAGGATTCGGAGGCGACGAACTCATGGTGGAGAGTAGAGGAGTGGCGGGTGGATGGAGGCAGTCAATTGGGCCGCTATGCTGGGCCATTTGTGCTCTGAGGTGTGCAAGGGAGGCCGGAGGCCCAAAGCAATTAAGTGAGGATCGGTGGTTTTGGTATTTCTGTTTCTGGCGAGCAGATACCGATATCAAACCGAAAAACCGCAATTTCTGAAAATCACTACCAAAATTAATACCAAAAACCAAAAAACCAATTATTTCAATATTTTCGGTTCGATTCGGTTCGTTTTTTTTGGTTTTGAGATTTTTTTTGTCCACCCCTACATGTGTGGTGCAAACTGGTGATGACCCACCGCCCACCGGCACCAAGCGGGGAAGGCCCAAGCCCGAGAATCAAGTATCGGCCGCGCGAGACCCGATGCCAACAATGCACGGAGGAGTCCAAGTTGAGGACCTAAGACCCAACAACACTCTGCTATACCGCGTAAGATCTATGTCATCCTAACCTATACGCAACAAGATATTAAAACCAATATTTAAAATAGGCCAGCATTACAATTTGAATTCGCTAACCACATTAAATTCAATATTTTGAGAAAAAACTACCAAAAAAACCACCCTGGTTTATTTTTCTAATTTTAGACGAAAAGTTAATCTTTTTTCGAGGATTCCATTGCAACTCGAATGTCTGATTTGGTGTTTCATACACAATGTGCTGTTAAAACATACAGAATTAACTGCGGAAACATTTCGTTGTGACAATGAAAAACAAAACAACTATTGAAACATGTTAATAATCATATTTGAACATGCCAAAAAAGTTGATGTTACATGGCAAAAGGCCCAATGGAACTTGTTCGAACATAGTCGGCCAGTGTTGGAATGTGTCAAAAGAATTATTGGAGCATAAAAAAATAACAATATAACTTGTCAAAAGAATCGTCCACCCAATTCAAAGATAACCACTCCACGTGAAAAAACGATGTTTTCATAAGTAAACTTGAATATTCTATTTGTACAAGTGTGATATTCAAAAGGGAAAAAACATTACTCTTCACCTTTTTTCCCTCAAATCCAGTGAGCTCCCATCATACTCATTAGATCTAGCCATCTAGCTCATCAGGTAGAAGATGGATCAACTAGAGGAGAGAGGAGAACATACAGAGAGAGAGACAGAGAGAGAGAGAGAGCACATTATTCTGGACACAAAAGAGCAAGATCAACAACACCTGATCGACGACACACAAAAAGCAAGCTATTGCCTCACACAGAGTTGCAGCATCAGCACCCCTATCGATCCAAACAGAGAGAGGTAACGTGTGTGTGGCTGCAGCATCGGACATAAGGAAAAAAGGGGCGTCCGATTGGATCAGATGTCTGGGAGTAATATTGTTTTTAAAAAGTGTCGATTTGATATCTCAATTTTACATTTGCGTCAAACTCATCCCTGTGGTCTAAAACAAGGCTCGACTCATCCCTGATCTTTCCAAACCATGACACTTTAATCCCTTGATCGGTAAACCCGTCTTTTGAGCGATTTTGCCTGTCGACGATGCTAATCTAGCATATTTTGCACATATTGACACCTAGTTTGGCCACATTATTGACCGCATGTCTTGTCGGGGATTAAATCACGGCCCATTGCCATGGCCCACTCCCTGACGGCCCAATCGAGCAGCCTACCAGGGCCCAGCTCCCTGGAAGGTTCTATCAGGCCTATGTGCATCCCGCCAACGAGCTTCCCTACCAAGACGGTGCGTAATGGCCTAGGATTCCTGTTTGAGTCCGACTCGAACAAGAGTTCTGTACGGCTTCGTGAAGACCCGGACGTGGTTTCCCGGATTGGACTAGGAGTCGTGATCCCCAAGACTAGGAGTATGCCTTATTTACCTCGGGATATATTTGGCATGTAATGAGTTAAACACGATCTCGTAGTTAGCCCGCCCGATATTCCCTAGAGGTCGGTTTGCTCAAGACTATATAAACAGGGCCCTTTGGCGCTTAGGGAATCCGGCATTGAGTTTTACATCTTAGCATCTAGCTTAGAGCTTTGGCACTTGTATCGCAAGATAATCTCGCCGAGACTTGTTCGCCTCGTCGAGCCACCTCTTGTATTCATCCTCGATATATAAGAAAATTTGGACGAGGGCTATTATCTCCCGAGAGGCTGAACCAGATAAAACCCTTGTCTCCTGCTCGTTGTTGTTCGTGGTTGTTCGGCGTGTCTCCCATCTCACTTCTAAAGAACCTTAGCGACTTGAGATCGTTATCTCAACCGTCGACAGCTGGCACCGTCCGTGGGGATACGCAGATCGAACATGTCGAACTCTATCGTGACCGTGAGATTCTCCCCGAGGACTACGACTTCGGCGGCGGGATGTCTCTTCCCGCCAGATCGGATCGATCCTTCGATCTTGATCGCCTTCCAATCCGTTCCCACTCCGCCGGGCTGGATCACCAGCGCCAGAGCAGCTCTTCGCCGGAAGCTGTTCGTCCCCGCGACGAGCTCCGCCGGGCTGGATCACTGCGCCAGCATCTCTTCGCCCGAGTGCGCGTCGTCCCGCGGTGAGCTCCGTGCTCGGGCCGGATCTCGCACGGGCAGCTCTTCGCCGGCGCGCTGTCTCGTCCCGCCACGAGTTCCGTGCTCGGGATCGGATCTCTCGCCGGGCAACTCTTCGCCCGAGCGCTGTCTCGTCCCCGCGATGAGCTCCTTGCTCGGGTGGATCAAACTCCTTCCGGATCCCGGCCGTTCACCTGGCGATGGGTGACGGAGAGAGTGACCAAAGACTTGGAACATCGACCACCGTGAGGTTCCTCGTGTAGGTCTTTCGTTTTCTAACTTCGCGCTTTTTCTCAAACTCCGCGCCTTAGTTCGTCCAAGTCTCTCGGGCAGCCATGTAAAGTTTGGTCCGGTAAACGGTGAATGTCCGCGGCCCCCTGCGGCCCTTCTCATCACTTGTCTTCTCAGACTCTTTTTCTCTCTGGTAACACTTGATAGCTGCCCGGACTTGCGAACTCTTGGCTCCGCGATCTTTAGGGTTTTCCCTGCCCGTATCTAGCTTCAACAAGTTCCTAAACTCAGAGTTGCGTAGCACGGCATCCAGCCTTGCGGCTAAGCCTGCTCTCGTAAGCCCTCCGCGGCAGAGGCACTTACCGCTCACGGCACAACCACTTGGCAAAGCCTGCTCTCGTAAGCCCTCCGCGGTAGAGGCATTTTCCTTGTTCGTTACCTTCGAATCGCTTAACTTACGTTAACGAGCGCCTCGAACGAGTCGATCAGATACTGGTGTCGCTCTAACTCTCTACGCACGTGCTTGAAGTCGCAAATTCAGGTCTTCATGCATCGTCTGCATCGAGGCTAGGGCGTCGCACTTTCATTGTGCACCTATTCGAAGTTCGCAAACTCGAGTCCTCGAGTACCGCACAACGGGGCCGGAGTTAGGCTAAGCGTTCACCGGTTTTCTTAAAACTTTCTAGCTATTCGCCTTGCTCTTGGTTTCTGTTCGTCCTTGTCTTTTGCTACTTTTTTGCAGAAAAGCCGCTCGGTACGACTCTCGCTCTGATTCAACCGCCGCTTTCGGCGGTCTTGAGTCGCTCGGCCACTCCACGGAAGACCCTCTCCTCGGTCATTTGGGACTTGAGCTGAATTTCGCAACCCCGTGACGTTTCGTTTTCAGTTCCTTTCTTAGCGTTGGTTTTCCAAAACCTCGTTGGTCTTCGCTTCAGAGCGCTCCCAGCGTCTGAGCATGTCTTTTATCCGCAACGACCAGACGGCTCCGGTTAACAAGCGGTGCACCACCGATGGAGTTCGCCCACCGTAGTCGATTCTCATCATAACGGCATGCCCACCGTAGTCGATTCTCATCGCAACGGCACTCGGCGCGGATCCGCACCCGCCTAGGCGACACCAACGCTGCACGGGTCCATGCCCGGATAAGATTTCGCCTCGCACGTTTTGCCTGCGGCTAAGGTCCCGATCGCCTTCCCTGGTTAGCGGTCTTAGCCACAGCGGGGCTGCACTTGCCCGCACACGTCTTTTTTATCCATGCTACGTCCTTCCTGGCACGGTAATCCAGAGCAATGCACCACCAACGGAGTCTTGCCCACCGTAAGCCGATTCTCATCGCAATGGGCACTCCTAGCGTCGGTTCCACATTCGCCGAGGTGACACTAACGCTATTGGGGGATGTACCCGGAAAAAAATTGTGTCTTGTGCGGGTAGGTCGTCTTTTGCGTGTTTTCAAAACTCGCTTTGCTCTTCTTAGAGCCTGTTCTTGCTCTCTTTTTCCCCTTGCTGGCTCGTTTCTTGTTTGTCTTCTGCAGGAAATACAGGAACGGGGAACATCAGACTCCGGTGATGGTTGTGGCGAGGTTCCAGGCTTCCCCACCAAAACCGACGCCTCGCATCCTCTCTTCCGGGTTTGTTCGCGCATGCTCGTGGACTAATTCACCTCACCACAGATGATTTCTTGCCTTTGCCCCAGATCGACCTTCACAGTTTAGCTAAGTCAAGGCAAGGCGCCACCAACGGAGTCCCCGCCCACCGTAGTCGATTCTCATCGCAACGGCATGCCCATCGTAGTCGATCCTCATCGCAACAGGCACTCAAGCGTCGGTTCGACTTGCCAAGACAACGCTAACACCGCCGCAAGGAATACGTCATGGGTAAAGCGTTGATTTCACACGTTCTCTTGCGGCTCGTTGCGTGATCGGGTTGTGATTCACCCGCGACCGGCGGTTCTTCGCCCGAGCGCAGATTCGTCCCATGACGAGCTCCGTGCTCGGGCCGGATCACCTCAAGACTGGCGCTCTTCGCCAGAGCGCTGGCTCACCGCACGTCTTCGCCTGGTCACACTTTCTGGTTCCTTTAACGAGCTCCGTGCTCGGGGACTAGATCTCCTTACTTGGTTCCTTTGGTGAGCTCTACGCTTGGGGACTGGGTCACCTTCCTCTCGACGTATTGTGCGCTCCCGCACACGATCTACGTCTGGGGGCACATCACCTTCGCTCCTGAGCGTGACATTCGCTCGAGAGCGCAATCTCTATTTTCTCGGGCAAGCTCTAGCCTGAGAGGAGGATCCCTATCTTTCCTAGACATCAGATATGCGGATGCAGAAGACGAGTCCATCTCGCGACTTGTTATGATCATTCTTCCTAAGATCTCGATCTTACCGGATCACGGTGGTACGCTCTTCACTACTAAGAATCCAATCCCTCCTTGATGACGCTCACCTCAAGGAGATGATTCACCTCACTTCCTTCGATTTTGTATCGAGGGTGGGTACTCGCTCGGATGATGTCGTTTCGCTCGACGCAACAGAAGTTGTTTCGGCGCCCGGCCGGGTTTGTTCCGTCTCGAACAAGTTTGTTCGGCTGAACCATAACATGTTCTGATCGCTTTGTTGCACGCCTTTGTAGCGAAAAAATACCCTCTTCAGTGACTTGGAGTCTCAAGGGAAGACCCCACTCTAGTGAGTCCTTCCACTTGAGTCTCGGGCTAGCTGTCGGGGATTAAATCACGGCCCATTGCCATGGCCCACTCCCGACGAATCCAATCGAGCACCTACCAGGGCCCGGCCCACTGGAAGGTTCTATCGAGCCCATGTGCATCCGCCAACGCCTTCTGGCCGCACGGTGCGTAATGGCCTAGGATTCCTGCTTGAGTCCGACTCGAACAAGAGTTCTCAGACGGCCGTGAAGACCCGGACGTGGTTTTCCTGATTGGACTAGGAGTCGTGATCCCCAAGACTAGAGTATGCCTTATCTACCTCGGGATATATTTGGCATGTCTTGAGTTCATTCACGATCTCGTAGTTAGCCCTACCGATATTCCCGATGGGTCGGTTTGCTCAGCACTATATAAACAGGGGCCCTTTGGCGTTTAGGGAATCCCTTGGCATTAAGTTTTACATCTTAGCATCTAGCTTAGAGCTTTGGCACTTGTACGTGCATAATCTCGCCGAGACTTGTTCGTCTCGTCGAGCCACCTCTTGTATTCATCCCTGATATATAAGAAAGGCTGGACGTAGGGCTATTATCTCTCCTGAGAGGCCTGAACCAGGATAAAAACCCTTGTCTCCTGTTCGTTGTTGTTCATGGTTGTTCGGCGTGTCTCCTATCTCACTTCTAAAGAACCTTAGCGACTTGAGATCGTTATCTCAACCGTCGACATGTCTATGCTAGCTGCTCTCACCCATCTATCTCCACATCACTTCTATCTCATGACGACAGTGATGCAGCGACTTGTGTAGCAACTTCGCTTTGGCTATGTCTCGCCCACCTCGTTGGATAGGGAGAACATGGTGGAAATCTTTACCGTGTGTGGAAGTACAAGCCTCAGTCATTACAAATAGTTACCGACAGTTTTTAGGAAACCCTTGGCCATTCACTCTCGGCCATCTAAAAGAATAGCCGACGGTTAAAAGAAAACCCTTGGTCATTCAAGGGAATGACCGACGGTTGAAATAAACTCTCAGTCATTCATGGTGATGGCCGACAGTTAAAATAAAACCTTCGGCCATTTGAGAGAACCCTCGGCCATTCAAGGAATGACCGAAGGTTTAAAGCAAAACACTCGACCATTGTATACAAAATGATAGGAGTTAAAAAGGAATGCATGTACAATTTTAAACAACAAGTGTGTGAGGTGAGATGGCTAGGTGGGAGAGTTTTATTCAATAGGTATGTCGGTGTAATAAATACCAGGGTGCAAAGAGTCCTGTAAAGATCAAGCGGGCCCCACGCGTCAGGCGGGCGACAAGGCCCCAGCGCATGGACGAGCCCCTCAGGGCGCCGGGCGAGGGCCCCACATGTCAGGTGGGCGATCAGACCCCAGCGTGTGGGCGAGCCCCACGGCGTATCAAGCGGCCCCACGCGTCGCGGACGACAAGGCCCCAGTGGCGTGGCGAAGCCCCTTAGACGCCGGGCAAGGGCCCCACACGTCGGTGGGCGATCGACCTCCCAGCGTGGGCGAGCCCCTGGCGTATCATTGCTGCCCCACGCGTCAGGCGGGCGACAAGGCCCAGCCGCGTGGCGAGCCCTTAGAAAACTAGGCGAGGCCCCCACGTCAGGCGGACGACGAGGTCGGCGTGTGGCGAAGCCCATCAGCCAGCCGGCGAGGGCCCCACGCACCGGTGGGCGTGTGGGCGAGCCTCCTCTGCAAGATAGGGCCCCCCCATCGCAGCGGGGCCCCGTGGCGAGAGCGTTACGGAAGGAGTCTTCGGCGAGGCTCTCCCTGCTGCGAAGGACGAGCGCATTAATGCGACATCACGCAGCGGATAGACAATGGAAGAAATGATTACCGCTTCTGATGACTTCGCAGTCCGGCGGGCATCCATCGTGGCGCAAAAGAATTGACCGCAGAGAGAAGGTTTGCTTGAGATGGCCGCCTGCCGAGGAAGCAGCCGGGCCCCACCCATAGCCTCACCGGTGTATTTGCGGCGGGTCAGGCCACTTGCGGCACGCGAGGCTGCGCCGCTTCGGCGTAAGCGCTGACATGTTTCGTCTCTCCTGTCGTGTCTCGTCAGTGTACTAAGAGTACTGTACTGCCTACCCCCTCGACTCTCTCCGCCAGTTCAAAGCTTGTATAGAAGGAGAGGAGAGAGAGGGAAGAGGGTACGTTGCACTAGCATACATGCATCCGAAACATTCTGTAAACACATTCCATTCAACCACAACAACAAGAGAGCTAAGGCTCAGCAGGAGTAGGACTATTACCCGCAGGGGTCCGAACACAGGTAATCCCTGTGTTGCTCCATGTCTTTGCGTCTGTGCTCAATCGAATCGAAAGCGCTGGTGATAGGCTAGCAGAATAGAAATATGACCAGGGGTGTGATCCGCAGTGGTTGAGCGGTGAACACGCCGTCAAGGTCATGGGTTCGAATCCTATGTAACACACATTTACAATTAACTTGATTTAATGGAAAAAAATGATGTCAAAGTTCAAGTATGTATAGAGAGGTTCATCCTGATAGGAAAATATTTTTTCTATTTTATTCGTTAAATTTGGTCCTATTTATTCCACCACATTTCCCTAGTGTTTACCATTTCCATCGGTGTATTAAAGCTGCTCACTCATACTTTTCTTGAGTGTTCTCTATTTTCGACGATAAGTTAAAGTCACTCACCCATGCATTTTCCGAGTGCTTCAAAAACTGCAGTTAAATTCATTCCCGAGGGTTTCGTCGGTAATTGCACGAATTACCCACCATGGGTGGCCGAGGGGAAGTTACCGACGGTATATGCTCGGCCATATATATGTCCTACGGTATTTTCTAATGGCCGACAGTATTTGCACACTCGGTAAAAGTTAGAATTCTAGTAGTGCTTGGAGAAGGAGGCAGCGTCTGTAAACAGTGGATGACATCGCTTCGGATTGGATAGTGAATTGTGGATGTCAGTGCTCCACAGCGCGGAGGATAGCGAATGTGGCTGGCGGTGCTCTGGATTAACTCAGGCGGAAGGTCGCATAGCACAACAACAAATAAGGCATGGTGTAATTCAAGCTCAGCGCGATGAAAGTCAGCTTCGACAAGGGTGATGCCTGTTGGGCTCCTGGGTCATGATGGTCCACGGTGATGCTATGGGGGCAGCACATGACAGCTGAGGCAACACAACAAATGGGTGAGGAAATGGTTAGGTGATGGCGGGCTCCATCTACAATGGTCCATGGCGGCCCTTCATTGATCAGCAGCAGGGACGCTAGCACAAGGCACCACAACAGGGTGGCTAGTGCATAGCGCCGAGAGAGAGAGAGAGAGAGAGAGAGAGAGGCAGAGAAGAGGGGTTTGGATGGTGTGGTTCACCATGTCATTAGTTTACAAATGAGTTCAGCTCGATGTCCACGTGTGCAACTGTGTCCGTGTGATGTAAAATGGCCACATGGACACCGCATCATTCAAAATCATTTTCATACCCTGATTTTAACCGGTCAAGTGGCCAATTCAGCACGGTTTTGAAAGTTGTGTCAATCAAGCCTAATTTTAGACCAGAGGGATAATTTAACACGTGAAATTTGATGGACTAAATCCACACTATTTTGTACCTTTTTTTTTTTAAGGATGACTGATGTCAGAATTTATTGAGATACGAATCTTAATAAGAATCTAGTACGAATCTTAATACTCGATTAGCATACAAAACTTCTCTGGATTAAACTAGCAAAAATCTATTGAGATGTCCACTTATCAAAGAGGCCGGCCGTTTAGAAGCCAGAACTCTCCACTTCGCACGGAACTGGTTCGGCTCGGTGCAGGCCAAGCAGAATTTTAGGTACGTACGAACATGGGGTAGCACAGAGAACGCGTAGGGGGCAGAGATTCTGAACACACGTATCCTTGTTCTCTCACGGGAAACGAACGTGTCAGCAGTATGTATCTCGTTTGCAATCCAAGCCAGAAACCCATCCATCCATCCACACAACACAAGCCCGGCCTATTATTATTCACGCACGCATATATATATGCACACCCAAGACCCAACGCGGCAACGGTTGGTAGGTCAACACCCGATGGGCAATGGTCACGCATGTATCCAAACCAGGTGGCCATCACATGGCAGTATGGCACCGAGCGAACGGCGCGAATTGAACAGGCGACAACCACCCCGTGAACGTGCTCTGCCGCTCGCTGCCTCCCCGCCCCTGCTACCGGTGCTCACCTGCGGACCCGGCCGGCACTAGCGCGAAAGAACTAGCAATGGATTGAACGCGCTAGCACGCACATACGTTTTCTCGCTCTATATATTCTTAATACACTGAAACGACTGCTATTATTCGTTTCAAACAAATAGCGATTCGTACAAACTAAATTTTCTCATCAATGATGGTCGATGGGTCAATAGTGAACTTTTTGCACGCAATCTTTGTGGTTATGATAGATTCAGCAGCGATCGTTGCCGCATGTATCCCGTAGTTTATTGCTAGCACTAAACCGAAAATAGAAAGACATGTAGATAGGGTTATCTGTGTCGGTTTTAACTTGTAACCGATGTCAAATTACATCGAGATTATTTGTGGATGCCTGTAGCCTGATAACCGGCCCAATGACGACCGATGTCAATTACATCGAAATTATTTGTGCATATATGTAGCCGATGTGTTTCATGCATGTAAACTAACTGTCTTTTCGCTAATAAAATTACAATGTACAAATCATCAAGGTGCTTCAATACGAAGAAGATGGGGCCCGGACACGTATACTAGCCTCCATGAAGTTCCGGCAATGGATGCATCGGACCATCAGGCTACTTACGTACCTTCGTAACTGTTGGAGATTAAGGATTTGCGGAATAGATGTGTTGTATTGATCAAGGGTGGAATATATATAGAGTACAGAAGATGGGCCTCCCCAAGGCCCATATACTCTAACACTCCCCCGCAGTCTGAACGGCACTAAGCGGTTAAGACTGATACAAAGCAAACACACACTTCCCCGCAGTCTGAACGGCACTAAGCGGTTGAGACTGATACAAAGCAAACACACTCCCCCGTAGTCAAAACAAAGTGTCCATCAAACAAAGTATCCATCACTCCCCGCAATCGAACGGCAGAGTATACGGACGCTCAGTGGACCAAACTCGGTGAAGACCGGTGGGCAGCCCTTGGTGAAGATGTCGGCGTCATCGCGATGGCGTCGGGACATGGAGAACACGGACTTGACCAAGAGCCACCCGCCTCGAACGAAGTGTAGGTCGATCTCGACATGCTTGGTGCGTCCGGTGCCGCTGACCGGGTTGGTGGAGAGGTAGACCGCTACCGCGTTGTCGCGAGATCTGACGGTAGCAAGCGAAGGGGACCGTGAAGCTCGTGCATAAGCTGCCAGAGCGCAAGCCTCACCACACCATTGGCGACGACGCGTATTCTCGCCTCGCGTATTTGGACCGGAGGCAAGTAGCCGGGCGCTTAGAGGACCAGAGACCAAGTTGCCGCCGAGGAACACGCCAGTAACTCGAGGTGGACTTACGAGTGTCGGGATACCGCCATCAAGATCTGAATAGACAAAGTGAGATCAACAGCCTCGGTGCGATGTAGGAACAGACCAAGCGCAAGTGTGCCCTGAAGGTAGCGAAGGATGCGCTTCAGGGCAGCAAAGCGAGGCTCTCGGGGATCATGCATGAAGAGGCAGACCTGCTGGACAGCATAAGTGATATCTGGGCGGGTGAAAGTGAGATACTGAAGAGCACCTGCTAAACTGCGGTAGAGCGTCGCGTTAGAGACAGGAGCTCCATCAGCAGAGAGCTTGGACTGAGTGTCCACCGGAGTGTTGCAGGGCTTGCAATGTGACATGCCGGCACGGTCCAAAATATCTAGAATGTCTTGTCATTGTGAGAGATGCATGCCACCGATCGTGGATCGAACCGAGACTCCCAAGAAGTGATGCAGGGCCCCTGATCCTTGAGAGAGAACTCACATCGAAGGGCGAAAGAACGGTCTTGTCGGAAGAAGCAATCGAGGCGGTCAGACAATGTCATCCACATAGAGCAGAAGATAGGCGGTGTCGGCGCCACGGTGAAAGACAAGCGGTGATGTGTCGGCCTTTGCTTCAACAAAGCCCGAGAGAGCGAGATGAGAAGCAATCCTGCTGCACCATGCTCGGGGTGCCGCTTGCACCATATAATGACTTGTTGAGTCGACACACATGATCTGGAAGGGATGAATCGACAAAGCCGGATGGTTGAACACAGTACACTGTCTCTGTAAGGGTGTCATGCAAAAAGGCATTGTTGACATCCAACTGACGGATAGACCAGCCGCGAGAGAGAGCCAATGTGAGAACAGTCCTGATGGTGGCCGGCTTGACAACAGGGCTGAACGTCTCGTCGAAGTCAACACCAGGACGCTGGGTGAACCCGCGAAGAACCCAACGAGCCTTGTACCGATCGAGAGAACCATCTGCATGAAGCTTGTGCTTGAAGATCCACTTGCCGGTGACAACATTGGCGCCAGGGGGACGTGGAACAAGGTCCCACGTGCGGTTGGCCTGGAGAGCATCGAATTCCTGGCTCATAGCGTCGCGCCAATTGGGATCTGACAGCGCACCACGGTATGTCTTCGGGACAGGAGACAATACGGTGGCGTGAAGGTTGAGACGCTCCCGGGGCCAAACGGAGAGTCCGGCCTTCCGACGAGTGACCATATGATGAGTATTGATCACTACGGGAGGGGGCACATCACTAGCAACAGCCTGTGGAGCAAGTCCAACAGGGGCAGTGATATGCAGGGTGAGGCCCTGCTGGCAACAACCTGGGGCATAAAGCCAACAGGGGCAGCAGGGGCGGGCCCGCTGGCAACCGCCTGTGGCGGGGAACCGACAGGGGCAGCGAAAACCGACCAGGTGGCACCGCTGGCAACAACCTGCGGAGTAGATCCAGCGGGGCGGCGGTGGCAATGAGCGATCGTCTTGGCGTAGTAGCGGCGGTGGGCGTGACCACTGGTGGGGCAGAGACAACCGTCGTCGCAGGAATGGCACCGCTGGCAACAACCTGCGGAGGGGATCCAGCAGGGGCAGCGGTGGCAATGAGCGGTCGTCTTGGCGTAGCAGCGATGGCGGCGTGACCACCGTGGGCAGAGATACCGTCGTCGCAGGAGCGGCCGACGTGACCACTGGCGGGGCAGAAGTACCTGCAGAGAAGGTCGAGCGACGGACTCCTATAGGCATAGGAGGAGGGCTGTCGGACTCTAGGAGAAAGTCGAGATCAGAAGGGGTGGACGGGGTGGAGGTGCCGGAGGCGAGGGGGAAGCTCGACTTGTCAAAAGTCACATGTCAAGAAATGATGATGCGGTTGGACGAGAGATCCAAACAGCGCCAACCTTTGTGATCGGATGGATAACCGAGGAAGACACAAAGGGTAGAGCGAGGGGCGAGTTTGTGCGGGGCAGTGCTAGAGAGGTTAGGGTAGCATGCACAGCCAAACACGCGTAGGTCGTCGTAAGAGGGGTGGATGTGGTAAAGGGCGAAGTGAGGAGTGGGGTGGGATAGGGTGGAAGTGGGACGAATATTGATGAGGTAGGTGGCGGCGTGGAGAGCCTCGACCCAGAAGGAGGGGGGAGGCTCGCCTGGAACATAAGGGAACGCATCACATCATTAGTGGTGCGAATGGCGCGTTCAGCCTTACCGTTCTGAGGAGAAGTGTAGGGACAGGACATGCGGAAGACAACGCCGTTGGTGAGGAAGAAGGAGCGAGAAGTGGAGTTGTCAAACTCGCGACCGTTATCAGATTGGACACATTTGACGGTGGTGCCAAACTGAGTCCGAACATGGGCAAAGAAATGGGAGATAGTGGGGAAGGTGTCAGACTTCAGACGAAGGGAAAAGGTCCACATGTAATGAAAGCAGTCATCAACAATGATGAGATAATACTTGTAACCTGAGACACTAAGAACGGGAGAGGTCCACAGGTCACAATGGATTAAATCAAAATTGTGAGCAGCTCGAGAGGTGGAAGAGACAAAAAGAAGACGGACATGACGACCAAGCTGACAGGCATGACAGAGGTGGTCAGGAGGATCCTTAGGGCAGGGGATAGTAGACGAGCTAGCTAAACGAGAGAGAGTCGCATGGCCTGGGTGACCAAGACGACGATGCTAGAGAGATGTGGTGGAGGTGCTGGTAATAAACGCCTGGGAAGGAGGGGTGGAAGGGTGGAAGGAGTAAAGGTCCCTGAGCTATTGCACCTAACAATGATACGTCGAGACGAAGATCCTTGATGAGACAGGCCTATCGGGTCGAACTCAACAGAGCAACCTTGGTTATCTATGGTGAACTCGACTAATGTAAATGAGGTTTTTATTATGTGAGGGGTGACAAGAATATTGCGAAGAGTGAGATCCCTATCACCTAAGGAAAAAGAAAGATGACCAGTGGAGGTGACCGGTAGGCGAGACCCGTTGCCAACAATGATGTTGGTCGGTGAAGGAGGGTAGGGTGGATGGGAAGAAGCGAGGTTACCAGCATCGGTAGTCATGTGAGAGGTCGCCCCGGAGTCCATGTACCACTCCTTGCAGACGGGGCCTGCGAATGTGCGAGGCGGTGGGACGCGATTAGAGCGAAAGGCGACGACGCTGTGGTGCCGATGTGTCCGCTCAAGGTGGGGCCTTGTGACGGAGAGGAGACAAGACGGGCATGCGACCGTTGGAGGACGGCGACATCGCAGGCAGGCAAGGACGGCGCCTGCGCCGAGCATGCCCGCAAGGCACTCGTGGCAGAGGCCGTGGCCGCACTGGAGAAGTGCGTGCCCCTGGTCGTCATAGCGGAGGAGACACCGAGAGCAGCACGACGCCTGTGGCACAGGGGTCGCTCCCCCAATAGTAGGGGAACAGGGGCGCCGAGGTGAGGAGCCGAGCGAGGTCACGCTCGGGAGGGCGATGGCCTGCGTATGCAGTGCAGCGACTGTCTTAGGGTCTTCAGCGGGGGCGCCTGGGCCAAGACCAATCTCGGGAACAGTGACAAGGGGTCCCGTCGAAGAGCAGTTGGTGTAGGCTCCGAGTAGTCCGCCTGAGCCAAAGTGAGCGGAGGGAGCCAAGCCTGGCGGCCAAGAGATGGCCGAGCCACCTGAGGGAGCCAAGCCGGGGGCCCAGAGGAGGGCCGGGCCGCCTGGCGCAGCCGAGCCGAGGGGCCAAAACGGGGCCGAGCCGCCCTGGGTTTGCGCAGCCGAGCCGAAGGGCCAAATAGGCCGAGCCGCCTGGTAGCCGAGCCTACCGGCATGCACCAAGGCGCAATGCTGAGCCAGTCTGGAGCCGAGCCACCCGGCGCGACTGAAGTCGGAGCTGCCAAGACAAATGAGCGGGCGCCTAAAGAGGCCCGAGCCGCCGGGCCGACCAAGGAGCAGATCGGGAGAGGGATTTAGGGTTCCCTCTCCCCATTGGCGGCGCCGGCTGTGCGGAGCGCTTCGCCGAAGCGCCCATGGCAACGGACGCCGGGCTGAATGGAGGAGGTGGCGCCGGGCGGCGGCATGGTGCCTCGCGCGGCCGGGCGGCGGTTGAGCTAACGGCGGCGGCGGCGACGCCAAGCGGTTCATGAGCAACGGCGCCCATGAAGGAGCCGACGCCGAGCCGGGGTAGGCGGCGGGTCCGTGGTCGGGTGGTGGCGCGAGGTGAACACCGGTGGAGGCCGGGGCGGCGTCGTCGGGGCGGCGCCGGGGTTGGGGATGACGACGGCTGCGGGTCCGCCAGATCCGGACGGGGGAAGAGTGGCGGCTTCTCCCAATCCAGGTACGCCAGGAAGAGCGAGGCCGGTGGCCAGCAATGCGGCCTGAACCTCGTCGGGAAGAGAGCGGACGGCGGCGACGATTTGATCGACGGCGAGGTCCGCGAGTTGGACAGCGGTTAGAGGGGCAGGAGGGTTGACGACCGTGGTGGACGACACCGAGGGTGGCGCCGTCAGGTCGGCAGTCGTGGAGAGAGAGGTCATGGGAGGAGGATCCGTGAGTTCAGCCATGGCGGCGCCGGCGGCTGAAGAATTAGGGTTAGGGTTTCGAAAGAGGCTCTGATACCATGTTGGAGATTAAGGATTTGCGGAATAGATGTGTTGTATTGATCAAGGGTGGAATATATATAGAGTACAGGAAATTGGCCTCCCCAAGGCCCATATACTCTAACAGTAACAGTATAGGATGATCGATCGCACACCTGGTGTGTGTAGGTATATAGGCATTCATTTCCCAGCTGCCACTATCTGTGTCGGACCCGGTCTAAATGACCGAACCCTAATGTGTTATACAGTACTAGTCCCAGAAGATCATGGCTAGTACACACATCAACAGAACTGGTATATTGCCTTCGAATTACATTATTACAACGTAGGGGACTACGGGTCCCAAAAGGAGTCACAATTTAATACATCAAGCACGGCACGTAGGCCGAGGTACAGAGTTACACAGACGGTCACACAAGGACCTAACATAGCGCAACTTTATTCTAGCTAGTGGCCTAATCCACAGGCAACGGCGGTAGGAAACACGCAACCCTACTCTTCGTCTTCGTAGTCCTCCTCCTCCTCGTAGTCCGAGTCTTCCTCAAAGCGTAGTCGTGGGGAGCTCATGGCTATTGAAATTTTTAAAGGAAAAAGGGAAAACAGGGTGAGTACAAAGGTACCCGCAAGTCGAGAATATATGCGGATGGGGTTTAGTACAAGAGGAGGGCTTAGGATATTTTGCAGAAATGCATTTATTTATCCTAGTTTTGACAAACACTTTGGAAACCTTGAATCTCAACATTTCCTTTGGGCTCTTCTCAAACGGTTCTCGCCACTTGGCCTCAGGGCCATAGCGAGAACAAAATTCTTCTTCTTTTCTTTTCTCCAAACTTGCTGAGTCGGTTTTCAAGTGACACTTTCCGATAGGCCGATACCCATTTCGGAATATCACCGGTGGCTCCCAGCTCAAACGGAATCTTTCTCAAAACCTTTCTCAAATCCATTCTCAACTCCTTTGTTTAAATCCCTTTTTCAAAAATGGTTTTTAAATGAAGAATCTACCATATAATCAGTCCCATCGCACGCTCATAACCGCGAGCACGGCTATCACGACAGTTTTAACTCTGCAGAGTGGGTACGCTTTACCCTCGAGAGGCTACGCACCCATTCGGTGTTTCGCCACAAGACCATCAACCACGAGGGCCAACGATCGGGTCCGTCCTATACCGGAGCTCGAGGTCGCACTGTAATGGCTCCGTTCATAGGATTATAGGATGAGCAGTCCTTAGACTAGGGGAGAGTTTATATTTTAGCCTAGTAAAACCCGGTGCCATACTGCACCAACTGACAAAATATCTCCCTAGTCGGAAAGATTTTGGGGTAAGAGGAAAACCTTTTCCTATCCAGCATCACCCTTGATGCGCTATCCTTTAAATCATCCTTCCCCAAACATTTCTCAACAATATCTCATTTCACACAAATGATTGCATCATTCCGCATAAATGATTTTTAAGCAGTTATCCTACCTCAACAAGGCGTTTAAATATTAGCAATTCATATTTTTAACCTTAGGTTTATCCTACCATACTTCTTACCTTTTCTATTTGGCATAATAACTAATTCTAGCAAATACGGCGTTTATCTTTTAAACTAGCATGCATATTTTCAAATCTAATAAATATTTTCTAAATAACCGAAAATGGCTTCTCAATATGATCAAAGAGGGGGACTTGCCTTGGTCGGACGACGGGTAGGAACAACCAGCGACGTCGGTCGGGTCTACAGCACCTTGGCCCCCTACTCGAGCACGATCCACACATACAAATGAAAGTAATAAGTACATCGGGCATAAAATGTTTTATGCATTTTATTTTAAATAGAGATGTTAGTTTATTTTGCATGCACATGAAATAATGAACCTAAGCACTTGGACTAATAGAAATGCAATGGTTATAAGGGTGTGGCATTGATTAATATTTTTATAAAATCCAGATTGCTGCAAAGTATTTTTGAGAATTTTTACAGAATTTTGGAATGACTTTTGATATATTCCACAAAATCTTTTCTGCTAGAATCTATTGCATTCGCTTTTGGAAATAAAAATAAAAATATATATATATAAAAAAAAAAAGAAGGCCGGCTTGGCCAGTCGGCCCAGCACGGAGAGAGACCCACGGCCCGGCACCGGCTCGGGACTTCCTCCCCAAATCCCCCCCATCGTCGTCAACCTCGGGCCGAGGCGGCAATGAAGCGAGGGCAGGCGAACCGACCACCGCGACCGATTCAGCGGGGAGAGGAAGAGGGGCGACGGCGATGCTAAAGAAGGTCTCGGCGTGACGAGGCTCACCCGGCCGACGGCGAGATCTTGGCGGCGAGCAGGGGATCCGGTGGTGGCGCTTCTTGTCTCGGCGGTGCTCGGGACTCTGACGAGAGAGAGAGAGATGGTGAGGGGAGACGCGGTGCTACACTGGTAGCCAAGAGGAGCTCACCGAGGAGAAGGCGAGGCACTGCACGGCGCTAGGCGAGGAGAAACAGGTAGCAGGCGGGTTTATAAGCGAGGGTGGCTCGGCGGAGCAGCTCGATCTTTAGTGTCGCCGGTGAGCACAATGAGCGGGAGACACCGATAGACCTTCGCTATTGCTCAACAATGGCGGCGAACGATGGCGCGCTGCGGCGGCTGCTTGGCGCGGGCGATGGCGTGGCGAGGCATGGTCAAGGCGCGTCTCCGGTAATAGGTGGCACCAAGCGACGGGCGACAATGGCGGAGGTAAGCGGTGGAGTAATAAGCTAGGCGGCGCGACGGGGAGTTATGGCGGGCAGCGGCGGTTTGCAGAAGTGAGGCGGTCGGCGAGGCCTTGGCCGGGCGCAAGCGAGGCGACGGGCGCGGGCGGACTGCCGGCAAGCCTTGGCAGCGGCGACACGCTGCCCGGGAGTGAGAAGGGAGCGGGAAGGGGCTGCAGGAGAGCGAGGCGAGGAGAGAGAGAGAGACGAGAGCGAGACGACTCTCGAGGAAGGGGAAAACGACGGGAAGGATCGGACCGGGGACCCGTCGGTCGAGGGCGATGGAGAGGAGGCGGCGGGCCCATCGGTCGGGCAGACGGATGGCGCGAAATGGGCCGGGAAGTGGGCATGTGGGGAGAACAGAGGAGGAGGAGAGAGTGGGCCGGGAAAACTCGGCCGAGAGAGAGAAGAGATTTCTCTTTTATTTTCAGATATTGTTTTCTCTTTTCTTCTTTCAAAAGTTTAACAAAATTTATTTAAAATACTTTTAAACAACTGACACCCAAGACAATGATTTTCACTTTAAAATTCTTGACTCAAACCAATTCCGAAGGTTGAATGCACTAATGATGCCAAGATGATTTTATATCGCTTAAGCAGTTTTAATATTCAAATTATGTATTTTTATGAAATTATTAACGTGCCAAATTTGGTTTTGAAAATTTGGGATGTTACAAACCTCTCCCTTAAGGGAATCTAAATCCCGAGATTGATTCTTTCTTAGCTTGACTCAGGAACTCGGTGAAGGTCCTCTTCACGCTCCCACGTGGCTTCTGCCTCAGAGTGGTTACTCCACTGAACACGGCAAAACCGAAACATTTTTCTCCGGGTTTTGCGCACAGCCATATCCAGAATCTTGACCGGATATTCTTTAAGCGTTAAATCAGGCTGCAGGTCTGCCTTATCCAATGGTAACTGCTCTTCTGGCACACGAAGGCACTTCTTTAATTGAGATACATGGAACACGCTGTGCACATCTGACAGGTACTCAGGTAGCTCCAACTGGTACGCCACTTCGCCTCTACGGGCTAAGATTTGAAAAGGACCAATATATCTTGGAGCTAGTTTGCCACTCACACGGAACCGACGCATGCCTTTAAGAGGGGACACGCGTAGGTACACAAAATCTCCTTTGGCAAACTTCAAGTCACGTCGACGCTTATCGGCGTAACTTTTACTCGCCTTGATTACCGTCTTGACCTCTGCTGGATTAACTTTACTTGCTCTTCGGCCTCTTGCAAGATATCTAAACCAAACACTTTGGTTTCACCGGTCTCCTGCCAGTACAAAGGGGTACGGCACTTTCTACCATACAAGGCTTCATAGGGTGCCATTTGGATACTTGATCGATATTTGTTGTTATAAGCAAACTCCAAGAAATGGCATTTGCTATCCTAGCTATTTGGGTTAGCAGGCACATGCCCTCAACATATCCTCAAGTATTTGATTAACTCTTTCAGTTTGACCATCGGTTTGGGGATGAAACGCAGTGCTGAAATTCAGACGGGTTCCAAGCGACTCATGGAGCTTGTCCCAGAATTTGGAGGTGAACTGGCACCTCGGTCGAGACAATCTTCTTTGGCACCCCATGCAAGCAGACTATCTTGCTCATGTACAAGTCACCAACTTGCTTCGGTGTATGTGGTTGGACAGGATGAAGTGCGCAACTTTGGTGAGGCGATCGGCGATTACCGGATGGAGTCATAGCGGATTGAGTTTTGGGTAACCCGACAATGAAATCCATCCCCACTTCTTCCCACTTCCATTCAGAAATTTTGAGCGGTTGCAACAGACCAGCAGGTCTTTGATGCTCGGCCTTCACTCTTTGGCAGATGTCGCAGAGAGCGACATACTCGGCGATCTCTCTTTTCATTCCATCCACCAATAGGTGGTTTTGAGATCGACATACATCTTGGTACCTCCGGGATGGATAGAGATTGGACTTTCATGAGCTTCTTTTAAAATTACTTCTTTAAAGGGATTCATTGTTTGGTACAAAGATTCTCTTCTTAAACCGAGAGGGTTCCTTCTTCATTTATGGAAAAATCCGGTGCCTTATTCTTTTAAGTCTCTCTTTAATTTCAAGAACTTCTTCGTCACCTTTTGAGCTTCTTTGATTTGGTTCATTAAGGTGGGTTGTAATTCGAGCATATTTATTTGGCCTACCCCAACCCTTTCCAAGTTGAGTTCGGATAATTCTTTAATTAGTTCAAGTTGATCTTCTTTAAACATGAGATGATTGCAATAGAACGCTAGGCTTAAGGCATCACCACCACATTGGCTTTGCCGGGATGATAATGGATTCCCACATCATAGTCTTTGATTAACTCCAACCACCTTCTTTGCCTTAGATTGAGATCAAAGTTGAGTGAAGATGTATTTAAGACTTTTGTGATCGGTGAATATTTCAGTTCTATTGCCAATTAGATAATGCCTCCAAATTTTTAGAGCATGAACCACGGTGCTAGCTCGAGATCATGAGTGGGATAATTTTGCTCGTGGGGTTTCAGTTGCCTTGATGCATAAGCAACAACTCTCCTTTCTTGCATCAACACGCTTGACCTAGGCCTTGCCTAGATGCATCCTGAAATATTTCAAAATCCTTGCGGATATCGGGCAAGATTAGCTTTCGAGCGAAGTTAGCGACCTTTTTAACTCTTGAAGCGGCCTCACACTTTTCATTCCACTCAATTTATTTTCCTTTTAAGGAGGTTGGTTAAGGACGAGAGATTTTGAGAAATTTTCAATGAACCGCGGTAATATCCGCCAATCCAAGAAAACTCCTTACTTGCTTTATTGATTTAGGATGCTTCCACTCGACAACCGCCGTGACTTTTTGGGATCAACGGCAACACCTCGGCCGATATTACATGACCAAGGAAGGTCACTTCCTTCATCCGAACTTCGCACTTGCTCGACTTGGCATACAACTGATTTTCTCTTAACCTCTCCGTAACCTTAGAAGATGAATTTCGTGCTCCTCTTGATTTAGAGAAGATTAGAATATCATCAATGAACACAACCACAAACTTATCCGGAAAATCCATGAACACCTTGTTCATTAGATTCATGAAATCTGTTGGAGCGTTGGTTAGACCAAACGACATCACCGTGAACTCATAGAGGCCATATCTTGTGGTGAAAGCTGTCTTTGGAATGTCGGTGTCTTTAATTTTTATTTGGTGATAACCCGACCTCAGGTCGATTTTTGAAAAGATGCAAGCTCCTTTCATTTGATCAAACAGATCATCAATTCTGGGAAGAGGATACTTATTCTTGATTGTTACTTCATTTAAAGATCGATAATCACGCACATGCGGAGGGATCCGTCTTTCTTTTGGCGAAGATTACGGGTGCTCCCCAAGGAAACACTCGGTCGGATAAATCCTTTTTCTTGCAATTCTTGATTTGCTTCTTTAATTCAGCCATCGGGTTGGCGATAGGCGGTAAGGTCTTTGGGAGATAGGACGAGCATCGAGGACCGGGTTTATCACAAATTCAACGTCCGGTCGGGCATTCCCGCAACTCATCCGGAAACACATCGGAAATTCCTTCACCACATTTGTGGTTTCAAGGAAGACATCTCCATCTTATTGAGAGTGATAAGATCGAGGGAAGAGATTTGCGATTTAATGGACCTCCGTCGATCTCTCGCCGATCGACTTGACCGTTTTGGTGGCACAATCAATTTGACCTCTATATTTGGTTAGCCAATCCATACCCAGGATTACTTCAATTCCTCTTGAGTTTATCACCACCAAGTCCGCCAAGAACTCGGCGTCTTGAATTTTAATTTAACCCGAGGACACACCAAGGTGGACCTCATGGTTTTCCGGAGATTTAACCAAAGATTGGATTCTTTAGTGCATCGGTTTTAACTTCGTGATTTTTGACAAAAGATGTTGAGATGAATGAATCGTTGCACGTAATCGAAAAAAGCGATGGCGAGGATTGCACATAAAAAACTTACCCATCACGCGTTGGGGTCGGCGTGGGCATCCTCGTGATGGCGTGGTTGATGCGCCACGCCCAACGGCCAGGAGCAGATCTGGCGGTGGAGATTCCCGACCCATCCTGCAGGCGGGGATCTCGAGGCAACATGACTTTAACTTGGGAGTCAGGAGTTTTGTTGGGACACGGTGGCATAATGTCCCAGCTGCTGGCAAGCGAAGCACTTTATGGTGGACAAATCTTTCTTTTGTGGAGAAGAGGCTTGGAGTGCGAACAAGCGGAGGTGGAGGTGGAGCGGTCGCGTTGGACCCATCGGGTCTTGGGCGAGGAGGAATGGCATGCCAGCCAGAGGCGCTTGGTCTTGAAGCGGGAACTACCGTGAGTGACCATCATGCTGTGCCCTTCTTTTCTTTCGGGCAACCAGGCACTGGCGGCGGTTCTCTTCTTACTTAACCGCTCGAGCAAACATTTGCTTGAAAGTTGGGAATTCAGAAGAGTCGATCAAGGCACGTATCTCAGGGTCCATGCCTTTTTTGAAGAAGTACATCTTATCAGCATCGCTCTTCACGTCCCTTGGGACATATCGGGCCAGAAGGGTGAACTTTGTGAGGTACTCGTGCATGGTCATGCTACCTTGCACGAGGGAGTGGAATTCACTTCTCTTGGCCTCCCTAACACTCTCAGGAACGTAATTCTCTTCGAAGGCCTCCACAAACTCAGCCCAGCTGATAGCATCAGGGTCATCATGGGCTTCACAGAACGTGTCCCACCAGGCGGAGGCAACCCCAACAAGCTGATGGGCTGCAAGGTGGACACTCTCAGCATCTCCACATTGAAACATGATAAGCTTCTTCTCAATCTCCTTTAACCAATCAGCTGCTTCCAAAGCATCAGCGGAACCAGCGAACTTAGGAGGATTCGATCGGAGGAAGTCATTTATGCGGGAGCGAGCAGGAGGTGGAGCGGGCGCATGGGTAGGAGCTGGAGCGGGAGGATGGTTCCGCTCTCGGAACAAGTCGCGGACCATCTGCAAATGCATCTGCATCAATTCTCTAGTAGTGGGTTCTTCAGGAGGTGGTGGTGGTGGAATTGGGTGGTTGGACTCGGCTTGGCGCTCTGGGGAGTGTGGTTGGGATCTGGGTTGGGCATTTGGTGGAGGATTTGGCAGTGGAGCTGGCTGAGGAGCAGGAGCACGAGGATGCCCTCCAACAGAACGCTGATCGCTGCGGACGGAGTGGGCATGAGAATGGTCTGAAGCACTTGCTCGACAGGGCACTACCACGACCTCGGCCCGGAAACATCTCTTCTTCCAACCATGCGGAGATCACCATCGATAGATAGGAGAGGAACAGAGATAAGCATAAGGGATTCGTTTTCATCAAAACATGATTTTTAAAATACAACAGCACGATATATAAGCACACAACTCAACCAGTTTTATCTGAGATACAATCAAAGGATCGTACCACAAAGCAGGGCGATCGTCAATCCATGCATTCGTTCTAGCTACGATCTGAGGTACACCACCGCACCGAACACTAATAGGATGGAACCACAGGACCCACGGTAATTGCTATCCAGAGGAAGATAGCTACCATGGTGATCCAAAGCGGAAAGTGCCTCATCTCCTCAAGGAAGAGGCGGAGCTCGCTCGGCTCGGGCCGACGGCGAGGGCTCGGGGAACGTTGCGGACTCGGAGGGCGACGCGACGAGGGGGGCTCGGAGAACGGCGAGGGCTCGTGGAACTGCGAGGACTTGGGAGCGATCTCGGTTTCCTCCGCATCGCCCGCGCGGAGAAGCAACCACAGACGGCACGGCGGGAGCGAGGCGGCGGCGAGGACGCGGAGCAAGGCGGCAGCAGGTGCGTAGCTGCGGCGGAGGCGGCGGCGGACGCGCGGCCTTCTTAAGGAAGCGGGCGGTTATTTAATGTGGAGGGGTCCGGTGAGAAAGCGCGGACAAGGCATAAAAGTAAAAGAAAAGAAAAGGAAAAGGGGTGACAACGACCCATGCAAAGGATCTGAGGTGCAACACTACGAGCCTACATCGCTCGTGGTCGGACTCAAAACGACCTCGGTGGGTTCCTCGTCTTCCTCGTCCTCGTCTATGGGTGCAACAAAGGTCCGGCCAGTGGCGGGACCGAGTAGCAGAGGGTGGTGGCCTTCGGCAAAGTGGGAGGTGGTGCAACAATACCAGCGGACCAGAGTTGAGCCTAAGGTCCCGAGGGTAAGGCAAAAAAGCACAGGAGTTGGTCGGCAGGATCCTCCCAAGACAGGATCGGTGGAGGTACCAACACCCTTCTTGGCAACAGGAGGGTGAGTAGGAGTCTCGAAGAAGAAGTGCGTGGCGACAAGCAGGCGGCACCACGACGACGCTCCTTCTCGCGCTCAAGTGGCGGATCCTTTTGTGAAGCGGCCTCTCCAAGAGGTTACGAGAATCGCGCTTCTTAAGCTCGCGGTTCTCCTTCGGACTTGCTCCATTTGGCGGTTGCTCTCGTAGGAGGCGTCTGACTCTCGGCGGGTGAGAGTGTAAGCGTCGTCTAGAGACTTGACGAGTTCAGCGAGATGGAAGATGGTCGGTCGATCTCGCCTTGGTGAAGGGCGTGACCGAACAGTTCATTGGACGAGCGGCGAGGAAGTAAGCGAAGCAGTGCGATGCGTGGCATGAGCGAAACAGTCGCAGACTCGGTGTATAGCCAGCGGCGACATCTTGTATGGCGTCGGGCGATTGACTCGAGTGGTGGTGAAGCGAAGATCTCCTCGGGTGAGCGGTGACCCGGGAAGCGATAGTGACGGCCACCACCCAACACTCGCGCCCACGGCGAGTGGTCACGCCCCATGGAAGGTGGGGTCGCTAAAGTTAAGGTGCCCAAAGAAGAACAAAGCGGTGGCGTACAAAACCTCCGTAGGAGAGTCCAAAAGTAGAGGTGAACTCCGGCATCTACAATTTTGGCAAAAATGGCGTAAGTTACGAAAATGCATAGTAAAGTTTACAGGGAAATTTTAGAATTTCGCTTATAAAATATTAGGTCTCTATTTTTCAAGGGTTCGCCCTAAGGCCGATCGGCTCGATACCACTACATCGGACCGGTCTAAATGACCGAACCCTAATGTGTTATCTGATACTAGTCCCGTAAGATCATGGCTAGTACACACATCAATGTAATGGTATATTGCCTTGAATTACATTATTACAACGTAGGGACTACGGGTCCCAAAAGGAGTCACAATTTAATACATCAAGCACGCACGCAGGCGAGAGTCTGAGTTACAGACGGTCACACAAGGACCTAACATAGCGCAACTTTATTCTAGCTAGTGGCCTAATCCACGAACAACGGCGGTAGGAAACACGCAACCCTACTCTTCGTCTTAGTAGTCCTCCTCCTCCTCGTAGTCCGAGTCTTCCTCAAAGAGTCGTAGGGAGCTCATGGTGTTGAAATTTTTAAAGGAAAAAGGGAAAAGCAGGGGTGAGTACAAAGGTACCCATAAGTCGAGAATATATGCGGATGGGGTTTAGTACAAGAGGAGGGCTTAGGATATTTTGCGTAAATGCATTTATTTATCCTAGTTTTGACAAACACTTTGGAAACCTTGAATCTCAACATTTCCTTTGGGCTCTTCTCAAACGGTTCTCGCCACTTGGCCTCGGGGCCATAGCGAGAACAAAATTCTTCTTCTTTTCTTTTCTCCAAACTTGCCAGTCCGGTTTTCCACGTGACACTTTCCGATAGGCCGATACCCATTTCGGAATATCACCGGTGGCTCCCAGCTCAAACGGAATCTTTCTCAAAACCTTTCTCAAATCCATTCTCAACTCCTTTGTTTAAATCCCTTTTTCAAAAATGGTTTTTAAATGAAGAATCTACCATATAATCAGTCCCATCGCACGCTCATAACCGCGAGCACGGCTATCATGACAGTTTTAACTCTGCAGAGTGGGTACGCTTTACCCTCGAGAGGCTACGCACCCATTCGGTGTTTCGCCACAAGACCATCAACCACGAGGGCCAACGATCGGGTCCGTCCCATACCGGAGCTCGAGGTCGCACTGTAATGGCTCCGTTCATAGGATTATAGGATGGCGGTCCTTAGACTAGGGAGAGTTTATATTTTAGCCCGTAAAACCGGTGCCATATCGCACTAACCGACAAAATATCTCCCTAGTCGGAAAGATTTTGGGGTAAGAGAAAACCTTTTCCTATCCAAGCATCACCCTTGATCGCTATCCTTTAAATCATCCTTCCCAAACATTTCTCAACAATATCTCATTTCACACAAATGATTGCATCATTCGCATAAATGATTTTTAAGCGGTTATCCTACCTCAACAAAGGCGTTTAAATATTAGCAATTCATATTTTTAACCTTAGGTTTATCCTACCATACTTCTTACCTTTTCTATTTGGCATAATAACTAATTCTAGCAAATCTGGCGTTTATCTTTTAAACTAGCATGCATATTTTCAAATCTAATAAATATTTTCTAAATAACAGAAAATGGCTTCTCAATATGATCAAAGAGGACTTGCCTTGGTGGACGACGGTAGGAACAACCAATGACGTCGGTCGGGTCTCTGACACCTTGGCCCCCTACCGAGCACGATCCACACATACAAATGAAAGTAACGATACATCGGGCATAAAATGTTTTTATGCATTTTATTTTAAATAGAGAGATGTTAGTTTATTTTGCATGCACATGAAATAATGAACCTAAGCACTTGGACTAATAGAAATGCAATGGTTATAAGGGTGTGGCATTGATTAATATTTTTATAAAATCCAGATTGCTGCAAAGTATTTTTGAGAATTTTTACAGAATTTTGGAATGACTTTTGATATATTCCACAAAATCTTTTCTGCTAGAATCTATTGCATTCGCTTTTGGAAATAAAAATAAAAATATATATATATAAAAAAAAAAAGAAGGCCGGCTTGGCGGTCGGTGAGACGGAGAGAGACCCACGCCGGCAAGGCTCAGGACTTCCTCCCAAATCCCCCATCGTCGTCAACCTCGGCCGGCGGCGAAGAAGCGAGGCAGCATGAACCCGACCACCGCGACCGATTCAGCATGGGGAGAGGAAGAGGGGCGACAGCGATGCTAAAGAAGGTCTCGGCGTGACGAGGCTCACCCCAGGCGACAGCGAGATCTTGGCGGAGCAGGGATCCGGTGGTGGGCGCTTCTTGTCTCGGCGGTGCTCGGGACTCTGACAGAGAGAGAGATGGTGAGGGGAGGCAGCGGTGCTGCTACACTGGTAGCCAAGAGGAGCTCACCGAGGAGAAGGCGAGGCATGGCACGGCGCTAAGCGAGGAGAAACGGTAGCACAGTAGGCGGGTTTATAGGCGAGGTGGCTCGGCGGAGCAGCTCGATCTTTAGTGTCGCCGGTGAGCACAATGAGCGGGAGACACCGATAGACCTTCGCTATTGCTCAACAAATGGGCGAACGATGGCGCTGACGGCGGCTTGGCGGCGAGGGCGATGGCGCGCAGGCATAGTCAAGCGCGGTCTCCGGGGTAATAGGTGGCACCAAGCGTCTGGCGACATTGGCGGAGGTAAGCGGTGGAGTAATAAGCTAAGCGGCAATGACGGGGAGTTATAAGCGGGCAGCGGCGGTTTCTGAGAAGCAGAGGCGGTCGGCGAGGCATGACGCCGGCGAAGCGGAGGCGACGGGCGCGGACTGCCGGACTGCCAGCCTTGTGACACGCTGCACCTGAGAGTGAGAAGGAAGCGGGAAGGGCTGAGGAGAGAGAGGGAGAGAGAGAGAGAGACGAGAGCAGAGACGACTCGCGAGGAAGGAAAACGACGGGAAGGATCGTAGGGGGACCGTCGGTCAGCGAGGCGATGGAGAGAGAGAGGCGGGCCCATCGGTCGTGGCGGCGGATGGCGCGAAATGGGCGGGGAAGTGGGCAGCAGGGGAGAACAGAGGAGGAGGAGAGAGTGGGCGGGAAAACTCGGCCCGAGAGGAGAAGAGATTTCTCTTTTTATTTTCAGATATTGTTTTTCTCTTTTCTTCTTTCAAAAGTTTAACAAAATTTATTTAAAATACTTTTAAACAACTGACACCCAAGACAATGATTTTCACTTTAAAATTACTGACTCAAACCAATTCCAGAAGGTTGAATGCACTAATGATGCCAAGATGATTTTATATCGCTTAAGCAGTTTTAATATTCAAATTATGTATTTTTATGAAATTATTAATGTGCCAAATTTGGTTTTGAAAATTTGGGATGTTACAATCTGCTAGCCCAGGATAGGCCGCCGGCGAGCAGCCGCCGCGCCGCCAACCACCTGGTCCGTCTCCAGCGGTCCAGCCTCCTCCCATGAGCCGACGGCGCGCCATCGCCGGCAGGCCTTATCCCAGCTCCGGCCGCCACGCGCGCTGCACGCCACCGGGGTGGGAAAGCGAGCCCCGGCCATAGCGATCAACAGCGACGGTGCAACCGCCGGCGGCCGACGGCAACGCGCAAACCACCGCCGCCGTCGCCAGCGCCGGAGTCGAGCCGGAGCCGCGCGCAGCTTCACGTACCCATGCATGCTTACACGCGGGTTTCTCGCGGCGTCCATGCATGCAAGGTTGGGAGGCCGAGTAGGAGAGAAGCTACCAACCAACCAATTAATCTTTAGCGTTGATCGCCAATGAGTGGACTGGTGATTTGATCTGTGAGGCGGAGAGCTTAACCAACACGCCCAACCAACGCAATGATTAGCAATTAGGGAACAGGGGATGCATGACACTTTGCATGATTCCCTCTGCTTTTCCTTTGCTATTGATCCTCCTAATCTCTATACGCAGGTGTAATAAAACTTTTTAAGCTTTGTTTATCACTAACCATTTCATAGTTAGGTTAAGGCCTCCTCTTTGATCCGTGGTAGCTTTACTTTGATTGTGGTTGAAACAATTAAGGACCTTTATTAAAAAAAGTTATTAAAAATATTTTTAAGATCTTTGAAAAAACCTCACAAAGTCTCAAAAAAATTAATTTAAACTAATACAATGAATGGTCTGTATAAAAATGACAAAAATTTTAAACCAAACCAAAACCGCGAATAAATACGTCCTAAATAGTAAAAAACAATGTGTTTGAAGTTCACATCGAAAGGAACTAATTTCTTGACAATATTACAGCTTTTATCATATTTTGATAAATCTTTTATAGTGCAGGTTATGCTATCGGTGTTTTTGCTGGTTGTCTATGTTGGTGAAGAATGTTTCTTACAAGAGGGTGGGATGTACCTTATATTTAAAAGTTCACCACTATAGATTTTAGAGCATCTCAAGAGAGGCTTTTAAATTTCCTCTATCGCTAAGATCGCTTCTAAAGAATGTCATTCTGATCTAAATTCCTCTCACATACACCAAATTCCCTCCTGCTGCATTTGAAAAATTTTGAAATAGAGGTGCATTTGGGGGGTGAGATGGGGATGCTCTTAGAGTCTTAACAATTTTATAATAATGAATAAAAACAAGAAAACAATCTTAAATATTTCAGATTTAATAACAATAAATCGATTGAAACGATGAGCTAAAATTAATCCTGATCAACTGATACTTCAAGATTCGAGCTTCTCCCTAAACCCTATAACTTCACCTCTACCCTCCGGCCGTCATTTTTTCTTTCCCTATCCTCACTTTAGCTGCTTATTCCAATGCTGCCTTCAGCGAAAAAAAATCCTACGTCGCTACCATTTTCTTCCTCTCCATCCATCGCTTTCTACTTCTCCTATTACCTGTTAGGGTTTGGGTTGAGTTTAGAGTTCACCCATGTCCCAGGCGTATAGGGAGGCTAGGGAGGTGGAGACTTGGCGATCGTGAAGAGGGGACAATGAAGGGGCCACGACAACACTGATGCTCTCTGGTTTGAGAGACGGAGAGTAGTAACAGTACATAAGAGATGATGAGATAAATTCGAGCCATCAGATTATGTCAGGCAATTGATACCTAGTTAGTCCCCTACCATATATTCCACAATTCACTTACGCTAGATTTTTTTCTAATTTTTCTCCCATATCCTTTTGTCTGTTAAGACAAAATATGATTTACAACAATATTCTTTAGATAATGAAAGACTTATGGCCTCTACACCAGTAATGGATGCATCTGGCTATTATAAATGTTTATTGCAAAGCTTAAAACCAGAGCAAAATAAAAATAACAGTTTTGCTCCGGTAGCGGTACTGCGTTAGGTGTGCTTTCATGTGATATTTATCTCGCATAGCGCTTCGCCTTCATTGCCGTCCGCCGAGGACGCTACTCGCGCCGTAAGCGTGGCAGTCTTTGCGTCGATGGCGTCATTGCTAGCATCCTTCTCTTCCTCGCAAGCAGCTTGTGCAGTGCCGCTAAGTGCTTTCATGAATCTTGGGCCGCTCTGCTTTCGAGGTCGCCGTCGTCGCTGCTCGACGGTCCGTCGATCTCTCTTCTCTACCTCTAATTTGCTCGATTTGTAGCTTACTGAGTTTTTCACTTTTTATACTGTTTTTAGTCTTTTATGCGGTGAAATTTATGTCAATCGTCTTGAAGAAAGGCGTCTGCTGACGAACGCAAAAGCGTGAAGCGCTGCGTTGTAGTCGGTCCCTTAAAAATAATTGTCACACAATCAGCTAAAAGAATAAAAAAGTAACAAGTTTTTGCCTTATATAATAGTTAGATGATACCAACAACTTGACTGTCGTGTATCTGGGCAGCCTCACATGGAAGACTATCACCAACCTTCGCGAGATTTCCAGCGGTACCAATTCCAAATCTTCGCACATCGTCCAAATTAATTTGGTGCGCAAGAAGGCCACAATGAGATGGCGCTAGGGTACCCCAGCTGGTTTTATGATTCCAGTCCATCTCGCAAAGCACCGCAAAATTCTCTCTCTCTCTCTCTCTCTCCCCTCCGCGCAATCCGAAGCTTCGCGCGCCCACCGGACAGCGACGCCGACGCCACCCGGACGTGGCAGCCGGAGCGCGCCGCCCTCCACTATAAAGCCGCGCCACCACCTCCCATTCCTCGCCGTGCTCCACTCCACTCCTCAGTACACCTCCCTCTTCCTCCCCCACCGTTCCAAGAATCAACAGAGCGTCGGCGTCGGCGTCGGCGTCGGCCATGGCGAGGTGCGTGGCCCTGTGCGTGGCGGCGGCGGTGGCGCTCGCCGCGGTGGCGGCGGAGGCCGGGTTCTACGACCGGTTCGACGTGATCGGCGGCGACCACGTGCGGGTGAGCGACGACGGGAAGAGCCAGCAGGTGACGCTCCGGCTGGACCAGACCTCGGGCTCCGCCTTCAGCTCCAAGGACAAGTACCTGTACGGCGAGTTCAGCGTCCAGATGAAGCTCATCCGCGGCAACTCCGCCGGCACCGTCACCTCCTTCTACCTGTCGTCCGGCGAGAGCGGCGACGCCAACCACGACGAGATCGACATCGAGTTCATGGGCAACCTCTCCGGCGACCCCGTCGTCATGAACACCAACGTCTGGGCCAGCGGCGACGGCAAGAAGGAGCACCAGTTCTACCTCTGGTTCGACCCCAGCGCCGACTTCCACACCTACAAGATCATCTGGAACCCCAAGAACATCATGTATACACCCCCCAAAAAAAAAATCCCCAATCCCAAGAATTCAAATTCAAGCTCAAACTCAAATCCAAGTTCCTGATCGATGTCCAAAATTTTGGAAACGCAGATTCCAGGTGGACAACCTGCCGGTGAGGACGTTCAAGAAGTACAACGACCTGGCGTACCCGAGCAGCAAGCCGATGCGGCTGCACGCGACGCTGTGGGACGGCAGCTACTGGGCGACGCGGCACGGCGACGTCAAGATCGACTGGAGCAACGCGCCCTTCGTGGTGTCCTACCAGGGCTACACCGCCAACGCCTGCGTCAACAACGGCGGCTCGTCGGCGTGCCCCGCCGGCGCGAACGCCTGGATGAACCGCCAGCTCGACGCCGCCGGCCTCAAGACCGTCGCCTGGGCCGAGCGCTCCTACATGTCCTACACCTACTGCACCGACGGCATTCGCTTCCCCAAGGGCTTCCCCGCCGAGTGCTCCCGCAACTGATCGATCACCCCCAAATCGATCCCCAATCTCCACCACCAAATCAGGAGACGATCTTGGCAAATCGACCCATCCATCGAACCGGTAGATCGAGATTATTTTGCTGTTCCTTCTTGCTCTTCATGATTCTCTAAGTTACTTCTACTTTGGTTCCTTCCTTCCTCTGTGACACTTCTCCATGTACATTTCGCCGTGGATTATATCCGTGATTCGTTCTTCCATTCGTTGGTCGAATGTTAAAGGCCAAATTTTTTTTTTCATGTTCCGGGTGTTCATTTGCCCACACATATATACATACATACACAGTGAAGTGGAAGTGAGAGTGCAAAAAAAGATGGATGTAAATTTGATTAATTGCAACATGCATGCATGCATGCACATGATTGTTAGGTATGGTCGTATGGATTACTCGTATGATTGAATAAATTAACCGTGTAATCTACACTGGTCGACGTCCTTGGAGTTGGTGAGATTTTTTTTTTTTTTTTTCTCTTGGATCTCCGATTTCAATTTTGTGTCGGAGCTGCCTGCGCTGCGTACGCGGTTCCCGTTAGATTCCTGCCATGGATTTCAGCTACGAGCGCGACGCAAGACGACATTTGACAACTGTGTGCTTCGCTGTTCCGGGTTCATAGTCGTAGTACCATGCACTGTGCAAGAACATCATTCACTGCTCGCCAGCTAACTGCCATGTTCTTCCTGGCAGTGTTGGTTGGTGCGGTTAATTAGTCGTCATCAACCCCCTTACTGTATGGAGTATAATAATAAAGGGCATATATTTCGTGCGGTGGAGGACGGTTAATTAACCATGCGACACGGTTTAAAATAAAACTGAACCATCTGTTGAGGACGGTTAATTAATGTGGTTCATGACAGCTCTTTGGCTTCAGTGCTGTCGTCAAGGTAGGACTGTGCCTAAAACTTTACATGTGTAAACGATATGTTCACAGAAAAGGTGAAAATAATGTACCATGAAAAGCATGTTGCAAGAAAATACATGTGTAACGATATGTTCACAGAAAAGGTGAAAATAATGAACCATGAAAAGCATGTTGCAAGAAAATATAGTGACAGTGTTTTCACCTAGGCGTTGTTTGTTTGGGCGTCGCGTCATGTCGCGTTTGCCCGCCCAGCCGCTGGTTCAAATTACGCGGACGCGACCCCGTCAAAACGCGACGCATCGCTACAAAACGCCGAAACAAACGAGCTCTTAGTCAATTTGACATTCAAGGATGGTTGGAATTTGAAACACCTAACCTCAAAGGTCAGGTTCACCAAACTATCTTAGAACATTTCTAATAGCCTCTCTGTCCCATCCTCTAAAACACTATTCATACATATATGAATACTATTTTAAGTTGTGGCATAGGCGGGCTATTGCGGATGCTCTCATATAAGCATATATATTTCCTTAATACAAGTTACCAACGCACTTGACTCTCTTAGTGTATAAGAGTATAATCCATTAATGTAAGTTTGGAAATAGTGTTACAAGTGCATAGTGACCCGGGAACCGTAACAGCATTATTTTCTGGAGAGAGGCAAATTGAATGGAGCAGAACGAACACATGCTAAATGGAGGAAAGTAAACCCCATCATCTATCAGGCCTTCTTCATATCTTCTTTCCTTTCCTTCCTTCGTTTTAACAAAAAAAAAAAAGTAAACATGAGGGGAATTAATATAATGTCACTGCTTCAAAGCAGAGCAATGCACAATTGCAATCTGCAGGACTGCAGCAGAGACAATTGACAAATGCAAAGCGAAGTAACCACTCACTACTAATCACTAGTGGTCTAGTGCTCTTTTTCCCTGGAGCTGTTTGCAGAGGGGGACAGGGGCAATGATTAAGGCCGGAGAATGGAGATTAGGAGCGTTTGGTGCCGAGCCAAAGCGGCCAGTGGTAGTGGGGAAGGCACAGAATAATGCTCATCTCGCCTCGCCCGTACGTACGCCTTTCAGCTCAGCTTATTATCAAGAAGAAATGGACCCAGAAATGCTGTGCTGCGCTGAGATGCTGCACTGCACTGAATGGAACAAGAATGCCCTAACGGGCTAGAACTCGAATAAAGCTTGTCTGCCACTTGGCATACTCAATGAATGAGCGATTCTTAATTGTCTTGGACCTAACTGTGCTTATTAATTAACTACCTATTAATGGTGCCCGAAATCAACCTTAATTTTCCGAGTATGATTTTTTAATGATGATTTCATTGTGTACACGTGTGATTGTGTGATGGCGATATGTATCTCCGGTTGTTGCAGAGACGGTGAGTTTTACTTCTAAGAAGAAATGATGAAAAGGAATTGCTGTGGCATCAAGCAAGAGAATAAAATCTGGCTATCTGGAAATGATTTCGGCTCTTATTCAGCACCGTTCAGCTCCCGCACTTCATTCCATATTCCATTCCTATCATTATCTGACCAACAGCAGGAGCTACAGTATTTTCTGTGGAGTACGCTTTACTTTAGTATGGACTATGGAGAAACAAACACTTTTTTCTAGAAAAAATTAATGGACACCTTTTTTAAAAAAATATAGTGCACAGAGAACCTTATATATACATACATACATATGTATGTGTGTGAGCGCGCGTACGTGACAAAAAATTATGGATTGCCAACAATGCAGACTACTTGTCGACGTTTGTTAAACCGGGGGTGTCGTCAGCAATGATTTATATGGGGTTATGTGCTAGATCGCAAACTCGATGGTAACACAAGACATAAGATTATACAGGTTCAGACCCTTGCGGAGGAGGTAATACCCTAGTCCTGTGTTCTTTGGATTATGATGATCTGATGATTAATAACAAGGAATGTGTATGGTATGTGTATGGATGTAGATGTCTCTAGAACCAGGGTCCCTGCCCGCCTTATATAGTGAAGGGACAGAGCTACAAGATAGAGTACTGGTCAGTTACGAGGTAGGATTGCTACCTCTATCCTTTCTTATCAGATACGTAGTTATCCGGAATTACAATCATATTTTCCCTATTTGGGATAGCCATCTATCTTTATCTTTACTTGATGTACAAGGTTGGCTGGCAGGCCGGGCATCCTTCTGCACGTGTAGCCAGCTCGGCCCACCCCTTGTTGGGTTGTCCTCGCAGCCCGCCATAGAGATACCTAGGGGCCATATATTCCACACTATTCTTCTTCCTTTGTTAGCGTCTTGAACGGAGTCGCAAAACACTATTTATTTGTTTTTTTAAGGATAAAGGAGATGTTGAAGAAAGAAATATTTTACAGCGTGTAGTAAAAAGTACGAAGAAATTTCAAAAGATAAATAGAATTTGTACAGGATAATGTTATAGAGGATAAATTTGAATCAAGTCATTGCCGAAGTTGCTCCAAATGTGTTTTTCTATCCTTGGTTGCACTTTAGAGGCACTTTCAGATGTCAATATGTAAAGTTCCATGGCTCATCTCATGGCCTACTTGACTTGACTTCTCATCATGTATTAGCAATGCAATATCTCCTTTCCCTCCCATGTAGAAATGATTTCACATCTCATTCTAGTCTCATGTTTCAACTCTTAAAGCTGGATTCATGTGGCTTCTTGCCTGCCATGACTTTTTAATAAGATTGTTAAACAGAGGCGCTAGAGGCTCTATAGTCGTTGTGCTAATTACTACTGTGTTTTTAGTTTGGTTTTGGTATGATTTATTTTTTTTATTTTTTAACGATCAGTTAGTGTAGCATTTTGAAATATTGTTCTGGGTTTTATAGAGTTTTTCTCAAATATCTCAAAATGCTTTTGAATATTTTTTAGTTTTTCCATACCTATTTTTTAAAGAAAAAAGCCTACATCACACCCTGAACTATTGACCTCCGTCTACTTAGCTCCCCAAACCATGAAACCGGGTATTCTACCCCCTAAACTTTGCAAAACAGGGCAAATCACCCCCTGGAGCGGTTTTGTTGGTGGTTTGGACCACGTGGCAGCTGACATGGCATTTTCATTTCTTTTAAATTATTATTTTTATTTTGGCCCACATGACAGCCTCCTCTCACCCTCTTCTCCCTCTCTCACACACTCTCTCATCTCCCCCTCTCTCTCCCAGGCGACGGCGGCGGGCGGCCCGGAGTGAGGAGGAGGCCTGGGCGCCGGCACGGAGCGAGGAGGAGGCTGCGCGGAGCGAGGAGGAGGGCCAGGTGGTGGTGGCCCGCATGGGGCTAGGAGGCACTGGCAGTGGCGGTGGTGGGTGCGAGGCTAGGAGGGAGACGGCGGTGGCGGCGCCAGATCCGTGGCGACGAGGAAGATGAGGAGGCGAGGCGCCAGATCCGTCCGGCGAGGAAAGCGAGGCGGTGGGATCCGGTGGTGGCGGAGAAGACGAGGAAGAGGCGGCGGCGCGCGGATTCAATGGCGGCGGCGCCCGGATCCGACCGGCGGTGGGAAAGGCGAGGTGGCGGCAAGAGCGGCGGGGCTGGAGAGAGGCTCCCGCCGCCGCTGCTGAGAGGGGAGAGGGGTCGGAGAGAGAGAGAGAGAGAGAGAGAGAGAGAGAGAGAGAAGACCTTGAGAAGGAAGGGATGTAGTTAACATGTGGGCCAATGTAAATAGTATTTGAAAAAATAAAGAAATGCTGATCGGAATGCCATGTCAGGCTGTCAGCTTTCACGTGGGCAAAACCACCGGCGAAACTGCTCCGGGGGGGGGTGATTTGCCCGGTTTTGCAAAGTTTAGGGGGTAGAATACCCGGTTTCATAGTTCGGGGGTTAAGTAGACGGAGGTCAATAGTTCAGGGGGTGATGTAGACTTTTTCCTTTTTTAAAAGATCCTCAACGTTTTCAACTAAAACCAAAACTAAACTGAAACCGCGAATCAAAGAGGGCTATGATGGATGCTTGGCTTCATAAGGCCCAAACCTTGGCTTATACCTGCTCGAAGACTGCTGGCTCTGAAATGCCATCCTGTTTTAATGTAATGCTAAAAGGAAAAAAGAGAAGAAAATGAAGAAAAGGGGAAAAGTGAGGGAGAGAAATGGGCTTAGGGGTTTAATATTAGGCCCTAGAGATTTTATTAAATTTGGTTTTTGCGGAAGTACTTTGAAATACTTTATTTTATTCAAAATTTCAAATAAGAGCATAGTTTTATTTTACAAAAATTGAGATGTTACATCTATCTATAAAGCAACAGCAAATGGAGCTACCATGTTCATTGGAAAATTTTTCACGTATATTAAGAAAAAAGAAAGAATATCCCTTGGTCCATCAAAGTTGGGCTAGATATATTAGATTAGATTAAAATAAAGAGTACATATTAGCCATAATGAAAAATAAACTAATAGAAATTTGGAATAAAAAATATAAAATAGAGTTCATGTCAACTCAAAAATTAGAAAAGGAATCAATCTCAACTAAAAATAAAAATAAATAAAAAAAGAACCCACGTCAACTACAAAAAATACAAAAAATGTTCATATGAACTACAATAAAAGTTTTAAAATAACAGGAAAAGGAGTCCATGTGAACTGTGTCGGGGATAAAATCATGGCCCATTGCCATGGTCCACTCCCTGACGGCTCAATCGAACAACCTACTAGGGCCGAGCTCGCTAGAAGGTTCTATCAGGCTCATGTGCATCCTGCCGAACAGGCTCCTGGCTGGCACGGTGCGTAATGGCCTAAGATTCGTGTTTGAGTCCGACTCGAACAGAGTTCTGCACGGCTACGTGAAGACCCGGACGTTAGTTTCCCGGATTGGAGCAGACGTCGTGATCCCCAAGAATTGGAGTATACCTTATCTACCTCGGGATATATTTGGCATGTATGAGTTCGTTACGATCTCGTAGTTAGTCCGGCCCGGTAATCCGCCGGTAGGTCGGTTGCTCAACACTATATAAATAAGACCCCTATGGCGTATAGAGGGGTCAATCCAAGACGACTTGAAGTCTAAGATCGCGTACTACTTTCTGTACACACATAATCTCACCGAGACCTGTTCGTCTCATCGAGTTTCCTTCTTGTATTCCTCTTTGATATAAAGAAAGGCTGGACGTAGGGCTATTATCTCCTCTGAGAGGCCCGAACCAGGATAAAACCCTGTGTCTCCCTGTTGCTCGTTGATCGCTGTTTGCCTTGCTCGGCAGGTCTTCTATCTCCCTCTTTCAAGAACCTTAGTTGACTTGAGATCGATATCTCAACCGTCGACAGTTGTCGCCGACCGTGGGGATAGTAGATCGAGCCTGTTCGAGTATGTCGAACTCGTTCAGCGACCAGGAAAATCTTTCTGAAGGGTATGATTCAGAAGGACAGGATGTCAATTCCCCTGTCGCATCGGATCGATCTTTTCGATCTCGATCATCTTCCAGATCTGAGACAGAACTCTCCGGCTACGTTCCGAAGATGGTCTTGGATCACGCTCCCGTCATTAACGATGACTACGGAACCGATGATATTTACGCTGGTTTAGATCTTTCGGATTTCAAGGCTATGTCGGTCGATTCCTCCTGTGGCGACACAGTGATGATGCCGTCTAGCGCGCCAACACACGGTCGTCGCAGCGTCAACATGGCCGGCGCAGGAACCTCAGAGGATCCTGCATGGGCCGCGGCGGCCGAAGAGATCGAGCGGATCAATTCTGCTCGGCAATAAGATGGGGTTACGCCAGCTGCTCGCGAGCAAGAAGTTGTTCGCCGTAGTCTCGACGCCTCAATCGATCAAACCTTGGCGCAAATTCGCGATCAGCGCAAACGTCAGCAACGCGATCCGCCTCGCGCAACTACTCCAAGTCCCCCGGCAGACGTTCTACCTGTTCTGGTTGAATCCCCGCGCAACCAGACTCCGGTCGGACAAAACACGGACGCCTCAGGGATCCTAGGACCCCTTGAACAAAGTCGGGAACGACTTCAAACCCTGACAACGGTGGTCAGATCCACCAACCAGGCCAACCTCGCCATCATGGGCGACGCTGTTGCTTCTCACCTAGAGCGGCTGGCTGAAGGCCTTAAATTCATAGGTGAAGTTAACACTTCCTCCGGGCAACGCAGTCAACCTGCCTTGATCACCGATAACGGTCCCCAGTTCAGAAGCGAGCTATTTCAGGAATATTGCGAACAGCTGGGCACCAAGGTCTGCTTCGCCTCTGTGGCACATCCACGGAGCAATGGAGCAGTCGAACGAGCTAACGGACAGATAGTCCAGGGTATCAAACGGCGCGTGTTCGCGGCACTCCGCGAGCAGAACAAAGCCTGGGTTGACGAGGTTCCTTCCGTCCTCTGGGCCGTTCGCACCACAGCCAGCCGGGCAACCGGGGAAACTCCTTTCCAATTGGTCTACGGTGCAGAAGCCATCTTACCCGCCGAAGTGATACTCGGCTCGCCTCGCACGAGCTCGGTCAACATGGTTGACTCAGAGCAAGAGCGCTTGCTCGAACTCAACCTCCTCGAAGGCACACGCGGCCGGATACAAGTTAGAATGGCGCGCTACCAGCAAGATCTTCGCCGGCACGCTGCCAAATCAGTTCGACCAAGGGCCTTGAAGGCGGGCGACCTCGTTCTGCGCCGCGTCCAGAACCTGTCCAATGCCAACAAGTTAACTCCCGTTGGGGCCCGTTCCACAGTCGTTTCTCTTGCTTTCGTCCGGGGCATTCGCTGGCAATGGAGGAAGGGAGAGAGCTGACCAGCACTTGGAACATCGACCAGCTTCGTAAGTTCTTTGTGTGGGTCTTTCGTTTGTTTTCCTAGCTTTGCGCTTTTTCTCAAACTTCGCGTCTTAGTTCGTCCATGTCTTTCGGGCTGCCATGTAAAGTTCAATCCAATAAACGTTGAATGTTCGCGGCCCCCTGCGGCCCTTTTCACCACTCGTCTTCTCAGACTATCCTTCTCTCTGGTAACACTTGATGGCTGCCCAGTCTTGCGAACTATTAGCTCCGCGATCTTCAGGGTTTCCCTGCCCGTATCTGGTTTCAACAAGTTCCTAAACTCAAAGTTGCGTAACACGGCTTCCAGCCTTGCGGCTAAACCTGCTCTCGTAAGCCCTCTGCGGTAGAGACACTTACCGCTAACGGCACAACCAATTGGCAAAGCCTGCTCTCGTAAGCCCTTCGTGGCAGAGGCACTTTCCTTGTTCGGTTACCTTTGGAATTGCCTAACTTACGTTAACGAGCATTTCATAGAACGAGTTGATCAGGATACGGGTGTCGCTCTATCTCTCTACGCACGTGCTTGAATTCGCAAATTAGGTCTTCATGCATCGTCCGTACCGGGGGCTAGGGTGTCGCTCTTTTACTTGTGCACATGTTCGAGCTCGCAAACTCACGTTTTCGAGCAGATGCACAACGGGGGCTAGGAGTTAGGCTAGCGTCCTACCGTTTTTTCAAAACTCGCCTTCTCTTCTTAGAGCCTGTTCTTTCTCTCTTTTTCCCCTTGCTGGCTCGTTTCTTATTTGTCTTTTGCAGGAAGTACAGGAACGGGGAACGTCAGACTCCGGTGATGGTCGCGGCGAGGTTCCAGGCTTCCCCACCAAAACCGATGTCTGCTTCCCTTTCTTCCCGGACACGCTCCGCGCGTGCCCAGGGACTGATTCACTTCACCCGCGTATGATTTCTTGCCTTTGCCCGGCACTGACCTTCACAGTTCGGTTAAGTCAAGGTAGTGCGCCACCTGTGAGTTACGCCTACCGTAGCCGATTCTCGCCATAGCGGGCAAGCCTATCGTAAGCCGATTCTCATCACAACAGGCACTCCAAGCATCGGTTCTGCACTTGCCAAGACAACGCTTACACTGTAGCAAGGAATACGTCATGGGTAAAGCGTTAAATTCACACGTTCTCTGACTGCATCGGGTTGTGATTCACCTTGCACCGGGCAGCTCTTCGCCCGGAGCACGCGTCTGGTCCCCGCGACGAGCTTCGTGCTCGGGGAATGGATTACCTCGCACCGGACAGCTCTTCGCTCGGAGCGCGCGTCTGGTTCCCGCGACGAGCTCCTTGCTCGGGGATTGGATTACCTCGCACCGGGCAGCTCTTCGCCCAGGGCGCACGTCTGGTTCCCTCGACGAGCTCCGCGCTCGGGGACTGGATGGTCTCCTACCGGGTACGTCTTCACCTGGTCGCACTTTCTGGTTCCTTTAACGAGCTCCGTGCTCGGGGACTGGAATTCTTTACCTGGTTCCTTTGACGAGCTCTACGCTCGAGGACTGGGTCACCTTCCCTCTCGTATGCATTGTCTGTTCCTAGCACACGTACGTCTAGGGGCAAGATATTCGCTCAAGAGCGCAATCTTTATTTCCTCGGGCAAGTTCTAACCCGAGAGGTGGTTCTCCTATTTTCATTCATGCTTTCCTAGGTATCTTTATACCTGGATGCAGCAACACGAGTCCATCTCACGACTTGCTATGTTCATTCTTCCGGAAGATCTGATCTTACCGGATGCGGTGATACACTCCTCGCTACCAAGAATCCAATTCCTCCTTGATGACATTCAGCCTCAAGGAGATGATTCATCTCACTTAAAGCTGAGTACTCTGCTCGGACAGATGTTGTTCCCTGTTCGACGCAACAGAGTTGCTCGGCACCGGGCTGGTTTGTTCGGTCCCGAACAAGACTTGTTCGGTTGAACCGTAACCTGTTCGGTCTTCTGTTGCACGTCTCTGTAGCAGCAAAATTACCCTCTTCGTGACTTGCATGTTATAAATGAATTGTTCTTCTCATTACACGTTAATTGTATTGGATCTTACATCCACAGAGTTTTTAATAAACAATACTTAGCTGCACAAATGCACGAAACACCATAGTACCATACTCGTTCCTTACAAAATACAATGTTACGATTGGAACAAATCAGATGTAACCTCTCAGAAATAAGATAAAATACTGTGCATAACAGATCGAAACTATTGTGTAACATTGTGAAACATTGTGATTTGTTTTTGTATTCGTGAGAAAAAAAAAATGTCCATGTCGTGTTCTCTAGCCTTGCTCTCTCCAAAATACTGAACGGAGAATAGAAACGGGGCGCAAACCTGTGAGTGGGCTAAGCAGAATCTGCGTATCCCAGCCTAGCAACGCCCATTACCAGTACCTGAAGCCTCCTAATAATAGGACTAAGAGCATATCTGATAGACTCCCTAAACACACCTCTTAGCTATTTTTAAGAGGTTGTAGCAAGAAAAACAACTCTAGAAGAGCCCTTATTCCCCCTCTAAATTCTCTCTCGTCTCCCTAAATATCATACACACCCTCTATTCTTGGGGACTCTCTATGTAGTCCTCTATAAATTTAAGTAGTCTATTAGAACTAAGTAGTTAATAAGGAGTCCTTAAATTGTTGGGGCTCCCTATTTTAAAAAAATAGGAGGTGTGTTTTAAGAGTTCTCTTAGAGATGCTCTAAGCGTGGGTGCCCACTACTGATAAATCACGTCCACTTCCTCCGGTTCCCCTCTCTTAAAAAAGAAAAATGCTCTGCCGTCCCTCGCCCCCTAATCTAGAAAACCCTATGCAAATATCTATTTTACATCGTTGCCGATGATTCACTGCACACTTAATAATTTTGGCTTGTGTGCCCTGAAGGTTTTTTTTTACGGATGGGCAATTAATATTTTTAAACATTTTTAATCAAATTTTGGATTTGCATCTTCCTCCATTGACGCCTTCATATGAGGAGGAAGCACTGTCATCAACATCATGTTCCACAACAAGGAGGGTGTCAGCACCTACGTTGGTTCATAAGTTCCCATGCCCATCGCCATGTAGGAAGCCATCGAGGCCCTTCCTTAGTTCCTTGGTCGTGGGTGCCCATACAGAGAGAGGTGGGGAGCAAGAAGGGTGATATGGTGTCCATGATTGAGTTGTGCACCAGCTCACTGGATGTGTACACATAGGCATCTAGCTTAGCATTTGACATAATTTAAGGGGGCTACAATGTACCGATTGATATCATCTACAGCGACTGCAGCACGTGCCAGTGCCTGTAACGGCACTACCGTCACGGCAGAGGATCCCTGCCCACAATGTACTAGAGTATAAATAGAGACAACTTTAGGGCTACCTAGGATAACGTCAGGAGGCATGATGTGCTTTGATAAAAAAAGAATTTGAGAGATGACGCAAGAAAGTGATTTTCAGCTATAGATTTAGGATCCATGATGTGTTTTACTAAAAGAATCTAGGAGACGAGGCATATCACGTAAACGAAAGAATCGAAAGTCTAATAGGAAATAACGAATCAAATATACGAAACTAAGAACATTTATGTGCAAGCGCAACTAGATGCCTCATTGAAAGGAAAGACCCTAATCAATATATCATTCCCCTTGTCATTGGCTTAGTCCGAGGTGCATTCCTTAGGGAACCCTTTGTCCTTGAACCTCTTGTCATCCTTGCAATAGTCGTAGATCATGTGTGCCTGGCGCGCATCCTCCAGTGCCGTGGTGTCCAGCTCTTGCTCAAACAGTGTCGACTCCGGCGGCTCGTCGCCGCACCATGCCACGCCGGGGGATGGCTCGCACGGCGACACCCGGAAGTTACGGTAGTAGGCGTAGAACGGCGCCTGCGTCCAATCCGTCTTCACGCGCCCGCCCTGCGTTGCCCAGTCCTCCGCGTCCCACAGGCTCCCTTGCAGACTCATCTTCTGCCACGTCGGGAACGCCACCCCGCGCGCTTCCTCGTTCTTGAAATCCCGAATTGGCACGCCGTCCACCATGATTCTGGCCATTGCAAATTTAAGCGGGATATAATGCCATGCAAGATCAAGACGACACCAATTTGCGATCATGGGAGCGATAGATCGACGATGATTACATGATGTGCTTGGGGTTCCAGATGATGGTGTAGGTGTGGAAGCCGACGGTGGGGTCGAACCAGAGCCGGAACTGCTGCTCGCGGCCGCCGACGCCGTTGACGAAGATGTTGGTGTGCAGCGTGTAGGGCTCGCCGGTGACGTTACCGAGGAACTCCAGGTCGACCTCGTCGTGATACTCCCACGGCACCTCCTCCGGCATCAGCTGCACCGATGAATCAATCAAACACCGATGCGGCAACGCCACGGGCGTGGTGACCGCGCCGCCCAGACATGCCGGGGCGGCGGCGGCGGCGGCGGGTGATCGACTTACGTAGAGCGTGGTGACCGTGCCGGCCGAGTTGTTGGCGACGAGCATCATGTCGACGTCGAAGCGCGCGTACAGGTATTCCTGCCTGGTGTGGAAGCCGGAGCCGTGGGCCTCGTCCAGGCAGAGCGCCAGCGTCTGGGCGTTGTCGCCGTCCATGTAGACGTAGCTGTGGTCGGAGCCCCAGGTAACCTCGACGTCGTCGTACAGAGACGACACGGCCACCTCCATTATCAGCAACCACAGCAGCAGCACGCATTGCTTCCAAGAGGACGGCAACGACGGCGCCATCGCTACTGATTCACTAGGTTCAAGAAACTCTCTTCCTCTTCTCTGTTGCCGCTGCTTCAGGTTTTGGTTTCATCTGTGACGATTTGTATTTATAATGTACTGCAGGTTGATGTGATCGAACGGAGAAGTTTCTGAATTCGAACATGGCATGTTCTTTGGAATGTTTGAGCCAGGGGCATGACATGTTCATCGGAATGAGCCAAGGACATGGCATGTTAGCATCCAGGGAATGTCAGGCTGGCATTGGGACGGATCACATTGGCAATTTGTTCTTGAGTTTGGATGAACACGGTCTCATGCAAGAGAGCTTAGTTAATTTCATGGCGTCGCCGTTGACCTAGCTACCTACCCACACACTTGCGTGCTGATCCGGCGAAAACGCGGCCAAGGGCCGTTCTATTAATCCAAAAATAGCATTTGTCCATGTGGCTTTTTGGTAAATTGCACATGGAGCGAAAACATTATTTGGCTTTTTGGAAAATAGCGCCTGCCCTGTTGGGTTGATTTCTGGTAGAAAAAAAAATTAGGGCTGACTAATTCCTACTTTGCTATATCTGGCAACATGTTCAAAAACATTTGCGGTCCGTCGTGGGACGACGTTGATTGACCCTAGAATACTCAGCTGTAGAAAAACCAAACAATTTTCTCTCAAGCAGGTATCGTGTTTAGACATATACAATGTTGACACAATATAATGCAATGTGGGCAAATATTCTGCGGAACCAAGTTTTCGATGCAATCAACATACAGCCAAACTAACAAAAGTTATGAAAAATTTGTAGAGGTACTTCATTGTTTACTCTATCTTTCTATAAAATTGCATGTTCAAATTTATCATATATTAAGAATAACAAAAAAAAATGAAAATTTTGACAAATTTGAAGGGTTAAAAATTGATGGTTTTTTCTTTTTTTATATAATTATTAATATAGCCTGAATTTGAACTTGGACTTTTATACAGAGGTAGAATAAGTTTTGGAGTACATCTACAATGTTTTCATAATTTTCACGACTTCTATTAGTTTAGTTACATGGTGATTGCACTGAAAGCGTGATTGCACAGGATATGTTGCGTAAGTTACAATGCAAAGATGCTTACATAGATGTTTACATTTTACAACTTGCCCTACACATCTTTTAAACATTGATACCTGGCTAAACATCTCTCCTCCTCATTCAAGCACCAGATAATATCTTAGATGACAATAAAACTGTGCCTCTTTAAGCATTTCTCTAAACACCAACATTATATTGTATCGTAGTTCTAATTGAATTTACACCTGTAAAGATTTCTCTCACCAGCTTATATGCATGCGGGTGCAAACTGAAAGTACACCACAAGCCATCTGTTGTCGGACAGTGAACAATTACCCTTGTTGATGTTGTACCAAAATTGAAATTAAAAAATGACAAGCTTGTTCTCGTCAATACAAATTAAAAAGCTCATACTTATTTGAAGATAAATTGACCACGACAATAATGTATGGAAAATTAGCAATTGTTTCGCACAAAGAGGAAAGCCTCCACAAAAGTATAGCATTAATTAGTTTTTTGGCACCTCCATAGCCTTCATATTAGCTTTGAGATTCGCACGGTCAAACACACTCTGGACAAGCATTGGTCCATTCCATCTTCTATTCTCATATCTTCCTCCCCTCCCCTCCTCTCCCTCTCTCTCCCCATCTCTGTCTTTCTGTCTCTCCTGCTCATCACTGATTGCCAGCGCCACGATGACATGTAGAAATAGTGTGACATCATCACTGCCAAAATTTGGCACCCCGCTGCCTCCTCTAGTCGCCCAATTGTTTCTCCACCTCCTCTAGTGTCCCAATACTCGACGATACTATGATACTTGGTGATATTAGAATGCTCGACGATAATGATGCCATGATACTCAATAATATCTATTGACACAATAATATAGAATTGGGCTGATATTGTTGTTTGGAAAGAAAATAAGAAGATTAGGCTATGTTCGAGCCAACCTAAGATAGGAAAGGAAGGCAACAGGAATTAGAGATAAAATAGGAATAGATCATTATGATTCCGTGGAAAACATGACAAGATGTGCCAGTTAGGCCCGTGTATAAATACTTGGCTTTGTGGCCGTGTAAAGCACCGACAATCAAACAATACAAATCTACCTCTTCAATATCATCTAGTTTTCTTGGTTTAGATCTAGTTTAGAGTAGTTCCGTCGTATTCTAGATTTCCAATCGACTTGTTGTGTATCACCTTTTGATTAACTTCCAGGTACAACTTAGGTGAGAACAGTCTCATCTCAGTCCGATCTTCTTGTTTGATTTTCACTTTCTGTCAGCTAGTCGAAATAGGACTGGCCATTAGATCATTTATCCCTTGTTCTACTTGCTATTTGATCATATCTTTTAGCTTGTAGCATGTTTTTCTTTTTCTACTACATTGTTAACTTGTTTGACTTTATAAATAGACTGTTTACCCTTTATCTCGTTATCTTGTTAATTTTGTTGACTTGATAATAGACTTACCTTACCTGAATCCATTGGTTTAGATTATATCTAGGCCACCTTACCTGAATCCATTGGTTTAGATTATATCTAGGCCTATAGTTTCATTATTCATTATCTATTACCTTTGTTTGAATCTGTTTCCTTGTGTTGTAGGTTCAATATTTTACAAATCTAATCAGCTCTTAATACATGATTATATATTTTCTTGTCAATCATAGGATCAAATCGGCTGGCATGCCATAAAACCAAATATGGTGCGTACAAGAACTCTAAACCCTAAGCTCCAAGTGTGTTTTGGCTAAAACACTTTTTAGCTCCCACACACTTTTTGGCATGCTCGATGGGATACAATTCATCAAGGACATGTGATCAGGCCAACCAGGGTCGATCTTAGTCCACAACAGTTGGAAGGGCTTAACAGGAAGAAGACAACAGAACTTAAAGAGATGTATCTCATGCTTATAGGAAGAATCGCAGTGGAGGTGCTACTCTTCAAGGACATATTACTGAGATAATAAGCCAACGACCAACTACATTGACTTAACAAGAAGTTTAATATATGATCGACTATGGGATTGCCAACGCCATGGCCAAGCAATAAAGTGCTTTCGTAGCAATGGCTGTTGAGGCAGCTAAAGCAATTGCTCAATACTAGAGTGGTATATGCCACCACCAAGCTATGCACCTAGGTACCCTGTTTTCTTTCCTGCTCCTCGTTGTTCTCCACCAATAGTTCATGACTAGTCTTGTTCAAACTCGATGGAACCAGCTGCAGAGAAACAACAAGCCTCTGCCCCAAAGAAGCCACAACAACTCGCAATGATAGGGCAGGTAAATGAGCAATCGGCTACATAGTTGTTCCCTTTACAAGTTAATCATGTGGTGACTAATACACGATTGGTGCCCACTTTTCTGTTGGCTGCTTCCACTGCTTATTACATAAATAATCAAGGTTATACTTATCAGCCACCGTCGCCGCCACCACCACCACCACCACCACCATGTGACATCCTAATAAAGTTATTAGGTGTCCCAAGTGTTTTTAAAAGAGGTAAAACATAAGGTAAAATTTGTTTTATTATTTGTCTAAGAGAAAACCTATCATAGCTATTATTTTATGGTCCGATAGACTATTTTATGCACAAGCCTTCCTTAAAATCGGGATGGGGCAGTGGAAACACGTCCCCAAGGTTCCCAAATATATGTGTTACCTTTTCCTAATTTTTATGCACCCAGCAAATTCTGATTTAGCCCAAAAAGGCCTATTTGGAAGGTATTTCGCATGAAATCATAAGGAATACTAATCCAAAAATTCTTAAAAACTAGAGAAGTGTTCTAGAAGCCCTACATAACCTGCTCACCAAGTTTCGGCCGCAAACTCCCATGGAAGGTCAGGATCCTAATTTGGCAAGTCCCGAATTCTAATCCGAGTAGGTTTAGACTTTCTAATTCTTCTCCAACCCAACCTGGCCGAATCCACCTCTTCCCCAGAACTATATAAACCCCCCAACACCCCCTTGTTGTTCACAACTCGTGGAGCCTTAAGTTGGAGCCCTAGCCGCAAAACCCTAGCCTCTACAAAGCTTCCCGAAGAAATTTCGCCAAAGTTTCAACACCCAAGCTTCGGTGAGCATCTAGGACGTCCTAGATCACGTCGAGACGAATCCAACGGTACTAAGAGCGCCCAAAACGGAGGTCCCTAGCCCAAGTTATCGCCCGCCGAAGGTTTGCTGCTCCCATGGCCGCCGCCGCCGCCGACATCGTCGCCGGCGATCTCGAGGGTAGCGCCGCCGACGCGTATCGTGGGGCCAACCCGCAGCCGCCATCCCTAGAATTTTATGTATTTTTACTAAACTATTTTTTTGTTTTGAATTTGGTTCTTTTGCTATTTGCTTCTATGCGTAGGTCCCTACTACGACCATTGTGCGGAGTGCTGTCCGGGAACTGACGTAGACCCGCAGAGCTCCGACTTCTACCAAGGCAAGTTAGATGCATATTGTTTCCTAGTTTGCTAAATCCTTATTTACCTTTATTTGTTAATTGCATGTATAATCTAATTAGTGTGTGAGTTTCTATCCTAAAGTCGTATTAGTCATCAACTAATATGTACTAGCCTTATTTGTAGAACCATTAGTGATTTACTAACCTATGCTTTGTATAGTTGCTTAGATGCGCTTGGGTAATTAATATGAGTCACTTTTAATAAAATTGCACATTATGAAGCTAAGGTCTCATGATGATTTTCAAGATAAATTGATCAAATAAAATAGTGTGTTGTGGGGTTGGCGAAGTGCTAGGATTTGTGCCGCATGACCATTCCCTGGTCATGTGTGGGTAGAGAGTACCCGTAGAGCCGCTTGATCATCCTTGGTCAAGTGTAGGCAGAGAGTGCTTGTATCGTTGCGCCGCATGTCCGTCCTCGGGCATGTGTGGGCAAAGAGTGCCTGTTCTGTTGTGCCGCATGTCCGTATCTTGGGCTTGTGTGGGCAGAGAGTGCATGTTTCATTGTGCCGCATGATCATCTCTTTGTCATGTGTGGGCAGAGAGTGCCCGTTTCGTTGTGCCGCATGACCGCCTATATGGGGTTATGTGTGGGCAGAGAGTGCCTGTTTAGCCGCTTGATCACCCCTGGTCAAGTGTAGGCAGAGAGTGCTTGTGAATCTTGTGTAATAGAATGTTCATTAGTGTTAACTAAATAATTAATGCTAAAACAAAACTTTTGAGTAGATAGGTGTTGATTTGGCAAAACAACCATCCATCTCTTGTTCCAGCATTCATTGTTAAGGATTGCTTGCTGGGTAGCCGTAACTCATTATACCTATCGCGGATATATTTGTTATTCAGGTTACAAGCCGGATCAGGAGGATCCTAGCAAGGATGCGCAGGGTTAGTTATGGTGTCCGAGTCAATCATGGATGTCATCGCCGATTCTTCATCGTCACTCTGATCGTCTTTTATTTCGTTCTTAATATTTAGTGCTACTGAGCAGGGCCACCTGCATTATTGTAATAAGGCGAATGTTGCCTCCTTTAATACCTTAAAATGTTATTTTATTTTATTTAGTTAATGTTTACATTCATGATGATGTCCGCCTATTTGTCCATCATGAGATACTAACCTGGGATTAGTATCGACTCATGGTGTTGGATTCCCTGTACAAGTACTGGGGTCACGACAGACCATCACCATGTCTAATACCATATAAGGCATATCCTCAACCAAAGATGTTGGTGGTGATGAACTTCATGTAGGAACAACTAAGGGCACCTTAGCATGGGTATTCAACCAATTACACTTTTGCTTCAGCAGGCCAACTATCCTAGAAAGACAATGGGAGTTTGGCCCAATAGATCAACAACCCGCTCACTCAAGGTAGCCAACTAGTGCCCGAGGCAGCAGAGAGATGCTAATCGCTAAGGTGCGGCTAACATAACTGACCAATTATCTCAGATTCTATAAGAGAAATATGGGTTACAGCAAAAATCCAAGAGCATTGGCTATAGAAAGTTGTAGCTGGATTGGATGCACAACACTTCATACCCTGATAATTACAAGATCCTGGATTTCACCAAGTCCTCTGGACATGTTTCTGCCATGATTATCAAACACATGGGCTGATTCTTGGCGCATTGTGCGAAGGTGGTAGAAGAGAAGATCACCAGATAAGGTTAATTCCTTTATCACTATCTAGTACTTCTTTCACCAAGTTCACTTTGTTACCACCAAATTTTGTTCAAAAGTGGGCAGATTTGGAAAGTTGATTCCATGATTACTTCTTTATTAGCATTTCCTAAGTTGAAGCTCTACGATCTTAGTACTGATTATTAAACAGTTGCAAGGCAATCATTGCTATAGCATCATGCTGTCCGACATTCAATTAGCCGATTTAGCACAACAAGGGTTAATTCCTCAAATACGAGAAAAAATATTGGTGAATATTCCTGATTTAAATGTTTTGATGCATAAGGTATTGGCTCATGAAAGCAGATATGCGAAAACAAAGAGTACAAGAGCAAATTCAAGAAGAATAATGAAAGTAAAGTTTAGTATGTGAATTGCTCTGATGGGGAAACCTCGCTCAGATGAAGAAGAATCGGATGTGAATGTGGCTGAGCGGATTAAACGAAATAAGAAACAGTTGGTTTGCACTTGGCTAAATCATGCAAAGAGTCGTTTGGAAGTCAAATACACGTTTGGCATCAACATATCTGGTTACCTAAAGGGCATGTACTTCCGTCAGCTAAGAAGATCAAGAAGAAAAGGTATTGCAAATGGCATGATTCTTATTCTCGTAATACAAATGATTGCATTATCATTAGGCAGCAAATTCATTCAGCTATTGAGGATAGCCAATTGCATTTCGAAGACAATAATGCCATGCAAGTTGATGTGAATCCTTTTCCCATCAACATGATAAATATATTTCATCTGGTAAAGGGAGGGATAAGTTGGAACCTAAAACTGATGAGATTAAGAAGACATTTGGGGTAACTTTTGCAAAAGGAATCACTCAAGGAGTTACCCAGAGATTCAAGTCTGTTGTTGGTTCAGTTAGCATAACCAATAATAGAGCTAAAACGCCCAAAGAGCCAACAAATGACTCTCCAAATTAAGGCCATAAAATCAAAAGGAGATCCAAAACTTGGCAACTGGTTCTTCCTGACCAGGGACAAAGATACTGAAAGGCCGGTAATCAAGCCAACAGTTTTTTCATGCAACTATCAGAGAAATATCTGACAATATCTGATGCAAAATCAGAACAATGTCTGAGAGAGAAGCTGTAGAGATTTACATTCAAGACAAAAAATATTCAAGATCAGAACATAAATCGTAGCAAAGACGATGGACTTGACAATAGGCATTGGCGGTGTCCATTCTTTATGTATTGCTGCCAAGTGGGTTTGACGTTATTGTCATATGATCGGTGCCCTAGGAAACACATGCAACATTTAGTGCCCAAGGCTCAAGATCAGGATATGGTAAACAATCATGTATCAGCCAAAGTCATGATCTCAAAGCCAGTATGTGAGAATAATTCGCACCAATCTTCTGCGATTTTCATATAGCAAAAATGGGGGGCATATGTTGACACCATAAAATGACATGGCCCTGATACACAATCAACTTCGGATACGCGATCAACTTATTGAAAGCGTAATCAACTTATGCATTAGTCAACTACCAAAAAAGTTCAGGGAATTTCTTAAATGAGAGGTACAATAAACAAATGTTTGTCCTTTTGCCTGTAGCACAAAGGGAGTGCCTCATTACACTTTCAAGACTATAAGTCTGTGACTGCGTATAATTCTGCATTGCTCAAGAGGAAATATAAGTTATGTTCTATGAGAAGAACGTAACTGATGCTGAGATAATTGATAAGACCTTGTGCACCTTTTACCCAAGCATGGTATACTCTAGCAGTAGTATCATCAACGAAAATCCTCTACACTTTGAGCTAATCTATACTCTTTTGAAGGATTAGAAACATGGTGAGCTTCTCATGAAGAACCATCATACCAGTCCCACACGGGTGCAAGATGCACCTAAAGCGCATGCAACATAGGTCCCTCTGGTGACAAAGGCGTGGAAGAGGGAAGAAAGGGCCATGGAAAGGTCATGACATGCAGAACAAAGGTATTGACAAGGGGAAAGGTAAAGAAAAGGGAAAAAGGTCTAACCAGAAGAAGTTCTCGAGAAAGACGCCGGGTGCTTTGTAGCCTTGCTAGAGGTGCAGGAGCACGGATCAACGGTCTCGCAATTGCGGCTCTCCTAAATATCTGATGGAGATGTATCACAAGTACGTGGGAAAGGATGATTTAAAGGGCAAGTTTGAAGCACATTTCATTGAGCCAACAACCACTCCTAGTGTGGAGAGATGATGATCATATGGCCTTGGACGATAGCCCGAAGCACAAAGGCTCCTTACCTGATGGGGAAGAGAATCGTCTAGGCATGAATCTATAAAAGCATTAGTCCCGCGTAGAGGATGAGTATGGTGATACTTAGTGATAGTCAGAATATATTTACTTTTTGATTTGTATATATGTAGCTTGATAATCGGAATATACGTACTTAGTGATTTGTATAAACTTTTACTTTATGGTGAACTTATGCTATATTATTAGCTTAACGCTTGGTCTATGTCATGACAATATGTTATGTTGTGCTACTTTAAAGTTGATATAATGTCTGCTTATATATGTGATTGTGCAACGTTTAAGATTATATCTCTCACTCGTGTGGTTTATATATTCTTATTCATCATGACATAGAGACCTTGTTGTGTGTGCCTGATGGAAAAGGAGTCGTGTCTGGTGGATAGTTACACCACTAACACGATATTTAGAGAGAGAAAATATTTTTAAACCCTCAGGAAGAATGATAGAGATATTATGGCCATTATTGGTAGCAATGCGAGGATCATTGGCTCTAGACGAGCTGTGATAACTCTCCCTATGGGTACAGCTATAACAATCGAGGATGTGTTGTTCTATCCCGAGTCAAAGCATACTTCATTGAGTTTTAAAGAAATTTGCATGAACATGTTCCTTGTTGAGACCGATCATGGAATGCACAAGAGTTTGCATGTCTGTGTTGGCGGCTTGTGAGGAAACCACCGACATAGATTATTCGACAAAAAAGGACCAGCGGGCTCAAACCTTGGTCACCCAGGGGAGCGCACCGGGGTACTACTATTTAAGCAATTAGTTGGTTTGTTCTAGTCAAACAAGAGCGCACCACAATTATACGTATGATTGATTATATGGTCAGCGGGTCAATCAAAAGCCACCGACAGATTGCATCCAACCCACCTACAAGGCCATAGGGGGGCCTTGGAACGGGAGACTCCCTATTGGACCCACGTGGTAGGTCTTGGGTGAACATTGGGTGGTCTGTGTCGGCGGCATTTGACGAAACCGCAGACACAGTTAATCTAGGAAAAACGGAGGACCCATGGGTTCAAACCCTGGTTGCTGAAGGGAGAGTGCACGGGTAATACTCTTTTTAAGCCAATGGGTTTGTTTGTTCTAGTCAAACATAACGGCACAACACACTTAATTAAGTTTGACATCTATGGCAACAACACATAGGAAGGCCGCCGACAGAGAGTCCATCCGGACCCACCTATCAGGTCATGGGTGCCCTTGGCAGGAGAGCCTCCCAGCTGAATTTAGATGGCAATGAGAGGTTTGTGTCGTCAATTAAACACCATGCCAACGACACCAAGTGCACCTCCGACTATCATGTGGAGAATCATTGAGGTGCTTCCGTTCAGACCATTATCTTGTGACGAGGGAATGGGGTTGTCCCATCGGCCTTCGTTAGACCGACGAAACAAAGCCTTTCTGTGCGTCCTAAAATTCAAATCTACGTCCCTACAGGGCATTCAAATCGACCGAGGGTCTTGGATAGGATGGTGTCAAAGGCTCTATGTTTTGGTGCCAACACTAATTCTTTTTTGCTCATTGCCTTGAGGGTTGGCGACACAAAAAATTTTGGCCGACGAGCCTAAGCTCGTTTCGTGTGGTGTATGAAAGGTCACCAGACTATATATTGTACCCTTTGCTTCTAGAAATACATCCTAAACATTGTTCGCCTATCAATGCCATGAAAAATTTCTCATATATAAGATATGCTCTACTCCTAAGATTTATTTAGATAATAAGATAGAACTAGCCTCTACACCAAATATATACACAACCAATATTCTACTCGACTACTCCTAGATAATGAAGAGGAAAATGTATACAAGCAATTCTCGATGGCTTGAACCCATGCCGATGCTCTGCGAATCGGAGCTTAGTATTTTCCACACAGACAACATGTGACAGTTTAAAGTTTGTCTACAAAAGAGAGACTGAAAATTGAAAAGCACAGCAGAACAAGTGTAAGAACTGAAAACGAACCCCTCTTACTCCCTCTTCTTCCCAGCTGGCGAAAAATCCAGCACCGGTGATATATATTGTCCTCTATCTACACACATTAAGAGGATCATGGCATGACACACCTCGGATCCGGATCCTCTGCAGTTCTGCAGAGGATCTGCGTGGTTGTTCCTCCTGAGCCTCTCTTCTGTTCCTGATCTCGTTATTATTATTATTTTCTTGCTGCGATCTCTCGCTGTTTCGCCGGGCAAGAAGGAAGGGCAGGGGGACGGATGAGTGATATGGAAGGCAAAGAGTGGCGCTTTGTGTCTACTGAGCCGCGGCGATCGACGCCGACGAGCGGCCGGGCCACGCCGGTGGCGCCTTCGCCACCGGCAGCTTGTGCGGCGGCGACGAGAGTGGCGTGTGCTTCCGGGTGTGCGACGCCTCCAGCTCGGAGGTGAGCATGTCGAACATGACCTGCACGTCCTTGTAATCGCAGGTCTGCACGTCCTCGTGGAGCTTCAGGATGCCGCCGCTGCCTGCATGTACAGGTTCAGTTTCAGATGGATAAATTCTCGCCAAATGCATACATGTATGAAGATAGAAAATCAAAACCATCGTGTTTTTATAATCTTGCAGCTATAACTGAATTTTCTGGTATTATGACCTCTTGCAATTAATTATATAAATGTTTTTTTAGCAAAGATTAATTATATAAATGTTGAAGAGTATGAGTTTGTTCACTTCTCCATCCTTCACCGTTATCTTAGTCTTTTGACTAACTGGTCGGTGCATGCAAGACTTTTGGAATCTCATAGAACTGTTGCAATTATAAGGTGAAAACTTTTAAGGACGTGTGAATGAAACATAATAGGCAATGGAGTGTCCTTTTTTTTTGGCAGCAAAAGGTGAGAATTAGCAAATGTACGACCAAAAATGATGAATGTCAAACTAAAATAGATACACAATAGGATCGTGTATTCATGTTATAGCCTCGAGTAAGCAAGTAACTGAACATGTTGCTTTCACTGAAACAACAATATGTCAAGGGCAACACAAGAGGAATAAATCAGTACATAAGAGGTTGCGGTGGAAAAGAAGCAAGAGATTACAGGAAAAATTAAGGAAAACTGGAAAGTATATCCACCCATTCCTCTCTACGTATTTCCCAGTCTAGAAGGAATAAATCCTCCATCCTCCCTAGGCAGAAACATCAATTTGCCTCGCTGCACAGCAAACTTCATAGCATATCAAATTAGAGAAAAGGCACCATAAATCACACCAAGTGGTCCTCCAATGGGCGGCCGAGACAAAAAGAACCACCCAATGACCCAAGAAAAGATGTAAAAGGCCACTGGTCCAACAACAATTTGGTGCAATGCCAGGAAAAGGTCGGTCCAGTTATCCTACCTTCTACCAATCTTCTGCCAAATGAATGCTCAAAGTTATTAGTAACGTCTTAGGAAGTTAGGATGTCGATGGTGTTTAGTACTTCCTCCCTTATAAAATAGTGCTCGTTTTAAACTTGTTCTCGGTCAAAGTTTTAAAACTTTATTTATAGAGAATTTTTAAACTACTTGGATTCGTTTCAGAAAGAACTTTCGTAATATTATAGTTTTTAATGCATTATAAATAAAATTTTTAAAGTTTTTTATTATCAAAGTTGTTCTTTAGAGATTGTGTTAATGTCTAAAACGACTATTATTTCATAAGTAAGGGATAACTTGTTCCATCGATAGAGTTGGAGGCTAGACATGTGCTCATCCGTTCTTCCTCCTATTCCAATGTGGTGTTTTTTGGCGACAAGACACTCATTCTACAGCAATATTCACAATGCCCATATTGAATTCTCACTTCAACCTCATATATATGGTCGATTTTTAAATAATGAAAATATGATTCTAACCTCTGCAATCAGAGATGTGCTTTCATACAAGGCTGTATACATATATATTAATTGCGATCGACGCGGATGCCGGAAAATATCTTCCATTATCCAAAAAAACAGTATTATTCATGAATTGAAGGATATGAGCAAGCTGACATGGGATCCACTGGACCAGGCTGCAGTCGCCATGATAGGACGATGGAGATGATCTCGGTCTGCTTGCCGGTGCCAGGAGGAAGGGGACGGGGGTGGGGCCCACTTGTAAGTGCCTCGTGGCGGGCACCACGCAGGCAGCCAGCGTCGCAGGCGCTCGCGCCTATCGGAATCGAGATCGTGCGATGATGAATCGTACGAGAATGGCAGCAACGCATGCTATGCTAAGAGAAGCGAATAAAAAATTGCATTGAAGAACTCTGACACCACTCTCCTCGGTTCTTGCCTCCAGGCATCAGCTCTATGCAACAAGAACCAAGAAGCGAAGTTTCATTCGTTCGTCAAGAAAGGGGAGAGAGAAGAAAAGGGGGTACAAAAATATAGCTATCTTTCGCCAAGAAATCAAGGGTGGGCGGTGGAGGAAGAAGATAGATAGGCATGGAGGAAGAGCTCAAGAGTCAAGAGCCCCGGTTCTCTCTCACCGAAACCCCCAACAAAAATTCAAGAAAATCCAACTCTCAGCACTGACTGTGATTGATCATCCTAGGCAAGATATGCTTGCATAGAGACTACGGTACAGCAACGGGCCAGCATGGCAGCTCTATCAGGATCAGTTCAGCTTGGGGGGCAAAGGAAGGGGACCGACTGGAAGAAGAAGAAGAAGAAGAAGAAGAAGAAACTGACCGGGCTTGCGCGCGCGGCGGCGGCCGGAGACGGCGGCCCACGCCCGGCGTGCCGGGAAGACGACCTTCTTCCGCCACCACGCCATCGCCGGCCCCTCTTCCGCGCCACGCTACCCTCCCTCCCTCTCTCTCTCCCCCTTCTCTCTCACCGGCGGTGGCTCCGTCGCTGCGGAGTGCGGCGGGCGGCCGCTCTGTTTTGTAGTACGTGCGATGCGTGCGTGCGTGGGTGATCCGCCGGGGTTTTTATCCCGGTTCTTCCGAGCGCTGCCCGCTGGGATTTTCTTCCGCCGGGTTTCGGGGGCTCATGTCGCTTGTGCCTGGCGGCTGCCGGCCGGCACTAGTCCAACCAGCCATCTCCTCTGGGACAAGACAAGCGTGGTGTTAATTACTGCTCCCTCCGGTTTTTTCGTGTTTCACTGCTTCGACTTTTGAATACGTTTTTAACTATTCGTCTTATCAAAAAATTTAATGGAGGCATGCAAAAAAAAAAAAGTAATGCTTTGTATACATTTATTGACAAAGCAAATCACAATAAAATAAATGATATTTACGTAGTTTTTTTTAAATGAAACGAATGGTTAAAGTTATGTTAAAAGTTAAAGGTGACAAACAAAAAAGAACAGAGGGAGTACTTTCTTTTTTTTTCCATAAACAGATTTCTAGTTGATCAATTGATCGAAATTATGCATTGAGATTGATCGACCTTCTAGTCGTTGGATTACTTCAAGATTCGTGTTCCCCCTCTCCTCGGTCATCTTCCTGGCCGCCACTACTTCCCCTCTCTTCCCTACTGCTACTTCTCTTGTTATCACCAAAGCTCTGTCGTCATTAGAGTTAGAATAAGGATTCGAGTTCCGTCATACTCATCGAGATTACAGAGAGGCCATGGAAGTCAAAAACTCATCGGTGGGAGATGGTTGGTGGTGCCGCAAAGCGATGACATTGTTATTTTACCTACGGATTTGTCGAAGGATGATAGACGATGGTTGTGGGAAGATCATTGAGTACACACGTTCAGAGTTAAGGTGAATGGAGCTGGTATAGCAGTTGAAGAGATGATTCAACCATTGTGCATGCTAATGTGATGCTACTTACCACTTATACAAGAATTGGTTCAAGGAGATTGCATCATGTGTGTACATAAGTTTTCTAAGATTTTATGTAAGAAAAAATGATTGGAGAGATTGGAGATTGGAGATTTTATGTAAGAAGGAGATTGGAGAGATGATTCAACCATTGTGCATGCTAATGTGATGCTACTTACCACTTATACAAGAATTGGTTCAAGGAGATTGCATCATGTGTGTACATAAGTTTTCTAAGATTTTATGTAAGAAAAAATGCTACCGTTAACCTTAATGTTGTCGATTTTTAACTCCCCATCGTTTTCAAATACTTAGCACCGTAGACATTTTGCGTCCTTTCAAGGTTCAAACTTGAAAAATATAAGGTTAAAGAAACATTTTACACAATAAATAAATCAATAATTTTAATATTCCAATTAACTTATACAAATACAAACATCATCAATCAAAAGATTGCTTATCAAAGTTACTAATGCCACTTATTAAAAAAAATGGCATTTGGCGCTATGTTCTTACACGTGGATAGGATTTTTGCAACTTCAAAATGATACATGATGTTCAAGCAATCAAGCTAGCTATATATCAGTAAAAAGAATTTAGCCATTATCTATAAAAAAAATATTTCACACTATTTGGATGGACTTACTTACGATTCATTTCAAGAGACACTTTGACATCAAATCACCCAGCTTGTCCGCACTCGCGACTCGCTAGTCGCTGGTACGTACGTAGTACACACTGTGACAGGATCCCTGACACGTCACCCTATATATTCACGTGCCTGAAGCATCAGACGGTACACAGGGCCCCACGATGGGAGGTCAGGCGCCACTACCAGCTCTTGGGATGACACGTGTGTTTTCCTGCACATGCCCATCAGATATTTTCACATCTCGGTATCATCCCTTCAGGACAAGCTTTGCCTTTAGAAGATAATAATGCCTGCCTGGTGTAAAAAAAAATAAAGAAATAAATTCTTAAAAGAAGATTATTTTTTCTTTAATGAAACTTTATTTCAATGATGCTTGGAATCATCTCAAATCTTTCATTGTAATGGACATATGCATGTAAGAGTATCACCAACAACTCCTCTATACCATCTCTTATGACACTATTTATGTCTTATGAGTAGTATTTTAAGGTATGGGGTAGGACGCCTCTATACAACCTTTTAAAACACTATTCATGTCTCATGAATAGTGGCATAAATAGTATTTTAAGGTGTGAGATAGAGGTCCTCTTGGAAATGCCCTAAAGGCAAAAATGTATGTGACCAAAACCATTGTAAACTATTGATCTTAGCATACGGTATTGAGTGATTATTTTGAGCTATTGATTTTTTTTTTTAAAAAAAAAAGAGGGGCAAGAGAACTGTCGTACTCTTTCATTTATTAGTAGAAGAAAATAAAAGTAAAAGCCCATGCAAGCTCCAAGAACACGGCGTCACCACCATATTGTTGTTTAACAGTGGCGCTAGAGAGCTGTTAATATTTATCATTACATTAGTTGGCAATTTTTGTCCACCTAATTCATTATTTATATTTATGAACTTCTATATTTACATCTGTGAACATATATATTCATTAAAATCCATTAAAGGTGTATTGATTTTTTTATCTTCTTCATTAAAGGATAAAAATCAATTATTAAAACACTATATGACTTATTTTGTTTTTTATGCTATACTAGTTAATTACGGTAATATAGTCACTAGTGTGTCTGATATTACCGCTTCACAACAACACAACAATTCAGGTAGCCCTTCTGTGAAAGCTAAACTAAGGTTTTTCTTTTTTCTATCTAAATGGCTGAACAGCTGAATAACTGAATTTCGAGAGCTTCTCGAGGTAGTCTCGAAATTCAGATTCATTTCATTCGACTTACTTTTTAAAACATTAGTAACCACATTCGGGACAGTAAAAAAAAACAGACTAAAAAAACTCAAAACATGTCTTTAAAATGTAGATTAGTCATCAAGCTGTTAATCTGTTAAACTGTAAAGAATGGAGCCAACTTCTTGACCATATTTCTCAAAATCTTGAGGCAACTTCTGAACGCTCGTAAGCACGAGTCGTATCAAGTGAAACGGTTTTTTTTTTCTAACAACCCTAAAGTTTAATTTTAGGAAATTCAGCTCAACCTTCGAAAACTATTTTGTGTTGCGTATTTGCATTAAGCGTATAGCACCACTACATTTCCAACACAAGCTGTCCGTTTAAGTACCATAGGTAAGAGTAGTTTTTTTATTTTAACGAAATAGCCAAAAGTCGGGGAGTTACTTCGTTTCATGTGTCTGGCAAGCATTGGACGTTGAACCCTTTTTTTTTACCGATTGACAAAAACAAAACATGATCATTTTTTTCTCATCCTTTCCGACGCTCAAGCCAGTCTTCTCATCCTTAACCTGAGAAGCAAACAAGAGGTGTTCACTTGCGCGATGGAAGAACAGAGCATGGTGTGGCAGTGTTGCGGTTGCTCGTTGGCCGCCCGCCCAAGTGCCGCCCCCTCTTTATGCCCCTATCTTTCGATCCCTCGTCCTCTGTTCCCTAATGCATCCACCCCCCTGCTCTCTCTCTCTCTCTTTTGTCTTTTGGATAAGAGACGACGAGGAGCGTTGTTCCTTTTCAAGTTTGGTCATTGAATCCGACGAACACGATGTGAGCGCTCGTTGGATTTAGAAAACAAGACTAACAAGAGAAAATACATCCTTATTTTTACCATGAAACATCACATATGCACATATAAAACATTTGGGTTTGTGTTGTATCTTGTGAAGCATCTTCGTTGTATAGGGTAAAAATTGTTTTTAATAACCAAGGTACATGGTGTTTCACGTGTTCTTTTTGTTATGCTTCACAATGTTTTGCTTGTCTATATTTTAACAATATATTATCCATGTTTCAATGGTACACCATCCATGTTTTAAAAGTACTATGTCATGTTCGGAGTAAGCATCTAATTTTTTTCTAGAATGGGACATTCAATCCCCCATAGTTATTATTATTATATTTGTGGAACAGCCTAGAGTTGAGATATCATGGATAATAACACCGACAAGAATAAAAATGTGTTCACACCGAAAACTAAAGCGGTCAAACACACTGTGGAGCTTAGGATTTAGAGCCCCCGTCAGTACCACAATCGGATTTTAGGTGTGCCAACCGATTTGATCTTGCAATTGGCAAGAAAATACGTAATCAACTCTCAATAGACAATTAGATCCATAAAATCTCAAACATAAAACACAAAGGAAATAAATTCTAACAAGGATAAAAGGATAATTAAAGTATTAGCTTATAAATGAACTAAACTAATAGGCCCAAAAGATAAATCTACTATCAAGTTGATACAATCAACTTGATAAACAGAGCAAGGGTAGATAATCTATTACTAAGCCAATAAAATCAATAAAACAGCAAAAAAAAAAAAGAGGTAAACAATGAACTACAAAACCAATAATTAAATTACGCAGCACAGAGAAAGCTGAGCATACTATAATCTAACTGATAAGATCAACTAGCAAATAGAACGAAGGATAAATGATCTAAAGATTAAATCTAACTCGACTAATCAATAGAAAGCGAAACCAAATAAGATGACTGAACTTAATGAAGACAACCTCAATTACTTGGGGTGTACCATCAACTGATTGAAAACGCGATGCGTAACAAGATGATCGAGATCAGAAATACATCAAAACTATGTTAAATTAGACCTAACATGGTGAAAGTAGACGAAAAGTAATGACTTGTGAGCAAGGTTCTAAAAATCCCGATTAATCCCCAATTAGTCCCCGATTAATCTCTAGTCGATTGTCCTCTGATTAGGACCGATTATCGATTAATCCCGATTAATTCCGACTAGTGCCGATTTATGTGTTCGATTAATCCCGTTTAACCCTAGTCCCCACCTCACCGCCCGACTAGCGACTTTTAGAACCTTGCTTGTGAGAGTAGATTTTTGACTTAATCATGAACATATCCTTTTATGGGTGCAAGACCAAGTGTGTATACAAACATACATCTTGTCGTCTTCATCATAAAAACTATCAATCTCCTTCCTCTGGCCCGGCTCTACCGGAATTCCTTAATCCTCTTTATTTCGTTCCAGCCATGAAGACACAAACCATGAGTTAGAGTATCTCCAGCGGGTCCTCTATACCTCTCTCTAAAACCATAAATAATGTTTTATAGAGAGATATAGGCCTTGTTTGTTTCAAATTAATATAGAGTTGCGTTTTACCGTAGCAAATTTGTGACCCCTCAAAATACGTTTTAACGAGTTTAAAAAATTATGAAAAAAATATTTTACAAACTTTAAAAAGTACTATTTAAAACCCACACAAGAATGACTACAAAACATTACATCATTTGGTTTATACAAGAATAACAAATTTTCATTTCATTTCATTTAATTTAATCTGAAACAAACAAGGCCATAGAGTAACTGTTGGGAATGATTCTATAACCGTTGGTCCATTAGCACGTTTTGCCGGCAAACAGCAGAACGCAACTGTTTCAAGAAAGCTCTCCGAAATTAGAAACGACAAAAAAAATCGATCCAAGCAGCCCATTCCGTGAACCGGGAAGGAATGCCATTAGCTGCGTTAACTAATTAACTCGGCTCCACTCAGGGTAAGCGCAGAGATTAGGCTTTAAAGAACGATCAGTAGTGGTCAAACGGAGCCGCTATCGTTGACCGGAGACGGGTCCACGGGGACCGTCCGTGGGCCGTGGCGGACACGCGTCGGCTGATGCGGCTTTGTAGGCCCCTAGGCCGCGATGAGCACCTAGCTGCCGCCCTACAATCCGGGACCTACGAAACGAGCCGGGCCAGGCCGGAGCAACCGCCTGCTGCCGACCATCAACCTCCTCTCCTCAAAAACGCGCTGTCGAATCGCTGAAGTGTGTTCCGGCGTTTCAGTCGGATATCTCGGCGGCGACCAAAAAAAAAAACCCAACTTATAGCCCATGTTCGCATGTTACCATGGCATCGCGATTTTTATACAGGGGTGGAAATGGCACGGATATTATCCGACCGACCGAATTGATCGGATAGTGATTTGGATGGTTTTGTGGATATTCGACTATTTTTACGGATAAGGATATGGATATAGATAATTTGGTGTGGATATGCATACGAATACGAGGCACTGATTATTTGGTGGATAAGGAATATCCAAGTTTTTGTTCGGATAATATCCGAATATAAAATATGGGTATTTATCCGAATGTATTTTTAGAATTTTTTGAATGTCTTTCTACAATTTTTTATTGATAGTTTTTCAACTTTTAAATTTATTTTTTGAATTTTTCAATCTAGACTAAGATAATAATATTCGTGTATAGACTTTCTAATGTTTTGTTTTTACTAATGTTATAATTTTTCACTTTTAAATTTAATTTTGACCATATTTTGCTAAAATTTGGAACGGATTTTTGAAAATTAATTTTAACTATTCGACTAACAATATCCGTACGATAATGCTCCTGTTCGGGCGTCCGACGCGGTCGGACGCCCGCGCGGCCCAACAGCGCTAGCTAGCTCAGTATGATGTTGCTGCCGCATTTTCTTTTCATCTCAACGCTCAACCACAACCACAGCCCTCTCTCTCTCTCTCTCTCTCTCTCTCTCTCTCTCTCTCCAAGCAGTGAACGAGAACTCGTCGCTCGTCGGAGATGGGTCGGCCAGAGCTTCCCTCTTCTCTCTCACGTACTCCTCCTCCTCCTCCTCTCGCTCTCTCTCTCTCATGACCTTGATGTCGAGCTCGACGACCCCTGATGTGGAGCTAGCCATGGAGGCGTTGACTTCACCGGAAATTGAGGTCAGAGCGGCCTTCTCCTCCTCCTCCTCTTCTCTCTCTCTCTCTCTCTCTCTCTCTCTCTCTCTCTCGGGTGTTCCCTTCATCCCTTGGCACCTCATCCTCATCCTCATCCTCCTCTCTCCCTCCTCCCTGATTTCCTCTCTCTCTCACTCTAGTGCTCTTATGATGAGGGCTTGATGGATTTTGGCGAATAAGATGACCAGATTTCAGAAGAAGCTACCGGATTTAGGAAGGAGATGGCCGAATTTGGGGGAGGAAGATGAATCCCCAATTTTTGCCATGGAACATTTGCAAGGTGAGTACTGCAACAATCCAACCGTTCTTGTGCAACAACTGGTTCAACTTATGGAACAATCAAATCATTCTAATGGGACTTTTTTGTAATTGTTGTTGTTTGGCTTTTTGAATTGTTTCAACAAGCAAGGGCGCTTTTATGCATCCACTGCTCGTTGTTCTAGTATATGATTTTGGCATTGTTGCACTAGGTTACAAGAATTGTTCCATCACGCAAGGGTGATTGTTTTCATTAAGCATCTCCCATTGTTTCAGTATGCAATTTTCATTGTTTCAGTATGCAAGGTGAGTACTGCAACAATCCAACCGTTCTTGTGCAACAACTGGTTCAACTTATGGAACAATCAAATCATTCTAATGGGACTTTTTTGTATTTGTTGTTGTTTGGCTTTGCGAATTGTTTCAACAAGTAAGGGCGTTTTTATGCATCGATCGCTTGTTGTTCTAGTATATGATTTTGGCATTGTTGCACTAGGCTACAAGAATTGTTCCATCACGCAAGGGTGATTGTTTCATTAAGCATTTCGCATTGTTTCAGTACACCCGCACGGCCCGACGGCCCAACGCAGCGGGGCTTCTTCTTCCCTCTCTCTCATTTTCTCCATGTCTCGCTCACAGCTATTCTCAGCCACACATACTTCTTATCCTCTCTCTCTCTCTCTCTCTCTCTCTCTCTCTCTCTGCGCGCTGAAGCTAGCTCGCAGGCTGCCCCTCGCCACCTCCTCCTCTTCCTCCTCATGTTCCTCTCTCTCTCTCTCTATCTATCCCTCCCGCTATCTCTCTCTCACTCTCTCTGTACGCAGAAATGGAGGAGCTCATGTTGGAGCTCCTCTCTCTCTCTCTCTGTGCGTGGAGGATTTGATGATGGAGCTCCTCCTCCTCATCTCTCTCTCCCCTCTCTCTCTACCCCTCCCTCCCTCTCCAATCTCTATACCTCTTCTCTTCTCTCTCTCAGATCTATCATGGAAGTGATGGTTTATGGAGAAAAATGTACAAATGGTGGCTCATAAGGAAGATGTACAGTAGCAGGGGGATTGAAGTGGTTCCCTTTTTGTTCCTGGTAAGATTGTAGTTGTTGCAGCACCCTTTTGTTCGATGTTCTAGTAAGATTTGGGATTGTTTCAATAGGAAAGGACAGTTGTTGCAGCGTTGTTCTAGCAATATTTTGACATTGTTGCACTAGGCTGCAAGAATTGTTCCATCACGCAAGGATGATTGTTTCATTAGGTATTTATAATTGTTTCAGTTGGCATTTGTTTCATTAGACATTTCTCATTGTTTCAGTAGGCAATTTTCATTGTTTCACTAGGTCGATTTCATTATTCAGTGCCAAGTTCATTGTTTCGATAGTCATTTTCCATTGTTTCGATAGTCATTGTCCATTGTTTCAGTAGGCATTTCTCATTGTTTCAATAGGTCAAGTTTATTGTTTTAGTGCATTGTTTTGATAGTCATTTTCTCATTGTTTCGATAGTCATTTTTTATTTTTTCAGTAGGCATTTCTCATTGTTTCAGTAGGTCGAGTTCATTGTTTCAGTGTGCCAAGTTCATTGTTTCGATAGTCATTTTCTATTGTTTCAGTAGGCATTTCTCATTGTTTCACTAGGTCGAGTTTATTGTTTCAGTGCATTGTTTTGATAGTTATTTTCTCATTGTTTCGATAGTCATTTTTCATTGTTTCAGTAGACATTTCTCATTGTTTCAGTAGGTCGAGTTCATTGTTTCAGTGTGCCAAGTTCATTGTTTCGATAGTCATTTTCCATTGTTTCAGTAGGCATTTCTCATTGTTTCACTAGGTCGAGTTCATTGTTTCAGTGTGCCAAGTTTATTGTTTCGATAATCATTTTCCATTGTTTCAGTAGGCATTTTTCATTGTTTCAATAGGTCAAGTTCATTGTTTCAATGTGCCAAGTTCGTTGTTTCGATAGTCATTTCCATTATTTCATTAGTTAAGGGTGATTGTTTCTCTCTCTTATGGTCTCTCCCTTCCTCTTTCTCTCACTTATGCAGTTTCCCTCTCTCCTTTTGTCTCCCCCTCGTATAGTTGATTTTTTGTTGTTTCGTAATGTTTTTAGTAGTCTCAGTTCATTGTTTCAATAGGTGTTTTTCATTGTTTTAGTATGCTGAGTTCATTTGTAAGATCTATATTCACTTTTTTCATGAATCTGGTGTTACAATGAACTCCCGATTTTCGATTTTCACGGAAGCATCAAGCATTTTCGATTTTTCGTCGCACATGCGCATGCATGCAAACAGGGTGGCTTTCTCATTCCCGCGAGGGCGCGCGTGCTGGGCTGGGCCGGGGCGGTGTCCGACCCGCGAGCGTAGCGTCGGACGTCTGACCCCAAGTCCGCGCCATATCCGTATCCTTGTCTTATCCGATCTATATTCGCTCCGTATTTGTAACCGATGCTATCTAATATTATTCGAATTTGTATCCATATTCGACACATTCGCATTCAAATCTGTATCCGGTAAAAAATACGAATGTGGATATGGATAGAACGATATCCGACCTTATCCGATCTGAGCACAACCCTATTTTTATAAACATTGCTAATGGACCCTAGTTCTTTTTTACTTGTTTCCGATTTACTTACCGTAGAGCTGGTTATATGGACCGAACCGGATGGTCCAGCAATGTGCACCGGGTCGGCTCGGTTGGGTGCATCGAACCGTGTCTGGGTCTGAGCCGCGGCCCATCAGGTCGGCACTCGGCACGGCTTGATTCGCTTGCGAACCGTGCTGGCTCGGTTCGATTCGTTTGGTCCGATAAAAATTTAAATTTCCCTCTCGCTCGCGTTGTGCACCACTGGTCACCCGCTGCGCTGCTGCGGCCCTGCCACGCGTCCGCCCGTAGGCCCACCTCTGCGGCGTAGATTCCCGTGATCGCACCGGTCGGCGGCCGCCTGCCTCGGCCAACGCGACGAGGACACGCGTCCCACGTGCCCCATCTCTATGCACCGCATGCCAACGCCCACACTGTTTCCTGCCCAACGCTCATTGTGGCCAATCCGTGCGCGGCACATGCCGGCACCGGGCGACTACTCGGTTGTGGCCCCGCGCGTGGCAACAGCTAGGCGTGGCATGTTGCAGTGAACCAGGCAGGCCAATTCGTTCAGTTCGCTTTTTTTATATCCGTTGTGGATATAGTCATTTATAGCCGTTTGAACCTTTAAAAATTCAAAAAGAATAGCAAAAAATCCCAAAAATCTCAATTTTTTCCTATAAATAGGTACCCACCCCCTCATCAGTCATCCACACTTCCAACCCCATTCTCTCTTAAGTCTCTTCTATGCATTGCGGATTTATGATTTGTGAGCTAGAAAAGCGTTGCTATTTGTAAATTTGGGAAAGTTAGAAATGTTTTAAAAACATATTTCAAACTTTCAAATTTGTTGGTGTAATCCTGTTGTTATATTTCCATTTTTTTGCTATATAAATGATTTGTGTATTATGATTCTAAATTAATTATTATTTCATGTGTAGACAGCTTTCCGAAAATGGCTGATGGAAGATCTCCGTACGACGGATTTCACCTTAGCCAGTTCAGATTAAGACCGGAGGACTATAAACCAAGCGGTCAAAGTGTACCGGAGCCGATTGAAGAAACGGAAACTCAAGTAACTGAGGATCCGGTTCAACTTGTGCTTCTGGCTTCGATACCGTCGGAACGAAGCGGGCTCGACTGAACCGATCGGATGTGTGGTATGACTACGAGGAGTTGAAGCACCTTGTGGACGGTAGGCTAGTGAGGTATGCGGCTAAATGTAAATTTTGTGAACAGGAGTTATCGTCGACGACGGGCTCGGGTACGGGACATCTGAAGAGGCACGTTGCAATGTGTAAGGAGAAGAAAGGTGTTCAAATGAGACAACAACAGTTGAGCTACCACTCTGATGATTCGGTAAGTAACTTTGGAGTATAATCCCAAGGTAGCTAGGGAGGCATTGTGTCCACTAATTGCTTATGAAGATTTACCTTTAGGATTTGATGATTCTCCTGCTTTCGAAGAATATATTAAAACTGCTCATAATCCTAGTTATAGTAGTGTTTCTCGTCAACGATAATATAGGCCCATCACGGAAGAAGTAATTAACTTTATGCCCAACTTTCCTTTACTGATATGGAGTATGAGTACAAGGGGGATCTTGATTCGGGCTCGCAGAAAGATGTCAAGATTAAGACTGTACTTGGTGTTGCTTCTACTATATGAGGACAGATCTCACCAAGAATTGCAATTGTAGGGCTTATTCTATGAGGTGTACGTGTGGTTGTGTTGGATCAATGATATGAGATTGGATTGTATGGATGTTTAATTATAAGGATCAATACATGGGATATATATATAGTGTCTACGTGTCGGTTAATAGATCCTAAGTCGGTGTAGTCCATACCAAATACGAGCCGAACTTGATATCCAAGACGCCTTAAGTCATTCCATATTGACGTAGTGTTGTCTTGGGAAGCGCGTTGATCCTATAGATAGAAAAACCTGCAAGAACTTACAGATATGCATGGACCAGGTGGCATAATGCAACCGGTGCACAATTCTTGCCATATCCATAGCCCGTGAGAACCAACCGGGTCGGTGCTCTTGACGGATAGTGTTTTGGGCTAGGAATCAACTAGGAACTTCTAGGCTCGGGCCATAGGTGGCTTGGGCTAAGGTAAGCAAAGCTCAATCACCTTCAGAGAGATGACTTGGGTCTTCCCGAAGCCTGACGCTAGGGGATCACTTTGGACCCATTGGGTGAGATCAGATGATGTCAACATGTGTAATCCAATCCCCAACAATTAGTCCCCGAGGCTTGAGTGAGATAAATAATCTCCTTAAGGCAAAAATCATTAAGGAGTGTTTGAATTTTAAGCGATATGCTTTATCCGAGCTCATAGTCAAAGACAATTTGATCGCGGTCTTAAGACCAACACATGTCCGTCATCAGGAATACAGAAAGTCATGACAATGTGAGCATTTTGCACAGGAAGCAAACTTAACTGAGCAGGTCGATTGCACTCCCCTTGCAAGTTTCCCAAGTGATGTGAACATGGTCCATGCGTAAAAACGGAGCATAGGAGCTAGGTCGTCATGCCGAATCTATAAATTGAGCAACTTAGGATTGGTGTGAGCTCATCCAAATCCTTAAAGCACAATGTTTTCTTCTTCCTCCATCTCCTCCCACGCCTCATATTCCAATGACGACGACACCATCGATGCAGCCATGGAGAGGGACCAGTGTTGCGAGCATAGGCGAGCAGATCGTGAACGACACCGCCATTTCTCAGGCCTGGACAGAAGACATCACTGTCACCAAAGAAGCAGTGGAACAAGTGGCCAACGATGTGGCCATTAACACCCACCTGAACGAGGAGCTCGATATAGAGGAGGGCTAAGCCACAGCGGGAGTCGGCGGGGCCACGACAACACGGACTATGTTGAGGAAGCCATGGGAATCACGGCGGAAGCGTAGGAGGTCACGGCACACGAAGATGTAGCGGAAGAGGCCACATAGGTAGATGAAGACGGTGACGGGGAGGCCGATAACGAGGCCGAGCCCAAATCCTGCTACTCCTATAGTGGTGGCAACGATGGAGCCATGGATGGGGCCACGAGGATCCTTTCCTGTAGCACCACTGTGTTTAGGGCCCAAAAGCACCGTTGCATCGAATAGGGGGTATGATAGTAAATTAGGTTGGAAAGGGTGCTAGAGATGCTTGATGTCCAAGTCTCCAATGGACATTGATTTGGATATCTTGCATATGTAAGATAGGGTAGCATAGTTGATGGGAAAGGGTATCCTTTCTGGAGATGTAGGGTATCTAAGTCCCCTTTGGAGGTGGATTTGGATATCTACCATCCCCAGCCTTCCCAGCAATAAGGGATAAAAAATGAGATAGAAGACATGACTCTTTTGTAATCATGCTCTTGTAATGAACAATATGAACTAAGTATGGACGCAGTTCATTTTATGGTAAATTTTTCATGTGTGCGAACATAACTTCGTTAAGAGTATTAAAAAGAACCCGAAAGCACTTTGAATCTCTTAGCATAACATGACCTCAAAAATGAAGTCATCGAGCTTGGCTGTGGCACAACAAAGGGAACAAGTTGGATCGTGTAGACCATGCGATCATCAATAGCTCGGTGGCTAGGATAGACCAAGTCTATAGCTATCCAAACGTTAAGACATAGCACCAAGTTAAAATCGAGCTCTCAAGGAGAACAACGCCTCACCAAGTACTAAGCCAAACAAGTCTTTGACCGGATTTGAGTAAACAAACAATTACTATTCAAACAAGTGTTTTGATTTTTGGGACCGACTACAGTGCGGTAGCGCTGATTTTGCGTTTTGCGGTGCGCCCTTTTTCAAGACGATTATACGAAATTTCAAGACGATTATACGTAAATTTCACCATACAGAAATACTGAAAAAACAGTATAAAAAAAGTGAAAAAAACTCTCTAAGCTACAAATCGAGCAAATTAGAGAGGTAGAGAAGAGTAGATCGACGGGCCGTCGGAGCAGGCGCATGGCGCCACGTTTTGCCGCCGTCGGTGGGCGCCGGTGAGCGGCGGCGGCGGCGGCGGCGAGCAGCGCAGCGGGCGGCGGCGGCGCAGCAACAGCAGCGAGCTGCGCGGAACGCGGGCGAGCTGCAGCGGGCAGGCGTCCTCGCGTGGGCGGCGGCGGCGCAGCAGCAGCGGCGTCGGCGCGAGAGCACGGCGGAGTCGGCGGCGAGCGCGCGCGGCACAGCAGCGGCAGCGCCTGCGCGGGCGCGCGAACTCAGGCGCCCGCGCAGGAGCAAAACCGTTTGATTTTTTAACCCTCAAGCGTTAGGGTTTTTTGAACAGCGCTACGCTAGCTTGCGCCTGTCCGATTATAAAGCATGGCGCTGGCGACGGCGAAGCTCTCCATAGATCCTAAGTCAGAAATTCCACATCGCGCACTTCACTCCTAGTGACGCAGCAAACTCCACAGTTTCTCTCTTCTCTCTCGAGCCACTACTTTGCCTGCAACCATGATTCAGTAGAGTTGGATCTAGATGACGGAGGCTCGCTTGATGGTGCTCATCGCGTTGGGCTATGTCAATGCGGGATCCTACCGCCTCCCCAGTGATGAGTCTGAGTCCGCACCAGCGAAAGAGGAGATGGTATGCATAGAGCTACATGCCATCAATGGGCTCAGGATGAAGGAATCGTCATTCACGACGAAAGTGCTCGCACAGCTGGATTGCGGCCCGATGAACTTCCACCCAAATGCCTCTTTGGTAATGGCAATATTCATCACCTTTGCAAGGTCTATGTGGTCATGACCCCAACGGTGGGCCTTTTCCTCTACTTTTACCGCCCTGTCTACAAGAAGGACGTGCTGATATGAGGAATCCACTTCCCATGGCGCTTTAGATTTGAGTACGCATACCCATTGATGCAGCCACGCGACTCGGTGTCACCGTGGCCCCAATTCTGGTTCTACCTACAGAAGGGTGCAGAGGAGCCAGATTCGTCACCGCAAGGGGGCACGGTTGGTGAAGGATACAGGGAAGCATGGGCTGATAGGGAGAGTAGTTGTGTAGGACTTCTTGTGAATCGTATCAGTCCGTTCCGAGAGCGAGTGAACTTGTTTTAGGAGCTCCAAGGATTGAGCGACCAACCCGAGAGAGCGAGCAAGGTAAGGAACTTCTAAACTCAGTTTTCGATTTGCTTGAGTAACCCAAGTCAAGCGGTTCTGTCCTAGACAAGGAGTGGGTGAAGGTCTAGATCAAGGAGATCCTTGGGCCACTCATGAAAGATGAACTGAGCATTGACGAGAAGTGAGTGCCCAAAAATGTTCTTCACAGCCTGCGCATTAACGAGAAGTGGGCGGTAATCCGATCTCGCTTCGAATTTAATCTCCTTTCTCGCCTTTTCGATGCATTGGCTACCAAAAATACACCTGGAATCACAGTACGCACCAAAGCCGACTCGATCATCAACTTCACTTGACAAATACTTCGAGCAGGTCACGGAGGAGGAATTAGAGTAAGAAATTATCCCAACTCCGTTGCTGGCTCTATAGCCTCTATGCCAGATCCATCACTACCAAGGACGAAGGAAGGGGCTCCGGTTGGGTCAGGACTCGGGTCACATACATCTAAAAGATTATCAACATATCATGTCGCATACATCTAAAAAGATTATCAACATATCATGACGCATACATCTAAAAATATTATCAACATCTAGCCAAGTTATTTGAAGGTATAAGACTATGGAGTGCTCTTCAACTTATCAAGCCACAGTTTGACTCTACGATTCAAAGATACTTACATAGGATAAGAATATAAACCAAAGAGAACAAAATATTCATTCATGAAGCTGAAATATATCCATGCATCAATTGATATCAGGAATGAATTCTAAACGCTTACCGATATAAAGCACGATGACGCGCTATTTGCACAAGAGAAGCATTTCCTCCTTTCCAAATTTCCAATGTAGAAAAAAGTACAGCATTTCGTTCCTGTTTCCGGTTTTTCTATTGACAGCACAGTGACATACATCTCAAAACCGGGATAAACTCAACTTTACAACAAGGTCGGTCTTGCTAGTAAAGCATACACATAAGCATATAGCTTTCAATTACTTGTCAGATTGTATGTTAGGCTGGCATCAGATTGTATTGTAGCTTTCAATTACTTGTCAGATTGTCAGATTCTAACTGATCAGTGTTAGAACAAGCCTGCCATGGTAAAAAATAATGGCTTATTCCTTTGGAAACAGATTGGTGTGATAGAATGGCAGCTAAATAGCTAATAAACAGCGTCTGAATCCGAAGTATATGCTCTCGCAAGTTCCGATGTCCTTGTTACTGCACAATGTCATAAATCGATTTATCAATGCTTGAAGAATGATCAGAGTTTTCTTTATACTTCGTCCAATCTTGTATCAATTGTCATCTGGTGAAATCATATGGCCAACAGTGGATCCTCCGATAAGGTCAAATAATAAGTTTTACAGCTTCTGTTTCCGAAACAAGTGTATCTTCTACGAATGGGATGGTTTTCCATACTTTCAAACCTAGTGGTACTTGTCCATTTTCAGAACCTGCAAATTCACAACAAGCATGGAACAGATAACGGAGGATGAAAGAAGAAGATAGCAAAACAGAATGTGCTCAAGATGAAAATTCAAAGTGCATACCTGAATTTGTTGAATCCTCCTCTGTACAAATTGCCATGTAATGAGAGCTATTCAGTTCTGCCAATGCAAATTGCCAATTCTCAGACAGACAATCACAACCGGAGTTAGAATCCTTGCATACTATTTTTGGTGCCTGATAAGTTCAATGGAAATAGACACAGATCAAAATATTCAATTGCTTCCATAGGACATAATGATTTACAGAGAACCTGTAACAATGGAATAACGTAGCCACTATGTTCTACCATACAGAAAATAGAAGACCTTTCCTTATAAAATATTTATAAGATCAACTGAAAGTATGGCAAAAACATATGTTAGGGTCCAAAAGAGCCATCTATCAGCAGGTGTCACAAAAAACTTAGAGCTCTCCTTCTCACATTGCATATGATAAAGGTAACAAGAATGGGGAAAAGGTTAAAACTGCATACCTTAGAAATCTGAACTCCGTTAGTTGTTTCCAGTAAGATTGAAAACCTATTAAAAGGAGCACCTGAAAATCCCCTTCCAAGGGCTTTTACATATGCTTCCTAAAGATTAGACATCGATAGATAATACATGTAAGCAATGACTTTTAATATAATATCAATGAATTTTACATATGGCGCCAAAATGCTGCATATGATGAATACCAGGTGGTGAAATTTTCAAAACAACTAAAATATTAGTAGATATTGGGGAAATATATTGTGCAAAACCATCATTGGTGCTTACATGCTAACTCTTCACATGAGTCATTGGACTACCTTGATGAACCCAGTTCAAAGTGACATGATAAATCCATCACAATGATCAAATTGAAGGTTTACTCATAAAAAGTCTCCAAATTGATTCATCTAAATCCCATCCATCAGCTCACAAAAGGAGTTACAAAAATAATAATTTAACATTTAAATGGGTTGCACCGTATACATCAATTGTGAGGTGCTTTAGGTGGTCATATCAGATTAGGTGACTTGACTCAGTTGATACACTAGCCTAGTACTAGAAAATAATATTACAGCTTAATTTCTAAAGAATAGTTAATCAACATATGTATTGATTGCATAGGGAAGTTGTATTTTGTAGAGGACCAAAGATAGGCTCACCTTAAGAGTCCATAGTTTTATAAACTCCTTTTTCTGAGCATCAGAATCAGAAATTTTAGCTAGATATTTAACTTCGGAAGGGGTGAAATAACGGCGAGCTAGAGTTAAAATACTCTTGGCTGTCTTTCGTTTCTTCTCTTCAATGTCTATGCCAATCTAAGAGGGTAGAAAACAAAAATATCAACTGAATAACTTCCACAGCAATAGAACCATGGTCACTGTATTTCTCATTCTTGGTAAGCATAAGAAAAGGGAACATACAGCAGTTTCCATGGTAATGCCACAGGCAATCAAAGAAGATGTGTGTGAAATATTGAAGTGCAAAGGCCACTCCATACTACTATCATCACATCGCCACAATATCTGATAGAGCATGGAAAGCAATCAAAGGCATAGTTATTACAAAGCTTTGAGTCGCAGGAACAGGAACACTGCAAAGCTTAACCTTATTACCTCAGGCTTGCCAAATTTGTTCTTCTTAAACTCAAATGATCTTGGATCAACTTTGCAATCTGTATCTAATCTAGTCCAAACAAATTAGCAGTAACCATAACAGTAATCTTGTAAAATCATTCCATAAGATGTTTAATGTAATATAAAAAACAAAAAACTAGCCACATGGATGTATGCTTATTTCTTGACTAACACAAACATGGAGCAGCCTGCCCAAATTAGCATGTGCCAGGTTCAATTGTTGATAGTTCTCCATCTTTTGTTTTAATAACACTAGTTATTATCTGTATCTCATAATTAAATTATGTTAAAAATTGCATATGCATCGGATGATAGTTTGCATATGGGATATGAATGCATAAATAATACAAGTGTAAGTTCACATGAAATAATTTACCGCATCTAAAACTTATAATTGCATCTAAAACTTATAAAAGCTTGTGCAACATCGACTAAGATGGTTTGGGCATGTGCAACGAAGACCTCCAGAGGCACCAGTGCATAGCGGAATCATAAGGTGGAATAATGATGTGAAGAGAGGTAGGGTCGGCCAAACTTGACCGGGAGGAGGCGGTTAAGAGGACCTAAAAGATTGGAATATAGCAAGAGAGTTAGCCTTGGATAGAAGTGCTTGGAAAGCAGCTATCCACGTACCTGAGCCCTGACTAGGCTCTTCCTTGTGCTTCTTTTCAAAAAACTTTTTAAACCCTCGTCCTTCTTGTTTCTTTTCCCCTTCCCCTTTTTTAGCGGTTTGTTTTGGGTTTCAACTCTAGCCTACCCCAACTTGCTTGGGATTTAAAGGCTTTGTTGTTGTTGTTGTTGTTGAAGCAACACTCCCTTCCCTTCAAAATACAGGTCAAATATTTTTTTGCATCCTTTTTTTTTCAAAACATATGCCATGCATGCAAACTTATTGATGTTTTTGCTTGCTCGCCCTTATTCATGACACATTTCTCTCCGACGTTTATAAGTAAACTCTCACAAACTTTTCTTTCAAATTTCAGAAATATCTACAGTATGATTAGCATGATAATTTTCTCGTCTTTCTCTTGGTCTTGTAACCTCCTTAATTCATGTGCATAGCCAAGTTATTTCTCTTCCAAAGGCATCTGGGTCCTGGATTTCCTCCTTTGTATTAATTACAAGTATACAAGTAAATATAAGATCACCACTAATCCAACAATGGGTAGAATTATCTCTTTTTGGCCCTAATCAATGCAAATTAAATCATAAAAGATTCTAACATTTTCAGTCCATTTCCCAAATAAAAAAGTCGCAAAAATTAGGACAAACAACAAACTTTATCAAATGGTCCTAAAATGCATGACATTAAATAATGTGATCTACAGTTGGTAGGTGACTGTAATGTTACATACATCTTGAGAGGGTGGTGCGCAACAGTGCACGGGACAATATAGCACCTTTCTGCAACCTTGCTCCATTCATAGACAAAGCATTCTTTCTCTCAGAAGGAGAAATAAGTTCCGCATACATCTTCAATTGTGTGTGATCATTCAACTCATCAGGGCAGAGATACCAAACATGCACCTCTCTACAACAGAAATAATGTCACCAATGTATGTCTTAAAAAATTCTAACGCAACAGTCACTACCACTAGAAAGAACGACCATCCATTTGCGAATGTAAAAGACATAATCTATATTAGCCTTTGTCCAATTCAAGACTAAAATTTTGACTAGGAGCTATGTCTTCAGTGCTTCCAGGGCTGTTAATTCGGCCCTCAAAAGGCTTAAAATAAAAATGCTGATTTGTGTCTTTCATAAATAAAGGAATTGTTTAGTTGTTGCCTGTGAGATTTGGCATCAACAATTGCCTCAAAAAATGCATTCAGATGACACATCGAAATCACTAGTATCATTTTATACATGCATTGTTAATTTATTCTTATTATTAAAAAACTGTGAATAAAAATACTCTTTTCTCCTACTATTTTATTTATGAGGCAATTTCCGACACATTTTGGTACTATATGGTACTATAGCTGTTGCAGGTATGGATCAAATAAGTTCAACTTGATAAAAGAAAAGGTAAAGGAGTAACAAGAACAGTTAGTAGGCGTACAACAGGTTCTTATAGTCCAATAACTCCAAAATGATCTCAATAAGATGAAAAGTATTTTCAGCAACTCAATTTCAGCTAATTGCTACCATTGGTACCTGGGGAAATTGATGAGATGTCACTCTAAAGGTTGGCATATCAACAATTGCTAGTCTAAAGAACATAATTCGTAATACGTCACTGCAAACAAATCCTAGTTAATACTATGCCATTTGTACCTTTTAGGTGTAATTAACCCATTTTAACCCCTTTTATCTTACACAACATGACTTTTTGCCCCTGCCCTTAGCAATGCCTAATGACAACCCGATAGGCCTATTTTCCCGTTGTCTCACTCGATTGATTTTCTAATGCCTGATTAGCCCGACGATGGACAAGATTCTGATTGGCAACTCATGAGGGGACAGGTGTAGTTGGTAACCTGAAATCTAGGTTTAAATGGGCAATTTGACGTTGATCTATCTCATGTATAGGCTTGCAAATTCGAGTTCAAATTCATCATTAGCTCTCCTCATCAGTGTAACGCCTGAACAATGCTTGCCTGCTTCAAAATGAGGTCAGTAAGATCACGTTGGCAAGTGCCTAGTATTGAGAGTTTTAAAACCTGATCTTAATTTTCTCCTAAAGAAAACTAGATGTTGCAATGCATAATATGCATCACTGAAATGGTATGCAGCAGAAGCAGAAGACTACTTGTGGAGCGTATGACAGGCTATGGTAGCTCAATGCAAGAAGGGCAGTAGTGCCAGGAAATTGGAAAATAGACCGACCGAGCACAGTCATCAGGTAATGTAACTGACGGGATTAGCTCCTCTGTCGTTGCAGTTATACCTGCACCTGTGCAGTTACACCCACTGCCATGTGGGCCCAAGACCAACATGGCAGTGGGTGAGCAACGGCAGAGGATTTCGTTCCGTAATTGACAGGGGCAAAAGAGTCATCTCATGCGTTGAAAGTGGTGAAATCAGGTTAATTGCACTTAAAGGAAGAAATGTCGTAGTATTGATAGATATATTTGTTCGTGGTTGCATATTATGAATTACATTCTCTAGAGTGGCAAATGTTGATACACTAACCTTTAGGGTGGCATATGAATCTTTCCATAATATCTCCTTGCAAAAAAAATGACTTATTATAGCTCCCCATGCTAAAAATTTAAAGTTTGCCACATTGAATGAGCTGAATTAACCACATAGGTCTAGCATGAGCAAGAGCTACCGATAAGTCACCAGCTCATCTTGGTAGCGCCATGAAAACACCTCCCCACTCATGGATCATAACACCCCACCAACCTACCAAGTCAAGAAGACTAACAAATCCAAGCCGCCAAAAATCCATCGAAACAATGCTCCATTTGTCCGTAGGCATCCCCTAGATCTACCAGCATCGTAGCAGGCTTGCAAGATCAGTGAGGGGAGGGGGAGAGAAGGAAGGCAGAGCGGGAGGGCGTACCTTCGAGGCTGGAGATGTGGCGGGGGCGGGAGGGAGGCGAAGAGGCGCCCACCGGCGACCCTCGGCATCCTCGGAGACTGCGGCGGCGGGAGAGGCATCGCGTGGCGGAGGTGGAGGCAGCGGCAGTGCATGCGCAGGGGAGGCGGGGCGGCGTCGCCTCGGTTCGTCCGTCCGTCCGCTAGGGATGCAAGAGGAGCGGGCTGCGGGCATCCGGCACCTGCCCACTGCTTTCGCAACCTGAAAGCGGCCGTTGGGCAAGACAACATCACCGATCGCTACTCAAAATGCGTGCCTTTTGAGGACTAGAACAATACCCGTGCTTTGCAATGGACGATTAAGAAAAGAAAGAAAACATATATCAAATCAGACAACAAATAAAATTAAAGTATAAGTTTATGACCAAACCAATGTGCGCATGACACACACGATAATATTTTCATTTAATTAGGAGGTGTTAGAACGAGTGCCTTCAAATAATTATAGCGCTATGTAGATTACAGATTGAAAGTACACGATGAAGTATGACATCCTTAGCTTCCGCTCAATTGCACAGATGTAATACTTTCTCAGAGATCACATATCTTGATCGCGTATCTTTGTTTGGTCAGATATATGATCAAATTGTGATGGACACCAACAACTCCAATGTATTACGAAGTACATTCAGTTAAAGGAGGAAAGATCACCATTCAACACCACTTTTAAGTTAATGATGAGCTAGTTACTGGAGCTACATACTGATGCCATGCCAGGTAATTTAGACAAAAAAAAACTTCTAAATAACCTTCTAACCATAAGAGATGATGCAAATGCACAAAATCAGCCAAAGTTACACTGAACATGCCATATCAAATATTATTGCACTAAAAGAGTTGCTTTGGCAAATGTTGTCATCATATATTATTTGCACTAAGATAAAAAAGCCATATCAAATCCTTGCCTTCTAGGGGTGGACCCAGCACCGGGTCAGGTGGGGCTCTAGCCTCACCTACGCTATCTATGACAGTGGAGCCCCACCTTAGACCCAGCTATATTTTTTAGTGTAAGATAGAAGGGAAAAAGAGGCTAAACTTCAGACTTGGTCTTAAACTAAACTTCAGCCCCTCCTATTACTTTTGTCTACGTCCGCCCCTGTTGCCTTCTAACATCATACTCCCTCCATCCTAAAAAATAGGGCGTATAAAAAAATTTCAGAATTCCCAGAAAACAGGACGCGTAGAACTATAGCCGGGTTTTTTCCAATAATGCCCCTGCATGGTCCGTTGACAGTGGTATTAACTGGTCTTTGTTTCCTTTCTATCCGCGCATGCACTGCCTTGAACTCCGAAATTAGCGGATCAGCCAATTAGCTGGTCGCTTTTTTCTTTCCATCCGCGTGCATGCGAAAAATCGGCGTCCGTTAACCACGCCTCGCGCTTCCGTGTGAAATTAATCACGTTAATTAAGATTAGGGGTATGGTTGGAAAACAATGCCCCGCACGTAGCTGCGTTAAAATTCGCGTCGTTTTTTATACGCCCTGTTTTTTGGGATGGAGGGAGTATATGGCATGGTCTTAGCAGTGGATGCAAATTTTTAGAAGCCTAGGCAAACAAAAGTACAACAATAAGCACAAACAAATTTTTCCTAAAAAAAAAAAAGCACAAACAAATTTAAACCAATTGCTTGTAGTTCCAACCATGACGTTTTGAAGATGCCACTTGAAAAACAAGCAACTTCTAGAGGCCAACCTGAAGGCACATAACCTTTAATTATCGGCTTCCAACGTATGAAAACTAATCATGAACTGAATACATGTCTATCCAAACACACTACCTGCAGTACTATCCGAGAACTAAAAATGGTACTCCCCGAGAGAGCATTTATATGGAAAAATGAATAGAAGAAAAGCAAGCACACTAATTACTTGTAATAGAGTTACCTTTTTTAAAAATCTCCTGTACAAACTATACGTGCTAAACATGACAGACGCCTAATTAAGTTAAATGGAGATTAGTTCCAACCGAGAGCTTTACTCATAAGACCTGTAAAATGTAATTGAGTCATCTCAGATTAAGAAGACATGCATAAATAACAAAGAAGCTTTTTTAGAGCTTCAGCTGAACATATGCACATAGCTCACATATAAATAGGACACACATACATATGCACATAGCTCACAATATAAATAGGACACACATCGTTAACTGTATACCCTCTTGAGTTCTTTTTTTGTCGGACATCATAATATCCAACGCCATCCCTCCGGAGCTTAAACAATTTTAGTCCTGCTATTTTTTTAGCGTAGGAAGGATCCATGGCTATGCAAAGGACATATATCTTTAGAAACTAAACATCCATGTCTCATGTCCATAAGTATTGATGACATATGTAGAGAATTAATAAGCTATTCTGAAAAAAAAAAACAGGTTAGCCTTACCTGCGTGTCGATTATTATCTACCACAACCGCAATTGTTTGTTAGAACTAATCAGAAATTGATTAAATAGGCTCACTACTGGAACAAAAAAATGCTTGACATAGATTAATAATTTTGGGCCACAATGATGCTTCAATTTTGCTAGCATGGATCAGAGACACTTTGTGCAACTAAAACGTTGAACTTGGTAAACTGCTCTCCGTGCAGACTCAGTTCAAATAATAACTTACGACCTACTCTTCGCATTGTCATATAAATGCTAGAATGTTCTTTTCTATTCTGTCATTAAAAAAATGCTAGAGCTTAGCTAGGTCCTTTACTCCAGACTACCAAGCAGCAAAATAACATCACGTATCTACGGAAATACCAGTATGTAGCCATAAAAAACCATTAACCGATTAATTCACTACAAAGTAAGTAACTAACGTGTGAAATAACAAAACACACGGAATCATGAAAACTGATATAAACAGAGCATCTTACTGATTTCCTCTTCATCTCGTCCCATGGATAAAAGAAACTAAGGCACATGTGATTTGGCCATCCATCAAGAATAACCGGCCAGAGAATATCCATTGTTTTTAAAAAAAACTATCAAACAGAAGAAAGCATTACCATGCTACAATGTTAGTGCCATAGAACTAACCATGTCACGAACAGAACATTAAACAATCCTGATACTGTCGAGATAGGGGAGCCATCAAACAATCCTAGAAAATATGCAGCCTTAGATTGAATCACAAATATGAGGGTGATAGAGCAAGCAGAAAAAGAGCATCCTTGCATTCAACAAACAAAATGCAGATCTAAAAATGTCAATACATAGGAGAAAGGAATGGGGATCCACCTCCATCACCTTAAACCTCAAAATTAAATAATCTGGGGTGCATCCCTAGGAAATCAAACCATAGCAACTGGGTGAACATCAGTGGTAAGCATACTGACCAAGCTAATTTAACCACCACAACAGCCTTATCATCCATCAGGGAAGCTAGATCAGGTGACGCCGCAGCTGGATGGAGAGAGGGGAGGCAGCTCGCCAGCCACTGCACGCGAAGGAGAAGGCACCGGGGGTAGGGGCAGCGTCCTCGGCCCGCGGCACCAGGCGGAGGACGATGGGGGCGGGGCTGACGTCGCGCCGTGCTCAGGGAAGAAGGCGCTGGATCAAGAGAGGGGACGCGAAGGAGGACGCAGGCCGCGCCCTCGGCCACCGCAAGGCAGGAGGGCGCCCTCGCACGCGCCAGGGGAAGAAGGGGCAGCGCCGCCGCCGTGTTGTTGGAGGCAAAAGACGGGTTGGCGCCGCCGCCGTGTCGCTCCGGGGAGGCGCGCGGGGCGGCGCGGCGGACGACCCCGGGGCGGCGCTGGCGAGAGGGGGGCGGCGGATTGGGTGAGGGAGAGGGACGGGGCCGACGCCGAGTGGGGTAGAAGGAGGTGGGGCGGCGGAGGGAGAGAGGAAGGAGGCCAGCACAGACACAGAGAGAGAGAGAGAGAGAGAGGATTACCCGTAGACGGCGCGACGGTCGCCGGCGTCGGAGCGGAGGTGGTGACAGCGCGAGGGCCGACCGGGGCGGAGGCGGTGCGTGGCCCGGGCGGCGTGACGCGGGGCCGGGGCGGCGCAGGGCGAAGAACGGGAGGTCGGGCGGCGGAGGACGCCGGGGCAGCGCGGGCGTGAATGAGTGACGGGGCGCAAGCACGAGTGACGGCGGAGAAACAGAGGTTTTAGCGCGGGGCTCGAGCGACGTGGGGACTGGGGAGTAAACTCGCGATCCGTATTCACAGGGCAGAGGTCTTGGTCAGCAGGTAGATCCGACGGAACAGACCACATTACACCACACAGTAGGTGTGGAGGTGGCCATGTCGCCCGACGCCTTAGCCAGGACCCACGAATTGGAAAATCGATTCAGGTATATGGAGATCGAAGAAGTTGGACAGAGCATGTGCAGCGCTTGTGAGTTGTGACCGCGGAAAAGTTTTGCAAAAATACCGATTTGATCCTTTAACTGTGATCGCCGTACCATTTTGGTCCTCATTAATCTTAATAGCGGAGTTGTGAGATCCTTCATGTGGCAAACCGAACATGACCGATTCTTTAACCAGTCGAAACAACGGTATTAGGGTTTTGTTTTCTTGCTAATGAGACACCTACACGTCAATTTTAACACACATGGACTGCCACATCATTGTCTTATTATTAATCCCCTCAACTCTCTGCTCTTACAAAAACATATCTCGCGGTCTCTCTCAAAAAAAGAGATTTGAGAGAAAAAGTGAGAAATAAGGTAATGAGATGGATTCCATATGACCATCAAGTTAGCAAAAATCATATATGAATGTCACGCAAGCAAAAAAAACTCTAAAACCACCTACTGACCTGGTCAAATGACCAATTTGATCCAATTTTGCGACATGGGGAGCCTCACAAGTCTAGTATTGAGATTTAGGGATCAAAGTGGTTCAACAGACATAGTTGAGTGACAAAATCGACACTTTTTCCAAAAGTTTTTTCTCGAAAAATTAACTGCAAGTTGGAGTGACCGCGGGACCCAGCGGCTTGGTGGGCCTAACCACCTTGAATTGCTACCGTTTTGCAGGCTTTCGCCGGTATTAACACGAGGCATTTTTGCGGGCCATTTTTGCGGCTTAGTGGTAGGGCCGCATCACTTGCATCCCTACCGTCCGCTTGTCCCCGCCTTGGCATGCTTGGTTTCTTGGGTATTTGCACCAGAAAATTGGTTGAATGACACTTAGTTGATGTATCTAAAAAAAATCCTAACACTCAATTAATGTGCCCTTTAGTGAATAACATCGGGCACAGCTATTTCTTTTATTGAAAATATTTTGGCCATTTTTTGCCTTTTCCTTTCCTTTCTTTTCCTTTTCTTTTCCACTCATTTGAGACATGAAGTGATCAAATTGCCCCTGCCTGAATTGGCTTGACTGCACCAGCTTTTCTTTACTGGACCAAATTGGTGGAACCGCACCATATAGGGTTTGCCAAGTAGATATCTCCAGAGGGGAAGAGTTAGGGTTCCTTGTAGTTAGAGATAGATATCTCCAGTGGCTAGTGATATCTCCGGCATAGTTTCACGACAACGGCAAAATTTGTATTCATACTGAAATTGAATTGTAATCCAATTTGCATTTATAATTTTAGTAAAAAAACATTCTGACTGGAGCTGACATCAGATTCAGGACACAGAGATGAGCACATCAGTACATGGAGCATACATGGAATAGAACTTGATCTTAGGAATAACATCAGTAGGGACAATTTGGTCACTTCATTATCAAATGAGTGGAAAAGAAAAGAAAAAAGGAAAAGGTCAAGAAAATGGCCAAAATGTCTTGAATAAAAGGAATAGGTGTGTTTGGTGTTATTCATCAAAAGACAAATCAACTGTGTGTTAGGTGTTATTCATGAAAAGACAAATCAACTAAGTGTTAGTTTTTGTGAAACACATCAACTGGGTGCCATACAACCAATTCTCCCTGTTGGTGATTGACAAATGGCCTACCTTGAAGCAGGCCTTGGGCCGATCCCGTATCGGCCCACCACGCGAACAGAGGACCAGGCAGGCCGCTCCCGGCCGTACCAATGAAGCCGCCTGACTCGTTTGCGGCGTCTCCGGGCTTGACTAGGTCAAACCCGTGCGACATCGTGTCCTCCCGGCTATCCGGCCGGAGAAGGTCCTCGGTGATCCGCTTCGCTCGTGGGCGGTGGCGACAATCGTCATGGCCTCGCCATGCTTTCTCCGGACTTGACCGAACGCATCAGATCTCCCGGGACCCCACCGGGAGAGTACGCTATGACGATCCGTCTTGTCGTTTGCCCTCTTTGGCGGGCGGCAGATGGTTGTTGCGCTACGCGACGCCTCTAACGGGTGGCGCAGAATCGCTTCGGTCGATCAAGGCCATATTGGGGATAAAAGGAAAGTGCTTTCCTCTAAAGAAGTTCTCCTTGAACAGGCATGTCAAGACAAACACGTGTTCAAGATTAACCCGACCGACTTCTCCTGCGCAGCTCGATGCACCGACAGACCCTAGAACAAGACAAGGACCTCGCCACTAAAGCAAAGACCAGCGGGGCCCGTCAGATCGACCTCGGGCGCCCACGCGCCTATAAAAGGAGGATTCTCGGACATTGCGGAGGCGCCAACTCAACACCAAATCCTCGATCCGATTCCACTGCCCGAGCATAAGCAACATTGGCATCCGAGGCTTCCTCCACGAGTAGCCTTAGCCTTTAGCCGCCACCATCAGAAGCTCGGGATCGGCGCCTCCGGTCCGATCCGGCGCCTCATCTTGTTTTCCACCATATAGTCAACAAGATCGAGTAGAGCTATTACCCTAGATGGGGGCTCGAACTGAGGTAAATCACTTGTGTCTCCACAGTTTGCATCGTTCTCTCTCTGTCTTCCCACAGTACGAAGGATCTGTACCCGGATCACCTAGTCGCACCAGGCCCTTGTCCGGGAAGACCGCGCGGCCCTAGCCTTCCGCAGGCTTGGCCGCCACCCGGGTTGCTGAGAAGGGTTGTCGTTGGGCCTCACACCAACTACAAACTCGTCTGCCGGTCCGTGGACCCGCTGCTCTTCAGGAGCGCGATTCCCAGACACCAACACTCCCGTATTTTGCACAGGAGAAAATTGTAATGCCACTTGCCATAGCTCTCAGTCTTGATTGTCTGAGCTAAACTGAAAAATTTAATATGAAAAATTATGAACTCTTAAAAAAGTATCAAAACTAAAAATTTTAATATGAAAAACTATCAACTCTTCAAAAACATATCAAAAAGTTTGAAAAAATAAAAAATTATTTTATAAACTCTAAAACAAATAATTTAAAACCTAAAAAAAATGACTACAAAGTATTATATCATTTGGGTTATAAAAATAACAATTTTAATTTAATTTAATTTAACCCAAAACAAACAAGGCCTTCATGTGGGAGACTTTAAAATACATTTTTAATATTCGTGATCTATTTATTTTTGCCATTTCGACCTCTTAAAATTATCTTTATCTCCTGTTTCATTTTCTAAATACACAAAAAAGACAGATTTACCACTACTCTGTCATCTCTCTTCCCTACGGCCTCCTCTCTCTCCTTTCTCCGACGATGGGGGTCACGACTCGTGCCGGGCGACAGGGACAAAGGCGAGCGGCCGATCCATATCCGGTTCGCAACCGTATCCGACTAAATCTGTATTCAAATTCGTATTTGACGCTATTCATATCCAAATCTATATCCTATAAAAAATATGGAAAAAGTCTATATATCACGCTGAACTATTGCCTTTGTCTGCTTACGCCGCTAAACTACGAAACTAGATATTCCACCCCCTAAAATCAGAACAAAGGTGCAATAACACCCCGATGTGGTTTTGGGGTGATTTTGCCCATGTGGCGTGTGTCGTGGAAGTCCAATAAGCATGTACAGTTCGCATATAGGCCCACATGTGAGCTAGCCTACTTTTCCCCTCTCTCCTCTCTCCTTTCCTCTCCAGTCCTCTCTCTCCCCTCTGGAGGAGGCGGCAGCGCGTGGAGGGGCGACGTGGGAGGAGGAGGCTCGGGAGAGAGAGAGAGACCGGGGAGACGATGAGATGGATGAGAGAGAAGATAGGATGACACCTAGAACCATGCATTTTATTTTTTTGACTAAATTACCACCTCAACCGGCACGTGGGAAAAACCACACTCAAAATCATAGTGTGGTGCTGCTATTTACACTTTTTTTTGGTTTTAAGGGACATAATACATTATTTTATAGTTTAAAGGTATGTACACGAAGGATCACAACGAATTTCTAAAACAAACATCGACCCGTTTTCCCGAGCTCATGAAGTGGGATTGTGGGGGTGACCAATTGTTATGGTAAAAAACAACGGCCCCCCAATTTGAATAAAGAAATGGAGGAGTACGAGCATGAATGTACAGTGTACACCCCTCCGAAAACAAATAGCGGAGGCCGACGCGGCACGTGACCCCAGCCCCACCGAGTCAATGCCCAGTGGGCCCACCCCGCCGCGCCGTTTCCCAGATCTCCCGCCTTTCCGTGCCACCGACGCCGCGGCCCCACCACACCGTTGCCGGCCTCCTCCTCCTCCCCTCCCCCTCGCAACCATTTCAAACGAGTACTCGCCGGCTCGCTGCATCGCCTTCGACCCCCACCTCTTCAGATCTCCCCGCCTCGCTCGCTCTCTCGCCCACCCGCCCATGTCCGCCTCGTCGCGCTTCGATCTCCGGGTAAAACCCTAGCCCCCGACGCTCCCCAGATCCGCCCCCTCTCCCCCGCCCTGACCGCCTCCTTGCAATGCAGGCCTCGTCGCATCCGCACCAGCACCAGCAGCCGCCGCCGCCGCCGCCCGTCGGCATGAGGTGAGCGAAGCGGCCGCCTGGACCGGACGCTGGGGTTTCTCGGTCGGGTTCGGGGGTGGGTCGTCGTTGCTTTGCTTGATGGGGTTTGTGGTGACCGGTGTGTGGGGGGTGTTGGCTGGTTGTGCTGCAGCGGCGGCGATGGCGGGGCGTTCGCGGAGGCGGGGAACCTCGAGCACTGCGCCAAGTACCTCAACCAGACGCTCGTCACCTTCGGCTTCCCGGCGTCGCTCGACCTCTTCGCCACCGATCCCGTCGGTTCCTTACTCTTGCTCCCGACTTTTCATTGCTGTATCTCCAGATCCGTGGGATTTTTTCGGCCGTTTTTATTGCTTCTCCAGGGTGAATTTTGTGGGTTTATGGTTTTCTCTGGAGGCACAAATTTCTCACATTTTTACCGTCAATGCGTCGATGTTATGGTATGTTGCCTCTTGACCGCATTTTATTTTGTACGAGAAGTGGTGATGTATGTCTTCATTTTCTTTTGGCTATTTTTGGGGATTTCCGGTCTCCCTCTTTTTTTTTTAATCTGTGTTAAGCCTTTTTCACATGAAATTTGTTATGTTGCTTTTGTTCATTTGTAAGTGAAATTCTGAGTTTTGGAATTTGTGTTGATCGTGCTAAAATTGCGAGTTTGTGGTTCTGCTTTGCATAGAACCTTTTTTCGGACGCTCCATGATTGCAGCTTGATGTTAAACTTGCAGGTGCTTGATCATCTAAATTTACCAAACTTCTTCCATTCCTATGCTTAGGTATCAATTGCAAGGACTTGCAACTGCATATACGCACTGCTGCAACAGCGCCAGCGAGATATTGAGTTCCGGGAGTCCACCAATGATCTACGGCAGCGGTGAGTATTCCCATTGCCATATCTTCCATTTCGGTTTGATGGTATGACTCTGATGTGGTTAGCCAGTGTTCGTTATGAATTTCTCACCAGATCTTAAGGGTAGCACAGTTTAGCAATCCAGTACAATGTATAGTACTTTCTGGTAGTGATAGGCTGATAGTTGCTGGTGGTTCCTCTCTGATGACATTATAGTAAATTTGCCACTGATATTTACTCTCTTGACCTTTGATATGAGACTGTAGATATGGCATGGTTCTTTTGGAGTTAATTAACATATGTCTATCAATAATATACTAGGTCAGTGTCATAAACGCGAAAATTCTGGCCTAGGAACATTGCATGCCATGTTTTTTCATGTGGGCCCCACATGTCAATCCCGTATTCTTGCGTATTTGGCTTGTGTATAAGATGGAAAATACCCCAAAAAACCCGAAAATGGCATTGGTGATAGATAGTTCAAAAAATAATGGCATCTAAAACAATATCGACTTCGTAATGGCAAAACCGAAGAAAGCGAACTTTATAATGACACTCATGAAAAAAATCCTTTTTTTCAACACCTGCCAAAGTTTGGTTGTATAGGCTATTGATAAAGTATACTGCAAACTGAGGTAATTTTTTTCCCTCTCTTTGTGAGATGTGATAGTGCCTATTCATTCTCCTTACACTTCTGAATGCTGTTATTTGGCACTAATAAATCATTTTCTTGTTAATGTTGCTAGCACGATTTCTGTACCAATTCTTGTACTCAATATGTGTCTGTTTTGTTTTCCCTGTGAGTGAAGCAAATACGTACATATTGTATCAGACAGTGAAATCACAATTTGCCGCATTGAATTGAGCTGGACTTGAGTAGTTGAGTGAACAATAGATTAGTACTTGTTGTTAGGCTTTTATTGGTATGCTTTGAATCTTGGTTTTGCTTGTCTGATAAGTTTTGATTTACACAAATCATTTTGTTTTTCCCCCCTTAGAATCTAGATCAGGCAATTATGGAAGACTGTTGTCCTTGAATTTGTCCCTCCCTAGAATTCTTTTTTCCTGACAGTACTACTGTCTTTCATGAACACCCTGTTGGCACCTAAAGTGTACCCATTTCTTTCTTTCATCTCCTTTACTCTTCCTTCTCATCATCTACAATGTTACCCTTTTTTTTATAAACTTCTCTTCCCTGTTTCCCATCTTAATATCCTAATACACATTTTAATTTTAATTGCTAGCATTTTCTATTGTCTTATATAAGCCTGCCAACTGCGAAATATGTATCATCATGTAATTAGGTGCACCTAACAACTAATTGATTTGTTCTATTTACCATCATTAGCTGACCTGTACGGTACTATTTGTTCAGGGTCTATTTCTTCATAGTGCTGCTGTGCTGAAGGCACCATTTGCTTGCTGTCTGTGCTAATATCTGGTCTATATGAAGACTAGTCCATTATCTGTACTTTAGTAGGGGGGACAGGATAGATCGGTTATCCAGTGGATTGCGGCATTTGGAAAGTCCTACTGAAATAATTAGTTTTTGTTCTACTCTAGCATAAGTCCATCTACATATATGCATGCCAGTCAGTTGGATGACAAGATTAATGCACTGGATTGCAACATTTGGAAGGTTCTACCAAATGCTGCTTCACCTAATCACTTTCAGATATACAATATATGCCCAATGGCTCCTTGACTGTATACGATGTTCAGTATGCAGTCCGATATTTCAAGACTAGAAGCGAAGATTGAAAGAATGGATGCCCAATTAGCAGCAAAAGATCGTGAGCTGGCCACTCTTACAAGAACGGTTTGTTCTTGCATAAACTCTTGCTGGATTCCTTGCCAATTTTCAAATTCACTTTTTTTTCCCAATCTCTAGGAGGCCAAAAACACTGCAACTTTGAAAGCTCAAATTGATAAGCTGCAGCAGGAGCGTGATGAATTTCAAAAAATGGTTATAGGAAATCAGGTTGAATTATCTTATCATACTCCTTTTCCGTCTGAAGGTCGCTATGTTTATTTTGTTTTTTTTTCTTCATTTCTCCAGAATTACAACTTTTTCTTGGTGATATATGATGATGATTTTCTGTCCTGACTCCTGACTTGTTACCCTCCTTTTGTTAGCAAGTGCGCACACAACAAATTCATGAAATGAAGAAAAAAGAGAAGGAGTACATCAAATTGCAGGTAAATTACTGCATATTTTTTCAGCTCACAATGTAAGAGACGTCTTAATCCAAATTCCAAAGTTATTCCCTTGGATGGACCTCTATTTTTCAGGAGAAGCTGAACCAGGTATTGATGGAGAAGAAAAAGGAATCATCCCGTTCTGGAATGGAAATAATGAACTTACTGCAGGTGCCATGCTTATGCTTTTTTGTAATAAATATAGTTTTTCTATAAGTGTAATTTTGTGATTGGGGCCTTCTTGTGATGATTCTGTTATTTGACTTAACAGAAAGAGGGACGGCAACGTGGAACATGGAATGGGAAGAAGAATGACAATGATTATTATAAAATGATTGTAAGCACTATTCCACTTCTCTGATACATACCGGGTTGAACATATTTTAATGTACCTTGAGCGCGCATTCAGGTTGATGCATATGAAGTAAAGAAGCAAGAGCTGATGCAAGAGAATACAGATTTACGAGCGCTGTTACGTTCAATGCAGGTAAAATATTGTGAGGATGCAAATTTTATTCTTTGCTTTTATTTGTTAATGTATGAATATGTAATATGTTAATAAGATTCACATTGTATCATCCATTTCATGGTAGACACATGCACATGCATTTAACATTCAACAGCAACAACAAAGCCTTTAGGTCCCAAACAAGTTGGGGTAGGCTAACATATGCATTAACATTGTTAATGAAATTTTCTTTAGTAATTCCTTGTATCTCATAGCAGTTATCCTTATTTCAGTAGTATCCCTGGTTCCCCCCTCTGCTACAGTGTTTTCCCTTTTTCCTTTTTCCCAGCAAGTTTGAAATTCCATGATTTCATGGGCGATTTAACTGTACTTGCATTTGTAGTCATCAAGTATCCTATTCTGCTCATGAAAGTATGCTTATCTGAGTATGGATCTTTTACTTCAGATGGATATGCGTGAGTTCCTCAATGCCCCAAATGGAGCATCTCAGCCTGCTGTTGCTGGCAATGGAAGACATGAGGCAGGATCTCCTCAATCTCCACTCGGTGGCAAGACAGTATGCATATGCTCAATCTTGTTTTTGAGTTTTCTTGTTGGTTCATATTTTCTTTTGATATTCTTGAGGTTTTCTGCAATGTACGTTATGACAAAAAAAATCATAAAGGGTGCAGAAAGAGAGGGGAAGGAAAAAGGACCCCCGGGGAGAGGGGGGGGGGGGGAGGGTCCTGTTCCATGACTTTTGCTCAGCTGGAGTCACATGATCACTTAATACTTTTGTGGTTCCTTCTGCCAGGATGTCTTTGACTTGCCTTTTCACATGGCTAGAGATCAGATAGAAGAGAGTTTGCGAACCAAAATGGCTTCAATAAAGGTAGAAACCAGGAAGTACTGGATGGTCCCTGATATCCCCTGCTTATGATTAATGTTTCAGTATGCACATTGCTATAACTGATTCATTGTGTTACTTTTCAACTTTTCAAACACATCACATAGGAACGAATGATGCAACTTCAAGATGCTCAAAAAGGTGCTGAAGTGACCTCTGAAGCTACCGAGCGGGAACTTGAGCTTGAAGCTCAACTTGTTGAAGCTAGGAGCATCATCCAAGAGCAGGTATGCTGTGCTTTACTTTTAGTACCGCTTCTGAAAACCAATGATCTTGAACATGGTGTTAATCACAAATACTGCATTATACGAATTTCATTTTCTACTCCCGAATAACCTACATTTGTGAACTGACACAGGCATCCATCATGTCCAAGCACTTCACGAAGTCTGATAAGCCAAGGTGATTTGATATATCTTCTCACTTGTTCACGTTTGTGCAGTGCAAAACTCTAACTTACGCACTCAATCACAGGAGGTTAAGTGGTCTGGATGGTGAGGCTATTCATTCTGCAGCTGCAGAGGTGTAAAAAACATGCTTGTAGCGAGTTTTGGATCAGCAAAGCACGCAATCAGTTTCATCATGTAAACAAGTGATCGTGGTCTCCTGTTGTTAGTGACTACCGAAGTATAGTCGAGGATAGGTCTCTTCCTGCCATGGTCGCATTGCACGAGTTAGCATGATGTGCAGGAGCATCTCCTCCGCCATCGTTTAAGGGTATTTCTAACAGTTACATGTAGTGTAATTTTGTTGTAGGAAGGATAGGCAGCTACTGCTGGTCATCTCTGAAGAAATATGGACCTATCGACCTTGTGCAAGTATTATCAGCCTGTTTTGTCAAATATGAATTCAGCTGTGATTGTGTTTACTTTTGGGATAAATTTGCCATATGGCAGGCACCGCAAGAACTGAATCGTGTATATGCACTTGACTGGGCCTACATGCCATACAAATAAACAATGCACTTGGGGCTGGCATACTCGATTATTTCAAGGATAAGAAGCATGTACTTTGTACGTTAGCTTAGGAGGCAAAGCTGCTGAATTATTTACTGTACAATAACCTTGTTCGGCTGAACGGCTGCAAAGTTGAAATTCGAGAGCCTGGAAAAACGACTTCCAGTTTAAGTTAGCTTTGAAAGCCAAAGCGTAAGACTTGAACAACTATAAGATGAATAGAATTAACATCACAATCAAAGCGACCTGTAAGAGCACATGGAAATTTTCAACGATCTCAAGTCTAGAATTGTTCTGTAAAGAGGGCAAGTGCAAGGGAAAGTGATGTGGAGCAAATTGTTTCAGCAATCAACCATTCTATTTGGAACATCACCGCTTTCTTTTAATTTGCTACTCCAATGCATAAGTAGCTACAATTCCTGCCCATCGTTCTTTTCTTAATCGATAGCAGAATAGTGCAAAGTTAATGCAGTCTCGATCGACCACGACCGTCCATCCAGGAATACTTCAACTTCTTGCCTTCAATTCGTTCAACCGAAGCGGAGCTTGCACGACGAGAGGGGGAGGGCAACATAAAGGAGTGATGGGTGAACCTTGAGTAGTCTTATCGGTGGCTTGTTGATCACACACAGAATATGTGGATAAAACAGTGTGCACATGATTATTTCAAAGAGTGGTGTTAATAATGTTGCCTGAACTAAATAATTAGAATTTCCTTTTTGTTCAAAATTCTACCAACAACGGTTTTATTACATGTGACTGTTGACGATGATTCAGGCGTCAACCCTCAGTTTTAACTTACCTTGAGAGTCAGAATCCCATGCACTAGTCTCTGGATCGGTACACTAGTGTGGAATATCACTTAGCCGATACAAGTACACATCGATAAAATCATAATCCCTGAATATTACATACCAAGTTACACCCTTAGGCGAATTTAGTAAGGCAACCAACAAAGGCCTTTTAATACAAAACATAGTTCAGAGTATTGCAGCTATCCCAAAATATGTATCTCAAAAGAATGTCATAACGGCTCAGTGTCTTGCAAGCGCCTGGAGCATCCCCTAAGACTCGTCATGCCCACCGAAGTCCTGTCCATCGTCTTCATGACACTCGGACGGATTCACCTAGATCCCATCGTCTAAAAGAGTATAAGTATTCAAGGTCAGCGTCATCCAAACGCTGGCTAGTTAACACTTCCCTTAACGCACTTAGTGTATAAAAGGCTTTATTTGGGGAAAGGGTTATTTTATTTGCGTAAAGCAGATTTACCCTATCTAGCATTAGATATTAGTAAACTTTGTATCTCAAGGGTTTAACATCCTAACCATACATCCCAGGCCCCCAACTGAACAACCGACCGTTTCGACCAACCCTAAATAGACCAACCCTCGACCAACATACACTCAACCTCATACTTCACCACACCAAACTTCCTGTTGCTCCCAACATTTTCTTAAGTCCGCCATCCTTCCAGGATTTGACAATCCTGTTTTGGATCACACCTGCCATAGACTGCCCGCCTCGGCCTAGGGGGTTGCCAGCCCGCACTAGCCTAGCGTCATTCTGAGGAAGTGTGGCCTCCATCACATCCGGTGATGACCAATGCCGGTCCCTATCGAGAGTGGTCCCATGGGGCCTTCGCAGAGCGCTCACAACTGACGATCTAAAACCCGTACTCCGCGTGATGGCCACGCGTTGTGTTGGAACCATCCTCCAGATGGTAGCGATCACCCCGCTACGCGTGTTCTTCCGTGCTCCTCCTGGGTAAGCCCTAGCTAAACCAAGAACAAGGCACCTCGTGCCTTAATCATCCATCAGGATGTCATCTAGGGGCAACCTTCCAACCATCTTAATCCCATACATTACCACATTAGGTCTATCCCGACCAACCGACCACACCGAACCGACACCCCACATAGCCATGCCCACAACCACATCCAGCCCATCATACATCTACTAGCCCTAACTATCACATGTCATAACGATTTTAGTTCACCGTTTCGTGGCTAATTGCCAGAAGATTTGTTTAATCCTAACAGATTTTACCCAACAGGTAGGATTAAAGTTGTTACCAAACTATCCTTAGGCTAATAAGGAATATGACAATCAAGGCAGCCATCAAGGCCAAAGTAATCCAAGGGCAGGTATGTATAAATATTAACATGATTAACAATTGGGTAGGTTAATAAGCATGCATTTTAAAATATTAAAAATTTAGCTTGGAAAAAACTAGGTAATAGACAATGAATATATCGATGTTAATCCGCACTAGGAAAAGTCGCAATCCTTCTCTAATACGGGTAAACATCTATAAGAGTAAGTGTTAACTCGCCTTGCTCAGGTGGAAGGTCTTCCTCAGCATCTCCAAACCTTCCCTCGGGATCGCCCACATCTACGCACACATATAATCCCATAATTACTCACTGATGCAAAGCAGAAAACATGATGCATGTACGTGACCTAGGTTCTATCCTTGACACTAATGTATAAGGTCGGATAAGGTTTCTACTTTCGTATGATATGCCATGCATGCCCTACTGTATTATTAAATAATAATACATTACATAATAGCCTAACTGTACCCCAAAATACGATTTCATACGATATAGTAGTAACTGAGTGATTAGGGTTTTTAAAACGTAATACGATGACGGAACGTTGTAATACGGCATACATACGAAGTTAACTTTATCGGTGTTGTCATTTTTTGGGTTTTGCTAAATATATGGTGTAATTCTAAGTCATAAAATAATTTAATGCCTTTTCTAAGGTCAACACATAATTTAATTAATAAGGAATTTACTAATTATTTGTTGGGGGGTTTATTAGTTTAAATACTCTAATGAATACATTTGGGCAAACATGGCATTTTTATAATGTTCAATATCTATCATGACATTTACCTACCCCTTTTTATTTTCTTATGATTTTATAGGGTCAGCCTCATTATTTTTAATAACTAAAATCATTCTAATTCTAGTTTTATCATTTCCTATATAGGAATTCTACTCATTTTATTAAACAGTGCCAATAATTCAATACAGTGGTTGTTTTCATAATTTTATAAAATCAGGAATGGCCTAATCTATTTATCTAAATTTTTCTAGAATTTTTTGGAGCATCTAGCTATTTTAAATAAATCAATACTTTTTTATATTTAATTATCTGATTAAATCGATGGAAATTGATTATATTTCTTCGGGCCAACTCAGCCAACGAGCCGGCCAGCCACGGATGTGGCCCACGGCCCAAGCGTGTGCGCCCACGCCAGCCAATGGTGAAGACGGCGAAGGCGCATTATCGCGAAGCGCTTTCGCACGGGACTAACGCCGTGCCCACGGGCTCGTCCACTTAACCTGCCTGGTGGGCCCTAGGCCCACATGGCAGTGACACCGTGTCACCGTTTTCAACCAGCGCACAAGGGGTGATCGTGGCAAGCGGGGCCGCATGTCATCGACTCCCTACGCTTCGGACACACGAATCTTGGCGCAGAATCGACGGTTCTCCGTCATCGTCTTCCTCAGACCTGTCGATGTGGCCAACGGCAAAAGCAGACGATGCGACGGCGCTACGGTCACCTACTGGCCAAGAGCGTTCACGCTCCGGCATCTACGGCTCCTAGCGGACCTACGACGCACGCGCCGAGGCCGGAGATGGCCGGACGCGGTGGTGGGACGGTGGCGGTAGAGCCGAAGGCTCGCCGGAGTTGCCCGCCCACGCTAAGGACCTACACACTATGAGAAATGAGCGGAGAGCTCAAGGAGGGATCAACGGTGCTCACCGAGCTCACGGACGAGCACGCGGCGGAGCGGAGGCGGCTGGCGACGAGGATCCCGACTGCGATCGAAACAGGGGCGTCGCAGGCACGTCTCCTCCGGGCAGCTCCCTTGAAAATGATCGAGGGGAAAGCTTAGGGGTGCTCAGTAGATGCTACGGGCGCGAGGAATTGATTTGTGGCTCACGAAATCAACGAAATTTTCTCGGCGCCGGCGCGGGGAAGATTTGGGGAAAATGGGGAAACGGTGCCGGCGGGAGATGCTTTCGGCTTTATAGGCGCGAGGCGAAGTTTCTGGCCCGATGGCTCACACGGCGCCGTTGGGAAAAGAGCGGCGCGGCGAGGCAGTGAACGGCGCGGTGCGGCACGAGTGCAACGGCCAGCAGTGTAGTGATGATGGCGCGAGCGGCACGGCAGAGGAGAAGCAACGCACGCGCGGTGGTGCAGAGCAGGCGGATCAGAGCGGCAGGGCCAGGGCCAGACGGGGAGAGAGAGAGAGAGAGAGAGAGAGAGAGAGAGAGAGAGAGAGATGGCCCACATGTCAGCGCAAATTCAAAAGAATTTTTAAATTCAAACAAAATTTTGAATTTGTTCCAAAATTGGGATGTTACATCAGGTATCTCTGGTCCATGGGGGAAAATGTTTGATCAGAAGGGAAGAACGCATGTGGTTCAGAGGGCAAAGGAAGCAGTGTGAAACCGATCAAGATAAAGACACACTTGTAACATCCAAATTTTGGGGCATATTGAACCAAATTTTGGGATAAGCAACGTTCAAGCCATGTTATCAACACACATATGCCACTTACCGTCTATCGGGGATTGGACTACGTCCTGCTGAAATCATCCGATCCCATAGTCGTGTGCCCAAATGTTTTCCTAGGCCTTGAGCCAAGGAGAAGCCTAGGTTGGCCGTCTCATGGGGTAACTGGAGTGTGTTTTCCTAGCCTTAGCCATCATTGGTCTGGTGGACCAGCTGGCCCGGACTATCCTTAGCTCGGGAGATGGACTCATTTGGAGCCTGGGGTTGCCCATGGTAGCTGGTGCTAGCTTGCCCCTGTTGACCCTAGCGGTAGAATTAGTGATGGGCTGCATGGCATCTAGGCAGAATGTGTATTGGTGGCAGTGGCAGAGTGCTCTGAGTCTCTCTACTCGGGACGTCCTAGAGAAGTGGAGGTGCTTGCATTGTCATGGGTCTAGGGTGAGCGCAATCAGGTTGCTCGCGACCTTTGGCGTTCATGGACTCTTTCTCTTTCTTACTCAGATCTATTATCATGCAATTGAGGGACATGTCAATGTGTGTTTTCACAACCTTGACTCGCTAACAATGGGCAGCTTCAGATGCTTCAGCATCATCTCCCACTACGTTCACTTCACATACATGGGAAGGTTAGATGATGTCGTAGTGGTGTTATCATACGACGTGGATTCCTCGTTGGATTCATGCAATCATAATGTTAACCTTTTCGTGGAGTCCTTCCTCATCGTCCTTAGGACGATGTTATCTCGTTCCTAAATCTCTCATAACAGATCGCAGATTGCCTCGGGATGAACTCTGAGTTGGTGTTCCAAAATTGGGAACTTGGGCGGTGCTTGCACGCTGCATCCATTAAAGCAACACTTCTGGTAGCCTCTCCTGCACCATCTATGGAGTAGGGATCTTGAGCTAAAGGATTATAACATCACAGAGGAACTTTTCAAGTAAGGGATCCTTTTGGTCCCCACGGATGACGTTGGCTATCAATGATTGAGAAACGAGTTCTCCGTTGAGCTTACTTTTGACTTGAGGGATCAAAGGATCCCCATTTGCCATAGGTTAAGCTACAACGATGAAGAAAACCACACGAGAGCGCTCAAGATTTAAACTGGTTTGGGTTTCTTGCACTGAAATAATAGCCTTACTCCAGCAAATGGATTTCAACATTATGTTATTAGAATGACACTCTTTGTGTCTTGATTTGTTTCTCTACCTTCTCCCCTTCTTGGGGTTAGGGGAACCTATCTATACTATACTACCTCTTATTTTGTACATGCAATATCCCTTATACAACGGGTAACTATGAATATACATTAAATTATATTTATATGTGGCATACGTACATTGGACACCTTGTAATAGGTGGAGTACGTCCCAAGCCTTCTAAAAGGTTACACCGCCTTCTGCATTAAGATTAAAGCCCATAGATATTTGTTCCTTCGGTCAAAGTGAGATCTAGCCCACTTCTACGATCATGGCTTAGGTCCATGAAGTCACCGTGAGCAGGAATGCTCTTAGGCCTATCATTTGCTTGCCCACACCTTTGTGGCACAACCTCACGGTAGTAGGTGATTCTCTTCCTAGAAAACACATTGAGGGGGCATGGTAGGGACGATATAGGGTCATGAGGTCTTTTATGTTACATTTATTCAATTCTTTTTTTTTGAGAAACCATTTATTCAATTCTTGACAACGGTGAATCGCGCTGACGAGGATGAAGGTAACACCTTCAATGACAAAAATTAAATGCTATTTTCAGTCGACTATTAATCGGCTGCCAACAATTTTGTTTTATGTACGGTAATAATTTTATGCTAGTCTACACCCAAACTTTGTTATAAGATAAAAAATTTGATAACATCTTGGAGCTATGGGCCGAAAACTATACTTCTAACTAAAGAGCACCACAAAATTAGCCCTAAAAGAGCTCATATAAAAAAGTGAAAAAAACTTTTAGTAATTTAATACTTCTTTTTTAATCAATTATTACTACCTTCGGTTATAAAAAAAGTTGTCGTTGACTTTTAGACACGCCTTTAACCATTTATTTTATTCAAAATTTTAGTGCGACATGCATAAAGATAAATAAAAACAAAATAAAACAAAATAAATGATAACTTACGTAGTTTTTTGAACAAGTCGAATGGTCAAAGACGTGTGTAGAAGTTAGCAGCGAGTTGTTTTTATGATCACAACAATGTCAATACACCGCAAAAACAACCTAACAAAACGATTTCTTACCGTGTCCAAAAAAAAAAAAACTCTATTGGATCCATCCATTCCATGATGGTCTTCACTATTCACTCACCTCAGTGACTTCACACACCTGCAGGAAACAAGAAGCAAACCCTCCCAACCAACTTATCTGCACCTGTCCTCTCCCCACACCACAATCGCTCCCTCCATTTTTTTCACTCCTCTCCCAGCTGCAAAGTCCAGAGATTGCTCTCAGAAAGGGACACCAGAGAGAAGAGAGAGAGAGAGAGAGACAGGCATATATCCTGGGAGGGAGGGAGGGAGGGAGGGGGAGGGGGAGAGGTAGAGAAGGAGAGCACAAGCCCACCTCCCATTCCCACCCCCGCTATCCTATGGATAGAGCCGCAGTGACAGCCATAGATTTCCTCCTCATGATCGCATCACCAGCGCCTTCGCCTTTGTAGCACCACCTCACCCCCTGCGTTTCTTGGCCCGGCAGTTCTTGGATTGGATTGGATTGGATTGGATCCCCTCCTGCCACGTTTCTTGGATTCCTCGCCGGCCGGCGGCAGGGATGGCCGAAATGGCCGTGGCCGTCGCCTCAGGGGCCCTCCGGCCCTGCTCCGGCGTGGCTCCGGCGGGGTCCGGGAACCGCTGCTGGCTTGCCAGGTGGCGGCCTCTCGCGCTGGCGGCGCCCGCTAAGCTGAGGTGAGGAGATTGGCCAGTTTTTTTTTTTTTTTTGGGCGCATTGATCCATTAATTAGAGTTTCGTTGTATTTGGATGGTAAGATGCTGTGTTTGGATTCGGAGATTCATAGCTTTACCTTTTAATGTTTTGAGTTTTTTTGGGAATAATTTAGAACCGAGCGCCTTTTGGAATGTTGTTCACTTGGGTTGGGATAATAGAATTCAATATGATTCATGGGTTGTCTAGGATGCTAATTTATATCTTGATTCTTAGATTTATTCATTTATTTACTTAGTGCTAAATATACTGTATTGTAATAACTGTTTTAATTAATTTGAAGGGGTTAGAGATTTTAATGGTTTTTTGAACTTCTGGTACACGGGATGATATTTAAGTGATGTTACTAAATGGCTACTGCATCCGGAAGACTTCATACTTGCTCTTGTCTTATGAGCTGTTTGGCTTATAGATTGACATATGTCTGGCCTTGAATTCCTTTACTGGAATGGTATATCAAGTTGTGTAGCCATTTTGGTTTTGGCATGTAGTGTTTCTTGCATAATTTCTCCAGTGAAATGGAATGAGAAATATCATCAGCTCATTTGTGTGATTCTTTCATGGCCCAATTGGGATAGTGGATTTGTTTGCATGCAGTTTCTGTTTACAAGTAGTTAGTAAATTGTTTTATTACAAACAATTTAGCTAAAATATTGATGGTTAGCGCTTCCAGCAAAAGCGTTTTCATACGGAGGGGTTAAACTAGATTTTTTTAGCGCCGCTTATATGTTGGAATTGCATCCTATTCTAGATTTATTAACATTTAGGATGTCGTTTCTGCCTTTCTGTTGCTGATAAGGCATAAGGGGAAAATCATATTTCTTGCAAGTTCATTTCCGCTCCCGCAAAAATTTGCTACATCAAGATGCTACATATTAATACCTGTAAGCTTTTATTTTTCCTTTATTCCATTTTACTATGGGACGAACTTTTTCCCCATCATTCTTTCAAAGTCTGCAAGTCGCTTCCATGATTTTTCTTGATACTTTGTTTTCTGCCAAGATGGCCACAGTTCTTTTTATGATGCATAATTTCATTTCGAGAAAAATTTATGGTAGTCTTAAAACAGTGATGAAGTCTACCCACTCGTCTTTGAACTTAACTAGCATGTGCTTTTGTGCAAATTATTTTAATCCCATGGATTAATTTTACAATTATATGGTCTTTTGAGTCCATTCATGTAACTCTGGAAAAATTTTGGGAGTTCATTTAATCACAGTGGAATACTGATTAGTAGCCTGTTCACTTCTACTTTATATATGAAAAGCAAAGTGTTATTGTAATGGAAAATTGTATTAAGGGGACACTTTCTGTGGCTTCACGACAAGCTGGATGGCTTGTGTTATACCTGTTTTCTAGTCAGTTTGTTCTATTTCTTCATGATTGGATAAGTTAAATGCATCTGGAATGTTTAGTTCAGTCGTCTATTTCCTCCATAATGCACTGACATGACCATCATGGAACCTGTGACCATTTATTATTTTATATGGCAAAGTCATAATCTTTCTACATAGAACTCCAATATTTGTTCTCTTTTATGTAGTATTTACATATTTTTTTGGGTCTAGATTGTCCTCTCCTGCTGTGAGGGTACCAAGAGCTGCTTCTCCTGCCGCTGTTGAGGTAGATAACATAGCTTACCACAAAACATTGGATGGACTTCCATGTTCAACTGCATATACTTTGGTTTGCAGGATGGGAGCTCTAGCGACACTGATATAGTTCCTACCCCGAAAGTTATAATAGATCAAGACTCTGATCCAGATGCAACTATTGTGGAAATAACATTGGGTGATCGCCTTGGTGATCTTCTTGATACTGTATGTTATTTGTATCAACTTCTCAATATAGTTTCACCATTCAGTAGGTGATCTCATTGTCAATTCTAGCATCATAGATTTATGAGAAACATGCTTATTGTTTTGTGCTCTGTTTAATTTGAAGATGAATGCCCTGAAGAACTTAGGGCTAAATGTCGTGAAAGCTAGTGTCTCCCTCGATTCTTCTGGCAAACATAACAAGTTTGCTATAACTAAATCGTAAGTGAATATTCCTTTCTATGCTATTTTCAGATATGCAAAGCTTGAGATTAGGAATCTGTCGTATAAATTTGATATGCTACTTTCAACAGAATGTGACATCTTTCTTCATTGCACTTTTTTTTTGCAACTATCAGTTCTTGTCTAGAATGAGTGACAGGAATACTCTACAGGTCCACTGGCCGCAAAATTGATGACCCAGAGTTATTAGAAGCAGTACGATTGACAATTATTAACAACATGATCCAGTACCATCCTGTAATTTCTCTCTCTTCTTTTGCTTTTCTAACATGTATTGTTATGAAAAAATATTAACAGGTACTTTCTTGTCATTTATTTGATACCAGGAAGCTAGCAGTCAATTGGCTATGGGTGCAACTTTTGGGCCAGAGGCCCCTACAGAAGAGGTGTGTGCTTAAAACAATTTTTAATTCAAAGAGTACCCAAGAACTGAACAATTTAATCTCTCTATGGACTCTCCAAAATCATGCTAATTATCCTAATAGTGTTTTGTGAGAAAGAAAGTGCAACAGAAGATGCACAATACAATCCATTTTGTAGTGAATTTCTATGCTAGGAATGCTAAGCTTGGCTGTAAGTTTTTATATACCTGTTTGATTGCTATTTTTACCTGCATAAAAAAATTTTATGCTAATTGCTAAACATGGACTTCACATCAGATTTTAATGTTTTTCTTTATTGTGTGCTTGAGACTTGCTATCTGTGAACCATTTCTTTAAATATTCCTTTTCTCATGTAAATCACCAGGTTGATGTGGACATAGCAACCCACATAGATATCTATGACGATGGTCCTGATAGAAGGTATATCATCTTTCTTGTGTGGTGCTTCATTTCTCATAATGTAAGGAAAGATCACTATTTTTATGTGCATCAGAACAAAATATTGCTATTGAACTAGAAGCAAGACAAGGACATATTTCCATTGTGTGACCAAGGCTTGTGTCCTAAAGAATATACTGATGCAGAATGTAGTCCCCAATGCCTTATTTGTCATGCGGAATGATTATGATCATAATTTTGTATGAAAATTTTTGAAAAACAAAATATGTTGTGTGCTTGATCCATTGCACTGAGGTCATTAACCGAGAGGCAGATTATTTCAAACCGCTTACCTGTGAGATCACTGATTTGACCGCTTATATTGTTCCGTTCCAGCTTGCTTGTGGTGGAAACAGCTGATCGTCCAGGGTTATTGGTTGATCTTGTGAAGATTATAGACGACATCAACATCACTGTCCAATCTGGAGAGTTTGACACTGAGGTGATGATTTGTCTGGGAGTTTTATTTTACACCAGGAACCATTCCTCGCTTAACATTCTGTATTTTGTAGGGTCTACTTGCAAAAGCAAAATTCCATGTCAGTTATAGGGGTAAACCACTGATCAAGGCTTTGCAACAGGTAAAGTTTACATACCTGCATTCTCCTTTGCTGCCTGTAAAATTTCATCAAACCAAGAGTATTAGCCATTGTTGTTCCAACAAGAAAGACCTTTAATTTACCATTGCAGTTGGGGTAAATTAGGTTGGCAGTAAGGTTTTGTGTGCCCGTGGTTCTGATTTAGCTTATTTCTATAGGTTCTTGCTAATAGCTTGCGCTATTTCTTGAGGAGGCCTACAACAGAGGACGCGAGCTTCTAGGCAGATGATTATGAACCCTTACGTTGAGATGATTTATGAGATGGGATTCACATGAATTTCACACTGTGATCAATATATTATTAGAAAGCAGATAATTCTTCGAAAGACGAAAATATACTTGATCTTGTGGCTCATCTCATACGAATTTGAGCTATTTTCAATTGAAGGCTGGGTATCTGCTGTATTTCACACTGCAGAAGCCAGCCTTCCAAGCTTGCGGGCTAGCGCGTTTCTCAAGCATTGTAACTCACGATGATTTTGCTACCTGGGATGCGTATTATACAGATTGCCCTAAAATAAGATGGCAAAATTGTGGGGCCCATCGTCCCATGTTTCTGTGAAATAAATTATTTTTTGTTCATTTCCCATTGTCAGATTCATAAGGATTAATAATACAAAATGGTAAAATATCCGATCAACGCATGACCAAACAATCCATCACAGATCACCCCATTGCAGAGTGCAGTGTGATTTATAGATCCACCGAGGTCAAGTTCTCCGAAGTGAGAACAAACTATTAGCGTGGAGTACTTTAGTTGCAAAGCGCATTACCCGGATTTGAGTTTCACGGAGCAATGAAAATATGGGTTTCACCGAAAATCTGAGGGACTGATTTGAGTTCCACGGAGCAGTGAAAATACGGGTTTCACTGAAATTTTGGGTGTCACTCGGAGTGGTTCATAGAATCATAGCCTGTGGAAAGATTTGAGCGCAAGACGTAGATCTCTGTCTTTCTTCTAAATTGAAGTAGATAGAAGAAGAGAGCTAGCTAGGATAACAGCAATTCAATATTGGGTGAGAGGCCCAGTCCGCAAACCTAGCGACTACATTAAAATCAGTAGTTGGCTAATTTCTTGTATGAGAAATAAATAACCCAAACGGCTCTTTCTAGAAGATGTCCTATCATGTGTTTGGCTAACTTTTTTTGAGGGAAATGTTTGGTTAACTTTGATCGCTAAAATTTTATATAAAAAACCTTTGATCGCTAAAATAATATTGCGTTTCGTCATCACAAAAACTCCATGTCCATGTTGTTTTTAATAAATTCAGTAACGTATAATTACAAGGAAGAACAGATATGACGTATATGACTACTGTTGTCTCATGATCGATCTCTTTTACGCTTGTAGTGGGAAGTCTTATCATCTAGGTGCACTTGCTGGTACTCCTTAATTGTGATTCATCGACCATGTCAGAAGGTGCACATAATGCTCATAATAATTAGGAAAAAAAATCCTTTCAATCTTGGAAGATTGATCTCACTGACACCCAATTCGATGGCCTCGTTCTAAATGACATTAAGTTCCATTGCCTTGACGCGTATGACACCGGACACTCGAATTCGTGATCTCAGTGACATTTTGCATTTTTTCCCCAATTTACCGTCGATTTTCCCATTTTCTGACCATATTGCCCTCATGGGGCCCACACGTCAGCGAGAGATGGTTTGGGGGAGGCGGCGCCGGTGTTGGGGAAGGAGGCGGCGCCGAGTTCCAAGCGGCGGCGAGGCGGCGGTGGCGGCGCTGGGGAAGGAGGAGGAGGCGAGGCACGGCGGCGGCGGCGTTGGGAAAGGAGGTGGCGGCGAGGCACGGCGGCATGGGCGCCGAGCTCCAGCAGCGGCGTTGGGGAAAGGAGGCGGCGAGGCACAGCATGGCGGCACCGAGCACCGAGCCTCCGGCGGCGAAGGGCGGCGGCAAGGGTGGGAAGGAGGAGCGGCAAGGCACGCGCGGCGTTGAAGGAGAAGGAGGCGGTGGCGAGGCAATGACGGCGGCGAGGCGCCGGGAAGGAGGAGGCGGCGAGGCACGGCGGCGGCGGCGAGGCGGCGGCACTGGGCTCGCCGGCCCCCGGAGTAGGAGAAGAAGGGAGGAGAATGGATGCCAGTGAAGAAGATAGGGGCAAAATGGTCATTGCACTAGAGAAAAACAGTGTAAATCACAGGTAAAATCCGAAAAATAGGCAAAATGTCACTGAGGTCACGAATTCGAGTGCCCGGTGTCATACGCGTCAAGGCGAACTTAATGTCATTTGGAACAAGGCCATCGAATTGGGTGTCAGTGAGGTCAATTTCCCTTCAATCTTTGCTACAAACATTTAGGCCATCTCCGGTGATATGCCTCATCCATATTGCCCAACACTGTAACAAATAATGATGGCGCTATGAATCAACGGCGAATCCAGAAATTTATGATGGGGTTGCCCCTTTGAATAAAATTGCAACCTCCATATCCTCTTATATATAGTTATGCAATATATGCCTCTATTTTTGCTTTATTGCCCACATGAATGGCCGTTTCTTCTAGTCACCTGCACCAAGTCCCATTGGGCCGTCACTCTAGATTTTTTTTTATTAAGGAAGCTTTATTGAAATCAAGATAATAACATCAAGGTGATACAACTATCTTTAAATTACTCTTGGCCTCTACATAACAAGATGCACACAACCCACAAACGAAAAAAAGAAAAAGCAGACAACTCAATGACTATCAATCCGAAGACTAGATCGTCACCCATGTGCTTGGGTAAAACACTCTTTGACCACCCATTCCATATGTGAGCATGCCGCTATAATAAAATCCAGTGAAGCCGGCTGTTGAAGAGTAGTCCTAGTACAGATCCAATGGATAATTAAGTAAATAACCTGCAATGGGGAAGAGATTAAAGGATCTAGTTGGTCTAGAGGAGGGGGGGGGGGTTGAATAGGCAACTTTTAAAATTTAAAGTTCAAGCCTTTTAGCAATTTGTTACCCAATCTAGCTAGTAAGTCCTATACTAAGCAAGATACGAAAAACACAGCGGAAGAAATACAAGACAAGTGCTGAAAGTAAATTGACAAAATTAAATGCAAGAAATTAGAGGGGACACTGATTTTTGCCCGAGGTTTGGAGTCCTCCTCTTACTCCCCGTTGAGGCAAGCCCTTCACCAAGGACCGGCTCCCTCTCGAGCCCGCAGCCTCTTTCCACTCAAAATTGCTTTTCACCACTCAAGTAGGCAAGCATCTAGCCTTCACAAGTCATCTTTAAGGCTCCCACAACCGCCATGGCAAGCTTTTCAAGAACACCACCACCAAGCCGTCTAGGATTGGTAATCCAAGGGTAATAAGCTTCAAATCATCACTCAAGTGGATAACACACTCTCTCTCCATCATATTTGGATACATTTGGAGCAATGGAATTTTGGGCCTTTTAGTGGAGATGTGTTTCAGCTGAAAAACAAGGCTCAAGAACTGGCTAAAGGGTGTGAGAATAATATTCTAAGGCCAAAGCTATCTTTAGAATGAAGGTTCTGCACCTTTTTATAGGCTAAGATATAGATAATAGCCGTTTGAGTGTAATCCTATCCGTTAATAAGAAGACAAAGGACTTTTGCAAAAGCATTGTCAAAGTTGCTTTAGCAACGGATGGATTCCAACGGTAGAAAATTTAAAATAGAAGAAAACAAGTTTGCGGTGGACAGACTTTCAGTGAAAAACCTTCACGCGACGTACTTTCTAGTGTGAACTGAGTTTTGTCCGCGCGCTGAGACAAGGAAGTTTATATTGCGGCGGACTGTCCTGCGTACACATGGTTTTATGTCCACGACAACTTGAAGATAGCTAGTTCGCGATAGGCCGTCCGGCATGAACTGGAATCTTTCTGGAGAAGCACCAGATTAAAGAGAACTATCAAGCAAGGCTTGTTCGGTGAGAACTTGGATCTTTCTGGAGAAGCACCGGACAAAAAGAGGGTGGTTGATAAGTTGTCCGACGTTAACCGGAATCTTTCTGGAAAGGAAATATGACTAAGTTTTTAGGATTAGGTCGCTCCAAGTTATTTTCATAAGATTGAGAGAAATATTACTCAAAGAAGTAATAATGTGAAACCCCTCTTAATAGTACAGCAGAGAATAAAAAAACCTAGCTACAAGCTTGATACATCTCCCAAGCTTAAACTAGCAAAAACGTCCTTAATCTTGTCTTTAAGCTTGATGCCGCACCACTAAGGTGAATATTCACAGAATGAGCCTAATTGCTTTGAAGTGACTCCAATTAAGATTCCTAAGTTCATCATCACCGAAATAACCAGAGCGATAAAAAAATAGCACCCCCCAAACCAGGACCAACAATTTAAATTCCTTGTTTATAACACATAACCAAACACCGAACGTATGTAATTGTTGACACCCAAATTTGGCTGAAAAATACGTTATTTTGGTGGCCAAAAAGGGGTAAAAAATGGCATTATCGGTCGGCTAAAAAGGAGCTAAATCAGCATATTTTCGTGTGTTATTATTGGTTGATGAGCTAATATTCGGATGATCATGATCGGCTTTTATGCATGCATATATACGCAGAAGGATTAGAACTGGCTAGCGGATCGGCTTATGCATTAATGGTGTATGAGAGTTTGATCGAGATCTCACGGTTGGTTAGATTGATTAATCGGCTTCTGCACGTGCGCATATATTATATGTGGCATGTATTGATTAGTTGATCAGATGGACAAGTTAGAGCCGATTATTATATTAAAGCCAGATGGAGTAATTGGTCGTATGAGCATATATGAAGAATCTGTTCATACATACACGAAAGCTTAAAAGCTGATCAAGAGCTGCCGGGTACATAGCCTATGATCTGATCGGTTTATATACACTCATATATATGGAAGAGGCTGGTGGCTGATCGTGTTGTATATAGCCGATTGCTTGTTTAAGAGAAATAATAATATTTGGAAGGCACCTATCTGCTTGGGAAGGCATGAAGCTTGCTACGTGATCAAGACTCATGCAAGGCCTACGCCCAGATTTTCCTTATGAAGGCACGTGAAGACCAATATGGATAGTAAAAGGCCAAGCATGATGATTAACCATGAGATCAGCTATACATGGTATATTATGAAAAGCTCACGTGGAGATAATAAGGAGCACATCGTGATCAAGAAGGGTTTCATGTTGGCTGGTTTAAATTAGTCTTAATTATTTCCTTAGTGTTTTATTGAGTCAGTTTGTATCCGTGCCTTGCACGTGAAGTCTAGTCGGTTATTTTAGGTAACTAAGAGATAGAGTCCATGTCGAGTTACCGGATTAGCCGGTGCGTCTTTAGTATAAATAAGAGCTGCCGTGCAGCATGTAAGGGGCTCTCTCTTTCAATCAATAATACATCTACTATTTCATCTACCTGTTACCCTTGTGCTATGAATCCGATCGATCCTCTCGTATCGGTATTCAAAGTACACGCCGGCGTCTACTGTCTCGATTAAGTTCGATCTCCTCGCCGTCGACTCCATCGGTAGGGACTGTCTCGATTCAGTCCGATCTCCTCGCCGTCGGCATCGGAATACTATCTCCTGGTGGCATTGCTGCGCATCGCCATCCACCAGGAGGAGTTAGGTTTCGCCCGAAATACTATCTCTCGGCGGCATTACTGCGCATCGCCGTCCGCCGGAGGTGTTAGGTTCCATCTTGTTCTATCGGCTTGACGTTTCATAGTTAAGCCGACAATCGGATTATCGTCCAAGCGATCGGTAAAGCGTTCATCGCTTCACCGGCGGCTTGTCTGCTCTATCGGCTCGACGTCTCATCGTTAAGTCGATCATCGGTTTATTTACAAGCTATCGGTAAATATTCATTGTTTCGCCGACAGTTTATCTATCGGAAACCTTGCCGATTGCAAAAGGTCAAATCGGCTGGCACGTCCTCGGAAAGCTCGATCCCCTGTTGTTCGGCGGTAGTTTGTGCCGGGAAACCACTTTTCCGCGTCAACAGTAATACATTGCGAGGTTGACAGAGTCCTGAGGTTGCGTATATTACGAACCAAATTGCTCGCTCCAAACGGCATTCAAAGAACGAATGCTAAATTGTCTCTCCTCTTTGTAACAAAAGCAACAATTTCTGTTACCATTCCAGTTTCGCCTCGCTAGATTATCTCTTATTATAATTACCCCTTGTCGTAGGTACCATAGGAAAATCCTAATCTTAAGTGGTGTTTTTAGTTTTCATAGGCGTTTATTAATTTTTGGGACATCACTATGAATGAGTACAAGATAATGTGACTTCATCGAGAACTGACCATGTGGATGTAAGTTGCAGTAAAACTTGTCTCGCTCCTCAGATAATATAGTATTAGCAATGCCTGGTAGCAAAGCATTCCATGCTACTAATTTTGGCATGACGAGATCTTTGCGCCATGATAAATTAGGAGTTGGTGTTTGAAGGACCTCCGCTGTAGTAACCTGTTTGTGCCTAGCAATATTGGACAAACAATGGTACTGCTCTTGCAGGGTTGCATTTCCCAACCATTTGTCCTTCCATAACATAATTTGAGATCCGTCCTTAATTGTAAAGGTTCCAAAATGAAAGAAATATCGTTTCACCTTCATTAAATTGGCCCAAAAATGTGAATCCCCATTCTTTCATTGTACTTGCGATAAAGGTCGAGAGCACAAATTTTTATTTCGTGATAGTGTTGCCATACACCATCTGTATTGAGTAACTTAAATAACCATTTGCTATGAAGGGCATCATTCTTAACATTCAAGTCATGTATGCCTAGACCACCTTGTTCTCATGGTCGGCATAGGACTACATTTTGCAAGACAATATTTTCGCTTTTGGCCATCACTTTGCCACAAAAAACGAGATCGAAAATAATCCAATTTTTAAGGACACCCAGTGGGACTACGAAAAAAGACATCATGTACATTGATAGGCTAGTAAGCACCAAATTTATCAGTGTCAGCCGCCCCCTATTGAAAGATGTTTCCCTTTCCAACTACAAAGCTTCTTCTCAAATCTTTCTTCGACCCATTTCAATTCAATATTTCATAACTTCCTATAATGGATAGGAATACCTAAATATCTGAAGGGAAACACGCCATTAGCGCAACCAAATAACTGAGTACGTTGGTTGTGACATCCTAATAAAACTTTATTAGGTGTCCCAAGCTTTTCAAGATAAAACTAGGTATTATTAAAGTATTAATTTTTCCTAAACCCTTAGCTGCTCTGTGGGCCTTTTGCACTGTCATTTCATGTTCATATTAGCCCATAATTCATTTCTGGCCCGTTTAGAGAGAGACCATCATCCCCTACGCCCCTACACCCTTATAAAACCCCTCTCCTCACTGTGCACCGACACCCCATCCCTTCCCCCAGACCCTAACCATTGGCACTTGGATCTCACTTCCTCGGGCCTTGTTTTGAGGTAAATCTCTTTCTTCGGTGTTCAATTCATAGTGTAGGTTGCACCATCGTGTAGATGTCGTCCATGGTTTTAAATAGCGGGCTATGGAAAATAGCGGCAACTTTTTTTGAAAGGCTATAAGGCTATAGCGGAGCTATAGCGGAGCTATGGCCGATAGCGTTTTTTATAAAAAACCATGCAAAAATACGAGTAATTGGTGAAAAAACATGGTAACCAAGATATTTGATGAACTCATGATCACAAATATGTTTCTAGATAGCAAGGCTCCACTTAAGTGACATACCATGATACTGACATTACGACATGATTCATGAAATTCAATTAGGGTTTCACAATTTGGGATCCGTGGGCTGCGAATTTGAGTCAAAGCCTTCACATTTTTGCGGCATCACAATTTGGGATAGCGGTGCTTAGCGGATAGCGGCGCTTAGCGGAGCTAAATCACGCTTTAGTGGCCATAGCTGCCAAAGCGTAAAAAATGGGCATAACCTAGCGTTGTCTCTTTCTAGCCACTATTGCGCCGCTATAGCCCGCTATTTAAATCCATGATGTCGTCAAGATGATCAATTTGCATTGCGGATCGCCCCTTTTGGTAGAGAAATGCGTCCTGTAGAGCTCGTTGTAGTTAGGAGCGCACACGGCCACCGGCGAACCTCAGCGTGCGCACCACTGGCGCGAATCGCGCGCCCAACCGCACGCCGTCGCCCTCGCCATCGCCCGCGTGCACTCGCCACGCGCGCGCGCGCCCCGGCGGCCCCACTTTCGCGTCGCCTCCGACAACACCGCCGTCGTTGCCGAATCGCATGGCAACTTGCATCCCGTGGGACCCGCCGCTGTAGCCGCTCCGACCGCGCCGTCGACGCCACCCAATGGCGTCGCGACGCGTGTCCCGTGGTATCCGCCGCTATCCGCCGTCGTCGCCCCGCTCACCTTGCGCCGCCCCTCCCCCAGCTGTGGCCCCGCACGTCAGCCACACCGCACTACCCTCCCGCCCTTGCGCGATGCGTGGCGACACACGACACGCGCATGCGCAGTAATTGCGCTGCAGCCACTGACCTGTGGGGTTCACCACCCGCGTCATCGCCGCGCCGGCCAGTCCACCACATGGCGTGACACGTGTCAAGCCATGTGTCATGCCACATCAGCACCATGACCTTCCCCACTGCTACTTGGCATGCCACGTCACCTGCCACGTGGCATACCACGTCATCACCCGAGGCCTATCACCGTCACGTGGCATGCCACATCACGCCACGTGCCGCCACCTGACGCCACGTCACCCTGCCTCGTCAGCACCATCACCGTCGCCTCTGTTCCATGGGCCTTGCCTGTCAGTTGTTGGGCGACAGTGACCGGTGGGCCCCACCTGTTAGCCGCTGCATCGCCGCGTCGGACCGGGCCGTTTGGGACATGCTGGGCTGCGTGCGCAAGGGGGGAAGTGGGCCGGATCCGCTGGTTCAGCCCAATTAGGGTTAAATTAGGTTTTCTTTTTCGGGGATTTTCTATTTAACTCGAAACTTTTCCGAATTGTTTAGGGAGCTCCGTAACTCCAAATTAGGTGATTCCAGAGCCTAAACGCTACATTTTCATTCTAGAATTTTTCTGTATATTTATTAATTATTTTCTCTATACTAATTTTACTGTTTGCCTTTAATTTCTTTTCCGCGTAGACGGTGGGTGTGACTGCTATGTGGACTGCTGCTAGGAGCAGGTGTTGGACCCCCAGAGCGTGGAGTTTTTTCAAGGCAAGCATATATACATTTTCCTCTCCTAGTTTTACAATTTAAATTATTTATTTTCTGTTTGAACTGATTGCATGCATATAAGCTAGTGTGTGAGTTCCTAGACATATTAATATTCTATTAATGTGCCCTAGTTGCCTTATGAACTCGTTATTATTTTCCCTAGCCTATCTTTGACTAGATGTGTATGACTGCATTGGGACTCACTATAAAATGTGCCTTTGTGAGGCATATGCCTCGTGATGGTTTTTTTGGTTAAACCTAAACAACTAAAACTAGTGTAGATTGCTTAGGGGAGACCCGACAGTGTTAGTTCTGGGACTGTGGTAGAGATTCGAGGGTCTACTCTAATAAGGACTCAAGCTTGTGAACTATTAGACGAAACCTTACCGTACAACCACTTGTGCCTTCGTCCCTGGCTAAGTACCCTATGAAACCCACTAACTACTTGCTCGTACGCTATCCGGTTACGTTTCGTCACTTTTGCCCTACGGGGAGGCTTGCAATTTCCCCTTAGGGGTAGGTGCGTTTCTGAGACCGAATGGCTTAATTGGGGAACGCACCCAGGTGGTGTCCAGAAGTAGTAGGCGCCCTACCGTGGCGGGCACCGACGGGGTCGGGGAAACCAAAAGAAAGGGCAGGCGAAGTGGTGGGCTGGAAAATTCTTGTACCGTATCTCCTACTAAATGAGACGGGGCTTGTGTGGAAATTTGTACACACTCTGCAGAGTTGAAACTATTATGATAGCCTTGTCCACGAATATGGACGGGGCGAGAGGTTTTCACATGTAGATCCATCTTTTTAATAAACTTGAGTAGAGTAGACTGGGATTGACCTAGTGTGAAACGCACCTTCCATTGATGATTTGTGATACCATTTATGATCTTGCATTCACTAAATAAAATTGGTCAACTAAAATTTGAATATAATTAGGTTTTGGGTAAAATAACCTACTCCCTACCTTTGCCATTGCATACATAAATAAGGACTACTTGCTAGGTAGCCGCGTACTCATTATATTTCTAGTGGACATATTTGTATTCAGATTTCGGTCAGGACCAGGTGGGCCCTGACGGGGGTGAACATGACTAGTGGAGGTGTCCGGGTCGACACCTTTGGAACTTATCGCAGTTGTTTATTTCCTCTACTCTGATGTTTTCCTGTCTAATGTTATTTAATCCATGTGGACTATTAAGACTGGAATGTCAGTTCCTTTTTGTAATAAATGATGTTACAATTTACCTGTAATTTACTTTATTTATATGCACCGCGATGCTTTCCGCCGAATTATCCATCACGAGATACTAGCCTAGGACTAGTATCGCCTCGTGGTGTTGGATTCCCTATACAAGAACCGGGGTCACGACATTATTCCTCAAATTCCTGAGTGTCACCAAAACAATAGATTTCACTCTTGTTAAGTTTATCTTGAGACCTGATAGTTGCTCAAAAGCACAAAGTAATAACTTTATGTTATGAGCTTTCTCCGGATCATGAGTTATACTAGTTAGTTGAAAAGTACAAAATCTTCCTTGAAATGTTATCCCCTAAAGCTAAATTTAGAGAACCCCTATTCAAATTGTGTTAACAAAGCATGCCATACAACGAACCAGAAGTGAAAAGATATGTGAAGCAAAAGAAAAACAAATTTGGCGCCGCAAGGATCGAACCGGTTGCCTTCTTTGTATTTAGTACTGACATAACCTGTTGGGCTTTTGCCTTTACTGGGCCTAGCCCATTAGGCCCTAGTGGCCGGTTAAGTGAGGAGGAGGGGCAGCGCTGCTGCCCCTGGCTTGAGCTGGGTCGGGATTTCCCCGAACCCTAGCTGATGGTGGCGGCGGCGGCCGTTTGGAGCTCCCCGACGAGTGCGGAGCTACGTGCGCGTGCACGGGTGGCCGTGGTCCTCGGGGTTGTTGCGCCGACGCCTCCTATATGGGGAAGTCCCTCTCGTCTCTCTTGGCTATCGTTTTCCCACTGGTTTTTCCCCTCTTTCTCTGACCTCGGGCATTCCGGTTGCTGCTGCTGTTCGCCGGAGTTTCAGCGTGGCTGCTGCCGGCGCGTGCTCCTGTGGTGCTTCCTCCCTCATCTCTGGTACCCGTAGGCCACGGGGTGGTCGCCGTATTGCTGTGTTGCTCCTTGTGCTCCTCGGGCTCTTCTCCTCGGCTTGTCCGTGGTGGGGAGTGACGGCATCGTATCTCTGTTTCTTTTCGCCGATGGTGCTACGTAGCATGGCGATCTGTTTTCTGGGTCAGTGCCTCGTGCACGCTTTACCGCTGTTTGCTTCGTTGCCGAATCGAATTCGGCACTCCGTAAGTATTCGTGTTCTTCCTCTTTTGTGCAGCAGGCCGATTGGGCATCTGGGAACCTATTCTTCGAATAGAGGCCGATCCCAATCAGGGTATATGCACTGTGATCTTGTGGGCTTAGTATATTGCTCGATGATGATTGCATAAACTGAGATTATCTATAAACTGTTTAGGTTCTTGTGTAGTTGGTTCGGCACTGCTTCTAAATTGTTTAGTGAGAATTCTTTGATTGTTTATGCTGCTGCCACTGCATTTAGATTGTTGATGAACTAGTTGTTAGATTTACATCTAATTGGAGAATTGATATTGCTACCTGCTCTGTCCTTTACTAGTTGATTGCTGTTCTGTACTGTACTGTGTTCAGTGACCTTTTGGTCGCTGTTTTGATCGGGTTAGTACTGCTGAACTGCTAAGTAATTGTTTCTAAATCAGTGGCAGATTTGCATGGTGTGCTTGACATTGAATTCTCTAGAGCAGTGCTGTTCATCTATTACTTAGACCTAAATTTTAGTTTATTATCTGTGATATTAAGCCATCTTTAATCGTTGGAAGGCTAACTTGATTAGCAACCCGTTAAAGCAATCTGAGAGCAAATCTTCATTCAATTAAATCTGAGCTATATGCTAATTTTGTTGAGTTCACTTGGTACCATGTTTATTGGGTTATTGTTAATCATGGATTTATATGCCCTTTTGCATAATCTTGTAGAATTCATGATTTTGACTATAATTCATGGTATGATTGTTGTTTATGTTATATTCATTGTGAATTACTTGAGTAATCTACTTATACCGCAATATTTACAACAATCCAGAAAACAGATATTATCTATGGCCTCGGGGAGTAGTTTTGACATAGTTAAGCCTGAGACTTTTGACGGCACCAGCTTCAAACGCTGGCAGGCACGTACTAGGCTGTGGTTGACAGAGTTGAAAATCTACTGGGTTATCTCCGATCCTCCGAAGGAGAAGGAGAAACTTCAGGGTGAGGAGAAGACCCGCTGGGAGGATGCCAACCACGCAGTCCTAGCACGATTGTTAGCCGTAGTGTCGAATAGGCTTTTTGACACCTACTCCACTTTCACTGATGCTAAGGAGGTGTGGGATGACCTGGAGCTGAAATTTTCAGAAGGGGATAACAGGAATGAGAGTTTTGTTGCTGAGAGCTACCTGAACTACAGGATTGTGGAGAACCGTTCTATTCTGGAGCAGGTCCAGGAGCTTAAGCTCCACATGAGGGACCTGAACCAGTTCGACTGTCTCCTGCCTGAAAGTTTTCAAGTGAATGTAGCCTTGGCCAAGCTCCCACCCTCGTGGCGTGACTTTGTGACTGCTCGTCGACACATGAAGGAGCGCCTGATGTTCTCTGAACTTCAGGCAGCTATAAATGTCGAGGAGCGCACCCGTGCTAGTGGAGGCTCAAAGCACTCTACGTCCCTTGTCCAGGTTAACGTGGCTGATGCCAAGAACTCCAAGGCTGGTGGTGGGAAGAAGAAGAAGAACAAGAAACCCCAGAACCAGAATGGTGCCAAAGGCAAGAATATGAAGAAGAAGAGGGAGGAACTGATCTGCTTTGTGTGTGGCCATCCTGGGCACACTTCTCGTAGGTGCTGTGATCGCAAAGGCAAGGGACCGGCACCTGGGCAGCAGAATGGGCGTGATACTGAGGTACATGTTGCCGAGGCACCTGCCGCTGCAGCTGATGGGTATGTACCTAGAGCTTTTATGGCTGATTCATCTCTTGACTGGTGGATCGATACAGGTGCAACACGCCATATAGCTGCTGATAGAACTTCCTTTACTTCATTTCAGGATAAAGATCGTGGATCCGTCTTGATGGGCAATGGAGCAGCAGCACTGATACGAGGAGTTGGCAGGGTCTGCTTGAAGTTGACTTCTGGCAAGACGCTAGTTCTTCGTAACGTGCTGTTCGTGCCCACGATGCGGCGAAATTTGATCAGTGGAGCTGCCTTGTGTAGGCAGGGCATTCGTTTGGTTTTCGACTCGAATAAAGTCATTTTGACTAGATGTGGTACCTTTGTTGGCAAGGGTTATGAGAGAGACGGCATGTTTAGTCTCTCTGTCTTGTGTCAGAATTCTATTTCCATTTACAATGTGATTTGTAATAAAAACCATGATGTTTGGCATTCTCGTTTATGTCATTTAAATTTCGAGGCTATTATGCGGTTGAGTAAGATGAATTTAATTCCTGAATATGCACATGAGAAGGGCTCTAAGTGCGAAGTGTGTGTGCAAGCTAAGCAACCCTGAAAACCGTTTCACTTGGTTGAAGGGCATGACACCTCTCCACTTGAGCTAGTGCATTCTGATCTTTGTGAGATGAATGGAATTTATACTAAGGGTGGCAAGCGGTATTTCTTTACCCTCATAGATGATAGTACTGAAGGGAAACGCGGGCGCTACGCTAGCACAGAATCAAAATTCTACCGCCGAGACCCAGGACCCCCTGCAAGTAATTGACCACAGATGGAGTTACCTCACGACGCGCAGTGCAGCGGAAGATGAGTCGATGAAGCCAGTTCAATCGATCTGCGCGTAGTTGTACGAAAGTAGTCGTTCACGGCGATCCAATCACCTCCTCCTCGCTGGTCCTCAATGTCCCACGAGGTGCCCCCTGGCCGATTCCCATGCCGTGGAGGTCGTCGACGAGCTTCGCGTCCTTGCCGAGATTCGCGACCTCCTCACGCAGCCTGTCTTCAAACGGACGTCCCGGCCTCGTACGGAGTCTGATTTCGACAATCTTGGACACTACGGACAAGCCCACGACGAGAGCTTTCCAACGCATCCAGTCCCATCTCCAAATTCCCTCTGGATCAACGGGAATCTGCGAAACAATGTCGCGGCCAGAAACTGGACGCGAACAGATCACGTCGTCTTCTTCGGTTCGTCTTGCGGTTGATCAAGCCAGCGCCCCAAGTGTTGCGCCTCTACAGGAATACACACATCCGGTGATCGGAATCCGCCCACGGCGACGTGCTAGCGCCGGTCACGGGCGAGGGAGAGAGGTGACAGCTAGAGTTTGGTGGAGAGGGAAAACCTAATTTCCTCAGGGTGTTTTGAGCCTCTCCACGGCCTCCTTTATATAGTCCCACCGTGGGCCCTCTACACTAGAGACCCTAACCCGGTCCATGGCCCATGTCTCACATGGTCCATGTAGCCCACGTCATACGTGGTTCCACATATCATTGAGCTCACATCCGATGTGGCATATGATTGTCAATTGGGCATATAATTCCTTCAATCTCCCACTTGCACAATAGACAATTATGCAATTGATGATTCTAACCCCTTAAGTGTGTGACCCAATAGGTTCGTATGTAGACAGTAGTGACCCAGAAACAAATTTCTAGTCACAGATCGGCAGCGGTCTCTAGCAAAACGTACCGGCCCCTGAATACACGCGAAGATCAAATCTAACGAACCAAATAGCATTAAAGTGCTGATCCCTTTGCCACACGATACCAGCCAAGCTCAAGGCAAGAAACGTGTCACCCTTATGATAGCTCGGCCATTCTCTCGATCAAGTACCGGATTTCGTATGATTAACTCTTTAATCATGGTATGGCCATACACTTTTCAAATCCAATACCTTGAGGGGACCAGAGATATCTCTCCTGTTATAAAGGAGGGGCAAATCCCATCTTGACCGCTCACACCCCATGTCCATGTTTCATGGCATACCCGAAAGCTACCTTTATAACCCCCTGTTACGGAGAGCGTTTGATAGCCCCAAAGTATACAACTATGCATGCTGGGACTCAATGGCGATCTCAGGTCAAAGGATCCCACAGTCACTATGTGAGAATACAACTGATGACACCAAAGACTATAACAAATCTTGCAGCATCTCATTGCGGGTCTATCCAACCACCCATGTTCTCCAACATGTGTCCACATTATTGATTTGATATCTCCATATCTATGATCTGGGAACATGATCATCAATTAATACATGTGCTGATCTTTGAATCATAATTGTTCAAGTTATGATATAAGATCAGGGACTCCTTTAGAATAACATCATATAGTAAAAGAGTTCCGCGAACAAGTCTTACTTGTTGATCGATACCGATGATGTTACTCAAGAAACTAGGACAACAATTATCCATCATAAACATAGAAGTAATACAGTCATCTACAAGACTGCCTAGTCGGCTTATTACTTATATTTTATCCACGTGCATCAGAGCTTATCAACCGGATATCCAATATCCAATACTCATGTGCGGCTTTCATAAAGGTTGTGGTAATATTTGTCTAAACTGAAACAGTTTCAGCTTTTGAACCCCCATTAAATAATGGTTTGGAAGTAGTGCGCGATGTAACCATTACAAACTACCATTCCCAAAGTGCACATTCTTTATACTTCACAAGTATTTTGGAATGCTTCTCAACATCCAGTGACTTTCACCTAGATTAGATTGATATCTACATATAGATGACATTCACCTTAATGCATAGGACATAAAACCCTCCTTTTTGGCAATTTATCAAGCTCGTCGAGTATTAAATACTGAATCTTGCTCTCCAATATGACATACATGTGAACAATTCCCTGCTGACCCATTCAACACTATGTCAACACATAGGTCTAATCCAATTAGCCTTTCTGATCTATCCCTATAGACCCTTATGCCAAAATTTCAAATCTGTCCTAAAGTGTTTTGTGAAGAACAATTTCTTAATCAAGACATGGCAGATTTACGGAATATTATTTCTGATCAACTATATGTCATACATATTTAAGATCAAGAAAATCAGTGCTCTACCACTTGCTCTTGATGAACTAGCCAAACAATTTGACAACACATCAAAACAAATATTTATCTCTGAGATATTTGTTCAAAAACTTACATGCTCTAGCACTTTATGAATCATCAAAACTTGAGGTCATGTCAAAACACATTCTCACCTAGGTCTCATTCAGAGAGATCCGTTTTTGATATTCATATAGCATATCGAATAGGCAGCAGTAGCTAGGTGAATCTAGACAGCACCAAGTGGATTAATCAAGTTCAAAACTTAGTTGTCACACATAGCTTGTCTTAAATTCATCTTCTAGAGTATAGGCCCATCACGCTTCAATATAAGTCTTATGCTCAAATTAGTCCGACAATAATTGTCTTCCCTATCATATAGGTGTCTAATTTGGCTTTCAAACCAATGCAGGGTTGGTTATTTCATAAAACATATAACAACTTATATATAATATAAAAATTTAGTAGAAACCGAAACACTTTCAAATGATCCCTGAATTACTCCGAGTCACATCGTGCTCCTACTAAATATTTTGGAAGAAACAATTTCTCCAAAATAAAACCATTTCGAGCAACAAACACTTCGCAGCTCGTACCCTTCCTTACATGCAAACACTTTGCACTTCATAAAGAAACATTTATCTTAATCGAGCGTGAGCTTATCAGACATCAGACGTCTTACACATGCTCCACGTTCCAAACATCGATAAAACAGCACGGAACACCTTCCGATCCATATCATATATGGTTGTTTCCTTATGTCTAGATGGAACCTTTAAATGAGCACAAACATTTCTAAAGTGTACCATAACATGGATAATGAAACATAATGACATCACAAGTCCTTAGGATTAAAAACACACATCCATTCACTAATGCAGCATGCCCATAAGCCAAATTAATCTCCCATTCAAAAGAAGTCAAATATTGAATTTGCTTATGCCCGAAATATAATAACAATTATTTAATTTGAATTGTGATCCTTTGGATTTGGGCCCTTAAAAGTACGTCAACGTTAAATGAGACAACTTTTATACCCTTGCCATTAATCCAGAATCCAATCCTGCGGTGTCAGGGTAGCACCAATCTTTGACTTCACAAGTCTAGATTTGTACTCAGGTCCAACTCGCCCTTTCCCTTTCACTCATGACTCGGCCTCCTTCACAAGTCGACCAGTCTTTTGAACCATCATCATATGATAAAACTAATCTTAATGCTATCTTATTTTAACATGCATCAAATGCATCTCGGCCAGTGATTTCTAAGCAATTCATCATTATGAAGAGCAACCAAAAATCACATCAATAGCTAACCATTAGCTAAAAGAAAACCATATTTTTCAATGCCTATGCAATCAATCATATTGACCACATATGACGGCTGACCGAATTTTCTTTTGCTAACTTGCACGCAAACAATGACTTAGGGATCAAATCCTTTAGCCCTTTATTTGGATCTCAAACATGCCCACCAAATCCACAATCATATTGCAGACATCCATGATTTCATCTCGCTACAATTGCTCAGATTTCATGATGACAAGAAAGAGATAATAAGCACAAAGAAAATCATTATAGTGCTTCTAGTAAACACTTCAACTACAGATTGCATTTCAAAATTTGGTTCATCAAGGTACTACTTTTAGAACAAATATTCCATAATAACTAGAGAACAATTCTCAAAAACGATATCAATCACCATAGATATATCAAGATTCACTAATCAAAGATATAGCTCAAAAATAAAGCATCAGGTATATCAACAAATATTAAACTATGTTTATGTGCGTACCTCCTTTAACAATTTAACGAAGAATACTCCCACTCAAGTCATATTCCCTCTGATGACTCGAATTAGGACAAGATCCATAGTCGGTCAAAGATCTAGTGCGTGGAGGCGACTCCTAGAACTAAGTGACATAGGTAGGCAACCCCTTGCCAATCACATCATATGTGACTCGTGTATTGGGTGGCATACGCCAATGCTCAGCACCAACACCCCTGCCCCGAAACCCAAAACAGTTTTGATAGCTTCGTCAAGTAAAACCAACACTATGCAGTGAAGTCCGACTTCACCCCATTGATCAAGGAAATTAATGGCACCCTGCTGTATGCTGAAACTACCAATTAACGTACAAGATCTTTATGGGTGCAGCTGTTGGAAAAGGGCAAACACTTAATTTTTCCGAGGAAAATCTATTCTGGAAAGAATAGCAGGGCAGGAAAACCGTCACAGAAAATCTAGTATTAAGCTGTGCACCAGTATGGCCTAAGACATGATGATCATCATCACCATATGCCTATTCCTGTCCACTGGGCCATCTACTTGATATAAATCAAGTATCACAAATTAATATGTTAGCCTAAGTAAGATCCCACACATGCATCATATACACGAGGATCAAACTATGTACATACACATGCATAGAATCAAATTCTACCAAATAGTATGAAATTACAACAATTATAAAAGGCTCATAAATAATTTGTGTTGTGGAAACAATTTCCCATAGTGAATTACATTCACAAACTATGCCCATGAATAATTCCAACAGACTAACCATATTAACCCGCTTCGGACCAATCAAATTGACCCAATAAATATTCATTAAGCAAGTCAGCCTACTAACAGATTAGTCGGCAAGGTTCAAACTGTGAATCCTATTCACAATCTTACCCGTGACAATTCGATTCAGTTAATCATATTAATCCAATACCGGACTACTCATCAGCCCTTAGCTTGGTGGTTCGAAAAATCACCAGGCCGTGAATCATATTCACTCGGTACGCCTCATCTTGCATGCGACGTGGCCAATGAAATTTCCCTAGCCGAATACAAATATCCAGCGGAACCCAATGAAGCATATCACAAAGTATTGTAAAGACCATAAAGCAAAGAAATCAAATTTCAATTGCACTTAATAGCACAATTACAAAACCTTCTAATGTCAGTAACCATGAATCATATTCACAGCCCACGAACAGATGTGCGTTATGCATAGGCACACTGACATCGGCATGGCATCGTGCTTGCATCATCCATCCAATTCGCTTATTGGAGGCATCCTTGTGTCCGTCGGCGAGCAGGGATGCTGTGCTCTGGTCCGATCCAATCAACCGGATGCACACTCAGTGATAGCTCGAGGTACTCGGCCGCAATGTCTCTGCGAGATCAAATCTTGTAGCGAACAGGCATTACGGCGGCCTGCATGAGAAGCATACGCATACACCGCCGGGATAATCCACGGCATGTTCGGCTAGTGTGGTAAAAATAATCAAGAAAAATTGATCTAATCAATTTCTTCCATTGATTCTATCAACTCAGCCAAAATTAATCATATTAATCAAGGTCTCAACAAATCCTTGTACTCTAATACAGTTAATTTAATTAACAGTACAAAAGCACCTACATGCAAGCATCATATGCATGCACAGTTTTAGCCATAACCAATTGCTCATCAATCACAAGCACATACGTGCAGCATAGTAGATCAAATCCACTAGTACTAGTACAGTATTACGTTGATCACAATTTTGGTGGAATAATAAACCAACACAAGGTCAGCATAAGGCTAAGTTCTTTGACGAGCGGCACACAAATCATGAATCATATTCATAACTCTGCCCATGGATAATTTCATAAAATTGATCATATCAACCCTACGAAAATTCCATCAGTCAATCATATAGACCTAAGCATTACTCTATGTGGCTGGGTAGCCAGCGTAACTGGATGTTTGTAACTGGTCAAACACAGCTAATCTAATTAGCTTTTTAATCACATCAACCAAAACTCGCAGCTGATCGTGTAAGACCAAAACAACTACCAGTCTGCCAAACATTCAGCAGCCGTTAGACATATACAGTGCATTCAAATGCTATAGAAGACATCGAGCTCAGCCAATCACATTAGCTTAGAATAATCAAATTAATCCATAAAGAGATTGATGAAATCAGTAGCTTTGAACTATGACCCGTGCATGCACAAGCATTGCAGCTGTACTAGCTTCTAAGCCTCTCGTCCTACGCCCAGCAGCGACACAGACTGGGGCAAGGTGCAGCATTCAGCAAGGCCTGATTGATCTTATCAATCTATATATCGCCACATGCAACTTTAATCAAATCAACAGCATCGGCGAGTAATTCATCCAATATATATATTACAAGATGGCTCGCATATCAGATATGCAACCATAATTAGTAGATCGAATCTACAACCATGAAACTGTAACAGATCCAATCTATTACCCGACATATCACATATGCACCGATCTAGATCAAAAACTAAACAGGATGGCTCTGATACCACTGAAGGGAAACGCGGGCGCTACGCTAGCACAGAATCAAAATTCTACCGCCGAGACCCAGGACCCCCTGCAAGTAATTGACCACAGATGGAGTTACCTCACGACGCCGAAGGTAACGAAGATGAGTCGATGAAGCCGATTCAATCGATCTGCGGCGTAGTTGTACGAAAGTAGTCGTTCACGGCGATCCAATCACCTCCTCCTCGCTGGTCCTCAATGTCCCACGAGGTGCCCCCTGGCCGATTCCCATGCCGTGGAGGTCATCGACGAGCTTCGCGTCCTCGCCGAGATTCGCGACCTCCTCACGCAGTCTGTCTTCAAACGGACGCCCCGGCCTCGTGCGGAATCTGATTTCGACAATCTTGGACACTACGGACAAGCCCACGACGAGAGCTTTCCAACGCGTCCAGTCCCATCTCCAAATTCCCACTGGATCAACGGGAATCTGCGAAACAATGTCGCGGCCAGAAACTGGACGCGAACAGATCACGTCGTCTTCTTCGGTTCGTCTTGCGGTTGATCAAGCCAGCGCCCCAAGTGTTGCGCCTCTACAGGAATACACACATCCGGTGATCGGAATCCGCCCACGGCGACGTGCTAGCGCCGGTCGCCGACATGCTAGCGCCGGTCACGGGCGAGGGAGAGAGGTGACGGCTAGAGTTTGGTGGAGAGGGAAAACCTAATTTCCTCAGGGTGTTTTGAGCCTCTCCACTGCCTCCTTTATATAGTCCCACCGTGGGCCCTCTACACTAGAGGCCCTAACCCGGTCTATGGCCCATGTCTCACATGGTCCATGTAGCCCACGTCATACGTGGTCCCACATATCATTGAACTCACATCCGATGTGGCATATGATTGTCAATTGGGCATATAATTCCTTCAAGTACTAGATATGCTTATGTCTACTTGCTTAAAAGTAAGGATGAAGCACTAGAATATTTTAAGATCTATAAGGCTGAAGTGGAAAACCAACTAGAAAAGACAATTAAACGGTTAAGGTCTGATAGAGAAGGAGAGTACATCTCCAAGGAATTCGCCCATTACTGTGAAGAAAGTGGTATCATTTATGAAACCACACCTCCCTACTCTTCCCAATCGTATGGGGTGGCCGAACGGAAGAACCGAACTCTCTGTGACTTGGTTAATTCTTTGTTACAAAGTTCTGGTATGTCGGTCCGATGGTGGGGGGAGGCAGTTCTCACAGTTGACTTTGTCCTGAATAGGGTGGCGCCGCGCAATCGTGAGGTGACACCTTATGAAGGTTGGAAGGGGAGAAAACCTAGCATGTCTCATCTTCGGACTTGGGGCTGTCTCACGAAGGTCAGTCTGCCTTTACCGAAGAAGAGAAAATTGGGACCTAAGACTGTAGACTGTGTCTTTCTAGGATATGCTGCAAACAGCACAGCCTATAGATTTCTAGTGGTCAAATCCGAGACTAGTGAAGTCGCCTTAAACGACATTATGGAGTCTCGTGATGCGACATTCTTTGAGACTGTCTTTCCTATGAGATCTAATGAATTGATTACACCTGATGGCTCTAGTGAGCATTACTCTATTCCTCCTGATGTGGCTGAGCCCACTCCTGACTTGGAGTTGAGGAGGAGTAAGAGGCAAAGGACTGAAAAGTCGTTTGGTGATGATTTTGCCATCTATTCTATGGATGATGAACCACGTACCCTCGCTGAGGCATATGCATCTCCTGATGCGGAGTACTGGAGGGAGGCAGTCCGTAGCGAGATGCAATCCATCATCGCTAATGGAACATAGGAAGTCACCGATCTTCCTGGTGGGTGTAAACCGGTGGGCTGTAAGTGGATCTTTAAGATAAAAAGGAGACCCGATGGTACTATAGAAAAGTACAAGGCTCGTCTAGTGGCTAAGGGTTTCACCCAGAAGGAGGGTGAGGACTATTTTGATACCTATTCCCCTATGGCAAGATTACCCACCATACGTGTGCTTTTGGCACTCGCTGCTGCGTATAAACTCCTAGATCATCAAATGGACGTTAAGACCGCTTTCCTTAATGGAGAGATGGATGAGGAGATCTATATGCAGCAGCCAGATGGTTTTGTGGTAAAAGGACAGGAGAATAAGGTTTGTCGTTTGATTAAGTCTTTGTATGGTCTTAAGCAAGCCCCTAAGCAATGGCATGAGAAATTCGATAACACATTGACATCTGTAGGGTTTTGTGTGAACGAAGCCGACATATGCGTGTATTATCGATTTCGTGGGGGTGATGGTGTCATTCTATGTCTTTACGTGGATGACATTTTGCTGTTTGGGACTAACTTGGATGTCATCAATGAGACAAAAGAGTTCCTTTCCTCAAATTTCGATATGAAGGATCTAGGAGAAGCTGATGTTATTCTCAATGTCAAGCTTATAAAGGGTGAGAGTGGGATTACTCTTTCGCAATCCCATTATGTGGAGAAGATCCTAACCCGCTTCAGGCATATGGATTCTAAACCTGCCTCCACGCCCTATGATCCTAGTTCAAGACTTAGTAAGCACACTGGTAAGGGTGTCAATCAACACCTATACTCACAAGTAATTGGATCCTTGATGTATCCTGTAGCGCAACAAGACCCGATATCTCGTATGCTGTATGCAGGCTGAGCCGTTATACGGCAAATCCAGGAGATAGTCATTGGGTAGCACTACATCGAGTACTTAGGTACCTTAAAGGCACTATAAAGCTTGGAATCCATTACTCGGGCCATCCGGTAGTCTTAGAAGGATTCGGTGATTCTAACTAGATTAGTGACTCGGATGAGATGAAGTCTACTAGTGGATATGTTTTCACTTTAGCTGGTGGAGCTGTGTCTTGGAAGTCTGCTAAACAGACTGTGATAACACGCTCAACCATGGAGGTGAATTAGTAGCACTTGATTCAAATTGCGGTGGAGGCGAATGGTGAGAGAGCTTCGTTCGATCTACCCATCTTTGGAAAAGCCGATTCCAGCGGTCTTAGTATACTGCGATAACCAGACTATTTTAGTCAAGGTTAAGAGTAGAAAAGACAATATGAAGTCCTCGAGGCATATTAAGAGAAGACTTAAGTCTACTCGGCATGCGAGAGAGACGGGTGTAATTGCTGTAGAATACACTCAATCTGATAGTAATCTAGCTGATCCTTTTACAAAAGGTCTACCTAAGACAACTCTCGAAACAGCATCTAGAGGAATGGGTCTTATACCCTGCTAGTGGTAACCAACAGTGGAAACCCATCTTGAATGAGCGGAGATCCCGTGAAACAGGCTCTGGGAAAACGAAGCTTTGTGGTACTGTAAAGCACATCTCCTTTCGGTCCCATTTGCTGCCGTGCTTATTCTGTTAGGGAAGATGAGGCTAAAACCTCTTAATCAGTTTCGGAGTCTTAAAAAAAGGCTGGGGAATTGTCCTACATGATTCTCTTGAAGAAACAAACCTATATGAGCCTGACCGTGTGGTCGCGGTTCGTGAGAGGTATTGGGTATACTCTCTAGTAAGCTCATGAAAAGATACAAGGACATGACCTTAACGTCCTGCCCCGCTAGAGGTGCATTTTTGCAGCCTAGTACTGTGTGGTATCTGTATGAATGCTTGCGCATCAAGGCTTTAGATCAAGGCCTAATCCTCCACTGTCTGTGTCGAGCTAGATTACTTATATCTAAACATTGGTTCAAACCTTTACGGTACCTTTGTTGAATAACAATATATTAAACAGATTTATATGGCGATAATACCTTTGATGATCGAGGCAAAAGGGTGGGGATTGTTGGGCTTTTGCCTTTACTGGGCCTGGCCCATTAGGCCCTAGTGGCCGGTTAAGTGAGGAGGAGGGGCAGCGCTGCTGTCCCTGGCTTGAGCTGGGTCGGGATTTCCCCGAACCCTAGCTGATGGTGGCGGCGGCGGCTGTTTGGAGCTCCCCGACGAGTGCGGAGCTGCGTGCGCGTGCACGGGTGGCCGTGGTCCTCGGGGTTGTTGCGCCGACGCCGCCTATATGGGGAAGTCCCTCTCCTCTCTCTTGGCTATCGTTTTCCCACTGGTTTTTCCCCTCTTTCTCTGACCTCGGGCATTCCGGTTGCTGCTGCTGTTCGCCGAAGTTTCGGCGTGGCTGCTGTCGGCGCGTGCTCCTGTGGTGCTTCCTCCCTCGTCTCTGGTACCCGTAGGCCACTGGGTGGTCGCCGTATTGCTGTGTTGCTCCTTGTGCTCCTCGGGCTCTTCTCCTCGGCTTGTCCGTGGTGGGGAGTGACGGCATCGTATCTCCGTTTCTTTTCGTCGGTGGTGCTACGTAGCACGGCGATCTGTTTTCTGGGTCAGTGCCTCGTGCACGCTTTGCCACTATTTGCTTCGTTGCCGACTCGGATTCGGCACTCCGTAAGAATTCGTGTTCTTCCTCCTTTGTGCAGCAGGCCGATTGGGCATTTGGGAACCTATTCTTCGAATAGAGGCCGATCCCAATCAGGGTATATGCACTGTGATCTTGTGGGCTTAGTATATTGCTCGATGATGATTGCATAAACTGAGATTATCTATAAACTGTTTAGGTTCTTATGTAGTTGGTTCGGCACTGTTTCTAAATTGTTTAGTGAGAATTCTTTGATTGTTTATGCTGCTGCCACTGCATTTAGATTGTTGATGAACTAGTTGTTAGATTTACATCTAATTGGAGAATTGATATTGCTACCTGCTCTGTCCTTTACTAGTTGATTGCTGTTCTGTACTGTACTGTGTTCAGTGACCTTTTGGTCGCTGTTTTGATCGGGTTAGTACTACTGAACTGCTAAGTAATTGTTTCTAAATCAGTGGCAGATTTGCATGGTGTGCTTGACATTGAATTCTCTAGAGCAGTGCTATTCATCTATTACTTAGACCTAAAATTCAGTTTATTATCTGTGATATTAAGCCATCTTTAATCGTTGGAAGGCTAACTTGATTAGCAACCCGTTAAAGCAATCTGAGAGCAAATCTTTATTCAATTAAATCTGAGCTATATGCTGATTTTGTTGAGTTCACTTGGTACCATGTTTATTGGGTTATTGTTAATCATGGATTTATATGCCCTTTTGCATAATCTTGTAGAATTCATGATTTTAACTATAATTCATGGTATGATTGTTGTTTATGTTATATTCATTGTGAAGTACTTGAGTAATCTAGTTATACCGCAATATTTGCAACATAACCAACCATACTATGCAAGCACCTGGTGCTTGTTGAAGGTTCAAAATGAATGTAGTTAATAATGTATATAAAGGATGGAAATAGTAATGGAGCTATTGTTGGGAGGTGAATATTGATGGAGCAGCCCTATTGATAAGGTGGCACATAAATAGTGATGGGCAATAGTGCAATAGGAGCAAACCAGTGGAGATGGTCTACCCTGTAAACACTAAACACGAGTAATGTTTCTTACTTGGTAAAACCAACTGCAAATAATCATTTGAATAGTTGAATGGTGGGTTTAGACTTTTTTAACATGGCAGTCTTATCACCTTGCACCGAAGACAGCCATAATCTCCACCTCTTACTCCTCTGGTCTTGTGACGCCTTCATCCTCTAGCTCTCTGATGGCCTCGACTGCACCTCGAGGGCCTCTACTTTATTACGTCCTATCCCCCAATTCCTCCTACCTAATCTCATGACTCAGCCTCTACTTAAGGGAAGAAAATTTTGAAGGACCCGGGTCCTTCCCACATGTGAAGGACCCTGTCCAGATTGCAACACGTGGTCCTCCTCCTTCTTCCTCCCCTATCCCCTTCTTTCTCCTCTCTCTTTCCTCCAATGGCAGACCACGAGCCGGGCGGATGGTGGGCGGGCGGCGACGAAGCTAGGACGACGAGCGGTTTGGACAAGCTCGCCGCACCGCGCCACGCCGTCGCTTCAAAGACGCCGACGCCGAAGCTCGCGCGCCACGCCCGCTTAAGCTTCATTTGCCAGATCTTGTGCATGCCGCCGCCACTTTCGGTCATGCCGCCGCTTAAGCTTCGCCGGGCAGCGCCCGCATAAGCTTCAGCTGCGCGCGCCGTGCCGCTTCAAAGACGCCTGATGCCAAGCTCGCCGCGCCACGCCCGCTTAAGCTTCGTGGCACTTGTTGCCGCTGCCGCTAAGTTGTGGCATGCGTCGCTGCATGCCGCATAAGCTCAGCTCATGGCCAGCGTGGTCATTGCGCTCATAAGCTCATCCGCGCCCGCGCGCTGCCGCCGCTTAAGCTTCGCTAACGCCGCCGCCGTTGCTCTTCTTCTTGCGGCCGAGAGAGAGAAGTGTGAGAGGAGAAGAGGAAGCTCTGCTTTGAGATTTGTGCAAACACGTGGCAAGCATCTGGACAAGGTCCTTCACTTGTGGGAAGGACCCGGGTCCTTCGAAATTTCCTTCCCCTACTTAAGGCCTTGCCAAGCTTCCAAGATCTTCCTTTTACCGTTGTCTCGCACATGCTTACACCATGCTCAGTTGAGCCGTTTGAGTGGATGCCAATATTTACCCACCCTGCCTATCAAATTTACCTATCATCTCTAGGAAGATCCCACTGCCACCATGTTCACTCCTCCAACCCCTTAGTGTAACACCCCAAATTTGGGTTAGGAGTAAATTAGTGAAAAGTTTGAACCAATTGGACCAATTTGAAACCAAATATAAAATTTCATATGCAATTGAAAATCATACCTCTCTCCTCATATTTTTTTTTTCTTGTGGGCATTCTATCGAGCACCTCTCAGGCAGCACTCTTCTCTCTCTCTTCCTCTCGCCGGTGGCCACCCTTGCCGCTTCGGCCTTCTTTGCTCTGCTCTGCTCTGAACCACCTGCATGGCATTCTTTGTCCTGCCAAGGCCGCTCCGTCGCCGTCCAAATCGGCGTCGCGCCGTCACCTCGCCCAAGCGAGCTCTGCTCGCCGTCCGTCGCCATCATGGCCATGCCGCATGCCAGAGCCTCGAAGCTCCTCCCCATGACGCCTATGCGCAGCTCAGATGTCCATACCCTCGCTACGCCTTTCCTCGGCCCCTGTTGCGTCCTCATTGGAAAAAACCCCAAAATTCCCCAAATCTCACCCAGCTCGGCGTCGTCAAATTAGTGAGCTCCGTGGCAATTACTTCCTCCCTGAGCGGCTCCCTGACCTCACTAATTTTTCCCCTCAACCAATTGTAGCACGGCGACACCGGAGCTCCCCGTCCGTGGTAGCCCAGTTTCGGGCACCACTGCGGTCTACGCCGACGAACGTCTTCCCCACGCCTGCGCATGCTCTTCGGTTCGGTGAGCATCTTCGTAATCCCCTATAGCTCCTACAGTTTGTAGATATCCTGCCCGTGGCTAGGACCACTGCCTCGCCGGCTAGCTATATTGCCGCCGCTCGTCGCGCCACCTCAATAGGTCACCTCGAGCTGTGCCGTGTGTACCTATGGAGGCGCCTCGGCGAGTCCGTTCCATTTTTCCATAGCCCCCAAGCCGTCGTGCCCCCTAGCTCCGGCGAGCCGAGCTTCGCCGAGCTCCCATGGCCGACACGAGCGTTCTCTGAAAAGAAGATGAACAGTGGATGGAGGGATTGAATGGCTGGCAGGTGGGTCGGGCTGGTGTGAGGCTTTTGTGGCCGACAGGTGGGCCATCGGCCCCACGAGCCAAAAAGTGGAAGCGTATGATAGGAATACGTTTCAGACTAAAGCTTTGCGCAGCCAGCTAGCTACGTTCGGCTCAGATTCGGCCCAAGGCCAGCCCACATGAAGATTTGTCAATTAAACCCCGAAATTCGTTTTTCCTGTGCACGAGCGTGCTGTAGGATTTATTTAAAATAGCAAACGACATCAAAAAATTATGAAATTCTGTACAAAAATAATACAGTGGGTTTAAAACCTGTAAAATATCACAATAAATAGTGTAGTGGAAAAATTGGATTAATAAAATCGTATAAAGCCTAATAGCAATCTTTTTCTTATTTTTACAATATGATTTCATAATTTATTTAAAATCCGTAAGCACCTCCTAAACTCTTAGAAAATTTATGATTAATACTAAATATTATTCGAGACATAGTAAGATTATTGACCCAAGCACTGTTCATAGGTTTTCTCTAATTAAGTAATTAATGATCATCTGTAATACTTTCTAAATAGAAAATTAGATCGAAATGATTTTCTTGATCATAAAAACTAGAAATAGGTTTGCAAAAATGCCGGAGAATAAAATATAATATACTCTTATAAACCCAAGGGGAATGTTAGAAACCATAGAAAGATTAAAAGGTACCGATTATGCTAGTACAAGACTAGAGCCCCATTATTTAAGATTGTGTGCGGTCTATTAAAAACATTAGGAAACATCTTTAGACATGAAATAACCTTTTGGACTAAGAATAAATCTTTGGACCTAAGGGTACAAGAGGAAGACCTCTGAAGGAATAATCTGCCTTCGAAGATCGACAGAACCCAAAAGGTTAGTTAGCTAGTGTATAAAATAGCATACACCAAAATGCATTCGTAACCAGAGCTATTCTCCTTCAATAAGGGCATAGCTAAAGTACAATATACCCTTCCCGTTGATAGTTCATGACAATTAACGTGATGGCTAATATCGAGTTTATATAATCCGAATAAGGTTTTCTAGGCATTTAAATAAGAAATGTATCGATACGCTAAACGTTAATAAAAGCAGTTCTTTTATGAGAGAAAAAGTAGACAAACTACCCTTGGCCGAGTAAATATAAATTTGGCACTATGTCGTTTACAAGCTGATTTAGCTTTGTAAAGGTACCCCCCTAACTTGCCACCTAGTCTATCATAAGGTGACCAAGGTATATCTAGCCTAGTTCTCACTTTAATTCAAAATATAACGCGTAATGACTAATCTTCAAACAAGATAAACCTCGGTAGGGGAACTTAATCGGGAATATGACACATTTTAGCCCAAGGAATTTCATGCATTATTATATTTAAATCGCACAACCTCGATGATGTCACATCATGCCCCTGAGCCCCTATGAAGCCTATCTATTCATAGATACACATAGGATTATCGTTTTAAATAGGAATATCGAAGAGATGCTAAGGCAGCCTATGTAGGCTCGTAACTAGCGCGTAGAAACAATTGCATATCACGCTTGGCATGACCGTTCACCAAACTATCGGCAAGTTCCACCCCTTAGGGTGAAATAGGATCGTCGAACGAAAGCGTTGTTGCATTCATGCATCATGTCTTTTCTGCACTATTGGTTAATTATTGACGTTTATCGGTAATAGACATAACCAGTTCCGATGAAAGGTTCGGCGATACCGAGGAAGATCTCCCACTGACAAGGCGAGTTAACACTTACTCTTTAGATGTGATCCGTATTAGGGAGAGACAACGACTTTCCCTAGTGCGGATTAACATTGCTAATATCATGTTCATTACCTAGTTTTTCTTAAACTATATTGTTTAATTATTAAAAATGCATGCTTATTATATTGCCTAATTGTTAGTCATATAATACTTATACATGCCCGCCTTGAAATGTTTAACCTTAATGACTGCCTTGATTGTCATTACTCTTGTTAGCATATGATTAGTCTGGTAACCACTTTAACCCTACCTAATGGGTAAAACTTACTTAGACTGGCTTAGGCTTACAAATCTTCTAGCTAATCGCCACGGAACGGTGAACCGATATTCATCGGATATACATGGTTCTCATTTAATATGATTCGACATATGACAGTTAGGGCTAGTAGATGCATGTTGGGCTGATTGTGCTTGTGGGTATGGTTATGTGGGTACTTGGTCGGTTCTGGTCAGTCGGTTGGGAAAGTTCAAGTGTGTGGTGTGGTCAATGACCGTGGAAGTAGTGAATGATCGATGGGTTGCCCCTAGATGACATGTGATGGATGATGAGATGCCTTGTGCTGGGTTTAGCCAAGGCTTACCTAGGAGGAGTGCGGATTAACACGCGTAGCGGAGAGATCGCTGCCATCTGCGGGATGGTTCCAACACAACGCGTGGCCATTGGCGGAGTACGGGTCTAGGATCGCCAGGAGTGAGCGCTCTGCGGAGGCCCTCTTGGACCATTCCCAATAGGGACCGACATTGATCATCACCGAGGGTGATAATGGCTACACATCCCTAGGGTGACAGTCGGCTAGTGAGGGATGGCAACCCTACTAGGCTAGGGTGATCATGCCATGGCATGTGTGGTCCACAACGGGATTTGCCAATCCTGGAATGATGGCAGAACTAGGAAGGGTTGGGGCAACCAGAAGAAAGTCGAGTTGAATGATTAAGCTGGATATGTGTATTGGATCAGTTGAGCTGATTGTGATATTGGGCAAGATTTGGCCAAGTTTGAGTTGGTTACTCTAAGGTTGGTCGTCAAGGTCTGTCGGTTGGACTTGGGTTGTGTGACTGGGTTATGTTTGTTCTTGTGCTGATCCCCATGATGACTATAAAAGACATTAACAGCTGATGCTAGATAGGGTAATTTGAACTCATCTTAAAACTAGCTTTACACAAACAAAATAACCCCTTACCTCCAAATAAAGCCTTCTAAGCACTATATGCATTAAGGGAAGTGTTACCTAGCCAGCGTTTGGATGACGCTGACATTGCATATCTCCATGCTTTTAGATTAAAGTTAAGGAGAAGGATTTTGCTCGAGTGTCGCGGAAGAGATGAATCGGCTGCGATGGTCATGAAGCGGTTTAGGGTTTGCTCCAGTCGCCTGCAAGAATGCATAGCCGTTGGAGGTTATTGCGGATAAACTTATATGCTCTGCTGACTCTGATGGTTTACCTATAACCATCGTCAGGCCTTTCGGCTTATTTAATATTAAGCCTGAGTCATACAACCAGGTATGTAATTCTTCGAATAATGAGACGTATGTCTGTATGATACTCGACTATGTATTGCACGCACTAGAGTACTGATCCAGGGTCTAGTGCATGTGTACAGCGGTCCTCTGGTAAGTATAAAAATGAGGGCGACAAAGTTGGTATTGGTCGTTAGCAGAAGAATACTTTGTACCTTAATTGGAAAAGTAAAAAAAAATTGCTACTGTTACCTACCAAAGCTTAACACCCCCTTTGATTTTACCATTGTACTTACCTAGTTTTAAAAACCGTTGACTGTGTAGAATGGAAGGCGAGTTAAATCAGCTAAGGGAGTTGGTACTTAGTGCCCTTGACCAAGTGGAGGCCATGAAGACAACTGCTACCCAAGTAAGGCGAGTTGCACACCGAACGACTTCCCGGCTAGAAAGGAGAAAGAGGGAATTACAACTTAGGCAATCATCCCCAGATGTATTGAACGGTACCTGCTTCTGTTGCCATCAAGCCGGCCACTTCGCAAGCTGTTGTCCTACGAGAGCCCCGAAGTAGGCCCAGATCAACATCCCGCGTTATCCTACTCGCACCAGCAGGCCCCTTATCTCGGCAATCCCACCAGAAAGGGTGGAGGTGCACTCAAAGTTGGCACCTGACCAAGACAGCAATACTGACACCCTTGTGGAGACACCACCTCCAACGACCTTATGGGAATGCGTTAGGTCTCCGGGTGGACGCTCAGAAGTAGGAGCACTGCGCTTCTGTATCCGCCAAACTGCGTAAGTAAGATGTGGAATAGTTCCAAAAATAGGTCGTCAATGTATCCTAGGGGGCTATAGACTCTCCTAAACCCTCACCATTAGCACCTGTATTTTGTTATGCGACCTAATATGGTGCTACGGTAGCCAGCACGGTATTGTAAGATGGTTAACCATAATAGAAGATTAAAGTTAAGGAGAAGGATTTTGCTCGAGTGTCGCGGAAGAGATGAATCGGCTGCGATGGTCATGAAGCGGTTTAGGGTTTGCTCTAGTCGCCTGCAGGAATGCATATCTGTTGGAGGTTATTGCAGATAAACTTATATGCTCTGCTGACTCTGATGGTTTACCTATAACCATCGTCAGGCCTTTCGGCTTATTTAATATTAAGCCTGTGTCATACAACTAGATATGTAATTCTTCGAATAATGAGACGTATGTCTATATGATACTCGGCTATGTATTGCACGAACTAGAGTACTGATCCAGGGTCTAGTGCATGTGTACAGCGGTCCTCTGGTAAGTATAAAAATGAGGGCTGACACTTAGTCTCTATCATCACCGATCTCGACCTCAAGGATGAGTCCCCCTCTACCACCTTTGCACCCATGCCCATGACCTTTCCCTTAAATATGTTGGCTCTCTCGACATCACGATCATGCTTTGGACAAAACATCGGAGCCACAACTGTATGCTATAACTCCTCCAACTCCTCTACCCTCACACACTAAAATTACTTTTTATTTACTGCCACAAACCTTGATGACTACGACGAAGACGTCTCCGCTACCTTTGGCCGACATTGTTATTGTTTCTCCCAAAGCTAGAGCAAGAGCCCATGGTGTTAATGGTCATAGTGTGCACTCATAAAGAGCAAAAAAGCATGCAACATTATTCTCTCTGTCCCACTCTCCCATTGCAGTTTGTGGTCTCTTTCCCCCATTCGACCATATCTTGAGGCAACAAAGAGGGCAAGTACGTGGATGACCTATGTTAGGGTCTCCACCATATAGAAGGGTGGACCGAGCGATGTCTGCCCCACTCCCCCATTGTAGTTTGTGGTCTCTTCCCCCATTCGACCATATCTTGAGGCAACAAAGAGGGCGAGGATGTGGATGACCTATATTAGGGTCTCCACCATATAGAAGGGTGGACCAGGCGATGTGAAGCAACGTGGAACCAACACTGCAACATTTGTCGTGCAAGTTTTAAAGATTGTAAAAAAAGTTCCAACAATTTGTGTGATCTAGTGAAACATTGCTCGTACAGTTTGTAACATCTTGGAACCATTATTGAAACATTTTTGCACAAATAGTTGAAACAGTTTTGTTTGACAATGCAATTTTTTTTTCAATATGATGGTATTTTCATGTTTTAACGATCATGCATATCTCTTACGTCCTTCGTATAAATTGAGATATGTTCAAGTGACATTGTCTAAGCGAACAAAATATGAGTGCTAAGAGATGATTTACACTAAGAATAGGTTGGCTAGGATGCTTTTCTAACTGGGAAATGTTAATAATAGGTGGACGCTCAATAAATAAAGAGATCAAAGAAGAAGTTGATCTATCGAAAAGATGATCGCGACTATTCGTTAGCTTAAACTATTCTTCTTCACTTTGGAGCTTGTGGATTTGATTATACTCCTTCCTTAGTTCGTGGAGAAACTTATCTTGCTCATCTTTAAGCTCAGATGTGGATGAAAGATGCACAATGAAGAAGAAGCAAAATTAATATCATACTACCTAGAAAATGAGCCACAAGGAGAAAAGTTGCAAACAACCATTGTAAAATTTTATTCATGTGCTTACCATGATAATTGATGACGGTGACGGTGAGCCGTCCATCTCGCGTCAAGATTCGTGCTGAGACAGAGCCTTTGAGTCGCTTGCACGCGGGTCCCACGTGCCAGATGAAACCCGTGCACGCCGGTTAAAACCCGTGGCCCAGTGTCTCTGCCTCGTGGGCCTTGGCCCCACCTAACAGTTTAAGTGGAGACGTCCAGAGCTGTGGGCACTTTCTCCTCGTCATGGCGTCTTTTCGAAATACGCTTTCGTCGTATACACCCAAGTCGGCGCGGGCGCGTGCGCGCTGATGGGCCATGGGCCGTATTCATCATCGGGCCGCTTCGTTGGTTGGATCGGCCCAAGAGTTTTTAACCATTTTCCAGCGAATTTCCTATTTTGATAAATACAGAATTAGCTTTTGAATTATTAAAAATAGGTAGAGACTCCCAAAAATTTTAGAAAAATTTAAATAAATAGTAGGGATCATTCTGATTTTATATAAATAAGACAATAACCACTGCAAAGGGGAAATTGGCACTGTTAGTTGAAATAGTAGATTTTCCTATATATAAATGGTTAAAGTAATTCTAGGGTAATTTTGGTTGTAGTAAATGACGAATTTGACCCTAAAAATTCATTAAGAGAACAACTCGGATAGGTAAATGTCTTAATAAAATTTAGAACATTTTGAATTAACCTTTATTGCTTAAATATATTCATAGGAGTACTTAATCACTAAACACCCCCAATTAAATAGCCAATTCCCTACTAAATTAATTAAGGAGCTAACTTTAGAAAATATATTAATGAGAGATATAACCTAAGATTATCTCATTTATTTAGGAGTACCTAGAAACTGTCAACCCCGATAAACTTTACCCCGTGCGTATGTTAAATTTTGATGCGCCATCATTATATGTTACTTTAAAACCCTAGTCACCCGATTACGACCGTATCGTACAAAATCGTATTTTGGGATATATTAGACAAATATATATATATATTGATAATATTACCATTTGGTACACTCTGTCATGCATGGCATATCATACGAAAGTTAGCATTGGTACATGAACTTATGATATAATGCCATGGGTAAAGCCTAGGTCGTGCAGGCATCATGATTTCTGTCTGCATTAGTAACTAATCATTGGTTTGATTGTATGATTAGACGTAGGTGATCCCGAAGGAAGGTTTGGGGACGCCGAGGAGGAACACCTACCTAAGCAAGGCGAGTTAACACTTACTCTTTAGATGTTTGTCCGTATTAGGGAGAGACTTCAACTTTCCCTAGTGCGGATTAACATCACTAATAACATGATTCATTACCCAGTTTTCTGTTAACTATTTTGTTTAGTATTTAAATGCATGCTTAGTAAATTGCCTAGTTGTTAATCATGTAATACTTATGCATGCCTGCCCTTGACCTGTTTAGCCTCAATGACTGCCTTGATTGTCATTACTCTTGTTAGCCTATGATTAGTCCACTTTAACCCTACCTAATGGGTAAAATTTGCTTAAATTGGCTTAGGCTTAAATAACTCTTCCAGCTAATCACCACGGAACGGTGAACCGATATGAAAGAGGATCCTAAGGCCTAGAGGGGGGGGGGTGAATAGGCAATTTTAATTTCTTTTTCGATTATTCCCAATTAAGCATCATATTAAGAATGACCCAATTCTAGATGCAATTGTCAAGTAAGCGGAAGCGATAAGCAATTACAAGGCAACTAAGACATGGCATTCAATTTAACACAAGCGATGCAAAGAAAGTAAGTGCGGGAATTAAATGAGAGAGTGACACGGTATTTGTTTGACCGAAGTTCGGAGACGCAACTCCTACTCTCCGTTGAGGCTACCCCTTGCGCACAAGGACCGGCTCGCTCTCGAGCCTAACGCCTCGCTTACTCCCGGTTGTCTTTCCGCCACTCCGGCGAGGTGGACTCCGTCACCCGTACACCGACTCGAGAGTAGCCACACGTCAAGGCCTACTCCCAAGCCCTCGCCTCCACGAAGGATGTCTTCAAAAGTAACTAGCCCAAAACGCCCCGATCATGCTGGATCGAAGGACTTCCATGAAGCTCGGTGTTGGGGTTTAATGATTGTGGCTTTGGATGATTTGTGGGTGGAGGAATGGCTCTAGAACACCTAATTGATGAGCTATGAATGTGCTAGGTGAAGTGGAGAAGCAAACCTCAAAGTAGCCAGCAACTAGATAGGTATTTATAGCCCCAAGACAAAACTATTGTTGTTTCGGGAAGGACAAAAGACTAGCCGTTAGCCTCTGGGACGCCGTCCGACGGACACCGGACGCCGTCCGACAGAGGCGATCTCACAAAGCGGCTTATCGACGCCGTCCGATCCCACGGACGCCGTCAAAGCAAACAAGAAAATTCACTCGTCAAGTCCATCGGACGCTCGCCACCTCGTCGAGGCGCCGTCGAAGCGATGGAAAGGGCACAAATTTCAACTGGACGGACGTCGTCCGAGAACGACGGACGCCGTCAAGCGATGAAAGCGATACAAGCGGTTTTGGTGGTCGGGATTTGTCATTGCGCCAGAGCCGCAAATCAACAGAGGGTGTTTTCGTGAGAAAAAGCTTGAGTGTGTGTGGGAGAGTTTAGGGTATTTATTTTCTCTCTAGATGTCTCACAAAGGAATATTTGGGTATTTTTAGAAGAGGTGGACTACGAAACCGAAGTTTTCGAGAATTCGCAAAGATCGGCAAGATCCGAGATATTCAAACCCTTTTGAAATCGACGAAAACAAAAAATAAAACCTAACTACTCTAATCTATATGTGACCTCTTCTCGCCTGGGTCACGCATTTGAAACCTCGGGCGACTCACAAATTTGTCGTCGCTTCAAATTAGGGTTTGCAAAACGCAGGAGTCTTCGCTAGGGTTCCGAGAAATCCAAAAACCCCTAGCACTTAATATTAAATAATTTAGACATCAATGCCACTAATAAAAATTAGGGCTCAAAGATGCTCACACGATATTCACCGGTCATTCATTCTGTTCGTTCAAATATGACATGACATGTGACAGTTAGGGCTATTAGTTGCATGTTGGGCTGATAGGGTAAGGTTATGTGGGATGTCGGTCTAGTTGATCGGTTGGTTGGGATAGTCCAAGGGTGGTACGGTTGAGGACCGTGGAAGTAGAGATTTACCGGTGGGTTGCCCCTAGATGACATTCTGATGGATGATTGAGGCACAGGGTGCCTGGTGCTGGGTTTAACCAGGGCTTACGTACCCAGGAGGAGCGCGGAGTAACACACGTAGCGGAGAGATCGCTGCCATCTGAGGGATGGTTCCAACACAACGCGTGGCCATCGCACGGAGTACGAGTCTTGAATCGCCAGCTGTGAGTGCTCTGCGGAGGCTCTCTGGGACTATTCTCGATAGGGACCGGCAGGGGTCATCACCGAGGGTGATAAAGGCCACACTTCCTCAGGGCGACGGTAGGCTAGTGAGGGCTGACAACCCCCTAGGCTGAGGAGGGCATGCCATGGCAAGTGTGGTCCACAACAGGATTGCTAAATCCTGGAATGATGGCGGAATTAGGAAATGTTGGGGCCAACCGGAAGAAAGTCGGGATGATCGGTTAAACGGGTTTGGACATTTGGTCAAGAGTTGGTCTAATGTGGGTTGGTTGGATCGGTTGGTTAAGCTGTTGGGTTGAGGTGCATTAGTGAGATAGTAAACCTTTGATTTATCTAAACAAGACAAACTCTAGTTGATGCTAGTTAGGATATTTACAAAATCTTATAAAATCTGGCTTTACGCAAATAAAATAAACCTTTCCTCCAAATAAGGCCTTCTAAACACTATGTGCATTAAGGGAAGTGTTAACTAGCCAGCGTTTAGATGACGCCGACCTCGCCTACTTTCATTCTTTAGACGAGGGAATCGAGGAAGACCCGTACGAGTGCCATGAAGACGATGGGTAGGACTTAGGTGGACCTGAAGAGTCATAGGGGTTGCTTCGGTCGTTGGTGGAACACTAGTCGATAGGGGTTCTTTTGGGTACATATTTTGGAGACTGCTGCAAACTCTAACATTGTTTTGTATATTGAGGCGTGTATTGTCCGCCTTACTAAACTCGCCTAAGGGCGTAACATGTTATGTAATATTCAGGGATTCTATTTAATCGATGTATGCATGTATCGGCTATGTGATTTTCTATACTAGTGTACCGATCCAGGGACTAGTGCATGGGATTTCGACTCTCAAGGTAAGTTAAAATTGAGGGTCCACAAATAATGTTGTTGGTGAACAGAAAATTTGTGGGCATCCAAAATATGAATCCAATTACAATTCTGTGCCGACCATGCCAATGCAAGGGAGCCCAAGAAGCACCAAAACATTGTAAAATGCTTGAAGTTCCGATGAAATTTTAGTTAATTTTTATTTTTAACAAGAGGTAGGAGCTCTAACAATTCATTCAAATAGGAAAAAATAGGAAAAGAAAAAGCCAACCAAACAACAGGTCTAATCATAGCTCAGCATTGCCAATTCGGCCTAAAGCTAACCACAACGCTTAACGGCGACCGAACACCAAAACCCGTATCACAACTCAACGCTGTCAACTCAGACTAAAACTGAATACATTGCAAAAGACGAGGAAATAGACCTACAACAATTGGCCACCACTTGCCGCCCAACGGCAGCATTGGCAGTAAACATAACGGCTCAACCGACACAACCAAGGCCACTGACAACAACAATCACAACTCATCAACCGAACAAAGGGGAGATACAGACAAAAGGCCAACCAACAATCCAAAGACAACGCCTTCCACAAATAGGTAGTGATGGCGTCGTCCGTCCACAGACTGGTCTCTTACCCGAGGGGGTTTTGGGGGTAGGGTTCGTGGCATACACGTTGATGCCTCCAAGGAGAGAGCGGCACCGAACGGCCAGCACCGAAACAATGTCACCATCACGGGCCAAGGCGGGGGGTAAAGCTAGGCTTTTCGCCCGGTGCACCCACCCTGAAAGTCACACTGGAGAAAGGCCCAAAGCTGGAGTGCCGACTTGAAGACCACAAATGTCGTCCGCTACCATCACAGCACCATAGATGAGGGAACCCCCTAAACCTACTGAGCTCCTCGCAAGAAGATGGGAGAAGCAAGACAGCGAGAGTGACGAACACCATCAGGCTAAGAAGCCAAGAAGCGAGGAAAATTGACGCAGTCGAGGGGAGCTAGCAGGGAGGTGAAGCCGACGAGGGCCACCTCGCATCAGAACCGGTCAAATCCACCGTTTGGATCAGACGTCCGCCACCTGATCCGTGCAGCCTATTGTTAGATTCGGCTGTGATGCCGTTGGATCCGACCAACTCACCGTCGGAGCAGTCCAACCATTGCCAGACATAGCACCAAAGAAGCAACCAATCAAAGGGAGAGAAGGAAGAGGGATGGAAAGGGGAGGAGAAAGGGGGCACCGACGGCGACGGCAAGGAGGTAGAATTTTTGTGACATCCTGGAGTACTGGACCGGGTGCCCTATGGAAGTATCTACTGAAATTTCATCAATTATCCTAATTTCGATGGCAAACATTTTTTTTCCCATCCGAAATATAAATCCGTCCCACGCTATCTGCCTGCATTACCTTAGAAAGTAAAAATAACAGGTGAATCGAATAAATGGATAGATAGAAGGGTTTATGAATCTTCATCAAGCTAGCTTCAATCATGCGTACCAGCGACATAATCGATCAAGCTCTTAGACAGGTGTCGGAAAGTAGGGGAAAAGACAGTATATGCCCACGAACAACTCAGATAAGCATATGCATGCATGTATCAGCTTCTGCCGCAGTTGCCACAAAACCCCAAAAGTAGGTCTATCGGAGAATACACAGTTTTTGGCGAAAGATTCCACTTGGCTGGAATAACCAAGTAATCTGTGTGGCTGCCCCCCTCGTGCATGTTCTTCCGACAAAGCTTTGGAAGCAACGTGCCTAGATTCAGATCACGACGGCTCCCTGTCACTCTAAAAGCGATCATACATGCTCCTCCTGTACACGACAAGCCCAAAACATAATAAAACCAAGCTAGCTAGTCGCATCCATCACAAGCCTAATTAGGCGGCTAACTAATCAAGCTAATCAATCAGGTTATTTGTAAAAAAGAAAGAAACCTAACTAGGTGCAAGCTAGCTAGCCGCACTCACATGTGCAACTGCATGCACACGATTATATGAACACTTTGAAGTATTTGTTTTTTTGGTAGAGGTGTGCAGGTGAATTGAAATTTATATGTGTTTGCCAGAAGAACATCCTGGCCAGAGCAGTGTTTAGTGCTACCCATGAAGGATTTTATATGCAGATGATGATTGATCATCATTTTGTTAATGCACTCCATGACAGACTGAATTCTACAATTTTTCCAAGACAAGAGAGCTTCGGTCGCCCAAGTTACTCCCTGTCCTATACTCTGAAGAACCTTCATTACATCAATGTTTTCGATGTGATTATTCTGGAGATTTCTGGAATATAATATACTCTGAACAAGCTAGCTCTTTGGTCCTATGTACCGTTTTCTAGACACAATCTCAATTTTAAGTCGCAAGATTCATACAAACTTGCTTGGATGTTTTTACAGGCGTGCCCGAGGTATTGCACATGGCTCATTCATTTTGTTGGATCTAATGGCTTAGTGAGATAAGCACATTTAAGCCATGCATGAAGCAAACACTGATCTTTGTTGTACCGTAAAAATGCTCCTCATTCTTTTCTTGGAGTACCCCGATCGTAAAAAGTAAGTGCATTTTTCATAAAAATTGATCCAACTGTGAATGGTCATATGTGTTTTCAAATTGGATTTCACAGTAGTGATCATCCATCATGTGAAGAATAAATTTGTCAACCTCCATCGAAAATTGGCTTCACTACAATTTAGATCAAAGCCTTTTTCTTTACCCTTTTAAATAGATCTGCACGCTTCCAATTGCATGTAAACAGCTCAGCTTTGTGTTACCTTCCCGAAGAAGAATTTAGGGTATTCTCGATGTGCAGATATAAAAGGAGAGCATGCTGAAAATCAAAAGAGGAAACAGAAGTAGGTAGGAGCGTGATGATCGTGTTCTTCTCTTTGGACGGTTTGTCGCTGGACAATGTTACTCATGGCCGCGCAGTCCGGATCCTAATTAACAATTATCAGTTGCTAAGTCGATGCCAAGCTAGTGATTAATTAAGAAAATTGAGCCGTGCAATCGTGTTTATGGATCGACCGATGGATCGAATCTTTTTCCGGCTTGTCTCGTTGCATGCTTTTGCATATGATTCATCTCTCTCCAGACTGTCTAATTGACTAGCTCACGCTAGCTTCGACCCGATCATTGCTGATTAGCTACGGGCGTTTCTTTAAAGTGGTACACGGTTGGCCCATGCCGAATGTATGCACATAGATATATATTAGAAATATATGTAGATCTTCTAATAAGCAGAGTCTTGACTGATTGACTTATTATACTCCTCGTTCATGCCTAAGCTAGGGTAGTAACTAACGAAGTTTGACATCCTATTATTAACTATTTGTCTCAAATTTTATGTTCTAAAATATGATTATATAATATCACAACTACAAAACACCCTTTCAGCACTAGAAGTCCAATTTGAAGTCACGAACTGGCAGTGATACATCTTATCATTATCGGGTTTTATTACAGGCTGACAGTGGAACATCACTACTGGGTCAATCTACAAAACTGGTACTAAAAATTCAGTCATCACTACTGACCTGTGGGTGAACTGGCACTAATGTATCACTTTCGGGCAGCGATAAACGAACCATCACTACCAGTCGTTTTTACAAGTCAACAGGGATAAGTTTTTACTGTCGGCTTAAAAAAATATGTGGGAAAGTAGACAAAAAATTAGAGTCCGGTTGTAATATTTGATAATCACTACCGACTCAAGTATCAACCCGGCAGTGATTCTTTATCCACTACAGGAATCTGTAGCAGTGTCGGCGGCTAAAGCCCCCGACACAGGTCCAAATACCGCCGACATTGACCTTTGTCGGCGACAAAAGTTCGCCGACTCTGCTCGGCCGACACACCTTCATTTTGTCGGCGGCCCCGCCGACAAAACTGAAACATGGGCAGGGCTCCTGTGCGGTTGGTCTATGTCGGCGGCTTATGTAGCCGTCGACATAGTCTTTGGCAAACGGCCCGATCCTATCACGGTGCTCTGACTTGTGGGGTCCATATGACGAGCGAGAAGGCGACACGTGTCTGAATCTATCTCGGCGGCCAACTGAAAAGCCGCTAACACAACTCCTTCCTGGTGAGCTCCTAGGCCCCTCTGGCACAAAGCTATGTCGGCGGCATATATTTCAGCCGCCTACATAGCTAAGGTCTATGTCGGCGGTATTTATTGTGGCCGGCTACATAGAGCTGCTCTGTATCGGCGGTATATATTTAGGCCGCCGACATTGGTAGTGTTCTGTGTCGGCGGCTCAAATATGGCCGCCGACACTATTATATTGGCAGCAGCAAATATTGCTGCCAATTTATAAAAAACCTCAAATTCAACCTGCAAAATAACCCAATTCCCACCATATGTTCAATTCCCAATTCACACATTCACATCCACACATATTTAAAAGCTCGCCACCACGATTTCGAGCCCAAATACAACCACATCATCGCAAAACACTAAATCATCGATAAATACAACCACATCATCGCAATACACTAAATCATCGATAAATACAACCACTTCATCGCAAAACATCGATCCACACATATTTACAAGTCATATGTTGTCACTAGAGTATAAACAAAGTCGTACAAAGTTCGAATAGATAGAAAGTATGCAAAGAACGGAATTAAAAACCTAGCTACATCTCGTGCGGGCCGCCGCCACCCAAGTCGTAGTCAGGATTGAGGATGTTGGTGACAAATTGCTCGAGCGGAGACCCCGTGCCACTGTCAACATCCCTTTGCAAAGCAATCACCGCCGGCGCAGCCGTACCTGAGCCGAACACCTGCAAAACAAGATGAAATGTCATATTTGTATAATTAGAGGCATTGCATTATTTGGATGAAATGACATAGTTGCAAAATTAGAGGCAATGCATTATATGTGGATACAAAATTAGACAAAATGACATGGATCAAACGACATGGTCGCAAACTTACCCCCGGTGAAGGCCTCGGTGTAGGTGGAAAGGATGCCATCGGCAAATGTGGTGGTGGCACGAAAGCAGGAGCAAAAATAGGGGCAAACTGTGTGGCTGGGGCTCCTGCGTCTGCGTCATCACCCATGAGCATCTGCGGGCAGTTGGAGGTGCGGTCCCTTTCTTTGGAACCCATGCTGATCAATAGGAGAGGTTAGCAAATGAACTTAGCTAGAATGACAAATTTACGAGCAATGCATGTGTAAATACATGTTGGTACAGCCGCAGGAGGAGCAGGTTCTGTTCTTGTATGGCCTTCACATTTTTCATGGCCACATGCCGCTCCCTTCGCTCCTCCTCTCACTCCCTTCGCTCCTGCTCTCACTCCGCATCTCGCTGCGCCTTCTCCTCTCGAAGCCGTCGGTTTTGTTCTTCCAATTCAGCGATGTGCTTGTTCTGAGCTGCGGAGGCCTGTCGTCGACGTCTCCTGACCTCTGGCTTGTACGCATCGGGCGGCACGATGGCCTTCATACCGCCGTACTTGCCGTGAGCCCGCCCACCAAATTGGTCGTACAAGAGCATAGGGTCAACCGGCATCTCCTCGGGGTCAACCTCTTCCCCGTGCTTCTCCCTCAAGGCCTCAGTATATGTATCCTGCCAACAATTGAGATGTGTGATATTTGTTCGAGAACGACGGTTGTCTAAAGAACTGAAATAACAAGTTTTAAGCACTTACAATCAGCTCCTGAGCAGGCGCCGGCATCGGTGGCTGGGTCCTGTCTGGGCGCACACGGGGCACGTGTGCAACCCTCCAAACCGCGAATCCCGAGGGTTCAATCCCCGTCTGGTACTCCTGCATGGAACTAAATAATGACCTAATTAGATATAGTTATGAAATGTAATTACTTGTAGGGGATAAAAGATAAGTGTGCTTACTAGGTCTCATGCCACGTGACCCATGCCAAGGCCTCTCATATAGGTGTTGCACAAACCTGCGTCGGCGTCCCTGTTTTCTCTGTTTCTCTTAGACTTGTCGATCCACTCCTGGGACGCCCACATACTACACAGATCCCTCCAAACACGTGTACACATATCCATCCAGTCTGGACGTCATGGGAGATACTGGTCTGCGGTGAGGTACTCCCGACCTGCTGCTTTCCTAGTCATTTTTCTGCCCCTCTTGCGGTAGTGCTTCATCACCGCATCTATACAGACAAGCCTAAGGGCCTCCTTCACGAGCTTGGTAGCCATCCTGTCGATGACTACCCGAGCCCGGGCGTAGTCCTCTCCAGGGGGAAGCTGGTACCTCGTCTGAAACAAAAGAGACGCATGATTAAATAAATGCATGCATGCGTAAAGGTATAAACACGGAACATCGACAGTAGTAAATGAAATTTGACATTTTACCCAGAACTCATCGACGACTGCCTCGGCGACAGTTCCTCCATCCTGGTACCCCATGAGCTCGTACTCGGCCCAACTTAGCGTGGGCCGTTTATTCCCGCTCTTGCCAACTCGCCCGGGGTAGAGCGACCTGATAAGCACACCAAGTTGTTTTCCCGGCTCAGGCGCAGCCCCCTTGTTTTCGCAAACCAGACCACTACATATAGAATACATTGAAATCAAATGCATCGAAATGAAATACATCGAAATGAAAAGATTTGTGGTTAACACATACATATCTCCCATTGTAATGTGTACGATGGCCCTCTCATCTAGTGAATTGGGGGCTTTCGATAATTTGTTCCGCCCCCGAAATCTCTTGGAGTTAGAGGACTCCGCTCCAGAGTCGAGAGCCTCCCACTCATCCTCGGCCACCTCCTCGTTGCCCCCCTCCTCCTCCTTCTCCAGCAACGCCCGCTAGTCCAGCTCCTTATCGGTCTCCGAACCCGACTCCTCCAGCCCACTCCCCTCCAAGCTTGTCTCATCCTCGTAGTCCTCTGGCAAATCTGCATTGTCGTCATCGAGCACCAGAATGAGGGGCCTCGTCCGGCTAGTACCTGCTGTGGGCACCTCCGCACCCTCTCGCTGTGAGGCGGTGGCCGACACGTCGGCAAGCTCTTCCTGTGGGTCGGTGGCGGCCACCTCGGCAAGCACCTCCTGCTGTGGGTCGGTGGCCGCCACCTCGGCCGGCTCCTGCTGTCGACTCCTCGTGCCCCTCCTCCCGAAGATTTTTTTCGCCCCGCACGCACCTTCTCCAAAGCCTTCGCCATAGGACCTATCATCCTGCAAATTTCAAAGATATAAATGTATTAGACTCTTAGTTTAAGATATAAATGTATAAAACCAGATATTGAAGTAAATGACAGATATAAATGTACAAAACCAGATATTGAATGCCTCAGAAATCTTCGCCATCATCTTCGGCTTCATCTTCCTCTTCCTCCTCTTCTTCCTCCTCTTCCTCGTCCTCTTCCTCATTGTCCTCTTCGGTTTCTCCCTCTTCTCCTTGCTCTTCCTCTTCATTTCCTTCTACTTCCTCATCTGGTTGTACTACCACATCCCCAATATCAACGTGCAACTCCCCTATTAATTCTTGTTCTTGGAATGGTTCGACGTCTAGGTTCGGCTCGTAGTGTTCTTCTGTGAGGTCATGCAATCCATCAACTGGATGACATTTATGGACAATCCACCAATTTTGTATTTGGGGTGGGCATACGACAGATAGAACACTAGCTCAACTTGTTCGGGGAGAATGAACACGTCGGGCCTTTGATAAAGGTGCTTATGGTTGATTTCAACTAGTCCTAGTTCTGGAGCACGCCGCACCGTACTCTCCGGATCGAACCATCTGCACCGGAACAACAAGGTTGATTATGGTTGATTGTTTGTTGGCTTCATAACATATTTCGAGGATCTCCTCAATAACCCCATAGTACTCTACGTCTGGACCACCAAGGGCATCTGCGACATAACTCACGATGCCACTATTCACCGTGGTTGCATTTGGACGGGCTGATTCGGCCGCTTTGGACCGATATCGATATCCATGGCAATCATAGCATCTATGAACCTTAATTCTACGACTGCATCCACGTGACATTTGTCGGAGATCATTGTGCACGCTAGAATGTCTTTGACACTGTAGGACAAGCTTGCACAAAAAGATTCATTAAAACATGTACTGTTGGATTAGATAATTATATGGTGTGTTATAGAAAAAACTTACGTGGTAAAAGAACCATGTAAGAAAGTTTGCATGGTTTGGCCCACGCCCTCATCATTTGAGGTTGTCAATTTGTTTCCCCGAGGGCTGACCTGGTTTTCTCCACTCTTCTTAAGTAAATTGACTACAAGTGTAGGTGTTTCATTAGTTAATTTGAAATATAACTATGATTTTATAACTTAATTGAGAAATGTCTTCACTTACTCGATGTACACATTCATTTTATCCATGTTGTCGTACACATACAACTGGATCATAATTTTTTCAACTTCACCCAATTGATGTGTTGTGCTTTTGTCAATGTTACGTCGGACTTGATAATTGAACACGTCAAGGTCGGAAGTACTTATACGCCGTGCCTTCTTATACCTCGTCAACATATCCACGCCATACGGCGGGGAATAAACTCTCTATGAAGACTTTGTAGTCGTGGGCCTTCATCCTGTTTAATTTGCATTGGTTCACACTAACGGCATGACGAAGGCTCGTCGCATAACCATCTGGGAATTTCAACTTTTCCTTCATCCACACTAGGATCTCCCTTACTTGGGCACGTGACAGGTAGTACTTTGCCCTAGGTTTCATCCCATTTTCATTGAGGTTCATCTCTGGTCGATCGCATATCACAGCACAGTCCAACCGAGCTTTTGTATTATCTCTAGTCTTATGTTGGATGTCCCAGTTCGTGTTAAGTAAGGCCTCGCACATATTCTTCTTCTGGTGCATCAGGTCGAGGTTGTGAGGCTGCTTCAGGTCTGTTGCATAAGGAAGGTTATAGATGCTGCACTTATGAGTCCAATGGTGCACTTTCCCATAGTCTTCGTCATCGTAACCCTTCTTTGCCAAACCTTCATGCCATTTTATGATATCCTCTACTTCGAATGTTTGTGATGGTTGTTGGTTCTTAATACTCTTGCCTTTACGAAACGCTTTCCTTTCCCTCCTAAATGGGTGATTGAGCGGAAGAAATCGACGGTGACAGTCGAACCAACAAGCCTTGCCCCCTTTTTTCAATTTGAATGCATCAGTGTTACGCAAGCATTTAGGGCACGATAAGGTTCCATGCGTGCTCCGCCCCGAAAACATATCATAGACCGAAAAGTCGTGAATTGACCATAGGTAGGCGGCTCGCATCCTAAAGTTCTGGCCCTTGTAGCTATCATATGTCAAGACCCCTTTGTTCCACAGGTCACTTAGCTCTTCTACAAGTGGTTGCATGAATAAGTCCAAATTTTTTTCAAGAGAATTAGGCCAGGGTATGATAACAAAAAGAAACATGTACTCTTTCTTCAAGCAGAGTTGAGGTGGAAGGTTGTACGGGATGGCAAATACTGGCCAGCAAGAGTACGGGTGCGAGGTCATGTTGAATGGTGTAAACCCATCAGTGGATAGACCAATGCGCACATTTTTTGAATCAGCTGCAAATTCAGGATGTTGCTGGTCAAAATGCCTCTAGGCTTCTGCATCTGACGGATTAATCATCACGCCTTCGTTTCTATGTTTGACGTCTTTGTGCCACCTCATGTGCCTAGCCGTGGACTTGGACATGTACAGACGTTGCAGGCGTTGAGAGATGAGAAAGAAACGGAAGGTTTTCTGAGCAACTGTTGTCTGTTTGTCTACACTATCTCGTCATTTAACTAGCACGTAACGACTCTCGCCGCAATGCTTGCAATGAGTCAGCCCAAAATTAGTCTTCCGGTAAAGCATGTAAAACTTTGGACAGTAGTCCATCCTCTCGCACGGCATTTCTAACACGCTAAGAAGCTTCTTCAACTCATACAAATTTGGAGTCATCTTGTGTCCAACCAGAAGTAGGCTGTCCAACAGTTTGCACAGGTCGTTGAATCAATTGGCTGAGAGGTTGTATTTCATCTTAACAGCCATTAGACGCGACACCGCTTACAGCATGATCACATCGGTTCGCTCATGGAGCGGCTCTTTGGCAGACGCAAGGAGTTTCTCGAATTTCTGTGCAAGTGGCTCGGACTCTTCCTTAGGAAAGAGATCGAAAGCCCTACCCACATCATCCGTTAGCTCGTCCAACCTGTCGACCTCAACTTCGTCGTAGCCCTCCCCAAAATCCACAGGGCTAGGCACCGGCGCCAGACGCTTCCTCTCTCCATGATATACCCATACAAAATAGTTTGCCTTAGAACCATGCCTACAGATGTGATCGCTAATTTCCCTCTTCGACCTCTTCTCCGTGTTCGAGCAAACCGCGTAAAGACAAGGCACTTTTGCTATGTTAGGGTTGGGGAATCTTCGAAAAGCTTCTTCGACGAATGCTTCTGCCTTGTAGAACCACTCGTCTGTGTGCTGCCCAGACCTCATCCATCCATTGTCGATCTTCCATCGCTTAATCACTATATGTACAGTCATACATGCTTTTAAATTCTAGGTCTATACTTTTATTGATCAGTAGCAGCAAGTCAACAGATTACACCAAAAAGATTAACATATATATTATGTTACTACCTATAGGTCTACCGCACGACAAAAACGGTCCATGTCTAGCTAAATAGGAGGGCTTACCCACCCACGAATGTTGGTATGAGTATGGTGGTCGTGGCCACGGGAGGTGCAGTCGAATTCAGCGGCACAACCCGCGGTCCCCCAATGCAGCAGCAGTGCGGCGTACCGCTTATGTTATGCACTAGGAGGACGACAGGGTTACGCCGCCGAAATCCTGGGCCGTGCACCTCCCATGGCCACTACCCCGTACTCATACCAACATCCGTGGGCTGTCCAAAACGTGGACAGCTGGGGAGAACAACATATTTTGTAAACGGAACACAACGAATCACCGTCCGCGTTCCTTACGAAAATTTGTTGCGCCCCCGAACGGGTTTGACTATGGTTCCATACATGCTACGACGTCAAAATTTATTAACAAGTACTAATTAACAAAAATTACGCCTAACTGTCGTATTCCTTAATTAATTACAAGCACTAATATCGTCGGCACACAAAATACCGACGACATAGCTACCACATACAAAAAAAAAGTCGGGATTACCTCGGGTTGGGGTGCCCATGGGTGGCGGCGGAGGAATGAGGGGTTCAGGGGAGGGTGGCTGCAAGAGAGCTGGCCAATGGGGAGAGAGGAGGAAAAGGCGGCTCGGGGGGGGAGGAGGGGGCTTGGGAGGGAGGAGGGGCTCGGGGGGAGGCGTCGGCGAGGTGGGGCGGCGGTGCGGGAGATGGCGGGGCCGCCCGGCGGCAGCTGGGAAGCGGTGGTGTGGGCGGGGCGGCGGCGGTGGGGCTTTGGCTCGTCGCTAAGTGCCCTAGCACTTAGCGACGTATGCCCTCCTTTTTTTGTAAATGTAAGAGCAATGTCGGCGGCCGTGACCGCCGACATTGCATAAAATACCGCCGATACTCCTTAAAAGGCTGCTGAAACTGTTTAACTTAACATCTATAATTTGTGGGTCCCATTCGATCAGTAGCCGCTGACACAGAAGGTCAGTATCGGCGGCTAAATACCAGGCCGCCGACATAGAAGGTCAGTATTGGCGGCTAAATACCTGGCCGCTGACATAGCCCCTCCCCGCCATCTCACCGACCCTCCCCCGGGCCCACGGGGTCTAGGCTAGGTGTCAAGTGGCTTCCTAGGTCATGCTATTGGCATGAGGTCTCATTGGACCGGGGAGTGCCGTCTTGGCTCGACCTCTACGGTGAGTTCCTTTGGAACCGTCAGCCGATCGAGCCTGAAAGCCGATAAGCCGATACGACATTAGGGTTCCAAAGGAACTCGCCGTAGAGCTCGAGCCGAGATGGCACTCCCCGGTCCAATGAGGCCTAATGCCAATAGCATGACCTAGGAAGGCATTTGGCATCTAGCCTAGACCTTGTGGGCCTGGGGGAGAGCCGAAGAGAAGGCGGGCTTGAGGGAGGAGGATCTGTGTCGGCGGCCAAACCTCAGGCCGCCGATATAGCTCTATCAGTGTCGGTGGCAAAGGTTCAGGCCGCCAACATAGCGTCCATTTATGTCGGCGGCCAAAGCTTCGGCCGCCGACATAGCCGCTCCCCCTCAAGCCCAGCATCTCCCCGGCCCTCCCTCGGGCCCACGGGGTCTAGGCTAGGTGCCAAGTGCCTTCCTAGGTCATGCTATTGGCATGAGGCGTCATTGGACAGGGGAATGCCGTCTCGGCTCGAGCTCTACAGGCGAGTTCCCTTGGAACCTTAACGTTGTCTCGGCTTTTGGGCTTGATCGGCATACGGTTCGAAAGGAACTCGCCGTAGAGGTCGAGCCGAGACGGCACTCCCCAGGCCAATGAGGCCTCATGCCAATAGCATGACCTAGGAAGCCACTTGGCACCTAGCCTAGACCCTGTGGGCCTAGGGGAGAGCCGTAGCGAAGGCGGGCATGAGGGGGAGGGGCTTTGTCGGCGGCTAGGAATTCGGCCGCCGAGATAGACATATCAGTGTCGGCGGCCAAATGTCGGACCACCGACATTGGTTCAATTTATGTCGGCGGCAGAAGCTTTGACTGCCGACATGGATGCTATGCTGAATATTAATAAATGTTTGTAGTTATGGTATGTTGAAAAAAACTTCTGGTCACCTGGTTATCAGCGCGAGGCGAGGCACGGGCTCCCCACAGGTCGTAGGTTCGAGCCCCGTCATGCCCCCTGATATTTCTTTTTATTAGTGTCGGCGGCCTTTTAGGTGCCGCCGACATTGAGGGGTCTATCCCTCCCTCGCAGCTAAGCTGCTGGCCCCGCATGGCAGCGACGTCGCCTTACTGACATGTGGGACCGCTTTAACGTCTTCCCGTTCAACCCGCTATTCTTTCGTTTGGGGGAGGGGCAATATCGGGGGCATTGTTTTGACCGCCGACATAGACTAATGGGCGGGCTCGAAATTTAAATTTTCATCCTGGGGGCAGGAGGGGGCTGACCCTTTGTCGGCAGACTCGGTTGGGCCGCTGAGATTACTCTGACTGTGTCGGCGGTTTATGTTATGCCGTCGAAATTGGTTGGTCGGCGGCTTCTGGCCGCCGACACTGAGTTTTCTGGCCGCCCACGTTGATATCGTTTCCTATAGTGATCATTGTCAGGTTGTTACTTGAGCCGACAGTGATTTTGCACCATACATTACTCGGCTCGAGTTTGAGAGAGCTATGCTTTTAAGTTTAGTTGGACAAGCTTTATTTGGCAATTGTAGAAGCTCTAGGTGGCCATTTTATCATCAATACGACGTGGAGACTTTGTCGAAGAAATCCATTTGAAGGTTTTCTTAAATTTGGAGGTTAGTGAGTTAGATAAAAATGATTCATTTCAATTCTCTTTTATTTATAGCTATTGCACTGCTATATATCATGTTAGATGAAAAATTAAGATTTCCATCTGTTCACTACTAGAGAAATGGCCTAATTTTCCAACACATCAGTACCGGTTGGATTAAAACCGGCACTAATAGTGCACCAGTACCGGTTCGTAGCAACAGTGGCAATTCTAGACTTTCAGTACTAGTTGGAGGCAACAGTAAAGCTACCTTTCATAGGCGGGTACAGGCCAGCTGGCGTGCAGACTCATTAGTACCGGCTCGTAATATGAACCCGTACTGATAAAGGCTCATTAGTACTGTCGGGGATAAAATTACGGCCCATTGCCATGGCCCACTCCCTGACGGCCCAATCGAACAGCCTACCAGGGCCTAGCTCCCTGGAAGGTTCTGTCTGGCCCATGTGCGTCTTGCCGAACAGCCTCCAAGCTGGCATGGTGCGTAACGGCCAAGGAACCGTGTTTGAGTCCGTCTCGAACAGGAGTTCTGCGCGGCTACGTGAAGACTCGGACGTAGGTTTCCCGGATTGGAATAGGAGCCGTGATCCTCAAGACTAGGAGTATGCCTTATCTGCCTCGGGATATATTTGGCATGTCGAGTTCGTTACGATCTCGTAGTTGGCCCGGCCCGATATTCCCTCGGTAGGTCGGTTTGCTCTGCACTATATAAACAAGGCCCCTACGGCGTGTAGAGGGACGAGTTTTTACGACTTGAATCTACATCTTAGCATCTGTCTTAGAGCTTTACACCATAATCTCGCCGAGACTTGTTCGTCTCGCCGAGCCACCTCTTGTAATCTCCTCTGATATATAAGAAATTTGGGCGTGAGGGTCATTATCTCTCTGAGAGGCTGAACCGGGATAAAACCCCTCTCCTGTTCGCTTGTTGTTGTTCGTGGTTGTTCGGCGTGTCTCCTATCTCACATTTAAAGAACCTTAGCGACTTGAGATCGTTATCTCAACCGTCAGCGATTAAGCGCCGTCCATGGGGATCTGAGATCAAGCATAGCGAACTCTATCACGATCGGAGATTCTTCACGAGGACTACGACTTCGAAGGCGGATGTCTCTTCCCTGCCGGATCGGATCGATCCTTCGATCTTGGTCGCCTTCGGATCTGGTTCCCGGCTCCGTGCGGGGGATGGATCTCCTCGCGCCGGGCAGCTCTTCGCCCGGGGCGCGCGTCTGGTCCCCGCGTTGAGCTCCGTGCTCGGGGACTGGATCAAAACTCCTTCCGGATCCCGGGGCTTTTCGCCTGGCAGTGGATGACGGGAGAGAGCTGACCAGCACTTGGAACATCGACCACCGTCGGTTCCTCGTGTAGGTCTTCGTTTCCTAACCGGCGCTTTTCTCAAACTTCGCGCCTTAGTTCGTCCAAGTCTCTCGGGCTGCCATGTAAAGTTCAACCCATTGAACGGTGAATGTTCGCGGCCCCCTGCGGCCCTTCTCACCACTCGTCTTCTCAGACTACCTTACTCTCTGGTAACACTTGATGGCTGCCCGGTCTTGCGAACTCTTGGCTCCGCAATCTTAAGGTTTTCCCTGCCCGTATCTTGCTTCAACAAGTTCCTAAACTCAGAGTTGCGTAACACGGCATCCAGCCTTGCGGCCAAGCCTGCTCTCGTAAGCCCTCCGCGGCAGAGGCACTTACCGCTCACGGCACAACCACTTGGCAAAGCCTGCTCTCGTAAGCCCTCCGCGGCAGAGGCACTTTCCTTGTTCGGTTACCTTCGGAATTGCCTAACTTACGTTAACAAGCGGTTCACGAGCGAGTCGTCAGATACGGGTGTCGCTCTAACTCTATCGCACGTGCTTGAAGTCGCAAGTTCAGGTCTTCATGCATCGTCGTGCATCGGGCTAGGCGTCGCTCTTTCTCTTGTGCACTGTTCGAGTTCGCAAACTCAGTCCTCGGCGGTACTGCAGACAACGGGCCGGAGTTAGGCTAAGCGTTCTATCGGTTTTCTTAAAACTTTTAGTATGTTCGCCTTGCTCTTGGTTTTCGTTCGTCCTTGTCTTTTCTTTGCTCTTTTTACAGAAAAATCGCTCGGTCGACACTCGCTCGATTCAAGCGCCGCTCGGCGGTCTTGACTGCTTTCGGCCAACTCCTCGAGGATCGCCTCTCCTCGGTCGGTTGGGACTCGAGCTGAATTTCGCAACCCGTGCGTTTTCAGTTTTCCGGTTCCTTTCCTTAGCGTTGGTTTTCCAAAACCTCGTTGATCTTCGCTCCGTGGCGCTCCGCGTCTTGAGCATGTCTTTTATCTGGCGGCGACACATGCGGCTCCGGTTAAGCAAGCGGTGCACCACCGATGGAGTTCGCCCACCGTAAGTCGATTTCATCGCATAGCGGGCATACCCACCGTAGTCGATTCTCATCGCAACGGCACTCTGGCGCTGGTTCCGCACCCGCCGAGGCAACACTAACGCTGCACGGGTCCATGCCCGGATAAGATTCGCCTCGACGTTTTGCTGCGGCTAAGGTCGATAGACTTCCACGGTTAGCGGTCTTAGCTACGCTGGGCTGCACTTGTCCGCTGCGTCTTCTTTATCCATGCTACGTCCCTCCCGGCACGGTAATCGAGCAATGCACCACCAACGGAGTCCCGCCCACCGTAAGTCGATTCTCATCCATAGCGGGCACTCTGGCGTCGGTTCGCATTCGCCGAGGTGACACTAACGCTATCGAGGGGCGTACACGGGAAAAATTATGTCTTGTACGGGTAGGTCGTCTTTTGCGTGTTTTCCAAAACTCGCTTTGCTCTTCTTAGAGCCTGCTCTTGCTTTCTTTTTCCCCTTGCTGGCTTGTTTCTTGTTTGTCTTTTGCGGGAAATGCAGAGGCGGAAGCGTCGAGACTCGGTGATGGTCGTGGAGAGGTTCCAGGCTTCTCCACCAAAACCGATGTCTGCATCCCTCTCTTCCCGGGTTTGCTCCGCGCATGCCCGGGGGCTGTTTCACTTCGCCGCGTATGATTTCTTGCCTTTGCCCGGATCGACCTTCACGGTTTGGCTAAGTCAAGGTAGTGCGCCACCTGTGAGTCCCGCCCACCGTAAGCGATTCCCATCGCGAGCGGGCATGCCCATCGTAGTTTCGATTCTTATCGCAACGGCACTCAAGCGTCGGTTCGCACTTGCCAAGACAACGCCAACGCGCCGCAAGGAATACGTCATGGGTAAAGCATTGATTTCACACGTTCTCTTGCAGCTCGGCGCATCGGGTTGTGATTCACCTCGCCAGGCGGTTCTTCGCCGGAGCGCGATCGGTCCCTCGCGACGAGCTCCGTGCTCGAAATTTGGATCACCTCGCACCGGCAGCTCTTCGCCCGGAGCGCGAGCTCCTACCGGGTACGTCTTTGCCTGGTCGCACTTTTTGGTTCCTTTAACGAGCTCCGTGCTCGGGGACTAGATCTCCTTACTTGGTTCCTTTGACGAGCTTTATGCTCGGGGACTGGGTCACCTTCCCCCTCGTATGCATTGTCTGCTCCTGGCACACGATCTACGTCTGGGGGCACATCACCTTCGCTCCTGAGCACGACGTTTGCTCGAGAGCGCAATCTCTATTTTCTCGGGCAAGCTCTAGCCCGAGAGGTGGTTCCCCTAACTCCTCCTAGGCATCTGAATGCCTGGAGGCAGCAGCACGAGTCCGTCTCGCGACTTGCTATGTTCATTCTCCCGGAAGATCTGATCTTACCGGATACGGTGATACGCTCTTCACTACCAAGGATCCAATCCCTCCTTGATGATGTTCAGCCTCAAGGAGATGATTCACCTCGCACCAGACAGCTCATCGCTCGGAGCGCGTGTATGGTCCTCGCGACGAGCTCTGTGCTTGGGGACTGGATTTCCGATTTCTGCATCGAAGGCTGGGTACTCTGCTCGGACAGTTGTCGTTCCCTGTTCGACGCAACAGAGTTGCTCGGCACTGATCGGGTTTGTTCGATCCCGGACAAGTCCTATTCGGTGGAACCATAACCTGTTCGGTCATTTGTTGTTCGTCCTTGTGGCAGCATAATTTCCCTCTTCGTGACTTGGAGTCTCAAGAGGAAGACCCCACTCTAGTGAGTCCTTCCACTTGAGTCTCGGGGGCTAGCTGTCGGGGATAAAATTACGGCCCATTGCCATGGCCCACTCCCTGACGGCCCAATCGAACAGCCTACCAGGGCCTAGCTCCCTGGAAGGTTCTGTCTGGCCCATGTGCGTCTTGCCGAACAGCCTCCTGGCTGGCATGGTGCGTAACGGCCAAGGAATCGTGTTTGAGTCCGTCTCGAACAGGAGTTCTGCGCGGCTACGTGAAGACCCGGACGTAGGTTTCCCGGATTGGAATAGGAGCCGTGATCCTCAAGACTAGGAGTATGCCTTATCTGCCTCGGGATATATTTGGCATGTCGAGTTCGTTACGATCTCGTAGTTAGCCCGGCCGGATATTCCCTCGGTAGGTCGGTTTGCTCTGCACTATATAAACAAGGCCCCTACGGCGTGTAGAGGGACGAGTTTTTACGACTTGAATCTACATCTTAGCATCTGGCTTAGAGCTTTACACCATAATCTCGCCGAGACTTATTCGTCTCGCCGAGCCACCTCTTGTAATCTCCTTTGATATATAAGAAAGGCTGGACGTAGGGCTGTGATCTCTCCTGAGAGGCCTGAACCAGGATGATGCGATATATTGTCCCGATCTTCACGGCGTAGGATTTCAAACAAGATAACTAGCTGCAAGCAGCCGGGATAACTAGTGCAACCTGACAAAACACCTCGAAGCCAACCACCGTCTTGATACGGCAACCTGAATCGAGTATTCGCCCAACCACACTCTTAAGAACCAAGCCACACAACCTGCACACGAAGGAGCAGGAGCACAGATTGGGTGCCGATGAGACGGCGGCTTTCGTAATCTCCGCGAGGAAACCACAAGAGCAAAGGGGTAGAGATCTCTCTCTGATTTTGTTAGCACACAGCTAAACAAAGGGGTTTGTATTCAGATTATCAAAAGTTCTCAAATAGATGGAGTACATGGGTATTTATACTAGGAACATCCCTCCTAGTTTAGGTGTGAAAGCAAAAAGAAACTAAAGAAGTTCTCTTGGATATAGAAGAGTCTTTTCAGTTTCTCGCGCAGCACTTAACAGCCTGTGCAGTCTTCACTAAATTGGTCATTACTCCTTAATGGGAAGTCCAAAAGACACACCGTTTGTTGCGTTGGAAAGTAGACTCAATTATCTTTCCAACCATATGCATTAAGCCCACCAAAACGTGACAGGTTGGTGCGTCCAACTCTTGTAAGTTGTGGTTCATGTTGCACCGCAGCTTGAGCAGCAACCATATCAGCTTCCACGTCATTCTTGTCCATGTACCTTCTTTTGAGCATCATCCATTTCGTCATGTGTAAACCTAAGCAACAAGGGGGTATAACTTTTAGGTAGTATAAAATTCTCTTCATTTGTAATATTAATTTCAGAAAGGAGTGAAGTCACCTCTTGTTGTAGTTTCTTCGCACGGCTGCGGGTAACTAGTCCTTCGATAGCATCTGAAGGTGTAGCATGTGTTGAGAGTTTCTTCGCACGGCTGCGAGTAATTGGTCCTTGGATAGCATTTGAGGGTGTAGCATGTGTTGAGGTACCCAGGATGTCCTCATCACAGGATAAAAACCCTGTCTCCCTGTTCGTTGTTGTTCGTGGTTGTTCGGCGTGTCTCCTATCTCACTTTTAAAGAACCTTAGCGACTTGAGATCGTTATCTCAACCGTCGACAAGTACCAAACGGGTACTAAAGGCTCGTTTCAGTAAACTTCAAAAGGAATGCATATCCTACTCTAATCAATACGCGTGGGTGGGTGGGTTGGTTAGAAGGGTGAGTGGAGAGTCATGTGGTAGCATGAGGTCCCAAGTTCGAGTCTTGGCTTCACCATAATTTTTAGATAATTCAGTGGCTATAGTCCCGGTTGGGGGAACTGGGACTAAAGGCCATTTCCATAGTAATCATTGAAATCGTCGGTTACATCAATGAGGAATATTTTCTTGCATAGAGTAGATCCATGCTAACTTGTTACACAGGGGTTTCGAAAATTGCTACACATGTTGGATCATACATGTCAATCATGATGAGTCATCAGACCAACTAGCGATGACAGTGAATTATCACTACCGGCTCATTGTAGGCTCTTGCTACCAACCGACGGTGACAGTGAATTATCATTGCCGTCTCGTCAGCTCTTGCTCCCAACCGGCAGTGATGAGTACTTACCAATGTCGGTTTATGATCCGACAGTAATAGTGAACCTCATCAATGCAATTATTTACTACCGTAGCCAAAATCAGCAATGAAGTCTGCTTCGGTTCAACAGTGATGTAGTGTTTTGTAGTAGTGTATATGTACTTTCTAAGCCTCTATATGAAAGGAGACATATACTACAAACTAAAAATCAGTTGCGCTCACATCTAAACTTACTACAATAGGGGCATATAGGTTGAAAATTTTCAAATATGGATTTTAGGATTGTAACATTCTTTTTATTAATTTCTTGATCAATAGTATAATCAGAGAATCGATATTTTTTCCGTATCCTATATATCCATATTTCTTCCACAGATACAGAGTTGGATACAGGATGTATAAAAATATGAATACATGAATACGAATATGTACCAGACATTATTTTACATATGCGGAGCGCACATAGACACGAATACATATATTTTTAATCTGAGCAAAAATAGATAGAGAGAATTTATAACACATGTAAACATCATCAATGAATGACAAGTGAGCCAACATGCATTGTCAGACAAATGTACTTGTTGCTTTTCTTTCCATTAATGACTAGGATTTGCATTAGTGACCAGATTGATCCTGTGGTCTTAATTCTTCAGTTTTGGCCCATCGCGCGCCTAGCATGCATGCGGGTGAAAGGTAAAAGTGAGTGGTGTCTATGCTCCATATTCGAATATTCTGCGAATATTATCCAACCAAAAACTCAGAGTTCTGTATTAGTTGAATATCTATGCTCTGAATCGATCCCATAACAAATTATCCGAGGAAAAAACATGCAAATATAAAAATAAACTATTCGAATTTTTGTTCCAATTGCAATAATAATTTAAGGTTTAATCTATTTCAAATTTATGGTTTGAGGTAGATCCACTTTATGGTAGCTCCAGTTTAGGGTTTAGATCAAGTTTAATCTTAGTACAGATGGGTTGATACATATGGAGATTTTTTTGCACCTATCGAAGAAGTTACCTAGATTGTTTTAAATTTTAATCAATAACTTATCATTATTTGAATTTATTCACTTATCTCCTGTATGACGAATTTAATTTCACAAGGCATGATCATATATAATTTAAAATTAAGATGGGTCTTTTAACTATTATTATTTTTTATTCTAGTTGATTAACTAATTTCGATAACATTATCAACAATAGTTTGTTTTCTGAAGAAGACTGTCAATGTCAGTTCCAAAGCAGACACTATCGTTGGTTTGGATTTGACAAGTCGTTCCACCACAGCTATATTGTACAAAACACTCACGTCTTGTCTGCCTTTTCTTAGTTTCAAGATAAAACTCTTTTGTGAAAATACCGTGCTGGTTCAAAAAACTTTGGAGTGTTTGGACATAAAACTTTGGCACAATTTCGTAGCTCTGTTTTGATTGAAACCGTGGTTTTTGGGAGTTTTTCGTAACGCCACCCACAACTTTTTTTTTTTTTCTAACTTCGACCATTTGCAAGTACTGTGGTTGTAATTCTCCATTGTGTTTGGTCAAAGTTTTACAACCATAAAATCATGCAAACAAATAACTTGTAGTTTCAAGAAGAAAAATTGGGATCAAGATGGTGCTAGTTGAAATCATTGATTTTGTATGTGTGCATTATAAAAGTCCATGTATGTCACAATAAAGCTGTTTTTAAACTTTGATGCAAAAGAAGTGCTCAATGAATTCTTCAACTTTAGGACCACAATGAGCGTTTCAGATGCACAGATGTCAACTCTCTGCAGGTAAATTCTTCTGTGGTAAAACTCTATTAAATTTGTAAATAGTGCATGTAGCCAAAAGCGTGCTAAGTACAAATATGAAAGTACACATCTCATGTGCTTCCAAACTGCAAGTTGGTCAATATATACTAAATCTGTGCACCTTTTGTACGGCTTGCCGTATTTATTTAGCATATACACAGTGAAAAGAGAAGATATTACGCAAAAGGGAGGCAGTAACAAATTCTGAGGCCCTGCACATTTCTCTGGCTCTCACAGTACTTGCTTACTTCTTTCTATAAAAGGGGTGCTTGTTTTCGTGCGACTTTTACCATTAGAGGCCAGAGCCAGACAGGCCGTGGAACATAAAACGAGTGAAACTTTGTGTGCCGTGTCATATATCCCTGGTGGAGCGAAAACAGCAATCACTTGGTTGCTGGCGGTGGAAGAATGGATCAAGGACAGTCCGGCCTCGTCCTTTATCTCCCACGACGCAACTAACTCTAGCTAGAGTTTGGGTTTAGCTATGGTTTTAGAGTACACTCATGTCTCCGGGCTTAGAAGGAGACCAAGGAGGTGGTAGACCGACGGTGGAAGAGCATCATGGTAGGGAGGCGAGATGGCATTATGCCGCCAAAGCTGCACGAATGGAGGAGACACTACAGGAAAATCATTCATTGTCGACGGTCAAATATAGGATAGACAGCCAAGTCTATGCCGTCTACGATAAACGTAATGGTCGACGGCTACAAACACGGCCGTCTACCATAACCCTAGAAAACGGCAAACCCTCGATCCGTCACACAATATGGTCGACAGCTAACAGCAAGCCATCTACCATAAGTGAACAGGAACTCTGCCGCTAACGGAGCGCGCGCTGTGACAGCACCACACCGTGCGGTGAGGGGGACTGACATATGGGACCCCTTTGGTCGTCAGCCGTCATTCTAACCGTCGACCATAACACGCCAAGTCGCCAGGTCAAAAAGCCGCGGCGCGCTAGTTGGTTGAACAAAGAAATTTCTCCCTACTGGCTATTGGCGCGCGCCGCGAGCGCGTGCACACCTGAGATCCCGGGTTCGAGCCGCACCCGCGTCCCCAGTGGCTTTTTTATTACTATGGTCGACGGCATACATCAGCCGTCTACCATACGTGCGCTGAGGGGGGCTGACATCTGAGACCCGCTTTTGATCGTCAGCCGTTATTTGAGCCGTCGACCATAGCACGCCCGCGTGACTGGTCAAAACACACGGCGACAAGATGTTTGAATAAAGTCCTTCCTCCTTCAGCTCTCGGCGCGATCATGGACGCGTGCACACCGAGATCCGGGTTCGAGCGCCCGCGCCCCCGGTTTCTATTTTTTTTAACTATGGTCGACGGCATACGTCGACCATCTACCATCGCGCTTACCGAGGGGTGACATCGGGACCCACTTTTGGTCGTCAGCCGGTATATTTTTAGCCGTCGACCATAGCACGCCGCGTGACAAGGTCAAAAACACACGGCGCCCTAGTAGTTTGATTGAAATCCTTCCTCCTTCAGCTCTTGGGCCATGCACGCATCGCACACCGAGATCTCGGGTTCGAGAGCGCGCCCAGTTCTATTTTTTTAACTATGGTCGACGGCACATTTCATTATGTCATTCAATTATAGCGCACGTTAATATTTCATGTGGTTTTCAATATACTTGATCTTGTGTTTATTTTTTAGATATATGTAATATTATTTTTAAATTGGTTGGTTGTGGCATTTAGTATTTCATGACATGTTGTATTTTTTGTTGCAACTTTAATTTGAAAATTTAGAAAGTCTAACTTTTTTATATAGGAAAGTTAGTTTTTGGGTAAATTTGAAATGTAGTGACTAATTATTAAAATTTTGCAAAGGATATTTTTTATGAGTGGTCTATGGCTGATGAGAATCATTTTTTATATTTTTCTTGTGTGTTATGGGTATTTTAGGATGGCAATTAGCACATTAGAGGGTTTTTGTCGATTATCTTTACGCTAACCCTACTATTCTGCTAGAATAGCCATATGGCATAAGGTTGCCTTATACAGAAATGTTTCTTTTCAGGATTTTGATTTTTTTTCCATTTTCTAATCTATTTCAATGTGGTAACTCTTTTTGATGTGAATGGAGTCTCTAAAGTTGTGAAAATTTTGGATAATTAGATGTGAAATACTATTTTTGAGGTTATGGTCGACCAATTTTATGTCTTAATGTGGACGGCCCACTGTTTTTCCCGTCCACCATAAGTGGGTGCAATGGATGTTTGACCCAGTCAAGGTTATGGTCGACGGTATTAATTTCGGCCGTCGACCATATTTGTGTAGACAGCTAGCGGCCGTCGACCATAGTGCTACCTTAACACCGCTGCCGAACGCGACGCGGCTGCTTGGCTTAGGTTTTCTCGTTCTTTTGTGCCTGGGCCGCGCCGCCGCCTCCTCGCCGCCGCCTTCCCTAGCTCGCCGCACGCCACATAGCACCCGCCGCCATCACTTGCTGTCCACCGCCGCCGCCGCCATTTGCTCGCCGGCGCCGCCGCGTGCTCACTCGTCACCGACCCGTCTCCCCTGAAGGTGTTGCCCCGTTTTCCCTCATCGTGCCTCGACCACCAAGCCCCAATCCGGCGGGTTCGTGAAGGAATAAGGTACATCTCGCCATGATATTTATACGTTCGCTATGTGATGTTATATGGTAGTGTCGACGGTTTTAGTGGAAATAGTTAAACCGTCGGCCTTGATTAATTATTTATGCACGTGTGTCATGTATAGCCGTACGTCATCCGTTCGAGAGTGCACGATTCGTAAGGGTTCCGGACGGTGATTCGTTGGAACCTATTACGAGGAGTGATCACGCTCCCGAATTGTCCATGCTTTTTGGACAGCCGACGAACGGGCCCATTCGCGCGATCGTTGTGGTGCACGTGTATTTGAGGAGGAATTTTGGTGGCGTAACCCCGTTGAGCTCTGCGTGCACAACATAAATGCTAGGGTAGGCCTAGCCGTACGTGCACGTGGGGTTCAGCGGGGTTATGCTGCTGAAATTTCTCCTCAAATTCACGTGCACCACAACGATCGCGCGAATGGGCCTGTTCGTCGGTGGATTTAGGACCTATCCTGACCTATAAACACTAAACCTCATACATGCATTGTTCATAGAGCTTAGGCATGGAATCGTCCCGGAGTTGGATGTACACCGGTTGGCAGAAGAATGGTAGACATTCGGCGGAGTGGGCCGTGAACACTAAGGAATTTGTGAGGAATGCTTTCCATTTAGTACCGAACCCTGATACCGCAGAGCTGAGATGCCCATGTGCCATGTGTGGTAACCTCAAGTGGAGGACTCGGGAGGAGATTGAGAATCACCGTGCAAGCGTGGTTTCAAGCCAAATTATTTAGTGTGGACTGATCATGGGAGGGCAAGCGGACTCGATCGGTTAGAGATGTGGGTCTACCGTCTGTGTCGATGAAGGGTTTGATGAAGTAGATAGGATGAATGAGATGCTTGATGATTTCGCCAACATCGAAATGCCGAGCCAAGATCGGGAGGAGTCTATCCCACCGAAGACCAGTTCTTGGTCTTTTATCACCGCCAGAGCCGCTGCATGAGAAAACCGAGGTGTCTGTCCTCGCCGCAGTGGCGCGCCTCATCTCAATAAAGTCAAAGCACAACTTCTCAATTGACTGTTGCGAGGACATCATCAAACTAATTTGTGACCTTCTTCCTGAAGGCCACAAGATGCCCCTAAGTTGGTATGAGTCTTCGAAACTTCTGAGAGGTCTAGGAATGCCGTACATCAAGATAGATTATTGTCATCGTAACTACATGTTATTCTGGAAAGGTGACGCCGACAAGACCCATTGTGACCGCTGTGGAGATTCTCGATATTTTGAAGTGGAGAATGAGGATGGTACGATGCGATAGACCAAGACTGCGAGGAAAACCCTACGGTATTTTCCAGTTACGCAACGCATACAAAGGCTATACATGTCCGAAAAAACTGCGAAGCATATGAGATGGCATAAGGTGGGCACCCGTAAGAGGCCAGAGCTTATGGTTCATCCTTCTGACGCGGAAGCTTGGAAGAGTTTCGATAGAAAGTATCCTGATTTTGCTCAAGATCCTAGGAATGTCCGTATTGGTCTTGCGACGGACGGGTTCACGCCATTCAACACAAGTGCACAGTCATACTCTTGCTGGCCGATTTTCAGCATCACGTACAACCTTCCCCCGTCACTTTGCATGAAACAAGAGTACATGTTTCTATCTCTAATTGTTCCCGGTCCTACTAGTCCTGGTAAGAAACTAGACTTGTTCATGAAGTCGCTGGTTGAGGAGTTGAAGGACCTGTGGGAAAATGGGGCCGACACATACGATAGAGCAACAAATACGACTTTCAAGATGCGAGTCGCCTATCTGTGGTCGATCCATGACTTCCCGGCGTATGGCATGTTCTCAGGATGGAGCACACACGGTCGCATGGCCTGCCCATATTGCTTGGATGACACACAAGCTTTCCAGCTTCAACACGGTGGTAAGCCATGCTGGTTTGACTACCATCGTCGATTTCTTCCACGTGGCCACCGCTTCAGGAAACAATCGAATGCATTTCGAAAAGGTAAAATGGTTAGGGATGATCCCCCTGTGCGTCGAGGGGTTGCAGACATTCTGGCTTGGCATGATAGATTGAAAGATACAAATGACGGCTACGAGGGTTTGGTGTGGAGCATAACTGGACCCATAAGTGTTCCATCTATAGTTTGCCGTACGCAAAAGACTTGAAGCAACCTCACAATATTGATGTCATGCATCAGGAAAGGAACATGGGTGAGGCTATAAGTAGCACAAGCTTTGATATCACAGACAGGACGAAAGACAACGTGAAAGCACGTTTAGATTGTGCTATGCTATGCGATAGGCCTGAAATGGAGATGAGCAATACATCTCAGCGGAGGCCAAGGGCGAGGTATTGCTTAACACCAGCACAACGGAGGCAGGTACTTCAATGGTTTCAGACCAATCTTAAATTTCCCGATGGGTATGCAGCAAACATCCGAAGAGGAGTCAATCTTGCTCAAGGAAAGATAAACGGTATGAAAAGCCATGACTACCACATATTCATGGAGCGTCTCATTCCTGTGGTGTTTCGTGGATATGTAGATGATGAGATATGGAGAACATTGGGTTAGGTCTTGACAACCTATCGAACCAACCTTTGATTGAGGACGAAGCAATTGAACCTTTGAACGAGGCGGAAACAATTAAACCCGTCGAAGAGGAGAGGGAGGAGGATGACGAGGAGCCTGAAATAGTCAGCACAGACCCGAATGATATCCAAGATGATGCTTACTTCTGATTGTAGGTGCCATTTGGAGCTAACTATTTATTACCATTCTGTTTTCATTTCAACGTTTGTTTTCTATTAACGTTACTATTTATTACTATGCAGGATGGCCCCTAGGAAGAAGAAAGGTGTAGCAGCCGCAGTTACGAAAACTGCGAAAACCGTTGCACGACGCCTCTTCACCCGTCGACAGGAGGAGGAGGAGGAGGAGGAGGAGGAGGAGGTGGTGGTGGTGGGCGAGAAGGGAGGTGGGCGAGGAGGGAGATCTGAAGGGCGAGGAGGGAGGTGAGGATGGTGAGGAGGGAGGCGCGGAGGGAGGTGAGGATGGCGAGGAGGGAGGTGAGGAGGGGGCTCGGGAGGCCGAGTCGGGGGCTTTGACGAGGAGATGAGGAGTCGTGGAGGATCCGTTAGGAGGTCGTCGGACAACGAAAAGGCGAAGGATAAATAAGCTTCCTTCAGCCCCTGTCAATCCTAACGATAGAATTTACTTTAAATACTCCGGTGACAGGTACGTTCAACAATTGCATCATCATCGATCTTAACAACACTTAAATGATCAATTCAAGCTATTATTGTGTTCTTCCAGCAATTTGGTGGCAATCAATACTGGCGTGAAAGAGCCAGGTCCTGCTCTGGGGGTGATTCTACGGGTTTGCTACCCTGGGATGGTGGAGGCTGGGAATGAGCACAGGGCGGCGCTTACTTGGGAGGACTACAAACTTGCTAATGACACAGAGTTGGATTCCGTCGCTGAGCGTGTACTCGACGAGTTCTGGGTAAAATAACAATCTTTTTATTCATTAAACTCGATGTATTTTGCTAATGCACAATCAATTGTCTTTTCACCTTCTTTTCAGGCTAGGTATCAATTGCCTCTTGATTGTACTCAGCGACAGCGAAACATCACTAATCAAGTTATTGAAAGAAAGGCCGCGAAGTTGGTGCGAGAGTTGATTTCACTCGCTCGCGTGAAGGCTGTCGAGCTACACTTCAACAGGAAAGGGATTGATACAAGGAAGGATGGCACTTCTCGAGACCATTTTCTCACGCCAGATGAGTATTTTGCGTGTCGACCTGAGTGGTGCGACAAGTGCCCTGATGCTTGGAGGTACCTTTCTGACATGTACGATAGTCCGGAGTGGAGAGAGAAATCAGAAAGGAACAAGGCAAATCGTATTGCCTCCGGAGATGCCTGTGTCACCCACCTCGGTAGCCGGTCGATGGCTCAGCTCACCAAAGTGATGGTAAGATGACTCTAGTTTAACGTTTTCTAGTTAACTAAATTGACTTTGCATACAACACTACAGAGAGAACAAACCGGGCAGGATCCAAGCTACATCGATGTTCACACGTGGCACACTCGGCGAGAAACACCGATGGCACGCAGGCACCTTTGGACGCCCCGGCCCAGGCGAGATTGGTAAGTTCTAAGTTTTGGCGTTCACATGTACATAGAATTAATTTGGCCATTACTAATGAAGAGGTTTTCACCGCAGGATCGCTATGTGGACGCAATGACTGAAGTGCACGGGCCTGACTGCACTCCTCTTGAGGCACCCTTGGACGCAGCCATCATTCACTCCCGTATGGGGGGGGAGGGCTCACGGTTGGTTGGCGTTCGGGAACGACGCCCTCTGCTCTTCCGAGTACATGCTCGAGGTGAGGGCAGCTCGAAGGGCTTCGGGCCCGTCTACTTCCTTGAGGCAGCGTGCGTTAGAGGACCAGAACCGTCTCTTGCAACAACAGATTTAGGAGCTAACTAGGAAGCGAGAGGAGGACGCGATAACAAACCAAGCTGTCCTTTCCAGACTTGCGTTCATCGAGCGTTGGATACCGGTAGGATTTCGCTTTTCCGAGAAGCCATGTTTTAATTTCCATATTTGGTCTAACCCGCACTAATTGTGCTTTACCTTGCAGTCCTACCCTCCGCCACAAGGAGCTTCGTACAATAATCCTCCAGACGGGGTAAGTCAATGTAAATGCTTTAATTGTCTAGCCATGAAGTGCTACATACCACAATCGATAATGCTCCTTGCAGGCTTCAGGATCGGCTACTCCAACTCAACCCCCTGCCGTGGATCCCTCTCGTCCACCGATGCCATGCTTCTGGCCGTTTATCCCTACTCCTGGCCACGACGGGGTAACATTTTTTTAACTACCATGCACTAATTCATTTTAGGCTATACCGCATATATTACATTTCAATTTGTTTGCTTCAGCGCCGGGATCTGCTCTGCACAGTTCGATGCCAAACCCTACATGTGGCAGTATGGACCTCCGGACCTTCTCAACCGCACCATATGCCGATGCCAAGCCCCTACATGTGGCCAATTCCACCTCATGGCTACACTCGGCAAGTTTGGTCCTTCACGACCTCCGTGATGTAATTCATCTAATTTTAGTATTTTAAATGGCATGGTGAATCTTACGTGATCAATACTTTGCTAATGCCAAACTATATCATCTCTTTCATCAAAATTGCTACTTAGGGATCCGGGTCAGCTGCCCCAGCACAAGAGGTGCAGCATGGTGATGATGCAACCGGTGGCTCCGTGCCTGCCTTCGACGATAACTTTGTCGATGACATGCTTGCGCAACCACCAACCTTTCCCCCCTCCTCTTAAGTAAACGGACTCGTGATGATGAATGTATGTTGCTACATGTCTAGTCTTTCATATGTGTGAAATGTGGCCATGTGTGCATTTTGTGGTTTCTAATTGTGTTGGAATGTGCATGTATATGTGAAAATTATGGCTATATGTGTCAAATGTGCATGTGTGTGAAAATATGGCTATATGTGGGCATATGGCCACATTTGGGAAATATTTGAAGATTGTGGGGAATTTCCTGCAGGTACAGCACCAGCTGCATCGTCACGGCAACGCGGCGGCAGCGGTGTATTTTTTGGAATTTTTGACAATTATTTACAAATTTTTTTTTATGCAGCCAACTTATGGTGGACGGCTAAATACTGGCCGTCGACCATAACCACATGCCTTATAATAAGGTAGACGGCCAGCTGGAGGCCGTCCACCATAACATTATGGTAGACGGCCAAAAAAAGCCGTCCACCATAACTTACGTGGCAGCAAACCCTTATGGTGGACGGCTAGAAGAAGGCCGTCGACCATAAGTTGACGGAGATAGCTGGCCGTTACCTCCGATATGGTAGTCGGCCGTTGGAGATGCCGTCGACCATAGTATGGTCGACGGTCTTGCTGTCGACCATTTTTTTATGGTCGACGGAGTAGTGTCGTCGGCGTATGGTCGACGGTTGGCCGTCGAAAATATTTTGGGTGGACGGTTTGCTCTCTATGGTAGACGGCTTAGGCCGTCTAAAATGATGAACTTTCCTGTAGTGAGAGGATGGGACTAGCGAGGTATCAACTGCATGCAACTAGAGTTAGGGTGGGCAGAGCGACATTTATAGCAGCGGGAGGAAAAGACTAAACAGCGAGGAGGCAAGGGCACCGCTGACTGGGAGTGATGGTCGTAGATAGCATGGCTTATAGTGGATGCGCATGGAGCTCACTGGAGAGGAAGAAGAAGGAAAGGAGGGCGGGTCGCCAACAATGAGGAAGGAGGAGGAGGCAGATCGTGACGAGGAGGAATGCAATCTTGGTGGCAAGGGTTATGATGAAATAGAATTTGCCAATCACTCCAAATGGATCATAGTGAAACTTCGTATGGGACCGATGGGCTCCGATTGCTAAACTAGACAAGGAAACAGCTCTGGTGCAAGATCGAATGATTCTAGACCTATAAACCAAATGTACCTTCCTCATTAGGAAAACATGCACTACGTCAAAACCATGTATTGATGACGGGTTATAACCCTCATTAGGGACTGGCAAAGAAATCATCGCCCCAAGCGGGTCACTGAAGAGTCATCCTTAGTGATGGGTTATCACCTATCACTAATCTTCATAACCAGTGATAGATTACAATAGAATCCGTCACCCACAAGAGACATACAAAGGTGACTGATGGAGATTCCCACCGTCACCCATGATTTGCGATACGTGACAGTTTGCAATAGAGCCAGTCACGTATTTTTGCCTCCCAGCGGCCCCATAGGTTACTTTGCACTCAGATAAGACATATGAAATAGCAACCTGTCACCAATGATAATATATATGATACGTGACAGGTTGAGTTAAGACGCGTCACTTATTTACTTATGTCAGAGGCCCAAGTAGGTTAACTGTGACTCGTATAAGTAGGATGAAATTGTCGCCCGTTACCTATGAAAATAAGATAAATGATGGATGAAATTGCCGCCTGTTACCTGTTGTGTTATAACTGTGACGAATTGTAGTTTTGTCGCATCACAAGTGTTTTGTGCCCTAGGGCATGTAGTACATGCTGTATCCTGGTGTAGATACAGTATTTAACAGCTTATTTATTCACCACATGTACACCACATAATACATTCACAAATTAAAATATCACAAATTTACAAAATCTATATTTGCATAAAAAAAATCACACAGTACACATTCACAAGTTACACATGCATGTTGCCATAAATAATGGAAGTACTTTCACAAGACAATGTCAAGCTGGCATATCATTCTAGATTCGGACGTGAAACTCGCCTTTTTGGGTTGATGGCTTCGGACACCAAAAAAGTGGCGATCTGCTGTTGAATTGCTGAGAGGGTAGCATTGTCAACCAAAGCATTCTCATAATCCTTCAAGTACTATATCCAATCATTTTCATATTAATTTTGGAGAAATATGTCTTTTTTCTAAAAATATAACAATATATGTGTTCAAACTTACATCGGCATGATTGATTCTTTTTTATGCGTGCGCTATTTCAGGCATTTTGTGTGCAACAAAAAATCCGCAAGTGTTGCCCAATGATTGTTAAGTGCACTATTGAATAAAAAATTATTGTAGCATCATCCGAGAAAAAAATGCAAATTATAAATGTAATCTTGTTGTTAGCATTAATTTACCACAAATGATGTCATGTGTGTTAGATTGCGAGCATATGTCTGTTTGGACCAAGGGTTGACTCTTCTATGTATTCGACAAGATTTGAATGTTTCAAAAGTTGAATATGCAAACTAAATTTGGCAACTTACACGTTGAGGACTTTTTCACAGAGGTGTAATCACGCTCTCCGGGTTTGGCTGGTTTGTCTGGTTTTAATAAGTCTAGGTCAACACCGTGTTCTACTTGGAACAAATGACATGCCAGAATGATCTAATGGTCACCGAGATTATGGAAGCCAATAAAAAAGTACCTTATTACATTGTTAATTAGGACTTTGGTCACATACTACTGAACAGATCCTTCACTAGCGATGATACATGTGATGGATGTGAGTAGATTTTTCCTTTGTTTGTTTCATTTATATGAAGTTTCGATCTTAAACCCATTTTTTCAAGGCCGGATCGTGCGTTCTCATGATTTTTTTCTTTTTCCCTTCATTTAGAGCAATGTACCAAGCAGGCTCTTGCAAATATTCTTCTGTATGTGTATAGGGTCGGGAGAGTGGCACACATCTAATATTTTCCAATACTCTAGCTCACAAAGCATTGATTTCTTGTTCCACATTCCTCTCTGATCATCACCATTCTTGGAGGGCCATTTTCGTTTGCCTAGGACAACATTGATATGCTTAACCTGATTGTAGATATGTTCTCCCTACACGCCTTGGAGGTATCACTTTCTCCATTGTGCCATCGAACTAATCGTCCATATTTCGATGCGGGTGCTTCTTGTGAAGGAAACACCGATGACGTATATACCATGTCTTCTTTGACTTGTTCAATCTCAAAACTGCATGTGTCATCTAAGCAATGGGGGCAACCTTTACCTTTACTTTTGCTCTGGCCAAACAAGTTATGATGTGCTGGTAGATCATTGACGGTGACAAAACATGTCATGCAAAGTAAAGTACTCTTACTCGTATTGATCTCAAACCTCGACGCCTTCGGACCAAACTTTATTATGATCATCGACCAAAGGCCTAAGGTACACGTCGATATCGTTGCCAGATTGATTCAGTGCTGAAACCAAAATCGGCAACATCAGGTATTTCTAATTATTACACAACTATGGCAGAATGTTGAGTATCGACAATACAACTTGCCAGGTGCTATTTGAATTACTCATATTACCGAATGGATTAATGCCATCTGTGCTCTTAGTGAACTAAATTGTCGGCTCCTAGGACCAACAACTTTGGCCCCGAGGATAAGGCTGCAAAGATTTGTTGAGGGGGTGAGCGATTTGCTGGAACTCTAAAAGGTTCGGCCCACCACGAGATGGAAGGTTGGCGACAACAAGGATGCTTCAAGACGAGGATTTTTTTGTTGGTTCGGGCCTCTCCGGAGAGATAACAACCCTACCCCAGTGGCTTCTCTTTGTGGTGGAGCGAGTGCATGCAAGAAAGGGAGATTCTGGGAGCGTGACTAAGAGAAAGGAAGCTGCTCTGACCCTCCCAAGGGCCTAGTCTAAATACTCTAGGGAATGTGTGGATGGCTAAATCCTGTTCAGATTTTGTCCTTTGTCCCCCTCCTCCTGTTGTTGGTGGCGTCCTTTTATAGCTGCTCGAATCATACTTGCACTTTGCACTCCAACGGTGCTAGAGGTCCCACGAATTAAATGGGTCGACGGGCGATGCGGGTCAGGGGCGTGGTCGACTGTGTAGTGTTACATTAGGAGGTGGATATCTGTCTTGTTTGTCAGTCCGGGTCTATGCCTAACGCTCAGGCTCTGCGCCTGCATTGTTTCCATCGCTGGCGTGTCGTCGTGGAGCACATTCTACGGCTCTCGAGGCAGACGTGTCATCTATGGCCACGAAGAGTGGGCCAGCCTAGGTTGTGGCTTCGTGGGGAGGCCACGCCTAAGCAACCTGCTCTTGACACGTGTCTCCCTAGTGGGCCCAGCTTTAGAATAGTCCCATCGCGAATCATCTCGAACCCTCCGCGGCTTAGGAACCCCTCTTAGAGATTCCCTTTGGCTCGGACGCTCCTTGGGAGAGCGTGTGCTCGGGCAAAACCTTAGAGCATGCCTGCTCGGGCTGTGCCTCCGAGCATGATTGCTCGAGGCACCCTGGCTCAGCATGAACGGCAAAGCCTTGCCAGAGCTATTGTCAGCCGTTGCGCTAGTTATTTCTGTACACGTTATCTGATCCCCATCACTAATATTCCTAAATTCCCAGCAAAACAACCAAATGTGGAATCGATGGTTCGCCACTGAGTGCAATCCATCGGGTGTCGTATAGTTATATCATTCTCGTGTTCCTCCTTAAGCCAACACATCGCTTGGGCCACCTCTTTGTTAGCAAACACTCGTTTCAAACGGGGAATTACAGGAAAATTAATACCACACGATCTTCCTAGGACCCCCCTCTAGTACTCTTCTTGCCTCCTCCCATCACCACCGTCATTTCAATGCTTGAATTGATGGGTTTCACAAACGGAGCATTGATCTAGCTCAACATACTATCCCCGAAATATGATTCAATCATTCTTGCATACATGTATTTTTTTTCTATTTGCAGACATTATCTTCATTGCATCATAGACGCTCTTGGGTAGCAAGTTCCCCTCCGATAGAATATTAATTAGTAGATTCATCAATGCTTTAAATCTCTTGCGAGTACAACCGTGGGTTGCCTTCAACTGTAGAAGCTTTAGGACCCCAAATATGTGTACTTCTCCTTATATTTAGGATAAAGAGGCACCTTCAAATCTCGCACAAATTCCTAGAATTTAGCAAACTCACCATCATTATGTACCCGTTGTGTCGCTCGACGTCGCGGACCATCTGATCCATATTCTTCACAAAATCCTCAACATCACTATCATTTATACCTAATATATGTCCTTATCCATATTACCGGGTGGAAGTCCTTAATTCACAATATTGTCGGCATGAAGGCCTTGATCCATCTCTCATTCGTTAATGCCTTCTTCGTCATGTTTGTTCCAACATGAATAGTTCTCTTTAAATCCACACATGACTAAGTGTGCATAGACATTGTTTGATTTCGGGAACTTCTTATCATTTTTGCAATCGCAGCATGTACAATACATTGTTGTTTTACCTTTCTCTTTCATATCCACTAAGACAAAACTCATGAACAACTTCATTCTGCTCAAGTACTCCGTACAAGTATAAGGTACATATATATATAAGGCATCAGGATGGAACATTTATACGGTTAGAGTACGTGTGAATTTGATGGCATGAGAGGGATTAGGAGACTCCGCATGCAGCGACATATAAACTTTTTTCCCTAAAAAGTATGCCATAATTAAGTATGGCATGCGATAATTAAACATTTTAGCATATAATGTTTGGCAATTGCTGTTTCGAACTAAACAAGCCGTTATATTTTTTGAATAAGTAATGCGCAAACTTTTGGACGTTGTTCTTTTTTCTTAAATTTCTCCTAGCTAGCTAGGTGAAGATCAAACTTAACTAGTACAACGTAATCACGCACCTTCACATCCCATCACACTTAAAACTCATACATGCACTTTTAGTCCCCGTTTTAACATATAAAGTTTTTATATATGATGATTCATCTCAAATTTCTATGTATGTTACACACAATTGTGACATCTATCTATCTACTATCTATATAAAGCAAAATCCTAGAAATTCCCACGTTAATCGAAAAATAGTAGAAATTTTCACGTTAATTATAGAAAAAAGAAAAAATCTACATCGTTGAATATGGATATTATTATGTAAATCTAGCAGTCAATATTAACCTCTATAACAAACTACTGAACCTGATCTATATATTAAAGATAAACTCTAAATCTAATCTGATATATTATCTATATCTTAACATAAATCTAGCCGCGCAAACGCACGGGTGACCTTGCTCGTTATATTATCAACCAAACTATATATGTGCCGCTCCACATACAAATTAACAACTTAAACGGTACGTACGTATAGTGGTCAAATATGAATGTAGAGATCATTCAAAGATCTGATCAACAAAATAGATACATCCAAATTTAATCTCCCATCCGTGGAACATCAATGCAAACTGGTGGATATATTAATTAATTAGGATCGTAATTCGTCCTGGTGCAGCGTCCGTTCTAAAAAATAATATGGTGTGCATGCAATTTGGAAGGAATCTACTGCAGGCAGGCTTGTATCGCAACAATGCAAGCAGAGCAACAATTCTGTGTCGCTTTGCTCACACATCAGATATGTCACGTCGTTTCTTAGGGCGTCTCATAAACACACCTACATATATGTCAGAGATGCGCATGCAGCACTGTGTGCCGATCATATGTATATATGTAGCATTATTTGTCAGACATGAGAGAATAACTGTGTCATCGTATGCAACAATAATGGGAGGAAAGGCACAAACTTGGCCGATGCTTGGGCCAACCCGTCGCTCGTTGAGTACTTTCAGGACGCATGTCAGCAGCCAGGCTGCTACAGCACACAGTATTGCAATACTGTAGCCCTAATGGACTGGCTTGCACTGTCCATGATTTCTACTGTGCGTGCGTATATAGATGACAGTATATATGTAGTACACTGTGCATGCGATTGAAAAACTAATTATGTTGTGTGTGTGTGTGTGATGCATGCATGCATGTGTATTATGTGTGTATATATGTACGAACAGCGCCAAAAGTGGCAGTGGAATGTGCAGAACCAGCATGCTTCCAAGCACGGTTATCCAGTGCATGTAGCAGACTTGCTAACAGATGGGATGCGTGCTTCCTCCGGTCAAAAAAATATTTAAAGTTCGAGACATATAATGATCAAAGTTTTAAAACCTGGGTTATGAATATCGTTTAAAATATCTATATTGTTATTTGCACTACTAAGAACTGGTATTAGATACCAGCTCATTAGTACCAGTTAAGCACACACACTAGGGCTGATAGTCACATCAGTCCCTATTCAATGGCACCGGGGCCATACAATATCGGTTAGAGGCACATACTAACATGCTCACAGTAGTACTGGTTCGTATCACAAACCATGCATACTAATGAGCCTTATGATAGTCGATCGGGTGCAGACCAGTTGGCACAGAGGCTCAATCCCGATTTGCCTGTACTAGTTCGGACCAGAACTATTGTGTCGCTCCCCATCACTTGGTAATCTAGGTATATATATTTGGTTCGTCATTTCGATAAGGAGACATATATTGTATATTTGAATAATGAGACATATACTGTTCCTGTAGATTCAATGCGTCCCATGTAAGGCTAATGTACTGTACAGATATAGCTAGATGATAATTCCCAAGCTAAAGAACAATGAAAGGAGAGTCTTGATTTGGTGACTACCAATACCAGTTTCTGTGTTGATTCCTGACTCACTTAAAGTTCGTAAGATTTGCTTATTCTCACACTTAATGAATGCTGTGTACTTGGGACAAGCACCAGGGCCTCGTTATTTTCAGCGTATTGTTAAGTTGATGTATTATGTAGCAAACTTGAGAGCCTTTAAAAAAGTCTAAAGATTCTAGAAAAATTAAAAAATAGTTTTAGAATCTTTTAAAGGACTACTAAAAGACATGAAAAAATCGTTACAAATTATTACAACTTATATAGATTATATAAAAATAACAAAATTTGCTACACTAATACGTAATGACACTTAACACCGAAAAGAACAGGGCATAAGCTAGGCTGCAGTAGGTTCGTGCATCAGGGTGTTAGAGCTAGGGGGAAGCATATAAGACAACACACCGACTAGTCCATTAATTAGACTAGCTACTTAAGCTTATGCGCTAGCTAGCATATATCTTGTGAATCATCAATGGTTAGTATAAGTTAATTAAACAGGGGCCGGCTGTCTCCCCAACCCCCCATTTTCTGTGGATCCTCCCCTTGTGGGACCTCGCTGCACGGCCATGTCTCGCGTGGGTGTGATCTTCGTGTTGGTTCTAACCAGCTCTCATTGCATTGTGTTTTCAGGGTGAGGGTGCTTGGGTGAAAACCTTACTTGGCTTTCATGCTTAGGCCGACGCTGACAACGCCTTTTTGGTGCCGTTATTCTTCTTAGAGGCATCGTAAGGGAACACTGTGACCTCCAGAATCTCTCCGGGTGAAAACCTTGATTTGGTCGCCGTCGGTCGATGGCGGTGATTTTGGTCACCGTTGACTTGTTGAAGGCATCACTCTGCTTCCTCATGCGCTAGCTAGTGTTCCTTGTTGTCGGGTTGGTGTTGTTGTGGCATGGTCTATCCGCTTTCAGCACCATTGTGTTCGAAGGACTGTCGTGGTTTGTAGTAGCCACCCTATTGTCATGTGTTTGGCCGGCTTTAGGCCAATGTGACATGCAAGGTGCCAATGTTCACATTGTGTTGACTCATGGTGCTTTGCACCGAGCTATTGTTTTTCTTTCTTTCTCTATATTTTACTCATTTGAATGATGACAGTGCTCCTGTCTTTGGTTCAAAAAAAATGGTTAGTATAGAACCTACCATATGCGGTGACCTAGCTCTTACATGTATAAAACAATTTAAGTTGTTCGAATAGTATATAATGCGGAAGCATCCCTATATAAAAACTCACATACCTCCAAAAAACGCACATGCAAGCAATTTCTTAATCCACAAGATTAAAGAAGAAAACACCTTGACCTTCACTTTCACATGAAGAGCCCACCTGTCCCAGCAATTCCCCACAAGCTCCCCCAAAGCGAGGTCCCTTGATCTTGCCAAATGTATTGTGGTCCCAAATGTGTTCCTCCTCCCCAGCTCCAGGTTAAATGTAATACCAAAAAGCTACATCTGCATTGTTCTGCACTCCATTTCCTTAATTTCTACGTATGGTTGGTGTGTGTGTGTGTGTGTAATATATTATATGTATGTATGTGAGCTTAGATATGAGCATATATACGTCTGATTGATTAATTTGAAGAAGGAAGAGTAAAAATACTTCTTCCATACTTCTATTCATAATTCATAATTATTATATATATTGGCCAAATACACATATTAACAGTGTTGCAATATTGAGCATGCATATGAACACATGTTTATTGAAAAATAATGGAAGAAGATGCATGTAAATGAGATCAAACATAAGAAAAGGCATAATTGTCAATTACACAAACATGTAAGCAAAAGAAAACAATTATTTGGAATGTAATTTTTACGTACACATATTTTTCTCACCTGATAATGAGTTTGTTAAATGAAATAGAGGATGCATTTCCCTATTTATTGTATATGTGAGTCATGAGGAAATATAGGAAATAGGATATTTTAATACGCATCCAAACTATTTGAGCCCATTTAACTTTATCGAAGACCCATTTTTAAGATATAGTACATTTTGGATCGTACATATTTGATCCAGATCTAGTAATCTCTTTTATATATGTATATCTTGGGGGTATATATGAGCTCAAGGAAGCATGTGTTTAATTAGCTTGGTAGATTAGTTCACCATGCATTAAAATTCAGGCAGTTGCTGAGAGAACATTTCTCCCCTCTCTACGTAAAGCAGACCATCAAATTCAAACAAACAAGTACACTGTGCCCTCTTAGTGCCCTAATTATCACATTAGCCAATGAAAGACACAGGAATGTTCTCTCTCTCCCTCTCTCCCCTATAAGTACACAGGACTATCCATTATGCCCCCCACACTCCTATGTTTGGACTTGTGTCACTCTCCCCTTGGCTTTCCTTCCAGCAATCCTTTGTCCCTTTCCACAACATTGTCCCTTGCCGGCTTTGACCGCCACGTCCATGGACCGCCACGGCCAAGCTCCGATCCACCGAGGCTGCGGCGGGGGCGCCGGCGAGGGCGGCGAGCCGGCGAGGTCGCGGTGGGCGCCGAAGCCGGAGCAGATCCTGATACTGGAGTCCATCTTCAACAGCGGCATGGTGAACCCGGCCAAGGACGAGACGGCGCGCATCCGCCGCCTCCTCGAGCGCTTCGGCGCCGTCCGCGACGCCAACGTCTTCTACTGGTTCCAGAACCGCCGTTCCCGCTCCCGCCGCCGCGCCCGCCAGCTCCAGCAGGCGTGCGCCGCCGGCGCTCAGCTCCCAGCCGCCGGCGCTGGCCACCATGACCTCGGCCAGCTGTACGGCGCCGGCGGCGTGCCCACGGCCGACGAGCCCGTGCCATCCGCCGCCGTGGCCACCCACTTCTTGGCGGACGATGCCGACGGCGGCGACGACCTCTTCGCCATCTCCCGACAGATGAGCCTCATGGCACGCGGTGCCGACCACCGCCATTACAGCTGCGCGGCCACCGACTCCTCGCAGCTGACCTACCAACCAGCTGGTAATTAGTACTTGTACATCGCATGTGAAATCTCATAGCATGTAGCCCATCCAAATGTGCTCATTGATGATCATATGTATGTGCTTTGCTTAATTACTCATGGTGTTGAGATGGGCATTTCAGGAACGATCCAGGTGTTCATCAATGGCGCGGCGTACGAGGTGCCCAGCACCGCCGGCGCATTGGACTTGGCAGGCACGTTTGGGCGTGACGCGATGCTGGTGCACTCCTCCGGCGAGGTCCTCCCGGTGAACGAGCACGGCGTCCTCATGAAGAGCTTGCAGATGGGGGAGTGCTATTACCTGGTTGGTTCATTAGTTTGTTTCGTTTTTTATTAATGAAAATTAATTAGCAAGCTCTAGTTTCTCTGTTCTTAGTTTAGAATCAATGTAATTAATTGTTCACTTACGTACGTTTTTGTAGGTTGCTAGAGCAATCTAATCAGCTGGATCTGGGCATGCTGAAGATTCAATATATTTATGTGTGCTATATATATAAGCATGCATATATATATGCTTCATTAAGGATTATCTTAGAGCATATCAATGTGTTCACTAATGTCGCTGTTCTCTCCATCGATGTATATTATTATCAGAATGCATCGTCCCCTTGAGAGTTCCTTTCAATGTGGAGATGTTGTAGCTTAATTACTTGTGGAACGAGTTTGCAGGATAATTTTTCTAACGTGCACTTGTCTTTTTTCTGCATTGCGGTTTTGTATGATTTAATTCTCAGGTATATGTTTGCACATACCATGATTGTTTATTGGTGATAATCGGCCAAATCAGTAACCCCAGAACAAACTCAATCCAGCTTTGAAATTCCAATTTTGAATCAATTGTATGTAAATTTTGTCCAAACAGTTCATCAAAAAAATAATTTGTGACTGATAATCTCTGATAATTTTTTGAATCCCGATTTTTTAAAAAAATTATCATCCAGTGATTGTGGCTTGATTGTTTTTACCTTATCCTTGGTGAAATTCACACATGGATTATTAAATCCCTGGCATATAAATAAATACTATATGCTGGAGATTCAGTGCCTGGACTCATATATATACAAGGATCTGTGTCTAGACTATAGATGTGAAATGTTACTTTCTATATTATAGCTCCGTCCGTTTGGAAATATATGAAGCATGTAATTTTGAATCATTTTATTTAGAATATAATGTTTATGTTGTTTTAATGGTGGTGTTTCCTACTGTAATTCTATTCATTCTCTCCTAAATATTTGCAACTATTCGGCAGCACCCACACATAAAGGGTTCTGTCGTTTTCACAAACTTAATTATAAGTAGCTGTCAGATCTGAAGTTCATGATCTATTAAGAAATTAATAAGTCTTATCCCAAAACAAGATCACCTAATCTTAAGCGGAAATAAATTATTAGTCGGTGTTCATTGAAGCCATTAGTGTTGCGCTGTTAATTCGACGGTGACAAACCTATGGGTGACGACGTCCCTACAGGCGCCACCTGCACAGTCTAGACACTGCCATTTGAGTCTCTTGTAGAGCGATTAGGATTGGCGAGTTTTTCTAGGGTGAGGGTACCATATGAGAGATCGACACCTCTCACATGGCCAGACTCCCCTATAAGTGAGACTAGGGGGCAGGTCCAATGGGTGAAAAATGTCTCCAATCATGGCATGTTGATTAGGGTGTAAATCAGGAAACCCGCGTGGAGCCGTTTAGGTAATAGGCGTGATAGGGGATGAGTTTTGGAAAGTTTGGTGGGATTATCCCCTTGACAGCCTGAGATCAACCAACAATCTCCCTCTTGATCGAAAGGCTATCATGATGCATTCATGCTTAGTAAGCAGCAGTTTAGAGCAATGTGTTACAATAGCCAAGGAAAATACCATTGAAACTCCGGTACCCATAGTCTACCATCCCACTTTGATAGAACACTAGCTTAGTCTTAATGGGTGTTAACTGATTATTGTGCCCGTATGTCTAGGATCATTATTCAAAAACTTTGCCTTAAACCCATGCCAGCAACATGTTTTTTAAATAAGTTGGGAGGTAAGCCTTTGTTGAGCGGATCCGCGAGCATTGACTTAGTACTAATATCCTCAATGTTAATAGACTGATCCTAGATTCTATCTTTCACAATATGATACTTGATGTCAATGTGTTTGATAGCATCACTTAACTTGTTGTCACTTGATCAGTAGAAAACTGCAACTTTACTATCACGGTATACAATTAATGAGTGTCTAGCAATGCTATCATTGCTAGGGAAGCGGGTTTAGTCTCGGTTGCCAAACCGGAACAGCCCATCCGAGACTAAAGGTCACAGGCCAACCAGGACTAAAGCCTTCCCCACGTGTAGAAAATATCTAAAAAAATATGGCGAATCCAAGACTCGAACCTAGAACCTCTTGTCACCATGGGACTCTCCATTCACCCTTCTAACCAACCCACCCATCCATGCGTATTTAATATACTAGGATATGCATTCCGTTTGAAGTATGCTGGAACGAGGCTTCAGTACCGGTTTGTAACACGAACCGGACTAAAGGCCTACCTTTAGTCCAGATTCGTAACACGACCCGAGACTAATGTGTGCCCGTACAAGCTTGCCTCTACCCGCCTGCCAAAGGGCATATCAGTCCCGTTCGTATCACGAACTGGGACTAATGTGAGCGATGAACCGGGACTGAAGCCTTCGACCCATGAACCGGGACTAATGCCACCATCAGTCCCTGTTTATGTTTAACCAGAATTGATATGCTGGTATGGAAGGTTAATTCTCTAATACTGTGTCCACCACTCATAGTCCCGTGATAAAATTCTTAAGCCATACGGCCTGCCCAGTTTCTTCATAACATGCCACAAATTTTTGCTTGCATCGTCGACGATGCAGTCAAAGATTGTTTTGAGCTTTTCCACGAAATTGCTCCTCCTGCGAGGGTGAAGACATAGCCTGATGTGGATTTCTCAGGGTCCACAAACTCGCAAAATCAGCGTTTGAATAACCCAAAACATCAAGGACATCAATTTTTTTTTATATGTGAACATTTAATGTTTAGTGCTATGCAAATAACACAAAACCTTATTAATTAATAGCATTCCAGTGGTCTAATCCTGGACTGAACTGGAATCTGCCAAGCATCCCAATAACAAATGCCAAGTCTGGACGCGTATAGACTAGATCGTGCATTAGGCTTCCAATAGTAGAAGCATAAAGAATCATTTTCATCTGATTTGATTCTAATTGATTCCTTGGGCTTTGGAATAATCCAAATTTATCGCCCTTCACAATTGGAGCAGGCATGGCAGAAGAGAACTTACTCATATTATTTCTTTCAAGTACTCTGTCAATGTATGATTTCTGAGATAACCTTAGCACTCCTTTAGACCTATCTCGGTGTATCTTAATGCCCAAAACATAAGAGGCTTCACCAAGATCCTCCATATAAAATTTAGAGTACAAAAATTCTTTAGTCTCATGCAACATGTTCTTATCCCTGCTTGCTAATAGAATATCACCTACATAGAGTACCAAGATGATAAATTTTCCACCTTTAATATTAATGTATATGCAATTATCCACCTCATTTCCCTTGAATCCAAATTTTACAATTATTTTATGAAACTTAAGATATCATTGTCTCCACACTTGCTTAAGTCCATAGATGGATTTTAAAAGTTCATGTACACAATCCTTGTTGTTTACGACAAAACCTTCATGTTGCGCCATATATAAACTTGTTCATGCATGTCACCATTGAGAAATGCAGTCTTCACATCCATTTGATCAGCTCTAGATCGTAATGAGCAACCAATGCCATGACAATTCTAAATGATTCTTTATTTGAGACAGGAGAAAAGGTTTCAGTTTAAAATAATTCTGAATGATTCTTTCTTTGAGACAAGAGAAAAGGTTTCAGTTTAATCAATCCCCTCTCTGTGTGTAAAACCTTTTGCTGCAAGTCTCGCCTTGAATCTTTCGATATTCCCTTAGAGTCATGCTTAGTTTTCTAGAGCCATTTACAACCCACTTTTTGACTCCTCCGGGTACTTCTACTAAATTCCATACTTTATTAGAGCTCTTAGACTTTAATTCATCTTCCATGGCCTCGAGCCATTTGAGTGAATGTTCGCTCATCATAGCTTCTTTAAATGAGGTGAGGTTGTCTACCTTTCCAATGTCTTCCCCTAGGAAGGTTTCATAATAATTTGTGATGGCAAACCTTTTTGCCCACTATGATCTTCTATGTGGCTCATCAGGGATCAGTGGTTGTTGTGGAGGCTATAGAGATACCTCTTCAATTGGTACCATGAGAGATTCTTGAGGTTCATTAAGTTATTGAGACACTAGATGCAGCTCTAGAATTTTCAGCTGGAGGTACTACAACCTACGGCAACATACGCTTGAGGAATAGGAAAGTCACACTCTTGAATCATCGATGTCATGATCTTCGGTATTTCTACCGAATCATTGTGGTTGTATGCTAGTCCCAAAAAAATATAGCTAGTCATAGAAAAAAGTTAAATTGGATATCATCACAACATAATTAACTAATAAAGTACCAAGTTTACATTAAATATTATTCAAGTTACAAAGACAATATGGTCTAGTATTGAATAATAAACAGAAACATAAATTAGAGTAGCAGTGGAAGAGCATGATGATATCTAATGGGTAAAAAGCATACATGCCACTGTATAGTCACCTTTGTACAGGAATGTCATTGTAGAGTCCTTTATATTAGAGACGCCATTATAAATAGAAGAAACATGCATAGATGTCATTATTCTGTCGGCTGCGGGATTTATACCAAATAGAAACAGTAATACGGTATGAAATACGATTTGATGAGCGGGGCCCACATGTCATAGCTCTCCTCTTCTTCTTCCTCCTCCCTCTCTCTCTCTCTCTCTCTCTCTCTCTCTCTCTCTCTCTCGTCGAGCTCTCCTCCGACTCTCCACCAAGCTCTCTTCGGCAAGCTCTGCCCTGACGTCCCCACCAGTCGTCGGTGGAGTCGCGCTGCCCTGCCTTTGCTCTGGCTCACACACTACGCTTGCCGTCGACGTCGCCTGCCACCGTACGCTTGGAGGAGGAGGAGAGGCGGTCTGGAGAGTACGTTCCTTGCCCTCGGCGCAACGAGCTCCTTGGGACGGCGACGGCGAGCTCGAGGAGGGCGGTCGCGGCGACGGTGAGCTCCTCTTGGACGGCCGTGTGACCTCTTCTTCTTCCTTCTCCCCAGTGACCTCCAGCAACAACCTCCCTGGTGACCTCCAGCGGCGACAACGTGCTTGGATGGTAATGACATGCGGAAGGAAGGCCACGGCGACGACACAAGAGAAGGCGGATGTTGACGGTCAATTTTGACAACTTTTCATATACTTCCGACCGTCAACATAGCTCCCAAATGAAGGAACATGGACTAAAAATGTGCAAATTAACAAAGTTCCAAAAGTTTTGGTAAGTTTGTGTCTCCAGGTACCTACTGAGCAAAAATGGAGACCATCCAGCACTTGGTCCAAGCCGGGGTTGCCCTCTCTCCAAGTATTCCAAAAGCACAAAAGGAGGCCATACCAAACCGTTCACATCAAGCCGTTTTGATACTAGGGATGACATTGCATTGGAGAGGATCACTTGGCTCTCAACTAACTCAATTGTACCGACCTCAACCTCAACTGCCAAAACCCTTTGGATCCACTTCAGATTCTCCTTCGGCTAGGGAGAAGAAGACATGTGTCCCTACACGTGGCACACCCTTACTCGCTGCGGTTGGCTATAAAAGGAGCCCCTCTCCTCATTTGCAAGGCACAGAGAAGTGCGGGAAGAACAAAAAGCAGCGTTACGCTGCCCATTTATCAAGTAGAGTAGGTCAGAGAGTAGAGTTAGTGCTGAGGAGAAGCCGGCGTGTCGGCATCCCTCCACTAGAGCTCCGGAGCCGAACTCGGGTGTGAGTTCTGCTTCGTCTTCTATCAGTAACACTTAGTCCCATCCTTTATTTATAAAGCAAGTTTATTTCATATACATTGTCTTTGTTGGTATTAGGCTCGTGCTAGACCTTTATTGCTAAATCTTTGTGCTTGGGTGACACAATAGATATTAGTGCTGGGTTTAGTGGGAGTGCGTATCAAGTGATGTCCTGGTACGTAGTACTGGTAGGAATAGACGTGGTGTCTAGACTAGTTAGTACTCGGTAGACACCTGATTCAACGACTGAGCGGTAGGTAGTAGGTGGTGACAGCCCTGCTATCCGCGCGACAGTTTGTGAAATCTGCCCCATTAGTCTCAGCCTAGTCGAGCCCAATCGGGGGTGATCATAACCATTCGGTATTTTTAACTGATAGCTGGTGGTAGTGAATCGGCCGAGCTCCGATACAGAGTAGCAATTGTGTGTGGATTATCCTTATACTCTTGACTAGTGTAAACTCTTAGTAGAACCTCTCGACCCAAAATATCTTACCCTACTTTCGTCATTCCACCATATCCATCAAGCCAAGTCAAGACTAGAAACTAGACTCTTCTCGTTTTTCTTAGGAAATTGATACCTTTGAAATACTCCGAGGTGAAAGCTACTTTGATATCCGTGCGCTTGCGGATTAATTCTAATAGGCTTAAGAATCGCCAACAGCGGACAAAGGAGATGAATCGTGGACGTTCGGTGCCAGATCTAGAGGAGAGAGGGGATGGCGGGACATGTTAGGGAGTAGGCATCAGCGCGAGTACGGGGACGGCGGCGGCGAGGTGAAGGTGCCGGCGGCGGCGGCGAGGTGAGGGGATCGGCGTTGGCGTTGTGAGGGAGACGGTCGGGCGGCGCAGAGAATGACGCTGGAGAGAAAGAGGGATGAGTAGAGAGGGGGAGGAAGGAAGAAGAGGAGAGATGGAGAGGGAGAAGATGAATAGAAGAGAGTATGACATGTGGGTCCCAAATGTTCGACCGTATTTCATACCGTATTTCTCTATGTATTTCATCAAAAACTCTCTCTCAGCCATCATAATGGCATCTATGTATGTTTTTCCTGTTTATAATGGCGTCTAGGATTGGACTCAACGGTGGAATTTATGTTCAACGATGACTCTACAATGGCATGTGTGCTTTTTACCCAAAAAAACCAATCGACCTACAAAGAATACATAGTTAGTAGTCCTCGTCACCTTGGATAGGACCATCCTAATCCAAAACTAGAGTTGAAACTTCGCTTGAATCAAACTATCAATGGTTGATATAATGAGTACATGGCTACCTAGCAGGCAGTCACTAATATTAATGCATATTACAAATGGTGGGATGGTTGTTTTGCTAAAAACAGTTCCTTCAATTTGTTGTAATGGCATTATTATTTAGTTGAACACGAGGTAAACACCCCCTAATGACACGGGCTTATCTAAAGGAGGCCCAAACGTCTCAACTGACACTCCCTACCTCAGACAACATGAGCGTAGCCAAAGAACAGCTAATCGGCTCAATAGGCACTCTCTGCCTAAAACAACACGAGCTTAACCAAAGGACTGCTAATCGGTTCAACACACACTCCCTGCCTACCTAGCCCGGCCATTAGATTTATTTATTAACTACGATGAGACTGCCATGTGAAAACATTCCACCTCGTCAATAACGATGGACACGATTACCATGAAAATTTTAACTCCATAGAGTGTGTACACGTTCCCCACAAGTCTTGTCTCATCTCGAAGAAAGAAACAACACAAAACCGTTCACTTGTTACGCCTAGTGCTTCATGCACCATATCGTTTGGTTTCTCGCCAAATTCGGTATACTTCAACCAGGATGGCTACATTGTGCAATCAACACTCGGCCATACCATGGTAGCAAACCGAAAAAAGGTCGGTCCCCATTGAAGCCACTTGGATCGATGATTACTCGTCACACATCCCTTTAGCCTATGAGTACATGGTTATATAAGTTTCACAAGCTAGTAAGTTATGGCCGGAAGGCACAAGTGGTTGTACGTACTGTTTAGTTTGGGTTGCTAGTCCCAAGTGTAAGGTCCTTAGATGAGGAGACTTCCATAACCAGCCACAGGCGCGGATTTCGTATCTTCTAGGTCTCCTCAATTGAACACACACACACTACGTTGATTTTAGTTCATTAATCCTAAATCAACACCACGAAGCAAAAGCTTCACAATGAATCATTATTTTATGAGTGAGACATATCATTTACCAACCCAAAAGCATTACTAAGCATCTATTGAAGGATTGACTAAGGAAATTAATAACAGGGCAATCAATGGTGGGCAAGTCACGTTAATGAAAGACTAACATGATAATAGGATGGACAAAGGCTGACATATGATGAAAAATTATGCATGCAATAAGTAATAACAATAAAATTAAAGATTTAGGAAGTTCAGAATTCAATATTGTCGGCGTGTTTCAGCCGGTAGTTTTTTCCGGGAACTAATCCGGTATTCGGCAGTGGGGGTTTGCGTAGTTAGATCGCCTCTCCTTTCCTCACCCATGGACGAACTAAGCAAGAAGACTCAAGGACACTCAGAGATTACCCAGGTTCAGGCCCCCAGAATGGGTAACAACCCTAGTCCTTCTTGAGTTCTTGCTACTTTATGTCTGCTATTCAACTCCAGGCCCCCTGACAGACACCCTCCCCAACCCTTATATACTTGTGGGTTGGCTTGGGTAAAAGGAAAGGGAAAATACATCTATTGGCCCGGTCACTTTAACCCTCATAACTCCCGGTATCTTAGTCCGCACAGCCATCCCACTTGCTCTAACAGAGGGACAAGATGGATGGGACACAGCAGACCACCTATCCCGAGCGTCCCGCTGTTGTGTCATAGCCTATGCGGTCGAAGTGGCTACAGTGCAGCTGACGCCATGAGCAAGACGGGGAAACCATGCCGTCATACGCCTCATGCACCTTGTCAGGCCTGTTCCATCGCATTCAATGGCCTGGAGTTGGTGTATTTCAGAAAAATCCATAGCAAGGAAGCTTCTCTACACCTTCGTCTTGTATCCCTGACAGTGGGGCCTATGCGCCCTCCGTTCCACATGCGCGGGCGCCTGTTTTCCTGCTTGCCGAGCCACCACACGTCTTATTCTCCCGGCGATTGGGGCCTGATCGCCCTACTGCTCGCCGAGCTGCCATGCGTCCTTGTCGCCCGACGCCCGGGGCCTAATCACCCACCTGCTCATCGAGGTGCCAAGCGTCATAGTTATCACCCAATGGCAAGGTCGGTGCACCCTCACGTTTAAGTTGGAGAACTTAAGCTTCGCACCTTCTCCTTCTTCCACGGGTCCCACCTGACAGAGGTGGAGAGGGCACCTTGATGTCTTACAACCGACATTAGCCCCCGGGACCACTCTGGAACACTGGTCTACCTTTTTTGCAGAGCCCGAAACGACTCCTTCCTAAAAACCATCATGGTCCAAGGCGGGACCCATCACTTTCGCAGAGAAACGGTGCGCGCCCTCTCCAACTCCCCTCTGCGACTCCTTGGCAACCGCCGCCACGTGTGGAGGACAAGGGCGGCTGTTGGCAGTGGTTAAAGTCCAATTTCATATGCCGACATACGCCAATTATCCGGTTATTTGGGGGAAAATACATGTTATACATGCATTTTATTTAAACTAATAAATTTCCTTGTTTTGGTGAGTTTTTGTCCTCAGGAATAAAGTGGGGGGCAAATGGAGCTGAACTGGGCAACCAGGCCTGTCGGCTGACCCACCCTAGGTTGACCGGCCAGCCTTCTTGCCCAATCTAGCTCTGTTTCCAACCCAAGCGCCAAGAAACCAACCAAGGAGTAATCCCAAGCGTCCATGCACGTCAGTTTGATCGAATAATTGTGGTTACTTCACACTTCGATCACTTGGCTCACAAGAAAGTCAGTTTCACCAGCTCTAACCGTCAAAATCGACGTGGGGAGTTAACATACACCATGGAGGAAGCATCCCAGGCGAAAACGAGTGCTTGGATCAACCGAAGGTGGGTCGGCCGACCCCCGTAGGCCGGCCGACCCCTTTGGATCCCCTCTCGGATTCCCCTTCAGCTGATGTGGAGGTAACAGTTGTCGCATGGCGTGGAAGCTCCTCATTGGCTACGGATGGCTATAAAAGGACCCCCTCACCTCACTTGTAATACACAACACACTACAACACTTCCAATTCATTTGGAGGCACACTTCACTTGTTAGAGTAGTTAGTTTGGGAGTTAGAGTTGAGTCGAGCCGAAGCTCGGAGTTTCGAAATCGTCTTCGGGAATTCGTGTAATATCACTTGTATCCTTTCCCTTTAGTAAGACTTTGCTTTTATAATATAAGTGCCTTTCATTATCTGAGCTGATCATATTCACATTAAGTGGGAAGTTTGAATTATTAGAGCAGCTGATTCAGTTCACTTGGTTCCGAGTCTAGGTTCATTCTCATATGTTTAGAAAAGCCTAAGTATTAGACTTGGATTGCCATCCTAGGATCTGGGGAGGAGTGATTGGATTTAGTAGCAGACGTGGTGTCCAAGACTATCTCTAACTTGGTTTACACCATGGTTTTAAATAGCGGGCTATGGCAAATAGCGGCAACTTTTTTTGAAAGGCTATAAGGCTATAGCGGAGCTATGGCCGATAGTGTTTTTTATAAAAAAAAAAAACCATGCAAAAGTAGTTAAATATGAGTAATTGGTGAAAAAAAAATGGTAACCAAGATATTTGATGAACTCATGATCACAAATATGTTTCTAGGTAGCAAGGCTCCACTTAAGTAACATACTGTGATACTAACATTACGACATGATTCATGAAATTCAATTAGGGTTTCACAATTTGGGCTTAGCGGATAGCGGCGCTTAGCGGATAGCGGCGTTTAGCGGAGCTAAATCACACTTTAGCGGCCATAGCTGCCAAAGCGGCAAAAATGGGCATAGCCTAGCGTTCTCTCTTTCCAGCCGCTATAGCGCCGCTATAGCCCGCTATTTAAATGCATGGTTTACACCCATTCCATCGTACTTTGTGTTGGGTGGTGACAGCCCTATCCATCCAAGATTTATCTCACGCGTAATCCACTACGTTAGGAATTGAACCAGTAGGGCCCAATCGCGGGCGGTCATAACCATTCGATGTTCTTAACTGATAGCGGGTGGTAGTGAATCGGCCGAGCTCATATCTGCTAGCTCAACCTGATAATCGATTGCACTATTAAGAAACTTTACACTCTTCTCGTTGTACTCCCAACTATCTGCCTAACTTATTCTATTATATCCTTGTTTGTGTGTATGTCACCGGTCCTATTTTATTTACCCTTACCCCTGTTAACTAGCTGGCTGGGATCTTAAATAATATAGATAATTAGAATTATTTTTCTCCCTCGTTCCCTAAGGATTTGATACCTTGTAATACTCTTGGGTAAAAACTACAAGCGATATCCGACAGCTAGCGGATTAGTTTTAAGAAAGTAAGAATCACCCACAGCGGCGTGGAGATCGTGGGTAGGCACCATTAATTATCACTTTCCTGCTCGCAACGGATCTGCTCGTTGCTTTTCTGGGGGACTGGACCGTCACGTCCCACAGGACATCCGAACCACCTCGGCTCCCACTATATATAGGCACTGATGTCACCATGACTTGGGCTTCCTCACTTGCCATATTGCCATCTTTGCCACTAAGCTTTGGCCTCCATCTCTACACTTTCTTCCCCCGAGGACAATCTCTCCGTCCAGCTTGGCACCGTCGTGCCGGTGCCTCGCACCGGGAGAAATCGTCTCCATCATCTGGCCGATGATGGCGAGCTTGGTCCCTCCATATTCCGATTTCTTCCTCGTCATCCTTCACTTCTGCAGCATCCACCGGATCCACCTTACCCCCAACTCTGTCTTGATCCTCTTCGCCTTCGCCTACCTTTGCGAAATGTTCGTGGGGGTGGCACTGAATCTTTCTCGCTTCCGCCACTTCTACACCCTCTGTGCCACCAATGACGCTGGCGTGGCGGGTAGCTGCCATTTCTGCCTTCGGGACGGCTCTGACAACCACTACATCCCTTTTTCGATGAAGTCTAGCTGGAGGGGCTGACGGAGCGAGTGGCTGTACGCCGCTGATGACACCAATCTCAACAAGCTACAGCTGCCCACAGGACCGACGGAGGTCTCCGACAGTTGGAGCTCTCCTACCGAAGAGACAGTTGAGTTGCGGGCCATGGCGCTCTGCATCGACCAGCTCCACAACGCCGGGCTGACCAGAGCCCAGATCGTTGCGGACTCCTAGTGCACCGGATCAGCCCCCTATGCCGCCGCAAGCGCATCGCCTAGCAATACACGGGCGACGATAACATCACCCGCACGCACCCCGGCCGTAAGTTTCAAATCTTGATCTGCTTGGCGCTTGTTGCCATCTTCTATTTTGTACTCTTCTTTTTTCACTGATAGGCACCGGAAATCTGAGCAGGGACGCCCTTCGGGAGTGGCCGTGGCGCCGCCCCACGGACCCCTAGTGATTCGGGACCAACCTACCCCACAGACCGTGTCGCCGGGAAGAGGCCGGTCACAAGCGACGATTTGGATCCCAAGAGGCCCCCCATCGAGTCCGCACTCCCTTGCCTCGCCACGCCACCGCACACGACGGGAAGGGTATCTTCAGATAACTCTTCGCCGGCGCCCGCAACGGCGGTGCCTACGCCGCCCGCCGCCAGTCGCATTGTTATCGTGTAGACCATGGCGATGTTCGGCGGCCAGAGACTGCCTGCCCGATCCTTCAGCTACAGGGCTCCTTCCGTTCCATAAGTTGTTCCTCCTCCTGAAGTTTTTCCTTTTCGTGCTTTTTTCGCTTCTCCATCCTGGCACGCCTTTCCGATGCATTCAGGACCATCGTTTCCGCTGCTCCGACCGCTGAGCCCCCACGCCCATAAGGCGGGACAGCCGCGATGAGTCGGACCACACCATCGCCGGCGCAAGGCTTGAGTCGGGAACTCTTGCAGGCTGCCCGCCAAGCGGCCCAAAATGCCTAGGAGGCGGCGACGTTGTGGGAGGAGCTGGTGCGGGAGAAAGGCAAGGTCCAAGCGGCCGAGGCAAAAAGCGAAACAGGCTGAGGAGGAGAGCGTCGTGGAATCAAGGAAATTCCTCCGGACTCTCAACAACCTCGTCGCCTTGCTCCGCCTTGCCTACCGCTGCATGGCCCAGAGCCTGCGGCCGCTTGGCATGGATCTGAGGGAGCCGGTAGAGCCCTTGGCCGCACAGTAGGCACTTGGAATGACATACGTGGCCGATGCATGGACGGCCTCCCTGCCGCCCTGACGGAGCGCTCCGCGCACGACGGGATCCTTGCCATCACCGCCGCCACAGACTACATGTTGGCCTGCTTCATCAGCAGCGACGCCACTTTCAACCCCTGGCCACCGTGGCTAGGATTGTGGGAGACATGGACCAGGCGCGCGAGCGTGTGCAGGCGCATGCGGCCCAAGTCATGAAGATGGATCCTCCTTCTCCTGCTGCTTCCGCCGAAGAAGAAGACGAAGGCGGCGACGCTGGGGAGATCCAAGTCTTGGACGAGGAGTGAGGACGTCGCCGGCCCTCCACCTAACTTTTCTTGGTTTTCTTTTTTTTTCTTTTTTGTTCCTCTACAAAGTTGCTTCTAGCTGTATAAACCTTTCTTTTTGTCATTGGTGCCGGCCTAGTTTCCTATGGACGACAGGATAGGCTAATCACGTTCCCGTGGTCCTTGGTTTCCTAAGGACAATAGGATAGGCTGATCACGCTCCCGCGATCACAACCTGACAAAGCTCCTAGGCACTTAGCCTCTCACGGTCTTCTCATGCACCCAAAAAACCAAACCACCACTCCGAACGTGAGCAACGATCACACCAGTGGTCAAATCACACTTCCAAGAAAACCAAGACAGAAACACCCAAGCTAAGCACGTTGCCGTGATGTTCTCAGCGAACCTGTACCAAGTTATCGCTTTCCTATCACCACTCCAGTCTATACACTTGCAACATCTTTGGGTTAGCCCACAACGCCGCGTGGTAAAGGCGGTAGATCTTTAGGGGTGGTCATAGGCCAACAGTGCCCGTGGTGGCACAGGGTGCCCTGCCTGCACTGGGTACCATGCCAAACACGCCCCCTAATCTCCCTTCGCTGCCCGATGCGACGTTGGGTGCCTACTCTTTGCCGCCAAGGGATTATTAGGTTACAAGTACCCACGACAACCTTACAGAGCTGACATTGTCAACATCCAGACACAACTTGGTGTGGAGAAACAGCCACAGGGATAGCTTAAAGATTCGAACACAAGGACTATATCGATAGCCCCCGACTAGTCAGGGGGTAATCAGGATTTGCCCCTAACTAGTCTAACGAACCACAAAAGACTTACACTTTTTAAGGGTAAAACTTGCGGAGTTACTCTATGTTCCATGAATTGGAGAGCTCCCTCCCATCCTCCATAGTCAACTTGACCGACCCAAGACAAGAAACTGAGATCCTTTTGAAAGTGCCCTCCCATTGGTCAGGTAGCTTGTTGCGACATGCCTGCACCTGAACTTTCCGCAGGATGAGGTTGCCTGCCAGTGTCCTCTCTTGAATTTGGGTGGCGTGGTACCTCCTGAGGCTTTGCTGTTAGCGGGCAGTGCGTAGAGCTGTTCGATCACGAACTTCCTCTAGGAAGTTAACCTCTTCTTGCCGTCGGGCTTCTTGATCTTCCTCTTCGAACATCGCCATGCGTGGTGAACCCAAGGACGGCTCGGAGGGCAGGATGGCCTCTGCGCCATACACCAAGAAGAAAAGAGTTTCTCTGGTTGCCCGGTTAGGCATGGTGTAAAGCGGCCACAACACCGCCTAGACCTCCTCCGCCCAACACCTCCAGCGCTTGTGGAGCCGGTCGAATGCTCTTGTCTTGAGACCTCTTAGGATCAGCGCATTGGCGTGCTCTGCCAGGCCATTTCTCCACGGGTGGGCCACCTATGTAAAGCATACCTTGGTGCCCATCTCTTCGCAGAAGTCTTGGAAGACTGCACTGGCGAACTGGGTGCCATTATCCGTTATGATGCGGTTGGCAACTCCGAAACGAATGAAGATCCCCCGCATGAATTTTATGGCATCGATGCAGTGATGGAACATATTGCCTCAGCTTCAACCCATCTGGTGAACTTGTGGACGATGACAAACAGATGGGTGTAACCCCCTGTGGCCCGCCTGGGTTGGTCACTGGATCTACCTGGCAACGAACTGGCATGCCTCGCATCTCCTCACCAGCTCACAAGCATTCTGGAGGGAGGTAGGCCAATAGAACCCCTGACGGTGCACCTTACCGACTAGGGTGCGACTAGACATGTGGCTCCCACACTCGCCTCCATGGATATCGAAGAGCAGGCCGCTCCCCTCCTCCCGTTTCCGCCCTGGTGATATAGGTCCCCATCTACCAGGACGTAGCGCTTGGCCTTACGCACAATCTTCTTGGCTAACGCATCATCGTTGGGGATCGCTTGGTCTCGCAGGAAAGCTAGGATCGGATCCATCCACCGTCTTTCTTGGCAAAGCGTGGCAACCACGCGGTGATCGCCTGGGTACTCCGCCTGGCTAGGCGTTTCCACCAGACGCTACCCTTCTCCCTTGGAATGGAAGCTGAGGGAATCGTACCGTCGTACCCACCAGATTCGGGGGCCACGATGGACGGTCGCGGAAGCCTTTCTTCAAAGACCCGACTGAAGCAGGTGTTTGTGTTGAAGCGAGCTGAGACAGCCTATCCGCTAGGTGGTTGTCCCGCCGTGGGATGTAAATGTATTCCAATCCATCAAAGCGGTCCTCCCATTTCCTGACTTCAATGAGGTACGCCACCATGGTGGGATCGGCACACTGGAAATCCTTCCGAGCTTGATTGACAACCAGGAGAGAATTGCTTTGATGTGCAGACGTGGGATGTCTAGCGAGGCAGCCGCGCGCAGCCCCACGAGCAGCCCTTCGTACTCTGCGATGTTGTTAGTGGCTTTGAAGTTGAGAACCACCATGTACTAGAGGGTGTCACTGGTCGTGGAGACTAGGACAACCCCAGCCCCCGTGCCCTTGATCTGAAAGACCCATCGAAGAACAAGGTCCACGACGAAGACTCGGGTTCTTCTTCAGCTTCGGGGCAGGCCAGTGATCACTCAACAATGAAGTCGGCTAGTACTTGACTCTTGGTGGCACTGCGGGGAAAGAACTTAAGGAAGAACTTCCCCAGCTCTACTGCATATTTGGCGACGCGACCTTGCGCTTCCCGATTGTGCAGAATTTCACGAAGGGAATAGGCATTGACCACAGTGACTTCCCGTCTCTAGAAGTAGTGTTGCAGCTTCGTAGAAGCTACCAAGACATAATATGGCATCTTCTGAGCTTGCGAATACCTGGTCTCCGCATCTTGTAGCACCTTGCTGACGTAGTAGACCGACCATTGGACGCCCTCCCTCTCTGTTACCAGTATGGCGCTCACTACTGTCGTGTTGGCCACGACATAGAGAAGAAATGGCTCGACCGGCTCAGGAGCGATCAGGACCGGTGGAGAGGACAGGTACTTCTTCAGATCTTCAAAGGCTCGCTGCGCTTCTTGAGTCCACTCGAAGTGGTTGGTCTTCTTTAGCATCTTGAATAGCGAAAGGCTTCTTTCTCCCAGGCGGGCGATGAATCGTCCGAGGGAGGCCAGACAGCCGGTAATACACTGCACTTGCTTGAGACGAGTCGGCGGCTGCATGTGCTTGATGGCTGCAATCTTGTTAGGGTTCGCCTCAATGCCACGGCTGGACACAAGAAATCCTAACAACTTCACTGATGGCACGCCGAACACACACTTTTCTAGGTTGAGCTTCAGGCTGTACTTGCGGAGGTTGATGAAGGTTTCCTCCAGGTCGCCGAGTAGCTCTTTACTCCTCTTAGTCTTCAACACCAGGTCGTCGACGTACACCTCTAGGTTCTTCCTAATCTAGGGCCGGAAGGAAATATGCATGGCTCATTGGTAGGTTGGGCTAGCGTTTTTAATCCAAAAGCCATTCTACTATAGCAGTACACACCCGTTGGAGTTACAAAAGCAGTTTTTTCTTCATTCTCCTTTGCCATACTAATCTGATAGTACCCTGAGTACGCGTCAAGAAAGCACAACAATTCACACCGCGCAGTGGAGTCTACAATTTGATCTATGCGGGGCAAAGGATATGGGTCCTTCGGGTAGGCCTCATTGAGGTAGATGAAGTCGACGCACATCCTCCACCTCCTGTTGGATTTCTTGACGAGCACGAGGTTATCCAGCCACTCAGAGTGAGCGACCTCCCTGATGATACCTGCGTGCAACAGCTTCTCCACTTCTTCTCAAATGGCCTCTTGTCGCTCTGTTGCCTGCCTCTGGACTTTCTGTCATACTGACCGCACTCCTGGTAGCACTGCTAGTCAATGCTCGATCACCTTCCTGGGGACCTCGGTCATATCAGATGGTTGCCATGCAAACACAACCAAATTCGCCCAGAGGAAGGTAACGAGCTCGCTTTCCTATTTGGTGCCAAGACCGACGCCCACCTTGATGGTCTTCGTGGGCTGGTCTTCGCCCAAGGTGACCACCTTAACCACGCTGGATGAACCAGGCTAGGCAAGGGTCTTTGCCTGAGGAACCCCTAGGGATGTGACGCTGGATGGCTGTGCATGGACGGCCCTAGCCAAATCTAAGGCCATCTTGTTGCAGCGCAGAGACTCCTCCCTGTCCACCTTGACAATAATGGGGCCTTGCAGTCCTGGCATCTTCACCACCATGTACGCGTAGTTGGTAGCAACAATGAACCTACCTAATGCCGGTCAACCAAGCAGGCATTGTACGGTAGGTCAAAGTCCGCTACTTTGAAGTCGACCACCTCTGTATGCTAATTGTCCTCCTCCTCGAAAGTGACGGATCCTCCCTAGGGGTATAGATTCCGCCCCGGGGTTACTCCATAGAACGGGAGGGCCGGAAGAAGCTCCCGCTCCGAAATTTGCAGCACCAAAAACGCTTTGGCGGACAAGAGGTTGATGGAACTTCCTCCGTCCACTAGCAGTCGCCGAAGCTTCACATTCCGGATTGTGGTGCAATCCGAAGATGACCTAGGCCGGCAGTGCTCACAGGGTGGTCGCCCTGGCTAAAGGTGATCAGCGCCTCCGACCACCTCAGTAGCCTACTCGCCTCTAGACTTGGTGCGGTGGTGCATGCTTCCCGCATTAGCAGCTTAAACTATCGGTTGGAGGCGTAGGTGGCCGAGCCACCTTGTATGTATGCCACCGCATGCTCCCCCTACTGGAAAGCGAGCCGAGCGAGTCCACCTTCTTCGTCGTCGCTAGGAGGGTGGTGCTCCTTGAGTCGCCTCTCCACTAACTTTGACACGACATGGTAGTTCGCCAAGTCGTGAGCATTGGACTTGTGGATGGGATAACCCTTGCCTCTCCATCTTCACGGCGGTCATCCTGTTGGATACGACCGTCGTCATGTCGGTCTCGATGATCCCCCATCGATCGCGACGGTCATTTTGTCGCGGCTTGGCCTTCTTCTGGTTGCGCTCAGCAGCCAAGACTTGACCGGCCTCGGACGCCCTGCGCTTATTCTTCTTCCTCCGGTCCTTGAAGCAGGAACCCTTTGAGGTTCCAGCCTCTCCTTCGGCTCCACCACCGGCCTTTCCTGACGCGCGCTCATGAGCTTTTACCGCCCGAGCGCACTTGTGCGCCAAGGCCAATAGCTCGGAGGTGGAGGTGATGTTGACGGTGGCCATTTTCTCCAGCATCTTGCAAACCTTTACGCCACTCCGGAAGGCGATGATGACCGCTTGGCTGAAGATCTTGGGGATAGTGTTGCGGCAATGGCTAAAGCATCGGATGAACTTCCGCAAAGACTCCCCCTTCTTCTGCTCTAGGGCGTGGAGAACGTCTTCCACTCTCGGATGGATGTAGGAGCCCTGAAAATTGGTGAAGAACTGGTTACACTATTCCTCAGACGAGCCTATTGATGCTCGCGGGAGGTTGAGCGGCCAAGAGCGGGCGGAGCCCGTTAAGACTATGGGAAAATAATTGGTCATGACCTTCTCGGTGTTGCCCGTTACCTGCACCATCGTGGTGTATATTTATAGGAACTCCTTCGGGTTAGTCCCATTGTCGTACTTTTCGATGGATGCTGAACAAAATTTCTCCAGCCACGCGACCTAGTGCAGCTAGTTACAGAACGCCCTGCACCCGACACCGTATGGAAGCCGACGTTGTTCGCTGGAAACTCAGCGGGACTTGGAGGACAGGGAGTCCCGTTCCTTGCCATCAGAGTATCCCCCGAGGCTGGACTCCGTCGACTCCGCCTAATCTCGCGTCCGCAGACAGCGACGTTGCATTTCGTCGCGCAAGTCGCTGCGGCGCCATTGGCAGCCCTCCTCCAAATGAGTCCTAAGGTATTCTTGGCGCCCTCCTCCCCAAGAGGAGCTCGCAGCAGTACTTGGGCCGATGCATTTCCCCCCGCTCAAGAGGGCTAGCACCCTGAATGCCCTTTTCCTTGCTCCGACCGGCATGGCCGGAGCGTCCTTGGCTCGGGAGTAGGGGTGAAAACGGATCGTATTCGGATCATTCGGATAGAGGTTTTTGGCTCGGATAGATACATATACATTACAATTTTTTCCCATACAACTCATATTTTGTTTTTGGAATGAAGGTTAATAAAACGGTCTAAATACTTTTTAAAAATATGTTGTCTATTTAATTCGGATAACTCGAATATCTCGGATACGGACATAAACTTTCACCCCTACTCGGGAGGCTCGAAGCCTGCGTACGCGACGCACGCGACATTGATCAAACCGCTTCCGAAGCGATTGACCGCTAGGACGCTTCCACACGTTCCTGGGCTGCATCCAAGAGACATGCAATGTTCCGCAGCCATGGCCTAGCCTGGGTGCCCCCGCCAGCTCTACCAGAGGATGATCTAGGAGAATGCGGATAGCATGAAGATTCTTGGCCGGCGAGGCCTCGCTTAGAGATAGCCACCGCCGGACCGGGACTGCCCCCTCGGCAAGGTAACAACGGGACGCAACAACACCACCCCCTTACTTGGCGCGCCGCTGTCGGTGTGTTTCAGCCGATAAGTTTTTTCAGGAACTAATCTGGTGTTCGTTAGTGGGGGTTTGTGTAGTTAGATCGCCTCTCCTTTCCTCACCCGTGGACGAATTGGGCAAGAAGACTCAAGTACACTCAGACATTACCCAGGTATAGGCCCCAGAGTGGGTAACAACCCTAGTCCTTCTTGAGTTCTTGCTACTTTATGTCTGCTATTCAACTCCGCCCCCTACGCACGCATCCCCTAGTGCTTATATACTCATGGGCTGGCTTGGGTAAAAGGAAAGGGAAAATACATTTATTGGCCCTGTTCACTGTAGCCATCGTTCCTTCCTGTCTCTTAGTCCGTGTAGCCGTCCCACTTTCTCTAACAGAGGGACAAGTTGGATGGGACACAACATCCCACCTATTCCGAGTGTCCCGCTACTGCGTCACAGCCCGTGCGGTGAAAGTGGCTACAGTGCAACTGACGCCATGAGCGAGACGGGGCAATCATGCTTCATACGCCTCACACACCCCATCAGGCTTGTTATGTCGCATTAAATGTTTTGGAGTTGGTGTATTTTGGAGAAATCCATAGCAAGGAAGCTTCCCTGCACCTTCGTCTTGTATCCCTGATAGTGAGGCCCATGCGCCCTCCGTTCCGCATGCGTGGGCGCCTGTTTGCTTGTTCGCCGAGCCGCCACGTGTCCTGGTCGCCCTACGTTTGGGGCCTGATTGCCCACCTGCTCGCTGGGCTGCCACGCGTCCTAGTCTTCCGACGCCCGGGGCATGATCGCCCACCTGCTCGTCGGGCTGCCACACGTCCTAGTCTCCCGACGCCCGGGGCCTGATCGCCTACCTGCTCGCCGGGCCGCTACGCATCCAAGTAGATGAGAGCTTGGGCTAGCTGTTGGGACAACTTACTGCGTGCATTGGACACTCCGATATAAAATGCGTCCAACAAACAGAGAACCCAAAATCTTCAATTTATAGACATTCCTATTTCCTTGGGTACCGAAATACTCCGATTCAAATCAATTAAAATCAAGGGGAAAGACAGAGCACACAAAATCATGAAACTTTAGGACATTTTGATGTCCCAGGTGCCATATAGTTCGATACTTTGGGCTAGATGCTCCGATGAATATTTGGGAATTCAAACAAAGAGCATCAATTCTTGAAATGTCGGGCAATCTGATGTCCTAGGTACTAGATACTCTAATACTTTGGACCGAATAGTCAGGCCCCCGATAGTGCAAACCCATGTGTTTTAGGATTGTAATGTGATTAGATTCTCTTTCCTAGGCTTCATCTAATGAGCCCTTGATACATCTAAAATTTTTTTTCATCGCGTCCCTCTTAATAGTACGGTTGTCCTTACGACTCAAATTTAAAACTATAAAATATAAATATCAGAAAAATGAGATTCTTTTCTTTTCACCTTTTGAGGGGTTCACGATGCTTTCAATTGTGTCGCCATATCAATTAAGACTGCTCATAAGTATCGTTTTGTCATTAATCAACAAAATCAACTTAAGGGCCTACATGCACTTTTGATTCATTGCCTTATATCCCTTCATACTTTATAGTCACTCTAAAAGATGGGGAACATGGTGGTGGCTACCTTTAGTGAAGTGAGTAGAGAGCAAGTTAATATTGCCCTCCCTTGCACAATCTATCATAGAGTTGACGCATTGGACAACGACGTCTCCTCCCTAGTAAACCAATCACAAAACTCTAGCTTAAATACCATGTGCCCTCTTCACGTGCGGGGCACAAATTCCAGTTTGAACTGACTCTACTCGACCCTGGTTTACTTGGGGCTAATCAGATTTAAGCGGGATTGATGGGTAGTTTGACCGATTAATCTGGGTGATTGATCAATGGCCGACTAGAGGTAAAATTGCATCAGGTCACCACTGACAAGGAGGTAACGTTGTTCATTCTAGAGATGCTCAGCTGTATCATATTTTCTATGGCACTATGCGAGTCGTGAATTTGTGATTATTTGTGTCTTACCCTCCACGGTTAAAAGGTGTCTTATAGAGAGTGTTGAGTGGCAAGTGATGAAGCTGTAACCAATTCTGATCATCGCTTTTAATCCAACAGTGAGTAATGTTTTTTTTATCGTGTTGTATTTTTCGAAGTTTTGATGACTCGTAATACTTTTTATTGATTTGGTTTCCTTCAAAATGCATTAAAATTTAGAAATGTTCTATAGTAGTCACTAAGAAAAGGATAATTAACAATATATCCCAAAGTTGAGTAACAATTGATAATATGCCTATTCACGTGTCTATGACATGTGGGCCTAAATACTTTTGGCATATTATCAAAATTGATGCATACAGATGTGATTGCATAAGCCAAATACATTCTTTGTAGCGTTCTAGAATATCGTTGATATTTTTGAAAAATTTTAGCAAAAAAGACCAGACTTTACTAGTAATATACACCGATAGCGCCAGATGTCATGTTCCCTGAAACTATCATGTAGTTAAGATCATGTTTGAAGTGATTCCCAGAGTTTTCATATGTGGCAACCATTTCACTTCGTTATATTTTTAAAAACTTTTGGAAGGTGGCTTCACGCTAAATAATAAAAGACTGAACTGAAAAGGCCAAATCGATTTTATTAATTAAGGTCGAACCATTCGGAACTATGTTAAGACATTATTTGGCTGAATAGGCTGGACCAGTTCGACGAAAACTAGGTCCATTTTCCAAAATCGGCCCACAAAAGAGCGGCGGGCCGGCTCTTTTGCCATTTCCGAAAAGTAAATGACAAAATCCATATGAAATTTCCCAAAGTTCGACACAAAATTCAAACGGCAACCTCTCCGTCTGCATCTCGCCGGGCGGCCACCCACCCACCTGCTTGCACTAGCAGCCATGGATCACGCCGGCGAGCACCTCGACTCCAGCACGGCAGCGTCCGCGCCGGTATCCTCCTCCGCGGCCGTCGCCGAGGTCAACACGTGGCTGGCTTCCCTCGCGGCGGAGGGCGTGGGCGGAGGAGGTGGAGGGGGAGTTGCAGGGGGTCGAGGCGGCGGGGCTGGCGCCGCCGCCCCGGAGCTATCTCTGGGGCCCGACCCGACGCCGCGAGGGGTGGCCTACCTCCGAGCTCTCGCCGCCGCGTCGCAGGCGCGATCCCGCGCGGCCGGGATCGCGGCCACTGGGCTGCGCGCGCAGGCTGCGGAGTACCGTGCCGAGGCGGCCCGGCTGCGGGAAGCGCTGGAGAAGGCAGGGCTCGCCAGGGACGCTCTTCCCCCGCCCGCTGCCGTAGCGGCGCGCGCCGTTGCTGCCGTGGCCAATCTCCTCGCCATCCGCGACACCGAGATGAGCAGGTGACTAGCTGGGGCTAGGGTTCTAAATTTCCTTTTTTTTTTTTTCATCGACTCGTTGAATGAGAGATTACTGTCCTTTGATGGGTAAATTGGTTCGTAGCTTGCGATTTGATCTTCGGCATACCTTCCATCCAACGAATTTGACGTTTCAGTGCGCATGGTGTTGGGGGCTACGCGGGGGGTGGTGTTGGCCTAATAACAAAGACAGCAGGCTGTCAGCGTTTCTATTGCATTAATGCTTGTCGTTGATTCGGCTTAAAGCTTATTTTAAGATCCCCTGTTGCAACTAGAAGCAAACATCTGGAGTGGAACCTATGAAAATTTGTTCTCATCATAGTGGATACAAGTCCAACACCCAAGGGGTGCTTCCATCCACATTTGAATTTTTATCAACTCAGAGAAAAAATAGCGAATAAAGAATAGTATTGCTTAAGCATGGTAGTATGCATTCTGGTAATTATTCACTATATTGTACTATTTTCTGATTATTTTTGGAATGGTGGTTATGCAGCTTTGTTGTGTCCAGTGCAGACCTCTCGTTGAGGAGAGCAGAGGTGGAGGAGAAGAGGGACAAAGTGCGTAAAGAGTCAAAGGCGCTCCTTGATTATACGAGGAAGGCAATAACCAAACTTACTGAGTTCAAGAAGTGAGTGAAGAACTGTTAAGTAGTTCTTACTTGTCATCACCATGGCACGGCCTAGTATTCCGTAGTAAATGTGATAAACTGTTTGCCATTTCTAGGATGCTGGAAAAATTTAAAAATGATGTTGAGAAACAGCAATTGGAGCAGATGGAGGATTGGAAAACAAAATTGGGAATGATGGACTCAAAGGAACGACAATATATCCTCCAAGTCTCAAATTATAAGGTGACTAGCATTTCTGTTTCATATTTACAATATTTAGGCTAATCCAATATTGTTATTGTCTTTTGTTGTTTTTCATCTTAGTAGCTTTTTTATCTACATCTATATGCCCCTTTATAGGCATGTTTTGCATATTACTTGGTATGGCAATGCTGTAATTTTGGAAAATCCACTTTTGATGCCTTTTATATCCATCTTCTGTTACTAGGCGATGCTTAATCGGGTGGGATATACACCAGAAATCAATCATGGTGTGCTGATGGAAATGGCTGAACATAAGAAAGAGCTTGAGAAGAAGACAAAACCCATTGCAGACACATTGAGAAGCTACCAGGATTTGCCTCCAGTATGCCTTTTCCTTTCTGTTTTGTCCCCTTTTCGTCTGATGCAAATATCTGCTTATTTTTGGGTACCTTCGGCAATTTTTTTCAGGATAAAGCTCTAGCTGCGCTAGCAATAGAGGACAAAAAGAGGCAGTATGCAGCTGCAGAGAAGTATCTTGAAGATGTGCTGCAATCTGCTTTAACCACACCTGGTTTATGATGTGCATGTGATTAAGTTTATAGTTTTATTCGGTGTACCTTGTTGCTGCCATTGATTGAAGGCGTAATGTTCATTGACATCCTTGTAACTTCGCTTTTTACTCTTGTAAAATCCATATCCTAGTGTTTTTCAACTACGGCAAATTGGTAAATTTCACTATAGCAACAAAATTCTGTTGCAGTTCAGTGATGCTATCTCTGAACAATTTGTCAGCATGTGTGATTTTGGTGGGCATGGTGATCCATGGAACCTATTGATGCTATTTATTTATGGATTGCCAGTAATGTGATTGTCTAAAGGACAATACATGTATTACATGGTATGCTGATGTACTTATATTTTTTCTTGCATTTACATTCAAATGGTCAGCCGTATTTTATTGTTTTAATGTTCGATCAAAATCAAATGCTTATTATCTTAGATCTTTGTTTTTGTGACATCAGTTGAAAGACGAACATTTTTTTTTAATCCAAACAATGGAGCAAGAACAAAAGTGTTGCTAGATTCCCTATAATATTTCTTTCAAGTGATTTCACTCATTCTGTTTGCTTCTTCCATTGGCTAATGCCATATTCCACTTTTGCTATAAACATGCACCACAATTTTTAAGAGCACTTCTATGGTACATCAGGAAGTAAGAGCTCTCTATGCCGTTGGATCGAGCATATACTCTTCAGATTAGATGTCTCATATTCTTACCTCCTAGGTGGTAAGAGGTAACTGGGCCATTGTATCAAGCAAAATAAATGACCAACAATAGTTTTGGTGCTTCTTAAAGAATTCTTACTTTTGAATTATGCTGTTCGTTCATTTCTTAACACCTTCCCCCCCTATTTTTGAATTATGCTGTAGAGGGCTTTTGCCCATCTTTCCAGTTAAGAGTGCATGGTGTGTTCTCTGTACAGTGAAATAGATGTTTTAAATTTTTATGTAATGGCTGTGAAGGGAAGGTTTACAAAAGTGTTGGTTATTTTCTGGTTGAACATAATGTTTAAGGTTGTTTAGTCTCTAGTTTGAAGAAAACATTTGGAACCACTGAAGGCAACTAGTGAAGCGCATAATTATGACAATATTGTAGTGCATTTGACTTCGCACTTTCCATCCAATTATTATGCTGCATCATTTAATTTTGGAATGCAAATTTCCATGCACATTGTTTGCTGACTTCTATGTGCTGACTTATAGAGTGACCTATTTTCAAATCCATGAATTTGTACATCTTTATAAACATGGCTCTAAGCATGGTTGTCCGTGGTTCTCTTCTTTTAGGTATTTTCAGTGTAATAAAGTTGATATGTTCACATTTAAATATCTGTTTTTAGCATATAGATAAATAAAATACTATTTGTTTGTAACAATTTAACCTTTCTCTGACTATTGCCATGCTTATCATGATATTGTGTCCTATAGCATTTCCTTTGTTATTTTCTTGTGACAACTGACAATTGGCACACCAAAGATGAGGTAAATGCATCTTACCGAACATAACAAAATCGAATAATTCAGTTGGAGTCAGTATTACTTCAGTTTATCTTTCTGTAGATAGCAATGGTTATCTTTCTGTAGATAGCAATGGAGGGCTAGAACTCATCAGAGAATGATCTAAATATATGATCATAAAAAATGAATGTTTTTAGAAGCAGTTTTCTAATGCTCCCATTCATGAATAACTGCTATTTAATTTTAAATTATTCTGTTATGACCTCCATCACCTCCCTATGTACGGAGTAATATGGTTATTCTATTTGTAAAACATATGCTTTTCCTATGCTCTTCTGATGGTGTCAATGACAACACAAAAGCAAATGATACTGTTTGGTGCTAATGTATATTTGGGCTACTGCAGTGCCTGCCTACCTGGGAGAGTGGGATGCTGTTGTTTGAATGCTTGACTGCAAAGCTGCTTGTGGTTGAAGTGAAGTAATATTGCTGAACTGCCTATTATTTTCTGCCAACCCTACCACTGAAAGTAAGTATATAATCATACACACAATTTATGTGGTGTTAACACATGCGCTTAAAGTAAGTAAATAATAATAAACATAATTTAAGTGGCGTTAACACATCACATTTTTTACATTTATGTACGACGCTGCATATCTTATATTTAAAATTTTATATGGCTAATCATGTTTTACCATTATAAATGGATTGATAGCCTTTAATAGATTTAGCCAGTATCAATAGATTTAGCTCACTGTTTCACATTTTCTTCTTTTGGTATTTGCTCGCCGACATATGGATTTAAGTGAATATGCAATTCAATTTTTTGTTTATTTTTCTAAGAAATGTAATGAACAAAACATTTCTTATATTGTTTGTGGAAAGAATGAAGGGAACCTTTGACAGTTTGACCCTCCAAGCCACTAGCTGAATCACTCTACTGTGACCCACATTCTGGGGGATACCCTTGAGGGAACCTCCTTGAGTCAGTACAGTAGTCATAAATCTTGTAATTGTCATCCACCTTCTTCAGTTTCTGACGCCCCTGCTCATCCAACACTTGGCTGAACCAACTGCTGTTGCTAGTTCCTTGACCACAAATCCAGTTAGTCTTGTATGGTACACAACCAATTGCACTGTAGTTCTGGAAGAATGCAGTGAATGGTGCTTGGGACCAGTCGGTCTTGATGCGCCCGCCCTGCGTCGCCCAGTCCTCACCATCCCAGATGCAGCCATACAGCCTCATTGGTTGATGGAGCGGGAAAGGAATATCATTCCTTAACTGATTCTTCATCTGACGGATTGGTGTGCCATCCACAAGTATTCTACAACCCAATAACAGGAAGATAGATGATTTAGGGCCAATGCTTCCTAGTAATTAGGTTGAGCAATTAACCTTGCCTGAAGAGTCAATCATCTCAGAATTGCTTACCAGTTACCACCTAGAACAGTATTTTTAGCCTTGTATATATTGGAACTGATAGATTTTAACAAGATAAGAGGTGGACTTACAAGATCTCCTGAGGATTCCAGATGATGGTGTAGGTGTGGAAGTTTTGAGTGGGATCAAACCAAAGCCGATACTGCTTCTCTCGTCCACCTTTCCCTTTGGCATAAATGTTCGTGTGTAAGGTGTAGGGCTCACCGGTGGTATTCCCCAGAAATTCAAGGTCGATCTCATCATGGTCTTGCCACAGCCCTTCCGTTATCATCTGTTCCCACATTGCGGCACAAAAAGAATGGTCAGATATCTAAGGACGAATCAGCTACTTGAATGGTATAGTATGTTCAAGTAATTACAAGTCACATACATATATTGTGGTGACAGTGCCAGCTGAATCACCGGCGACGAGCTTGATGTCCACGTCAAACCTTCCAAATAGGTACTGGCTCTTTGATCGGAATGCTGAGGTTGTCCAGTGGTCGAGGGATAGAGATATTACTTGTTGGCCGGTGCTGTCGTCGTTGTGTACCTGTGTGTTACCCCACAACATGTCAAGGCTGTCGCTCATCACTGGGCAGATGGTGGTTAGGAAGTGGTAGGAAACCACTAGAGATGCTAGCAAGTGAGCCCTAGCCTGCCCCATGGCTGTTGTTGGTGTCAAGTGATTGTGCTACATTTGAAGTGGTGTAGGCCGTGGACTTATATATAATCAAGTGAAGGGGGCGACTGGGGTGTCCGAGTATATACAAGACCTGACATAATATTGGCTTAGATTCTCGGAGCATGCATGTAATGAAACTGGACGTCATTGTCTAGCTGATGAAGTGGGTATAAAATAAGAGTATCTGAGCCAAAGCTTCAGCAGGAATACGTGTGGACTAGATCTCTGAGAGCCGCCCCATGGTGGGTTCTAACGATCTAAGCTGGTCCTCTAGCAAGTTGAGGATCTATGACATGGGGTCAGAACTCAGAAGGGTTTTAGTTTCCTTGTGGTGCAGTTCTTTGCGTGAAATTACAAGATCTTCTCAGTTATCAAATATACACTCATATGTAAACCATGCATAAAGCATAAAGTTTTGTCAATCCTTCTGTATTGATGCATACCTCAGGGTTGTGAACAAGAACAGAAATATGCTTTCTAAAATAAGCACATAGAAACATATATATAATCTATTAAAGAACAACCCCTTGTAATATTTCAGGATTTGTGTTATTATCATTTTTCAATAGATTTCACTTTTTCTCAGAGATGTCTATGTTGATGAGATTGTACAACACTGAGGGTTGTTATAGAAAGGGATCATGAAGAATCTTATTTGGTCTGTTACGTTACCAGATTAGTTGGTGGTTCTGATTATCTTAGAGAATGACGCTCTCCAGGGGTAGGAAAACATTTACTAATGCAAGTCATGTTCAATAAATAAATGAATTTATCTGTAAGTCAAATAGGCAAGCCATCCTCTTCATCTTGCCATTCATGCTGAACACCCACTAAATTCGCACCTACAAGTTCCTGATTGTCCGTGGGCTGCACTTTTTTGCACAACCATGGCGTTTAGTTCCTTAAACTTGCAATAAACAGTCTGAATATTTCATGACATAGGCACAGCTTGTTGCTTTACTACATTGTAACAATCAGATCTAGGGGATGAGGGAGGGAACGTGAAGCAAATAAGAACTTATTCTTTATTTGCTTATTTAACATGAGAACCGGCCTCGTAACAAACATGCCTAGATGATATATAGTAAATTTAAACTAACAAACCATATCTCCTAACAAACTAACTAAATTTCTAACCAAGACGTGGTTACTGTTCACGCGTGAACAGTCCACGTGAACAATACCTTAGCATCTAATCTAATTCTATCCTATGCCCGTTGGGGTCCATATGCACATAACATATATTCTTTTGAGAGAGCCAAATATTTATCAGGACAAAATTTGTTTTATGTGCAGAGCACTCACAGCTTGATGCACTGGAAAGGCTTTCTTGGTAAACTTATCATGAAGAGCATTGCATGTTTAGGCTGCTGCTTTTTAACTAGTAGTAAGAATTGTTGTTTGTTGTTTGAATAAATATAATAATTCTGTTACCTTTTTTTACCCTGCAGATTAACTTACTTCATTTGTTACTATCGCTGGGCTTTCGCCAGTTTGGAACAAATAAAACTTTGAAGTTACATTAACAGCAAGTTATAGGTGAGAGATCATAGTACTACATCCATCCTCATATCCTCTCTCTAAAACATGTTTTTATTGCTTAAAGTCTATAACTGTTCTTTTAATAATCTGCTACAAATGATGCTAGTTTCAGCTGATTACCACCTGAGAAGTTCTAGTTGTGTTGACTACACTTCATAATAGCCATTTTTTCTTTGCATGTTTTTTATAGGAATAGCACTGATATTCCGACCATCCATATTTGAAGTGTTGCTCTGAAGTTTTTACTACATCTCAGCAATGTGCTCGTGGATCAAGCATTAGCTCGTTTGTGGATTGCTAACCTCGAGCAACACTTTGTTTAACTTGCTATGGCGTAAACAGTTCTTGGGTTGACTTTGTTAGAAAAAGAAAACCAATGAATAGAAACTGGTATCTAAATAGCTTGTCTGAGTGTGTGTACATGGCGGTGAAAGTGAAACTGGCACAGTTCTGTAGGTATCATGGCCTGTGTTTTTTCGATGTGTGCAACAGGAGAGTACTACTTTTCTATTGCCTAATTAATGGTGCCTGTGATTTTATTTTATTTTGATGTGTCAGGACAGGCAAGCTAGATTGCTTCGATTTACTTGCTGCTACTGTGATTTGCTTTACACCTTTTGGACTTGGTGTTTGGCTTCTTGGATGTCTATGCACTTGACGTGGGTTGGAGGGTGGGTAGTGCACTAGTGCAGTAACCTGACAATACTGGTGCGAGCGTATAATGCAAAACCTTCTGCCTTCTTTATCGGTACACATAAAAACTAAGTTTAATGAGAGGTAAAAACATGAGGGTATTAAAAGCATAGCTAATAGTAGAGTCAATTACTAGATATGCGAAATATACATGACATCTATACCTACATATGGCAAGTAAATCTCAAATGAACTAACTATAACATAATCTCTAAAATTAATATGGCCCATGTACGAAAGTGATCTCAAATGAACTAACTGTAACATAATCTCTAAAATTATTATGGCCCATGTAGGGGAGCGTGGATGCATCTTGTAATTTGTTATAAATTAACACTTGGTTAAGAGCCGGTCTCTCTCTTCCATCATCCATATAAGTAAAAAGAAAGGGGTTTTTACTCATACTATTATTGTCTCAATGACATGTGGTACGAGACCCCACCTATCACTGAGATAACATAATGCTATTTTCGCAAAGTGGAAAATTTTAGTGGACCAGGACAATTGTTTCAAGTAATAAAAGGGCAATTTTTTAAGCAAAAAAAAAACTGAGTTGAAGTCTTTGTATAGCCATCTGATTTGACGCCATTGGAGATCCTGCAGGAAAAAAAAAAACATGGAAAGAAAGCACATAGGGGACCGAATGGCAGTAAGCAATGCCAAGTGACAGAACTACAAGGGGTGGTAGAAATGGTTATGGTAGCCGCAGACAGCAGTATTGTATTACTGTTATCATGTAATCATGCCCAGTGAATCCAACGATGCTGTGGCTCATGGGAGTCTAAATATGCTGCTAAGCAGAAGATTAGAAGAGGCCGTAGTGAGGGCAATATGACAATATGAGTAGTTATAGTAAGCTTCTCTATTATAGGAGCATATAGAGAGGAATTGCTAAGGGAAGAAATCTTTTAAAGGAAGCGTAAATTATGAAGAAAATTTAAAGAGAATGGTCAAATGTTTGTTCAAAAGTAATCCTTTTCAGAATAGCAGAATTTCAAGTTTAAACAGCAGCTCATCAGTAGTAAACCCTCTTTAAATAAGACGGATGGTCAAATGTTTGTTCAAAAGTCAAAAGTGACAAACATTTTGATACGGAGGGTAAGAAATAAGTACACGCCATCTCATATATGCACAGCCAACATATAGATACGTATGATTTTTTCCCCTTAATTTCCTTTCTTTTGTAAGAACTGCCATGGACAATCGCTTGCTACACTCTTCAATGCCCAGAAAGAATTAAATTTACCCAATCACCCAAACAATCAGAATCAGGTTGAATCAATGGCTTGGCCTCTACTGACTACTGCAGCCCACACTCCTGGGGGAGGCCACTCTGGAACCTCTTGGTGTCGGTGCAGTAGTCATAGATCTTGTAGCTGGCGTCCACCTCCCGGAGCTGCTGCTGCCGCGTCTGGTCCAGCTCCTGCTGGGTGGACCACCCGCCGGCGGCGGCGCCGGCGCCGCACGCCGGCGAGCTCTGGTACGGCGGGCAGGCGGCGGCGCGGTAGTTCCGGAAGTAGGCCGTGAACGGCGCCTGCGACCAGTCGGCCTTGACGCGGCCGCCCTGCGTCGCCCAGTCGTCGGCGTTCCAGATGGTGCCGTACACCCTCATCGGCTGGTACGTCGGGTAGGGGATGCCGTACGCCAGCTGGTTCTTGATCTGCCGGACCAGCGTGTCGTCCACCAGGATCCTGCAATCAGCCACGGTTGAACTTAGCCTCTGGTTTTTTCTTAACAGCTTGATGGGTTATCTACGTTTTAAAAACCTATATATTTTGGATTTTTTAGTCTGTTTTCTGCTGTCTCGAATATGAGTCTTAATGTTTTAAAAGCAAATCAAACGAAATGGATTCGAATCTTGAGATTATCACTCAGTTCTTTAACTGTTCAGATGAGCTCATTAAAGAATAGAACCTTAGTTTTTGGTTTATTTAGTTTGTGTACTTATATCTGATTTTGGGGCTCTAGGACTAGCTTACTTGCGGACCTTAACTAATTCGTCATGCCCGTTAGTTTTGATTAGACTTTAAGAGTTTGTGAACCGGCTTAGAGATATTTGACCAACGATTTCATACATCCAAACCCGCATCTTCTTTTTGGTTTCAATATAGCATGACCTTTTGTTATTTATCTGCACCGAACGTTGTAGCTCCGGCGAACTATTATTTTAAAAAATATTTTTATGGCCGATTTCCAAAACTCCAGAACCAAGTTTAGACGTTGTTTTCAAGATGTAGCAAATATGATTATTTACTGAAATGCTTACTTTTGTACCATGTTGAAATAAATTGTTGTAATATACAGAATGGCATGTAGATGGACAATGATGATGCCACATATATAGGTCTTATCGTCCTAAATGAAATATGAACTATTCTCGGTAGTGGTCTCTGTTATTTTTCATTTTTTCAGCTTTCTAATAATTTTGTCTTACCTGATTATCTACGTAACCATCTTACATATTTTACCATCTTGTTTCAGCACCGTACCAATCTAAGCATTTCAACAAATAATCAAATACGCTATATCTCGAGAACAACCCCTCAATCAAACGTTGGTATTGGCGTAGCTGTTTGGTCGCATTCATGTAAAACAGGGGCAGTATCCCAATATCAGTAGACGCAGCAGGAGAGCTTCATCTCTTACAGGATGTTTTGTTGGGTCCAGATGATGGTGTAGGTGTGGAAGTCTGTGGTTGGGTCAAACCAAAGCCGGTACCGCTTCTCCTTGCCGCCTTTCCCCCTAGCGTACATGTTAGTGTGCAGAGTATAGGGCTCGCCGGTGCTGTTGCCCAAGAACTCCAGGTCGATCTCGTCGTGGAACTGCCACAGTCCCTCCGTTATCACCTACTCCAACATAGCAACACAAAGAGAGAATCCATGGTTAGCCTAAATAATTCACTCTTGTACATATATACATTGGCAATTTGCAATTTATAACGGTATTATAATAATCAGATCTAATCGCCCAGCCAAAAGTGTTCCGCACAAAATGCACTATCTTTATGATATAAATGCAATGGTGGTATGAGAAAGTTAAATTCAATCTAAACCATTTAAGGGTTGAGAGGAACAGACGGTTCTTGTTCATTCATCTTTACATTAGAATGTTCAGTTCACTTGGTAAGTCGTGGATCACTTACATACAGGGTGGTCACGCTGCCGGCGGAGTTCCCGGCGACGAGCTTGATGTCCATGTCGATCCTGACGAAGAGGTAGGTGCTCTTCGACCGGAACGCCGACGTCGTCGAGCGGTCGAGGCTCAGCGCGATAGTCTGCTGGCCGGAGCCGTCGGTGATCACCTTGGGGTTGCCCCACATCAGCTCGAGGTCGTCGGTGAGGCTGCCGGCGGCGGCCAGGATGAGGCAGAGCGCCACCAGCGAGGCTAGGAGGTGACCACCCCTAGCCTGCCTCCCCATGACTCGATCTGAGGGTGCTACTGCTAGAGTGAGCTGTGAGCAGTGAGTAGTACAGTACAGTGTGAGTGTTCCTACTTCCTATGCACCTAGTGGCGCGAGCTTATATAGGCAGAAGTACATGTGGGGAGATTAGTTTTTTCCAAGTCCAAACAAGACCTGATTAGGTTAGTGGTGATTCTCATATTTATAGTTGGTGATGATTCTTGGAAGGTGTCAGAGGCCGTAGAGGAATGCAAGGAAGTGGCTTAAAGCTTCGATCGCAGTGAACGAGTTGACTAGGGTTCTAATCGCAGCACCAATCTGTGAGCCGCCCCACGGTGGCTTCTGAGTTCTGACAATTCTGGCAAGTCGATGGATTAATTATGGTATGACGGCGAAAGAGTCATCACCCCCTTTGGCCGTTCTGGTAGGGCACTCCTACTGGAAGGATTTCAGCCATTTCTACGGCTGCCATGCAGGACGGATTGTCAGGGTATAAAGAAGATGGCAAGGTGTTTGTAGGGCACTTACAATGGAGTTTCTACCGGCTTGTCTGCGTATGCCACATTAGATGGAAAGATAACGTGGAACAGAATTAATAAGTAGAGAGAAGTAGATGATTTCTTCATTAAGAAACTATTTTTACGTTCATCCCAAAGTTTTAAAATTAATGCGCAGAGAGAAAGTGGTTTTGGAAAAAGAAAAAATATTAATATTGGAAACGATGTTAAAATACAATGCAATTGAGCCACTGTTTCTTCATAGTTTGTACGTGACATGGCACCTATAGAAATGATGTTTACAACCTTTCATTGAAACTGTCCTTATGAATAGATGATCTACGTCTTAGAAATAATGAAACAGGAAGAAGTTTATACCGAAAATAATAAGTCGTTTCTATAAGCCCTGTAAATGAAAGAAAATAAATTAATAGTACACAATGCATTAATTGCAAGGATTACATTTATAGCTAGACGTGGCATTCTTAGAAATGACTCCACCGAAGAATTAGGAGGTTAGAAATTTACCATCACGTGTCAATGACATGTCACTATGTAAATCGGTCTCTGTGTCTTTGGTTTTTACCAAAGACATGGGGCCTAAACCCATTGACATAAATATGTGTTCGACGACAGATCCAACAACGGTGTCGACGACACAAGTGGATACTATCATCGACACGTCTCGTGGGCCGCGGACAGAAGCGCATCCCGACCTGTCCCTCTCACGAAGGGCTATATCGTTGACAAACCACACCCGTCAACACAACTATACCCCTAACTGCAATCATCCATCCATACCACTCTGACATGTGGTCCTCGTAGGCCGCGCTTGTATCCTTGGTCGTACATGCAGACTGACGACACAAAGTTGTCCAGTGGGGTCCATAAATCATGGCAGCATTGAGGAGACCTGACATGTGGACCCTACATGACATCTCAGTATCCTCAACCTCCATGTAACCGATGACAGAGACGTCACCTGGGGGTTGCAGCATCTGCTAAGGCCGACAATACTTATTGAAAAAAATCTGCAGTATTTAAAAAAATCCCAATTTTCATCTACAAAAAAAACCTTATATCACACACATTTATACCCCCAACTCCCTAAAACCATAACTACATATATTTATATGCACATATACCATATTCTCAACTACATTCACAATAACGACATGAACATACAACCTTCACAACCACAGATTGCATAGCACATAAACATATCTACATTCATATACCACAACATACGTATGCCCACATCACAATTGAGTTTACAAAGTTCACATCGACATTTCGCATATAGAGGCGAACCAAAGAGATGACAGTCTAACCTCCTTTAGTTCTGCGAACTCGCAAAAGGGTTAGACAACATTTCATCGACAAATCTCTACCCGACCTATATTGTGGCACTCTTACTTTCCTCACCCCCTCCAAGTTGAGCATTCATAGTAGACATAGGTGCAGCCGAGCCAAACACCTAAAAGAGAATAAACCACATATATAACTTCATGCATTTGTGTGTGTGTGTGTGTGTGTGTGTGTGTGTGTGTGTGTGTGTGTGTATGTATAATGATTTGAACAAAATGGAAATATTAATATGACAAAAATACAATACCTTAGGAGAAAATAGCAATGCAAGAGGAAATGGCCATATCGGGAATGACCTCGAAACCGTGAGCTAGCTAGGAGTGCCGGTTTGTGGTAACGGTTCCCTGAAGTAGGCTAGAAGAAGAACAAAGGAGAAGTCACTGACACCTACAACTGGGAGGGTCCAGGCACCTGGGTAGGAGGGTCCGACCGCCTATTGCTGGGAGGTTGTAGACGCGTGTATCGACTATGAATTTGATGTGTGTTATGATAGTAATTTGAAACATTAGATACCAATAAGAAGTAAGAAGTTATGATGTTACATGGATGTAGTTCATAATTCCAGATGTTTATACTTTGCATGGTCTCTAACCGCCTCGCATCCTCTTCTCGCTCGGCCTGCCTCTTTTGTTCCATCTCTTCAAACCATTTCATCGTGGCCTCTAACTTCTCCCTCTGGGTAAGAGCGAAAGAAGAGCATGTATCCCATCGACATGCCCTGACCTGGTCCTTGTACAGGCCCTTGGGCACCATGCAGTCCATGAAACCAAGTTTGCTATGACTCCTCCCACCAAATCAGTTGTATATGACCATAGGGTCGACCGCCATTGTCAACAGATTACAGTCGGCAACGCGTCCTTCTCGCGGATTGCCTCCACGCAAGTATCCTGTAAAAGCAAATAATAGATCAGTGGTGAAACAACTCAAGAAGAAACAGTGAATATAGGAAAATACATACAATTTTCTCCTAAGCAGTTGTCGGCATCGGTGGTTGTGTGCCATATCACCGGTGTCATTGCTCCACTCGCCTCCACCTCCTCCTCCGCCCAAACAGGCCCACATACACATAGCCATGTGTGAGAACCCCCTACCACCAGTGCATGACCACCTTTATGACGCATGTTTGTATTTTTCATTTACTAAGATCAGTGATTTGCAAACCACCACCGACACAGATTCCATTGTACAAAAAAAATTAGGCACACATGCTTGGGCACATAGTGGAGGCCGAGGGACTGTTGGGGCGGCGGCCGAGGCGGCTTTGGATTGGCAGGACATGGCCAGGTGGATGGGGAGGGGCTGAGGTGGCTCGGGAGGGCTTAAATGGTGGCGCTAGCGCTGGCCGTCCATAAAGACATCGGCGTCGTGTGGCGGTGGCTCGAGAGCTAGCGGCGTCGAGCAGCGTTGGCCAGGGTGGCTCGGGAGGGCCTGAGTAGTGGCAATGGTGCTGGCCTCCCGGAGTGGCGTTGGTGTCGGGTGGTGGTGGCCGGGGAGACAGTGGTGTCGAGCAGGGTTGGGTGCGTGGGCCGTCGTGGAGCTGGTGGTGTCGGGCGACAGCGGCGGTGGTCAGGGGTAATTGCAGTGTCGGGCGATAGTGGGGGAGTCTAGGGAGGCGGCGTCGGCGAGTTGAGACTCAAGTAGATCTAGGGCCTCGGGTGCATGTGTGCCAGTCGACTGGCGCAAAGGCCATGTAGACACATGTTTGTGTCGTCGGCTGCCACATGGACAACGACACAGGCTAGGTCATGGGCGCCCATGGAAGCCTCCCAAACCAAGCCTGCCTGGAGGTGACGGGAACTTATGTCGTCTGTTAAGACAAACCGACGACACAAATTGATCGGGCCTGGAGAGCCACCGGAGCCCCCCCCCCCCCCGTGTTGGCAGTTTAGTGCCTGCCAACCTATGTTGTTGGCCTACCTAAACCCGACAATAGACTCTGCCAAGGTTTTGTTTTGCCATTTTTTGTGTGAAATACGGTTCTACATGTTTCTCGATCACCACAGTCTATCCTACTAAAGAACTATACAATTAATAACTCATGAAACCTTTCACATCAAAAATTAGTTTTATAGGACCATGCTATTAACCATTAGTCATTTAAAAATGCTAGTGTGAAGTACAACCATCCAAAATTATTTTATGATTATTTTAAGATTTTTTTCCATCAAAAAATACAATTTTAATGAATTTACAAAAGCTAAAAACAAATTTAAATGGAAATGCTTGCGTCGTTGACCAATGGAGAGGATGACTACATTGAAATAACTATGCTAATTTGTGCATTAGTTCGTAAGGTTACATATATCGTTAGCAAATTCATACAACCCATGCACGTAGTGCATTTTTCAAATAGTTTAAAAGTTTTGAAACTATTTAAAAAGTACTAAATAATCCTTACATAGCACACAATTCATACATATTTCAGAATAAATATCAAAACCCAATTTTAAAATCAAAATATTAAAGATAAAAATCAATTGTACAATTTGTTGGTTTAATTTTTTCAAAAAATAACATGTATTAACAACGTATCAAACACATTTTGCTATTTTAAAAATTATTCTAAAATAACATACTCTCGACGACCCGAAGAGAAACAGTCGAGATATGTGGGATAGGGACTCCAAGGCACTGAGGCTATATTAATTGGGCTTCTCCTGACGGCTTGTACCCAGGTCGTTGAGAGAGCCCCATAGTCGTCCTGTGCCAAAAGAAAAAATTTCTTGCCCTCATAGGTTGACAAAATTCAAATGGCACAGCGGAGCTTGGTGTGGAACACACTTGCGAGATCGCGAGTTCGAGTTCGCACTTTATCATTTTAAAAATTCTGACTTGATGGTTTACTGTTGAGAGTATGCCATTACACAGAGATGTACGTGGCTAACGTGCTATAAAGGCTACTATTACTGACCGCACGTTTGATCGCTGAGAGTAGCTAACGACGTTACTTTCTAGGCTTGCGAGCGAGGGATACATGAGTGTGTCTCGACGACTTATGTTGTAACTACTAGGAGAAGTATTTTACTCGACGGTTACTTCTTGATCGTCGAGAGTGTTGTGGTTCACTCTATGGTTTTATGGTGGCCGTCGAGATGTCCGTGGGCACTCGAGTCTATAGTTGTTTCCGTAGTGTTTCTTTGCTTACTTCTCATTAGTTAATTTATATTAATTTAATTAATTATACATGCTCCCAATGTTCTCTAATGAGAAATATAATTCATAATCCAGTGGCCGGTTTGTGGCCAGAACCGATACAAAGGTTACCTTTTTGTGCTGGCTTTTAAACGGGCACAAATGTGCTGCTTTATTTGTGCCGAATTAGAAACTGACATAGATGACCTGTTTTAAACTGGCATAAATATGTCATTTTGGTGTATCGTAATAGTGTAGCTTATAAAATGTACTAAAAATTAATTTTAAAAATACCAAGAAAATACTAAAAATTTATATCAAAATCACATAATATTTTATGACTTGTGGAATTCTTGGTGGATTATATCCAGTGAAGATTAGACAAGTACGAGTGTCATTGGCTGCTACGCTAGGTCGATCAGGAACCTGTAGAAATTGATGCATATTTTCCATGATTCAAATTCAGGTACCAAAGTAACACGATGATATTATAAGAAAAAATTATTGGAAAATAGGGGGAAGAGAGAGCGGCTCACATCCTATGCAATGACAAATACACACTCATTTGTTTCGGTTCTTGGCTAGAGCCGACGCATATGTACTTGTCCCACCCTGTCCTTTACAAACCGACACAAATGAGGTCATTTTTGTTGGTTCGTAATAAACCGATGCGAATAAGGATTACCGACATAGATATAAGGATTTTGGTGTAGTGATCGAGGGCTGGTGGCGGACATTATACTGTTGCAACAATATAGGTGTTTCACGTGAAACACCGTGTGAAAGACATAAAACACTCGTAAACACTTGTGAAACACTAATGAAACATAAGACACATGAAATTTTCATGAAACACGGTATAAAACACATGAAATACCACATAAACAGTCATACTGTTGGGACAATATACCGTTTATCAGTATTCCTGTCAAGAGCTGCGTACGAAAAGCCATATTAGTCGACTAGGTTAGCATTGACCGGTAGGTTGCTTGATCTATTGGTTTTCTTAATAAAGCATGACATTCTGAATAACCTATTAATTAAATCAAGTGCTGCGATGATCTGTTCTTCCATAAACAAATTAACTAAGTGCTTGCAAGTCAAAAAGGGTAAGCTAGCTAGCTGTACCTCGATCAGCAAAATTCAGCAGGCAAATTGAGACCTCCAAGTTTCGGATCTAAATGTGTGTGCATGCGGCATGTCCATATTTTGACTAGCTAGCATTACATGTTTAATTCATCTACATATTAACCTGCATAATTGAATATATCTCCAGGTTGGTAAGGAAGCAAGAAACCTAGACGACGGTCGACGGCTGGACTATTAACACGAAACAGATCATACCACTGAAGTTAACAAGCAACCGAAGAGTGATGAATCATATCATCACATGGAAATGTCATTCAGTTGAGCAAAAGTTTTGTCTCTGACAACACCACCACACATCTCTCTGCAATACCTGTTCACAAATGAAGCAGCCCAAGAGGGAGGAAGACAAGCTTGCTATTGCCATTCGTCATTCGTACAGGTCTAGCTTGGAACCTAGCTACTGTACGGTTGACTCTGCTCTAGTTCTCTCGTTAAACTGCGTGCTTCCGTACAAATTAAACACTGAAGCTTGCAGAGAGCTTGTGCTATATGAGAGCATTTTTCGATGTACGTATGCCTGCGCACTAATTAATAGCGCACAGTTAATTCTGCGATCAGAACAGGTTGCAGTTCTTTGTAGATCGGTCGCAGCGATCGATTCCGCGCTTGTTGTGATTTGGAGTCAATTTTTTTTAGGTCAATCACATGCATGAGAGCGTCCGAGCTGTCTAGTTAATGTAGATCTCGTTTTTTTTTTTCTTGGACCAAAATGTAGATCTCGTTCTTGAGTCTTGCACCAGTGGTATTCTCATGCGGACGAGTTTTCACTGGCTCAGGGAGAAACGATCGAGCTGTTTATGTCAAAGCTTGTATTTTCTGTTTTCAAGCGAAAGGTGGGAACCCAATTGTATTAAAGGTGTTAATTGACGTCCAATTTCGAACAATTGGTTGATACTTCCACCATTTTTTTTGTTTGATGCCTTTAACTTTTAAACACACATTTAACCATGCATTCGTCTTATTAAAAAATTTAGTGCAAACATGTTGTAAAAATATAAGTCATGCTTAAAGTACCTTTAATGATAAAACAAATTACAACAAAATAAATGATATTTACATATTTTGTTTGAATGAGACAAATGATCAAAGGTGACTTGCTCTTTTTGCATTTCTATAACTACTTTGCCTATTTTCGAGCTAATCCGCTTCATATCTTATTTGTTTTTACATGATATATATATATATATATATATATATATATATATATATATATATATATATATATATATATATATATATATATATATATATATATATATATATTGTAGCCATGAGGGAGAAGCGTGATGCCGAGTGTGATCCCTTGAGCATGGCAGTAGACACAACTCATCTGCGACCAGCTCGGTAGGCTTAGTCACAGTAGGGCCGGCTTCATGGACTTGTTGTTACCCCCACGACTCTTTTAGAAGCCAAGCTAGGGCACGTCGATAAGAAGCCTCCTCTGCAACCAGTGCCCAGATGGAAACCCAAAGGAAGCTGATTGAGGAGCTGCAACAACAGAGGCAGGCGGATGAGCAACGGTGGCAAGCGGAAGAGCAACGGTGGCAGGCGGAAGTGCAGTAGAGGCAGGCAGAGCGAGAGCAGGTTTTGAGGTGGATGGAGGCCATCCAGAATCAGGACATTCTGATGTACCAATTCATGCCGCAGGTAATTAAGATCCTATATGTTGATAGGTTGTAGTTACATGTTTGACATGCTAACATTTCCTTCCATAGAGGTTCCAGGGGGATGAGTCCTCCACCCAGCCGTAGATGCCACCTATGCCACAGTTAATCTTCACGTAGATCCCTAGGGGCCCCAGCGACACAGAGCAGCATTTCCAACCCTTTGTTGCTGGGCTCGATACAATTCCCTCCTGCACAGGCACATTCTCCAGGGGTAATATGCATTTTTTAGGTTTTAGATCCTTATTATTTCTGTAATTACACAAAATGCACTTATTTTGAAATTTGTGGTGTCCTCCAATATGGTAGGTGTCCGAATCAGTTGCGCTTGCACCTGCGACAAATGCTCCACAGGGGCTGATTCAAGTGGCACACGGTCGGTCGCAGAGCAAATCGTCGATGAGTTCTTTGTGACAGATCCCTACAATAATTCACAAAACAATAGTTAGTTAGTTATTATGGACTTTTGCACTATTATGTCTATATGTGTAATAATTGATTATGTAACTCTGATGGATTGTGTTGTATTCTATATTTGACTTTTGAACTAAATGGTTGTCAATTGTGCCACTATGTGATGGTTTCAGACATTTTTGATGCATTATTGGTCAATTGTTTGCTTTGTAATGGTGTGAATGTGTATGGGTTCGAAATTGTGGTGGGGAACACAAAATTATGTGTGGATATGGTGGGAGAAATTGTGAAATGTAATTATGTTGGGAAATATGTTTTTCTGCAGGTTGAAATTGATATTTTCAATAAATTTCCAGCAATTTTGATTGTTGTAACACTACCTATGTCATCGGCCATGACCATAGCCGACGACACAGGTTGTAGGTCTGTATCGGCAGTTAATATCTAGCCGCCGACACAGATAGGAGGTCAGTATTGGCGGCCTCATCTAGGCCGCCTATATATATAGGTCTTCCACGTGCCTTTTAGTGGTGGCTCTATGGGGCCTACCTGGTAGAGCGTCATCTTCGAATCCGTGCTGTCAAGGTGTACATTTGTCGGTAGCTCATATAATCGGCAATAAAGGCCTTCGCCTGGTGGCCCGCCCCTGGATGTGTTTTTGTCGGCTGTGTCGTCCGTTGTTTGGTGTGTGTCGGTGGTACAGATCCGAATTCCTATAGTGTAAACTTTTCGCAGTGGTAGAACAATAAAAATGGATCTCGTATATGGACTAGACTTTCGTTTAAAGGTGTGCCATTGATGAGCTCGTCAAGCTCGTTGACATGCTCGCCAGTCTTGCACCCGTGGTTTACATGGATCAAAGACTAGAGAAATTGCGCCCGTGCTTTATGTGCTGGGTAACCTAGGCGGTCTAGTCTATGTGGCCTTTATTCAACGTTGGGAATAGGCTTTAGTCCCGGTTTCCCCAACCGGGACATTAAATTCGGGACTAATGGCATGTGGTTTTTAGTTTTGGTTTCCCCAATTGGAACTATAGCCACTGAAATATCTAAAAAATATGGCGAACCCAAGACTTTATGTGTGCTTTATGTGCTGAGTAACCTAGGCTCCTCTAGGCTCAGTGTCAAGTCTATGGTAAATGTTCAAACCATCACTACTTGGCAAATGGCTTTTAGTCTCGGTTGGGAACAGTGTCGACGGCAAAGGCCGTCGATACAAATCATACAACCATCGGGTATAGTCAGTCTCGACGGCTAGCCGTCGAGAGAAGGCCGTCGAGTGAAGGTCGTCGAGAGAGGCCTGTAGTGTCGACGGCCTGGCCGTCGACACTAGTAGTATCGACGGCTAGAGTATAGCCCGTCGAGATAGACCCCTAGGACGCCGTTCCCCGCATGGTTGGATCTGTCTCGATGGCCATTATAGGGCCGTCGATACTAGTGCTAATGGGCCCCACCATGGCGAGGCCCAGGTGACGTGGACGGAGGCCACAGTCTCGATGGTTTTTTCAGGCCGTCGGTAACTTCCAGGCTGGGCAGTCTCGACGGCTATGGTGTGGCCGTCGAGATGCCTCCTCAGAAGGCGCCTCGACGGCTCTTCTCCGCCGTCGAGATGACTAATAGCGTAAAAAATTGAATTCTTCTGGATATAAATTAGTGAGACAGGCAAATCATAACTTTCCTAGGTTTCCACAATTACATGCAATCATAATTGTTCATTCTCAACTGAAACTCTAACTTCCTTCTAGATTATTCACCATATATGAAGCTACTTCTTAATCTAAGAAAATATCTAAGCATATATACACAACATTTTTTTGCAATCTACTTCAAAAATTGGCCAACTATTAGATTCAAAATAATTGATCGAGCTACAAACTCATTCAAAAACCTTCATTGACCATGGAGAAAACAAAAATTTGCGTTAGATCCACACCTTCAATATATGGGAGTTATATTGAAGTAAGGAGGCAACTATATATCTAAGCGCAAATGAAGTAAGAATGATGTTACTAATCTTGAAGCACTTAGCTTGAGTAAAATCACCAAAATTGAAAATCTGTCCGTCGAGACAGACTAAGAGCAGAAAAAAAATTTGTATATTATAAAAAAAATCACAAGAATCCTACCTGGTTAGGTAGTATACCAGCAGGAAAAGCGCTACGAATGATGCTACCAGAGTCCCCATCCTTCGGCTTGATTTTGTTTCAAATACCTACATGGTGGATAGAGGGTTGGTCTTGGTGAGTAAAACGAGCAGATAAATATCATATTGCTACTCTCGTCAGCTTACCATCTTGAATTTGTCCACAGTTCCAGAGAGAAAACCCCTTGATGTATCCATTTCATTGCCCTGAATCAGGCATGATGGTCAGATAGCAGAATGGTAGATTCAAGTTATTGAGTACGCATAAGGTTAACAAGATAAATATAGGAGTACTCAAAATAAAATACCATGCGGTCTAGCATCCGTTATGAGTCTCTAACTCTTCATGGATATCACCGAGACAACTACAAGCAAACAAAAGAACTTCATTAATCATCAATATGTAATCTGCTTGCAAATTCACCAAATTGATAAGCAGGTGAAAGATTCCTTTCACAAACAGTTATTTACAACAGCACAAATGGTTATCCGAAAGGGCGCGGCTGACCAAAGATCCAAAGCAGATGATAAATTTGAGCAAAACACCATGACCTTATAGGATGACTACTACTCATATCATTTATCCTTGAGGCTGAAACCATAATAACAAAAAAAAAAGAGGGCCACATATTTTCAGGGCCATCTAATGTTCTGGGTCCAAATAACAATCCTTACACCTTCTATTTTGCTGATTAGTTCTAGTGCTTCAATAGCTCATTAATTCATTATTACCTCATACTAAAACCAAGTCGATCCAATCCATATCACAAGGCATCAGTGCTGCCACAAACATGCCATCACAATTCATAATGACCATTTGATTAGTCTGATCTTTTATCACCACATTTAAGAGGAAACTCATGGCTAAAACCGAACCAATAATGAATGGTCCAGGAAAGCACATGGTTGACATGGATCCCGACCAATTTCTATACTTATACTGTGAACAAAGTTCTAGTATACATAGGTGCTCTTTTAGCGGGGAAACAACTACTGACATACAAAATATCATCGCATGATCTTGTCAATGTGACACAGGTTAAAGATAAATTAAGTGGAATCGTATACGTGAACACTATCTAACCAAATATACAAACACATTACATTAAGCAATTTGATCATTAAGTAGCACTTACCCGCTTGAGAATGCTCACTCGATCTTGCAATCCATCAATAGCTCGATCATTCTCATGTTCATCTATCTCATGTGAAGAATAGGATGAAGCTCGTGTTCCACCCTCTTCAATGCCATCAAAAAGAGAAGTTCGAGTGCTTTGGTAATTACTAAAAGTGCAGATAGCCATATAAGAGTCCATACGAATTTCTTTGTGCATGTAATAAAGCAAAATATGCAAAAGAATGGCATCGATGATTTTATATTTCCAAGTTAATGATTAATAATCATACAATTATAAATATATCATCACCAAGACAACAATATAACATATATGAGAGAGAGAGAGAGAGAGAGAGATGGCGGCCCTGCGCGACGGCGGGGACGCAGCTCGGCGAGATGGCGGAGGCGGCTCGGGCGGCGGCGGTGAGATGGCGGCGGAGGCGGCGGCGCGGCGCAGGACGCGGCGTGGAGGCGGATCGGCGCAGGGGCGGGACGCGAGCGGTGGCGTGGAGGCAGCGGGATCGAGCGAGGCGGCGTGGAGGTTTAGCGATTTTGCTAAGTCCCCGAGCCCGCGGTCCCTCTATAACTAGGGCAGTGTCGACGGCCAAACCCTAGGCCGCCGACACTACCCGCATAATTCTGATACGCCTCGACGGCTTATATCTGGCCGTCGACACTAAGCTGGTAGCTGACTGCTCAGTGTAAACGGCATAGATTCTAGCGGTCGACACAGTGGTCGGGGAAGCTAGTGTCGACGGCACGGAATAAAACCATCGAAACAACCTCTCCCGAGGGTTTCATTGGATCTTTGTCGGTAGGGGTCGTTGTATCGACGGCATCATGCCAAGCCGCCGATACTAGTGCTTGTCTCGAGGGTAACCCCCCTTAAGGGCATCAATGGTCAAACCTCTCTGTTTAAATTTTATAAATTTGAAAAACCTAATTTCAAATGTTCAAACTATTCCATGTTGCTTTCTACTGGGAATTACACACTTGAAAAAAAATCAAAGAATTTAGAACTTCATATGAGGTGACCCCTTTGAAACCAGAAGCTTTCCGGAGAAGTTCACCTGGAGTTTCATATTTCATGTGATGAAAGCAACGTCAAACATCCCATTTGAATTTAAATTATGTTCATTTGTAAATTTAAATTTATGTTTAATTTCCTACTGTTCAATAATCGATACCCGCACGCCCGCACCCAACTATTTTTTGAATTTTTTACTACTAAAATTGAAATTATGAAATATAAACAGTATTTAGTACATTAATTAAAAAGCTATATATGTTCAATATTCCTCAATTCAAACATTACAAAAATACCTACCTAAAAAATTAACAAAATGCAACATTTCTAATTTTTATTTCAAAATCACAGCAATTTTCAACAAAGATTGAAATAAAAATTAAACAAAAGGGAATAAAAAAAGTTTATAAAATAAGCGGTCTCGACGGCTTTTTAAGACCGTCGAGGTCGTGAGATAGTGTCGACAAACCTAACGGTGAACCGTCGACATCGTTAGGCGCCACGCCACGCAACCTCTCCGTGGGCCTTCCCAAGCAAACTCGAATTTGTTTTGTGGGCCGTCATCGACCCTGGTTTGAGTTGTATCGACGGCTTATTTATGACCGTCGAGACTACGTTACATGTATCGACTGCTAATGTTTGGCCGTCGAATCAGTATTTGGCAGTCGAATCTATTTTCGTTTCCTGTAGTGAATTAGTCCTGGTTTTCCCAACCGGGACATTAAATTTAGAACTAAAGTCATGTGGTTTTTCGTTTCACCATAGCCACTGAAATATCTAAAAAATATGGTGAACCCACGACTCGAACCTGGGATCATGAGCCAGGACATGACTTTCCACTCACCCTTCTAACCAGCCACCCACCCACGCGTATTGATTAGAGTAGGATATGCATTTCTTTTGAAGTTTGCTAGAAAGAGCCTTTAGTACCGGTTCGTAATACGAACCGGTACTGATGAGCCCATATCAGTACGGGTTCGTATTACGAACCAGTAATGATGAGTCCGTGCGCTAGCTAGCTGGCCTGTATCCGTCTGTAAAAGGTATCTTTACTGTTGCCTCCAACCGGTATGAAAAGTCTATAATTGCTACTGTTGCTACGAACCGATACTGGGTTTCAATCCAACCGGTACTGATGTGCCGGTAAATTAGGCCATTTCTCTAGTGGTGCACAATTACGGGGTCGAACGAAAATCTAATTCCGACAAATTTGTATTATCTCCCAGTTTATATTATGCCATGGGTTGGCGCTTAAAAAAAAAGTAAGCTCTAGGCGATGATCGCCTGATTGGTGGCGGTGGAGCGCGCGATGCCTACGGGTGTTAAAATAGAGGAAGGACGTTAGGGAAAGAAAGAGGCAGGGGGTGTGGGAGGGTTTTAAACCAAAAAGTGTCTCACTCCATTACTTCTTGACCTGATGGATAATATGGACACATTCCAGATGGTTTTGTGTACATAGAATATAGTTGTCACCCCTCAATTTTAACTTACCTTGAGGGTCGACGATCCCATGCACTAGCACCTGGATCAGTACGCTAGCGCGGAAGACCAAATAGCCGATACAAGCATACATCGATAAAATAAATTCCTGAATATTACATCACAGTCGCGCCTTAGGCGATTTTTAGTGAAGCGCCCATACAAGCCTTAATTACAAAAGGATAGTTGAGTACAAATGGACACCAAAATATCTACTCAAAAGATTCCCTATCGACTAAGGTCCAACAATGATTGGAGCGGCCCTAAGACTCCTCGGGTCCACCATGGTCCGTCCGGCCGCCTTCGAGACATGCGTAAGGGTCATCTTGACACCATCATCTAAAGAATGTAAGTAGGCGGTCGGCGTCATCCAAGCGGCTAGTTAACACTTCCCTTAATGCATTTAGTGTAGAAGGCTTTATTTGGAGGGAAGGGTTATTTTATTTGCGTAAAGCCAAGTTTATAAGACTTTTGAAAACCACCTAACTAGCAATTAACTATCACTTGTATTGTTATGAATAAATCAGAGTTTTCCATCATAATCATGCATTCCGAACCCAAATGGCCAACCAAACACACCAACCAGCCCATAATAGATCAACTCTCACCAAACACGACCGACTTACACAATCACCTCAATCCATACCACTTATACTCAATTAACACACAAATTGACTAATCCTCGATCATAACCCAACCACTTACACAATCACCATACCAAACTTATTTGTTCCTCATGAACTTTCCTCTGGTTGCTCCCAACTGGACTTTCTCTGGTTGCCCCCAACCAATCCTAGTTCTCGCCATCATTCCGAGATTTGGCGAAATCCGCTATGGACCACACATGCCATGGCATGATCACCCGACCTAGTAGGGTTGCGGCCCTCACTAGCCGATCGTCACCCCGGGATGTGTGGCCATTATCACCCTCGGTGATGGCCCATTCCGCCCCTATCGAGGCTGGTCCCTGAGGGCCTCGCAGAGCGCCACTCCTGGCGATCCACGCCGGTGCTCCGCGCGATGGCCGCGCGTTGTGTTGAAACCAACACAGGCGGCGATCTTCGCCACGCGTGTTTATCCGCGCTCCTCCTGGGTAAGCCCTGGCTAAACCCAGCACTAGGCATCTCGTGCCTAAATCATCCATCAGGATGTCCAAATCCAACTAGGGGCAACCCACCATTCTTTCTCTACTTCCACGGTCATCGACTACACCATATCACACACTTGGACTTTCCCAACCGACCAACCCAAACCGACCAATTATCCCCATATCCAACCCACAAACACAAGTAGCCCAACATGCATCTACCAGCCCTAACTGTCATATGTCATGTCATACTAAAATGAGCATAATGAATGTCCGATGAATATCGGTTCACCGTTCCGTGGCGATTAGCCAGAAGATTTGTTAAGCCTAAGCCGGTCTAAGCAAGTTTTACCCATTAGGTAGGGTTAAAGTGGTTACCAGACTAATCATAGGCTACAAGAGCAATGACAATCAAGGCAGTCATTAAGGCTAAACATTTCAAGGCAGGCATGTATAAGTATAACATGATTAACAATTAGGCAATCTAATAAGCATGCATTTTTAATATTTAAACAATATAGTTTAGAAAAACTGGGTAATGAACATGGTAGTAGCGATGTTAATCCGCACTAAGGAGAGTCGCCGTCTCTCCCTAATACAGATCACATCTAAAGAGTAAGTGTTAACTCGCCTTGTTCCGGGAGGTGGTCCTCTTCAGCGTCTCCAAACCTTCCCTCAGGGTCGCCTACGTCTAATCATACCAAAAAACCACAATTACTACTAATAATGCAATGAAACTCATGATGCATGCTCGATATAGGTCCTAGCTTCGTCATTAAGCCTAAGATCAATTCGCGAACCTATCTTGCGTATGATATGTTATGCATGCTATTGTGCATTAATAAATAGTATTGGTAATATATATAATAGTCTCTAAACCCAAAATACGATTTGGTACGGTAAGTTGCAAGAGGGTGATTAGGGTTTCTCGTCAACATAAAATGACGTGCGTATGTTTCTAGATACGTTGGAAATTTCAACTACGCTAGGTTTAAAGTTCAACGAGGTTAACCGGTAGTAAAGTTTCTAGATAAAGAGTTGATTCTAGGTTTTTCTTGAACATTATTTAAATATATTTCTTGTTCAAGATCATATGACTTATTTTAAGGAAAATGCAATTGACTTGTTGGTGTCTAAAATAAAATATCCCTATGAGCATAAGTACGCTTACACATACGTATTTAAATGCTAATTTGAATATTCTCAGATTTATGCGGACACTCTCTAATAACATATTTTCTAATACTTATTTGGGATCCGAGTCATTAATTAATAAACAAAGAATTACCCTAAATTCACTTAATAATTTCTATTTAAGCAACATCTAGTTTTCAATGTACGATGCGCAATTTTCCTATCTGATGAAGGCTTTTTCATATTTTTATAAAATCAAATATCATCTCTAGTATTTATATACATTTTTCTAGAATTTTGGTAGTGGTTAGCTATTTTTAGAAATTCGAAACTATATTCGATATTTAGCTAATTGGCAAATTGTCGAAAATCCTTTAAAACGGTCGGGCCGAGCCAACCGTCAGACGACCACAGCAGCGATTCGCCCACGGCCCATTTTACAAGCCGCGCCAATATGATAAGGCGCCACGCCAAGGCGTATTTTAAATAATCGGCAATCGGCGGCTCGCGCCAATGGGAACGCGTCCACTTAACCCGCCCGGGTGGGGCGAGACCCACTCGTCGCTGACCGGGGCGGCTCGATCTCGATGCGTCGCGGGTGATCCGACAAGCGGGACCCGCCATCGGTGGCTCTCACCCTTATCGGTGCACGAATCTCGCGCGTGATCGGATGGTGCTCCGTCGTCTTCTTCTCAAAGCCGGGCGCGTGGCGAGCGGCGGCGGGAACGACGGCGGCGGCGCTTCTGACCTACGCCCGCCAAGTGCGTTAAGCGCATTGGCATCCACAGCTCCCTAAGGTTCCTATGGCGCTTCGCGAGGCCGGAGGTGGCCGACGCGGCGGCGTTGGCGATGGCGGCGAACGAAGGTTCGCCGAAAATCTGAGCCGCAACACCGATCTACAAGCTCTGAGCACGGACGGGAGGCTAGAGGGGTCAGGGGTGCTCACCACGGCTTCGTCGAGGGCTAACGGGCTCGAGGCAGTGGCGGCCGAGTAGCCTGACGGGCGGCAAACAGGCGTCAGCAGGCACAGCCCACCAGGCGGCTCCACCGAAATTGGGTGAGGGAAGCGTTAGGGATGCACGAGGAAGCTTGAGGCGCGGAGGAATTGGTCGGGGCTCACCAGAGGGGCGGATAGCTCATGGCGGCGGTCTGGGAGGAATTGGGGAAAATGGTGGAAGACGGGGCGGGGAGGGTCTCGGCTCGACTTTAGGCGGGTGGGCAACCGATGGGGCCTGAGCTCGCCTGGCGCCATGAGCAGTCGGTGACGCGACGGGCTGGCTACGACCGTGGCGAGCTTGCCTGCACGACGCACAAGGAGGCACGACGCCCGAAGCTAGGAGAGGGCATAGCCTTTGACTATTCGAGCCGAGTGACGAAGGCGGTGGCGAGAGAGATCACACGCGGATCCTTCTTTGTGGACCGACGAGCTCCGTCGTTTATCCGCGGTCCAAGCGGCGGACCGGTCTTCCGGCGAGAGCGGGCGGCGAGTCCGAGGTCGCCAACCGGGGTCGACACAGCGAAAGCACGCTGGGGAGGCGAGCCCAGCCATGATCGACGGCGGCGCGTTCTCAAAGACGGCGTCGTGAACGACTGCGAGGCAAAGTGAGAGAGAGAGAGAGAAGAGAGAGAGGAAGGAGAGGAGAGAGGGGCCACCGAGGTGACAATGGGACCCACGTGTCCGAGGGTTCAAAATTTTAAACGAAATTTGAATTGACACAAATTTTAAATTCATCCCCAAATTGGGGTGTTACAAATCCTCCCCTAAAAGAAAATCTCGACCTCGAGATTGCGTACCTAATTTGAACAAGTCGGGTACTTTCGTCGGAGTAGTTCTTGGGCTCCTGTGTTGGTGGTTGCCGCTTGATTGCTCCATGGACTTGGCACATCTTGACGACCTTGTTTCGCATTTGCTTGTCCATAGTGTCCATGATTCGAACCGGTCGTACCTCATATGTGAGATCCTTGTCCATGGGTTGTTCTGGTAGTTCGACCAGCTCGCTTTCCGGAACTCGAAGACATTTCTTGAGTTGGGAGACATGGAAGACATTGTGAACGTCCCCTAATTCTGCTGGTAAATCCAATTGGTAGGCCACTTGTCCTCTCTTAGCAGTGATAGGATACGGCCCCACGTAGCGAGGTGCCAGTTTACCCTTCTGGTGGAACCTTTGATTTCCCTTCCAGGGTGCTACTTTTAGGTATACCGAGTCTCCAACTTGAAAGGACAGGTCTCTACGTCGATTATCCGCGTAGCTTTACATCTCGGATTGTGCGGCCGATAACCTTTCTCTTATAATTCGGACCTTATCCTCAGCGTCTTTTAGTGTTTCCACGCCGAACACTTGGCCTTCTCCAGTTTCAGACCAATGGAGAGGGGTTCTGCACTTGCGCCCGTATAGGGCCTCAAAAGGCGACATCTTGAGGCTGGCTTGAAAACTATTGTTATAGGCAAATTCCGCATAGGGCAGCCATTTTTCCCAGTCCGCGGAAAACTCCAGGGCACAAGCTCTAAGCATATCTTCTAGAATTTGGTTCACCCGTTCCGTTTGTCCATCGGTTTGAGGGTGGAAGGCAGTGCTAAAGGATAGATTGGTGCCAAGAGCACGATGTAATCTCTCCCAAAAGCTGGGAAGTGGCTGTGTCCCTCGGTCAAACACAATTCGCAGGAACTCCGCAGACTCACGATTCGGGCCATGTACTGATTGCCAACTTGTCCCTTTGTAAGTCGTCTTCTGGTATGAAGTGCGCGACCTTGGTTAGGCGGTCCACGATAACCCAGATTGAATCGAATCCGCCTTGGTCTTAGGAGTCAAGTATAAATCCATGGAATTTCCTCCCATTTCCATTAGGAATCTTGGCGGTTGGAGCGATCCGGTGGTCGTTGATGTTCCGCTTAACTTGCGACATCGTGGCATTGTGCCACATATTCATGATGTCCCTCTTCATCCTAGGCCACGGAACCTTAGCTTCATGTCTTGATACATCTTGGTGCTTCACAGGTGCGGGGTATATGGTGGTGTGTGACTCGAGACGTAATCGGATCTCTCGTAATCGGGTCTGTCGAGCGAAGATCCGTTTCCTAACCAAAGCACCCCATACTCATCCTTGGAAACCTTGTAATTCTTGTCTTTGGCGATGAGCTTTTCGATTCTTTGGGTGCTAGGGTGATCCCTTTGTTTCTCCTTGATCACATCAAGCAAATCGGCGTGACTTCTAAGGTGGCGAGATACCCTTGGTTAACCACCTCGATCTTTAGCGATTCAAATCCTTGGTGATCCGCTTTCGGACACGAATCGATCTCCATGTGGTTGCATTGGGATTTGCGACTAAGAGCATCGGCTCTGACGTTGGCTTTTCGGGGTGGTATTGAATGTTTAAATCGTAGTCATTGATCGGCTCTAACCAACGCCTTTGCCTCATGTTGAGAGTGCTCGGTGAACACGTGCTTGAGGCTCTTGTGGTCGGTGAATATGTCACGAGGTCTTCCCACCAAATAATGCCTCCATATCTTGTGGCATGTACTCTGCTGCCGGTTCAAGTCATGGGTAGGATAGTTGACCTCGTGTTTCCTCAAGCTGCCGGGATCGTAAGCCACCACCCTTCCTTCTTGCATCAAAACACACCCTGGCCATACTTAGAGGCATCGCAGTATACCTCGAACTTCTTGCTCGTGTCCGGGTCACTAGAATGAGGGCAGAGGTGAGTCGTTGCTTGAGCTCTGAAAGCTCTTCTCATGAGCGTCTGTCCATTCAAACTTCTTATCTTTCTTAAGGAGTTGAGTCATTGGCGGGCCGTTTGAGAAGTCCTTGATAAATCGCCGGTAATATCCTCGCCATCCCAAGAAAACTCCTTATCTCGATAGCGGACGTTGGTGATGTCCATTCCATTCTGAGAGCTACTTTAGTTGGATCTACCTTGATTCCATCGGCGGACACGATGTGTCCTAAGAAACTAACATCGCTGATCCAAAACTCACACTTGCTAAACTTTGCATAGAGTTGGTATTCTCGAGCTTCTCCAGACCGGTATAGATGTTGCTTGTGCTCTTCATCATCCTTGGAATATATTAAGATATCATCAATGAAAACCACAACGAATCGGTCCAGGAACTCCATCAAGATCTTGTTCATCATATTCATGAAGTGGGCCGGGGCATTAGTCAGTCCAAATGACATAACTAGGTATTCATACAGCCCATACCTAGTGGTGAAGGCGGTCTTGGGTATATCAATCTCCCTAACTCGGACTGGTGGTATCCGACCAGAAGGTCGATCTTGAAATCTTTGGCACCTCTTAGCTGATCAAAGAGGTCGTCAATCCGCCGTAGAGGGTATTTGTTCTTGATAATAACGGCATTGAGGGCTCGATAGTCAACCACCATCCTCGAGTCTTATCCTTCTTGTCCACGAACATGGTGGGGAACCCCATGGGGAGGAGCGGGACGAATCAACCCTTGTCCTTGCATCTCGCCCAATTGTTTCTTTAATTCGCCACTCCATCGGGTTCATCTTATAGTAGGGCTTGTAAATTGGGGTTTGTCTTGGGGATAAGGTCTATAGGAAACTCCATGCCACGATCAGGTGGTAGTCCAGGTAGCTCCTTGGGGAAGACATCTAGAAACTCTTTCACTACGGTAACCTTAGCGGGGTCATCTTCCTTAAGGAACCATATTGCTCTACCCCATCTAAACGGGGCATCCACCCTCCAGACGGTCTCGTAGCATCTTCCTTGGTGCATCATGACTTCTCTACGGGCACAGTCTATGATTCCCATGTAGTACTGGAGCCAATCCATCCCGATTATCACATCGATCCCTTTACATGGTATGACCACGAGATCGAAGAAAAATCCGTTACTCTCCTGTTTAATCTCTACGTCCCGACACACCCTGGTGGCGGTCAGTGTACCCCCCGGGGACTTTATTACCAATGCCCTTAATAGCGGGAAGGTTTGTAGTCCATACTTATCCACATAATGTTGTGCAATAAATGAATGCGATGCTCCGGAATCGAAAAGTACTAGCACTGGATTGTTGAGCAATGCGAACGTACCCATCAGCACTCCCGGTGCCTCCTCGGCTTCTTCGACGATGGCGTGGTTGAGCCTCCTCGTCAAAGCATTGGTAATCGATCCAAAGAATCGATCCTTGTCCCATCGCTCTTCTCGGCGGGCTGGACCTCTAATTGGGGTGTTCTTGTGTTGAAGGAAGCGGGATCCTTCCTTCTCGGGACAATTGGCGGCAAAATGACCAGGTTTGTGGCATAGGAAACGAGCTCGTAGCTCGATCGGCGATGGCGGCTCGATTGTAGCCTCGAGGGGCGGTGGCCTTCAATGTTACGATAGCCCCTATTTTCAGAATTCAAATGAGTCGGCGTGAGGGATGCGATGGAGGCGGCGCCTTTGATATTGATTCACAGGCGAGGAAGTTGTTTGAGCTTGCCCTTCCTTGGCCCGAAGCTTGACCCAGCTCATGCAGACCGACTTTCTCTCATGGAGACCTCCAAACCCTTCATCTCATTTTCCAAGATTAGAGCCTTGTTTACCATATCTTTGGAAATCTGGTAATCCAAAGATGTCGACGGAGCGTAGGCTAGGGAGCATGCCCTCCAAGAACTTATCAATCTTCTCATCCTCATCCTCGACGTCGCCTGGGGCATACCGGGCCAACTGGTTGAAGCGAGTGAGGTAATCATTGATTGAGGAGTTCCCTTGCTTCAATTGGCGAAACTCCTGCTTCTTCATACGGATGACACCGCGGGGCACATAAAAAGACCTGAAAGCAGTCTCAAACTCGCTCCAGGGGATATCTCTTCCATGGTTGGCGAGAGGTTGCAGATCTTCTCCCACGGCTTCGTCATCTATCTCATCCTCTTCATTTCCCCCTTGCCCTTCTTGGACCTCTGGCTCCGCCGGATCATCTTCTGCTCCTTCACCTTCTTCGGCATCATCATGACGGGCGGTGACGTAATTTTCCCACCAATCGGCAGCAGCTCCATCAAGTTGGTGGGTAGCGAGCAGCACTTTATCTTCTTCAGGGCACCGAATAAGGGCTAGCTTCCTTTTGATGGTGCGAAGCCAGTCCTCGGCTTCCATTGGCTCATTGGCATGCGTGAACATTGGCGGCTTTGCTCGCAGGAAATCTGCAAGTTTCATTCCTCGTCGATTCTTCACTTGTCTCCTCTCACGGAGCACCTCGCCCAACATTTGGGCTTGGTACGCCATGACTTGGCCTAGGGTTGGCTCCCCCGGTGGTGGTGCCGGAATGTCTCCGAGGCCACGACCCGTCCCCACGACCTCGGCCTCGTCCTCGGCCTCTTGCGGCGTCATTGCGGCACCAAAGACCATGAGCCTGCCCCTGCTCCTCTACCTCTTGCCATCTATAGTATATATATATTGAAATAAATGATTATGCATGGGTTTTTAGTTTTAAATTCAACCGAGAAGCAACAAGAAGCAGAGTCACTCAAGTCAATGAACAAGGCACGCATAAATTTCGAGAAATATGACAGTTTCTAAAGCCCTTGCCACATGGACAAGCAAAGAGGATCTGAGATAATGTTTTGGCCAAACCCGTTAGGCCCACATCTCATAATACAATAAAAGTGTCCATCTTCTAATGGGACCATGACCATCCATCTAACATGACAACTAAAGCCCATCATCTACTAGGGCGGATGGCTCTACAACCTTGAGGAGAGCGACTAAATGATCTAGCCACGACGACGACGCGAGTAGACGAAACGCAGCGCAGCGTCTAGTGAAGTCCATGCCCAAAGGCGGTGGGCGGCCTCACGTCGGCCGAGGACCGGCGGTGCAGAGCGGCGGCGGTGCAGAGCAGCGTCGCCACCAGCGTCGTTGTCGAAGTCGGTGTCGAGTCGACGTCTATCGGTGGTTGCTCTGGCAGAGCCGGAGGAAGACGCCTCGTGGCGTGGTATCCCCACCGTGGCCCGCGGAGGCAAGTGTCCTCTTCCGCCTTGTGGTGCGGGGTTCTCATACTCGGCGGCGGATAATGCGCCCGGAGGTGAGAGAGAGTGGTCTCGCTGATCTGTCGGGCCATCAGCGCCGAGCCTCCTCCTCTGGCGTGCGTGCAAGGCAGCCCTCGCTAAGTCCCTCTGTCGCCTCGCCAGAGCGAGACTCTGTCGAGTGGTGGAGCCGTCTCCCCACCACCCTCGGCTCGTTGTCCGCCGCCCGAGCGATTTAACGCAGAGCCTCGATCTCCTCCAAAGCTCCATCGACCACCTGGGTGGTGCCGTCGTGGAGACGCGCCATGCGAATCACCGATGCTGAATCGGCGCCAAGTGGTGTCAAACCGGGAGCGACCTCATATGCATGGCCGTCGGCCGCATAGGCTCCCCGCAAGTAGACACCGCACTCCCTCGAGCTCGGCGGTGGCCTCCATCGCGCATCATTGATTGCCGCTGCAGATGGTCTCGTGGCGTCTCGTGTCATACTCGTGGGCCATGGCGTCATTGCCCTCGTAGTAGATCACGACCCGCACCAAATAGGCCGACGAGGAGGGACCGAGCCTCTCTCGGTGAAACCGCGGTCTCTCTGAAGGAGAGGGACGCGCCTGTTCTGCTGCAGCCTCGGACCTTGGCGGCTCGATGGCGGGACTCCTCGTGAGGCGAAAGTCGACTGTCGAGGGACGAAAGTGTGTCGTGGCAACGATCCATCTACGTAAAATTTTGACAATAATTTTGTTAGAATAGATAGGCGAGTATTAAAGGTGTTTTTAGTCATAAAAATAAAGTCACAAAGGATAATATACATATAATTTTCCTAGTTTCGACCTCTAAGTCATATGGGTCCTCTGATCATGAGGCTCGATACCAGCTTTGTCACCCTCAATTTTAACTTACCTTGAGGGTCGGCGATCCCATGCACTAGCCCTCGGATCGATGCGCTAGCGCGGAAGACCAAATAGCCGATACAAGCATACATCGATAAAATAAATTCTGAATATTACATCACGTAGTCGCGCCTTAGACGACTTTAGTGAAGCGCCCATACAAGCCTTAATTACAAAAGGATAGTTCAGAGTCTGCGGACACCAAAATATCTACTCAAAAGATTCCCTATCGACTAAGGTCCAACAATGATCGAGCGGCCCTAAGACTCCTCGGGTCCACCATGGTCTGTCGTCGTCTTGAGACATGCGTAAGGGTCATCTTGACACCATCATCTAAAGAATGTAAGTAGGCGAGGTCGGCGTCATCCAAGCGGCTAGTTAACACTTCCCTTAATGCATTTAGTGCGAAGGCTTTATTTGGAGGAAGGGTTATTTTATTTGCGTAAAGCCAAGTTTATAAGACTTTTGAAAACCACCTAACTAGCAATTAACTATCACTTGTATTGTTATGAATAAATCGAGTTTTCCATCATAATCATGCATTCCAACCCAAATGGCCAACCAAACACACCAACCAGCCCATAATAGATCAACTCTCACTCGAAACACGACCCAGCTTACACAATCACCTCAATCCATACCACTTATACTCAATTAACACACAAATTGACTAATCCTCGATCATAACCCAACCAACTTACACAATCACCATACCGACTTATTTGTTCCTCATGAACTTTCCTCCTGGTTGCTCCCAACGGACTTTCTCTGGTTGCCCCAACCAATCCTAGTTTCGCCATCATTCCGAGATTTGGCGAAATCCGTCATGGACCACACATGCCATGGCATGATCACCCGACCTAGTAGGGTTGCGGCCCTCACTAGCCGATCGTCACCCCGGGATGTGTGGCCATTATCACCCTCGGTGATGGCCCATTCCGCCCCTATCGAGGCGGTCCCGGAGGGCCTCATGAGCGCTCACTCTGGCGATCCACGTCCGGTGCTCCGCGATGGCCGCGTTGTGTTGGAACCAACACAGGCGGCGATCTTCGCTTCTGGCGTGTTTATCCGCTCCTCCTCCCGGTAAGCCTGGCTAAACCCAAGACTAGGCATCTCGTGCCTAAATCATCCATCAGGATGTCCAAATCCAACTAGGGGCAACCCACCATTCTTTCTCTACTTCCACGGTCATCGACTACACCATATCACACACTTGGACTTTCCCAACCGACCAACCCAAACCGACCAATTATCCCCATATCCAACCCACAAACACAAGTAGCCCAACATGCATCTACCAGCCCTAACTGTCATATGTCATGTCATATTAAAATGAGCATAATGAATGTCCGATGAATATCGGTTCACCGTTCCGTGGCGATTAGCCAGAAGATTTGTTAAGCCTAAGCCGGTCTAAGCAAGTTTTACCCATTAGGTAGGGTTAAAGTGGTTACCAGACTAATCATAGGCTACAAGAGCAATGACAATCAAGGCAGTCATTAAGGCTAAACATTTCAAGGCAGGCATGTATAAGTATAACATGATTAACAATTAGGCAATCTAATAAGCATGCATTTTTAATATTTAAACAATATAGTTTAGAAAAACTGGGTAATGAACATGGTAGTAGCGATGTTAATCCGCACTAAGGAGAGTCGCCGTCTCTCCCTAATACAGATCACATCTAAAGAGTAAGTGTTAACTCGCCTTGTGCCGGGAGGTGGTCCTCTTCAGCGTCTCCAAACCTTCCCTCAGGGTCGCCTACGTCTAATCATACCAACAAACCACAATTACTACTAATAATGCAATGAAACTCATGATGCATGCTCGATATAGGTCCTAGCTTCGTCATTAAGCCTAAGATCAATTCGCGAACCTATCTTGCGTATGATATGTTATGCATGCTATTGTGCATTAATAAATAGTATTGGTAATATATATAATAGTCTCTAAACCCAAAATACGATTTGGTACGGTAAGTTGCAAGAGGGTGATTAGGGTTTCTCGTCAACGCAAAATGACGTGCGTATGTTTCTAGATACGTTGGAAATTTCAACTACGCTAGGTTTAAAGTTCAACGAGGTTAACCAGGTAGTAAAGTTTCTAGATAAAGAGTTGATTCTAGGTTTTTCTTGAACATTATTTAAATATATTTCTTGTTCAAAGATCATAATGACTTATTTTAAGGAAAATGCAATTGACTTGTTGGTGTCTAAAATAAAATATCCCTATGAGCATAAGTACAGTTACACATACGTATTTAAATGCTAATTCTGAATATTCTCAGATTTATGCGGACACTCTCTAATAACATATTTTCTAATAATTATTTGGGATCTGAGCCATTAATTAATAAACAGCAATTACCCTAAATTCACTTAATAATTTCTATTTAAGCAACATCTAGTTTTCAATGTACGGTGCGCAATTTTCCTATACAGTGAAGGCTTTTTCATATTTTTATAAAATCAAATATCATCTCTAGTATTTATATACATTTTTCTAGAATTTTTGGTAGTGGTTAGCTATTTTTAGAAATTCAGAAACTATATTCGGTATTTAGCTAATTGGCAAATTGCTGGAAAATCCTTTAAAACGGGTCGGGCCGAGCCAACCGTCGGACGGCCCAGCGCAGCGATTCGGCCCACGGCCCATTTGCACTTGACGCTGCCAACAGCAATAAGGCGCCACGCCAAGGCGTATTTTAAATAAGGCGAATCGGCGGCGGCTCGTGCTCACCGGAACGCGTCCACTTAACCCGCCAGGTGGGGCCAGGGACCCACTCGTCAGTGACCCGGAGGCGCGGCTCAGTCTCAGCGCGTGCGGGGGTGATCCGACAGGCGGGACCCGCCATCGATGGCTCTGACCCTATCAGTGCACGAATCTCGCCGCGTGATCGGACGGTGCTCCGTCGTCTTCTTCCTCAGGCCGGCGACGTGGCCGAACGGCGGCGGGGAACGACGCGGCGGCGCTACAGCCCTACTCCGGCCAAGTGCGTTAGCGCATTGGCATCCACAGCTCCCTAAGGTTCCTATGACGCTCGCGTCGAGGCCGGAGGTGGCCGGACGCGGCGGCGCGGCGACGGCGGCGGAACCGAAGGTTCGCCGGAAAACAGAGCCGCAACACTGATCTACAAGCTACGGGCACGGACGGGAGGCTAGAGGGGGTCCAGGGGGTGCTCACCACGGGCTTCGTCGAGGACGAACGGGCTCGGAGACGGCTGGCAGCGAGTAGCCCGACGGCGGCCGAAACAGGGGCGTCGCGGGCACGGCTCCACCGGGCGGCTCCAGAAAGTGGGTGAGGGAAGCGTTAGGGACGCACGTGGAAGCTTGAGCGGGAGGAATTGGTCGGGGCTCACCAGAGGGGCGGATAGCTCATGGCGGCAGTCTGGGAGGAATTGGGAAAATGGTGGAAAGACGGGCAGGAGGGTCTCGGCTCGGCTTTATGGGCCGAGCAACGGTGGGGCCTGAGCTCGCACAGCGCCATGAGCAGGTGATGGTGACGCGACGGGCTGGCTACTGCTGCGCAGCTTGCAGTCTGACGACGCGGCGAGGCAGGCACGACGCCTGCTAGGAGAGGCATAGCCTTTTGACAATTCGAGCCGAGTGTGAAAGGCGGTGGCGAGGAGATCCTGCGGGATCCTTCTTTGTGGTGACGAGCTCCGTCGTTTATCCGGCGGTCGGCGGCGGACCGGTCTTCCGCGAGGCGCAGCAACGAGTCCGAGGCCGGCCAACCGGGGGTCGACACGGCGAGCACGCGCGCGGGGAGGCGAGCCCAGCCATGATGCGACGGCGGCGTGCTCCCAGCACGGCGTCAGCGAACGCACGGCGAGGCAGTGAGGGAGAGAGAGAGAAGGAGAGAGAGGGAAGGAGAGGGAGAGAGGGGCCACCGAGGCTGACAGCAGGACCCACGTGTCGGAGGGTTCAAAATTTTAAACGAAATTTGAATTGACACAAATTTTAAATTCATCCCCAAATTGGGGTGTTACAATAGTGTCCTCTAACTATTACATGAAAGGCCCCTAACCCTGAGATAAGCCATGGATTCCATCTCGGAGGGAGTTAATTAGTAAGTCATATCGATAATTGAAATTTTCAGAAACCTCAGCAAGAAATCATATCGACCAAAGTTAGTTCAAGTATCCATAATATTCGACTTTTCTACTACAAGATGAAGCTGCCAAAAAATTATTTTTTAATGAAGGAATAACAAAGCCTCTTCCATTCAATATATGCAAACAACACGGATGGTCATGCAAGTTTATTACATGGATGCCAGGAAATATTTTGTCTGTTCTTCAATGAAAACAATATCGAGTTGGCATGTGTACACTGCACAATAATTATCAATATTTCAAGTATTTGCCGAACCAGTCGAGCATGTAGGCAAGAGCTTCTTCGGCGGTCTTGACAGCGAATGGATTGGTCGGATCATATCTGCAGGCAAATCCATGGGCAACTCCTTGAAAGATCTTGGCAAAGTAATGTATCTGCAACAGCCAAGTTCATCTCATGTCAAGGTTTTTGGTGTTATTAAATCTATAGAATATGAACAGACCTGTAATGACTCTGAAGCAATGTCAGAGATTGTATTGAATATGTATATAAATTGGGTTACGTGGATACTGAGTTGTAATAGGCAGGGAAAAATCGTGTCAAGGTTGGACTCATATTTGTGATCTCTACTATAAATAGGTACCACTGGCGCAACCGGTCATAACAACCTAGCAATAGTGTAGGACGCACAGCGCTGGTTAGCGGCTAGCCTGTGGACACGATTCGAGTGGTCCGGTATGCTTGTGCCAATTGCGGAGGAACGCCCATAGTCAGAGCCCCACAGACACAGCACACAGGTAGAAAGACCGAACTGCGTTACCAAACATAGTGACTCCGGTGTTTGTCTAGATCTTGTGTGGCGATTAAAATCCTAGCACGTGGTATCAAAGTGAGGTTTTCCATGCGAAAGATCTCTATAGAGATGTGAGGTTCATGTCTCTACAAGGTGCCCAAAAAGACTTAGGGGCGCAAAGTGGAGCATGGCGCGATGGGCAATCCAATCGATGGTGTCGAACACTACGAGTAGGCGGCTCGGACCGTCCAGCAGGCTATAATTGATAAGGATTGTCCATATGTGGTGATCAAATCAATGAGGTGACCGGGGGATTGACATGGCGGCAACTGCAGAGACTTCAGCTCAGGATCATACTAGCAATGGCCAGAGATGGCGGAAAGCTGAAGAGATTGAAGCAGTGCAAGCATTACAACGGTGCGACCACATGCAACAGGAGATGTCATTATGACATCATGAGTCAACATGTGTCGATCATGAGGTTGTCTGGGGTAGCACGAAACCGGTGGCGTGTGGACGACACGTCAAACAATCTCAGATTGGATTAGGAGGTGGAGATGCGTTTTCGGGAATTTTTTCGTCGGCCAGTGGATGTCCAAGGTGGGTCCTAAAGAACAGGAGTCTAGGTGGGCCCCATGGTGCATCACAGGCTGGAGCACTGCTGGGTTGCGTGCAGGACACAACAACGTGTGCGCCGAGTGGGCCTCGGCGGCTTGCAGTGGCACAGCTAAGCCGGGTGAGAAAAATATTTTATTATATTTTTTAGAAATGCTTTATACAAAAATAATCGGCGGTTCAGAGATTAAGCAAAAATAGGCGCCTGTCGCCGTTTGGATGCACGATAGGGAGCCGATCGCTCCTCCAACGACCGAGCGGCACCCACAGGCAGCGATCCATTCCCCTGTACAGTACTGAACCGATTTTCGATTCATTTTTTCGCTGTATCTTTTGATTAGCACCTTCAATTACCGAACCGATTTCAAAAATGGGTTCCTGGCATGTTTCGAACCAAACTAGACCACACTTGCCATATAAAATTCAAAAGATTAAATAATCCTAGGATCCTGCTGTTGGCTGAAACGGCGGGCTTCATTTCTCGCCCGGTGAAACGGTGGGAAATTAATAAGCCGCGAGGTCTAGCAGACGGCCAGGAGCCATTACAGTCCGATCAAAACAGTAGCTTTTAAAAATCCGCCCGTCCAAACGGCGGGATTTCGACGCAGGGAAATCTCGCCTTTTGGAACAGTCGGATTTGGTCTATATAAAGGTACGTGCACGGGCGGGCTGCCCACTGTTGGCCATTTGCTTGCTGTTGGATAAAGAGATAAGAGGAAGGAGAGGAGATAAAGAGAGAGAAGGGGAGGGAGAGAAGGAGAAAGAAAAAGGAAGGTGACGCGACATACCGTGCCATTGGAGTGGGTCATGTCAAGATCAAGATGTGTGATGGATCATAATGGGTACTTCAAGGTGTGGAACATGTGTCGGAGCTCATAAGTATTGTGATCTCGCTAGTGACCATTATTAAATTAAGGTAGGATGGTGTCCTAGGCTAATGAAGATGGACATACCATGAGGATCAGGAGAGGTTTCGAGACTGATGATCTCGCTGGTGACCTTATTATTAAATTAAGGTAGGATGGTGTCCTAGGCTAATGAAGATGGACATACCATCAGGATTAGGAGAGGTTTCGAGACTGATGATCGAGAAGAGAGGGATCTCTAATTTGTATAGGCTACAAATGTCAATTCCAGTTGAAAGAAATGCAGTTGAAGGTGGAGCCACAGGAGAAGGTACTATAGGGTACTACATGTATTAAATGGGCTACATGGACGCTAATAGTAATAGGCTGGTGAGGGTCGTGTAAGGGTCAAACTTGTATCTGTGGCCTCTATTATGAATAGGGGGCACCCATGTTATAATTGGTTATGACGATCTAGTTGTAGCGTAGGACCTTTAGGGGTCAGCGGCCGCCCTATGGTCGCGACTCGGATGGTGCAATGTGCTTGTGCTGATTAGGGGTGCTGATTAGGAAGGAGCTGTGTTACCAAATATCGTGCCTTCGGTGTCATCTAGATCTTGTGTGGCGATTAAAGTCTTAAACAAGCAACTGAGCCACACTTTTCCAGTTAATCTTAAATGTGATGGGACTATAGTAGGCTTTTCAATCACGTTATTGTGTCAAATGTTTAATAACAATTAAACCCAGTGTGATTTTTTCAACATCTCATGCATATTACTGGGATAAGTTTCAATTGTCCAGAATTCTGACCCTTCCAAGAAAAAGCATTTACTATATCGGAGGTACGAAGGCTAGTAGAAACGAATGTGCCGATGCACTAGGCACCAATATGGACTCACCTCACTCCTTTGGCGCAACGTGCGCACAAACTCATAGATCAAATTTGGCGGCGTCACTGTATCATTCTGAGCTCCAAGAATCTCAATGGGACATTTGATCTCTGCTTGTGAGATAAATTTAGAGTAAGAACATAAGGCCAGTTGTAACATACACTGCTTACATCAAATAGGAAACCCCACCTTTCATATCATCAGCAGTCACTGCCGAAGGATGGCAGATCACAATCGCTTCAACCTGATTAGATTTAGCTATCTCAACTGCAAACTTCCCTGTTAGGTAAGGAGGACAGCAAGAATATCAACTGTTTCAAAACTTGAATATTCAATAAATCTTTCTATATGGAATTATTAAAGGAGTCTGCAAGGTTCTAAGATTTTATTACAGCTAGTATTAGTAATGTGAACCCATTTCCCTGCGTTATATTTTCACTCACCGCCCCAACAGTAACCTCCGATTCCAAGAACAGGTTTTCCTTCCTTCTTTAAAGCAGCAAAGATTGGTTTAGCATCTTTAGCTGCTTTGATCTGCAAAGTCGATAGAACATGCAAATGAAGATCATCTTAACATCACGGGAATCTAAGATAGATTTACTGAATCATTTTTTTCTAGAATGATCATCTTTTACCAAGCTGCTACGTTTGGGCGAACAAATGGGTGAAATTATGTCTCGTGAAACGACTTACTGGAGAGTGAGATTCAATCCATGCTGTAATGTTTATGCTTGGGTCTCCCGTGTATGGTTGTCCGTGAAAGAAATCGGGCACCACGACGTAGTATCCTGCTTGACCAACTTTGTCGGCTATTTTCCTTTGTCGCCACACATACATTGATCATCATATATATATCAGCATATCTAACAAAAAGTAGAGACGAAAACACCCTAGAAACAAACACCAGTTCTTGGCAAGGTTCCTTACACCGATTAAACCCTATTTGGTTCGTGGTTTGGTATGATTTTGTTTGGTGAGCCAAAATTTGTTATTTTTTACAGACGATTTAGTGTAGTATTTTGTAATAATTTTTTCGTGACTTTGTAAAATTTTACTTTAAAATTTCAAAAAAGAAATTTTAATATTTTTTTAGCCTTTCTGTATCTTTTTTTTGAAGACTCAACTTTTGACTCAACAAAAGTGAACCGCGAATCAGAGAGGATCTTCTGGAAAAGCCACCCAGTGGCTTGACTAATTTATAATACTGATCAATTCTGAATATATGAATTTCTACCGATTTCCATGAAACCCAATGTGTTGACTAATTTATAATATCCATCGATTCTGAATACATATGAGTTTCGGTTTCTAAAAGTTCAGGACATCATGCTATACCAAGGTTAAGAAAACCAAAAGGAAAAAATGTAGAAAGAACAAAAAGTCTAGTAACCTGACATGAATTAGTCAAGAAAAAGTTTCGCCATGTTCATCCTGGATGTAGGGGCCTAGATTTATTCTGTATCTAAAAAATTTACAATAATTAACTGAGAAACCTTGCATCTCCTACTGGGGTTTGGAATTTTAAGTGAAATTTGAAAAGTGAAAGCTATATTTGGGATTTTACATTTGCTACTAAAATTGATAGCTTAAATGCATTACTAATTCATAAATCTTTCCTTCAGATGTACTCCCTTTGTCCACTTTTATAAGACATATTCTAACAAACAATTAGTCAAATTGTATACATCTTTGATATAGAAATATTATATCAATATGCTTACATTTCGAATTAATTGCTTTCGGTGCAATGTATTTTGTGGCAATCGACAATTATATATAATAAGAGAAAATTAGCGGTTAAAAAGTCAACCTCAAAAGACCTTATGAAATCGAAATACGTCTTATAAAAAAATAGATGGACGGTTTATATATTAAACTAAGTAATTGAAACCAAAGTGATGCAATGTACAAAGGAGACGCTGTTACCTACCAGGTAACCAAGCGAGGACCTTCTTCCCTAAACAAATGATGTTTTGGAAAGAAGGTTGGAGTTTCTAACAGAAAAAAAAAGATTATCTACATTATGCCCGTTCGAGAATATTAGTATATATGCCTTAGAAGAAATGAGAAAAAACATTCGATGATGTAGGAGAATCCTGTGATATACATTGTTTTGAGCTGTGATCTTTCGCACGGTACTGACAGCGCAGATCCTAAAGAAATCAGTCTCCTTGTAGCGTTGTTGATGGTTTAATTTAATCTCATCGATATCCTATTCATAATGGAAAAGGAAAGAAACAAAAGAGAGAAGCTCCGGCAAAAGTTTCAGGACACTTTACACAATCAGGTCACTCCGCTATTTTCAAATATATTTTCTTAAGAGTTGTTACAGGGTCGATTTCAATTTTCTACTCGCTTTCACGCTATAAAAAATCTTTTCTTATCATAGTATTCCTAACAACTCTCTATATCTTTCCTCTAAGAAACTATTAGCGTCCACCGTATCTGTATACTATAAATTATTTTTCGTAATTTACACTATATTCTAAAAACTATTAGCGTCCACCGTATCTGTATACTATTATTTTTTTTTTGTAATTTACACTGCATTCTAAAAACTATTAGCGAAAACCGAATCTATCCTTAATCCTTATAAAAGGGATTGCTGGGATCGCATCACAGAAAAAAGCGCAAAGAAAGAGGGCAGGAAGGGCTCACCTCAGCAATGGCGCTTCAAATCCTGGAGTAGTCAGGCATCAATTGCCAGCCACACAATCGCACAAACTCAGTCAGGTATGCGCTCACATATGAAAAATCTGATGAAATCAACCAAAAGAATCACTGGACGTGCATGCAGCGTGCTCGGGCTCACTGACCGAAGATGTCGGAGGCAAGGAGGATGGTCCGGTGCGAGCGGGCGGCGCCGGTGACGTAGGCCCTGAAGCCGGCGAGGTCGCCGACGAGGACGCCCGCCTCGACGCCGCCCTTCGCCTTCAGGTCCGGCGGGTTGTCGAGGCACTGCCAATGCGGCGGCGCCGCCGCCGCTGCGGTGGCCGCCGCGAGGCAGAGCAAGGAGAGGAGAAGCGCCCGCGCCATGGCTCGCGGCGCTTGCTCTGAATCTGACGCTGCGTTTCGCCCCGAGGAATATGATATATAGGCATCACCGTGTAGAGCGGTTGGTAGCGTGGACATGTCGGGATGAGTGCTTCCACGACGCGTCTTCGGCTCAAAATGAGTAAAATAAAGAAGGGAAATGATACGCTTAGGGTGTGTTTGGTTGTGCAATCTTGAATGGTCCGGTTTTGTATGAGATGATTTTTTGTTTGGTTGAGAAAAAATAGATGGATTCGTCTAGCATCCTTCTATCACTGCATAGCACAACAGAGGGGACGGCTTGCTCTGATGGAAATAGGTAAGATGGGCTCGTCCGATCTCCACACCCCACACGCCTCCTCCTCCTCCTCCCCAGCCGGTGGTTCTTGGAGCCGATGCCGGGCACCGCCGGCGTGCTCCGCCTCCACAGCCGCCACCTCACAGCCTCCGACGAGCCCTACCTCCTCAGCTACAACGGCCGCAAGAAGCTCCACACACACTGCCCCACCGCCTCAACTCCTCCGTTGAGTGGATCCTCATCCTCGACGCCGGCGCCGGCTACGGCAATTTCCTCCGCGCCAACACCGGCCTCCCGCCGCTCCGCAACTCCGTCGCCCATCGCCCTGGCCTGAATCCGCCGTGCTGCCGCTGTACAAACCGTTGTCCAGCTTGCCATCTCTGTCTCGATTTCTGGTGCCCACGTCGACGCAGCAACCGCCTCCGCTGCCGCACCACCACCCGGAGAATTTGCCGCTGCCACTTCCCGGCCACATTGCATCGCCACCGAGAGAGAGAGAGAGAGCGAGAGAGAGAGAGAGAGGTGGAGCGGTGGGAGAACCTGTGGAGCGTCGTAACCAAGAACCTGCGGACTGACGTGAGAGGATGAATGTGTGCCGGTGAGGAGGAGGACAACGGCAACCGTGGCGGCAGCCGGCGAGCGGCGTTGCGCGGGGCTTCCTAGGGCGGCAGATCCAGGAAGGGCTTGGAGGGGTGTGCCTGATGGTACTCCGGGAGCAGGTGTTGTGCCATTAGGAGAGGAGGTGTCCCAAGTCTAGCAAAACCAACCAAACAGAGCACCGTAGATGGTTCAATCTCTCCCCATCTTATTCTCATGACCATCCCATGCTTGCTAATGATTCATGGTGCAACCAAACACACCCTTGATGCTTCGTGCTGTCATCGAAAGCTAAAGTGTGGTTTCAACAATTAATGGTCCTAGAATAGTTCATTTTGACTTCTAACTGTTGTTGCAATCTGTCTATAAAATACAGAAAATAAATACCGTCGAAGGTATTTTTGAAAGGGATGTGCTATCGCGTAGCCGCCTACATTTTAGCACTTTTTGCAAACACAACATGCAACAACAGTTTTTTCACGCGGTCCTCCACGCACACTACAAGAATCAGTGGCCCTCGATAAAGGGGGGGGGGACCCTCATGACTAATGGTTCTCGAGGGCCAGCCCTCGAGAAACAGCCCTCGGGACTAGCTACTCGAGAAAAACAGTGTTTCTCGCCCTCGAGAAGAGTATTTCTCGAGTGCCCTATTCTAACACTCGAGAAACGTGGCTCCGCTGACGGTAACGACGTGGGAAACTACTTCTCAAGGGCTAAGCCCCCGAGAAACGTTGCGGGGCCCACCTCGCTAACGCGTCTGCAGGGATGTCTCGAGAGTCAACGCGGCAGGTGTTCTCGAGGGCCCGGCCCCCGAGAAATTAGGCTAGGCAGGGGATCTCGAGGGCTTGGCCCTCGAGAGCTGTTTTGTGGGAAAAAAAAAGAAAATAGTGGAAAACCAAAATTAGGAACTGCTGCACAAGGTCACAATATATGCAACATATATACACACACACACACACACACAGCCCAATATCCCAAATATGCTACATCAAAACATATATATCCAGTGTTAGCCTAAACGGTAAACGGTAAACAGTCGGTCAACCTTCGTTTAGCCAATATTCGGATTACACGGCTGTTTAAACGGACTAAAAAATGGATTAAACGGGATTAAACGGATTAATCGGCCTAAACGGCCTGCACAGTTGGCTAGCGAGTAGCGTTTAAACGTCGTGTAAACGGGCTAAACGACTGTTTAGGCGAACAGTGTATATATCCCAAACATACAGCACCAGCTGCCACCCATGTCCTTCCACATTTCACATGCACAGCCCAATTTGATACATGGTACATATAGCACAAGTTCATACATCTCGATCATACATCCACCTAAAGAAGCAAAAGACCAACCATTTTCACCTTATTGCTTCGGCGCCGGCGGCGTCGGCGGGGGGTAGTCGAACAGCGATGCGCCGCCATCCCTCATGAGCTCAACAAACCCTACACCTTCGAGGTTTTCGAACTCGGCGCCGTAACCCTGCTGGGAGCCGTCCAACTGCTCATGTCTTCGAGGAGGTGGAACCTCGGAAGCAGAAGTGGCGGAACCCTGTGGCAGAAGTGGCCCAATATCCCAAATATCCATAAAATTTCAGATTCAAGTTTGTGGGAAAATAGCATATTGTGAATGTCTATGAAAATACTTACCATGTCAGGATTGTTGGCCCAAGGTCGCAGCATCCCTCGTGCCTGCCCTTTACCAACATAGGGAGCCTGGCTTGCATGTCCTCTTGAGCTCGCCTGGACATTTTCAAGAGATAAATAATCTCATGATCAAAAGAGATGAATATAGGTTTCGCTTCATACTTACCCCCATATACCACTGCCTGGCCTCGATCTCGTCCATCCTCTCCTGGTCTCTTCGACGTTCCTCTTGCAAAGTCCTTACGCTCTCCGACAGGGCTAGAATCAACTGTCGGTCCTCCTCGTGCTTTAGCTCAGCTTCATTGCGGACTCGTGTCTCAAATGCCCTTCGAGTCTCACGGCGTCCGTGCCTAGTCCTCTCCTCGGGCATTTAATCCACCGCCCTACACAACAAATTGCAGTGGTTAATCCAAAACAACAAATGGACTCGCGTGCATGAATCAAAAAGAAGTCTCACCTCACGTTGTCCCCACCGATCGACAATTTACCGTGCGCCTTCCCGCCCCTGTGGTTGTATATCAATTCAGTGTCTAATTCTGGGTCGGCCTCCGGATTGCTATCTGTGCCATGCACTTGACGATATGCATCACAATATTGATCCTGCGTTCAGTTTAGTACTAGTCAGGAAAACTGAGTTTGTACTAGTAAAAGTCTATAATGTGTACTAAGTACTCACAATCCAAGCCTCATGAGAGGTCCAACTCCGTGGGTTGCCTTGTTGCGCCGGCTTTGTCTTAGCCTTCTTGAAGGCCTCCAAGAAACTTAGCGGCCGCCCAGTCTTCTTCTCCTAAAACATGGAAATAAATATTATTATTGTCAATTGGAGAGTACAAGGTATTGTGAAAATTAGACATAACCTTTCTTCTTGAATAACGAGAAGGAGTATCTTTCTGTGTACTTCTTGTAGTTCTACTTAGCCCGGTTTTTCTTCTTGGTTTCTGACACCGCCTTGTACTCCGGACTACCCCACCATCCGCCAAGCGTGTCCCAGGCGTCCTCGCGGTTCTGAGCCCGGTCAGGACGGACGCCCTGGTAAGCGTCGGGGTCTGGATACATTGCTGACGCCTCGTCATCGCTGAGTTTCACGCCACTCTCAAGCCTGCAATACCAAAATATTGTTGTGATGACATCAAAACTTTGTCAATTAATTGGACTAGGTTTATTAGCCCTCACCTGCAATGTTCCTTCACGGCATCAAGACGCCCATGGTAGATCAGGTCATAGACCCGCTTCTTCGCCAGACGGTCAATGACACTCATAGTCCTCCTTAATCCTGTTCCCATGAGGGCGAAACCTGTGCTGAAATATTGAATGACAAGTTAGTAACAAATTCAATAGTATAACATGTTCACACGAATAGATCCTTACCCAGAAGTCTTGGATGCACTGCTCGGCAAACATGTTCTCCCCGTGCAGCCCTAGGCGGTAGTCCGACCATGTGGTTGCCGGACGAGCGTGCTCCCCTTCACCTACCATCCCAGGTCAGTACTGTCTCACGAGAGTTCCTAGCACATATCCAGGCTGGGTCTTGATGTCCGGATCGATAGTAGACAAGTTGCTGTAGAAAACAAGGTTAGATGTTCACATTGACAATAACATGGTAATAGTTTAAATCATACCCGTCCCCATCGATCTCGATCGGGATCCTCGCATTTTGGCCCCTCAGGGCCCTAGGTACCCTGTTGCTCTCCCTTCTCCTTCGCCCCCGCTGTTGGGAGCCCCCCGGCTGGGAGCCCTCGGCCTCATCCTCCCCGAAGCTGCCTTCCTCTTGCGCGTCCTCCTCGTGCGCGTCCTCCTCGTCATCCCTCTGAGTCCTCGTGTTGTCGACGAATCCCCTGCGCACCATCCTGCATGCAGAAAATATACAAGTCAAATTGCATATCAAATTACCCAAATTGCATATAAAAAGTAATGAAGTGAAATTAAAGAAGCATATAAAAAGTACCATGTAGCTAGAAGTAGTTTAAATCAATATCTAGGAGATCTGCATTGATATCATAAGGCTCCTCTTCGTTCGCGGGTTCATTGTCATCTTCATCAACATCTATTGCCTCAACTTCATGTTCTTCTTCAACATCCGTGTTGAATGAAGCTCTTAGGTCATCAAGTCCGCCAACATCAACCACTAATCTGTCGTCTATTCTATCGTCTTGTGTTGGTTCCTCATAATCATGAAGTGTTGGATCTAGGCGACTTCTAACCTTGTGTACTACCCACCCAGACTTCAAATCATGATCTTTTTATTTCCTCTTGGTAGCCTTTATTACACGCCTGCTTGGGTAAGGTAGATAATATACTTGCTCGACTTGGTTTGCGAGGACAAAAGGATCATAAGTCCCAAGACTAGAAGTGTGTTTGACCTCCACTAAGCCAAGCTTGGGTTCTCTCCGGACACCGTTAATAGGATCGAACCAATGGCAACAGAAAAGAACAACCGAGATCTCTTTGTCGCCTTCGAATTCGACTTCGATTATTTCCTGGATGATGCCTGTGGATAACATAGACCCCGGGTACCCACACGGCGGGCCTAAAAGACCACTCGACAGGGGATGGACCAAGTCGGGTGGATGAGGACGGGTACCACTCGGACTCTACAAGACTTGCTCGGCAAGGAAAGACACGAAGATAGAAGTCTATCCCTAATTAATAGGGAAGATATACTTGTAATCCCGGATAACTATTAGAGGATAGAGATAGGAATCCTACCTCGTAACCGACTAGGACTCCTCCTTGTAATCCCACCCCCTCCACTATATAAAGGGGGTAGGGGGCCATAGTTCGGCATGCCATCTACAGCATCCATATGCTGTAATCATCTGGAGCATCTCTCAGGCTGGTCATCATCTTGATCATCTTGTACACATATACCCCATATAATCCCAGAGCACAGGACGTAGGGTATTACCTCCGCCATGAGGGCCTGAACCTATATAAATCCTTGTCTTGTGCTACCATCGAGTTTGGATCTTGTGCATCGCCCCATATATAATCATTGCCGACGGTAACCCCTAGTTAGCTACCAGTCGATAATGCCATAGTAATCCACCTTATCTTCACCCTCACCTTGACCTTCGCAAATGACATGACTGTTCACCGTGCGTAATTGGGCTTAGACCTCTCGTACTCCGCAGAACGGAAACGAAAGTCATTTATATCATACATCCCATGAACTTTGACACGTCTTCGACATCCATGTGACATGATACAAAGATCATTTTGCACGCTAGGATTTTCATTGCACTGTGTAATATCAGGTGAAAAGAGTTAAAAAAAAGAATGATCGTGACATAAACAATTAAAACATATGTTTGTGCGGAACTTACATATCTCCAAAACCAGTTCAAAAAATTTGAACGCCCGTTACCACCACCATTTTGCTTTAGTTCTCGTAGCTCGTCTGAGTTGGGGCGGTTCCCTAGTCCTTCCCATTGCTCTTGCATGAATTTGCTGAAATAAAATTGTTTGTCACTTAGATTACTTACAGAAATAGGTGAGGAAATGATAACTACCACGTGGGTGTTTGACTTACTTCTAAACACTCTCGAGTTCTCTAATGTTGTAAAAAATATACAATAGTGCAACAAGCCTGTCTTGATCTGCTAACTCATGTTGTAAAAGCCTTCCACCTGGGTTTGCTTGAACAGCGAACATTTCTAAGTCCGAATCAATCTTTCGTTTAGCTGGATAGTACCTACGCACATAAATGTTCACATTGTGTTCCCTCGCGAGATATCTGTTTACGAAGTTTGATACCTCTTGAATGTAAAGAAGCGGCGTTCCAAGCGGCGTTCCACTGGATACATCCATCTTCCTTGAACGGACCCGCCGAGCCTTGCTTCGTGTGGTAAATGGACCAGAAGATGCTGCATTGGATTAAAGAAGCCAGGGACATATATTTTCTCTAACTTGCAGACGAGCACTGCTGCATCTTTCTCAAGCTTTGTTACATCTGTCTTCCTCAGCGTCTTCGCACTTAACTTCCGATAAAAGAAACTTACTTCAGCTATCAATCATACCATGTATCTTTCCTGATACATCATCCACACCGCGGATAAAACATGACGCATACCCGTCGGGAAATCTAACCTTTTCCTTGAACCACTTGAAAACATCTTTCTTCTGCTACTTAGTTAAACAGTATGGAGCGTTTGGCTTCAACCGTTGCCCTTCTATCATGCTAAACGATGGCCGCTCACATAGAACTTCACAGTCCAAGCGTGCTTTCACGTTATCTTTGCTTTTATCGACTATGTCGAAGTTCGTACACCAGATGGCCTGTACAAAATTTGACTCCTGATGCATTACATCGACGTTGTGCGGCAGAAGCAAATCATCTGCATAAGGGAGGGAGTAGAGACTAGACTTGTGCGTCCAATTATGTGTTTCCCCGAAATCCACGTATTTTCCATTTTCTCCAGGTACTAATGCTTCATGCCAGGCTTTCATATCAGCTACTCCCAAACGCCCGCGTTTCTGACTTTTAGCTATTGTGTTTTTGCGGAAAGCACTCCTCTGTTTTCTGAAAGGATGCCCAGCCTCGAGAAAATCCCGATGACAATCAAACCAACAGGCCTTGCCACCATGTTGCAAATGAAATGCCTTCGTATCATCCATACATACCGGACATGAGAGCCGGCCGTGAGTGCTCCAGCCGGAAAACATGCCGTACGCGAGAAAATCATGAATTGACCACATGTAGGCAACCCTCATATGAAAATCTGAGTTGGTTTTCTTATCGTAGGACATTGCTCCGTACTCCCACAACTCTTTCAGCTCTTCTACTAATGGCTTCAGAAATAGATTCAAGTGCTTCCCAAGATTTTTCAAACCAGGCACGAGAAGAGTTAGATACATGAACTCCTCTTTCATCAGTAGAGACGGCGGAAGATTCAGAGGGATACTGAAGACTGGCTAGCAAGAGTATGACCGGGCGTTCATATTGAAAGGAGTGAACCCATCAGTTGCAATCGCCAGTCGCACATTTCTTGTATCAGATGCAAAATCTGGATGCTTCTGATCGAAATGTTTCCAAGCTTCTCCATCAGACGGGTGAACCATTTCATCGGGCTTTCGTTTAGCATTCTTGTCCCACCTCATTTTCATTGAAGTCTCTTCCGTCATAAAACACCACTGTAGGCGTTCCTTCACCGGAAAGTAACGTAGCACTTTTCTCGCCACGGTAGACTGAATCTTATGCCATCACTATCGGTGATCTCAACGTATCTTGACTCGCCACATTGATCACACCATGCCTTCCTCCCATCTTCCTTATAGTACAACATGCAAAAGTTCGGACAATAATCTATCTTCTTATATGTCATTCCAAGGCCATCGACAAGTCGCTTGCACTCGTACCAGCTTCGAGGCATCTTGTGGCCTTCCGGGAGAGCATCGCACCACAAGGACAACAGCTCATTGAAACAAGCGATGGAGAAGTTATACTTGGACTTTAGTGTTATCATACGTGACACCTGCAACAGAATTGGGATTGTGGTTCCTTCGTGTAAAGGTTGCTTAGAGGCTGACAAAATCTTTAAGAACTCGGACATTGTCGTTTGTGACTCCGGATCATCAAAGATATGACCAATGTCACCGACCATGTCCTCCATCCGGTCAACTTCATCGAAACCTTCGCCGAGATCAGGTTCGGGTGGCACCGTGATCGCCCAAGAACTCTCCCCATGATGTACCCACCGAGAGTAACCAGGCATGAATCCTTTCTTGAATAGATGGAACTCCATCTGTTCCCGCGTTCTCTTCCAGCAGTTATTGCATTTCGCACAGGGCAATGCACATATGTTGTGCTAGGGTCTAGCAACCCGTCAAAAGCACGAGTCACAAATTCCCCCGTCTTCTCGTACCATTCGTCTGAGTGCTCCCCATTCTCCTTCCACCCGTCATACGTCCACCTTCTACTTTCCGCCATACCTTCTGGTCTGCACGAGTCGAGGAGTTTTACACATGGCTTGGGAAGGCTTCTAAACCCACCCACGAATGACCGTCTGGGTGCTATCTGTTGTCCACCCCTTAACCCAATACGAAATTTCGGCAGCATAACCCTCAGGTTCCCCGGGTGCAACGATGGTCAAAGTGTCGTTTCCAACACACCGGCACTAATATTATGCACCAGAGAACCATAAGGTCATGGGGCCGAAATTACGTATCAGGTTAAGGGATGCGCAACAGATAGCACATAGGCGGTCATTCGCAGGCTGTCCACTGGGATGTCCAATGTCGGGGTCGTCCACTGGACAATTCGGGAACGTGGTTCACAACTCGTAATGGAACCCAACGAATCACCGTCCGGGTACCTTACGTGTTGTGTCGTTCCCGAACGGGTGACGTACGGCTAGGTTACACCATCAACGCATTTATCTAACAATTGAAATAATAAGATTTCCGACCAATTTAATTACTGACATTTTCACTTAAAAAAAAGTCTACTAATCTAAAGTACTTGTGGTAAAGTTTGCTAACATTTCAGCTACTAACATTTCCACTAACAATTGAGAAGCAAAAGTTAGTAACATTTAACTACTAACATTTCCACTAACAATAATACAAAATTAACAATTCAATTTAATAATACTGACATTCAATTACTACATTACCAACTTAATTATCAATAATACAAATGGCACTAAAACTAATGTTTACTAATCTGAGGTACGTTAGGAAGTTAATTATAACATACAGTTCTCAATTAGTTTCCATTCCTACATAGTACATAGTATGTCATTAGCCTAATTGTTAATCTCGAGGGTTTCTATACACGGCCCTCGAGACTAACTACATTCAAAATTGAAAAAGCCCGCGAAAGGATTTACCTTGACCTTGTAGGTGTCCACGATCGGCAGTGGGAGGTAGGAGCAAGAAGGGCCGGCGAGGGAAGAGGGGGAGGTAGGAGGGCTGGTGGAGGAGGGAGGTGGCGGCGGCCGGCTTCTGGAGAGGTGGTCGGAGAGGAGCAAGGAGGGAGAGGCGGCGGCGGCTGGAGTGTGGAGAGGTGGCTGAGAGGAGCGAGGAGGGAGAGGTGGGCGCCGGAGAGGACCAAAGAGGGAGCTCTGGTGACCGGCGGCGGCGTCGGTCGGTGGCGGTCAGCCTCGGCCTCGGCCTCGGACGGCGGGCGGTGGGGTGGGCTACCCTAGGAGGGCGTGGGCGGGCGGTGGGGTGGGCTACCCTTGGCGGCGCTGGTGGTGGTGGGCTAGCTACTACCCTAGGCAGTGGCGGTGGGCGGCGGGCGGCCTGACAAGGAGGCGCGGGGTGAGAGGCAGCAAGTGACCCGATCTGGATCGAGCCGGGGGAAAAAGGTTTAGCTCTCTCGAGGGCCAATTACTAGCTCCCGAGAGAATTGCGCGGCAGGCTATTCTTGAGGGCCAGGCCCCCGAGAAACAGACGGACGTTCCACGGCGTCGGCATTGTGCGGCTTATCTCGAGTGCCTTCTGTTAGCCCTCGAGAGGTTTTTGTTTATCGGGAGTTTTTATTTGGCCCTCGATAATAATTTCTTTTTACTCGAGGGCTTCATTTTGGCCCTCGAGATTCGTGCTATTCTTGTAGTGGAAACAGTCCCCTCTCCTACTTGCAGAATGTCTTTCCACCATCTTAAAGCGTTTCAGCTAGTGAAGAAAAGGTGGAAAAGCCTTACAAATTTGCTGGAACTTTTAGCGTCCGCATGATTTCGCAATTTGCACGGAGGACGATGATCGCCGGCGACGCCACACACAGTAGAACGCGCAAACAACCTCATGCTAGAAGTTTCACTTTCTCATAAAATTTCTTCCCATGAATGAAAATATGAAAAAAAAAACAGTACAGACTTACAGGAATTTTTAGCGCTGCACGAAATCACAAATTTCAGGCGCCTGTGAAATAGCAATAGCGTTCTTTTTAGGGACGTGCCATTGTGTAGGCGCATGCATTTTAGGACTTTTTGTAGGCACAACATGTAACAACAGCTTTTTCACGCTGTCCCCCACGCAACAGTCCCCTTTCCTGCATGTAGAATGTTTTTCCACAATCTTAAAGTGTTTCTTTCAGTGAATGAAAAGGTGGAAAAATAGTACAAATTTACTGGAACTTTTATCGTCCGCACGATTTTGGAATTTGCACGGAGGACGACGATCGCCGGCGACGCCACACACAGTGAGGCCTGTTCATGGATAGCCTGGCCCGGTGAGCCCGCCCCGATCGCCCAAAAAGCTGACCGGCCAGGCCGGTCTGCCGGGCGGGCTCGGGACTTAGTGAAGCTTGCGCCAGTCAGGCAGGCTCGAGCTCGAGGAAAAATGCAAGTTTAGCCATGGCCGGGCCGGGGTTCGGGCCGGGCTCAGGCCGAAGCGAAGGCCCGAAGCGACGGGCTAGGATGGGCTCGGGCTTGGTCCCATGGGACCGGGCTTTTCCAAGCCCGGCCCGGCCGATGATCAAGTCTACACACAGCAAAACGCGCAAACAACCTCACGCTAAAAGTTTCACCTTCTCACGACATTTCTTCCAGTGAATGAAAATGTGGAAAAACAGTACAGACTTACTGGAACTTTTAGCGCCTCACTGGAACCTATGATACAACCTCATATCCCAAAAGTATGGTCCATCGATGATTTGTTTTTAACGACTCTGCAGAATCTGCCCAGCTTTACCCATAAAATAATCAGTAATATGGTTTGGGCGGAAATTTGTATCTTGTCTATCATGACATAATTCAGTTAAAGAGCAATGAACAAACCAACCACCGGCCCCCAAACAAGTGTACCCTAGACCGCTTCTAGAGCGACCCACCAAGCGTCTCACATTCCCACCGTTTGTTCACGTTAAACTTCCAACAAACTCCAACAACACACCAACCTTAACTTAACCAAAACCTCAACAACTCAACTCCTCAACCTCTCAACCTTTAACCAACTCAACCAAAAGATAGATTACAAAGCAACAATCAAGATCCTATATGCTTATATGAGACCTTGCCATTATGGCTAAAATAAAATCTTAGGGTTTTCCTATAGTATAATAGGGAAGCTAAATCTAAATGGGATTATGACTATATGCAATCATAAATATTTTTAAATCAATTGGACAAAAATTAATTAACTAGAAAATAAATGCAAAATACAACATTAGGGAATAGGAAACCTGCCTGGTTCGGCTAGATCTTCAATATCTACACTATTGCCCTGATAATCCTGCTCGGCTGATCCAGGGGCAATATATTCGTTTTCTACACATTGGCAAAAGGAAAACGAAAGGCAATTTTAATAAAAAGAAAAAGAAAGATGCATGGAGCATGAATGCATGAAATGATTTTTTTTAAAGAAAAAGGTTAGGGTTGACTAGAATGGTGATGGTTTGTATGATTTAGAAAATCTCCAGAAAATTTTATAAAAAGAAAAGGTAATGGGGATTTTTGGCATTATCTCAGATAGAATAAAGTGGAGGGTTGACTTTGACATTATTTTGGTAGATCTCCGGATAGCAAGAATTTATGCATGTGTACGTGGGAAAAGTGTGGATCAAAGAATTTCCAGAGATCGGGGTTGACGACAACAGAGTCATCGGAGTTCCGAGATGGAAATTGTTGAAGATATAAGGTGAAAATCTTGAAAATATATTTTTAAATGAAATATTAGGATGAAATATTTTTATTCGGAAATTTTGGATTTTTAGAAAATAGAAATAAATTTTAAAATCATTTTCTATGAAAAGCGAAGGAAAAACATTTTAGTTTTGAAATTTAAAACTGAAACGGGCGTGATTTATATTTTTATAAAGTACTAGATTGAATTCTAGATTTTTGAAAATTTTGGCAGAATTTTTTGAGGGGATTTGATATTTTATGCAAAATTGGAAGCTATTTCTGGAAATAAAACTGAAAAGGAAAAATGAAAAGAATTAAATGGAAATTTGAAATTGGAGTAGGCTGCCCATGAAAAAGAAATTTGTGTGGCGAAGACGAGGCTGACATAGGGGGCCCACTGTCAGTAAGGGAGAGAGAGGGAAAGAGGGGCGGTGACGGGGAGGCTCACCGGCGGCGAGACTTGGCCGGAGACGATGAAGTGGCGCTGAGGATTTGCAATTGGAGGCGAGGGGAAGCTAGTCGTGGTGGCGGCGGTGTTGGGGATGGTCGGAGGTGGCGGGGCGGGGAGGGCAGCACGGCGGCGGCGGAGGATTTCGTTGGCGGCGGTGCTCCGGTGATCGCCTGTGGAAGGTGGTGATGGAGGAGGTGTGGCTTGAAAATGCTAGCGCCGGGAAGAGCCTATTTATAGGCGGAGGGATAAGGCGGTGGCTGGAGAGGAAAACCGAGGGCGACGGTGAACTCAGGCGAAGAATCGGTGGCAGTCCGAGGCGATCTGTGGGTGGTGACGTGTCGGAACGACATGGCAGCGACGTGGCGATGCCGTATTGGGTGATGACGTGTCCTGAGATGGTCGGAATCAGCGACGGCGAGCTATACCGATAGGTGGCGCGGCGGAGACGGCGGCGGAGGTGGTTTCGGGGTGGCGGCGCAACCGGAGGAGGGAGAAGTTGTGGGCGCCGTTGGATTAGAAGAGGAAATGGTGGGCACCGTTGGATTAAAAACCTGAAGCGGTACGGTTAGCGCTGACGTGGCAAGCTGTGAGCCGTTCTATCAAAACCGGAAGATCACAGCCGTTGACTGCCACTTACTGCACCAGGGGAAGGGAAAAGAGGACACGCCGAAGGCGTAATCCGAAAAGGGAAAGCATAAACTTGGATTTTCCGAAAAAGGAAAGATTTTATCTAAATTTCCAGGAAAAGATTTAGGCTTTGGAAATTCATAGAAAATTGTTGGGAGGTCAGAAAAATATGAGACTGGTCTCTAAAAATCCAGAAAAATGAGAGGAAGATAATTGGGGAATAAAAGTTGATATTTTATGGTATGAATATTCTGGAATAGATAAAAGAAGAGATTTCTTAAATGGCAAGCGCCAGGCGTCAGACGTCCGACGCCTGGCGCCCAGTCCGGACCTGCCTTGGTCGTCCGATCGCCAGAACCGCGCCGATCCGACGAGCTGCCGTGCGCTCGCGTGCCTGCTAGTTGTTAGCTTTTCCCAGCGACTAGATAACTAGCAGTCGGTTGATCAGTTTTCCAAATAAACTTCTAATTTTGTACAAAATTCAAACAGTGTTCAAAATGCGTGGAATAAATTTCATAATTCTTCTAAAATCGAGAGCAACCCATTTTAAATACTTTTGATTTTTTTTGATTTTTTTTTCGCTTTTTTATTATTATTTTTTAATGTGAAACTAGGAGAAGGCACTTACGAAACTTACATCTATACTAGCGAAACTTGGCAGTGTGCTGATGAAACTTGGCAGTGTGCTGATGAAATCTGATGAAACTTGGATGAAACTTCGATGTAATCTGATGAAACTTGGATGAAACCTATCGAAACTTGATGAAACTTGCATTGACCTGATGAAACTTGGAGAAACTTGATGAAACTTGAAAAAACTTGGATGAAACCTGATGAAACTTGACAGTTAGGCAAAGTTTTACGAGTATGAAACCCAAGTTTTGCTAGGCGAAACACAAGTTTCGATAGGCGAAACCCAAGTTTCATCAGATAAGTTTAAAGAATTATATGGCAACATATATCTTGTTTTGTTCGTAAAAATACGAGGAACACGTTGGCGCAAACAGTTTTTGGATTGGAACACCCAGTCAAAAATTACGGTCACCGAAAAGAAAAAATGCCGTGGGACCCACCCCGTGCTACCATCACAGTGCAGCTCCCCCGTTTTGCGCGCGCCTGAGGCCGGATGCGCCGGACCTCCGGGTGTAGCGTTTTCCTTCTTAAATGGGATAAAATAGGAATTGTTTTGGAAAATTCTCAGAAAATTAGGGAAGGTTTCTAGGGATTCAAAAATGATTTTTGTGAAAAATTTTGTGCTAAAATTGGGTGAATTTTGGGTATGTCACAAAATAGCCTATGGACTTGATTTCCAAGCATCCAATTAAAATATTAAAAAAATACTCCATCCAGTTCATGAAATGGTCGTTTTAGACTTGCATATATCAAAGTTTTAAAATTCTATCTGTAAACATATTTCAAAGTATTTTGAATTGGGCGCATATAAATTATACACATATAGATTTGTCTCGCAGAATACTTTCATAGTATATATATTTTATGAATTTTTGAAATAATTTGCAGCAACAATCGATAATTAAAATTGCATTTTTAAGACCGTGTCAATGTTTAAAATGATAAATTTTATAGACTGGGAGAGCGGGTTGCTAAAGTTTTAAAATTCTCACTTCATTTGTCGTTTTAAATGTAATGTTTCTTGACCGGAGGGAACACATACAAAAGCCGTACTGAACGTAATATAGAATCTTCTGAGGTAGCACAAAACACAAAATCCTTCCCTTTCGAAGGCGGAGATTCGGCCTTCAGAAACTCCCGTAGCCTACCACGCGAAGAACGGTGACTCGTAGGTGACGTCTAGCCATCTAGAAATCCTTAACCTCCAAGAGTAATAATCTGGGGCAATATATATTAAAGATCTCATCGAGTGCTTATAGGATGGACAAGTTCACAATCCAGCACTAGAAATCACTCTTAAACCAAAGCAAGAGGATTCCAACTCAGAGATTCAACTGCATAAAGCTCGTGAGCTGTATAGTACATCTAGAAAAACCAGCCGTATAAGGAAAAGTGAGGTAACATCAAAGATTCCGGTGGTAGACACAGAAACTCCGGTGTTAAATAACTCCAAATGGCATAATTAAAATCTTAGACTTTCGAACTTTCAGGTCAAAGGAGGTACCGCAAACTCCAATAGAAGCACCGGACACTTCGGTCCTAAAAAAGTATTAATTAGCAGAGAATCCGTAAAGTAGATTTTGGACCTTCTAAAGGGGGTGGTATCGGAGACTCCGGTACTAAGTATCGAACACCCAGATCTAGAATAAGAAAAAAGACAAAGGATCCATAATTTTGGAATTTTTATACTCTCCGATTCCGAACACACCAGAGACTCCAGTATATGTGGACAGCGGAGACTCCGGTGCCAGAAAACTAAAAACACTTAGAAAATTGGGGAACTGGTTTCGACTTATGAAAAGTTCATCCATGGAGCGCCGGAGTAGTCAAAAATATCCATTATGTCAAACTCTCTTAATTATGCGATAATCCTTACACTAAATAAAATTGAAAATATTGCAATGCTTAAGTTCACTAAGTTGTTTTCCGTCTTAAAAAATTTATGAATTCTCGATGCTCATCATGCTCCACACTTGTTTCCACATATGTTCCTTTTAAAATTTTGAAAAAAAGTGTCGATTTGATCACTCAACTACGCCCGTTGGACCACTTTGATTCCTGAACCTCAATGTCGAACTTATGAGACCCTTATGTAGTAAAATTGGACTAAATTAGTCATTTGACCAGGCCAGTGGACGGTTTTAGGGTTTTCTTTGCTTGTGTGGCATTCATGTAGGATTTTTGTAAACTTGATGGTCACATGACGGTCATCTCATTGCCTTATGTCTCACTTTCTTTCTCAAATCTCTTTTTTTGGAGAGAGGCCGAGAGATTTTTTTTGAAAGAGTAGAGAGTTGAGGGGATTAATAATGAGACAATGACGTGCAAGTCCATGTGTTCACCATTTGTGCTAAAATTGCACATGTGGACGCCACCTTGGTAAGAAAACACTAATACAACTGTTTTGATCAATCAAGCCCGGTTTTGCTACATGAGAGACCTCTCAAGTCTGGTATTGAGGTTCAGGGATCAAAGTGGTCCAGCGGGCGTAGTTGAGGGACCAAATCGACACTTTTTTTTATCTAAAATTCTCTCTGATTATTATCCCAAATAAAATATTTGTCCTTTAACTTGATCGTCATTAATTGCTAAAACCCACGAGACCAAGATACACTTTCGGCCATCAAGATGGAGATATCTCAGGAATGTCCACAACTAACTCGACTAGCTTCGTAGAAAGATAGAAAAGCTCGACTTTTATTATTTCGTAGAATACTTGATCCTAGTTTAAAGAGTAATTGTATGCAATAGTAACACATGGCTTGAATTCGTCTTCTTGACTTTTAGGCCTTGTTTGTTTCGGATTAAATTAAATCAAATTAAATGAAAATTTGTTATTTTTGTATAGCCCAAATGTTGTAATATTTTGTGGTTATTTTGTGCTGTTTTAAATAGTTCTTCTTAAAGTTCATAAAATAATTTTTTCATAATTTTTTGAATTTTTTTAAAACGTTTTACGAGTGGATCACAAATTTGTTACAGTAAAACGCAACTCAACATTAATTCGAAACAAACAAGGCCTTAAAGTGGATTCGTATCTACTTCAACTTGTAGTTGACAAGCTAGGATATAATATGCTGTGTCGCATCGTTGTGTTGAAATGAAGATTACGGCCTGGTTCTTCCTGCGGCGTAAATTTAGACTATAATCTATCGTTGTAAATTTGTTTTTTTACAACAATGTTTTGATGCTTTCTAGTTACTTTTTAAAAAAGTTAAAAGACTCTGAAAATCGAGTTTAACATTTTTTCTGTCTGCAAGCCCCCTAACAATAAAGTTTACGATCAACAACTTTAGCTACAGAGAACTTGCTTTCGTCGACACCTTCTTACTCAAAATCTAGCTGATATATGATGGTGCAATATTTTTTAAATAATGTAAGAAACTTTCGGCCTCTACGGGCATACAACCATTACAAACACTTATTAAAAAGATTAAGCTAAAGCAAAGTGACAAACAATTGTCACATTAAGGTAAGCGACAATAATAAAATAAAAAAGAACAAGCTTCTGCCTATAACGCCTAGACGATCCAAAGATTTTGATGGGTGTAATTCTGAAAATTCTCACATAAAAGATGATCATGTATCTTCATAATTTTTTTTGCTATTTCATAAGAGCACCTGAATCCAAAAACTTTCATAGCACCCAAAATGTTTTAGTGAAAAATTGGACAATGGTCAAAACAATTAGTCTTGAATAGCAATGCTGACCAGTCGAAACCAGGTGTAATAACTAAAATTTCATCGTAAAACCACCCATTAAATTTACAAACCAAGATGCATTCCAGTAGGAAGAATCTTGCTCCTCATATGGGCCTATATATAGTTAGCTAGTGACGCTCATTAGCGTCGCAGTCGTTGAATCTAGCTAAAAAGCTAAAAGCAGATAATTCTCTTGAGAATGACACTTTCACACTTTTTTTGCTACTCACCGTGGTTGTAGGGCTCACCACCATAGTTCAGTATCTAGTCGTCATTGGAGCCAACATCTAAATCTAGGATCCTCCGCTCACAACCAACTACACTCATATCATATTTGACAACCTTGGTCAAGACGACGCCACACCCACAGCAGACATCCACATGAGCCTCATAGCTAACAGGTGCATAGATGCAACACACCCTGATGGACGAAACACACCAAGAGGAAGAATCTAGTCCCAAATTGCAGAGGTTCCCACGAGCGGTTGATGCCAGGAAGAACACAGTCACGAGAAACAATCAAATTTGAATAATCTAGATCTAGATTTGGATTTAAGGTATTAGAGACCGATGGAAAAAGGAGGGGAAAAAGATGGTAAAAGAGCACGGGTCCCCTCCTCCTCGCCGACGAGCTCGCCAAAGAGGAAGAGGGAGGGGGCCAAGGAAGAGACGGGAGAGGTTGTTGGAAGGAGGACATGGGGGAGATGTGGTTTTGTTTGGAATACTAGAATAAGATGGTGCAAAATGGTGAAGTGAAAGCAGCGGCTCCAAGTCGAAGAATTGAAGGGCCCGAATTCGTCAAAGAAAATAATCCATTACACTTTGCTTGACTTACATTGTCTTCCGCAAGGTCTAGCGGATCTAGGTGGAACAACTGACTTCATTTCTCTCTAAAAAAAAGCTGACTTCACAAAATTAATTGAATGGTTTTTCAGATCATTGTGTAGCCGTTTTTAAAAACTAAAGTCTTGACTCCTTGAAATTCATCCTCAAAAGCTCTTGATACCAACTGAACTTAGCTTTTCGAATCTCTTTAAATTCAGATATTAATCCATAGGAAATGATTTCGATTAACGAAAAAATTGGAGGTTTATTTTATTGTACAATAAGGTGTGTTTGTGTTGGGGATTAGATTAAGCATGTTGACGACATCCAACCACGCCCCGTGGACTCGAAGTGGTTCTATGGGTTAGAACCGAGGAGAGCCTGGATCGTCTCCCTGAAGATGTTTGGGATCAATTTACTATGGCCCAAGCCATCCATTTCCCGGACCTAGGAATTCCTGGATAATTCTTAGACCGGGATACTACTGTCGTGAGCACCGGGCCGGCTAGATCTCACGTGTTACGGATATGGCAAGAATTGTGTAATGGCTACATGAATCCGCATATATCTCTAAATTTCTATGCAGTGCTTTGTTATATATCGGATCAACATGCTAACCAAGGAAACACTACGTCAATATGAAAGGACTCAAGGTGCCTTAGAGATCAAGTTCAGCTTGTATTCGGCATGGACTACACTGAATCTAGATCAATTAGTTGGAACGTAGAAACTATATATACCCCCTGTCGATTCTTGTAACCCAATATCAATCATCACATCCTACATCGATACCATCGATTGTATCGACACCTAGTAATACACTCTCCACAAAAAGCTATTCTCGGCAAGATGTGTCCCTATCTAGAAGTGCAACCAAGCATGGTCTGAATCTCAGCGTCTCCTTGGGGGCTTGGATCGAAATCTTCCCCGTCCTTCTACTCCACATAAGTAATGAAAGGCTTGACATAAGGTTAATACATCCTCCGAGAATGTCCTGAAACAGAGTAAAAAATATCGTCTTCCTCTCTTGCTTATTCATCGTCATCTGAACGTAAAGTCTGTGAATGAAAATGTGTGGTTCCTACAATAAAGTCATGAAATTGGCCGAGACCTAGTTCTTTGCACTGACAGTTTGGTTGGTTGAATGAACTTGTACATAATTGTACGGTACATGGTTCAGGCGTTTGGTTGGTAGAATGAGATGGTATGATTCCTCATCCATGCATTTGGTTGATGAGATGAGTTCGTATGGGATGGTACATGATGGTTTAGATCTAGGGAATATTCCCTATTTATATTGTTTGACGTGCTTAATCGTTTTGGTTAAACGATCCTATACAATTTTTGTTCCATCCTATCTTGTATTGTTTCGTTCATCCAATACCGTACAAACGAAATAATACGGTACATGGTTCAAGCATTTGATTGTTGGATTGGATGGTACGATTTCTCATCCATGGGTTGGTTGGTAGGATGAGGTTGGATGGGATAGTGAACTATGATTCAGATTTAGGGAGTACTCTTGTTCATGTTGTACGACATATGGTTCGATTATTTTGTTAGGACTATCCATACCTTTTTGTTCCATCCTATTTGGTTTCATTCCATCAAAATCAGCTAACAAAACACGCCCTTTATGTCCACCATCGATTGCATCTCGCCTAATAGGTCACCTTTCAAATCTCCTATCATGGTTTTCAAATCACCTTCTCATGATCTCATTTCAAGCATGTAAGGTTGCGCATGGAATACGAAAAATCCATGTTTATTTCATGCTTATAAAGTATTGTTCAAATTTTTTGAAATAATTTTTGAGAAAATATTTAATGATTCCATCCTTTTTAAATTCCCATTTTAAAATGTTTTATATTAATTCATACTTACAAAGTACGGGTAGAATTTTATTTACAACAATTTTTTATCTGATAAAATATTTTCATAAGTCTATCTCTTTCTGTTTTATTTTTAAAAGTTTTAGTATAGCTTTAGAAAAAAACAATCAAAATACATTGAGTTAACTCGAGAATGAATTACATCCTCTGCACGTATAAGACACACAGATCAAAAGAATTAGTAAATTTCTATATATATTAATAAAATTTAAGTGGATTACTCTCCAAAGGATACATCTTACCCCTTCTGTGGTAAGATCTAACCATAAAGTTTTTATCGAGTAAAATACACAGGTGGTTCCTAAACTATTAGACGATTCTCATCCAGGTCCCTAATCTATAAAACTGCAGTTTTGGGTCCCTAATATTTTTAAGTGGGTTCGTCCCGGGCTAAAACTGTCATGTGACAGCCCTAGAGCTAACGTGATGCTGACACGGCGGTCAATGTTACATAAATTACTTAAAAAATTCAAAAAAATCCTAAAATTTTTAGAAATCATCAAAAAAGGGAAATAGTAAAACAATTAGGAACATTAATAAAAAATTAGAGAAAAGTACCACTTGAGGGCTCCCATACATCACGATGCTAGAGGTCTTGCGCTTACAACTATAAAGGGATTAAAGGCGACCACACTGTCTTTATGTTTCTTTTTATCATGTTTATGTTTTTTTCATATGTTTATGTTTTTTTCATGATATTTTCTATACGTTTTAATGATTTCCCTTTTTCTTTTTTATGATTTTTAAATAATTTCCCCACATTTTAATGATTTTTAAAATGATTTCCATGCGTTTTTTAATGATTTCCCCTTTTAAAAACTATTTTACGTGACATATCAGCGCCACGCCAGCTTTAGAGTTGTCACATGACAAGTTTGGACCGGGGCGAACCCAGTTAAAAAGATTAAGGACCCAAAACTGTAATTTCATATATTGTGGACTTAGATGAGAATTGACTAATAGTTTAGGAACCGTCCATGTATTTTACTCTTTTTTTATCACACCACATATCACTTATAGTGAACAATCCAGGTGGTGCAAAAAAAAATAAATACCAACACGGTATGTACGAGCCTCCCCGTTCAGACGACGTGGAGGCAACGCCGTACGCACCACCCAACCTCCCAACATTCCAACAACGGTGGACCCACATGTATACCTGCGTACGTCCGTCACCCTGCCAACATGGGCCCACCCGTCAGCCATCGCCCGCCGTCGGATCCCGCCTTCGGCGCTCCATCGGACGGCCCGGATCTCTTCTCGCCTCCGTCTTTTTTTTTTTTCTTCTTCTCCTTCCCGTGATGGAGGGAGGAGCCGAGGAACGAAGCATATATGGCCTCCATTCTCTCTCTCTCTCTCTCTCTCTCTCTCTCTCTCTCTAAATTGAATTGTTTGATCTCTCTCCCTTCGGAAGCATCGGGGTGAAGGGAGGCCGGCTGGCGGAGGAGAAGGTTGGATATTTTCCTCGCGAGTTTTCCATCGTTTCTTTCTGTCTTTTCTGGTGATGTTGCTACTCCAGTTCTTGGAATAGCAGCGTCGTCGATCGGAATTTCTTGGCCATCTTGTTTGGGGCCATTCTGATGGTGGGTTCGAGGGGGGACAAGAATCGCCTCTCGTGTCCTTCGTCTCCTCTGTTTCCTGGTTGCAGTTCGCCAGCGGATTGATTTCTTTCTTGTATCGTTGGGGATTTCAGTGATGACATTTGATTCGTATCGGTAGGACTGGACGAAATCGATCGATGCGCGGTCGATTCTTGGAAGATTGGGCCAAGCCAGTGCATTCCGATCGGTTCATCTCTCTTTCGTATGTGCTTTCTTCCTTGGTTTCCCTCCGATCGTTTCAGGGTCGTGGTGAAGGCTTCGGTTGTTTTTGCGTTGCGATTGGCGGAGAAATCGTGTCCTGTCGAATGCACAGGCGAGTAGGCAACCCATCTTGGTTGGTACCCTGCCAATTTTTTTTTTCCAATTGGAAATATTGGGACTTGGAAGATTAAGAACATTTCTGCCATTCCTGGTTATTTTGGTACAGTTTTGTCTTAGTTTCATTTGCCTTGAAATACTAATCAGTTCTTGCATTCTGCTACAAGGATAGTTTGCTTTTGTTTCTTGGGTCCCAGGATTTCCACCTTTTTTCTCTTGAAATTAAACTGTTCTTTAAGCCACGAAATGCAGTATTTCTTTCTTCATCTTTTTTTTTTTTTGAACAAAGTATTTCTCTCTTCATCTATTTCACGACATTTTCAGTCCGCAAGATATAAGCATAATTTTCAGTCCAGATCTTCGTCCCTTCTCCAAGCTTATCAGATTCTTGTTTCTTGTGTTGTTCATCATCAACATAAACTCAGCTCACAAACTTTACATTAGACAACATAAGCAAAACTTTACATTAGTTGCGTGCAATGATCTTTTCTCACGTTTAGCTAATATTGTACTATCGCAGGATAGGGATGAGTTTCACTGGAACTTGCACCAAAATGGACAGTTCTCGGTAAAATCTCTCTACCAAGCTTTGATTAATTGTGATGTTCCCAATGTAAACAAACGCTTGTGGAAATTGAAAGCCCCGCTAAAAGTTAAAATCTTTTTGTGGTATCTTCGTAGGGGAGTAGTTTTGACTAAAGATAATCTAGCTAAACGCAATTGGCAAGGTAGCAAAACTTGTTGCTTTTGTCACAAAGACGAGACAATTAGGCACTTGTTTTTTGATTGCCGTTTTGCTCGTTTGGTTTGGAGCTTAATTCATTTGGCTTTCGGAATCTCTAAACCCTCTAGTGTTTCTAATATGTTTGGGAATTGGCTAGTTGGTTTTAACAAGGAAATTAGAAACCTTGCCCTACTAGGAGCAGCTACCACTGTTTGGTCGCTCTGGTTAAGTAGGAATGACTTAGTTTTTCAAAAAAAGTTTACCTTGTCTCCTTTGCAGGTTATCTTCAATATTACCCATCGGCTTCGTACTTGGGTTGTGCTTCAGAAGCAGGAGCTACGATCTACAATTATGGATTCTTTGCACCGTTTGGAGCAGGTGGCCAAGGCATTTTTTTTCCAAACACATAGGTGGCGTTCTAATCTAATGATTGATAGTCACTAGAGTGTGTTTGTTTCTATACTTGTTTGGCTGTGTGCATCTTGTTATGCAGAGGCCGGGAGAATTTCAAGATTTTGTATCAACTCGGTGTGTTGTTCTTGAAAGCAATTTAATCTTCCTTTATCAAAAAAAAAAGTAGAAACTCAAAATATAAACTTTACAATAACTTACTGAAATATCGTTCAGTTCATATTCCAATCTGATTGCCATATTGCCACCAGCAAAGTCAGCTGCTGTAGTATTAGACCGTTTCCAATCAAGTGAATTATTATGTCTCAAGGGAGAATTTGACAGAAGGGTTTGAAAGGGGAGCCTATCAACCACCCTCTTCTTTGTAATCACACTTTCTATTCGTACAAGATTTTCAGACAAATTCCTTGTTTTCCGAGCTGTAGATGAAGCTGGTGTCAAATTCTTTTTGTCAGAGTAGAATGTCTCTTGATCTTGGTCTGAGTCCACTGTTAGGTTCTTTGGAAGACTCCTCCTTGCTTTCATGCCTCCTGAAGACACAGCTGTCAAATTCTCCTTTTCTGAATACAAAGCATCATCATCTACCATGTGAACTTTTTTTTATTTTGCCGAAAATCCACTGTATTCCAGTTTATTGATACTCCTATCTTTAGTGTATTCTATTGACACTGACTTGTTCATCATTGAGCCAAGAACCCTCCTAGCAGTGGACTTGAGATCCTTGGAGATAGGTGTCACATTCTCCTTATTTGAGAAGATGTCTCCTTGTCTCATAGGGGAGATAGTATCATACTTTCCAGGAGCAAGCGAGTTTTCCTTTTTTGAGGGGATGTCATCTTCAAAATCTAGAAGTGAAATGGGCATAAACACTGTTTTTGAGAGTCTGCATCAACTGAAATTTGCGGGGTAAGATTCTTGGGAAAAAGTTCATATGATTTCATGAGCTTTCCAGTGTTTTCATTGTCTGAAAAATTATCATGTTCCACCAATTCCAGAGGGGAAATTGAATCCATTAAATCTTGGGTAATGGTAGGCTTCAACCTTAGGTGACTCCTCTCCAATATTATGTTGCCTGAAGCATAGGGGGAGGTATTCTCCTTGTCCAGTGGACTTCTTTTCTCGTTTCCATTAGATCCCCTGGTATCCAAGTTTTCAAATAAATTATTAAATATTTAGTTTTCAACCTTGCAGTCCTTACGAATTACAACACTATCGTTTTGGGTTACATTCTCATTGTTTGAGAAACTTCTGTCCAAGTTAAGAGGGGACAAACCATCATACTTCATGTTGTTGTGGCTATTTGCATTTCTTCGATGGACCACATAATTTTAAAAAAATGTTTATAGAAGAACGCAATACGTATGCTATATATACAAGGCAGAACGATATTTCCACTTTATATTATTTTTAGCACAAAATAACGCACCATAGGTGCGCTACCCTCGCTAGTATGCAAACAACACGGATGGTCGTGCAAGTTTATTACATGGATGCCAGGAAATATTGTGTCTGTTCTTCAATGAAAACAATATATATCGAGTAGGCATGTGTACACTGCACAATAATTATCAGTATTCCAAGTATTTGCCGAACCAGTCGAGCATGTAGGCAAGAGCTTCTTCGGCGGTCTTGACAGCGAATGGATTGGTCGGATCATATCTGCAGGCAAATCCATGGGTAGTTCCTTGAAAGATCTTGGCAAAGTAATGTATCTGCAACAGCCAAGTTCATCTCATGTCAAGGTTTTTGGTGTTATTAAAGCTATAGAATATGAACAGACATGTAATGACTCCGAAGCGATGTGAGAGATTGTATTGAATACGTGTATAAATTGGGTTACGTGGATATTGAGTTGTAATAGGGAAGAATCGTGTCAAGGTTGGATTCATATTTATGGTCTGTACTATAAATAGGTACCACTGGCGCAACGGGTCATAACGACCTAGCGATAGCGTAGGACGCATAGTGGTTAGCCGCTAGCTTGTGGCCACGATCTGAGTGGTCCGGTATGATTGTGCCAATTGCGGAGGAACGCCCATAGTCAGAGCCCCGCAGGCACAGGTAGCAATACCGAACTGCGTTACCAAATATAGTGATTCCGGTGTTTGTCTAGATTTTGTGTGGCGATTAAAATCCTAGCAAGTGGTATCAAAGTGAGGTTGGCCATGCGAAAGATCTCTATAGAGACGCGAGGTTCATGTCTCTACACGGTGCCCAAAAAGACTTAGGGGCGCAAGGGGGGCATGGCACGATGGGCAATCCAATCGATGGTGTCGGACACTACGAGTAGGCGGCTCGGACCGTCCAACAGGCTGTAGTTGATAAGGATTGTCCATATGTGGTGATCAAATCAATGAGGTGGCCGGAGGATCGAAATGGCGGCGACGGTGGAGACTTCAGTTCGGGATCATACTAGCAATGGCCAAAGATGGCGGAAAGCTGGAGAGATTGAAGCAGTGGAAGCATTACAACGGTGCGACCACATGCATCAGGAGATGTCATTATGACATCATGAGTCAACATGTGTCGATCATGAGGTTGTCTGGGGTAGCACGAAACCAGTGGCGTGTGGACGACACGTCAAACAATCTCAGATTGGATCAAGAGGTGGAGATGTGTTTTCGGGAATTTTTTCGACAGCCAATGGACGTCCAAGGTTGGTCCCAAAGAACAGGAGTCCAGGTGGGGCCCACGGTGCATCACAGGTTGGAGCACTGAGGGGGCCTCGGCGGCTTGCAGTGGCATAGAATTTTTTACTATAGTAGTATTAATTTAAATCGAAATTAAGAAAAATAATTGCCCGTTTAAAAAAATTAAAAAAATAGCATCCTGGCGCCCACTGGACGGGCGACTGACTATAAAACGCCCGTCCAGCAGGCGCTATTTAATTTCGATTTAAATTAATGCTAGTACAGTAAAAAAATTCCAGTGGCACAACCAAGCCGGGCCGACGGGAGCGCGCGTGGTGCAGCGTGCTGGATCTCAAGGCCAGCCAATTCGTGCTCACGATAGCGGTGCTGTAGCCGGGCCAACATAGCTGGTGGAAGCAGGTCGGCTCAAGCTGTAAGCTGGAAGGCGCTGCGGGGCTAAGGCCGAGTTGGAAGGTGCACGCGCAGTGGCGCTGTGGGCCGGGCCTCCTGATTTGCGTTGTGCAAATTTTTTACATTTTATATTTTATAACTTCGAAAATAAAAATAATCTTTCATTTAGTAAAAATTAAAAAATAGGATCCTGCTGCTGGCTGAAACGGTGGGCCTCATTTCTCGCCCGGTGAAACGGCGGGAAATTAATAAGCCGCGAGGTCTAGCAGACGGTCAAGAGCCTTTACAGTGGGCGGCAAAACCCGCCGATCAAAACAGCAGCTTTTAAAAATCTGCCCATCCAAACGCGGGGAAATCTCGCCTTTTGGAACAGTAGGATTTGGTCTATATAAAGCTGCATGCAGGGACGGGCTGGCCATTGTTGGCCGTTTGCTCGCTGTTGGATAAAGAGAGAATAGGAAGGAGAGGAGATAAAGAGAGAGGGGAGGGAGAGAAGGAGAAAGAAAGAGGAAGGTGACGCGACATACCGTGCCATTGGAGTGGGTCATGTCAAGATCAAGATGTGTGATAGATCATAATGGGTACTTCAAGGTGTGGAACATGTGCCGGAGCTCATAAGGATTGTGATCTTGCTCGTGACCTTATTAAATTAGGGTAGGATGGTGTTCTAGGCTAATGAAGATGGAAATACCATGAGGATCAGGAGAGGTTTCGAGACTAATGATCGAGAAGAGAGGGATCTCTAATTTGTATGGGCTACAAATGTCAGTTCTAGTTGAAAGAAATGCAGTTCAAGGTGGAGCCACAGGAGGAGGTACTATAGGGTACTACATGTATTAAATGGGCTACATGGACGCTAATTGTAATAGGCTGGGGAGAGTCGTATAAGGGTAACTTGTATCCGTAGCCTCTATTATGAATAGGAGACACCCATGTTATAATTGGTTATGATGATCTAGTTGTAGCGTAGGACCCATAGGGGTCAGCGGCCGCCCTGTGGCTGCGACTCGAATGGTACAGTGTGCTTGTGCTGATTAGGGAGTAGCTGTGTTACCAAATATCATGCCTCTGGTGTCACCTAGATCATGTTTGGCGATTAAAATTTTAACAAGCAACTGAGCCACACGTTTCCCGTTAATCTTAAATGTGATGGGACTATGTTAGGCTTTTCAGTCACGTTAATGTGTCAATGTTTAATAACAATTAAACCCAGTGTGATTTTTTCAACATCTCATGCATATTACTGGGATAAGTTTCAATTGTCCAGAATTCTGACCCTTCCAAGAAAAAGCATTTACTATATCGGAGGTACGAAGGATAGCTAGTAGAAACGAATGTGCCGATGCACTAGGTACCAATGTGGGCTCACCTCACTCCTTTGGCGCAACGTGCGCACAAACTCATTGACCAATTTTGGCGGCATCTCTGTATCATTCTGAGCTCCAAGAATCTCAATGGGACATTTGATCTCTGCTTGTGAGATAAATTTAGAGTAAGAACATAAGGCCAGTTGTAACATACACTGCTTACATCAAATAGGAAACCTCCCACCTTTCATATCATCAACAGTCACTACCACAGGATGGGAGATCACAATCGCTTCAACCTCATTAGTTTTAGCTATCTCAACTGCAAACTTCCCTGTTAGGTAAGGAGGACAGCAAGAATATCAACTGTTTCAAAACTTGAATATTCAATAAATCTTTCCATATGGAATTATTGAAGGAGTCTGCAAGGTTCTAAGATTATATTATAGTACTAGTAATGTGAACCCATTTCCCTGCGTTATATTTTCACTCACCGCCCCAACAGTAACCTCCGATTCCAAGAACAGGTTTTCCTTCCTTCTTTAAAGCAGCAAAGATTGGTTTAGCATCTTTAGCTGCTTTGATCTGCAAAGTCGATAGAACATGCAAATAAAGATCATCTTAACACCACGGGTATCTAAGATAGTTTTACTGAATCATTTTTTTTCTAGAATGATCATATTTTACCAAGCTGCTACGTTTGGGAGAACAAATGGGTGAAATTATGTCTCGTGAAAACGACTTACTGGAGAGTGAGAGTGAAAACGACTTTCGGGAGAACAAATGCTGTAAATGGGTGAACAAATGGGAGAACATCATATTTTACGCTTGGGTCAGTTGGGTCTCCGGCGAATGGTTGTCCGTGAAAGAAATCGGGCACCACGACGTGGTATCCTGCTTCACCAACTTTGTCGGCTATTTTCCTTTGTCGCCATACATACATTGACCATCAAATATATACATATCAGCATATCTAACAAAAAGTAGAGACGAAAACACCCAAGAAACACACACCAGTTCTTGGCAAGGTTCCTTACACCGATTAAACCCTATTTGGTTAACGGTTTGGTTTGGTTTTGTTTGATGAACCAAAATTTGTTATTTTTTACTGGCGATTCAGTGTAGTATTTTGTAATAATTTTTACGTGACTTTGTAAAATTTTACTTAAAAATTTCAATAAAGAACTTTTAAAAAAAATTTAGCCTTTCTGTATCTGTTTCTTGAAGACTCAACTTTTGACTCAACAAAAGTGAACCGCGAATCAAAGAGGATCTTCTGGAAAAACCACCCAGCGGCTTGACTAATTTATAACACTGATTGATTCTGAATATATGAATTTCTACCGATTTCCATGAAACCCAGTGTGTTGACTAATTTATAATATCCATCGATTCTGAATACATATGAGTTTCGGTTTCTAAAAGTTCAGGACATCATGCTATACCAAGCCACCAAGGTCAAGAAAACCAAAAGGAAAAATTGTAGAAAGAAGAAAAAGTCTAGTAACCTGACATGAATTAGTCAAGAGAAAGTTTGGCCATGTTCATCCTGGATGTAGGGGCCTAGATTTATTCTGTATCTAAAAAATTTACAATAATTCACTGAGAAACCTTGCATCTCCTACTGGGGTTTGGAATTTTAATTGAAATTTGAAAAGTAAAAGCTATATTTTGGATTTTACATTTGCTACTAAAATTGATAGCTTAAATGCATTACTAATTCATAAATCTTTCCTTGAGATGTACTCCCTTTATCCACTTTTATAAGACATATTCTAACAAACAATTAGTCAAATTGTATACATCTTTGATATAGAAATATTATATCAATATGCTTACATTTCGAATTAATTGCTTTCGTTGCAATGTATTTTGTGGCAATAGACAATTATATATAATAAGAGAAAACTAGCGGTAAAAAAGTCAACCCCAAAAGACCTTATAAATCGAAATAAGTCTTATAAAAAATAGATGGAGGGTTTATATATATTAAACTAAGTAATTGAAACCAAAGTGATGCACCGTACAAGGAGATGCTGTTACCTACCAGGTAACCAAGTGAGGATCTTCTTCCCTAAACAAATGATGTTTTAGAAAGAAGGTTGGAATTTCTAACAGAAAAAAAAGATTATCTACATTAGGCTCTCTCTAATAGAAATCCCTAAATTTAATCTCCTATAGCCTCATATACAACCTTTCTTTAAAAAATCTCTCCCTATATTTCTCCCATCTTCAACAATGTTTCCTATATGGAGAATTATATAGAGGAAGAAAAGAGAAACCATACATATAAGGGAATGGAGAGAAAATCTCTATTTTAGAAAACGGAACGGAATAAGGAATGCTGTTGGAGCACATAGAAAAAGAATTCGTCCTCTATTTTAGGGTAGAGGATGCTTTAGGGGAGTCTGTTGGAGACAACCTGATGCCCGTTCGAGAATATTAGTATACATGCCTTAAAAAAATGAGAAAAAACATTTGATGATGTAGGAGAATCCTATGATATACATTGTTATGAGCTGTGATCTTTCGCACGGTACTCACCGAACTGTCAAGTTTCATCAGGTTTAATGTAAGTTTCATCAAGTTTCAACAGGTCTCATACAAGTTTCTTCAAGTTTCATCAGGTCAATTCAAGTTTTGAACAGGTTTCATCCAAGTTTCATCAGGTTACTTCGAAATTTCATCCAAATTTCATCAGCACACAGCTAAATTTCGCTAGTATAGGTGTAAGTTTTATAAGTGCCTTCACCTAGTTTCACATAAAAAAGAATTGAAAAGGTGAAAAAAATCAAAAACTTTGAAAAGTATTTAAAATAGGTTGCTCTCGATTTTAGAAAAATTATGAAATTTATTTCACGCATTTTGAACACTGTTTAAATTTTATACAAAAATCAGAAGTTTAAGTGAAAAGTTGATCAACTGCACGGCTAACAAGCGTTCGTATCTGATCACGCGGGAGCACGGGCTGCGTCGGATACGCGCGGTGCCGGCAATCCAACGACCGAGGCTGGTTCGGCGCGCGCGTGTTCGGACGGACGTCCGACGTCTAGCGCTCGCCAAACTATTAGCGTCTCTATAATTTTTTTCACAATTTACACTGCATCCGAAAAAAAATTCCTTCGACGAGCCTTCTATACCTGCTAGAGTATGATAAAAGGGATTGCTGGGATCGCATCACTGAAAAAAGCGCAAAGAAAGAGGACAAAGCAAAAAAGCGCAAAGAAAGAGGGCAAGAAGGGCTCACCTCAGCAATGGCGCTTCAAATCCTGGAGAAGTCAGGCATCAAATGGCAGCCACACAATCGCACAAACTCAGTCAGGTATGCGCTCACATATAAAAAATCTGATGAAATCAACCAAAAGAATCACTGGGCGTGCATGCAGCGTGCTCGAGCTCACTGACCGAAGATGTCGTTGGCAAGGAGGATGGTCCGGTGCGAGCTGGCGGAGCCGGTGACGTAGGCCCTGAAGCCGGCGAGGTCGCCGACGACGACGCCCGCCTCGTCGCCGACCTTCGCCTTCAGGTCCGGCGGGTTGTCGAGGCACTGCGAATGCGGCGCCGCCGCCGCCGCCGCCGCGGTGGCCGCCGCGAGGCAGAGCAAGGGGAGGAGCAGCGCCCGCGCCATGGCTCGTGGCGCTTGCTCTGAATCTGACGCTGCGTTTCGCCCCGAGGGATATGATATATAGGCATCACTGTGTAGAGCCGTTGGTGGCGTGGACACGTCGGGATGCTTCCGCGACGCTTCTTCCGCTCAAAATGAGGAGATAAAGAAGGGAAATGATTACTCTTGATGCTTCTTGCTGTCATCGAAAGCTAAGGTCCTGTTTGGCGACAAAGTTTTTTAAAACCATGGTATTGTAATACCATGGTTTGTGCTTTTCTATGACCATGAAATACTATGGTTTTGAATTATTTTGAAAAACATATTTCAAACTATTTTGAATTGGGCGCATGTAAATTGTACACATATAGATTTGTCTCGCAGAATACTTTCATAGTATATATTTTGTGATTTTTTAAAATAATTTGCAACGACAATTGATTGTTAAAATTGCATTTTTAAGACCGTGTTAATGTTTAAAACGATAAATTTTATAGATTGGGAGAGCAAGTAGCTAAAGTTTTAAAATTCTCACTTCATTTATCGTTTTAAATGTAACATTTCTTGACCGTAGGGAAGACATACGAAAGCGCTGCCGAACGTAATATAGAATCTTCCGAGGTGGCACAAAACACACTCGGCTTCACTAGCAGAATCCTTCCCTTTTGAAAGCGAAGATTCGGCCTTCAGAAACTACCATAGCCAACCACGTAAAAGAACAGCGACTTGTAGGTGACTTCTAGCCGTCTAGGAATCCTCAACCTCTAAGAGTAATAATCTGGAGCAATAGATCTTGAAGATCTCATCGAGTGCTTCTAGGATGGACAAGTTCAAAATCCGGCACTAGAAAATCACTCTTAAACCAAACAAAGTTTAGATAGAGAGAACTAGGGTTTTGGAAAGTGATGAGGACATCATCAACATGGATACGATCAGTGTGACCGCTGCCCCTCCTTTCTCTCCGACCACTCCAACAACTACTGACGCCGCTCCATCTTTGCCGTCTACGATCGATGCAGCGAAATCTTCATCTCCGGGAGGTCTTAATCCTAAAATCTAGCCTTTCAAGCCTTCTCTGAAGAAGCGGCGCAACAAGTCCAAAACTCTTGAGGCCTCCACGAATAAAGGACAGCCCATATGGAAGTCTAAGACGCCAAAAACTCTGGTTCGGCCATCCAGCAACACATCAACTTCTAACGGACGTAACTCAAGCTCCCAACCTTCGATTTCAGCGTGCGACCACTCGTTGAAAAGCTTAGGAGATAAACTTTCCAATTGATCCAGCCCCACATCTAAATTCGTCCAGGAGCGTCGGAAAAATGTAGAACAATGTTTTGGGCCAGAAACTCAGGGGTGCTGCATCACCGTATTTTTAGGCCTATGACCTATGTATCACTAGGGTTTGGTGATGGCTCTCCCCTTAGGCGCCCCACTACCCCTGGTCGCCTCTATATAAGTGGCCATCGGTTCTCTTATATTCTTAGGTTTTGTTGTGTTTTGGTTGACCCGTGTGCGTTCCTCCTTGTTTTCGCATGTGTCAACTAGACCACCCATGACGAGAAACAGAACTTCACCCATGTTTGAGTTATTGGATTAAAATTGATATCATCTTGTTCTTACTTGTTCTCGGTTGCAGCAGGTTCAAGGATCGATCGGGTTTCGACTTGGTTGATCGGTTCAGCGACGTGATGTTGCGATTGCTTGGTTGCTGATTTTGTGGTTAGTAGCCGATCCATCTACTTCATTGTACACCAAACCGACGTATTGTTCCTCACCAGAAGATCGGGCCGACTTAGTACGCATCATGTGGTATCAGAGCGACGATTGCCTGGTGAGAACACCCCTTATCTTTTGTTTAGATCATCTTGTTCGTCCTAGAGTCCACAAAATTGCCTAAAAAAAGTTCGTCGTGTGATTTTCCTTTGAGCCAAGCCTATTTAGCCTTTGCTATTACTGCATTGGTTTCAATTCTTGTTGAATTTATGCTCGTCGTAGTGTCATTGCTGGTCTTAGTGTTTTGATCATTAGAGTTTTGAGTTTGAGTCACCTCTTTATCATAGTTCCTTTTGTGTTCATCTGTTTTGCCGAGTTCTTGTTGCCACCAACCATCCAGCCGTCCCAAATTCCATCACGCAGAGCTAATCCGAGTGCCTTCCACCTTTTTCCAAAACCGTGTTCAACCAAAATTCCATCAAATACTTTCCATCTCAGTTTCCTGTTTCCACACAGCCATCGAAGCCGAGAACAAACCAACGCCAAAAATAAATCAGATCGCCAGCTGTGATTTGTCTCTTGGTTGATACACTTTCCAAATTAAACTATTCCGGTTTGTAGCAGCCGTCAGGGAAAAAAAATCTGAAAAGGACCTTTCCTAATTAAACTATTCCGGTTTGTAGCAGCCGTCAGGGGAAAAAAAAATCTGAAAAGGACCTTTCCTAATCAAACTATTCCGGCTGCTAAAATGAGAAGGAAAGCTCCTTGATTTAAGCACCTACCAATCACGTGCATTCCTTTTTGCTACCACCGAATGATCTTGCTGTATGTCTCCAAGCTGTCTGTAAGCTATCTACAAGAGATGCCATGTCATATCTGTGCTGACATGTACAGGAGTTAACAGAAGAGAGAGAGAGAGGAGTCGTCGCTTCCACAACCGACGGCGCTAGCACCGAACCCAAGAAAAAATCGATCATGTGCGGGGCAAACGCGGAGAGGACGATGCCCAGGCAAGCAACGCCGCGCGAATCAATGAAGGACGACGTCTTGGCCGGCGACGCGTGAGGAACTGGCTGGGGGTGGTGCCGACACAGTCGTCATGCTCGAATCCGGTGAAGGGCTGCGTTGATGCAAACGACACGGCGGATCCGACGAGGGGCGAAGTCGATGTGGATGGCGTGCCGTCGTCGATGCGGACTGCACGGTCTTCGTCCTCGTCGGCGGTACGCTCGACGTCGATGCGAACCGCGCGCTCGTCGTCTCCGCGAGTGGCACACACGGATCTGGGAGCTAGGTACGTTGCGAACCGCGCGCTCTGAAGCTCAGATTTGAGGCTTGGAAGAAGAAAGAAAGTTGAAGGTTGAGACAGGAAGACTCAAACACGCACAAGAAAGAAAGGGGGAAAAGTAGGAAAGAAAGAGGACGGCCAGGGAATGAAAAAGCAAAGAAAGAGTAGGAAACAGAGACACAACAGTCAAGGAATGAAAAAATTGAAGAGAACAAAAAGATAGGAAATGGAATTTTTTTTTGAATTTTCTTAAATTTTGCAGGTTGAATTTAGCTATCATTTTTAAATTCTAGAACACCGAGGATTTCATATGTTGTGATGCTATTTTTTTAGCTACAAAGATAACAACCACAATAGATCATTGCATTAGTAGTTTATATAGATAGCTTTAGAGACAATCCATTATAAATGTTGTCTATAGCATTGATTATTGATGACATGGCATATTGGTAGAGACAGCTGCTGTCTCTACCATTGTACATGCCCTTAAACGGCAGCTAATTAATTGCTCGATCTTTTCCTTGGCCAACCCATCGATAGATCTTTCAGCACTATATTCTTTCGTTGGCTTTTAAAATTTTCTCGAGCAAACACAACTTCCCTTGCCAAATTTTATCAACACCATTTAATCAGTAGGATTGTTGTTATCTCTCTGTGGTTCCGATTAATTAAAAGGGGGTTCTAGTGTACTCTCTCTCAACCCCTATAGGGGTAAAAGCATTTTCCGTAGATCGTCCGTCGTACGACTGATGTGGATCTACCTAAGATGATCCACTAGGAATAGAATCCTAATGCATGTTCGGGAATAACATTAAGGTTAGAAATAGTCCTTTCCCTTTCCTATCCCCTGGCAAGTTGCCTCCTGTGCTGGCGGTTTGAACGAACTGGCAGATTCGTCGCTAAAGAAGGCGCCACTGCGATTTGTGCGGCGACGTGCGGAGCAACGATGGCGTTGCGGTTTGTTTGGATAAGAGTGGGTCGGCGAGACAGCGTGCAACGAGGGAACGATACCAAAGCTGACGCCAACACTAGCCCAAAAGGGCAGGGCTTTCGCCCTAGACCTGTCCCACTAGCGCACAAGGCAGAGGCCGCTGAAGATCGAAAGCACCAGAAGAACCGAGCCGCCGGCCGAAGACGCAGAGCCGGAAAACGAGCACGAACGCCGCCTCCTGACGTGGAAGACGCCGCCCACGCCACCTGACACCTCAAAGAAGGGAAGGGCCGGCCGGCAAGCCGAGCAGGGCGTTGTAGGGAAGATCAAAGTCGTCTACCTTGAATTCGACCATCTCCGTCTGAAAATTGCCCGCATCCCCGAAGGTCATGGGCAAATTGACGCGCCCCAAGGGCACAGACTGAGCCCCTGGGATAACCCCATAGAAGGGAAGCGTTGGGAGGAGATCGCGCTCCGATATCTACAAGGCCCGATACGCCTAGGTGGATAGGAGGTTTATTGAACTCCCCCTGTCGACGGTTGAGATATCGATCTCAAGTCAACTAAGGTTCTTGAAAAAGGGAGATAGGAGACACGCCGAACAGAACGAACATCAATCAACGACGAACAGGGAGACGGGTGTTTTTATCTTGGTTCAGGCCTCTCGGGGAGAGATAATAGCCCTACGTCCAGCCTTTCTTATATATCAGGGATGATTACAAGAGGAGAACTCGACAAGATTAACAGGTCTCGGCGAGCAGGAATACAAAGATGCTTGGCTGATATTCGATGCCCCCTAAATGCTGTAGGGGCTTCGTTTATATAGTGCTAAGTAAACCGACCTACCAAGGGATAATCGGGCCGGACTAACTACGAGATCGTAACAAACTCATACATACCAAACGCATCCCGAGGTGGATAAGGAAAACTCCAAGTCTTGGGGATCACGACATCTATTGCAATCCGGGAAACCACGTCCGGGTCTTCACATAGCCGTGCAGAACTCTGTTCGAGTCGGACTAAAACATGAATCCTAGGCCGTTACGCACCGTGCCAGCCAGGAAGCTGTTCGGCAGGATGCACATGGGCCTGATAGAACCTTATAGGGAGCTGGGCCCTAGTAGGCTGTTCGATTGGGCCGTTAGGGAGTGGGCCATGACAATGGACCGTGATTTTATCCCCGACACCCCCATCCACCAGCACCCGCCCAAGCTTCACGTTCTGGACCGTGGTCGACACCACGATCAGGAGGTGACCCAGGCCGGCGGTGTTCTCTGGGTGGTCGGCCTGACTGAAGGTGATCGGCTCCTCCGATCACCTCAGCTACCTCCTTGACCCCAGACTTGGCACGACAGCCCACACCTCCCTCATCATCAGCTTGAACTTCGCATTGAAAGGTAGGTGGCAGAGCCGTTGTGGATGTACGCCACCTTATACTCCGCCCACTGGAAGCCCAGCGGCGCGGGATCCTCGTCCTTGCCGTCCTTGGGCTACCGGCGCCCCTAGAGCCGCTGCTCCACTAACTTGCTCACAACCTGGCAATCAGCCAGATCATGAACGCTCAACCGATGGATGGGGCAGTACCCCCTTCCTCATTCATCGCGGCGGCCGCTGCGCCGACCATCGCGGTCGTTCCGGTACTCTCGGTGCTGGCTGCTCCGCTGCTCACACCAGGCGTCACGCCGCGGTCCGTCCTCCTTCGGATCACGCTCGACGGCCAAGGCATGCCCATCCTCGGTCGTCTTGCGCTTCTTCTTATTCTTACCACCGGGGTTCTTGGAAGTCCCGACGTCTGCTCCTCCACCAACCGCCGGGTCGGACGGGCGTTCGCAGGCCTCCGCCGCGCGCACACTTGTGCGCCAGACGGAAAAGCTCAGCGGTGGTGGTGATCGTGCGCGTGGCCATCTTTTCCGGCATCTTGCAGTCGCGAACACCCTGCCTGAAGGCGGTGATGACTGCCTCGTCGGAAATCCTGGGGATTGTGTTGCGGTAGTGGCTAAACCGCCGAATGAAATCTCGCAGCGACTCCCCTTTCTGCTCTAGGGCGTAGAGATCGTCCTCCACGTTGGTCGAAAGAGCCTTGAAAGTTGGTGACGAAAAGCTTGTACAGCTCCTTCCATGAGCCCACGGAACTCGTGGGCAAATTCATCAGCCACGACCTGGCTCCGCCGGTCAGGACCATGGGGAAATAGTTGGCCATGACTTTCTCGGAGCCCCTGGCTGCCTGCACCATCGTAGTGTAGATCTGCAGGAACTCCTGAGGGTTAGTGGTACCGTCGTTCTTCTCGATGGCGGCCGGGCGAAACCTGCTGGGCCACACGACCCGACGCAGGTCCTCTGTGAATGCCCTGCACCCGACCCCATACGCGAGGCGAGCCTGCCCTCCTCCTTCTCGGCCCGAGGATCGCCGAGAACCGGAAGAGGGGGTGTCTTCGTGGTAGTCGTGGTCGTCAGGGTCTGCACGGTCGCTACTCCCGTGGCCCTCCAGGTCTTAGCGCGCCGCTTGGGCTTGCTCCCTCCATCGACGACGCTGGAGCGTGTCGCGGAGGTCACCCCAGCTCCGCTGGCAGTGGTCTTCCAGATGCGCTGTAAGGTCCCTGCGATCCTCCTGGCCTTTACGGGATGGGGAGGAACCAGGGTCGCTGCAGACGCACCCACCTTCTTCTTGCCCTTTCTGTTCCTCGTCCGACGGCCCTCGCGAAAGGGGGAAGACGAGCGAGGCATACGACCATGAGGCGGTCGCCCCCCAACCACTCGAAGCCTCCACTCCCTCCGCGGCTGCGCCCACAAGCTGGGCGAGGTCTCTCAGCCAGGGAGCCACTGGGAACCCTCCGTCATCGGGAGAGGAGGGTGATCCAGCAGGGTCCGTGCTGCATAGAGGTTCTGGGCGGGCGTCGCCTTCTCCAAAGGCAAGCGTCGCCTCACCCTGCTCATCCCCACCGTCCCCTGAGGGTCATCGTCGTACCGAGGGGGAGTGGAATGACCTTGGTCACCGCCTCCTTCCCCCTTCGCCTGGATGGAGAACCCTCTATTGCTTCGTCGCTGGGGAGACTACGGACGGTATCCGCCTAGATCTTGAAAGCCGAAAATAGGGAAGCAAACTTGCAACTATCCCCTACCTGGCGCGCCACTGTCGGTGTTCTAAAAGATTTGTCTCGTGGGAGATTCATAGTTCGGTCAGGGGGAATTTTCGCTGCTAGATCGCTCCAACTCACGCTCACAGGGAGACACCAGATTTACCCAGGTTCGGACCCCCTGTGCGGGTAACTGTCCTACTCCTATGAGGGTGGTATTCTCTAAGAACTGGAACGCTCTTGCTCGAGAGCTCTTACAGCAGTATGTGTGAAACAACTGGGGATCCAACCTTCTCTCCCTCTGCCCCCGCCCCCTTTATACTGAAGGGGTGGACAGCTGGTCGGAGAGAGAGAGAGAGAGAGAGAGAGAGAGAGAGAGAGAGAGAGAGAGTCATTTCATTGGCTGGGCTCTGGTCGCCACGCCTCCTACTTGACCCTGCTGACGTTCACATCTTAAATGGCTTCCTTCGATCATCGGGCCTGACAAGATGTGGGAGACGCCTGACACAGGCGCCACTTTGCTTCTGCCATCGCACAGTTATGTAATGACCGCTACTGATCTGTTGGGCGAGCTCTGAGCAGAGCAATCATCTCTCTCGATCCTGCACGCTGAATCCTTGCATTTAATGCAGCCGATACGCTGAACGTTGGGGAAGATTCTGATGATGGAGATTTGCTCCAGGCAAGGCTCTATAGTTTTTACTTTTCTTAAGACTATAAAATTTATCGACAGTGAAATAATATAGTCATACGAAGCTGACTACTACTTTTGTTTAATTAGTTATGTAAAGGTTCTTCCATCTTTTCCGTCACAGCATTTCTGTTATGTAACAGTTCCCTCCCATGGCTACTAGGAGGTATCTTCAGGACTTCAGGCTGGTATGTAGTATGTTCAGGTGAAGATTCAGGATAATATATTCTCTCAGTTGAAACTTGAATTTGATGTATGTGCAGAATAATGATATAGCATTTTCCTTGACTTCCCAATGATTTGAAATGTAACAGATTATTGTTTCAGTTTTCTTATCTCCCCAGTTTTGAAATTAGCAGACTACCATTGAAAAGAGTGGTAGTATGTTCAGGTTCAAACATTTGATTTCAGAGGGCCAATATTATGCTCAAATCCAGATAGTTTGTTTTCTTACCTAGGTTAAAAGAAACTTGGATCCTCCGTAATCTATACTGCATCCTTTCTTCCTTCAAAACTAGCTGTTGGATTTTCAAAAAAAAAAAAACTAGCTGTTGGCTGATGCATTTCTCCTTAAAATACTGGTTGGCGGTGACTGCATTACTATCTGTAATATTGGTCACCTGCTACTGCATTTTTTGCACACTCGATGCTTCTTAAAATATTTTAAAATGCAAATAATACTTCGCAAAATATATTTTTTAAGATATATGCATTAGATGCCACAAAAGTACTTGTGTATGAGTTTAAGTTCAAGTGCAGTACGAAATGTCATTATAATATTTTTTTTTGCCCTTGTATAGTTTATTAACACCAAAATTTTTTATAATACCTTTGTCGTTATGGAGTTTATTTAATCTTGCAGAATATTCCATGAGATCCACGTACAATTGCATTGACTAGAACGGAGATGGAGAATATCAATGCGCCGATATCTCAGTAGTTGTATAGACATTTACTATGTAAAGATTTTCTTTTGAAATTATGTTTCGTTAGTTGTTAGGTAATATAACTGTAATGTAGATCCTATGTAAAGATTTATAGGGGAAGTTTGGCGGGGGCCGACCAAGATGTTGTGCTTTGTTTGTAGATAAATTCTTTATAGAAGTGACTTATTAATGGCTTGGAAATTTATCATTGTACATGTGCTCCACTTTTCTTGTGGTATAGAATGGGCTAGAGGTATGCACATGCTTTTTTCTTAAATAAATGTGTCAGTTTTTGTCATCGGTTGAGGTTTGTTGCTATTTCAGTGACACTGTAGGCATATGCTTTCTTTTGTAAGGAATCAACAAATGTCATGGGTCATTGAAATAGTATTAGTAGATTTATTACAAGTTCATCTAGATTGGTTTACCGAAGGCATCAACAGTTAAATTGTGCTTCTATCCCAGACTGTGCTAATATGCTTTGTAATTTGTATCAGGATCTTTCATAAAAAGAATGGCCCCTTTTAATTTTGGATATGGTCTGTTGTGTTCTCTTGTTCATTTATACCACTTGTGCATGGTAGTGAATTAATCAAATTATGTTAATAGTTAGTTATACTTATTATCCTATATATATCAAGCATGATTACAATATATGGATCCAGATACTCAATTATCATATAAGGCGTATTCACTTACATGGGTTCTTAAAATATATATTATGTTCAACAGTAACAATATTTCATCACCAAACTTTTTCTTACGGTGAAATCCAATAGGTCAAACTATGCCGATTCTTCTCTTTGTTGCTAATCCCTTCCTGCTTTCCATTTAACAGCTACTTTCTGAGTTTTAACCACACCATATTATTCTTTGTTTCATGATGCCAAAAGCAGAGGACAAGAATTTGCACAGTATTGCAAGGATTTCATTGGTTGATTGAGGCGGAAATCCTTTTTTTTTTTTTTGCTTATGTTAACAATCATGACAACATTCCTAGGAGATGACAATATTAATTTAAGACCATGTTATTATGCTAGGAGATGAAATCATAGAGCATAAAGGATTATAACTATCTAACGGAAGGAAATGTAGCCATATATGTTTTCTTACCTTGTATTATTCGGTCTTTACTTTGAACAATTAAGAGAAGAACAAGATAACAATTGACAACACTGCTCATCGGTCTTGACATTCTTTTCTTTGTATAAGGTGAAACATACATCCCGAAGTAAATTTTTTATTAGTATTTCCTTTTTTTGTGATGTGCTTTGCACGTTCACGCTTACTAGTAAGATAGAAAAGCTCGACTTTTATTATTTCGTAGAATAGTTGATCCTAGTTTAAAGAGTAATTGTATGCAATAGTAACATGGCTTGAGTTTGTCTTCTTGACTAAGTGGATTCGCATCTATTTCAACTTGTAGTTGACAAGCTAGGATTTAGTAATTAGTATGCTGTGTCGCATCGTTGTGTTGAAATGAAGATTACGGTCTGGTTCTTTCTGCGGCGTAAATTTAGACTATATCTATCGTTGTAAATTTGTCTTTGTAACAGCCCAATTTTGGGGCAAATTTAAAATTTGTTTGAATTCAAATTCGTTTAAATTTTGCGCTCACACGTGGGCCCCACAATCTCTCTTTCTCTCTCTTTCCCTCTCTCCTTCTGCTCCCTGCCCGGTGGCCCTGCCCCACCGCACTGCCCTGCTGCTCTGCACCTTCTGCTCTATCGCACCGTGCGCCGCGTCGACCCGGCCGCCGCTCACGCCATCATGCGCTAGCCGCGCCCGTCCCGCCGCGCCGCGGCGTCCCCTGCCGCGCCGCTTGCTCCCATGTGCCGCGGTGTGCGCCTTCGGGCCGGTAGCTTTGCCCCGCGCATATAAAGCCTAGGGCGTCCCCGTCAGCCCCGGTTTTCCCTTTTTCCCCTAAAATCCTCCCGCGCCGGCGCCGATGACCGGCTCGTCCCGCCCGAAGCTTCTGGAGCACCGTCCTAATCTTTCCCCTCGCGCAATTTCAGCTGAGGCACCTGGAGCTGCCGCATCGTCGCCTCCGGGATCCCCGTCGCTAGCCGCCCACACTCCACCACAAGCTCGTCCTTGAGTACGATGAGCATCGCCTTCTGCTCTCCTTGCTCCCCGTCCCTCCCCATACCCTGTAGATCAGTAGGTAGGTAGAGCGAATCCGGCGAGCCTTCGGCTCCGCCGCCGCGTCTGGCCGCCCCCGGCCTTCAGTGAGGGCATCGTTAGGATCGTAGGAAGCTGTAGAAGCTAGGACGTGTGCGCAAACGGCTGGAATTGGCCCGTAGCGCCGCCGCGCTGAACCCTGCTGCCACCGGCCACGTCGATGAACCTGAGGAAGACGAAGACAGAGGCTTGTCCAATGAGCATCAAGATTCGTGTAGAAACAAACACGCCGAGTCGCTGCCGTGCGGGCCCTACCTGCCAGGAAAACCACGCGCGCGCTGTGATCCGAAGGTCTTGAGCCACTGACAGTGGGCCCTTGGCCCATCGGTCGGGTTAAGTGGTCGCACATAGACCGCGACATCTGCACCGTAGCAATAGCGCCCGGTGAAAATATGCCTTCGGCATAGCAGCCGCAGGCTGGTGTAGGTTCGCGAGCGCCTGGGCTGTGGGCCGCTTTCACCGCTGGGACGGCTCGTCGGTTGGATCGGCCAGATGATAATTAATCGTTTTTCCAGCGATTTAACTACTAGTTAAATGCAGAATTAACTATTGATTTATTTAAAATAGCTAGAAACTCTGAAAAATTCTAGAAAAATTTAGATAAATAGTAGAGACCATTACTGATTTTGTAAAAATATGAAAACAACCACTGCAATAGGAGAATGGCAATGTTTAGTTGAAATGGTACATTTTCGAATATAGAAAATGTTTAAATATATATAGAATGGATTTGGTTAGGTTAAATAAGGATTTTGCCCCAAATATTAATTTGAAAATAAAGTATTCTCTAGATCTTGCGCTCAGGTCATCGTGTCGTCGTTCTGCCCTCTACACGCCGTAGGGGCTCGGTTTATATATTGTTGAACAACCGACCTACCGGGGAATAATCGGGCCGGGCTAACCACGTGTCCGTAACGAACTCGTATACATGCCAAATTCATCCCGAGGTAGATAAGGTATACTCCAGTTCTTGGTGATCACGACGTCTGCTCCAATCCGGGAAACTACGTCCGGGTCTTCACGTAGCCGTGCAGAACTCTTGCTCGAGTCGGACTCAAACACGAAGCCTCGGCCACCACGCACCGTGCCAACCAGGGGCTATTCGGCAGGATGCACATGGGCCTGATTAAGCCCTTTAGGGAGCCAGGCCCTAGGAGGCTGTTCGATTAGGCTGTCAGGGAGTGGGCCATGATAATGGACAGTGATTTTATCCCCGACAGCTAGCCCCCGAGACTCAAGTGGAAGGGCTCACTAGAGTGGGGTCTTCCTCTTGAGACTCCAAGTCACAAAGAGGGTAATTATCCTGTTACAAAGACGTGCAATAGACGACCGAACAGGTTATGGTCCAACCGAACAAGTCTTGTTCGGGACCGAATAAACCCGCCCAGTGCCTAGCAACTCTGTTGCGTCGAACAGGGAAACACTTCTGCCCGAGCAGAGCACCCAGCCCTCGATGCAGAAATCGAAAAAAGTAGCCGTTGGCAGATTCCAATGGTAACTCTCGCAAGACTCGTAACGGGCACTGCTTTTAATTAGCCGTTGCGGTAAAATCTAGCTGCGTGGCAAAAACCGTTCTTGATTTGCTCGTCTGACAGGCTATAAAAAGCACCCAAGTTGCCCGCGGCTCGCCACTTCCTCTCTCGCGCGCCTTTCCTTCCCAAGCCCTATTCCAATGACACTTAGCATCAACCAGCCACAACCCACCTCCAAAGCTGCTCGCCAACCCTGGGGATTGCTATGGCCAAATTCGCAGGCACTAGCATGACCAAGGAAGACTTAAAGACCTTGGAGGCAGAGGGACACATCGACACCGGCAGCTGGAGGCTGCCCGAGGAGGAGGAGATGCCGAAGCCGCTCGAGGACGAGTTCATCAACTTCGAGCTCTTCGCCATGTTTGGGCTGAGGTCTCCCGAAAGAGATTTCGTGGAGGCCTTCCTGAACATCAGCGGGTTGGAGGTTGCAAATCTCAACCCCAACTCGTTCCTCCAGATGGCTGTCTTCGCACACCTGTGCGAGGGCTATCTGGGAGTTGATCCGTCGGTGGGGCTGTTCCTCCATTACTACGCGGTAACGAGAAGCAGCTCCGCCGCTTCCGGGCTCGGGTGCTACTACCTCAAGCTCTGAGCTACCGTCGACGACGCGCCGTACCCTCGTCCACCGCTGCTCGACTCGATGGGGGCGTGGTGGATGAGGTGGTTCTACACTAAGAGGAGCGGCGACAGCAAGCTCTCCTTCACCGGACAAGCGCCGGCGAAGGGGACACATATGCCACGGCCGGAGCCGACAGGCGAGGAGTGGTACTTGACTCGGAAGATCGCCTCTCTTGTGGGCCTCGGGCTCATGGGTAGAGATATTATCCGGGACTTCGTGGCGAATAGGATCTGTCCGCTGCGGAAGAGGTCCTACCCCTTCTACAAGATAGAAGACTGTGAGGACATCATCAGGGAAAGCTCGGGTAAGTTCCTCAAAAGCTCACCCTTTTTTGGTGATTCATCCGAACAGGAACTAAGCTCATCTTCTGTTCGGGCAGTGAAACCTACCGACGCATGTGTGGCTGAGCAGGTCGACACCATGCTGAAGGCTGCCAGGAAGGACATTGAGGTCACCGGCGTGGTGGCCTACACGTGCCCAAGGAACGTGCTCGTTCGCTCACCAGAGGTAACGTTCGCGGAACCCCCATCTGAGTTGTTAGACTTACACGATTATGGTATGCTCACATTCGCCTCCAAATATACAGGACGAGCAGCTTATCATCGGCGGGATCGTCGATGAGCTCTCAGAATCCAACAAGGAGGGTGCGAGGAAGGGCAAGTCCAAGGTGGCTGTGAAGCCCAAGGTGGCCGCCGAGCCGACGCGGAGCTCGTCGCGCCATAGCGGCTGCCAACCGCCTACGAAGCCCACTGCGGCGACAGTCCGCGCCGATCAGGCCAAGCGTGCGCGCGGCCAGCCAAGGGGGGAATGCCCAAGTCCCTCTCTCCTCACTGAGCAAGGCGACGAGGAGGTACGGAACCTAACCCAATGGCTGAAGCGATACGCACAGGCTCACCCGGGCCATATGGAATGGCTGCAACAGATCGCCCAACAGAGGAGGCTCAAAGAGGAGGTCACGCACAAGGAGGCTCTCTTTGCGTTGCGCAAAAAGAGTGCTCAGCTCACGAAGGAGCTGAGTTTGTCGCCAGGGGCGCCCGAAGACCAAGGCGAACAAGAAGCCGAGGATCCGCCGAGCAAGAGGCGCAAGCTCCGTCACGAAGCAAAGAGGAAGGTCAAGCTTCCTGCGGCGGGAATGGCAGGTATGCAATGGCAACGTTCTCCCCTTTACATTCTAACAAACCGCGCAGGTCTTAACTCCTTTTTTCATCAGCTGCCGAGGAGGAGATCGCCAGCGACGACGTGGGCACGGCGATTGAGCTGTCACTCCTGCCCGAGCACCTACATGGTGCATCACGGTCAACGAGGTTGGCCGCCCTTAAAGACAAGCTGGCAGCGTGGGCAGTGCTCCTGCTGGGCTCCACCGACCAAATCGACGCTCTGAAGGGCGCGGTGGAGCGGCTCAAAGCCGAAGAAGCGGGGCACGAAGCCACGCAGAGCGGGGCCAAGGAGTTGGCTCACGCCGTGCTGCCGAGTCGACCGAACAGACAGCTCAGTGCCGTCGCAGGGCAACTCATCCTGTGGCGGCGGCACCTCGGGCGGCGAGGGCAAGGGTCCTGCCGCCAGGGAGCAAGGAGATGGCTGCGAGTAGGGGGCACAAGCCGCCCTGTCCGCGGTCCCACCGACGTCACCGAGCAGAGTGACGCCTATCTTGCCCGAGGATGATCGGGCGGAGGAAGAGGAAGAAGGGCAAGGGCTTGAGGGTGAAAGATCTTCGCCGCCGCCATCGCCCTAAGCGGATCGCCTCTGAAGGAGAAGGCGTGGCGGAAAGAAGCACGCCTTCTGACCGCTCCGAGCGGCAGTGGCTCGCAACCCACGGACTTGGGGAGCGCCTGCACCGGAACTTGAAGCACAGGCTTCAAGAGGTAAGCCTTAAACCCAAAAACTTGTCCGTCTAAGTTACCAACAACCCGATATAACGGACTTGTTCTTCTCTCACTCAGGTCTTGCGGGGCACCATGGAGGACTTTGAAGAAGGCGTCGCCATCGAGCGCGGCGCCATTTTGGCAGCTCTCCAGGGGCAGTGCCGCACGAGGTGGCTCGAGGAGGAGCTCGTGGCCGCGACCGAAAGCCGGAACCGACTCGCGGTGGAGGTGAAGGAGCTCAAGGCCCAGCTGATCGAGGAGAGGATACCGTCCCCGCGGCTCTCACAGGAAGAGGCCGAGGAGCTTCGCGCGCTGGCCGCAAGGGCGCACGCCACGGAAGGAAGGGTCAAAGAGCTGGCCGAGCAGCTCAAGACCGCCGAGCAACGCCTTAGTCAGAACGAAAGTCTGACCGAGGAGCTGCGGGCCAAGACCGAGGAGGTCAAAGCCCTTCGTGCAGAGGAGGCCAAGCACAGGACGGTCAGTAAGGAGGAAGCCGAGCGCCTCCGAGCTGAAGCGAAGGAAGGGATCAGAGCCCAAGGGGAGGCCCTGCGTCTCAAGTTAGAAATTGAGGAGCTGAAGGAGCAGCTTGCTTCTAAGTAGTAACAGTAGGGTAGTACCCGAAAGGACCTTGTACTTGTAAAGACTCATTAATGTAAATGAAAACTTACCTTTTCCCTGCAAAAAACAGCAGCAAAAAGACAAGAACGAACAGGAAACCAAGAGCAAGGCAAACAGCGCTAGAAAGTTTTCGAAAAAAAACGCTAGGACGCCAGCCTAACTCCCAGCCCCCTTTGTGCATCTGTTCGAAAACCTGAGTTTGCGAACTCGAACAGGCGCACAAGCAGATAGCGACACCCTAGCCCCTGGTACGGACGATGCTTGAAGACCTGAGTTTGCGAGTTCAAGCACGTGCGTAGAGAGATAGAGCGACACCCGCATCCTGATTGACTCATTCCGAGAACTGCTCGTCAACGTAAGGTAGGCGATTTCAAAAGGTAATCGAATAAGGAAAGTGTCTCTGCCGCGGGCCTTACAAGAGCAGGCTTTGCCGAGTGGTTGTGCCGAGCGCGGCAAGTGCCTCTGCCGCGGGGGGCTTACGAGAGTAGACGTAGCCGCAAAGCGAAAAACCATGTTACGCAACCCTGAGTTCAGGAACTTGCTGAAGCTAGATACGGGCAGAGAAATCTTGCATATTGCGGAGCCAAGAGTTCGCAAGGCCGCGCAGCCATTAAGTGTTACCAGAGATAAGGTAGTCTGAGAAGACAAGATGTGAAAAGGGCCGCAGGGGGCCGCGAGCATTCACTATTAATTGGATTGAACTTTACATGGCAGCTCGAGAGACTTGGACGAACTAAGGCGCGAAGTTTGACAAAAGCGCAGAGCTAGGAAAACATACGAAAGACCCACACAAAAGAACTTACGAAGCTGGTCGATGTTCCAAGTGCTGGTCAGCTCTCTCCCGTCCTCCATTGCCAGGCGAACAGCTCCCGGGCGAGCAGTAGAAACTACCGTGAACAGGCCCTCCCATCAGGGAGTTAACTTGTTGACATTGGACAGGTTCTGGACGCGGCGCAGAACGAGGTCGCCCACCTTCAAAGCCCTTGGTTGGACAGATTTGGCAGCGTGCCGGTGAAGATCTTGCTGGTAGCGCGCCATTCTGAGTTGTGCCCGGTCACGTGTGCCTTCGAGGAGGTCGAGTTCGAGCAAGCGCTCTTGCTCTGCGTCAACCATGTTGACCGAGCTCGTGCGAGGTGAGCCGAGTTTCACTTCGGCGGGCAAGATGGCTTCTGCACCGTAAACCAGTTGGAAAGGAGTTTCCCTGGTTGCCCGGCTGGCTGTGGTGCGCACGGCCTAGAGGACGGAAGGAACTTCGACCCAAGCTTTATTATGCTGATTGAGTGTAGCAAACACCCGCCGTTTGATACCCTGGACTATCTGTCCGTTAGCTCGCTCGACTGCTCCATTGCTCTATGGATGTGCCACGGATGGGAAGCAGAACTTGGTGCCCAGCTGTTCGCAGTATTCCTGAAATAGCTCGCTTCTGAGCTAGGGGCCGTTATCGGTGATCAGCTTGTGGGGAATCCAGAAGCGCGTGATCACATTGCTTTTGAAGAAGCTTATAGCCGTTTTGGCATGAAGAGATGACACAGGCTCGGCCTCAATCCACTTTGTAAAGGTGTCGATGGCGACGAGCAAGTGTGTGCAGCCCTTGAACCCCTTGGGGAACGGGCCGAGCAGATCCAGACCCCATGTGGAGAAAGGCCATGATGGGGGATCGTTTGGAGCTCTTGGGCGGACTTATGGGCCTTCCGGGCGTGAAATTGGTATGCCTTGCACTTAGTTACCACATCCTGGGCATCCTGTAGCGCTGTGGGCCAGTAATAATCCATGAGAAACGTTTTGCCGACCAGAGTCCTGATGGAGGCGTGGTTGCCGCAGGCACCCTCATGTATGTCCCTAAGAAGGAACACACCCTCGTGCTGCGAGATGCACTTGGAGAGTACTCTTAGAGCACCTTGCCGGTAAAGGATGCCGTCCACAAACTTGTATGGACTAGCATGCCTTATAAGCCGGGAACGCTCGGCTTCGTCGCTGGGCAGGGTCCCATCTGCAAGGTACCGGACAAATGGCGTTGTCCAGTCCGCAGCCTGCTCGATGACAGAGACAGCACCACCTGTCTCGTTTGCCACGTCCAGAGACGTGATAGAGGGCTTATAAAGGTGCTCGACGAGCGCCCCTGCCGGGGCAGATTCGCGTGAGGATCCAAATTTGGACAGCTGGTCGGCCAAGAAGTTGTCCTTCCTGGGCACGAAGAGCACCTCGAAGAATCGAAAGTGCCACTCCAACTTCCTCACTTCAACCAGGTATCGCGCCATTGAGTCATCGCAGCACTGATACTCCTTGTTTACCTGATTGATGACCAACTGTGAATCTCCTTTCATAGTTAGCCGTTGGACGCCGAGCGACTTGCACGCTCTTAGTCCCGCAAGGAGGGCCTCGTACTCCGCGGCGTTGTTAGTTGTCGCAAAATGTAGTTGGATAGAATACTGGAGTTGCTCTCCTTGAGGGGAGATGAGAATAAAGCCATCCCCCGAGTTTCCAGTACGCGAGCCGTCGAAAAACATGGTCCAAGGGGTTTCTTCAGGTTGCTCGGGGTCCTGGGATTTGGGCGTGTAGGTCCATTCAGCGACAAAGTCAGCCAGGACCTGGGATTTAATAGCAGTTCGGGCAGAAAACAGAATATTGAACTCTGCTAGTTCCATTGCCCACTTAGCTATACGTCCGCCAGCTTTCTTGTTCCGTAGGATTTCGCCCAGAGAGAACTTGGTCGGGACCAGTATTTGGTGCGCTTGGAAATAATGCCTAAGCTTCCTGGAGGACATGAGCAAGGCGTATAGCAACTTCGGGACCTCAGGATAACGCTTCTTTGATCCATGAAGTACCTCGCTCACGTAATAGATTGGCCGCTGGATGCCTTCCCTCTCCACCGTCAAGACAGCGCTCACCACTTGTGGCGTGTAGTCAAGATAGATGGGTTGGACAGGTATTTCTTTAGGTCTTTGAAAGATCTGTCAGCCTCCTCTGTCCACTCGAAGCCATTGTGCTTGCGTAGGGCCTTGAAGAAGGGCAGCCCGCGTTCGCCTTGACGGAAAATAAACCTGCTTAAAGCAGCCATCCGTACTGTTAGGCTCTGAACTTCCTTAACGGAAGTCGGAGCCTTCATGTTTTCAATGGCCTCGATTTTTCAGGGTTAGTAGAGATTCCTTGAGAACTAATCACATAGCCGAGCAACATGCCGGATTGGACACCAAAAGTACACTTCTCTGGATTTAATTTGATTCTGTGCCTGGTGAGATTATAAAACGTCTCGGCCAGGTCTTTTACATGATCCGAAGCATACTTGCTCTTTACAACTATGTTGTCAACATAGACCTCCAGGTTCCTTTCGCGCTGTTTTGAGAAAGTCTTCTCCATTAAGCGTTGGAAGGTGGCACCAGTGTTGCGCAGACCGAAAGACATGGTCGTATAGCAGAAAGTGCCGAAGGGGGTGATGAAGGCAGTCTTCTATTCATCCTCGGGGGTGATGCTTATTTGGTGATAACCGGAGTAAGCATCCAAAAAACTTAAAAGCTAGACATCCGCAGTCGCGTCGACCAGCTGGTCTATGCGAGGCAGCGGAAAATTGTCCTTAGGACAAGCCGCGTTCAAGTCCGTGTGGTCGACACACATCCTTCACTTGCCGCCTTTCTTCTTTACGATCACAGGGTTGGCCAGCCACTCGGTGTGATCAACCTCGCGGATGAACCCAGGGGTGAGCAGCTTTCCAAGCTGATCCTTGATGATCCCCGCGAAACCGAAGGCGATTTAAACTTTGGCGAGCGGGCTTTTTGTCGGCGGTTGCCGCTTTGTGCTCGACGACCTCCTTAGGACTCCGGGCATGTCAGATGGCTCCCCGGCAAACACGTCTGCATTAGCTCGGAGGAAGGCAATGAGCTCGATTTCCTATTTGGGGTCCAGATCGCGTTGTAGACAGATGGGAAATCGACCACGTCAAACGTGATCAACTCTGTCCGGAAGTTGCTTGGGCTGCCGAAGGTAACGGGCAGAACAATCTGCCCCAGCGGCCGAACAGCTTCTCCCGGTACGATACCATAGAAGGGCATCGCGACCTCTTTGAGTTTGGAACGAGGAATCTGCATCTCGTCCAAAACTTTTGTAGAAAGCAAGTCCAGCGCACTCCCGCCGTCGATCAGGACACGCCCAACTCTAGCGTTGCTGATGGTCGGAGCGACCACCAGCGGGAGCCGCTGAGGCTTGGTCATCCCAATGGGGCAATCCTCCTTGGAGAAAGAGATAGAAACCTCGGTCCACTTCATCGTCTCGTGCTGTGGTTTGCCCTTCTCGACGTTGTGGACCTCCCGAGCAGCTTCCTTGAGGCTACGCCAAGAGGGATATGCCGAAGAGCCGCCGAAGATAACGGCTATATGGTTCACGGGCTTAGGATAGGCATCCTCATCGTCTCGATCGCCACCATTGGCTGGGCGCTTGTTGACGGTCCTTATTTGTAATATTTTGTATGCTTTTGACCGTCAACATATCTACAAAATAAAGGAATTCAAACTACATTGAGGCTAATGCTAGTGAGTTCCACGAGTTTTGGTGTAGTCTCATGTTTTGCAGGCATACACAAGAAAATACGATTTATCGACCGTATGCAAATCGGACGGAATATGGAGTTTAAATTAAACATATTTTGAAAAGTCATCAAATGACCAAATGGAATGCACCATGATGAAGAGCTCGTCGAGACGATCGAAACACATATATTATTTGCTATATTTGGAGCTCGGAAGAGAGAGAAATGAGCTCCGGAAGAATGCGAGCCAGGTAGGGACCTAGACCGGCCGACCCACTAGGTCGGCCGGCATAAACTGGGTCGGCTGGTCCACTTTTTTGGCGCTTTGGATTCTCCTTTGGCCCAGAGGTAGAGTATGGCTCAAGCAACACGTAGAAGTCGGTCATGGTGTCAAAAACCGACTTAAAACGTCGGTTTAGCATGCCACATAGCAAGAAGAGAGAAGATGAAGGAGAATATTCTTTGGACTCTACTTGAGAGCTACTCCACCTTCACACTATAAATAGAGGTCCTCTCCTTCATTTGTGATCATGGTGATGAGAAGGAATTAGTTTCACATTGTCATTAGAGTAGGAAGAGAGGTGAGGTGAGAGTCTTGGAGATGAGCCGGAGTCCCCGACGCTCTCCTGCTTGTACCTCGGGAATAAAGCTCGGCTTCGAGTGAAGTTCTCCTCTTACAATGCAGTAACACTTGTAGCCATGCTCTTTTATTTATAAAGTACTTTCAGTTCAATGCTAGTTTATCTGCTGAGAACCCCGTTTGCAACTGGTGAGATATACTTTGCCTTTTGTGAATACTTTACTCGGCACGCTAGTAAAGTAGTAATTGTTAGTGTAGACGCGGTGTCTAGACTAGTAATTACCTTGGTTGACGCCCAGACCCAACGAACTGTCGTGGATGGTAGCAGGTGGTGACAGCCCTGTCTATCCTTAGTAACGTTCCACCACGTTAGGGTTGGCTCCGTAGGGCCCTTCGGGGGTGACCGTAACTCTCCAGGCTTTTTAAGTGAAGGTGGGCGGGTAGCGGGCCTGCCGTGCTCCAACGTAAATAAAGCCAGCATAGAATTGAGTACTCACTCTTAGGCCAGTGTGACCTAAACCAGAAGACCCTCTCGACCTTCCTAATTGTTCTCTCACCCATCTAGATTAGATTAATTCAAGACTGGTAGCTTCTTGTTCCATGTGGATTCGATACCCCGGGATACTCTAGGGTGAAAGGCTTCAACGATATCCGTGCGCTTGCAGATTAATTTCTTTAAGCGTAACTATCGCCAACAGCGCTTGGCCTTGCCGGCATCACCTTTTTCGGGCAGGGTGGGCATGGGGCTTTGGCCGTTGTAGAACTCCTCAAGCTTTGTAGCCCAGGTCCTGTAATGGCGTATATCGTGGCCGTAGTTCTGGTGGAACTGGCAATATCGGTCACTCGGACCTTTCTTGCCTTGATCACCTCCCTGGGCAGGCTTCTTGCCCTTGTAGTTATTGTTGGGCTTCTTCTGCCCATTCTTGGGAGGAGGTGCGTGATCTATATCGGCGACGGTGTTGCTCGGTGCACCTTTATTTATTTTCTTCTGGGACTTCTTGTCACCAGGATTGTTGCTGTTCTTCTTCTTCTCATCTACACCAGGCTAGGCGGAAAGCTCGCCCTTGTCGAACGCCTTCTTGTACTGAACACGCTCTGCCGCGTTGGCATAGCGATCAGCCGCCTTGAAAAGATCATTGGTGGTCCAAGTCTCGTTGATCTCGAGATCCTGGGTGAGCCGCTCGTCGCGGACACCGTTTTTAAAGCGCGGACAACGGATTCATCCGAGATGTTCGGGATCGTGTTGCGAATCTTAATGAAACGCTTCACGAAGTTGTGGAGGGTCTCCCCGTTCATCTAGATCATCTGGTGCAGATCATCCTCCTTGTCCAGACGCACGTATGACTCACGGAAATTGGCGTCGAGCGTCACAAAGTTGGTCCCAAGAGTGGATGGAACCTTCCTGCTGATTGAACAGCCACGTCCGAGCAGCACCCTTAAGGACAGTCGGAAGGTAATTAGCCATGACTAGCTCGTCACCCCCGGCTGCCATGATGGCGGTAGCGTTGATGGAAAGGAATTCCTCTGGGTTTTGGGTCCCATTGTACCTCTCCACGTGGCCCGGTTTGAACTTAGAAGGTCACCTGACAGCGCGGAGCTCGTCAGAGAAAGCCTTGCAGCCTAAACTGTATGCTCGACCACCTTCTCCCGCAGAACCTAGTCTTGAAAAGACGTTGGCCCTGTTGCGCGGAGGAACTCTGGTCGAACAGGAAGATTCTGCCTGGTGATATTCTCTCCGAGACAGTCCTCCGCGCTCCTTCCTCATGGTCGCGACAATGTGCTCGTCCCGAGGGGATCATCCGTGATCGTTGCGCGCCCGCTTGCCCCTGTGGTCGCGGCGACCACGGAGACTTGGTGAGCATTGTCGACCACGGGTATCTTGCTCGTAGCGAGTCGTCCTTTGACTGTGACGAAGATCACGCGATCGATCTGAGCGCTCGCTATCCGAGTCCTTCCGGGCAAGCTGACTGCGTTTCCAGGACGAGGTGTTAACTTCACCTATGAACTTAAGGTCTCCAGCCAGTCGCTCTAGGTGAGAAGCAACAGCGTCGCCCATGCGGGCGAGGTTGGCCTGGTTGGTGGATCTGATCACCATTGCCATGGCCTGAAGTCGTTCCCGACTCTTATCAAGGGGTCCTGGGATCCCTGAAGCATCCGCGTTTTGCCCGACCGGGGTCTGGTTACGCGGGGATTCGTCCCGAGCGGACTTCTGCTGGGGGACTCGGCGGAGATACGCGAGGCGGGTCGCGTCATTGTTGCTTGCGCTGATCGCGAATTTGCGCCAAGGTTTGATTGTTGAAGCGTCCAGACTGCGACGAACAACTTCTTGTTCGCGAGCAGCTAGCGAAGTCCCATCTTGCCACCGAGCAGGATTGACCTGCTCGATCTCGTCGGCTGCCGCGGCCCGCTCACGATCCTCTGGGGTTTCTGCGCCGGCCATGTTGACGCTGCGACGGCCGTGAGGTGGCATACCAGACGGTGTCATCAGTGTGTCACCACAGGAGGAATCGACCGACATGGTCTTGGAATCCGATAGATCTAAACCAGCGTAAAGATCGTCGGTTCCGTAATCATCGTCAATGACGGGAGTGTGATCTGAGACTATCTCTGGAGCTTAGCCAGAGATTTTCGTTCTAGATATGGAAGGCGATCGAGATCGAACGGATCGATCCGATCTGACAGGGGATGTGACATCCTACCCCTCTGAGTCATAGCCCTCAGGAAGAGTTTCCTGGTCGCTGATTGAGTTCGACATGCTTGAACAGACTTGATCTACTAGGTCCCCACGGACGGCGCCAACTGTCGAAAGTTGGGATATTGGTCCCAAGTCAACTAAGGTTCTTGAGAAGGAGAGATAGAAGACACTGCTGAGCAAGGCAAATAGCAATCAACGAGCAACAGGGAGAAACAGGGTTTTTATCCTGGTTCGGACCTCTCCAGGGAGATAACAACCCTATGTCCAGTGCTTCTTTATATGAGAAAGGATTACAAGGAGGAACTCGGCGAGATGAACAAGTCTCGGCGAGATTATGGGTGTACAAGAAGTAGTATTCTCTAGATCTTGCACTCAGGTCGTTGTGTCGTCGTTCTGCCCTCTACATGCCGTAGGGGCTCGGTTTATATAGTGTTGAACAACCGACATACCAGGGAATAATCGGGCCGAGCTAACCACGCGTCCGTAACGAACTCGTATACATGCCAAATTCATCCCGAGGTAGATAAGGTATACTTCCCGAGTATCTGCAGGTGTGCACAGTGTGTTTCATGTCTCACAGTTAAAGAAATGCCTTCGAGTTCCTGAAGAGCAGTTGGTTCCTGAAGTATTGGATTTGCAGCCTGATCTGTCTTTTATGGAATACCCGGTCAGAATTTTGGGTGTGGCAGTTCGCAAAACCCGTAGTAAATCTACACGTTTTTGCCGAGTTCAGTGTTGTAATCATTCTGAGGCTGAGGCCACCTTGGAGCGTGAATCAGATCTTCAGGCTGTGTTTCCGGATTTGTTTCCAGAAGAGTCGGAATCTCGAGGACGAGATTCACCTTAAGGGGGGGGGGGGGGAGGTTTGTAACATCCCAAATTTTTAAACCCAATTTGGCACATTAATAATTTCCTAAATTGCATAATTTTAAAACCACAAATAGTTATTGTATATTGCACCATGGCATCATCATCATTGCATGCATTGCATTTAAGTTGGGAAAATCGATTTAAAACTTTTCAAGCATGCACCCTTGGTGGAAAAATTTAATAATTTGTTTGTGTAGTATTTTCATTAAAGCCAACTCTTAATATTTTAATTCATTCTGGAATGATATTTCCTAAAGTATCAGTGTATTTAAAAGAATATTTGAAAACAAAATACCTTTGGAAAATCAGGAAATTTCAAACATTTAAATCCTTCTCGACCCGAACCGGCCCAACTCCCCTCTCCTTTTCTCTTCCTCCATTTCTCCTCTTTTCTCTGGATGGGCTGCAGCCGCGCCGGCCCACTCCACCCTTTTCCTCCCTCCGCTCCTTTTACCCCTCTGCTTGGGCCGCCGAGCCACGCCAACCACTCGGCCCTTGCCCAATTTCACCACAGACTTATGGGCGCTGCGCCATCGACGAGGGCCCGCCTTTGTCCGCCCTTTCTCCCTCCTCTGTTCTTCCCCCTTTCTTCTCCTTCCTCTGTTTGCCGGTCACCGCCGCTGTGCTCTCTCTCCATCGTTCTACCGAAGGCTCGTGGGCGCAGTCTCCCAAACGACCATGCGTCCCGATCGCCTCCCCCGGACCCCTCTTATCTCTTTGCCCTCTCGTCTTGTCACCGGTCTCACGCCCGTGACGCCGCCGAGTCTCTCCTCACGCCACCGGCCAGAAACTCCGCCGGCATGGCCACCCTACACGTCGCGCCAAGGATCCCCATGCGGGGCATGCTCTTATAACGGAAACTGCTCCCCCTTTTGCCCCCCGCCTTGCGCCATCGCAGTGCATCCCGCCCGAGCCGGTGCGCCATCTTCACCGCATTCCTTTTCTTCCTTCCCTACCTCACCCTCGTCTCTTTCGGCTTAACCTCACCCCGGGTTGACACGCAGGTCGCCCCAGCGGAGCTTTGCCCGGAGGATTGAAGCTGTGCGGTCCGTGCCCATTCCCGGTGCCCGCCTCGCCGCCGCGCCGTGGTTCTGCCGCCGTCTGGCCATCCTCTCGCCCCGGTGAGCCCACCTGACGATTCGACCCTCTCCGTTGTTGCTTGCGGCCGAAGGGATTATGTTGCGATCCCATCTTTCGCCGGCGCCGCGGACACCGTGAGGTCCCGCCGCCGTGCCCAATCGCGCCGTTGCCTCCGCGCATGTCCGGCGTTGCCGAGACTGTCATTGCATTCCGCTCGCTCGCATCTGGCTCCCCGCGCACCCAATCGAGCCCTGGTGGCCGGAGCTGTCGCCACCGTTGGCCGCGCCGCCACGGGTCCCTCTCCCCTGTTTTCCCCGCTCTGCCGTTGACGAAGGCTCCGACAGGTGGGGCCAAGGGAGGGCCCGCCTGCCAGCCTTGCGTGCCGTCTCTTCCGCCACGCATCGCCTCGGTTGGGGTCGCCCGTGGCTTGGGCCGCTTGGCCGAGCCAGCCCATTCCGAAAGGCCCCCTTTCTTTTTTTTAATTCTTTTTCAGTTTTGATTAAAATCCTTAGTTGGTACCCTAAGGCACTTGTTAAAAATAGTTAATGCATGATAAAAATTCTGTAAAAATTAGGGCAAATACTTTAATAGTTTCTGAACCCAAGAAAATTATATATATCCATGTCTTGGGCATTGCATCATTTCATGTGCATGGCCATTGTCATAATGTTGTTTAAATAAAAATGCATGTAAAATAGGATTTCTGCATTTATCCTTAAAATAGCATGGCATCAAAAAAATTTGGCTCATGGGTGTTGTATTGCTTTGCATATGCGTGTGCGCATTTAGGAGGTCAAGCCCCCGAAGACCCGATCGTCGACGTCCCATTCATTTTCCCCGGAACCGATCAAGGCAAGTCCCCTTCGATCATATTGTGAAGCCATTTTTGGTTATTTGGAAAACATTTACTAGACTTGAAAATATGCCTGCTAGTTTAAAAATGATAAATGCCGTATTTACTAGAATTAGATATCATGCCAAATAGAAAAGGTAAGAAATATGGTAGGATTAAACCTAAGGCTAAACTATAAATTGCTCATATTTATATACTCGTTGTGGTAGGATAAATGCTTAAAAATCTTTTATGCGGAATGATTCAATCATTTGTGTGAAAGGAGAATGTTGTTGAGAAATGTTTGGGAAAAGGGTGATTTAAAGGTAGCGCATCAAGGGTGATGCTTAGTAGGAAATGATTTTCCTCTTACCCCAAAAACCTTTCGACTAGGGAGAGATATTTTGTCGGTTGGTGCAGTGCGGCACCGTTTTCAAAACAGGGCTAAAATGTCAACTCTCTCCTAGTCTATGGACTGTTCATCATATGATCCTATGAACTGAGCCATAACAGTACGACCTCGAGCCCCGGTATGGGACGGGCCCGATCGTTGGCCCTCGTGGTTGGCGGTCTTGTGGCGAAACACCGTCTGGGTACGTAGCCTCTCGAGGGTAAGGCGTACCCACTCTGCAGAGTTAAAACTGTCATGATAGCTGTGCTCGCAGTTATGAGCGTGCGAAGGGACTGATTGTATGGTAGCTTCTTCATTTAAAAACCAATTTAGAAAAAGGGTTTTGAACAAAGGATTTGAGAAGGATTTCGTTTGAGCTAGGTGCCACTGGCGATGTTCCGGATTGGGTGACGGCCTACCGGAAAGTGTCGCGCGGAATGGACCTAGTCGGTTTGAGAAAAGAAAATGAGAAAGGATTTCGTTCTCGCTATGGCACTGAGGCCAAGTGGCGAGAACCGTTTGAGAAGAGCCCAAAGAAAATGATTCAGATTTATTGTTTCTAAAGTGCTTTGCCAAAACTAGGCTAATAACTATAAATTCCGCAAAATATCCGAAGCTCTCCTTGTACTAACCCATATTTGCACAATTTCGGACTTGCGAGTACAATTTGTACTCACCCTCCTTTTCTCCCCTCCCTTTGCAAAATTTCAACAGCTGGTCCATCCAAGTATGGCCCGCCTTCCGAGGAGGAGGACCCGGATTACGACGAGGAGACGTTTTTCGAGGACGACTATTGACGGCGTGTTCTCCGCTCAACCACCGCGGATCACACCCCTAGTCAGATTTCTATCCTACTAGCCTATCGGCCGAGCTCAGTTCGATTTGAGCGTGGGACGCAGCAAAGAGCAACACACGGGGTTTACCCAGGTTCGGACCCCCTCGCAGGTAATAGTCCTACTCCTGCTGAGCCTTACCTCTTTTCTTGTTGTGGTTGAATAGAATGTGGTTACAGAATGCTTGTGAACTGTGTGAAAAAACACGTCCCCCCAAGCCTCCCCTCTCCCCTCTCTCTCCGCGCCTTTTATAGAGGCCTCGAACTGGCGGAGAGAGCCGAGGGGTAGGCAAGACAAGACACTCAAGATAATCGACGAGACACGACAGAGAGACGAAACGTCGTCTTTGCTTCACGCCGGCGGCGCCGCTCGCGTGCTTCGCAGTGGCCTCGACCCGACAAATACACGGTGAGATCAAGGCGGGGCCAACCTGCTCCTCTCGACGCAGGCGACCATCTTAAGCAAACCCTCTCTCTGCTGGTCAATTCCGCCACGCCCAGTGGATGGCCGCTTAGACTGCAGGGTCATCAGGCGGTAATTATTTCTTGGTTGTCTATCCGCGCGTGATGTCGCGTCAACACGCCGTCTTCGCAGCAGGGGAAGCCTTCGCCCAGAAGGCTCCTCCCGGAACGCTCCCTGCCACGCGGGCCCCGCTTGACAATGGGGGGCCTTATGCGAGCCGAGGGGCTCGCCCACACGCCCGCCTGACGATGGGGCCCTCGCCCGCGTGACAGCTTCGCCCCCACACGCTGGGCCCGATCGCCCGCCGACGTGTGGGGCCTCGCCTTTGTCTTCGAGGGCTCGCCACGCTATTGGGGCGGCCGCACCGACGCTGCGTGGGGCCCGCTGACACCGAGGGGCTCACAGACACGCTGGGGCTGATCGCCCGCCGACGGTGGGGCCTTCGCCCGGCGCCCGATCTTCTCAGACTCTTCGCACCCCGGTATTTATTACACCGACAGTAGCCCCCGGGTCCACCATTATACGCGAACCGTCGCACGGACACTTTTTCCGTTTCTCGTGCGACGGGAGACGAATCATGGGGCCCACCTTTCGCGGCAACCAGACGTCGATTCTCCACTGCGACGATCTTCCTTGGGGAAGCTGCGCCGCGGAAATCGAACGCGGGGGCAATGATGGCGCGCGCGCGTGGGGACGGAATCGAAACCGTCGCACTCGCGCGCCTTGCTTATAAATACTTCCCTTGGCGCCGCGACCAATCCTTCCGCACGCTAAGTCCTCAAATTGCCCTTCACCTTCTTCGCCGCTGCCACAGAGCCTTCTTCGCCGCCGCCACCTTCTTTTTTCGCCAACTCTTCCACCGTTTTCCATGGCTCCCAAACGCAGCAAGGGCCGCCGCGGGGACGCGCCACCGTCTGGGCCAGCCTTGCCTGCCTCCGCTGTGGACGAGGAAGTGGTGACGCGGCTCCAAGGGTTCGTGCCGCCCACCTCCGTCCGGTTCCGCGCCGGCACCATAGTGCCAAACCCCCACGACGGAGAGATCGGGACCTTCACCTGGGCGTTGCTGGCGGGGCTCGTCCCGCCATACTCGGAGTTCTTCTTGGGGGTGCTTGCCTTCTACAAGATCCGGGCGACGCACCTTCCCCCCAATTCTGTCGTGGCACTGACCATCTTCGTCCACCTATGCGAGATGTTCGTGGGGACGATGCCAAACCTCCCGCTCTGGCGCCGGCTCTTCACGCTGCACGCGAGGTCGCGCATGGAAGGGGCCATTGAAGTCGCTACTTTACGCTCCACGATGCCATCGCCTTCCTCCCGGTCACGGTCAAGTCCAACTGGAAGGATCTGCACGCGAATGGTCAGTATGTGGAGGACTCAGCGGTAGTGCGATGACCTTGACCTCCCGAGGGTCTGCGGAATCCCTTGCCACCGGGGTCCTCGCCTGACGACTTCAGCGGAGCCGGAGGTGATCTTTGGGCGATCGGCTGAGCTCCGCCAAGAACGGGCTCACCGGAACCCACGTTGCGGCGGATTTTGTGGCGCCGCCTCGCCGCCTCCGATGAGGTTCGCCTACCTGGCAAGATTATGGCGATGAGCGATGGAGTCGCGACGCTCCGGAGGTAAATGTTCCTTGATCTTCGGGTTTCTTGTCTTTTTGGAATGTCTTTTCTTTTGACTCCTTGTGACTTATGACTTCTTCTTCTCTCTTGCGCCCAGCCGCAGGGAATGTGCCGGAGAACGTGCTCCGGCAGTGGCTGGCGGGACTCCCGACCGCGCCCGTCGGCGACATCTCTTTGCCGGAGACCATCCGCCCCTCTGCGATCGATCCACGGGCGCAACCAAGATTTCTGCTGCCGCTTCCCATGGAGGTCTCTCGGTCTCTGCAGTCCAAGTGGCCTGGGACCACTACAAATCGCGATCCGCCCGGCGATCGCTAAAGCTCTCATGCGCAGCTGCCGCTCTGCGTGGTGGCCGACTCCGACCAAGACTCTCGAAGCGCCGCCTCATCCTCGCCAAGACGACGACGACGACGAGGAGAGGGGAGCCCAAAGAGAGCACGCCCTCAAGTCTCGAACTTTGCCGCCTCCTCGGCCCCCTCGATGGGGAGCCTGCTGCCGGGCGCCGCCTCTCGCCACCAGCGAGAGCTGGAGACTCTTCTGAGCTGGCGCCACTCGATCGCTTACGCTTTCGCTTCCTGCCGTCGCTTCTGCTGGCGCGCTTCGACGCGGCCTCCATCGTCGAGCCGGCGCTCGCGACCGGGCGCCACCGTGCGGTGCCTGCACTAACGGCGCCGATCACATCGCGCCGCCGCTTCGCGACCTGCGGCTTGACGCCGCCAGCCTTTTCTTTGAGGCACGCCGCCAGTAGCTCAGACTGCGCCGCACACTTTACGCTAGGGTTAGCATGCTGCACGCCAGATACCGAACCCAACCTCTGTTTATCTTCATGGGATAGAGCGGACGCTGGGGCCTCAAGCTCCATCTCGCATGACTTCGCCAATTTCAGCCGCCAGCGGCTCCTTCGGGAGGCGAGGCCTCCCGCCGGAGATCGCGCCGAGGCGAGGTGGAGGAGCTCTCCGCCGCCGCTGCCAGCGACCAAACGTGGGTGTCATTACCGCCCGACGTCGGGCGCTCCTCGAGGCTCCGTGCCCTCGCCCACACAGGCGGCACGGAAAACTCTTGGCTTCAGCGTCCGCGACCGCCGGCGGCTGGCGGCAGCGCTGCGAGAGAAGACGGCCGCGAGGGAAAGCAGCAGCGAGGCTGTGGCGGGCAAGCCGCTGTCGCCTCGGCCATCAAAGACGTCGAAGACCTTCGTGCGAACATTCCGAGCGCCATCGGGTCTCGCCGATATCTTTTTATTGCCTACCACACCGGAGGGCGTCTGTACCGGCTGGGCGTTATTTTGTACTCCCGGCTGGAGAGACCGCCGCAGATATCTTTGGGGCCGTGGGGCGCGCCGCCCGAGGCCCTGCGCGATCTGCCGTGGTGATCTTGCGCTGAGCGTCGAAGAGCGATCGCCACGGCGCTCTTGAAGTAAATATGATTCGTCTTGAGCAATCGCCTTGCCCAAAGCGTCGCGTTGACCTCGACGCCGCCGCCGGGGAACCTTCGCGCCCGGCTGGACGGATCGGCGATCGCGGGTTGACACCGCCGTAACCGCGTCTCTATGATGGGTGGCGCTGCGCCGGCAGAGGGCGATGAAGACGAGGAGTAGACGAACTCCCTTATTTGTTTTTGCCCTGTACAAATCCAGTTAATGCAAACTTTTACTTTTTTGCCGTGAGTCTCGATCAAACTTCGCGCAAACTCTTACTTGCGAAAAGAACTGGGGCACCCGAACGCAAAAAGCTTTAGACAGAGCGTTCTATTGAAAGTGAGCACTTTTTCCTTAGGCATCTGGTTACTTCAATCCTTATGGCCTCTCGGCAAACCGACATTGAACGTTGCGTGGCGAGAACTCAGCTTCCGGAAGTGGTCTAGTCGCTGGTGCCGTCGTTGGCGCGTTGTCTAGACCGAGCGGACACACCAGGCTAGAACCCGCCTTCCGTCCGCCTCGCCTCGCCTAGCCGCAAGTTCAAGCGTTCGCCCTTGCAACTAAGGGGCCATCAGCCTTAAGTACTTTTTCGCTACCAGCTTTCAACAGAATGCTTTCTAACAGACTTTTTGCGGCTAAGCAACTGTTCGTAAAAGTTTTAGGCGAGCGTTACGCTGCAAGTGAGCGCTTTTTCCTTAGGCATCAGGTTACTTCAACCCTTATGGCCTCTCGGCAAACCGACCTTGAACGTTGCGTGGCGAGAGCTTAGCTTCGGGAAGTGGTCTAGTCGCTGGTGCCGTTGTTGGCGCATTGCCCAGACCGAGCGGACACACCAGGTGAGAACCCGCCTTCCGTCCGCCTCGCCTCGCCCAGCCACAAGTTCTAGCGTTTGCGCTCGCAACTAAGGGGCCATCAGCCTTAAGTACTTTTTCGCTACCAGCTTTCAACAGAATGCTTTCTAACAGACTTTAAGGCGAAAAAGAACAGATGCCCACAGGGAGACAGAACTTATCTTTTTTATTGCGGATGGCCCAGATAATGCGGCCCCGAGGCGGCGGGAAGGAGAAGACCTCGCCCATTCGGCTCAAGGAAGGCCAAAAAGCTCTTGGAACAGCTACCTACGGGTAGAACTTCCTCAGCTGCTCGACGTTCCAAGTGTTCGCCAGTTCGCGACCGTCCTCGAATCGTAGCCTCGGCCGAGGTCAGGCGGAGGCCGAGACCACCTTGAAGGGCCCTCCCACGGGAAGAGAGTTTGTTGCGCCCGCTGCGCTTAGATTTTACATGTAGCGAGGTCGCCCAACTGCCGGTGTTCTCTCATACACCCGCCTTGGTTGATAACGACGGTGCTGCTCGCCGATACTGGCGGCCCGGATCGCGCCCGATCTCGATCTCCTCTAGGAGATTTACTTCATCCCGACGCCGTCGTGGTCTCGTCTTCGCTGAACGCCGCCACCTTGGGGACCCAAAGGCGGAGCTCGATGGGAGCACCGCTTCGAGCCATACACGGAAGAAAGGGTCTCGCCGGTGGCTCATGGGAGTTGTCCGCAAGCGCCCTGTCACAGTGGGGACTTCTTCCGCTAGGCGCTTCCAGCGCTTCTCCAGACGGTCGAAAAGCCCTTGTCTTGAGCCTTTGAGTACTTCGCGTTTGCCGCTCCACTTGCCCATTGCTCTTGGATGTGCAACGCGGCGTAAGCACGTTTGGTACCCAGCTCTTCGCACGATCTTGAGAATCGGCGCTCTTAGGCTGGCGCCGTTGTCGGTGATGATCTGTTGGCGGCGCGAACAGGACGAAGATGCTCTTCATGAATTTTATGGCTGCAGCGGACATGATCGCCCGGGGCGGCGTTGCTTCAACCCACTTGGTGAACTTGTCGTGTACGCGGCGAACAGATGTGTGTAACCTCCGGTCGCGCCCAGCGAACGGGCCGAGATATCCGGCCCCGGACCGCGAACGGCCATTAGAGAGGAATGGTTTGCAGCGCCTGGGCCGGTCGGTGGATCTGCTTAGCATAAAATTGGCACGCTTCGCATCTCCTCACCAGCTCGAAGGCATCACGGAGGCGTAAGCCAATAAAGCCGTGGCGAAAGCTTTCTAACCAGCGCGGCTCACTGAATGGCTCCGCGCATGCCTCCATGGATCTCGGAGAGAATTGCACTCCCGCTTCTGAGTGGCGCACTTCGGTAGAACTCCGTTTGCGCCTCGGGCGTCTGAGTCCCCACACCACGAGGGCGTGGCGCTTGGCGCTGCGCGCTTATCTTCTCACCGGCCAGCGCCATCGTCGGGATCACTCCGTCCCGCAGGTAGGCTAGGATCGATCCATCCAATCGACCTTCCCGGACGAGTGTGATGACGTTAGCATTGTCGTCGGCGTACTCCTGCGGCACAAGCATTTCGCCTCAAGCGCTTTCAGCAGGTTCTTCCGCCTCTTCCCTCCAACCGGGAGTGTGGCAGGATTGGTAGCGTCTCCTCGAGATATGGGAGCTGCGTCGAAGCGTCGTCCCGCCAGGATTGGGGCTCGCGACGAGCGGCCGCGTGAGTCTTTCTTCAAAAACCCGTACGGAGCAGGTGCCTTCGGCGAGGCAATGCAGGACGGTTCATCCTCCATATAGTTATCGCAGCGAGGGACGCGTCGCGAAGCCCAAACCCTCAAAGTGCCGCTCAAGCGGCGCACCTCCGCCGGAGTAGGCCGCCATGGCGGGATCGGCAGGTGAAATCCTTCCTCGCTCGGGTTGATGACCGGGAGAGAGTCGCCTTTGACTTGCGGCTCACGGATGCCGAGGGTGAAGCCACCACGAGCTCCATGCGAAAGCAGCCGCCGTACTCTAGCGGCGTTGTTGGTAGCGCTGAACTCCAGCACTACAGGTGCGGACAATGTCACGCGTGGGAGACACGAGACGACACCTGCCCAGCCCCCTCAAGCGGAGCGAACGTCACGAAGAAGAGTCCTGGCGAGGGTACTGACGAGCCTTTCGGCTCTGTGTCGCGGAGTCCATTTGTCGATTTGAACTCGCCGAGCTTGCCCTTTGATGGCCGTTCGGGAAGCGAACTTGAGGTCGAATTCTGCCAGCTCCATGGCCCACTTGGCGTCTGACCCGTCGCCTCGCGGTTGAAGAGGATCTCCGCAAGGGAAGTACTTTGGTCAAGACGGTGATCCGTCGCCTGGAAAGTAGTGACGCAGTTAAGGACGCCCACGACTGCGTAGAAACATCTTCTCGTGCTGTGAATACCTTGTCTCGGCGTCGTGGAGGACTTTGCTCACGTAGTAGATGGGCGCTGAACACCTTCTCTTTCCACCACCAGCACATGCGATCGACCACAGGGGGTTCGCGACATAAAGGATCGTGGCTCGCCGGGTCCTGGGCGACTAGCACGGGCGGGGAAGTTAGATACTTCTTCAGCTCGTCGAACGCCTCCTGCGCCTCCGCCGTCCACTCGAATTGGTTGGTCTTCTTCAGGAGCTTGAGTAGTGGGAGACTTTATCCCCCAAAGTAGCTATAAGCGGCCCAGGAGGTGAAAACCCACCAAGCTACTTTGCATGCGAAATCGTCGGGGCTTCATGTTCTCGTCAGCTGCGATCTTGTCCGGGGTTACATGTAATCCCCCTCTCAGAGCAGGGAAACCTAGCAGGTTGCCCGGCCAGCGGCGAATACACACTTCTCGGGGTTGAGCTTGATGCAGATGCTTCCTCAAGTTGGCGAAGGTTTCTTCCAGTCGCCGATCAACTCCTCACCTTCTTGGACTTCACCACAGGGTCGTCGACATGCACCTCCGAGTTCGCCCCCTATTTGGGGCGGTGAAGCGTATGTCATGGCCCTCACGGTAGGTTGGGCACGCATTCTTCAATCGAGCAGCCTTCCTTGTGTAGCGATGAGGCGCCCATGGGCGTCCACGAAAGCGATCTTGTCTTCATCTTCTTGACCATGCTAATCTGGTGGTACTCGAGATGCTGCATCCGGCTTGTTGCTTTCGCACCCGCTGTGGAGTCGGCGATGAGATCGATCGCGAGGCAGCCAGAGTCACAGATCACCGGGCATGCCTTGTCGAGTCGATGAAGTCCACACACATCCTCCACGCCCGTTGGATTTCTTGGCCGAGGGCAGGGAGTTCGCGAAACCACAGGATGGGCGACCGCCAAACAACCCCCACCATTGAAGCTTGTCCACCTCTGGTGGATAACTTCTGGCGCTCCACCGATTGCTTCGGGACCTTTTGCGGGGACGATCGCGGCAGAGGAAACGTTACTTAACTTGTGCTCAATCACCTCCACAGGGACCCGGCCATGTCGGGACGGTTGCCACGCAACACACCTGCGTTAGGCGGAGGAAGAGGCAGCCGCGCCTTCCCTGTTGGCGGCGAAGCGCCCGCCGAGCGGTCTTCGCAAGGTCGACTCACTCGGGAGATCGCCTTAACCTCCGGGCCGGGCAAGAGGCCGCGAAGGCTCCGCGAAGGAGCTCCCGGCACTTGTGGCCTTCGGCGCCCGGTGCCCACGAGCGAGCGTCCTTATCGCCGGCGGGCGCCTCCGGGCGGTCCACTTTCAAAGGCGATGGGGCCAGGCGGCCTGGAATCTTCACCACCATATGCGCATAGTGGCAAGCTGCCATGAACTTGGTCAGCGCCGGCCCGACCCGTATATGGCGTTATGCAGGGAGGTCGAAGTCCGCCACCTCGAACTTCGAGCATCTCGGTGCGGAAGTTGTCGAACCTCAAAACGTCACCGGAAGCGTGCAGCAGCCCAGCGGGACAGATTCAGCCCGGCGCGATGCCGGCGAGCGGGGCGCGGTGAAAGCTCTGCTGCTTTGGATGCTGGCGCGCCTTGGCGAGGGCGGACAGGATGTTGAGAACCCCCTCCGTCTACCAGCACCGCCCTAGCTTTACATTACCGGACCGTGGGGCGCAACCCGCGATCAGGAGATGTCCGGGCAGCGTCTTGGGCTGGGTGATCGGCTGGCCCGAGCGATCGGTTGCTCCGCCCGCCCGGTGCCTTGCTGACCCAAAAGCGAACGCGGCGGCGCACTCCCTCATCGCCGCGCTTAAAAGCTAGCGTGGGGCGGATAAGGTGGCGATCCGCCCGCGGATAACGGCAACCGGCGCTCCGCTTTGTTGAAACCGTGAAACGCTTCCTTGCCCTTGCGGCTGCGGACGGCGTGCTGCTGCGTGGGCGCGCTCGTCCACCAACACTTGCTAACGACAGCAGCAATCGCCAAATCGTGGGGAGATTATTCGCGGTGAATGAGGACGATAAGCCCTCCAGCTCCACTTTCAGCGGAGGCAGCGGTCGCCCCTCGTCCTGGCAGCCGGGGGGCGTCGCGACCCGCAGCGATCCGCTATAGCTGCCGCCGCGTACCCCTGCGAGGACCGCTCCCCGGCGCCGTGACCTCCTCCCTTTCTTCTGCTGCCGCGCTGCCAGCGCGGCAGCGCCGTCTTTCGTCGTCGTCGTCGTGCTCGGCGGCCATGACTTCACCAGTCTCGGCCTCCTTGCGCTTCTTCTTGTCCTTGCTTTGCGGGATTTTTCGAAGTCCGGCCTTGCGCCTTTGGCAGTGTCCCGCCAGCGCGGCGGTGAAGCAGACCTCTCCGCTGGCATGTCTGTGCCCGGGGTGAAAGCTCTTCCGTCGTCTTGATCTTGCGGGTGGCCATCTTCTCCTTGACCTTGGGGTCTCGAGCGCCTCTCACGAAGGCCGTGACAGCGGCGTCGATGGAGATGTCGGGAATGGTATTGCGGACTGTTGAAGTGCGGATGTAGTCGCGCGGCGCTCTCCCTGCCTCGCTTGCGTTGTGGAGGTCGTCTTCAACTCCGGGCTGCTCGAAGGTGCCACAGAAGTTGGTGATAAAAACTCGAGCAGCTCCTTCCATGGCCCTGACTCGGGGTAGGTTCATGAGCCTGGCCGGCGCAGCTCGCCGGATGCCGAGGAGGAAGCCAGTTAGCGAGCCTTCCCGACCCTCGGTCGGCGCATCACCGTAGTGTAGATCTGCAGAACTCGCCGGGGTTGGTGGAGCCGTCGTGCTTCTCGATATAGGGTGGGCGAGAACCTCTCCGACTTGCACTCGGTCTGACTCCTTGAAAAAACTTGGCGTGCGACTTGAGAGCCTCCTGCTCTGGGCCGCGCACTCCGTCCCGCCGTGCCCGCCCGTCCGAGCCCGGCGCCAAAAACACCTCCTTCCCGGCGGATGCGGCGTCGCGGGAACCCTCCTGGTCCCCACCGAGCAGCAGCAGCGCGGTCGCGCTTTCGGTAAATGCCGCTGCGAGCTTGTCGCGCAGGTCTTCTCCATATCGCGAGATGGCGGTCCTCCAAGTGGGAGGAGATCCCACGCCGCCCGATGCACGCTGCTGGCCGAACCCGTGAAGTCGCGGAGCTCACGTAAATCTGGCCCCGCTCCCTCGCCCGGAGATCACAGGAGAGGTCGCGGGGGCAGAAAACGGGAAGAAAGCGGAAATGCGGTTCCAGCGCCTCCGAAACTTGCACCACAGCCCGGCTGCGGCATCGTCATGGCGGACCAACGTAATCCAGCCACGGAGCCGCCAAGGAGTCCGGTCACCGGCACCGGTGGGTTGTCAGCGGGGCCACAGCGCATGGAGGTTACGTCTTTGGGTGCACTCCTCCAAGGCAGTGCCGCCCTAAGCTTGGCGGTAGCTTTCGCCGGAGTTACAACACTAGGCGAGCGGCTACCGCGGCCGATCCCCGCCATTGCGCGGCGGCGCTTGGCCAAGCGGCGCAACCGCCTCTGGTCCGTCGCGTCGTGCTGATCCGCCATCGATGAAGTCGAAGAAATTGAAGAACTTCGAGCCAGAAGCTAAGCGACTCCCCTACCTTACGGCGCCAGCGCTGTGTTCTCCGCTCAACCACGCGGATAACACCCCTAGTCGATTTCTATCACCTAGCCTATCGGCCGAGCTCGATTCGATTTGGCGTGGGGCCTTGACAAAAACAACAACCAGGGTTTACCCAGTTCGGACCCCCTCGCGGGTAATAGTCCTACTCTGTTTGAGCCTTAGCTCTTTTCTTGTTGTGGTTGAATGGAATGTGGTTCTGAGAATGCTTGTGAGCTGTGTGGCTCCGTCCCCCAAGCCTCCCTCTCCTCTCTCTCCTCCGCCTTTTATAGAGGCCTCGGCTGGCGGAGGAGGCGGGAAAAGCGGCAACCTGATACTCTCGGTGCTGCAGCGAGACCACAACCCGAGGAGAGACAAAAGCGTCTTTGCTTTGCTCACGCCCGGCGGCGCCCTCGCGATGCCGCCAAGTGGCCTCACGACCGCCACGGACACCAGGTGAGGCTGAGGCGGGGCCCGGACTGCTCCTCGGCGAGGCGGCCATCTTAAGCAAACCCTCTCTGCGGTCAATTCCGCGCGCCACGGTGGCAATGGCTTTCGAGACTGCGAGGTCAGCTTTAGCCAGCGGTAATCATTTCTTCAATTTGTCTATCGCGTGATGTGCGCGTCATCCGCTCGTCGCCATCATGAGCGAAGCCATACGCCCGAAGGCTCGCCGGAGCGCTCCCATGCAGCGCGGACCCGGCTTGGCCGGTGGGGGCCTTACGCTCGCCGAGGCTCGCCCGCACGCCCGCACGGCGTATCGGGGCGCCAGCCGCCTTGCCAGGCTCGCCCACCTGGCCCCAGGCTGATCGCCGCGGCGTGTGGGGCCCTCGCCTTGTCTTGAGGCTACGCCAGCGCTGTGGCCCAGGGCCGACACGCGCAGCGTGGGGCCGCTTAATCGCCGAGGGCTTTCGCCCTTATTGGGGCTGATAGCACTTTGTGGTGGGGCCTTGCGCCGGCATACTGAGGGGCTCTGCTTCGCCTTAATGTTGCACAGGGCGCCCGGCTTGTAGCGTGGGAGCCCTTTGGCTTGAGGAGCTTCGCCCATGGCCAGACCCTAATCGCCCGCTGACAGCGTGGGGCCCGCTGAGCTGGGGGGCTGCGCCTCTGGCTGAGGGCTTCGTCGCCCGCTGACACGTGGGGCACTTTGATCTTCTCGAGGACTCTTCGCACCCCGTTATTTGTGCAGGCAACTATGGGGGTTGCGGCGTTCCTACAACCCTGCGTGCACGTGGGATGGATAAGTTTCTAGATATTGTATTGAGCTGCGTATCTCTGTACTACGATTTGCGACTGCGGGCCGTTGTATGTGTTTATCTTTGGACTATGTTCCGTTTATAATAATAAAATCATTAGCCTTTATTCGTTTACGTATATACGTATGTACTAGCCATGATCCTTGGAACTAGTGCGTGTTCTGTAGTGGAATCGATCTCTCGTAAATCGGGTGCAGCAGAATTGAGTATCGAGCTAGGCTCAATGGCCCTAGGGCGAAGCCTTAGAATTAGAGACCATATAATTTTTAAAAAGGAATAATTGTTAAATAAATTCTTAATCTTCATAATCCATTTGGCCAGGCGTGTTCTCAGCTCAACTTGCGGATCACACCCCCGGTCAGATTTTAGTCCTGCTAGCTTCGATCAAGCTCGATTCGATTTGGCGTCGGGCTGTACAAGGCGACTTCGCGGTTACCCGAGTTCCGGACCCCTCGCGGGTAATAGTCCCTACTCCTGCTTGAGCCTTAGCTCTTTTACGATTGTGGTTGAATGGGAATGTGTTTCTTGAGTGTTCTTGTGGTTGTGTGTCCAAAACACAAGACGTGCCCGCCTCTCTCCTCTCCTTTTATACAAGCTTTGGGCTGGGAGAGGCAGGAGTAGGCGATCTGAGTGCTCTCGATTACGCTTGACAAACCACGGCGAGAAGAAGCGATGCCCACGCACTTGCGCCCGGCGCTCGCCCGCCCTCGCGTGCTCCGCAGTGGCCTCGACCCGCCTGATCACGGTGAGTACGCGGGTGGGGCCTACTACTCCTCACGACACGCAGCGGCCTCCTCAAGCAAACCTTCTCTGCGGTCAATGCCGCGCCACGGCGGCGGCCGCTTCCGAACTGCAAGGGTCCTGTGGCGGTAATCATTTCTTCCATTGTCTATCGCGTGATGTCGCATTAAATCGCCGTCCTTCGCGATGAGAGGCCTTCGTCGGGAACTCAGCTACCGCAATGCTCACGCGCGGGCCCCGCTGGTGGGGCCCTCGTCCAGTCTCGGAGGGGCTCGCCCGTCACTTTGGCGCGTGGGGCCCTCTTGGCCTCTGAGGGGGCTGCATGCCTTGCCCCTTTGGCGCGTGGGGCCCTCCACGCCCGCCGAGGCTTCGCCCAGCGGCTGGGACCTTTCGCCCGCTTTGTGGCGTGGGGCCCTCCACGGCCTTCTGAGGAGCTTGCTTGTGGGGCCTTCTTTCGCCCCTTTGGCGTGGGGCCCTCTGACCTTAGGAGAGGTGGCCTGTGGCCAGGGGCCTTGCTCGCCCTTTGGCCTGTGGGAGCCCTCTGGCCTTGAGGGCTTCGCCCATGTGGGGTCTTGCTCATGCTTGTGGCGTGGGGCCCTCGGCCTTCAAGGGCTCTTTGTACCCCAGTATTTATTACAGCCCAGTAGCCCAGGTCCACCATGATCCTTGAACCGTCGCGAGGTACTTTTCCGTTTCTTGTCGTGGGAGGCGAATCGTGGGGGCCCGCCACTCTGACAGCGACCCATCGCTGATTCTCCACACCACGATCTTCCTTGGGGAATTCGCGCTTTTGAAACCAAAAAAGCAGCAGGGACAATGATGGCGCCTTGGCGTGAAAGCGGAATCCAACCCGTCGGCGCTCGTGGCGCTATAAATGCTCTCGGTGCCCGCGTAATCCTTCCGCGCTAAGTCTTCCATTGTCCTTCGCTACCATAGCCTCCGCCCGGCGCCGCCAAATTTTCCATAGCTCCCATGCGCGGCAAAGGCCGCCCGAGATGCGCACCATCTTCGGGGCCCAATGCGCACCTTCCGTCAATGAGGATCGGTGGCGGCGGCGAGTCTTGGCGCAGGGAGATCGTGACTTTCTCACAGGCGTCTTTGGCGGGCCTTGTCGCCGTACTCGAATTCTTCTTGGGTGCTACGCCTTCTCGGGATCGGTGGCGCACGCTTCCCCCAACTCGATCCTAGGCCTGGTCATCTTCGCCCGCCTCTGCGAGATGTTACGTGGGGATGATGCCGTCTCTCCCGCTTTGGCGTCGACTCTTCATCCTACCTGCGAGCTCGCGCTCGGCGTGGTTGAGAGCTGCTACTTGGCGCTCACTTGTGCCCCGCCTTTATCCTGCCGCGGTCGAAGTCAAGCTGGAAGGGTATGCCGGCGATGGGCATGCGTGGAGGACTCGGTAGCTGCGGCGATCTTGTTCTTCAGCGATCGCGGAGCCTTGCCCGGCCCGAGGCTGGCAGACGATCTGCATGATACAGGCGATGGCGGCGCGCATTGCGAGCTCGCCGCCCGAGGGCTCACGGAACCCTTGGTGGTGGCGGACTTTTTGCGGCGCCGTCTTTGCCCACTTCCTTGGCGCGCCCGCTGGGCGATACTCACGGCGGCAGCAGCCAGGACCCACTGCTCTTGGAGTAAATCTCTCGCGTTCTTTTGGATTCGTACCTTCTTTCTTTCCATTTTTGGCTAACGACCAACTTTCGGCTTCTTCTTTGGGTGTTGGTGATGAGAGCGTCAGTGCTCGGGAATGTTGTGAGCTTGACCCACGCCCGACCCGGCGTCGCCTGCCGGCAGGCATCCGCCCCTCTGCGGCCAGATCAGCGGGGCGCAACCCTTACTGCGAGCCCCGCAGAAGTCTGGTCGCCTGCGGTCCGTGGCCGAGGACCGCTGCGAATCATGAGCACGCCCCTCGACGACGCCCAAGCCTCCGTGGCCTTCTTTACTCTGCCGTGGCGACTCCGCCCGCGCTCTCGGGAAGCGCCGCCTCATCCTCGCCGTCGGCAGCGGCGGCGAGGAGGGAAAGCGAAGCCGAAGCAAGCTTCAAATCCCGAGCCGCCGCCCGCAGGCCCCATCTGCGTAGAGCCTTTCTTTGCTACCGCCGCGCTCGCCACGGGCAGAAGCGCGACTCTTCCGGCTGGCGCCCGCTGCTGGTTTCTTCCGCTCCTCTGCGCCGGCGCTCCTGCGCCGGCGCTTTCTTCTGTTGGCGCTCACCGGCACCGCTTCGCGCCCGGTCAGCGTCTGGTTCGTGGTGGTAACGTATTGTGCCGCCACCGCCGCCGCAAACAGCGACTTAGGCTCCCCCCTTCACTTCGCCTTGGCGCCGCTTGAGTTGGCTTTCCCTGCGCTTACGCACGCCGCGTGGGGTTAGCATACTGCGGTTTTGCATACGAACCTGTTTGTCCCTCACAGGAAACGGGCGGACGGCTGAACATCGAAACTCCGCTCCGCAGCATTCCAGACCCAGCCGCGCTCCCGGCGGAGGCTGCCGTAAGTGCGGAGAATTCGCGGCCTTGGCCGAACCCTCGCCACCTCGTCATTGGCGCGCCTCCATCTCGGCCCGTGACCGCGGCGTGGGGCGTTCCTTTGGCCCCGCACCCTCTCCCGCTGGCGGCGGGGAGAAGCCCTTGCCTTGGCGATGCGGCAATTGCTGCGGCGGGCCCTCGGCAAAACACGCCCCAGCGAAGAAGCGATGACCAGCGGCTGCGGCAGCTGGCCGCCTTGCCTCGGCATAAGCAGATCGAACCTCGCACAGAGCACCCGGCGCCTCCGGACCCTCGCCGACATCTTTGCGCCGCCTACTGGCGGCCGGGCGCCACCATCCATGGGTGTTTCTTGCATCCCCGGCCCCAGAGGCAATTGCTGTGATGCTGTGGCGCCGTGGGGACGACGCGAAGCCTGCGCGTCCTTCAGCTGGTGGCGAAGCGTCGAAGAGTCGCCAAAGCGCTCTCGAAGCCTTGTGGTTCATCTTCAAACATGCCTTGCTCGAGGCCGCGTTTGATCTCGCGCCGCCATAAGAGAGCCTTGGCGCCCAGTGGACGGTTCGGCGGCGAGTTGGCTGCACCGCCGCCCGCCGTGTGTCCACATGATGAAGCGCCGCTCTGGCGGAAGAGCGAACCAGGAGGGTAGCGAGACTCCCCATGCTTTTGCCTTGTAAATGTTGCCTATCAATGCAAACAAACTTTTGCTCTTTTGTTGTAGTCTCGTTGAACTTCGCACAATTTTAACGCGGAATTGGTAGGGGCACAGGCGCTTAAAGGTTTTAAATGAGCGATTACGCACTTGAAGTGGTAGCTACATTCATAAGCATCTGGTTACTTCAGCCGCATGGCCTCTACTTAGCCGACTTAAACATTCGTTATGGCGGCGCTTAGCTTCGGAAGTGGTCTAGTCGGCAGATGCCGCCGTTGGCGCATTGCCAAAACCGGCCCGAACACACGGGCTAGAGCCGCTTCCATCGCCGCCTCGGCGTAAGTTATAGCGTTTGCCTTTGCAACTAAGGGGCCATCGACCATAAGTACTTTCGTTACCGCTTTGGCGAATGTTTTCTAACAGAGACCTTTCTAAGGGCTAAGCCAGCGATACGCCAAAAAGCTTTGAAGCCGAGCTTTACATTGAAAGTGGCGCTTTCTCGGGCATCTAGTTACTTCAACCCTTATGGCCTCTTCTTGAACCGACCCTAGACATCGGCGTGATGAGAACTTAACTTCGGAAGTGGTCCTGATGGCGGTGCTTGTTGTTGGCGCGTGCCTAGACCGAGCCGACACACCGGCTAGAACGCCTTCCCGTCAAGCCTACCGTAACCCTTGAGTCGTGGCGTTAATCCTTGCAACTAAGGGCCATCGCCTTGAGTACTTTTTCGGCCGACTTTCAGCGGAATGCTTTCACAGAGGACTTGGCGAAAAAAGCGGTGCCCACAAGAGACAGAACTTATCTCTTATTGAAGATGGCTTTGTACAGCACTTATTGCTTAGGCGGCGGTGAAGGAAGAAGACCTCGCGCTCGGCTCAAGGGAAGGCCAAAAAAAAGCTCTTGTTTGCTACCTCACGGGTAGAACTTTCTCCTTCTTTCGGCGTTCCAAGTGTTACGCCAATTCGCGACCGTCCTCGAATCTGACTTTGGCCGAGCTGGGCGGGGCCCAGAGACCACCTTGAAGGGCCCTCCCAGGAGCAGTTTGTTCGCCCACTTCTTGGATTTTCGCATGAGCAGTGCGCCTCTTGCGATGTTCTCACACACCCGCCTTGCTTGATATGGCGCAGCGCTTTCTTGATATTTGGCGGCCGGATCGCCCATGCTGTCTCGAGATCTCCTCCGGAGAGATTACTTCATCTGGCGGTGAGGTCTTGGTCTTCGTGACGCCGCCACTCTTGGGGAGCGGCGAGCTTTCGATAGAATGCCGCCTCGAGCCATACACCGGGGAAGAAGGAGTCGTCGATGGCTCGTTGGGAGTTATCATGGCGCCCATATCTGATGGGAACTTCTTCCGCCCGGCGCGCGCGCTTCTCGAGAAATCGAGCGCCCTTGTCTTGAGCCCTTTGAGTACTTCGCGTTCGCCGCTCCGCTTGCCCATTGCTCTTGGATGCGCCAGCGGAGGCAACCTGACTTAGTACCCAACTCTTCGCGCAGTCTTGAAATCGGCGCTTTGAGCTGGCCTTGCGCGTTGTCGATGATGATTACATTGGCGACAAGGCAGGCGAATGCTCTTCATAAACTTGATAGCAGCGTGGATGTGATCACGGGACCGGGAGCTTCAACCCACTTAGTGAACTTAGCCGATGGCGGCGAGCGATGAAGTATATCCTCCGGTCGCCCGAGCGGACCAGAATGTCGGCCCGGACGCGAGCGGCGAGAAGCGGAATGGTTTGCGGCACTGGGCGGTCGGTGGATCGCTGCATGAAATTGCTTACGCCATCTCCTCACGGCTCAAAAGGCATCACAGGCGGTGGGCCAATAGAAACGTGTAACTTTTTCCCAACCAACGGCTCACGAATGGCTCCGCGCATGCCTCCTGGATCTCGGAGAATTTCACTCCGCTTCCCGGTAGCGCACTTGATGAAACTCCATTGCGCCACAGCGTCTGGTCCCCACCTATCGAGCGTAGCACTTGGCCTTCGCTATCTTCTCGGTAAGCCGGCGTCGCCGTCGAGATCCTCCATCCAGGTAGGCTGAGATCGGATCCATCCGCGACCTTCGGGGCGGAAGTGTGGCGGCGTTACATACATTGTCGCCCGGCGTACTCCGCGGCTTTGGCGTTTCCGCCTCAACCGCCAGCAGTTCTTCCGCCTCCTCCTCTATCCGGGGGCTGCGGGAGATCGGTGGCGTCTCCTCGGGTGGGGCTGCGTCGGGGAAGCGTTGTCCCGCGGGTGGGGGCTGGCAGACGGCGTAAGTCTTTCTTCAAAGACCCCAGCCGGAACAGGTGCCCTTGGCGAGGCAATGCAGGACAGTTCATCCGCCATGTAGTTGTCGCGGCGAGGATGTGCCTGAAGCCCAAACCCTCAAAGTGCGCTCAATGGCGCACCTCCTCGAGTAAACGCCATGGCGGGATCCGGCGGAGAAATCCTTCCTCGCTTTGGTTGATGACGAGGAAAATGCGCCTTTACTTGTAGCGCGGATGCCAGGTAAAGCCACCAGGCGAGCGATCCTTCATACTCCAGCGTTGTTGGTGGCGCGAAGTCAGCGCCACCGGTCTTGGACGACATCGCCGATGGGAGACACGGGACGGCGCCATTTCCCTCGGCCGGAATGAGCCGTCGAAGAGTCCGGCGAGGAGTGGGGTATCTTCAACCGATGTCCGCCGAGTCCGCTCGATGAACTCGCGAGCTTGCCGCTGATGGCCGTTCGGGGCCAATTTGAGATCAATTCCGCCCGCTCCATGGCCCATTTAGCGTCGACCCGTCGCCTCATGATTGCCATACCGTCTGGGCCAGCCTTACACGCCCTCGGCGTGGGCGAGGAAGTGGTGGCGGCTCCAGGGTTCGTGCCGCCCACCTCCGTCGGTTCGCGCCGGCACCATAGTGCCAAACCCCCACGGCAGATCGGGACCTTCACTGGCGTTCTTTGGCGGGGCTCGTCCCGCCATACCGGAAGTTCTTCTTGGGGTGCTTGCCTTCTACAAGATCGGGCGGCGCACCTTCCCCCAGTGTCGTGGCGTGACCATCTTCGTCCACCTATGCGAGATGTTCGTGGGGGCGATGCAAACCTCCAGCTACTGCGCCCGGCTCTTCTGCTGCGAGTCGCGCCTGGCGGGGAGCCATTGGGCTGCTACTTTACGCTCACGATGCCACCGCCGCCTTCTCCGTCACGGTCAAGTCAAGCTGGAAGGGCGGCACATGAATGGCTGTATGTGGAGGACTCCAGTGAGCTGCGATGACCTTGACCTCCCGAGGTCTGCGGAATCCCTTGCCCGGTGGGGTCCCACCCGGCGACTTCAGTAATTTGGGGGTGATCTTTGGGCGCGTCGCTGAGCTCGCCCGCCAGCAGGCTCACCGGAACCCGTTGCGGCGGATTTTTGTGGCGCCGCCTCGCCGCTCCGCGTGAGTTCGCCCGCTTTGGCGATACTATGGCGATAGCGATGGGTCGCATCGCCCCGGAGTAAATGTTCCTTGATCTTTCGGGTTTCTTGTCTTTTTGGAATGTCTTTTCTTTTGACTCCTTGTGACTTATGACTTCTTCTTCTCTCTTGCGCCCGGCCCGCGAGTCTTGGGAGAAGCGTGCTCGGCGGTGGTTGCAGGACTCCCGACCGCCGTCGGCGACATCTCTTTGCGGAGCCATCCGCCCCTCTGCGGCCCAGGGATCCACGGGGATAACCCGTGCTTACTTGTTGCCCCCATGGAGGTCTGGTCCTGCGGTCCAAGTGGCGAGACCACACTACAAATCCGATCCGCCCAGCGATAGCCAGCTCCAGCGCTGCCGCTCCTGCTTGCGTGTGGCCGACTCCGACCGCGCTCGGGAGCCGCCTCATCATCGCCGAAGAGCAGCGGCGGCAGCGAGGAGAGGAGCAAAAAACCGCCCTCAAGTCACGAACTTTGCCGCCTCCTCGGCCCCTCCGATGGGGGAGCCCTGCTGCTAGCGCCGCCTCTCGCCACCAGGCCTTGAGAGACTCTTCGGAACTGGCGCCACTGCGCCCGATCTCTTACGCTCCTTCTTGTCGCTTCTGCTTGGCCTTCGCCTTGCCTCCATCGTCGAGCAGCGCTCCACTGCCGGCGCCACTGCGTGCGTTGCGCACCATGGCGCCCGACCCTGGCTAACGCCGCCGCCGCCTGCGCGACCAAGCGGCTTGGCGCTGCCCTTCAGCCCGGCTTTCGAGGCACGCCGCTTGGTAGCTTTCTCTGCACTTCGCACACTACGCTAGGGTGTATGCTGCCGCTTTCGCATACCTGAACCCAACCTCATTTATCTTCATAGGATAGGCGGATGGCTGGGGCCTCAGCTCCATCTGCATGACTTCGCCAGACCCCATTCTTAGCGGCTCCCAGCCGGGCGGGCCTCCCGCCCAGCGGAATCGCCGGAGGCAGGCTGGAAAGAGCCTCGGCGCTACCGCCCAGCATGGCGTGGTGTCATTACCGCGCCGGCGTCGGCGCTCCCGGCGCTCCGTGCCCTACGCCCCACACTGGCGCAGGAAAACTCTTTAAGCTTCGGCAGACGTCGGCGAAACTGCGGCAGCGCTTAAGCGAGGAAAACGCCCAGCGAAAGCAGCAGCGAGGTTGAGGCGGGGCAAGCAGCTGTCGCCTCGGCCATCAAAGACGTCGAACCGCCGTGCGGAGCATTCAAGCGCCATCGGGTCCTCGCCCGATATCTTTATTTGCCTACAACTTCGGGGCGTCCTGCCCCAGCTGGCGTTACCTTATACTCCCATTGGAGAGACCGCCCGCGGATATCTTTGGGCCGTGGGGCGCGCCGCCCGAGGCCCTGCGCGATCTGCCCGATGATGGTGATCTTGGTGAAGCGATCGAGCGATCGCCAGGCGCTCTTGAAGCGGCCTTGATTCGTCTTGAGCAAGCGCCTTGCCCAAAGCGTCGCGTTGACCTCGGCGCCGCCACGGGAACCTTGGCGCCCGGTGGACGGATCGGCGATCGCGGGTTGACACCGCCGCCAGCAGCGTCTCTATGATGGGTGGCGCTGCGCGGCGATGAAGGCGAGGAGTAGGCGAACTCCCTTATTTGTTTTTGCCTGTACAAATCCGGTTAATGCAAACTTTTACTTTTTTGGTGAGTCTCGATCAAACTTGGCGCAAACTCTTACTTGCGAAAAGCTGGGGCACCCGAGCATAAAAGCTTTAGCCAGGCGTTCTATTGAAAGTGAGCACTTTTCCTTGGGCATGCAGGTTACTTCAATCCTTATGGCCTCTCGGCAGGCGACATTGAGCGTTGCGTGGCGGAACTCGACTTCCGGTGGTCTGATCCATTTGGCAATTGCCGTCGTTGGCGCGTTGTCTCTGAACCCGGCGGACACAGGCTAGAACCACTTCGTCCGCCTCGCCTCGCCTAACCCGCCAGAAGTTCAGCGTTACGCCCTTGCAACTAAGGGCCATCGATAAAGTACTTTTAGCTACCGACTTTCAGCAGAATGCTTTCTAACGGACTTTTGCGGCTAAACAGCTGTTAGCCAAAGTTTTGACGAGCGTTACGCTGCAAGTGGCGCTTTTTCATAGGCATCGGTTACTTCAACCCTTGGCCTCGGCAAACCGACCTTGAGCGTTGCGTGGCGAGCTTAGCTTAAGGGAAGTGGTCTAGTATTTGAGTGCCGTTGTTGGCGCATTGCCGGAACCGGCGGACACACCGGTGAGAACCGCCTTCGTCGCCTCGCCTCGCCCAGCCACAAGTTCTAGCGTTTGCGCTTCGCAACTAAGGGCCATCGACCTTAAGTACTTTTTACTACCGGCTTTCAGCGAGAATGCTTTCTGCAGGACTTTAAAGGCGAAAAAAGAACGATGCGAGGAGCGGAACTTATCTTTTTTTGCGGATGGCTTACCAATCCGGCCCCAGTAGGGGAAGGAGAAGACCTGTGGCTCGGCTCCAAAGGAAGCCAAAAAGCTCTTGGAACAGCTACCTCTGGTGGGAACTTCCTCCAGTGCTTTCGGCGTTCAAGTGTTACGCCGATTCGCGCCGTCCTCGAATCACGAGCCTGTTGAAATTTGGCGGGAGGCCAGAGACCACCTGAAGGGCCCTCCCACGGGGGACCGGTTGTTGCCCTGCGCTTGGATTTTACCTGAGCAGTGCGCCCAGCTGCCGGTGTTCTCTCATACACCGCCTTGGTTGTCTAGCAGATGCTGCTGATACTGGCGGCCGGATCGCCGCGATCTCTGATCTCCTCTAGGAGATTTACTTCATCTGGCCGGTCGGTCTCATCTTCTTGACGCGCCACCCAGGGACCCAAAGCGGCTACGATGGGAGCACCGCTTGAGCCATACACCGGGAAGAAAGGTCTCGCGGTGGCTCTGTTGGGAGTTGTCCATGGCGCCCTGTCGGTGGGGACTTCTTCCGTGGCGCTTCGCGCTTCTCCAACGGTCGAAAGCCCTTGTCTTGAGCCCTTTGAGTACTTCGCGTTTGCCGCTCCACTTGCCCATTGCTCTTGGATGTACAGCAGGGCGAAGCAACAGTACCCGCTCTTCGCACGATCTTGGGAATCGGCGCTCTTGGTGGCGCCGTTAGCAGTGATGATCCTGTTGGCGGCCGAGCAGACGAAGATGCTCTTCATGAATTTTATATTGCCAATGGACGCGATCGGGGCTGGCGTTGCTTCAACCACTTGGTGAACTTGTCGGCAGCGGCGAACGGATGTAATGTAACCTCCGTGCGCCCAGCGACGGGCGGATATCCGGCCCGGACATGACGGCCATTAGAGAATGGTTCGCGGCGCTGGGCGATCGGTGGATGCGCTTAGCATAAAATGCTACGCCGCATCTCGCCACCGCTCGAAGGCATCTGGAGGCGTAAGCCAATAAAGCCGTGGCGAAGCTTTCTAACCAACGCGGCTCCTGAATGGCTCCGCGCATGCCTCCATGGATCTCGGAAGAATTGCACTCCCGCTTCTGGTAGCGCGCCGGTAGAACTCCGTTTGCGCCCTGGCGTCTGGTCCCCACCTACGAGGCGTGGCGCAGCGCTGCGGCGCTATCTTCTCGACCCGGCGCGTCATAAATGGAGATCACTCGTCCAGCGGTAGGCTGGGATCAATCCATCCGCAGACCTTCCGGACGAGTGTGATAGCGTTAGCATTGTCGTCGGCGTACTGCGCACGGCAGCATTTCCGCCTCAAGCGCACCAGCGGTTCTTCGCCCTCTTCCCTCCAGCGGGGCGTGGCGAGATTGGTGGCGTCTCCTCGGATATGGGAGCTGCGTCGAGCGTCGTCCCCGCGAGGATTGGGGCTGCGACGATGACGCGTGAGTCTTTCTTCAAAAACCCGGCGGAACGATTGCCTTCGGCAGGCAATGCAGGGGCGATTCATCCTCCATAGTTATCGCGGCGAGGGGCGTCTGGCGAAGCCCAAACCCTCAAAGTGCCGCTCAACCGGCGCACCTCCGCCGGAGTAGGCCGCCATGGCGGATCGGCGGTGAAATCCTTCCTCCGCTGGTTGATGACCGGGAAGAGTATGCTGACTTCTGCCGCCATGGATCTGCAGGGTGAAGCCACCACGAGCGGCGGAGACAGCCCGCCGTACTCAGCGGCGTTGTTGGTAGCGCGGAACTCCGGCACCACAGGTGCGGACAATGTCGCCCGATGGGAACACGAGCGACACCCCGACCCACTCAAGCGGAGCGAACGTCGAAGAAGAGTCCTGGCAGTCTTGGGGCGCCGGCTCTGTGTCGCGAGTCCATTTCTGACGAACTCATCGAGCTTGCCTTTGATGGCGTTCGGGGCGAACTTGAGGTCGAATTCTGCCCGGCTCCATGGCCCATAGCGTCACCCGTCGCCTCATGATTGAAGAGATCTCCGCAAGAAGTACTTGAGTCAAACGGTGATCGCCGCCTGGAAATGGTAATAGCGGAGTTAAGGACGCCGTCGTTACAGTGGAAACATCTTCTGTGCTTGTGAATACCTTGTCTCGGCGTCGTGGAGACTTTGCTCACGTAGTAGATGGGGTGAACACCTTCTCTTTCCTTTGACACCTTGACCACACAGGGTTACGGCGACATAAAGGATCAGCGGCTCGCCGGGTCTGAGGCGACTAACGAGGCGGGAAGTTAGATACTTCTTGACTCGTCGAGCGCCTCCTGCGCCTCCATGTCCACTCGAATTAGTTGGTCTTCTTGAGAGCTTGAGTAGTGGGAGACTTTTATCCCAGGCCGAGCTATCGCGGCCCGGGAGGTGAAGCAACCCACAGCCTTTGCATCTGCCAAGTGTCGGGGCTTCATGTTCTCGATCATTGCGATCTTGTGGGGGTTCGCCTTAATCCCCCTCTGGGGAGGCAGGAAACCTAGCGGTTTGCCCACCGGGCGAATACACACTTCGGGGTTGAGCTTGATGCAGTGCTTCCTCAAGTTGGCGAAGAGTTTCTTCAGTCGCCGATCAACTCCTCACTTCTTGGACTTCACCACCGGTCGTCGACATACACCTCCGAGTTCCGCCCCTATTTGGGGCGGTGAAGCGTGTCATGGCCCTCGGTAGGTTGGGCCTGCATTCTTCAATCGAGCGCCTTCCTTGTGTAGCGATGGCAGCGCCCATCCGCGTCACGAAGCGATCTTGTCTTCATCTTCTTGACCATGCTAATCTGGTGGTACTCAGATGCGCATCCGGAAAGCCTGTTCTTTCGCACCCATTGTGGTCGTGATGATGAAGATCGTCTTGGGGGCAGCGATGCAGATCGCCGGGCATGCCTTGTCGAGGTCGATGAAGTCACACATCCTCGCGCCCGTTGGATTTCTTGGCGAGGGCGGGGTTCGCGAGCCACAGGATGGGCGACCGCGCAAACAACCCCACCATTAGAAGCTTGTCCACCTCTGGTGGATAACTTCTGGCGCTCCACCGATTGCTTCGGGACCTTTTGCGGGGACGGTCGGCGGCAGCCGAGGAAACGTTGCCAACTTGTGCTCAATCACTCGCAGGGACCCGACCATGTCGGACGGTTGCCCGCAAACACATGCGTTAGGCGGAGAAGAGCAGCCTTCCTGTTTAAGGCGCCCGCGAGCGGTCTTCGCGGTCCGACTCACTCGGGAGATCGTATGCCTCCCCGAGACGGGCAGGGAGCCGCGAATCTTCGCCGAAGGAGCTCCCGGTCGACTGTGGCCTTCGGCGCCCGTTGCCCCCTGAGCGAGCGTCCTTATCGCGTGGCGGGCGCCTCCGGGCGTCCACTTTCAAAACGATGGGGCCAGCTGGCCTGGAATCTTCACCACCATGTCGCGCATAGTGGCAAGCTGCCATGAACTTGGTCGGCGCCCGGCCCGATATGGCGTTATCACGGGAGGTCGAAGTCCGCCACCTCGAACTTCGAGCATCTCGGTGCGGAAGTTGCCGAACCTCAACGTCACCGGGGTGGCGCCAATGGAAGGATTCAGCCCGGGCGATGCCGGCAAAGCAGGGCGCGGTCAAAGCTCTGCTGCTGGATCTGGGCGCCTTGCCAGGCGACGAGGATGTTGAGAACCCCCTCCGTCTACAGCACCGCCCTAGCTTTACATTCCGGACCGTGGGGCAACCCGCGATCGGGAGATGTCCGGGCAGCGATCTTGGTACAGGTGATCGGCTGGCCGAGCGATGTCGGCTGCTCAAACCCGCCCGGTGCTTGCGACCAAAAGCGAACGCGGCGGCGCACCCTCGTCCCATGCGCTTAAAGCTGGCGTGGGGCGGATAGTGGCGATCCGCCCGCGGATAGCAGCGGCAACCGGCGCTCCGCTTGTTGAAACCAGCGACCGCTTCCTTGCCTTGCGGCTGCGGACGCCGGCTGCCGTGGGCAGCTAGATCCACCAACTTCTAACGACATGGCAATCTGCCAAGTCGTGGGAGTGTTCGCGGTGAATGAGACGATAAGCCCTCCGCTCCACTTTCGCGGAGCAGCGGTCTCGCCCTCGTCCGGACAGCGGGGGCCGTCGCGACCCGCAGCGATCCCTATGGCTGCCGCGCGTACCCTGCGAGGGCCGCTCCGCGGCGCCGTGACCTCCTCCTTTCTTACTGCTTTGCGCGCTGCCCGCCGTCTTCGTCGTCGTCGTCGTGCTCGGCCGCAGCCTCCAGTCTCTCGGCCTCCTTGCGCTTCTTCTTGTCCTTCTTTGCGGGATTTTTGAAGTCGGCCTTGCCGCCTGTTGTCCTTCGCGGCCGGGGCGAAGCAACCCTCCGCTGGAAGCTTGTCGCGAGGTGAAGCTCTTCCGTCGTCTTGATCTTCGCGGGTGGCCATCTTCTCCTTGACCTTGGGGTCTCGAAGCCTCTCACGAAGGCCGTGACAGCGGCGTCGATGGAGATGTCGGGAATGGTATTGCGGACTGGTGAAGTGCGGATGTAGTCGGCGGCCTCTTCTGCTCCCACGTTGTGGAGTGCGTCTTCAACTCCGGGCTGCTCGAAGGTGCCTTGGAAGTTGGTGATAAAAACTCGACGGCTCCTTCCATGACCCGACTCGGGGTAGGTTCATGAGCCCCGGCGGAGCTCGCCCGATGAGGCTGCGGAAATAGTTAGCGAGCCTTCCCGACCCTCGGTCGGTACGCATCCGTAGTGTAGATCTGCAGAACTCGCCGGGGTTGGTGGAGCCGTCGTGCTTCTCGATGGGGGTGGGCGAGAACCTCCGACGCACTGGTCGCGACTCCTTGAAAAGCCTTGGCGTGCGACCACGGAGCCTCCTGCTCTGGGCCGCCTCCGAGTCGCCGTGCCGCCGTCCGTCGAGGCGTAAAAACACCTCCTTCCCGGCGGATCTGCGTCGCGGGGAACCCTCCACAGTCCCCAGGCGGCGGCAGCAGCGCGGTCGCGCTTTCGGTCGTGCCGCTGCGGAGCTTGTCGCGAGTCTTCTCCATCTCGCGAGATGGCGGTCCTCAAGTGGGGCGGAGATCCGCTCCGTGATACGCTGCTGGCGAACCCGTGGGTCGCGAGCTCCACGCGTCTGGCCCGCTCCTCGCGGGAGAATGCAGGAGAGAGTGCGGGGAGCAGAAGAAAACGGGAAAAAGCGGAAATGCGGTTCCGCGCCTCCGAAACTTGCACCACGCCCCGGCATCGGCGTCATGGCCAAACGTAATCCAGCCACGGAGCCGCCAAGAGTCGGAGTCACCGGCACCCGGTGGGTTGTCAGCGGGGCCACGGCGCATGGAGGTGATTGTCTTTGGTGCACTCCTCAAGGCGAGTGCCGCCTAAGCTTGGCAAGGCGGTACTTTCGCCGGTTACAACACTAGGCGGCGGCTACGCCGGTGATCCACCCGCCATTGCGCGGCCCGGCGCGCGGCCCAGCGGCTCGCGGCCGCCTCTGGTCGTCGCGAATTGCTGATCCGCCAGATGAAGTCGAAGAGATTGAAATTTCGAGCAAAGCTAAGCGCTCCCCTACCTTCGCGCCGCGGCGGCGTGTTCTCCGCTCAACCACCGCGGATAACACCTAGTCGATTCTATCTGCTAGCCTATCGGCCGAGACTCGATTCGATTTGGCGTGGGGCCGACAAAAACAACACAGGGGTTTACGGAATTCGGACCCCGCGGGTAATAGTCCTACTCTGCTGAGCCTTAGCTCTTTTCTTGTTGTGGTTGAATGGAATGTGGTTCTGAGAATGCTTGTGAGCGTGTGAAAAACACGTCACACAGCCTCCCTCTCTCTCTCTCGCGCCTTTTATAGAGGCCTCGGTGGCGGAGGCGGGAAAAGGTAGGCGGCCTGATACTCTCGTGCGGCAGAGACCACGACAGGAGAACAAAAAAGCGTCTTTTGCGCTCACGCCCGGCATCCTTCAGCGTGCCAAGTGGCCTCGACCCTGCGGACACCAGGTGAGGCTGAGGCGGGCCCAACACGCTCTCCTCGGCAGCAGGCCATCTTAAGCAAACCCTCTCTCTGGTCAATTCCGCCCGCGCCACGGTGGCGGCCGCTTTCGGACTGCGAGGTCCACATGGCAGTAATCATTTCTTATTTGTCTATCCGCGTGATGTGCGCGTTAAATCGCTCGTCGCCCGGCGGCGAAGCCATCGCCCGAAAGGCTCGCCGGAGCGCTCCCACGCCGGACCCGCTTGGCGGTGGGGGCCTTACGCTCGCCGAGGGCTCGCCCGCACGCCCGCGGCGTATGGGGCCCCGCGCCCGTAGCCAGGCTCGCCCGCGCTGTTGGGGCCTGATCGCCGCTGACGTGTGGGGCCTCGCCTTCATCTTCGAGGGCTGTCCGGGCTGGCACGCCCGGCAGCGCGTGGGGCCGCTTGATCGCGAGGGGCTCGCCCCGCGAGGCACGATCGCACTTTGTGGTGGGGCCTTCGCCAGGCATACTGAGGGGCTCGCTTCAGTATGTTGGGGCACTGGCGCCCGGCTTCCAGCGTGGGAGCCCTTTGGAAGCTGTTGAGGGCACCATGTATTTGTCAATCGCTGGCAGCGTGGGGCCCTTTGAAGCGGAGGGCTACGCCTCTGTGTGGGGCTGATCGCCCGCTGACACGTGGGGCCACTTTGATCTTCTCGGGACTCTTAGCACCGGTATTTATTACACAGACAACTATGAAGACTAGGGTTGCGCGTTCCTACAACCCTCGTGCCTGTGGGATGGATAAGTTTCTAGATATTGTATTAGGCTGTATCTCATGTACCTGCGATTTGCGACTGCGAGCCGTTGTATGTGTTTATCTTTGGACTATGTTCCGTTTATAATAATAAAATCATTAGCCTTTATTCGTTTACGTATATACGTATGTACTAGCCATGATCCTTGGAACTAGTGCGTGTTCTGTAGTGGAATCGATCTCTCGTAAATCGGGTGCAGCAGAATTGAGTATCGAGCTAGGCTCAATGGCCCTAGGGCGAAGCCTTAGAATTAGAGACCATATAATTTTTAAAAAGGAATAATTGTTAAATAAATTCTTAATCTTCATAATCCATTTGGCCAGGCGTGTTCTCAGCTCAACTTGCGGATCACACCCCCGGTCAGATTTTAGTCCTGCTAGCTTCGATCAAGCTCGATTCGATTTGGCGTCGGGCTGTACAAGGCGACTTCGCGGTTACCCGAGTTCCGGACCCCTCGCGGGTAATAGTCCCTACTCCTGCTTGAGCCTTAGCTCTTTTACGATTGTGGTTGAATGGGAATGTGTTTCTTGAGTGTTCTTGTGGTTGTGTGTCCAAAACACAAGACGTGCCCGCCTCTCTCCTCTCCTTTTATACAAGCTTTGGGCTGGGAGAGGCAGGAGTAGGCGATCTGAGTGCTCTCGATTACGCTTGACAAACCACGGCGAGAAGAAGCGATGCCCACGCACTTGCGCCCGGCGCTCGCCCGCCCTCGCGTGCTCCGCAGTGGCCTCGACCCGCCTGATCACGGTGAGTACGCGGGTGGGGCCTACTACTCCTCACGACACGCAGCGGCCTCCTCAAGCAAACCTTCTCTGCGGTCAATGCCGCGCCACGGCGGCGGCCGCTTCCGAACTGCAAGGGTCCTGTGGCGGTAATCATTTCTTCCATTGTCTATCGCGTGATGTCGCATTAAATCGCCGTCCTTCGCGATGAGAGGCCTTCGTCGGGAACTCAGCTACCGCAATGCTCACGCGCGGGCCCCGCTGGTGGGGCCCTCGTCCAGTCTCGGAGGGGCTCGCCCGTCACTTTGGCGCGTGGGGCCCTCTTGGCCTCTGAGGGGGCTGCATGCCTTGCCCCTTTGGCGCGTGGGGCCCTCCACGCCCGCCGAGGCTTCGCCCAGCGGCTGGGACCTTTCGCCCGCTTTGTGGCGTGGGGCCCTCCACGGCCTTCTGAGGAGCTTGCTTGTGGGGCCTTCTTTCGCCCCTTTGGCGTGGGGCCCTCTGACCTTAGGAGAGGTGGCCTGTGGCCAGGGGCCTTGCTCGCCCTTTGGCCTGTGGGAGCCCTCTGGCCTTGAGGGCTTCGCCCATGTGGGGTCTTGCTCATGCTTGTGGCGTGGGGCCCTCGGCCTTCAAGGGCTCTTTGTACCCCAGTATTTATTACAGCCCAGTAGCCCAGGTCCACCATGATCCTTGAACCGTCGCGAGGTACTTTTCCGTTTCTTGTCGTGGGAGGCGAATCGTGGGGGCCCGCCACTCTGACAGCGACCCATCGCTGATTCTCCACACCACGATCTTCCTTGGGGAATTCGCGCTTTTGAAACCAAAAAAGCAGCAGGGACAATGATGGCGCCTTGGCGTGAAAGCGGAATCCAACCCGTCGGCGCTCGTGGCGCTATAAATGCTCTCGGTGCCCGCGTAATCCTTCCGCGCTAAGTCTTCCATTGTCCTTCGCTACCATAGCCTCCGCCCGGCGCCGCCAAATTTTCCATAGCTCCCATGCGCGGCAAAGGCCGCCCGAGATGCGCACCATCTTCGGGGCCCAATGCGCACCTTCCGTCAATGAGGATCGGTGGCGGCGGCGAGTCTTGGCGCAGGGAGATCGTGACTTTCTCACAGGCGTCTTTGGCGGGCCTTGTCGCCGTACTCGAATTCTTCTTGGGTGCTACGCCTTCTCGGGATCGGTGGCGCACGCTTCCCCCAACTCGATCCTAGGCCTGGTCATCTTCGCCCGCCTCTGCGAGATGTTACGTGGGGATGATGCCGTCTCTCCCGCTTTGGCGTCGACTCTTCATCCTACCTGCGAGCTCGCGCTCGGCGTGGTTGAGAGCTGCTACTTGGCGCTCACTTGTGCCCCGCCTTTATCCTGCCGCGGTCGAAGTCAAGCTGGAAGGGTATGCCGGCGATGGGCATGCGTGGAGGACTCGGTAGCTGCGGCGATCTTGTTCTTCAGCGATCGCGGAGCCTTGCCCGGCCCGAGGCTGGCAGACGATCTGCATGATACAGGCGATGGCGGCGCGCATTGCGAGCTCGCCGCCCGAGGGCTCACGGAACCCTTGGTGGTGGCGGACTTTTTGCGGCGCCGTCTTTGCCCACTTCCTTGGCGCGCCCGCTGGGCGATACTCACGGCGGCAGCAGCCAGGACCCACTGCTCTTGGAGTAAATCTCTCGCGTTCTTTTGGATTCGTACCTTCTTTCTTTCCATTTTTGGCTAACGACCAACTTTCGGCTTCTTCTTTGGGTGTTGGTGATGAGAGCGTCAGTGCTCGGGAATGTTGTGAGCTTGACCCACGCCCGACCCGGCGTCGCCTGCCGGCAGGCATCCGCCCCTCTGCGGCCAGATCAGCGGGGCGCAACCCTTACTGCGAGCCCCGCAGAAGTCTGGTCGCCTGCGGTCCGTGGCCGAGGACCGCTGCGAATCATGAGCACGCCCCTCGACGACGCCCAAGCCTCCGTGGCCTTCTTTACTCTGCCGTGGCGACTCCGCCCGCGCTCTCGGGAAGCGCCGCCTCATCCTCGCCGTCGGCAGCGGCGGCGAGGAGGGAAAGCGAAGCCGAAGCAAGCTTCAAATCCCGAGCCGCCGCCCGCAGGCCCCATCTGCGTAGAGCCTTTCTTTGCTACCGCCGCGCTCGCCACGGGCAGAAGCGCGACTCTTCCGGCTGGCGCCCGCTGCTGGTTTCTTCCGCTCCTCTGCGCCGGCGCTCCTGCGCCGGCGCTTTCTTCTGTTGGCGCTCACCGGCACCGCTTCGCGCCCGGTCAGCGTCTGGTTCGTGGTGGTAACGTATTGTGCCGCCACCGCCGCCGCAAACAGCGACTTAGGCTCCCCCCTTCACTTCGCCTTGGCGCCGCTTGAGTTGGCTTTCCCTGCGCTTACGCACGCCGCGTGGGGTTAGCATACTGCGGTTTTGCATACGAACCTGTTTGTCCCTCACAGGAAACGGGCGGACGGCTGAACATCGAAACTCCGCTCCGCAGCATTCCAGACCCAGCCGCGCTCCCGGCGGAGGCTGCCGTAAGTGCGGAGAATTCGCGGCCTTGGCCGAACCCTCGCCACCTCGTCATTGGCGCGCCTCCATCTCGGCCCGTGACCGCGGCGTGGGGCGTTCCTTTGGCCCCGCACCCTCTCCCGCTGGCGGCGGGGAGAAGCCCTTGCCTTGGCGATGCGGCAATTGCTGCGGCGGGCCCTCGGCAAAACACGCCCCAGCGAAGAAGCGATGACCAGCGGCTGCGGCAGCTGGCCGCCTTGCCTCGGCATAAGCAGATCGAACCTCGCACAGAGCACCCGGCGCCTCCGGACCCTCGCCGACATCTTTGCGCCGCCTACTGGCGGCCGGGCGCCACCATCCATGGGTGTTTCTTGCATCCCCGGCCCCAGAGGCAATTGCTGTGATGCTGTGGCGCCGTGGGGACGACGCGAAGCCTGCGCGTCCTTCAGCTGGTGGCGAAGCGTCGAAGAGTCGCCAAAGCGCTCTCGAAGCCTTGTGGTTCATCTTCAAACATGCCTTGCTCGAGGCCGCGTTTGATCTCGCGCCGCCATAAGAGAGCCTTGGCGCCCAGTGGACGGTTCGGCGGCGAGTTGGCTGCACCGCCGCCCGCCGTGTGTCCACATGATGAAGCGCCGCTCTGGCGGAAGAGCGAACCAGGAGGGTAGCGAGACTCCCCATGCTTTTGCCTTGTAAATGTTGCCTATCAATGCAAACAAACTTTTGCTCTTTTGTTGTAGTCTCGTTGAACTTCGCACAATTTTAACGCGGAATTGGTAGGGGCACAGGCGCTTAAAGGTTTTAAATGAGCGATTACGCACTTGAAGTGGTAGCTACATTCATAAGCATCTGGTTACTTCAGCCGCATGGCCTCTACTTAGCCGACTTAAACATTCGTTATGGCGGCGCTTAGCTTCGGAAGTGGTCTAGTCGGCAGATGCCGCCGTTGGCGCATTGCCAAAACCGGCCCGAACACACGGGCTAGAGCCGCTTCCATCGCCGCCTCGGCGTAAGTTATAGCGTTTGCCTTTGCAACTAAGGGGCCATCGACCATAAGTACTTTCGTTACCGCTTTGGCGAATGTTTTCTAACAGAGACCTTTCTAAGGGCTAAGCCAGCGATACGCCAAAAAGCTTTGAAGCCGAGCTTTACATTGAAAGTGGCGCTTTCTCGGGCATCTAGTTACTTCAACCCTTATGGCCTCTTCTTGAACCGACCCTAGACATCGGCGTGATGAGAACTTAACTTCGGAAGTGGTCCTGATGGCGGTGCTTGTTGTTGGCGCGTGCCTAGACCGAGCCGACACACCGGCTAGAACGCCTTCCCGTCAAGCCTACCGTAACCCTTGAGTCGTGGCGTTAATCCTTGCAACTAAGGGCCATCGCCTTGAGTACTTTTTCGGCCGACTTTCAGCGGAATGCTTTCACAGAGGACTTGGCGAAAAAAGCGGTGCCCACAAGAGACAGAACTTATCTCTTATTGAAGATGGCTTTGTACAGCACTTATTGCTTAGGCGGCGGTGAAGGAAGAAGACCTCGCGCTCGGCTCAAGGGAAGGCCAAAAAAAAGCTCTTGTTTGCTACCTCACGGGTAGAACTTTCTCCTTCTTTCGGCGTTCCAAGTGTTACGCCAATTCGCGACCGTCCTCGAATCTGACTTTGGCCGAGCTGGGCGGGGCCCAGAGACCACCTTGAAGGGCCCTCCCAGGAGCAGTTTGTTCGCCCACTTCTTGGATTTTCGCATGAGCAGTGCGCCTCTTGCGATGTTCTCACACACCCGCCTTGCTTGATATGGCGCAGCGCTTTCTTGATATTTGGCGGCCGGATCGCCCATGCTGTCTCGAGATCTCCTCCGGAGAGATTACTTCATCTGGCGGTGAGGTCTTGGTCTTCGTGACGCCGCCACTCTTGGGGAGCGGCGAGCTTTCGATAGAATGCCGCCTCGAGCCATACACCGGGGAAGAAGGAGTCGTCGATGGCTCGTTGGGAGTTATCATGGCGCCCATATCTGATGGGAACTTCTTCCGCCCGGCGCGCGCGCTTCTCGAGAAATCGAGCGCCCTTGTCTTGAGCCCTTTGAGTACTTCGCGTTCGCCGCTCCGCTTGCCCATTGCTCTTGGATGCGCCAGCGGAGGCAACCTGACTTAGTACCCAACTCTTCGCGCAGTCTTGAAATCGGCGCTTTGAGCTGGCCTTGCGCGTTGTCGATGATGATTACATTGGCGACAAGGCAGGCGAATGCTCTTCATAAACTTGATAGCAGCGTGGATGTGATCACGGGACCGGGAGCTTCAACCCACTTAGTGAACTTAGCCGATGGCGGCGAGCGATGAAGTATATCCTCCGGTCGCCCGAGCGGACCAGAATGTCGGCCCGGACGCGAGCGGCGAGAAGCGGAATGGTTTGCGGCACTGGGCGGTCGGTGGATCGCTGCATGAAATTGCTTACGCCATCTCCTCACGGCTCAAAAGGCATCACAGGCGGTGGGCCAATAGAAACGTGTAACTTTTTCCCAACCAACGGCTCACGAATGGCTCCGCGCATGCCTCCTGGATCTCGGAGAATTTCACTCCGCTTCCCGGTAGCGCACTTGATGAAACTCCATTGCGCCACAGCGTCTGGTCCCCACCTATCGAGCGTAGCACTTGGCCTTCGCTATCTTCTCGGTAAGCCGGCGTCGCCGTCGAGATCCTCCATCCAGGTAGGCTGAGATCGGATCCATCCGCGACCTTCGGGGCGGAAGTGTGGCGGCGTTACATACATTGTCGCCCGGCGTACTCCGCGCACACCGGTGAGTTCATGGGTGGGGCCTGCCGCTTCCTCCCGACACGGGCGGCCTCCTCAAGCAAACCTTCTCTCTGTCACGATCAATTCTTCAAGGCCACACTGACAGCTTCGCGGGGCAGCCTGCAAGGGTCCTCAGCGGTAATCATTTCTTCCATTGCCTATCCGCCGTGATGTCTCATTAAATGCGCTTCGCCCTCAGCATGGGGGAGCCTTCGTCTCAAGACTCTTTCTCGCATGTTCGCCGCCTTGCAGCCCCTTTGACGCAGATTTTTAATCTGGGGCTCCTCGCCGGGTCTCTCGAGGGGCTCGCCCACGCACTGGCGCGTGGGGCCTCTTGGCCTCCTGAGGGGCTCACCACGCACCTCCGCGCTGGCGCGTGGGGCCTCCTGCCTTCTCGAGAGAGCTCGGCCCACGCCTTGTCCGGGGCCTTGCTCGCCTGGCCGACGTGGGGCCCTCCCTGGCCTTCGAGGAGCTTGCCCGCATGCTGGGCCTTGCTTTCTGGCCTTTGACGCGTGGGGCCCTCCCTGCCTTCGAGGAGAGCCACGCCACTGGGCCTTGCTCGCTTTGCCGACGCGTGGGGCCCTCACCGCCTTCCGAGGGCTCTTTGTACCCCGGTATTTATTACACCGACACCATTGTTACTGATGATCTATTCGAAATTGTAGATGCCGTCGTTTGCATCCGCCCTTGGAATTGGCTACGGAGGTTTCATGCGCCAGCTGCTGTTGATGCTGACCATGCTTGGTTTCGGTGACCCCATGTACCATGGGACCACCACTTCTCGCAAGGGACGCACATGCTGGGTGGTGTGTGTCACTATCTTTGCTGCGGGTCCACCGCCTACTCGTGGACCGTTCCGCCACTCGCCAACCGTGTCACCGCTTCGGCGCCATCAAGACGTGTCGGACTTGCTCTACATCGACTCAAGCGATGCTGTTCACGCGTGAGCTGCATGTCTCCCCGCTTCGCTACTTTCCCTCTCCCCTGCCGCATGAGCTGTTCAGTCACGCTCGTACGGCGGAGGGTGAGAGCGACCCGACGGTGTACCACCTTTCCGAGCTCGTCCAATCCTTGGACGACGTGTACACCATTGCCCTGCGGGAGTTGAACTCCGCCTACGACACCAACCGCCAGCTGGAGCAAGCCAAGAAGGAGAGCCGCAACCATAAAAAGCGTGACTCACACCACTTGGTGGAGAAGGTCCATCTTCGCAAAAGAATCCGTCAGTTGGTTCGCGAGAACCAGCGTCTCCGTGGGAATGCCGCTTCTTCCTCCGGGACTCCTGCTACTGCTGCTTCATCCTCGCGCCCGAAGAAGGAGGTCGGCACCAGCCTCGCGTCGCAGCCTAAGGTTCCTGCTGATCTTCCCTTGTGCTCCTTCGAGCTCACCCCCAAGGATCTTAAGTTGGATCTGGGTCCTTCCAGAGTGAGAGCTCCGCCTCCCACTCTTGTTGAGCTCCAAGGCATACCTCTGATGGTCCGTTCGCCACCGCCTGGTTGGCAGCCCGCTGTTGATGATGATGATGATGACGGGGAAGACCCCGTGGAGTTGATCTCCGAGTCCGACTACGAGCAGGACTAGCTCGTAGCCTCCTGTATCCTTTGCATGGGTCGTTGTCACCCTTTTCTTTTCTTTTGCTTTCTTTCTTGTCCGCTGCTTCTCCAGCCGCGATGAGGAGGAGGTCGAAGATCCGCTCCGTGAGTCCTCGCCGCTCTCCGAGTCCCCCTCGTCGTTTTCCGAGCCCTCCTCGCCGTTCCGCAAGCCCTCGTCGTTCCCCGAGTCCTCGCCCTCGGCCCGAGCCAAGCGAGTTCCAGCTCTTCCTCGAGGAGATGAGGCATTTCCCCCTCTGGATCTATGGTGTGACCCTCCTGGTTTATTTGGTGCTTCTCTGTTGGTCGTGGATCTAGACCTTCTAGCCGTCCCGGCGCCTGTTCGTGTAACCCGTAGGTAGTTAGCTCGCGTTTTGGGCTGACGTACCGGCTTCTGGTATCGCGCCCCTGTTTGTACTCTAAAAACTATTATGTTATGTTATGCTATGTGTGTGCATCGTGCCAAATTTGCATGTTTAAACTCATGTTTTGGAAAATCTGGGTTTTAACTCTTTCCTCTTATTGTCTCTCGTCCTCCTGTCAGCAAATGGTGATTTCGCGCCGGGCTGGGCGTGGGGATATCACCCGTGGTCGAGTTCATGGTGGTGCTGCTTGCAAAGCTAGTGGATCTCGCCGACTTGGGAGGCAAGCCCAGTCAGTCCCTAACTCAGCTCATTCTTCCGTTGGAGGGCCACCCCGTGAGCTCCGACTTTTTTCCTCTCCAGCGCCACAAAGATCTTCCCAAAATCCACGAGAAAATCAAGCCGAGTCTGCCACCCACCTTCCACCACCTCCTCCTAGAGATCCCACTCTGAGAGAGTACATGGATATGCAGTTCCAGATGTTCCAAAGCCTAATGAGAGAGAGAAACAATGCTCCAAATCCTCCACCCGTGCCAAACCATCCACCAGCTCCACCTCCTATCCATACCCGTGTCAATGATTTCCTGAGAGCCAACCCTCCCAAGTTTGGTGGTTCTACTGATGCCATGGAGGCAGCAGACTGGTTGAAGGCAATTGAGAAGTGTCTGATTATGTTCCAGTGTGGAGACTTGGAGAGTGTCTAGCTTGCAGCATACCAGCTTACCGGTGTTGCGTCAGCTTGGTGGGATACTTTCTCTCAGTCTCATGAGGCTCCTGAGACGATCACTTGGGATGAGTTTGTCGAAACTTTTGAGGAAAATTATGTCCCTGACAGTTCAAAGGAAGCTAAGAGGTGTGAGTTCCATGCCTTACACTACAGGAAAACGAACTTTTAACGTCGGCCATTTCTATTTACGTCGGCCCGGAACAAACTGATGTAAACCCAGCAGTTATTTACGTCGGCCCGGCTCGGCCAACGTAAACACAGCTGATCCAGCATCGGGGAGTCTAGGTGACGTGGCATACTTATTTACGTCGGCCCGGCCAACGTAAATAATAGAGATATTTACGTTGGCTCGGCCCGGCCGACGTAAACCTTTCCTTTAACATAACCCCGAGCCCATCTGTTTTGTCATTTCCCCACGAGCCGCCGCCGCCTCCTTTCCCGCAACCGACGCCGCCCCACCGCGCCACCGCCTACGCCGCGCTCCACCCTACCGCGCGCCGACGCGCTTGCCGGCTCGCGCCACGGCGCCCCGCGCGCCGCTCCGCCCACCTCGCCCCGCTAACGTCGCCCCCGCGCCCCCCGCAGCGCGCCTCGCTCCGCCCGATCCCGCTGTCGCCGCCTTATCCCGCGCGCCGTCGCGCGCCGCGACCCGCCTCCGCCACGCGCGCGTCGCGGTGCTGCCAGCCCCCGCCCGCCGCCGCCTCGCCAGCGGCCCGCCCCGCCCTGCGTCGTCACGCACGCCCGCATTGCCGCCATGCAGCCCCTCCCGCGGCGGCAAGCAGCCAAGCAAGCGGCGGCGGCTCATCCTCGGCCGGCGACGGCAAGCAGCCAAGTAGGCGGCCGGCGGCTCCTCCTCGCCTCCTCGGCTCCTCCTTGCCAGCTCACAGAATTGAAGAAGAAAGGTGAATCCCATTTGGTCATCCCCCAATTGAGTAATCTGATAGATAATATCGATTTATTATGCATGTTGATTTTTATTCGTTGCTGAACATTATAATGCGATGATTAGGAAGGGCTTAAGTGATTTCTTCTTTGCTTGGTTGTGTGCTATCTTGTTATGGTTTTGCATGTTTGCTGAATATTGAAATGGGGTAAGATTAATCAAAGCTTACGGCCAAAAGCCTCTTGGATGGTCTCGGTGGTAGATTGCCAATTCCCATTCCCCATAAATGATAAATACATGCTTTGTAATTTGCAAAATCTAAAATGCAATGAGTCAATGAAACGATTTTCCAGTGACCAATGAGATGTTTGTTGAAATTATTGCTATTTTATTTCATTAATTAGATGGATAAGGAGAAGGGAACTTTGCATTCATCTTATGCAAAAAAATCATTGCACATGGTTATTTTGTACTAATTCGTATTGTATCTCGCCCATCCTATCTTCTAATCTTCTATGGATGTGCTGCTAAGTTTGTTATATGACATTATTTGTTCATACTTCTTGATTGTGCTGCTAAGTTTGTTATATGACATTATTTTGTACTAATTCGTATTGTATCTCGCCCATCCTATCTTCTAATCTTCTATGCATTTCCTTAATTATATGTTTTCTCACTTTGTTGTCGTGATTTATGAATAATTGAATAAATCATTTTTCAAACACAAGTCATCCTAACCTATACGTCACCCGTTTGGGAGCGACATTGATCACATTTAATTATGATATTTGTCGCTCCCGAATTGTCCACGCTTTTGGACAGCCTAGGGATGGAGCAGGTTATACAGTTTGTCGTGGCATGTAGTGCGATCTGTTTGAATTTAATTGCGTAACCTCGTTGTTCTCCGATGCACAAGTAACATGCGTGCATTGAGAGAAACAGCGAGGTTATCTCGCCGAAATTTCGCTCGATCGCACTACATGCCACGACAAACCCGTATAATCTGCTTCATCTAATCAAATTTAGGACCTATCTTTGCCTAGATCTCCTATTAGGATAATTAACGTATTTTTTTATGTATCTTTCAAATTACTATTAATAAAGATGGCTGAAGACCGTAGATGGATGTACAACGGTTGGGATAATGGTATGAATCACACTGAAGAATGGAAAGTTAATACACAAAGTTTTCTGGATAAGGTTTTCACCCCAGATCCTCCTGGCGGGGTAGCGAAGTGTCCATGTGTTAAATGCCATCATTTTGCCCGAGTGACAAAATCCGTTATGGCCGGCCACCTATGCAAATTGGGATTCATGCTAAATTACCTCACATGGTATGAACATGGTGAGTCACGGACGGTAGATGTATCTGATGAAGATGATACTACTGATAGAGTGGATGACAGGATGGATGAGATGGTTCAGGACCTAGGTCGGCAATTTCAGAATGCTCCGAAGGATGAATCTATGAGTCATGAGGATGTACCGACCATAGAAGCCAAGAAATTCTTTAGCCTCTTAGATGCTTCAGATAAGCCTTTACATGAGGGCACTAAGGTGTCAGTCCTTTCGTTCCTGACACAGCTTATGAATATAAAATCAAAGTATGGTTTCTCTCAAGGATGTTACAACAATTTGATCAAATTGATTGGTGATGTCCTCCCAGAAAACCACAAGTTGCCAAAAGATATGTACTACTCGAAGAAGATTTTGGCTGGTTTAGGGATGCCTTATGAGAAGATAGATGCCTGTGTTAATAATTGTATATTATTTTGGAAGAATGATGCTGCGAAGAAAAACTGTTTAGTTTGTGGACAGTCTAGATTTGTACAAGTAGTTGATGTAGAGGGGAATGTAGTGACAAGTGATACACGGGTGAAGGTTCTACGTTTCTTTCTTCTAACACCGAGGCTACAACGATTGTACCTATGTGAGGAGACTGCTCAACACATGAGGTGGCATAAAGAAGGAGTAAGATTTAACGAAAGTTTCATGTGTCATCCATCTGATGGCGAGACATGGAAGACATTGGACCGGCATGACGAAGATTTTGCCAAAGATCCAAGAAATGTTCGCATCGGGTTAGCGACCGACGGGTTCTCTCCTTTCAACATGAATGTTGCGTCGTACTCATGTTGACCTGTGTTCTCAATTCCTTATAATCTTCCACCTTCGATGTGCATGAAGGACGAGTATGTGTTCTTATCCCTTGTCATCCCAGGGCCAGACCATCCTGGAAAGCAATTAAATATCTTTATGCAACCTTTGATCGATGAGCTTGTACAGTTATGGACAGGGGTGGAAACTTATGATAAGAGTAGAAAACAAAACTTCAACATGCGTGTTGCCTATCTCTGGTCCATCCATGATTTTCCTGCATATGGTATGTTTTCGGGATGGAGCACGAATGGTAGAATGTCTTGTCCAATATGTATGAATGACACTGATGCGTTTCGTTTAAAACATGGTCGGAAGTTTTGTTTCTTCAATTGCCACCGTCGCTTCTTGCCTCCTTCTCATGAATTTAGAAGACAGAGAAATGCATTTCATAAAGAAACAGTGATCACAAAGGACCCTCCCAAATGTTTGACAGGATCTGAGATTGTAAACTGGCATCGTCAGCTAATTCCAACGGATGTGGTTTTGAAGCGTTTAAAGAGTCACACAACTGGACTCATATCTCTGGTATCTGGTGTTTGCCATATGTAGCGTCTCTAATCCTACCGCACAATGTTGATGTTATGCACCAGGAACGTAATGTTGCCGAAAGCAATATCAGCATGTGTTTTGATTTCAAAGACAAGACCAAAGATAATGTTGCGGCTCGAAGAGACATGGCTGATATTTGCAGTCGACCATCCCTTGAGGTGAGAGAGGACCCAACAGGGAAACAAGGCAAGCCACGCGCTCCTTACTGTCTTAAAAGCTCAGAGAAAAAGGAGGTCATGATATGGATGAAAAGTATCAAGTTTCTAGATGGTTACGCAGCGAATCTAAAACGTGCGGTAAGCATCGAGTCAGGTAAACGTAATGGCTTGAAAAACCATGATTATCATGTAATAATGGAAAGATTAGTTCCTGTCATGTTCCGTGGGTACTTCCCTGATGACGTGTGGACAATTTTGGCTGAGCTTAGTTATTTCTACTAGCAGCTTTGTTCAAAAGAAATTAAGAAAGCAATGATGCAAAAGTTGAAGAAAGCCATACCTGTGTTAATATGCAAAATGGAGAAGATATTTTCACCAGGGTTCATGAATGCAATGCAACATTTGTTGGTGCATCTACCATATGAAGCAGAGATTGGTGGTCCTGTACAATACCGATGGATGTACCCAATAGAACGAAACTTAAAGAAAATCAGGTCCTTGTGGGTAACAAAGCTAGAGTTGAAGGGTGCATCGTGAGGCGTTCTTCTGAAAGAGATTTCGTACTTCTACGCTACATATCATCGAGATGAGCACAATGTCTATATCCATATGCCGAGATACCAAGCGTTGGATTCCACGCATGGCTTTGATCTTGATATATTCGAGGACATGGACACACCGTCGGTGCCAGTTCAATTCAAGTGTTGTCCCTTGACGAGTGGAATGAAACCTTTGCTCTATTTGTACACCAACATTCCTGAAATGGAACAATATTTCACGTAAGTATCCAATACAACGATTTTCATACCTGTTTTTAACATTAGTTCCTAACTTGATGTCCTGAAACGTAGATTGTTTGATCAACAAAATTGGAATTCGACGAGGCAACCTACAAATACTCAACTGAACAATTTGCGACCCAATGGCTTACGTGGTGGTCCCAATTTCGTCACTTGGTTCGTCAACATGTATATTTCTTATCACGTTAAAATTAGAATAATGTAAATGCAAGTATATCATAACTATTACAATATTTGCAGTGTATGCGTGATGCCACTGTCCATGAGGACCTCCGACAGCTATCACATGGTTGCACTACAATCGAGAAAGTTTGGGCGTTATGATGTGAATGGGTTTAAGCTTCGCATGCAGCGGCATTAGAAGCAAGTCGTCCTTTTGGCGCCACGGTTAATAGTGGAGTTGTTACTACTGCACAGGGTGCAGATGGTCGAGAGACAGAATACTATGGTATTCTTCGGAATATAGTGGAGATTAAGTTTGGCGGTAGAAAAGATTTGAAGGTAGCTTTCTTCTATTGTGATTGGTTTAACGACAAAACAGGGATTCAACGAAACAAAAATCTTGGCTTGGTAGAAGTGAGACATGAATCACGGCTTGGAGGTCACAATTCATTCGTACTTGCTCACCATGTTGAGCAGGTGTACTACCTTTCGTATCCATGCCGAAAGAAAAGTTTAAGACCTTGGTGGGTTGTATATAAAGTTAATCCTCCTGCTCGCTTGTACACTCCTGAAAATGCCGAGTATATTGAAAGAGGACTAGATAGCATGGAAGACTTAGCGTATCAAGAAGACGGTTTGCCAGCCTCATTTGAGGTAGACATTGGGTCCTCACTTCAACAATTAGTAGGCGATACAACAGATGTTATTGTGGAAAATGTTAGAAGAAAAAAAGCGGCGTCGTGCTTATTCCTCTCGAGATGTTCGAAGCTTGAGACAACACAGAGCAGTGTACATGAACTTGTGGGCATAAATTACTTCTAGAAAGTACAAATGTTACACATATTTCTTTATTTTTTAATGTTTTAAGTTGGTTATATGCTAATATATAATGTTTATAAAACAGGGTGAAATCGTTTTTCCGTCACACTGGAAAGTCGAAAAGAAAGGATGGGTCTTCATCGAGTCATGGAGATTCACTTTGTAGAGGATCGAGTTACCAATGAGCGAGAGAGAGCGATTGGCGGTGCCTGAGGAGGTCGCTCGGGAGGTGCCTCGAGGAGTTCGCTCGGCGGAGAGGTAATAATTTTAATTGTGCTATCTTTATTTTTTTTATATGCATGTTGATGGCGTGTTCTCCGCTCAACCCTGCGGATCACACCTGGTCAGATTTTTAGGCGCTAGCCAACTCGATCAAGCTCGGTTCGATTTGGCGTCGGGCACAACAAGGCGACTTCATGATTTACGAGTTCGGACCCCTCGCGGGTAATAGTCCTACTCTGCTGAGCCTTAGCTCTTTTCGATTGTGGTTGAATGGGAATGTGTTTCTGAGGGTGCTTGTGAAGCTGCGTGTGTTCGGAACCTATGCTTGTGCAACCTCTGCACCTTACGTGCCTCCTCCCCTCTCCCTCCTCCCCTTTTATACAAGCTTTGAACTGGCGGAGAGAGCCGAGGGGTAAGCGATCTGATACTCTCGGATACTTGACAAGACCTGACAGAAGAGGCAGCGTGCTTGCCCTTGCGCCCGGCAGCCGCCTCGCGTGCCGCCAAGTGGCCTCGACCCGCCTGATCCTGCCGGTGAGTCTGCGGGTGGGGCCTACTGCTCCTCTGGCAGGCGGCCTCCTCAAGCAAACCTTCTCTCTGCCGGTCAATTCTTACTGCGCCCACGGTGGCGGCCGCTCGGACACTGCAAGGGTCCTTTGGAAGCGGTAATCATTTCTTCGGTTGTCTATCCGGCGTGATGTCGCATTAAATCGCCGTCTCTTCGCGGCGAGAGCCGCCGTCCGAAGACTCATACGCAGCGCTCCTGCGGCAGCGGGCCCCGCTGGCGTGTGGGACCCTCGCTTTGGTCTCGAGAGGGCTGCGCCCGCGCACCGCTTTGGCGTGGGGCCCTCGCTGGTCTTGAGCCTCGCCGCTGGCGCTGGGGCCTCTCGGCCTCCCAGGGGCTCGGGGCATGATCTGGGCCTTGCTTCGCCCGCGCGCGTGGGGCCTCTTGGCCTCTGAGGGGCTCGCCCCTGTGCGTGGGGCCTCTTGGCCTCGAGGGGCCGCCTGATGTTGGGGCCTCTTCGCCTCTGAGGGGCTGGGGCCCTCTTGGCCTCCAGGGGGGCCTTGCCTTGTTCGCCACTTTGGCGTGGGGCCCTCTTGGCCTTCTCGGGACTCTTTGTACCCGGTATTTATTACACCGGCAGTGGCCGGGTCCACCATGATCTGTGAACCGTCGCGCGAGACACTTTCCGTTTCTTGTGTGGCGGGAGGCGATCGTGGGGGCCCACCACTGGCGGCCGTCGCTGATTCTCCGTTTGCACACGATCTTCCTTGGGGAACTCGCGCTTTTCGCGGAAACCAAAAGCAGCGAGGCAATAATGGCGCCCGCCAGCGCGTGAAGCGGAATCAAACCGTCGTGCTCGCGCCCCACGCCTATAAATACTTCTCTCGGCGTTGCGGTCGATCCTTCCATGCGCTAAGTCTTCTAAGCGCCAATTGCCTCCCGTTGCCACCACAGGCCTTCTTTCTCTTCGCCAACTTCTCCTTTGCTTTCAATGGCGCCCAAGCGCAGCAAGGATCGCCGTGAAGTAGCGCCGTCGCTGGGCAAGTTTTCCCACCTCCGCCGCCAGCGAAGACTTCGATGGCGACTTCAAGTGTTCGTGCCGCCAACCGCCGCCCGGTTCGCCCGGCACCATGGCGCCGAAACCCTCGCGACAGGGAGATTATCACCTTCGTCTGGCGGCGTGGCGGGCTCATCCGCCGTACTCTGAATTTTTCTTGGGGTGCTCGTCTTTTACGAGATCTAGGCGGTGCACCTTTCCCCCAACTCCATCATTCGCTGGCCATCTTCGTCCACCTCTGCGAGATGTTCGTGGGGATGATGCCAAGCCTCCCACTCTGGCGCCCGGCTCTTCGTCTTTGCGCGAGGCGCGCGCCCGGGCTGCCGGGGCTGCTACTTCACGCTCCATGAAACCGCCGCCTTCATCCTGTCGCGTCCAAGTCCAGCTGGAAGGTGGCACCGGCAATGGGCATGCGTGGAGGACTCCGGTAGCTGCGGCGATCTTTCTCTTCTGAGGGTCCCGGAGCCCCCGCCAAGCCCAGGGGCTTCGCCCGAAGCGATTCAGCGGGCTGGGGCGTCTTGGCGCGCATCGTCGATCTTCGCCGCCGTGGGCTCACCGGAACCCTCGTCGCGGCGGATTTTTTGCGGCGCCGACTCTGCCCGCTCTGCATGAGGACTCGCCCCGCCTGGATGTACTATGGTGACAACGATGGAGTTCGCGTCGCCCTCGGCGGTGAGTGCTCTTTTAGTCTTTTGGGTCTCCTGTCTTTCTTGGAATCTTTTTGCTTGCCGACCTTACGGCTTCCTTTCTTCTTTCGCCCGGCCCGCGAGAGCGTCTTGAGACGGCGTGCTCGGGGTGGTGGCGAGACTCTTGGCCCCCGGTCAGCGACGCCGCTGCTGCAAGCATTATCCTCCCCTGCTGCGGCCGGGATCACGGGGCGCAACCAACACTGCGTGCGCTGCCCCCATGGAGGTCTCGGTCCTGCGGTCCAAGTAGCACGGGGCCACTCTGAGATCCGCGATCCGCCTCGGCGACCGCCCAAGCCTCGCGGCGCGCTACCTCTGCCGTGGCGGCCGACTCGACCGCGCTTCCGGAAGCGCCGCCTCATCTCGCCGTGGGCGGCGGCGAAGAGGAGGAGGCGAGCCAAAGAGGCTCGCCCTCAATCTGAGCTTCGCCGCCACCGCCCGGCCCCCTCCGTGAGGCCTGCTGCTACGCCGCCCGCTCGCCGCCGGGCGAGGCGGCGACTCTTCAAAGCTGGCGCCGCTGCGCGGTTTCTTCCGCTCCTTCTACGCCGACACTTCTGCGCGGCGCTTGCCGCAACGCCCGGCCTCATTGCCTTGTTGGTGCTTCTGCCGGCACCACTCGCGCCCGGTAGCCGGCCGGCGGTGACGCGACAGCGCCACCACCGCCTCCGCAATCAGCGACACAGGCTCCCCCTTCGAGCTTCGCTTTCGAGCGCGCCACTTTAGGTTGGCTTTCCTGCGCTTACGCACATTCGCGTGGGGTTAGTATGCTGCGCTTTTGCATACACGAACCTGTTTGTCCTTCTTGGAGCAGGCGGAATGGCTGGGGCATCGAGCTCGCTCCATGCGACTCGCCGACCCCAGCGTGCCGCCGCTCCTTCGGCGGAGGCGCTTCCATGGGCGGAGATTCGCCGGCGCCCGCGGCGGAGAACCCTCAGCCACCGCGTCGTGGCGCCGCCGCCATCTCGGCCGTGACCGCCCGGCGTGGCGCTCCTTCCGGCGCCGCACCCTCTCCGCTTTGGCAGCGGGAGAAGCCCTTGCTTTGGCGGGCGATCCGCCGGCGGCTGCTGGCGGGCCCTTGGCCAAAAACGCCCGCGAAGGCGATGACCAGAGGCTGCGGTAGCCCAAGCCGCCGCTGCCTCGGCCGCCAAGCGGTCGAACCTCCTTTGGAACACTTGGCGCCTCCGAACCCTCGCCGACATCTGCGCACCGCCTACTACGGCTTCGGGGCGCCCTGCATCCTTTGGGTGTTACCTTGTATTCCCATTTGGAGAGGCGGTGCGCGATATCTTTGGCGCCGTGGGGCGAACGCGCGAAGCCTGCTTGCGATCTTCGGTGGCGTTGCGGACGCTTGAGCGTCGAAGCGGTCGCCAAAGCGCTCTTTAAGCGGCGTGGTTCATCTTGAGCAAGCTGTCTTGCTCGAGGCGCGCGTTTGATCTCAACGCCGCCAAAGAACCATCGCGCCCGGTGGACGGATCGGCGGTAGCGGGTTGACACCGCCGCCCGACCGCGTATCCATGATGGGCGCGCCGCTCGGCGGAAAAGCGAGCGAGGAGAATGGCGAGACTCCTGTCTATTTTGCCTTATAGCGTTGCCTATCAATGCAAACAAACTTTTGCTCTTTTGTTGTGAGTCTTATTTGAACTTCGCACAATTTTAATTTGCGGAATTGAGCGGGGCACTGACGCCAAAGGCTTTAGGTGAGCGTTACGCTAGTAAGTGGTATTTGTTTCCTTAGGCATCTGGTTACTTCAACCCTTATGGCCTCTCGCAACCCGACTTAAACATTACGTGGCGGCGCTTAGCTTAGGAAGTGGTCTAGTCGCGGTGCATTGTTGGCGCATTGCCTGACCGAGCCGACACACCGGGCTAGAACCGCCTTCCGTCCGCCGCCTCGCACGGCGTAAGTTATAAGCGTTTGCCTTTGCAACTAAGGGCCATTAGCCATAAGTACTTTCGCTACCGACTTTTCGTGAGAATGCTTTCTATGAGACCTTTTGAAGGCTAAGCCAGCGATCGCCAAAAAGCTTTAAGCGAGCTTTACGTTGAAAGTGGCGCTTTTCCTCGGGCATCTGGTTACTTCAACCCTTATGGCCTCTTCTTGAACCGACCCTAGATGTCGGCGTGGCGAGAACTTAGCTTCGGAAGTGGTCTAGTCGCGGTGCATTGTTGGCGCATTGCCTGAACCGAGCCGACACAGGGCTAGAACCGCCTTCGTCCGCCGCCTCGCCCAACCGCAAGTCGTGGCGTTAGTCCTTGCAACTAAGGGGCCATCGCCTTAAGTACTTTTTAGCTACCGACTTTCAGCAGAATGCTTTCTAACGGACTTGAGGCGAAAAAAGCAGATGCCCACAAGGAGACAGAACTTATCTCTTATTGAAGATGGCTTTGTACAATGCACCCAAAGGCGGCGGTGAAGGAAGAAGACCTCGCGCTCGGCTCAAAGGAAAACCAAAAAAAGCTCTTGGGCTGCTACCTCGGGTAGAACTTCCTCGGTACTCGGCGTTCAAGTGTTAAGCCAATTCGCGACCATCCTCGAATCTGAGCTGGTGAGTCTGGGCGGGAGGCCGAGACCACCTTGAAGGGCCCTCCACAAGGGAGAGCAGTTTGTTGCGCCCGCTGCGCTTGGATTTTCTTGTGAGAAGAGGTCGCCATGCTGCCGGTGTTCTCACACACCGCCTTGCTTGATAGCGGCGCGGCGCTTTCTTTGGTACTTAGCGGCTGGATCGCCGCCTGTCTCGGATCTCCTCCGGGAGATTCACCGTCTGGCGCGGTCGAGTCTTTGTCTTCGCTGACGCCGCCACCCTTGGGGAGCGGCGAGCTCGATGGGAGCACCGCCTCGAGCCATACACGGGAAGAAGGGTCTCGCCGGTGGCTCTGTTAGGAGTTGTCGCGGCGCCCACAACCACAGTGGGGACTTCTTGACCCAGCGCTTGCCACGCTTCTCGAGCGATCGAACGCCCTTGTCTTGAGCCCTTCGGTACTTCGCGTTCGCCCGCTCCACTTGCCCATTGCTCTTGGATGCGCAGCGGGCGAAGCACGGCAGTACCCAACTCTTCGCTGATCTTGAAATCAGCGCTTTTGGCGGCGCCGTTATCGATGATGATTACATTGGCGACACGAGCCGGACGAAGATGCTCTTCATAAACTTGATAGCCGCTGCGGATGTGATCGCCGGGACGGCGAGCTTCAACCACTTAGTGAACTTGTCGATGGCGGCGAGCAGATGAAGTGTAACCTCCGGTTGCCGCGAGCGGGGCGAGATATCGGCCCGGACCGCGACGGCGGGGAAGCGGAATGGTTTGCGGCGCTGGGCGGTCGGTGGATCTGCTTAGCATGAAATTGCGCGCCGCATCTCCTCACCGGCTCGAAGGCATCACGGAGGCGATAGGCCAATAAAGCCGTGGCGAAAGCTTTCCCAACCAACGCCCGGCTCCCGAATGGCTCCCGCGCGCCTCCATGGATCTCGAGAAATTTCACTCCCGCTTCGAGTGGCGCGCCGGTAGAACTCCGTTTGCGCCACTGGCGTCTGGTCCCCACCTACCGGTGTGGCGCTTGGCCTTCGCGCTATCTTCTCGGTAAGCAGCGTCGCCGTGGGGATCACTCCATCCGCGGTAGGCTGGATCGGATCCATCCGCGACCTTCCGGGGCGAGTGTGGCGGCGTTACGTACATTGTCGCCGGCGTACTCCGCTGGCCTTGCGTTTCGCCTCAACCGCCTCGGCGGTTCTTCGCCTCCTCCCTCAGCCGGGGGCTGCGGCGAGATCGGTGGCGTCTCCTCGAGGGTGGGGCTGCGTCGAAGCGTCGTCCCCGCCGAGATTGGGGGCTGCGGCAGACGGCAGCGTAAGTCTTTCTTCAAAGACCCGGCGGAGCAGTGCCCTCGGCGAGGCAATATGGGACAGTTCATCCGCCATGTAGTTGTCGCGGCGAGGGCGTGCAAGCCCAAACCCTCAAAGTGCCGCTCAACGGCGCACCTCCGCCAGTGAGCCGCCATGGCGGGATCGGCGGGAAAATCCTTCCTCGCTGGTTGATGACCGGGAAAGTCGCCTTTACTTGTAGCCGCGGATGCTAAGGGTGAAGCCACCACGAGTCGGCGGCGATCCTTCATATTCGCGGCGTTGTTGGTGGCGCGGAAGTCCGGCACCACCAGTGCGGACGGCATCGCCGATGGGAGACATCGACACGGAGGCGCCATTGACCCCTCCGGCGGAATGAGCCGTCGAAGAAGAGAGTCCTGGCGAGGTCTTTGGGGTGTCTTGACTTCTGTGTCCGCCGGAGTCCATTGTTGACGAACTCCGCGAGCTTGCCCTTTGATGGCGTTCGGGGCGAACTTGAGATCGAATTTTGCCGGCTCCATGGCCCGCAGCGTCGACCCGTCGCCTCGCGGTTGAAGGATCTCCATAAAGGATACTTGGTCAACACCGTGACTTTCGCCCTTGGAAGTAATGCGCTGACTTCGGGACGCCGTCGGCCGGCGTGAAACATCTTCTGGTCTTTGTGAATACCTTGTTTGGCGTCGTGGAGGACCTTCGGCGTAGTAAATGGGGCGCTGAGCGCCTTCTCTTTCCGCCACCAGCACCGTGTTGACCGCTGAGGGCTTGCCGCGGCGTAGAGGATCGTGGCTCGCCGGGTGCAGAGGCGACCGGGGACAGGCGGGGAAGTGAGTACTTCTTGAACCGTCGAGCGCCTCCTGCGCCTCCGCCGTCCACTCGGCTGGTTGGTCTTCTTTAGGAGCTTGAGCGGTGGGAGACTTTTATCCCAGGCGAGCTATAAGCGGCCCGGGGAGGTCAAGCGACCCACCAAGCCTTGCATCTGCGAAGTCGCGTCGGGGCTTCATGTTCTCGATCGCTGCGATCTTGTCGGGGTTCGCCTCAATCCCCCTCGGGAGACGAGGAATCGGCGGTTTGCCCGGCAAGCGGCGAACACGCATTCTCTGGATTAAGCTTGATCGATGCTTCCTCGGGTTGGTGAAGGTTTCTTTCGGTCGCCGATCAACTCCTCGCCTTCTTGGACTTCACCACGGATCATCGACATACACCTCGGGTTTCGCCCTATTTGGGGGCGGTGGCGATATGCATGGCCCGGTGATAGGTTGGGCCTGCATTCTTCGATCGACGCCATCCTTGTATAGCGATGAAGCGCCCATAGGCGTCCGCGAAAGCGATCTTGTCTTCATCTTCTTGACCATGCTAATCGGTGGTACCAGATGCGCATCGAAGCTTCTGTACTTTTCGCACCCTTTGTTGAGTCGGCGATGAGATCGATGCGGGAAGCGAGTCTGGATCGCCAGACACGCCTTGTTGAGGTCGGTGAAGTCCGCACATCCTCAACGCCCGTTGGATTTCTTAGCGAGGGCGGGGTTCGCGAGCCACAGGATGGGCGACCTGCGGGCGACCCCGCCCTAAACTTGTCCACCTCTGGCGGATAACTTCTGGCGCTCCACCAGCGCTTCGGACCTTCGCATGACGGTCGTGGCGAGAACGTCGCCAATTGTGCTCAATCACCTCCACAGGGACCCGGCCATGTCGGACGGTTGCCACGCAAACACGTCTGCGTTAGGCTGGAGGAAGAGGCAGCGCGCCTTCCTATTTGGCGCGAGAGAGGCGCCCACCCGAACGGTCTTCGCCGGGTCTGACTCGCTCAGGGAGACCGCCTTAACCTCCGCAGACGAGCCGGGGGAGGCACGGGTCTTCGCCGGAGGAGCTCCCAAAGTCGAAGCCTCGGCCTTCTGGGCACCGATCGCCCCGCCAAAGCGAGCGTCCTTATCGCAGCGGGCGCCTCAAGGCGGTCCACTTTCAAGACGATGGGGCGGTGGCCGGGATCTTCACCACCATGGGCGCATAGTGGCAAACCGCCATGAACTTGGTCGCGCCGGCCGACCTAGTATGGCGTTGTAGGAAGGTCGAAGTCCGCCACCTCGAACTCGAGCATCTCGGTGCGGAAGTTGCCGAACCTCAAGCGTCACGGGAGAGCGCGCCCAGTGAGACGGACTCGGCCCGGCGCGATGCGAAGAAGCGGGAGCGTTGGGCCGAAGCTCCTGCTGCTGAATCTGGAGCGCCTTGGCGACCCGGGCGGACAAGAGGTTGAGGGAACTCCCTCCGTCTACCAACACCCGCCCTAGCTTCACATTCCGGACCGTGGGCGCAACCACGATAGGGAGATGTCGAGGGCGGTGATCTTGGTGGGTGATCGGCTGGTTGAGCGATCGGCTGCTCCGACCACGCCAGCTGCCTTACTGACCCAAAGTCGGGCACGGCGGCGCACACTTCCCTCATCGCACGCTTAAAGCTAGCGTGGGACGGATAGGTGGCCGAATCGCCGTGGATGACGGCAACCGGCGCTCACGCTGCTGAAAACCAAGCGAAGCCGCCTCCTTGCCCTTGCCACTGTCGGACGCGCTGCTGCTGCTGCTGCTCGTGGACTCGCTTGTCCACCATCTTGCTGACGACATGGCAATCTACCAAGTCGTGGGAGTTGTTGCGGTGAATGGGACAGTAAGGCCTTCCGTCCCACTCACAGGCGGCGGTCTCGCCCTTCGTCGCGTCGCGGGGGCCGTCGCGGCCGCAGCGTCGCCATAGCGCCGCCCGGCCGCCCTACGGGGCCGTACCCGCCCGGCGCCGCGACCTCCTCCTCTTTTACGCCCGCGCGCCCATTGGGCGGTAGCGCTGATCGTCGTCGTCGTCGTCGTCGTCGCTTTCGGCGGCCATGACCTGTCGGTCTCGGCCGCCTTGCGCTTCTTCTTGTCCTTGCCGCGGGGTTCCTCGAGGTCCGGCCTCGCCGCCCTTGTTGTCCCGCCGCGCGGCCGGCGGATCTGAACTCTCCGCTGAAGCGCGCACTTGTGCGCCAAGGTGAAAAACTCCTCCGTCGTTTTGATCTTGCGGGTGGCCATCTTCTCCTTGACCTTGGGGTCTCGGCGCCTCTCACGAATGCCGTGACCACGGCGTCGATGGAGATGTCGGGGATGGTGTTGCGGACTGGTGAGCGCCGAATATAGTCGCGGCGCTCTCCTTTCTTCTGCTCCCACGTTGTGGAGGTCGTCTTCTACCGGGCTGCTCGAAGGTGCCACGGAAGTTGATGACGAAGAGCTCGAAGCTCCTTCCATGACCCAAGGACTCGGGGCGGGTTCATGAACCCTGGCGGGCTCGCCGGTGAGGACAGCGGGAAGTAGTTCGCGAGAACCCTCCCGACCCTCTGTCGGCTGCATCACCGTCTTGTAGATCTGCAAAAACTCGCCGGGGTTGGTGGAGCCGTCATACTTTTCGATGGGGGCGGACGAAACCGTTCCGGCCCTTTGGGCATGGCGCAGCTCCTTAGAAAAGCGCGGCACCCGGCGTCGAGAGCCTCCTGCTCTGGGCGCGGTCCTCGCCCGCCGCCCGTCGCCTGGCGGCGCCAAGAAGCGCCACCCTCCTGGCGGGGCAGCTCTGCGGGAGCCCTCTTGCTGGTCCCAGCGTGCGGCGGCAGCAATGTGATCGCCTTCGGTCGCGACCCTGCGGAGCTTGTCCGCAGTCTTCTCCATGCGACAAGTGGCGGTCCTCCGGATGGGACGGAGATCACGGCCACTGCACGCTGCCCGGCCGAGCCCCGTGAAGTCGCGCTCTTGTCGTCTTGGCCCCCCCCCTCACGGGAGATCTGCGAGAGGAGTGCGAGGGCAACAAAGAACGGGAGGAAGCGGAAACACCGGTTCCCACGCCCCCCGAAACTTGCACCACCGCCGCGGTGGCATCGACGTAGCGGGCCAAGCTGGCCAACCACGGTGCCGCCGGAGTCGGAGTCACCGGAACGGTGGGTTCTCGGCAAGCCACGCGCATGGAGGTTTTGTCTTTGAGTGCACTCCTTCAAGGCTAGGCGCCGCCTAGCTTGGCCGGGGCGGCTGCTTTCCGCCAGGGTTCCGACCCTAGGCGGGCGGCTACCGCCCGGGTGATCCACCGCCATCGCCGCGGCCGACTCCATGGCCGCGGCTCTAGCGGCCGCTTCCTGCTCCATCGCGGACTGCTGCTCCGCCATCACCGCCTGAAGAAGGGTCGAAGAGCTTGAACCGATGCTAGCGCTCCCCCACCTGGCGCGCCACTGACGGCGTGTTCTCCGCTCAACCACTGCGGATCACACCCCTGGTCAGTTTTTTAGACTGCTAGCCAACTCGATCAAGCTCGGTTCGATTTGAGTGTCGGGCACAACAAGGCGACTTCATGATTTACCAGTTTGGACCCCTCGCGGGTAATAGTCCTACTCTGCTGAGCCTTAGCTCTTTTCGATTGTGGTTGAATGGGAATGTGTTTCTGAGGTGCTTGTGAACTGCGTGTGTTCGAACCTATGCTTGTGCAACCTTTTGCACCTTCGTGCCTCCTCCCTCTCCTCCTCCCTTTTATACAAGCTTTGAGCTGGCGGAGAGAGCGAGGGGGTAAGCGTCTGATACTCTCGATACTGCTTGACAAGACCACGACAGAAGAGGCAAAAGCGTGCGTGCTACGCCTTGCGGCGGCTCAGCCTCGCGTGCCGCCAAGTGGCCTCGACCCGCCTGATCCACCGGTGAGTCTGCGGGTGGGGCCTACCTACTCCTCGGCGGGTGGCCTCCTCAAGCAAACCTTCTCTCTGCGGTCAATTCTTCTGCGCCACAGTGGCGGCCGCTCGGACTGCAAGGTCCCATGGCGGTAATCATTTCTTCATTTGTCTATCTGCGCGTGATGTCTCATTAAATCGCGCCGTCCTTCGCGGGAGAGCCGCCGTCCGAAGACTCATACGCAGCGCTCCTGCGGCCTTGGCCCGCCTCGACGTGTGGGACCCTCGCCTGGTCTTGAGAGGGGCTGCCACGCACCGCTTGGCGCGTGGGGCCCTCGCCTCGTCTTGAGAGGGGCTCGCCCACGCACCCGCTGGCGCGTGGGGCCCTCGCCTGGTCTTGAGAGGGGCTCGCCACGCATTTGAGCTGGGCCTTGCTCGCCCGCCTGACGCGTGGGGCCCTCTTGGCCTTCTCAGGACTCTTTGTACCCCGGTATTTATTACACCGACACATGTACTAATTTTTAAACAATTCATTCTCAGGAGGCCGGAGAGCCTAGGGAGTTTGTGGAGGAGGCCGTGGAGGAGCCTAGGGAGGCTATGGAGGAGGCCGAGGGAGGGGAGGCTATGGGGTGGTGAGGTGGGGGCGAGGTGAGGAGAATAGTCTTGGAGGTGGCGAAGATGAGGAAGGCAGCTAGTCTTTGAGGATTGGATGCTCTGCCTTTAGGTGAATGTATAGATAATTATAAAATATTAATAAGTAAACATTTGGCACTAATATCATTCAGCTAATATTACATTTTTGTTTGGGTATAGAGGTACTAATACTATTTCCCGGTGGCGATACCTCAAACGTGAGAGTTATCTGCCACATGGTGATTGGTAAGTAAACATTTGGCCTTTTAGGACATTAATTATTTACTAGAGTTTTTACAAGTTGTATAATGTATATATTTGTAGGCAATGGGTTGATGTAGTATGGGCAGCACAAAGCAAGTATAAGGCAAGTGATTGATGCATTTGGGTTCTCTTTTGCGTTACCATTATCACAGCCTAGTGGTCATGAGCAGTTACTGTATTGCCGACACACAAGTGGGCTCATTATAAAGGCACTCTGAGATGGGATGCATGGGAATGTTCTTGCAATGAGTGTGGAGTGGACTTCTGGGTAATTCTGTAAATTTTTTGTTCGCTTTGAATATTGTTACATACTATTAATGTCTAACTAATTTATTCATGTCCCATGCAGGAGAGATACCGTTTGCCAAGTGATCAGGAGCAAGCTCTCTAGGAGAAGGCAAGATATGTTTTTGAGAACGCCGCGACCAGGACGGTCAAGGAGATGATGTACCAGGCTCGTATTCAGGCGGTGTGCTTGTATTATAAGAGGGTGCTAATCAAGATATGAGTAAGAAGCTTGGTGCATCAAAAATCTACCTTCGCGAAGATCAGTACCAATGGCCTGAAGTTATGTTGCCTTGGTTCAACAAATGCCCTGAAGCATGGCATGCTCTTAGCCAATACTGGGCTTCAACAGAATTTGTTTAGAAATCAAATAAGAAGAGGGATAATAGGGAGGCGGGTCCGAGCGTATCTCAGCAGTACGGAGCCGATGGACATCTTCATCTTGCGCGACGTATGGTTTGTTTCTTACAGTGCTGTATGTTATAGATCATTGTCGATATTTCATTAGTGTAGTTTACTAATGTTGACTAATATGTCATATGTTGACTAATGCTGTTCTATAGGAAGCTCAAAGTGGGTCTCGACCTACTGAGGTCGAAGCCTACATTAGAGGTCACCTTGGCTATGATCCAACACAGCCAGACCAGCTATGCAGTGACAAGGCGACACAGAGCCTGGTTAGTATAATTGTTTTCTAACTGAAGTGAATTCTTTATTATATCCTAATGCATTGATATGTTGTACAGGCATCTTATGGGCAAGTGATGGCCGATGCTCACGGGGCTGAGAATGATTGGAGAAGGAAAGATGTCAATCCTGCGGCTCTGTATAGTAGTGGAGGTGGCAAGAAACATGGTAGATTCTCCATGTTTAATGGTGTTCTGGATAGTTCGGCTATTTTAAGTTCAGCAAGATCCTCGGCTTCTTCGCAAGGTAGTGCGTCGAGCGCTCGTGAGACCCAATTATTACGAGGCAGATTGAGGCAACAGTCGCCCACCAAAAGCTGCACGCGAGGCCCGGCTACTGAGGCGAGATGAGGCAACAACAAGAATACTTCGTTTCATGGCAGGTAGAGCAACAGGCAGCTATTCAGGTAATCTTGTTCATTTAATATCATTGCTCATTTCTACTTGAAATTAATGAAAATTAGAAAATTATGTTGCTCCTGATGCCTTGTTTGAATTCCATATATTACTGCTTTATGTTAATAAAATAGCGCAATTATAGTTAATTGTTAACCTAATAACTACAAGTTTTACTTCATATTCATAATCATTTTCTAATATATGCAATTCACTATTTTGATCTTAAAATGGTTAAAATTATTTTTAGGCATATATGACACAGCAGTTTAGAACGCCATTAAGTCTCCCTCCATTCCGGCCTCCACCGATATTTACACCACAATCTCCCATTACGGTATGTATCAAATTTAAACTTTTGTATGTCCATGGTTGTGTAACTTAGAAATTCTAATATTGCATTGTAATTTAGGGTTCGGTGGCTCCTCCAGACGCCAATGTTGGAGGCGCTTCTTCCTCGAGGACTCCGCCGACCGTTGGAGACTACCTTGGCTTAGGAGGCGATGATGGTAGCGGGCATCAGTTTAATAATACTCCTCCAAGCTAGGATATGTTGTGAATTATCCAACTGTTGATGTGTAGAACTTTGTGTTGACTTGTTGATGACGTGTTGAACTTGTACGAAGTAGGGTTGAGGTGCCGATTTGTGCGAACTTGTGGATTGGAACTTATATGTAGACTTCTGAATTATAATGTGTTGTGTTGAAATTACAAGTTTGATTGTGTTCAAAATGGTTGAAATTGTACTTTTGATTGTGTTGAAATGTGGAATGAAAATTTTGGGCTGCAGGAATGGGAATTTGGGTCCTGGAATGGGAATTGGGATGAAATGTGAATTTTGTGTGAAGGATTTGGGAATTTGGGTGCTAATTTTGGTGCTGGAATGCTCCAAGTATTCGTCGGCGGTGGCGGCGTAAATCTCTGACTAAACGCGACATCGCTCGATATTCGTCACCCGGCTGGCGGCGTAAATATCTGACGCACGTGGCCTTGTTGCCGAGCCGTGCAGCTTAACGTATTCGTCGGTCCTCGGCGATGTAAATACTTAGATGCCACGTGGCGCGTCCACAGGCCACGCCTAACCGGTATTTCCGTCGGCTACGACCGACGTAAATTGGTATAATTATTTACGTCGGCTTGGGGCCGACGTAAATAGACGCCACCACCGTTGGGCCGAACTGACGAACAATATTTACGTCGGACGCCCGGCCGACGTAAATAACCGCTATTTACTTCGGCTGCCGACGTAAATAATCTTATTTACGTTGCTTTGTTTACGTCGGCCTATTTACGTCGGCCTACCGACGTAAATATCTGTTTACGTCGGCTATTGGGCTATTTACGTCGGCCCGACGTAAATACCTCGGTTTCCTGTAGTGTTAGTTCAAGCGAGCATGACCATGCATGAGTACCTCACTCAGTTTACCTTGCTGGCTCGTTACGTGCCCCGCGATGTGAGAAGTGATGCTGACAAGATTTACTTTTTCAAGAAGGGTATGGACCCCGAGATTCGTGCTTTGATCGATCCCACTGAGTTCACCACTTTCAAGTAGTAGTTTTCCAGTGCCGTGAAGCAAGAAGAGAACCGTCGTCTGTGTCTGGCCGCTAGGAAGAGGAAGAGAGCCCAACAGGATGTTCATCCTGGCTCTCGTTCCAAGGGACACCGCACTCGTGGCCGTGCGCCTGTTGTTCCTCCACGCCCACGTTCTCAGTGGGTGGTGCCTCGCTCTATGCATGATCGGCTCCGCCGGTCCGCTTTTCGGATGTCAAGCCTCCCAAGAAGGACCTGTCAAGTATCAAATGTTTTGCATGCTAGCAGATGGGACATTACGCCAGTTCTTGTCCCAATAAAGGTGCCGTGTCTGTTCAGGATCAAGCCAAAGTTGTCTTGCCGAGGCCCGTGAATTCCGTGCCAGCTCATGGGAACTTTCCGCATGCCAGGACTGCTGCTTCTGTTGTACGTGGTCGGGTGAACCATGTCAGTGCCGAGGATGCCCACGCTGATCCCATTGCAGTGATGGGTAAGTTTCACGTCAACTCCGTTCCCACTACCGCTTTATTTGACTCTGGTGCAACTCATTCATTCATTTCTGCATCATTTGCTAAAAATCATGGTCTTGAAACAAGTGCATTAAAGAAACCAATGCTGATTAAATCTCCTGGAAAAGTCATTCGTACCATCTTGTTGTGCCCTGATGTGTGCATAAAAATTGAGGGTGTGGGATTTTTAGCAGACCTGGTGGTCATTGATTCAAAGGGGACAGAAGTGATACTAGGCATGGATTGGTTAGCTAAATATAAAGGTCATATTGACTGTGCCTCTAAAACAGTCAAGCTGACTAGTGATGATGGCAAGGAAGTTTAGTTTCTTGCTAACTCCTGTCCTGAGAATCTGATTACCCTAAATAAGTTGGAAGGGTCTGATCTAAAGAATATGTCTATTTTGCGGGAATTTCCTGATGTATTTCCCTATGAGTTGCCAAGCATGCCGCCTGAGAGAGATGTTGAGTTTGTTACCGACTTAGCCCCTGGTATTGCACCTATCTCCGAAAGGTCGTACCGTCTTTCTGCTAATTTAATGGCTAAGTTGAAGAAACAGATCGTTGAGTTGCAAGAGGGATTTATACGCCCTAGTGTGTCACCTTGGGGTGCCCTAGTTATTTTTGTGAAAAAGAAGGATGGATCCCTAAGAATGTGTGTGGACTATAGGTCACTTAATGAGGTGACCATTAAAAACAAATATCCTCTGCCTCGCATTGATGATCTATTTGATCAGTTAAAAGGCGCCTCCATTTTCTCAAAAATTGATCTAAGGTCTGGGTACCACCAAATTAGAATCAAGGAGTCTGATATTCCGAAGTCAGCTTTCACCACTCGGTATGGTCTATATGAGTTCACTGTCATGTCCTTTGGTCTCACCAATGCTCCTGCTTATTTCATGAACTTGATGAACAAAGTGTTCACGGATTTCTTGGATAAGTTCGTGGTGGTGTTCATTGACGACATTTTGATTTATTCCAAGTCTGAAGAAGAGCATGAAATCCATTTGAGGATGGTTCTAGAGAGGTTAAGGGAGCACCAGTTGTTTGCCAAGCTGAGTAAGTGTGAATTTTGGATGATAGAAGTACCTTTCCTGGGTCATTTCATTTCTGCTAAAGGTGTTGCTGTGGATCCTGAGAAGGTAGCATCTGTGGTTGACTGGAAGCAACTGAAATCTGTGACTCAAGTCAGAAGTTTTCTGGGATTGGCGGGATATTACCGCCGGTTCATCGAAGGGTTCTCCAAAATAACCCGTCCGATGACCAATTTGTTAAAGAAGGAGAAGAAGTTTGAATAGACCGCCAGCTGTGAAGACAGTTTCCAAGAATTGAAAAAGCGTCTGACTTCAGCCCCTGTGCTGACTTTGCCTGATATTTGCAAAGACTTTGAGATTTACTGTGATGCATCTCGTCAAGGTCTTGGTTGTGTCCTGATGCAAGAAGGAAGAGTGGTGGCTTATGCGTCTCGCCAGCTTAAGCCACATGAGCAAAATTACCCTACACATGATTTGGAATTAGCTGCAGTTGTGCACGCCCTGAAAGTATGGAGGCACTATCTCATGGGGAATCGCACTGAGATATTTACTGACCATAAGAGTCTTAAGTACATATTCACCCAGCCTGACCTGAATCCAAGGCAAAGGCTTTGGTTGGAGTTAATCAAGGATTATGATGTGGGGATTCACTATCACCCTGGCAAGGCCAATGTGGTGGCTGATGCTCTAAGCCGCCGCCCCGCATGTAATCACCTCCGGAGTGAGGAGATGTCACCGGACTTGTGTGAAGATTTGCTTAAACTAAACCTTGGAGTGGTGAAAGTAGGTCACTTGAACTCGATGGAATTGCAGCCCACTTTGCTCAACCAAATAAAAGAAGCCCAAAAGGATGATGAAGAAGTTCAAGAGATCAAAGGCAGAATGTTGAAGGATAAAGCACCAAATTTTTCCGTCGATGACGAGGGTGTGCTTTGGTTTAAGAAGAGGATTTTTGTGCCTAGTGTTAGTGCACTAAAGGAGCTCATTCTCAAGGAAGCTCATGACAGCCCTATATCTATACACCCTGGCAGCACCAAGATGTGTTTGGATCTGAAAAGTTCATATTGTTGGACGGGCATGAAAAGAGAGGTCGTAGAATTTGTGGCCCGTTGTGATATTTGCCAAAGAGTAAAGGCAGAGCACCAGCGCCCTGCGGGTCTGTTGCAGCCTTTGAAAATTCTAGAGTGGAAGTGGGAAGAAGTCGGAATGGACTTCATTATTGGTCTCCCCAGAACCCAAGCGGGCCACGACTTCATTTGGGTCATTGTTGACAGGCTTACCAATGTGGCCCACTTTGTTCCAGTTCGCACCACCTTTACTGGAGGCAAGTTAGCTGAGTTGTACATGAGTAGAATTGTGTGTTTGCATGGTGTGCCTAAAAAGATCGTGTCTGATCGAGGGACGCAGTTCACTTCAAAATTTTGGGACAAGCTCCATGGGTCGCTTGGTACTCGACTGAATTTCAGCACAGCTTTTCACCCTCAGACTGATGGGCAGACTGAAAGAGTGAATCAGATTTTGGAAGATATGTTGAGAGCCTGTGCTCTGGCTACGCCTACCAGTTGGGACAAGCAGTTGCCCTATGCTGAGTTTGCATACAACAACAGTTATCAGTCCAGCATCCAAATGGCTCCGTTTGAGGCTCTATATGGAAGGAAGTGCAGGACTCCTTTGTATTGGCAAGAGACCGGTGAGGCAAAGGTGTTTGGGTTGGATATTTTGCAAGAAGCCGAAGAACAAGTCAAAATGATCCAACAGAGGTTGAAAACAGCTTAGTCCCGGCAGAAGAGTTATGCTGATAACCGTCGACGGGGTTTAAAATTTGCTATTGGAGATTTTGTGTATTTGCGCGTGTCTCCTCTTAAAGGCATGCGCAGATTCCGTGTGAGTGGCAAGCTAGCCCAGAGGTTTATTGGACCTTTCAAAATTCTTGCCCGAAGACGTGAAGTGGCATATCAGTTGGAACTTCCTGAGTATCTGCAGGTGTGCACAGTGTGTTTCATGTCTCACAGTTAAAGAAATGCCTTCGAGTTCCTGAAGAGCAGTTGGTTCCTGAAGTATTGGATTTGCAGCCTGATCTGTCATTTAAGGAATACCCGGTCAGAATATTGGGCGTGGCGATTCAATAAAACCGTAGTAAAACTACGTTTTGCGAGTTGATCTGATAATCATTCTAAGGCTGAGGCCACCTAGGAGCGTGAATCAGATCTTTAGGCTGAGTTTCCGGATTTGTTTTCAGAAGAGTCGGAATCTCGAGGACGAGATTCACCTTAGGGGGGGGGGGAGGTTTGTAACATCCCAAATTTTTAAACCCAATTTGGCACATTAATAATTTCCTAAATTGCATAATTTTAAAATCACAAATAGTTATTGTATATTGCACGATGCCATCATCATCATTGCATGCATTGCATTTAAGTTGGGAAAATCGATTTAAAACTTTTCAAGCATGCACCCTTGGTGGAAAAATTTAATAATTTGTTTGTGTAGTATTTTCATTAAAGCCAACTCTTAATATTTTAATTCATTCTGGAATGATATTTCCTAAAGTATCAGTGTATTTAAAAGAATATTTGAAAACAAAATACCTTTGGAAAATCAAGAAATTTCAAACATCTAAATCCTTCTCGGCCCGAACCGGCCCAACTCCCCTCTTCTTTTCTCTTTCCCCGTTTCTCCTCTTTTCTCTGGATGGGCCGTAGCCGCGCCGGCCCACTGCACCCTTTTCCTCCCTCCGCTCCTTCTACCCCTCTTCTTGGGCCGCCGAGCCACGCCAGCCCACTCAGCCGCAGCCCAGCTCGCTACACTCGTGGGCGCTGCGCCATTGACAAGGGGGCCCGCCTTGTCAGCCCCTTTCTCCCCTCCTCTGTTCTTCCCCCTTTCTTCTCCTTCCTCTGTTCGCCGGTCACCGCCGCTGTGCTCTCTCTCCATCGTTCTCCCGAAGGCTCGTGGGCGCAGTCTCCCATACGACCACGCGTCCCGATCGCCTCCCCCGGACCCCTCTTATCTCTTTGCCCTCTCGTCTTGTCGCCGGTCTCACGCCCGTGACGCCGCCGAGTCTCTCCTCACGCCACCGGCCGGAAACTCCGCCGGCATAGCCAACCCGACACGTCGCGCCAAGGATCCCCGTGCGGGGCAAGCCCTTATAGCGGGAACTGCTCCCCCTTTTGCTCCCCGCCTTGCGACATCGCAGTGCATCCCGCCCGAGCCGGTGCGCCATCTTGGCCGCATTCCTTTTCTTCCTTCCCTACCTCACCCTCGTCTCTTTCGGCTTAACCTCACCCCGGGTTGACACGCAGGTCGCCCCAGCGGAGCTCTCGCCCGGAGGATTGAAGCCGTGCGGTCCGTGGCCATTCCTGGTGCCCGCCTCGCCGCCGCGCCGTGGTTCTGCTGCCGTTTGGCCATCCTCTCGCCCCGGTGAGCCCACCAGACGATTCGACCCTCCCCGTTGTTGCTTGCGGCCAAAGGGATTATGTTGCGATCCCATCTTTCGCCGGCGCCGCGGACACCGTGAGGTCCCACCGCCGTGCCCCGTCACGACATCGCCTCCACGCATGTCCGGCGCTGCCGAGGCATTATCATTACGTCGCCTCGCTCGCGTCGGCTTCCGCCTAATCGAGCCACAGTGGCGGGCTATCGCCGCCGTTGGCCGCGCCGCCACCGGGTCCCTCTCCCCTGTTTTCCCCCTTTCTGCGTTGCGAAAGCGCCCGCAGTGGGGCCAAGGAAGAGCCGCTTTGCCGACCACGCGTGCCGTTGTTGACACAAAAAGTTGAATCTTCGTGAACACACGTGCGGAAGCGTCAATTCTGTGATTGTGTCGCAACCAGAGACCAAGCGTGCTAGTCAATTTGACCTGTAAATTGACAAGGAGAAAATTGTCAGTAATATCGCCCTAATCGGCTTTTTGATATAGCCAGATCAGGTTATTCGTAATCGGCTTTGAATGATCCGATTACACGATCTATCGGCTTAATGCCAGATAGAGCAAGTAAATATAGATAAGCATTCAAATTTCAATCTTGTACTTCTTTTTGGTATTTTTATTAGCAATAAACCTCCGTATCAATGCATTGGATTAAACCAAGAAACGGATTGAATAGATTGGTCAGGCCAAGACAGTATTCAGATCTAAATCTAGATTTAAACCAATAAACCGATTTAAAGGTTTAAATCTAATAGAGGTAAATGCAGTGCTAATCGACAAACATTTACACATGCAAGATCCTAAACAAGGCATATACAAGATCGATTGAACGAGACAGTTGCATACATCGGATTTAGGAAAAGCATATGAAATACTTGACAATCGGCATTGTAGGATAAACACACATTACAGATCGATTAAATTGAGACAGTGCAATATGCGAGAACACGTTAAAGATCGGTAAATCCCGAGACAGTTTAACATGGTTTGTATACATAAGATCAACATGATGCAGCCATGCATACGAGTTACAAGGAGAGAATCGATTATCCCATCGAGATAGCTCTACCTGCGAGTTGAAGCCTTTCGACGAGGTCGATCGGATTCGAGAAAGTAATTTATGTTTTTTCTCGAAGCCTAAGGTCCTATTTATACTATTACAAAGACGATACCGATACGACCTATTTTAGCGCGTCGCGCCTCCAATCAGATCGTATTTCTTCCGAAGTCTTGTAACCATCGGGATTCTTCAATATATTTTCTTTTATACCAATGAAGCCCACTTCCGATTTGGCCCAACAACTCCAACATAATCGGCCTTTTCTGAATATCCAATTTTATGCCAAATTTGGGTGTCAACATATGCCCCTAAGTTTGGCAATGAGTATTCTCATTAGCAGAACTTTCAAGTAAAAATCGGATTTACCATATTGGAACATTTCACACTTTTACCCCTGTAACTCCTCGCCTTTGGCCCATTTGGAGAACACGTGTCAACCCAACAGACGATATGGGCCATAACAGTAACGCCGAAAACTGCGGTAAAACCCTAGTTTTTACCACCGCTATAAATAGACGTCCATTCGCCGTCACTTTCACACTCTCCTCTGCGCACACGTCTCTTGCATCGGAATTTCCGGAGCTCCCAAAACTTCCAGCGCACAGCCAATCGTCTTCCAACTCTCAATCAGCATCATGTCTCAGGTACTATTCCAATGCTCAGACACCGAAGCTCTGTACTCTTTGGGGCCAATAGGAGAGCGAGACCCATCAGACTTTATATACCATTCTGTATCACGTCTCCCCTTATTTGCCGATAAGCTTAGCGTAAACAGTTGGAAATCGACATTCAGATCTTGGCCTAGCCCGATCAAGGGATATAAGGACTAGCTGACTCGGGTCTATGACCAAAAACAAGAGCAATGTGATGAACTAGGAATAACCGATGCTATCCTCCTTTCCTTATCCCCACCACCAGCAGATGAACCTTTCATAGCAGCATCGGCTTATTTTTGGTGTGATACCGCAAATGCCTTCCTCTTCCCAACAGGACCCATTAGCCCTACACTCCTAGATGTAGCGATGCTAACTGGTCTAAGTCCCGATGGCGAGATGCTATCGGCTTTTGATCTTTCTGCCACCTTGAAACTAGTCCCAGAGAAAAATTTCGGATGCCAGCGCTGCATTTCAACACATCAGCAAACAGGCGATGTTGAGGACGAAGAGCACATCGCCTTTCTGAACATGTGGCTCGATCGGTTCTTCTTCTGTGGGCAATCTCTCAATCCCAGCAAGGTTTACCAAGGAGTGGCTGAGGCACTGGCATCCGGCCAAAAACTGGCAATCGGCAAATATCTCTTAGGAGCCACTTACCGGATGATGAATGAGATCAGGGAAGGTCTCTGCTCAAAGAAAGCCGATTACTCAGTCGGTAATCTAGGCGGCCCTTTCTGGTTCATCGGAATGTTCTTGAAGCTCCATATATACAACTCCCTAGGAGAACTGGACTTCAATCTGGAATTCCCGAATGGAAAGGATTCCGATAGCAGTGAGCGCCTCTGCAAATCGTACGGCGAAATGATATCGGTAAACTGCAACAGAAAACGTCTGAACCAATACGACCTCTCCCATTCCATGGTTGCCTTTTATACAATGTCTGAATCGGAATATGGTGCAGAGCAGTTTAACCCATACACTGATTTGGACAGATACCCAATCCCCTCATTTTTTCGATTAGCCGATACCCTAAAGGGCGAAGCCTTATCGGCTTATAAGGAATTCATCTCTCCAAGTATTTTCTTCGCTATTCTGAGTACGAGAACCCATATCAGAAAACCATCCTACGAATTCTATCACCCGGCTGTAGTTGCTCGGCAATTTAACCTTGGACAGGATATACCCGATTGAAATCGGCTTAAGGAAGAAAGTGGCTGCCAAGAAGCGACGATCCCAAAAGGTGCGTACGCCTGATACCACCGAATCGGTATGTGACACAGTAAGCACTTGCTTCTCATCCAAATTTTCGTAACATCCCTTCGACTCTTAGCTTATCGGAAGTTTAATTTCAGGACACTTCGTCGTCAAAAGAAGAAAGACAAAGACACTGCTCCCTCCAAACATTGCGAGACGCCACCGGCTTTCAATCCCCAAGATGTAATCGGAATTCCTTACCTTAGATCATGAAATTTTATATATCCGATTTCTTGTAACTTAAATTTTCTTCTCTCCAGTATATGTTTCAACCCCGCAGCCCAGTTCGTGTAACTGTGGTATCAACGCAGGTGATAACATACGACGGGAAGAAAACCAACGAGCTCAACTTTGACCCGTCCAGCATGGACTGGCTCGACGACGAGTTGGATTTTCTCTCCTCCCCGATCAAGACTGCGTCTCCTCCAGCCATTGTTATTGAGTCTCCCGCAGCAACACCGGCCAAGAAGAATCGGTTTTCTCCGGACACCTTGGCCAAACTAAAAGAGATGTGGGAGCTGGTCAACAATGAATCGGTTCTCCTGGCCAACCCTTCTGCTATACGGGAGATAGCCGATTCAATCAAAGATATTCTCCCAGAGAAGGTGGTTTCGGCCATCGAGAGGGTGCTATCTCTTGAGGGGCGGAAAGCCGATTTTGACGTTGCGTTGGATCGGCTCCATCAAAGGGAAACCTTGAAAGATGCTGAAGCGGAACTCAAGGGCTGATCCAGGATGCCAATTCTCAGAACGATAAGCTCCCCAGGTTAAAGCAAGAGGCGAATCGGGCAAAGCTCTGACCTCCAAGGCGGTTTCAAGGTCAAGTCCTTGGAACAAGAATTGGAGAAGGCAAGGAAAGCCGAAGCGACCGCCCGCTCAGACTTTGATGAATCCAAATTGGCAGCAAAGGAGCAGTACAGTATAGTAAAAGCTTGCGGCCTGGCAGTGCTGCAGGCAAAAAAGAAAATACCGATCATTCCCGGATCAGCTTAGGAAGATACCAATAATGTCAATCGTATCCGGGACACGATCATCAGCGCCACCACAGCTATCCATGAATTCTACGAGTGATTGGCCTGCGAGCCAAATTTCAAAACTTTGCGATGTGTGAATTGGTATTGTACCGATGGTAAAACAATTTTTTATCCTGCCCCTTGGGGCAACAACAGTCGAGGCCTTCGAGCCTATGTAATAACTTTATTTCTTTATGCAATCGCTTTTTATTAACGTCCTAAAAATCTATAGGCGATTCCTTAGAATCGGCTCTTGTTCAACAGCAACGTGTTGAGTAAAATCGCATTTCCAATTGAATTTCAGACTAGAGGCGATTCAATTAGAATCGGCTTTTGCTCAACAGCAACGCGTTGAGTAAAATTATGTCACCAATTCGCCCAAGTGTTAAACAGTTTTTTGAACTATAGGCGACTCATAGAATCGGCTTTTAGAAAATCTCAGCTCAAGCTCCAACCCAAACGCTAGGATAATATTTCTTCAGATATTTGGCGTTAATTGCTTTACTGAAAACTTCCCCATCAAGTGTCTGCAAGATATACGCATTTCCAGGAATAATCCGATTGATCTTGAACGGTCCCTCCCAATTTGGAGACCACTTTCCGTACTTAGAATCTCTAGAACCAATCGGTAAAAACGTCTTCCGTACGAGCTCTCCCACTTCAAAAGCTTTCAGTACAACCTTCTTGTTATAATGCCTGGCCACTCTTTGCTTATCTCACTCAATATGCTCCAGAGTCTTTAATCGAACCGCCACCATATCATCCAGCTTATCCATCATCAAATTCTTGTAATCATTGGCTTTTACGTTATTTTGCTCTTCAACTCTCGTGGATCCGATGATCGCCTCAACCGGTAGAACAGCTTCTTGACCATAAACCAGCTCAAATGGTGACACCTTCGTAGCTCCATGCTTAGCAATCCGATACGCCCATAGCGCATCTGCCAAAGTATTATACCAACCCCGCGGCTTTTCATCGATTTTTCGCTTGATCAGCTTTATAGCACTTTTATTTGAAGATTCTGCTTGGCCATTGGTTTGAGCATAATACGGCGAGGAGTTAATCGTTGTAATTCCCAAACTTCGAGCATAATCCTGAAACGCCTCTGACATAAATACCGATCCTTGATCTGTAGTAATCGTCTGAGGAATACCAAATCGGTAAATTATGTGTTCTCTGACAAAATCGATCGCTTCAGTAACAGTCACTTTCTTCAATGGTACAGCTTCGACCCACTTGGTAAAGTAATTCGTTGCAACCAAAATATACCGATGCCCCTTGGACGAGGAAGGAAATATTTCTCCTATCATATCGATTACCCATCCCCTAAAGGGCCATGGCTTTACGATTGGATGTAAAATAGACGCAGGCGCATGTTGGATATTTTCAAATTTCTGACAGTCTTTGCAACCCTTATAATATTTGAAACAAGCTTCCACCATCGTCGGCCAGAAATACCCCACGCGCTTTAACATCCACCTCATCTTATATGCCGATTGATGAGTTCCACACAACCCTTCATGAATTTCTCCGATTGCAACTTTAACCTCTTCTTCGTTTAGGCATTTAGGCAATAACCCATCAAAACTCCGATAGTATAACTTGCCACTGATTAATACATACCTTTGAGCTTTTCTTTTAAGCTTCCTATCGACTTTCCCCTGAGGATCCTTAAGATAGCCGATAATTTCTGCCTGCCATCCTATCAGAACAGAATTTGAAATCGGAATAATCTCCAATTCCATGATCGGCAATTTACAGCCTGATGCTTCCTGAGCTAAATCATTGGCCTCACAATTCTGTTCTCTCGGAATGTGATGAATTGTAAATATACTGAAATACTTAGCCAAATCAGAAGCTCTTTCCAGATACTTCCGAAGTAGGTCACTGTGACATTCAAATTTACCGATCATCTGAAAAACTACCAATTGTGAATCTCCAAACACTTCCACAGCAACAGCACCAGCTTGGATTAACCACTCCAATCCCTGAATCAAAACTTCGTATTCCACTTGATTGTTGGTCAACCCAAAATCCACTGCAACACTGAATCGGTAAGGAACACCACCAGGAGAAACTATGAAAATACCGATTCCACATCCCTTCTCACAAACCGATCCATCAAAAAACATTACCCAGGGCAAAAGAATCGAAAGATTAATGTCTTGATGGTGCGTGATGAAATCGGCTAATACCTGCCCCTTGACAGCTTTTGGAGATTCATAGGTTAGATCAAATTCGATGAGAGTATATGCCCATTTTTCAAGACGTCCTTTGATAATTGGGGCATTAAGCATGTACTTGACCACATCGGTCTGACAAACTACTTTGCATTCAACACCCAACAAATAATGCATCAGTTTAATGCAAGCAAAGTATAAACAAAGACAATACCTTTCCACCATCGTGTATCGGGTTTCTGGATCCAATAACTTTCTGCTCAAATAGAAAATCGCATGTTCCTTCCCATCGACTTCTTGGACCAGAACTGCCCCTATCGTTTTATCCGATACCGATAGATACAGCTTAAACGGAAAATTTTCCCTTGGAGCAACCAGAACAGGTGGATTAACCAGATATTCTTTAATATTATCGAACGCTTTCTGCTGCTCTGGTCCCAAACAAACTTATCAGAATTTTTCAACTTAAGCATTGGAGAAAACGGTATGATTCTTTAAGATAAATTTGAAATAAATCTCCTTAAGTAATTAATCTTACCGATGAGCTCTTGTAAACGAACCTTCGAATCAGGAGGCTTAGTATTCAGGATCGTCTTCACTCTATCAGGATGAACCTCGATTCCTCTCTGATTCACCACAAACCCCAAGAACTTGCCGGCCGATACTCGAAAAGCACACTTCTTTGGATTCATCCTCATGCCATATTTCCGAAACCGATCCAACACGGTTATAATATCAGCCAAGTGTTGTTCTTCCTCCTGGGATTTAATCACCACATCATCAATATAAATCTCAACCAATTTACCGACTAAATCATGACAGATCAAGTTCATCCCCCTTTGATATGTAGCTCCAGCACTAATCAGCCCAAAAGTCATCACAACCCACTCAAATAAGCCGATAGCACCAGGACACCTGAATGCAGTCTTATTGACATCTTCTTCGGCCATAAAGATTTGATTATATCCAGCATTTCCATCCAAGAAACTGATAATCCGATTGCCCGAGACAGCATCAATCAACCGATCGGCAATCGGCATTGGGTATTCATCTTTGTACGTTGCTTTATTCAAATCCCGAAAATCAATGCATACCCGAATTTTATCAGAATCCTTTTTTCCGACTGGTACAATATTTAATATCCACTCGGCATATTTGCATGGCCGAATAAACTTAGCATCTAATAACCTTTGAATTTCGGCCTTTACCTGATCATAGATTTTCCAACTAATCTTCCTTGGTGACTGCTTTACTGGCCAAAACCCAGGTTTCATCTTAATTTTGTGCTCAACTATGGATCGGTCTCGACCAGGCATCTCATGATATTCCCAAGCGAAACAATCAACCCGATCCTTAAGTATCTGGATAAGCCGATCTTTATATTCCCACGGCAACTGTTTACTGATGTAAGTGGGCCTCTCTTTACCATCGGTTCCAATATCGACTTTTTCGAGTTCATCAGCCGATATAAAACCTTGGCCCATCTTATATTCGACTTTCTCTAGAGCCGCGGTTCCCATAAAAAACCCTCGTGTCCTTGAGTTACCGATTGTGCATCCAGTGTTGTTGGTTTGAACCCCAATTTACTAACGCTGAGGAAATCACAATCCTCCAAGGGTTTTCCCGATAGTGCCCCCAGATTATCATGTATCTCGGCACAATCGGTTTCTGCACTTAGAGACTCACCTCTTACCACTTCTATCTGTTCGCCAATCCACTGAATTAAAATCTGATGCAATGTCGATGGAAGGCAGCAATTGGCGTGTATCCAGTCCCTTCCCAACAGCACATTATAACTTCCTTTTCCTTCAATCACGAAGAAAGCCGTTGGGATTGTTTTGCTCCCCACAGTGAGCTCTACGACCAGAACCCTTTTCGCTTCGGTCGGATTTCCATTAAAGTCACACAAAACCATATTGGTCTTGACCAAATCTTCTGTAGATTTTTTTATTTTTCGACACACAGAATATGGCATCAGATTTACAGTAGCTCCACTGTCCACCATCATTCTGGAAATCGGCTTTCCATTCATATATCCCATAATAAATAATGGCTTCAAATGTAATCGGGAATTGTCTGGCTTTTTAAATATAGCGTCTTCAGCTCCCACCACTAGCTCTGCAGCAGCCTCTTCATAATCACACATGAACTCCCGAGGTAACACGCAGACCATATTAGTGGCAATTGAAACCTCATCGGAATCTTTCTTAACAATGACAGCCGATCTCAACTTGGTCCTCCACTCTTGCTTGCCCCTAGCCAGTCTCGTCGGCTTTTCTTGCTCCAGCAGAGCATCCTTGAACTTCTCGGCTTCTGCTTCTTTAGCCTCAGCGCTCCTCATCCGTTGCAAACGCCGCTTCTGAGACTTCATGATCCCACTTGGGCACCACTGCGGCAACGGCACCTTGGGAGGCCGGTGCACATCGGTATTTTTGTTTATCGGATCATCCTCGGCTTTTTCACTAGGAAACACCAGCCGATCTTTTACCCATGTTCTCTTTGGCAGGATAAAGGTGTCGGTGTAATAAATACCGGGGTGCGAAGAGTCGACCAGGCCCCAGCGCGTGGGCGAGCTCCTTAGGAGGCCAAGAGGGCCCCACGCGTCACAAAGCGGGCGATCAGGCCCAGCCGTGGCGAGCTCCTCAGAGGCCAAGAGGGCCCCACCATCGCAGCGGGCGACCAGCCCCAGTGGCGTGGCGAGCTCCTCGAGAGGCCAAGAGGGCCCCACGCCACAGCGTCGCGACCGGCGCCCCAGGCCAATGGCGTGGGCGAGCCCGTCGGCGCGGGCGAGGCCCCATCGTTAAGCGGGCGTGTCGCGAGCCTCTCAACAGCGAAGGCCCCCCCCATCAGCGGGGCCCGCGTGGCGAGGCGTTCGGAAGGAGCCTTACGGGCGAAAGCTTCCCTGCTGCGAAGACGGCGCATTTAGTGTGGCGTCACGCGCGGATAGAACGGTGAAGAGATGATTACCGCTATAGTGGCTCCTGCGGTCCGAGTGGTCACTTTGGCGCAGCCGGAATTGACCGCGAAGAGAGGTTTGCTTAAGATAGCCGCCCGCGTCGGGAGGTGCGGTGGGCCCGCCCATGATCTCACCGTGTGTCTGTGGGGACGAGAGGCCACTATGGCACGCGAGGCGGCGCCGCTCGGCGTGGCGGCAAGACGTTTTCGTCTCTCTGTCGTGTCTCGCGTGTCTTGTCGATGTAATGAAATCTTGTCTTGCCTACCTCGGCTCTCTCCTTGATTCGAGGCCTATATAAAAGGAGCGGAGAGAGAAGGCAGGGGGAGGTTTTGAGACGTGTTTTTTCACACAATTCACAAGCATTCTGTAACCACATTCCATTCAACCACAACAAGAAAAGAGCTAAGGCTCAGCAGGAGTAGGACTATTACCCGCAGAGGGTCGAACACAGGTAATCTCTGTGAGTCGCTCCTCGCTGCGTCCCACGCTCAAATCGAACCGAGCACGGTTGATTGGCTAGCAGGATAGAAATCTGACTAGGGGTGTGATCCGCGGTGGTTGAGCGGAGAACACGCCGTCAGTGGCGCGCCAGGTAGGGGAGCGCTAGCATCAGTTCGTGCTCTTCGACTTCATCAATGGCGGATCAGCAGTCCGTGATGGATCCAGAAGCAACCGCCAGAGCCGCAGCCGCGGCGTCGGCCGCGGCGATGGCGACGGATCAGCCGGGTGGTAGCCGCCCGCCGAGGGTCGGAACCCTGGCGGAAAGCAGCCGCTCCGGCCAAGCTAGGCGGCGCCTGGCCTTGGAGGAGTGCACTCCAGCACAGAACCTCCACGCGGCCAGGGCCCTGCTGGACAACGCACCGGTGCCGGTGACTCCGGACTCCCTGGCGGCTCCGTGGCTAGCCAGTTTGGCCCGCTACGTCGATGCCGCCGCGGTGGTGGTGCAAGTTTCGGGAGGCGCGGGAGCCGGCGTTTCCGCTTCTTCCCGTTCTCTCTTGCCCTCGCATTCCTCTCACAGATCTCCTGGCATGAGGGGCGGGGCGGGGCAACGAGAGCTAGGCGACTCTGCGGGGTTCGGCCAAGGCGGCGTCTGGTGGGCGGGATCTCTGGTCCCACTTGGAGGACCGCCATCTGCGACACGGAGAAGACCTGCGCGACAAGCTCCGCAGGCGGCACGACCGGATCTTGTGACCGCGACGCCGCCGCCGTGGGGACCAGGAGGGTTCCCGCGACGCTGCCTCCGCCGGGGAAGGAGGTGCCTCTTCCGTGCCGTCCGGACGGCGGGCGCGGCGGGACGGAGTGTGCATCTAGGAGCAGGAGGCTCCAAAAGTCTGCTGTCGCGCCTTTTCGAAGGAGCTGCGCCGAGTGCAGTGGCCGGAGAGGTTCCGGCCCACCCCCATCGAGAAGTACGACGGCTCCACCAACCCTGACGAGTTCTTGCAGATTTACACTACGGTGATGCAGCCATTGGAGGGTCGGGGAAGGTTCTGGCGAACTACATCCCGCAGATCCTCACCGTGAGCTCGCTCGTGGCTCATGAACTGCCCCGAGTCAGTGGGGTCATGGAAGGAGCTCTCGGAGCTCTTCATCACCAACTTCGGGGCACCTTGAGCAGCCCGGAGTTGAATCGACCTCCTAGCGTGGAAGCGAAGAAAGGAGAGTCATTGGCGACTACATCCGGCGCTTGATCAGGTTCGCAATACCATCCTCGACATCTCCATTGGCGCCGTTATCACGGCCTTCGGAGAGGCGCCCGAGACCCTAAGGTCAAGGAGAAGATGGCCACCCGCAAGATCAAGACGACGGAAGAGCTCTTCACCCTGGCGCACAAGTGCGCCCTTCAGGCGGAGGCTCGCTTCCGCCCTGCTGCACGGGCGGGGATAGCTGCGGGCGGCGAGGCCGGGACTTCGAAAAATTCTGGCAGCAAGGACAAGAAGAAGCGCAAAGCGGCGAGACGGGCAGGTCTTGCTCGCCCGGCCCGACGACATTTAACAACGACATTAACGACGGCGGCCGCGCGATAAGCGTGGTGACGAAGAAAGGAGGAGGTCCGGCGCCGGCGGAGCGGTCCCGTAAGGTGGCAGCGGCGGCGGCCATGGCGATCGCCGTGGCGCGACGGTCCCGGCCGCGACGACGGCGAGACCGTCGTCCCGCGAGTGGAAGCGGAGGGCTTCTTGTCCCATTCACCGCAGCAGTTCCACGACTTGGCGATTGCCATGTTGTCGACAAGTTGGTGGACAAGCGCGTCCACGCAGCAGCGGCGGCGGCAATTGTCCGGCGGCGGCAAGGGCAAGAAGCGGCTTCGCTTGGTTTCCAACAAAGCGGAGCGCGGTTGCCGTTATCCCTGGCGGATCGGCCACCTATCCGCCCCACGCTAGCTTTAAGCGTGCGATGAGAGAGTGTGCGCCGCCGTGCGGCTTTGGGTCGCAAAGCGGTGGCGTGGTCGGAGCGGCCGATCCGTTCGATCGAGCCGATCACCCACCGATACCGCGGCCGGGACATCTCCCGATCGTGGTTGCGCCCACGGTCCGGAATGTAAAGATAGGGCGGGTGCTGGTAGACGGAGGGAGTTCCCTCAACCTCCTGTCCGCCCGGGTCGCCAAGGCGCTCCAGATCCAGCAGGAGGAGCTTCGACCGGCGCTGCCGTTCTTCGGCATCGCGCCGGGGGCTGAATCCGTCATTGAAGCGCGTCGACCTCCGGTGACGTTTGGAGGCTCCGACAACTTCCGCACCGAGATGCTCGAGTTCGAGGTGGCGGACTTCGACCTCCCGTACAACGCCATACTGGGTCGGCCGGCGCTAACCAAGTTCATGGTGGCTTGCCACTATGCGTACATAGTGGTGAAGATCCCGGGGCCAGCCGGCCCCATCGTCTTGAAAGTGGACCGCCCGGAGGCGCTCTGCTGCGACAAGGACGCTCTCGCTTTGGCGGGGGCAATCGGCGCCCAGAAGGCTGAGGCTTCGACTTTGGGAGCTCCTCCGGCGAAGATCCGTGCCTCCCCCGGTTCGTCCGGGGAGGTTAAGGCGATCTCCCTGAGTGAGTCAGACCCGGCGAAGACCATTCGGGTGGGCGCCTCTCTCAGCGCCAAATAGGAAGGCGCGCTCGTCTCCTTCCTCCAGTCTAACGCAGACGTGTTTGCTTGGCAACCGTCCGACATGGCTGGGGTCCCCAGGGAGGTGATTGAGCACAAGTTGGCAACGTTCCCCGGCGCGCGACCGGTCATGCAAAACGTCCGGAAGCAATCGGTGGAGCGCCAGGAAGTTATCCGCCAGGAGGTGGACAAGCTTTTAAGGGCGGGGGTCGTTCGGAGCGTCGCCCATCCCAGGTGGCTCGCGAACCCCGTCCTCGTCAAGAAATCCAACGGGCGGTGGAGGATGTGCGTGGACTTCACCGATCTCAACAGGGCGTGCCCGAAGGATCCGTACCCGCTGCCCCGCATTGATCTCATCGTCGATTCCACAGCGGGGTGCGAGCAGCTGTGCTTTCTGGATGCGTACTCCGGGTACCACCAGATTTGCATGGCTGAAGAAGATGAAGACAAGACCGCATTCGTGACGCCCATGGGCGTTTACTGCTACACAAGGATGGCGTTCGGATTGAAGAATGCAGGCCCAACCTATCAGAGGGCCATGCACATCGCTCATCGTCCTCAAATAGGGCGGAACCTGGAGGTGTACGTCGACGACCTGGTGGTGAAGTCCAAGAAGGCAGAGGAGTTGATCGGCGACCTAGAAGAAACCTTCGCCAACTTGCGGAAGTACTGCATCAAGCTCAACCCTGAGAAGTGTGTATTCGCCGTTCCGTCGGGCAAGCTGCTAGGTTTCCTCGTCTCCCAGAGGGGGATTGAGGTGAACCCTGACAAGATCGCGGCAATCGAGAACATGAAGCCCCGACGCGACTTGGCGGATGCGGTGCTTGGTGGGTGCTTGACCTCCTGGGCGCTTTATAGCTACTGGGGATAAGAGTCTCCCACTACTCAAGCTCTGAAGAAGACCAACCAATTCGAGTGGACGGCGGAGGCGCAGGAGGCGTTCGGACGGGTCAAGAAGTATCTCACTTCCCGCCCGTCTTTGGTAGCCCGGACCAGGCGAGCAGCGATCCTTTATGCCGCAGCGAACCCCCAGGTGGTCAGCGCGGTGCTGGTGGCAGAAAGAGAAGGTGTTCAGCGCCCTATTTACTACATCAGCAAAGTCCTCCACGACGCCGAAACGAGGTATTTACAACACCAGAAGATGCTCTACGCCGTGCTGACGGCATCCCGGAAGCTGCGTCACTACTTCCAGGGCGAGAGATCACTATCTTGACCAAGTACCCTTTTCGGGAGATCCTCTTCAACCGCTGAGGCGACGGGTCGCCAAGTGGGCCATGGAGTGGCGGGTCGACCTCAAATTCGCTCCCGAACGGCCATCAAAGGGCAAGCTCTGGCGGAGTTAAATCGTGAGTGGACTCGGCGGACACGGAAGCTGAAGACGTCCCAGTACCCTCGCCGTGGACTCTCTTCTTCGACGGTTCGTTCCGGCTTGAGGGGGCTGGGGCAGGTGTCGTTCTGGTGTCTCCCATCGGCGACATTGTCCGGCACCTGGTGGTGCTGGAGTTCCGCGCTACCAACAACGTCGCGGAGTATGAAGGGCTGCTCGCTGGGCTCAGGGTGGCTTCGACCCTCGGCATCCGCGGTACGCAAGTCAAAGCGACTCTCTCCGGTCATCAACCAGCGAGGAAGGAATTCACCCACGCGATCCCGTCATGGCGGCCTACTGGCGGAGGTGCGCCGGTTGGGCGGCACTTTGAGGTTTGGGCGCGCACATCCCTCGCCGCGACAACTATATGGCGGATGAACTGTCCCAGATTGCCTCATCAAAGGCACCTGTTCCGGCTGGGGTTTTTGAAGAAAGACTCACGCGGCCGTCTGTCGCAGCCCCCAATCCTGGTGGGGACAACGCTTTCCCTGACGCAGCTCCCACATCTGGAGGAGACGTCACCAATCCTGCCACAGCTCCCCGGTTGGAGGGAGGAGGCGGAAGAACTGCTGAGGCGGTTGAGGCGGAAATGCCAGGCCAGGCAGAGTACGTCGACGACAATGCTAACGTCGTCACACTCGTCAGGGAAGGTCAGTGGATGGATCAGATCCTAGCCTACCTGCAGGACGGAATGATCCCCGACGATGACGCGTCGGCTGAGAAGATAGCGCGAAAGGCCAAGCGCTACGCCCTGGTAGGTGGGGACCTGTATCGCCAGGACGCAAACGGAGTTCTACTGAAGTGCGTCACTCGGGAAGCGGGGAGTGCAATTCTCTCTGAGATCCATGGAGGCTTGTGCGGGAGCCATTCAGGGAGCCAGGTGTTGGTTGGGAAAGCTTTCGCCACGGCTTTATTGGCCTCTGACCCTCGAGGATGCCTTCGAGCTGGTGAGGAGATGCGGCGTGCCAATTTCATGCTAAGCAGATCCACCGACCGCCCAGCGCCGCAAACCATCCTGCTCTCTGGCCGTTCGCGATGCGAAATTTGGACATCTGAGCCCGTTCCTGGCGCACCGGAGGTTACACGATCCGTTAGTCGCCGTCGACAAGTTCACCAAGTGGGTTGAAGCCACGCCCGATCCGGCGATCACGCCCCTTGCTGCCATAAAGTTTATGAAGAGCATCTTCGTCCGGTTCGGCGTCGCCAACAGGATCATCACCGACAACGGCGCTCAGTTCAAGAGCGCCGATTTCTAAGACTGGTGCGAAGAGCTAGGTACCAAGCTGTGCTTCACCTCCGTTGCACATCCGAAGAGCAATGGGCAAGTGGAGCGGGCAAACGCGGAAGTACTCAAAGGGCTCAAGACAAGGGCTTTCGACCGTCTGGAGAAGCACGGCAAGCGCTGGGCGGAAAAAGTCCCCACCGTATTGTGGGCGCTGCGGACAACTCCCAACAGAGCCACCGGCGAGACCCCTTTCTTCCTGGTGTATGGCTTAGAAGCGGTGCTCCCATCAGAGCTCGCCTTTGGGTCCCCAAGGGTGGCGGCGTTCAGCGAAGACAGAGACCCTGACCGGCGTCAGGATGAAGTAAATCTCCTGGAGGAGATCATAGACAGGGCGGCGATCCGGGCCGCCAGGTATCAGCAGGCACTGCGCCGTTATCAAGCAAGACGGGTGTGTGAGAGGACACTGGCAGTGGGCGACCTCGTTCTGCGCAAAGTCCAAGCGCAGGCTGGGTGCAACAAACTGTCTCCCCTGTGGGAGGGCCCCTTCAAGGTGGTCTCAGTCTCCGCCTTGAGCTCGGTCCAGCTCGCCGAGGATGGTCATGAATGGCGAACACTTGGAACGTCGAGCGGTGAGGAAGTTCTACCAGAGGTAGCTGTTCCAAGAGCTTTTTGGCCTTCCTTTGGAGCCGGCGGCGAGTTCTTCCTCCTTCCGCTTCGCCTCGGGGCTGCATTGTACAAAGCCATCTGCAATAAAAAGATAAGTTCTGTCTCCTGTGGGCATCTGTTCGTTTTTTCGCCTAAAGTCATTAGAAAGCATTACATTGAAAGTCGGTAGCGAAAAAAGTACTTAAGGCTGATGGCCCTTACTTGCGGTATAAGCAACGCTTAAGCTTGCGGGCCGGGCGAGGCGAGGCGGACGGAAGCGGGTTCTAGCTCGGTGTATCCTTTCGGTGCGGGCAATGCGCCAACGACGGCACCAGCGTCTAGACCACTTCCGGAAGCTGAGTGCTCGCCACGTAACGTTTAAGGTCGGTTTGCCGAGAGGCCATAAGGGTTGAAGTAACCTGATGCCTAAGGAAAAAGCGCTCACTTGCAGCAGAACGTTCTGTCTAAAACTTTTGGCGATTAGTTGCTTAGCCGCAAAAAGTCTGTTAGAAAGCATTCTGTTGAAAGCTAGTAGCGAAAAAGTACTTAAGGCTGATGGCCCCTTAGTTGCAAGGGCGAACGCTTGAACTTGCGGCTGGGCGAGGCGAGGCGGACGGAAGGCGGGTTCTAGCCTGGTGTGTCTGCTCGGTCTAGGCAACGCGCCAACGACGGCACCAGCGACTAGACCACTTCCGGAAGCTGAGCGCTCGCCACGCAACAATCAAGGTCGGTTCGCCGAGAGGCCATAAGGGTTGAAGTAACCAGATGCCTAAGGAAAAAGCGCTCACTTTCAATAGAACGCTCTGTCTAAAGCTTTTAGCGTTCAGGTGCCCCAGTTCTTTTCGCAATTAAGAGTTTGCGCGAAGTTTGATCGAGACTCACAGCAAAAGAGCGAAAGTTTGCATTAACAGGATTTGTACAGGACAAAAACAGATGAGGGAGTTCGTCTACTCCTCGTCTTCATCGCTCCCTGCCGGCGCAGCGCCGCCCATCATAGAGACGCGGTTGGCGGCGGTGTCAACCCGCGACTGCTCAATCCAGTTCAGCGGGCGCGAAGGTTCCCCGGTGGCGGCGTCGAGGTCAAACGCGGCGTTTTGGGCAAGGCAGTTGCCCAAGATGAATCGCGCTGCTTCAAGAGCGCCGTGGCGACCATCTTCGATCGCCCGCGCCCGCATCACCACCGGCAGATCGCGCAGGGCCTCGGCGGCGCGCCCCACGGCCCCAAAGATATCTGCGGCGGTCTCCTCAATGGGAGTACAAAATGCGCCAGCGAATGCAGGGCGCCCCGGCTGTGGTAAGCGGCGCAGCAGCATGTCGGCGAGACCCGGCGCCAGAGTGCTCGCGAAGGTCTTCGACGTCTTTGGTGGCGGCGGCAGAGGCTTGCGCCGCCCAGCCTCGCTGTCGCCGCTTCCCTCGGGCGATCTCCCGCTCAGCGCTGCCGCGGCTTCGCCGGCGGCTTGTTCGCTGAGACGAGCGCTCTCGCGCCGCCAGTGTGGGCGCGAGGCGCTTCAGCGAGCGACCAACGTCGGCGGCAACGGCACCCACGGCGTTGGCGTCAGCGGCGGCAGCGGCAGGAGGTTCCTCCAGCCTCGTCTCCGGCTCGATCTCCACGGCGGCAGGCCTCGTCTCCGTCGAAGGAGCCGCGGCAAGCTGAAATTTGGCGAATCGTCGCGGGATGGAGCTTGAGGCCCAGCGCCCACTCTATCCCATGAAGATAAGCAGAGACATGGTTTAGGTATGCAAAACGCAGACATGCTAACCGTAACATAAAGTGTGCGTAAGTGCGAGAAAGCTACCTAGGCGCGCTAGCGAAGCGGTGAAGGGCGGCGTCAGCGCTGCCGCTTGGTCGTGAGCGGCGGCGCACGCCGCGGTCGGTGACGTCGGAGCAGCGCCGCCCGAGTGGCGCCGGTGAAGCGCCGCGCGACGACGGAGGCCGCGCGTCGGCGAAGTGCCGCGCAGAAGCGTCGGCGCGAAGAAGCGGCGGCGGCGCAGCGGCGCCAGTTCAGCAAAGTCGCCGCTCTCGCTGGTGGCGGAGCGGGCGGCGGCAGCAGCAGGCCCCCACCTGGAGGGTCGGAGGAGGCGGCAAAGCTTCGGGACTTGAGGCGGCTCTCTTTGGGCTGCCCTCTCCCTCCTCGTCGTCGTCATCGTCGGTGAGGATGAGGCGGTGCTTCCCGAGAGCGCGCTCGGAGTCGGCCGCCACAGCAGGAGGAGCAGCGGCCGCAGGAGCTTCGGCGGTCGTTGGCGGAGGATCGCAGATCAGCAAGGGTCCCCGGGTCACTTGGACCGCGGGGCCAGAGACCTCCATAGGGGGCAGCGCACGCAAGTACTGGTTGCGCTTCCGTGGATCGATCGCGCAGAAGGCGGATGGTCGCAGTGAGAAGTGTCACCGGACGGCGCGAGACGAAGTCCCACCACCCTCGCCGAGCACGTCGTCCGGCACGTTCCCTGCGGCTGGGCGAACAAGAAACAAAAGTCAAGCAAACGGCGTTCAAAAAAGACAAGAGACCCAAAAAAGAGGGAAAGAACACTTACCTCCGGGGGCGACGCGGACCCTATCGTCGTCGCCATGTCTGACCAGCGGTGGCGTCCTCATACGGAGTTGGCAGAGGCGGCGCCGCAAGAAATCCACCGCGACGTGGGTTCTGGTGAGCTCGTTGCGGCGGAGCTCAGCGATGCGCGCCAGCATCACTCCTAGTTCCGCTGAGTCGTTGGGCGTAGATCCCCAGCTGGCAAGGGATTCCGCGGGACCCTCGGGAAACAAGATCATCGCAGCTACCGGAGTCTTCCGTCTGACCCGATGGCGTTGCTGATCCTTCCGGTTGGACTTGATCGCAACCGGGATGAAGGCGGCGGCCCGGAGCGTAAAGTAGCAACTCCCAATAGCCCGCTTCGTCAGGCGCTCGCTCAAGGCAAGACGAAGAGCCGGCGCCAGAGCGGGAGGTTTGGCATTACCCCCACGAACATCTCGCAGAGGTGGGCGAAGATGGCCAGAGCGACAACGGAGTTGGGGGGAAGGTGTGCCGCCTGGATCTCGTAGAAGGAGAGCACCCCCAAGAAGAACTCGGAGTATGGCGGGACGAGCCCCGCCAGCACCGCCCAGGTGAAGGTCACGATCTCTCCGTCGCGGGGGCGCTGCGCAATGGTGCCGCAGCGGAACCGGGCGGAGGATGGCGGCACGAACACTTGAAGCCGCGTCACCATATCTTCGTCGGTGGCGGAGGCGGGCAGAGCTGGCCCAGATGACGGCGCTGCTGGAGCAGTGTCACCGCGGCGACCCTTGCTGCGTTTGGGCGCCATGGAAAACGGTGGAAGAGTTGGCGAAAAAAGAAGGTGGCGGCGGTGAAGAAGGCTCTGTGGCAACGGCGAAGAAGGTGAAGGGCAGTTTGAGGACTTAGCGTGCGGAAGGATTAGTCGCGGCGCCGAGGGAAGTATTTATAAGCAAGGCGCGCGAGTGCGACGGTTTGGATTCCGTCCCCACGCGCGCGCGCTATCATTGCCCCGCGCGTTTCGATTTCCCACGAAAAGCGGCGCGGTTCCCCAAGGAAGATCGTGCGCAGGTGGAGAATCAGGCGTACGGCCGCCGCAGAAGGTGGGCCCCACGATCTGTCTCCGCCGCACGAGAAGCGGAAAAAAAAGTGTCTCTGCGGCGGTTCAGCGTATCATGGTGGACCCGGCTCTGTCGGTGTAATAAATACCGGGTGCGAAGAGTCCAAATGGAGGAAAGAGGCCCCACGCGTCGGCGGGCGAAAGAGCCCCTGGCGTGGCGAGCTCCTCAGAGGCCAAGAGGGCCCCACGGGTCAGGCGGGCGACTGTGCCTCGCCAGCGTGGGCGAGCTCCTCAGAGGCCAAGAGGGCCCCACGCGTCGGCGGGCGACCAGCCCCATGGCGTGGGCGAGTCCCTCGAAGACCAGCGAGGCCCCACACGTCGAGCAAAGCGACTGTGCCCCAGCGTGTGGGTGAGCCCGTCGGCGCGCACGGCGAGGGCCCCATCGTCGGCGGGCGTGTGGGCGAGCCCCTCGGCGCTGTAAAGGCCCCCATCAGCGGGGGCCGTGTGGCGAGGCGTTCGGAAGGAGCCTTACGGCGAAGGCTTCCCCCTGCGAAGGACGAGCGCATTTAATGCGACGCCACGCAGCGGATAAACAACAAGAGATGATTACGCTTCTGATGGCTCCTGCGGTCCGGCGGTATCACTTTGGGCTTGCCGGAATTGGCCGCAGAGAGGGTTTGCTTAAGATAGCCGCCAGCGTCGGGAGGAGCGGTGGGCCCGCCGCAGATCTCACCGGTGTGTCATGCGGGATGAGGTCACTGCGGCACGCGAGGGCGGCGCCACTCGGCGTGGCGGCAAGACGTTGCGTCTCTCTGTCGTGTCTCGCGTGTCTTGTCGATTATCTTGAAATCAGATCTTGCCTACCCCTCGGCTCTCTCCCGATTCGAGGCACATATAAAAGGCACGGAGAGAGAAGGGAGGGGAAGGTTTTGAGACGTGTTTTTTCACACAGTTCACAAGCATTCTGTAACCACATTCCATTCAACCACAACAAGAAAAGAGCTAAGGCTCAGCAGGAGTAGGACTATTACCCACGGGGTCGAACACAGGTAATCTCTGTGAGTCGCTCCTCGCTGCGTCCCACGCTCAAATCGAACCGAGCACGGTTGATCGGCTAGCAGGATAGAAATCTGACTAGGGGTGTGATCCGCGGTGGTTGAGCGGAGAACACGCCGTCAAAAGGCATGATTCATCGGAAAGTTCTCCAGAGTAGGCAACGGCATCCTTTCCTCCCAGCAATATTGGAAAAAAGGGCAATCCCAGTGCTCCATCTCCCAATCTTGATCATTTGAATTCCATTGAATAGTTTCCGGGGTATCCGATTTAACGCTCCTGCGAGGAGTCTCCTTAGCCATCCGGTCATATTTTTCCAATAGCTGGTCGAAGGTTGGCTTTGGTTTTGGCTTAGCAATCGGATTACGATCATGCCCGCGCTTCACCTCGCGCCATTTACCAGCTCTTTCACCACCTCGTCGGCCTGACGATCGTAATTGAAGTTCTGGCTTCTCTTCCACCACGATCCTCTTAGAGCCAACAAGTACTTTAAACCGATTGGAGCTCTCCGGATTATCAGCTTTCCTCTTAGCGTCAACCATCCCAACAAACCTGACTGGAAACGGTTGTGTCGATCTGCGGGTTTTTACCTTGATATCGAAGTTGCCCGCTCTCGATCGCTTTCTGCACCACTTGCTTGAACACATTGCACTCATTGGTAGAATGCGAGTAAGAGTTGTGCCACTTGCAATACTTCCGCTTTTTTAGCTCTTCAAAGTGGAGGAATTACATGTCCCTGTTTAAGCCGAATCTGCTTTTCCTGCAGAAGGTGATCGAAAATCCGATCACATTTGGACGTGTCAAAAGAATATTTGCTGTTCTCGGAGCTTTTCGGCTTTATCCATCCCAGCTCGAATTCCTTTTTATTATTGACCCACTCAGCAATATAAGCACCAACATCCTCAGTATCGGAGTCATCGGAGTACTCGATCTCATCTGTGTCGACAATATTAATCGCTTTTTCTTTGCCCTTATTATTGTTGTTGTTATTCCGATACTCTTTCTGGCCAGGGTAAGAATGCCAAAAAGTGTGTTGACACAAAAAGTTGACTCTTCGTGAACACACGTGCGGAAACGTCAATTCTGTGATTGTGTCGCAACCAGAGACCAAGCGTGCCAGCCAATTTGACCTGTAAATTGACAAGGAGAAAATTGTCAGTAATATCACCCTAATCGGCTTTTTGATATAGCCAGATCAGGTTATTCGTAATCGGCTTTGGATGATCCGATTACACGATCTATCGGCTTAATGCCAGATAGAGCAAGTAAATATAGATAAGCATTCAAATTTAAATCTTGTACTTCTTTTTGGTATTTTTATTAGCAATAAACCTCCGTATCAATGCATTGGATTAAACCAAGAAATGGATTGAATAGATTGGTCAGGCCAAGACAGTATTCAGATCTAAATCTAGATGTAAACCAATAAACCGATTTAAAGGTTTAAATCTAATAGAGGTAAATGCAGTGCTAATCGGCAAACATTTACACATGCAAGATTCTAAACAAGGCATACACAAGATCGATTGAACGAGACAGTTGCATACATCGGATTCAGAAAAAGCATATGAAATACTTGACAATCGGCATTGTAGGATAAACACACATTACAGATGGATTAAATCGAGACAGTGCAATATGCGAGAACACGTTAAAGATCGGTAAATCCCGAGACAGTTTAACATGGTTTGTATACATAAGATCAACATGATGCAGCCATGCATACGGGTTACAAGGAGAGAATCGATTATCCCATCGAGATAGCTCTACCTGCGAGTTGAAGCCTTTCGACGAGGTCGATCGGATTCGAGAAAGTAATTTGTGTTTGATATATGATGATGTTTATTCTCGAGGACTAAGGCCCTATTTATACTATTACAAAGACGATACCGATATGACCTATTTTACCGCGTCGCACCTCCAATCAGATCGTATTTCTTCCGAAGTCTTGTAACCATCGGGATTCTTCAATATATTTTCTTTTATACCGATGAAGCCCACTTCCGATTTGGCCCAACAACTCCAACATATTCGGCCTTTTCTGAATATCTGATTTTATACCAAATTTGGGTGTCAGCAGCCATCTCTTCCGCCGCTCATCGCCTCGGTTGGGGCGCATGGTGGCTTGGGCAGCTTGGTGAAAGCCAAGCCCATTCATAAGGCCCCTTTCTTTTTTAATTCTTTTTTAGTTTCTGATTAAAATCCTTAGTTGGTACCCTAAGGCACTTGTTAAAAATAGTTAGTGCACGATAAAAATTCTGTAAAAATTAGGTCAAATACTTTAATAGTTTCTGAACCCAAGAAAATTATATATATCCATGTCTTGGGCATTGAGTCATTTCATGTGCATGGCCATTGTCATAATGTTCTTCAAATAATAATGCATGGAAAATAGTATTTCTGCATTTATCCTTAAAACAGCATGGCATCAAAAAATTTGGCTCGTGGGTGTTGTATTGCTTTGCATATGCGTGTGCGCGTTTAGGAGGTCAAGCCCCCGAAGACCCGATCGTCGACATCCCCTTCGTTTTCCCTGGGATCGATCAAGGCAAGTCCCCTTCGATCATATTGTGAAGCCATTTTCGATTATTTGGAAAACGTTTACTAGACTTGAAAATATGCATGCTAGTTTAAAAATGATAAATGCCGTATTTACTAGAATTAGATATCATGCCAAATAGAAAAGGTAAGAAATATGGTAGGATTAAACCTAAGGCTAAACTATAAATTGCTCATACTTATATACTCGTTGTGGTAGGATAAATGCTTAAAAATCTTTTATGCGGAATGATTCAATCATTTGTGTGAAAGGAGAATGTTGTTGAGAAATGTTTGGGAAAAGGGTGATTTAAAGGTAGCGCATCAATGGTGATGCTTAGTAGGAAATGATTTTCCACTTGCCCCAAAAACCTTTCGACTAGGGAGAGATATTTTGTCGGTTGGTGCAGTGCGGCACCGTTTTGAAAACTGGGCTAAAATATCAACTCTCTCCTAGTCTAAGGACTGTTCATCCTATGATCCTATGAACTGAGCCATAACAGTACGACCTCGAGCCCCGGTATGGGACGGGACCAATCGTTGGCCATCGTGGTTGGCGGTCTTGTGGCGAAACACCGTTTGGGTGCGTAACCTCTCGCGGTTATGAGCGTGGGAAGGGACTGATTATATGGTAGCTTCTTCATTTAAAAACCAATTTAGAAAAAGGGTTTTGAACAAAGGATTTGAGATGAGTAAGGATTTGAGAAGGATTTCGTTTGAGCTAGGTGCCACCGGCGATATTCTGGATTGGGTGACGGCCTACCGTAAAGTGTCACGCGGAATAGACCTAGTCGGTTTGAGAAAAGAAAATGAGAAAGGATTTAGTTCTCGCTATGGCACTGAGGCTAAGTGGCGAGAACCGTTTGAGAAGAGCCCAAAGAAAATGATTCAGATTTATTGTTTCTAAAGTGCTTTGCCAAAACTAGGCTAGTAATCGCAAATTCCGCAAAATATCCGAAGCTCTCCTTGTACTAACCCACATTTGCATAATTCCGGACTTGCGAGTACAATTTGTACTCACCCTCCTTTTCTTCTCTCCCTTTTCAAAATTTCAACAGCTGGTCCATCCGAGTATGGCCTGCCTTCCGAGGAGGAGGACCCGGATTACGACGAGAAGGCGTTTTCCGAGGAAGACTATGAAGACTAGGGTTGCGCGTTCCTACAGCCCTCGTGCCTATGGGATGGATAAGTTTTTAGATATTGTACTAGGCCTGTATCTCCGTGTACTCTGATTTGCGGCCTGCAAGCCGTTGTATGTGTTTGTACTGGACTATGTTCCCGTTTGTAATAATAAAATCGTTAGCCTTTGTTCGTTTACGTATATATCGTGTGTACTAGCCATGATCCTTGGGACTAGTATGTGTTTACGCAGGTGGAATCTGATCTCGTAAATCGGGTGCCGACAAGGGAGCCAGGCCCTTGGAGGCTGTTCGATTAGGCCGTCAGGGAGTGGGCCGTGATTTTATCCCCGACACATTACACTTTGCTAGGCTTACATCGTCTTCCACAAGGTCTAGCTGATCTAGGTGAAACAATTGACTTCACAAAATTAATTGAATGGTTTTTCAGATCATTGTGTAGCCTTTTTTAAAAACTGTAAGTCTTGACTCCTTGAAATCCATCCTCAAAGGCTCTTAATACTAACTGAACTTAGCTTTTTAAATCTCTTCATAATTCAGATATTAATCCATAGAAAATGATTTCAATTAACGAAAAAATTTGGAGGTTTTATTTTATGGTACAATAAGGCATGTTTGTGTTGGGGATTAGATTATGCATGTTGATGACATCAGACCTTGCCCGGTGGACCCAAAGTGGTTCCCTGGGTTAGAACCGAGGAGAGCATGGATCATCTCCCTGAAGATGATTGGGCTCAATTTACAATGGCCCAAGCCATCCACGGCCCGGGTCCAGGAATTCCTGGCTGATTCTTAGACCGGGATACTACCGTCATGAGCATTGGGCCAGCTGGATCTCACAGGTTACGGTTATGGCAATAATTGTGTAACGGCTACATGAATCCACATATATCTCTAAATTTCTACGAGTGCTTTGTTATCTATCAGATCAACATGCTAACCAAGGAAATGTTACGTCAATATGAAGGGACTCAAAGTGCCTTGGAGATCAAGTTTAGCTTAATTGTATTCGGCATGGACTACGCTGACTCTACATCTATTAGTTGGAACGTAGAAACTATATATACCCTCTGTCAATTCTTGTAACCCAATATCTATCATCACATCCTACATCCATACCATCGATCGCATCGACACCTAGTAATACACTCAACAAAACAAAATCCTCAGCAAGATTTGTCCCTATCTAGAAGTGCAACCAAGCATGGTCTTAATCTCGGTGTCTCCTTGAGAGCTTGGATCGAGATCTTCCCCGTACTTTTGCTCCACATAAGTAACGAAAGGCTTGACATAAGGTTAATGCATCCTCCGAGAATGGCCTGAAACAAAGTAAAAAATATCGTCTTCCTCTCTTGCTTATTCAGCGTCATTCGAACGTAAAGTCTGTGAATGAAAGGGTGTGGTTCCTACAATAAAGTCATGAGATTGTCCGAGACCTAGTTCTTTGCACCGACAGTTTGCTTGGTTAAATGAACTTGTACAAAATTGTATGATACACGGTTAAGGCGTTTGGTTGGTAGAATGAGATGGTACGGTTCCTCATCCATGCATTTGGTTGGTGGGATGAGGTTGTATGACATGGTACATGATGGTTCAGATTTAGGGAATATTCCCTATTTATATTGTATGACGTGGTTTGATTGTTTTGGTCAAACGATACTATAAAATTTTTGTTCCATCCTATCATGTATTGTTTCGTTCATCCAATACCGTACAAACGAAATAATATAGTATATGGTTCAAGCGTTTGATTGGTGGATTGAATGGTACGATTTCTCATCCATGTGTTGGTTGGTAAAATGAGGTTTGATGTGATAGAAAACTATGATTCAGATTTATGGAGTGCTCTTGTTCATGTTGTACAACATATGGTTCGATTATTTTGTTAGGATGATCCTATACCTTTTTTGTTCCATCCTATTTCGTTTCATTCCATCCAATTCAGCCAACCAAACACACCATTTATGTCCACCATTGGATGCAACTCGCCTAATAGGTCATGTTTCAAATCTCCGATCATGGTTTTCAAATCACCTTCTCATGATCTCCTAATAACAATTCATATCAAGCATGGAAGGTTGCGCATGGAATATGAAAAATCCATGTTTATTTCATGCTTATAAAGTATTGGTCAAATTTTTTAAATAATATTTTTACAACATATTTAATGATTCCATCCTTTTTAAATTCCCATTTTAAAATGTTTTATATTAATTCATACTTGCAAAGTAATGATAGAATTTTATTTACAACAAAAGGCGAGCGCCAGGGTCCGGACGTCCGACCGGACGCATGCATGTCAGACCAGCGGCGACCGTCCGATCAGCCACCCCGTTCACGCGCACGTTGGCTAGATTTGCAGTTGATCATTTTTCAATTAAACTTCTGAATTTTGTATAAAATTCAAACAGTGTTCAAAATGCATGGAATAAAATTCATAATTCTTCTAAAATAGAGGGCAACCCATTTTAAATACTTTTTTTTTCACTATTTCAATTTTTTATGTAAACCTTATGAAACTTGACAAATATACTAGTGAAAATTGGATGTAATCTGATGAAACTTGAATGAAACCTGTTGAAACTTGTATTTACCTGATAAAACTTAAAGGAACTTGGATGAAACATGTTGAAACTTGGATTAAACCTAATGAAACTTGATAATTCGGCAAGTGTAAGGAGTATGAAATCCAAGTTTTAGTAAGCGAAACCCAAGTTTCACCAACTAAGTTTGAAGTTTCAGTAACTTGAGAAACTACTGATGAAGCTTGAGAATTTATTGATGAAACTTGATGATCTACTAATAAAACTTGAGAAAACCCGATCAAAATTTATATGGCAACATACGTCTTATTTTGTTTGCAAAAATACGAGAAACATGTTGGTGCAAACGGTTGGTGGATTAGAGCATCCAGTCAAAATTTATGGCCACCGAAAAAATGCTTGTCGGACCCACCCCACATGGCCGCAGCGTGCCCCACCGCCTCACTCGGGCCGGCCCGTGAGCGCAAGCGTCAAGAGCGTCGGACGTCCGTATGGTAGCCTTTTCGATAATTTTTTATCCGATAAAATATTTTCATAAGTTTTTCTCTTTCTATTTTATTTTTTAAAGTTTTAGTATAGCTTTAGAAAAAAAGAAACAATCAAAATACATTAACTCGAGAATGAGTTACATCCTCTGCGCGTATAAGCCACACAGATCAAAAGAATTAATAAATTTCCATATATATTAATAAAAATTAAGTGGATTACTCTCCAAGGGCTACATCTTACCCCATCTGTGGTAAGATCTAACGGAAAATTGGTTGTATGACACTTGGTTGATGTGATTCACAGAAACTAACACCCAGTTGACGTGGCTTTTGTTAAATAACATTGGGCACACCTATTCCTTTTATATATGACATTTTGAACATTTTGTTGGCTTTTCCCTTTCTTTTCTTTTCCACCATTTTGAGACATGAAAAGACCAAAATGCCCCTGTCTTAAGTACTTGTTATTTACTAGATTAGTTGGCAAATATATATGAACTATATATGGTGGGAAATCAATTAGCTAATTGGAACAGTGATATATGATTCGGTTGGAGCCTGGAGGAGCATAGCAATTAGATTAATTTGTTTCTATATTTGCCAACTAATCTAGTGAATAACAAGTACATAAGGCAGAGACATTTTAGTCTTTTCATGTATCAAATTGGTGGAAAAGAAAAGGAAAAGAAGGAAAAAGATAGTAAAATACTCAAAATGTCATATATAAAAGAAATAAGTGTGTCCAATGTTATTTATAAAATGGCACATCAACTAAGTGTTAGTTTCTGCGAGACACATCAACCGAGTATCATACGACCAATTTTCCCAAGATCTAACCATAACTTTTTGATCAAACCGCATCACATATCCTGAACAATCCAGGTGGTGCAAAAAAAAAAAAAATACCAACACGGTAAGTACGAGCCTCCCATTTCAGACGACGTGGAGGCAACGCCGTACGCACCTCCCAACCTCCCAACAACGATGGACCCACATGTCAGTCTCACCCTATCCCCTCCCTCTCGCGTACGCTGGCTGGTTCACGTCTCGGTTCCCGTCCCCGTACCCGTATACGGTATACCTGCGTACGTCCGTCACCCTGCCAACATGGGCCCACCCGTCAGCCATCGCCCGCCGTCGGATCCCGCCTTCGGCGCTCCATCGGACGGCCCGGATCCCTTCTCGCCTCCGTCTTTTTTTCTTCTTCTTCTTCTCCTTCCCGTGATGGAGGGAGGCGCCGAGGAACGGGCCTCCATTCTCTCTCTCTCTCTCTCTCTCTCTCCCACCTCTCTCTAAATTGAGTTGTTTGATCTCTCTCCCTTCGGAAGCATCGGGGTGAAGGGAGGCCGGCCGGCGGAGGAGAAGGTTGGATATTTTCCTCGCGAGTTTTCCATCGTTTCTTTCTTTCTTTTCTGGTGATGTTGCTACTCCAGTTCTTGGAATAGCAGCGTCGTCGATCGGAGGTTCTTGGCCATCTTGTTTGAGGCCATTCTGATGGTGGGTTCGAGGGGGGACAAGAATCGCCTCTCGTCTCCTCTGTTTCTTGGATGCAATTCGCCAGCGGATTGATTTCTTTCTTGTATCGTTGGGGAGTTCAATGATGACGTTTGATTCGTATCGGTAGGACTGGACGAAATCGATCGATGCGCGGTCGATTCTTGGAAGATTGGGCCAAGCCAGTGCATTCCGATCGGTTCGTCTCTCTTTCGTATGTGCTTTCTTCCCTCCGATCGTTTCAGGGTCGTGGTGAAGGCTTCGGTTATTTTTGCGTTGCGATTGGTGGAGAAATCGTGTCCTGTCGAATGCACAGCCGAGTAGGCAACCTATCTTAGTTGGTACCCTGCCAATTTTTTTTTTCCAATTGGAAATATTGGGACTTGGAAGATTAAAAACATTTCTGCCATTCCGGGTTATTTTGGTACAGTTGTGTCTTAGTTTCATTTGCCTTGAAAGACTAATCAGTTCTTGCATTCTGCTACAAGGATAGTTTGCTTTTGTTTCTTGGATCCCAGGATTTCCACCTTTTTTCTCTTGAAATTAAACTGTTCTTTAAGCCAAGAAATGCAGTATTTCTCTCTTCATCTATTTCACGACATTTTCAGTCGCAAGATATAAGCATAATTTACTTTGGGGTACAAGGGTACATCACGGATCACGTGTCAATTCTTGATGTATCCGCGTGTTTGGCAATGGATGGAGAAGGAGAATGAGTAGTGAGAAGTAGTTAGAAAGGGAGGAGTACTAGACTACTAGAAGTAAACTTTTTGTTTTTTCTGGTAGAGTGAAAAGGTTTTTGATCCTTCCATAAGCCTTATGGTTGTAGGAATCTCCATAGGACCTAATCTATATGTAGAGTAACATGTAGCATTCACCTAACTGAAGTTGTATGTAGGATTCACCTAACTGAAGTTAGTTTTTACAATGGTGTTTGTTTTGGCTAGATTGTCCAATTCCATATATGCAGGTGTCTGACTGTCGATGTCAATCTGGTTGTGCTATCATGATGTGGTCTAGTTGCACCAGGTTATATGTAATGTGTTTTTGCTAATTTATAAAGCCTTGGTGCCCTATAACTGTCATCTTCTGTGTTTTTCTGTACTTTTATGTGGTCTCCACCATTTAGCCTTGGTTTTGATTAGAGGGAAGTATACCTTGCTTCTTCACACAAGTTATTCATACTGCCACCCATGCAAGTTTTGGACAGGAAGTGGTGCTCTACGCCTCTGCTAGTACTTTTGATCATGGTGTATGTAAATTACCGAAACATTGTGAAGATCCATCTTCCATTTTAGTTGCGAGAATTTATTGTCTTTTTGAATATGACCTGGCAGATGTTGGATTTAATTCTAATAATAATGTTTGTAGTCTGCCATTCCGCTATGATCCTTCCCAGAGTGCAGATGTAACAATTTGTTAAGAATGCAGTTATTTATTTAATCAATGATGCCCTGATTCAGCTGACTTGTCCTGTTTCAGTTGAATATCTGATATGGATGAAACCTTGGGAAGGAGAACTGTTTGTGGCCTTCTGTTCACCAAAGGAGGTTCAATTCTTGTCTTCAGAGAAGACAGCACACGCTGCAAGACCACTGCTTGTTGTTCGCGCCTTGGGTGTGGCAGTAAGCTTTTCCCAAACAAAGACAGGAGAATGCATAAGGCAGTTAAGGAAGAAGTGGCTACTCAGCGATCACACGTTTTCGACAAACCCAACAAGATCGCTGAAGGAAGAATGGCCTATGAAAGCACCATCAGGAATGCAGCAAGCACCTGTGAAATTGACAATAGACCAAAAAGACAAACTACTGGACGGGATTTGCTGTCTCGTTTGAAAGAGAGGGTCAATGCGTCAAGGAAACGTTCATTGAGTGGAGGGAACAGTCCATCATCACCAAACACGTCTAGTACTAATTCCTCAAGCAGTAGCAGATTCACATCAAGATCATTGCATCGGCCTGCATCGATGACAAAAAAGGATGCCAGTAACAGAGATGCTGTCAGGATGCATAGAGCTAGTAGTGGACGTTCTCGGGGAGATCCTGAAAGAAGCGATGCTGACCAAGAATCTACAGGCAGGTTCCTTTCTCAAAGCTTGTTCAGACACCGAAGTAGAGTTCAAGGAGGGCGGTTATCTTATTTGGAAGATAGGTTGGATGGTTCCAATGAGTACTGGGGATTCCAGATTGATGAAAGTGAAGAGGTATGTTTTTATGGTAATTTTCAAGTATGTTCAGAATCCTATATGTCTCATTTCAAGTAAAAAATGCTTGCCTTTATATCATGGTGTTCTTCCATTTACTGGGTAATTTTAGCACGTAAGAGGCAACTTCATGTGTAGTTTTGTTTACACTGTGTTGAAAGAGTTACATTATGTTTTTGCAGGTTGAAGATTACAATGTATTAAATGATCGCCATAGGGGAATGAGAATGGATATTGATGACATGTCTTATGAAGTAAGAGTTCTTCTATTCTTCAATTCTGAGATTGATGTTACGGAAATTGGTCAATGTTGAAGTTTGCATTCTAGCCCTGGGCATATTTTGTTAGGAAGTTGTTTCTTTTCTTTGGTTTGATGCCAACAAGGCCACACTGCATTGTAGGAATTGCTTGCTCTGGGGGAGAGAATCGGTACTGTAAACACCGGCCTTTCAGATGATGCACTGTCAGAATGCCTGAATAGGACCATCTACGTCTCCACAACTTCAAATAGTCATGAAGACGGTGACATCAGATGCATCATATGCCAAGTATGTTCTTTTTAATATCACTTTATCATTGTCTTGTTCCATATTCCGATTATGTTTGGAGTTTCTTTGGTGCTTTATGAGTAAATATTTGTTCAAGCTTACAGCTAAACTCATACATTAGCATTAAGCTCCTATCGTTTGTAAACATAATTGTTCTGCTTTATCATTAAGTACTATTAGAATAAAAACCAATTCAAGGCATGCAACAAAAAATTGAGCTTTATGTCCCTAACCCCCTTATGGCCTTGTTTGTTTCACCTTAAATTAAATTAAATGAACATTTGTTATTTTTGTATAAGCCAAATAATATAAATCTTTGTAGTCATTTTTGTAAGGTATTAGTTAGTATTTCTTAGAGTTCATATAATATTTTTTTCATAATTTTTTGAACTCTTTAAGATGTCTTTCGAGGGGTCACAACTTTTCAGATTAAAGTCTTCGGTAACTTTCAACTTAAACAAACAAGGCCTTTATGCCAAACATATCTAAATGTTTGGGACCGTGGATTGGTAGTATAAATAGGTCCTAAAGGTCTTCTGAAAGTGGGAGAGAACACACACAAAACCTCCCTCCCGTAACACACCAATGGCAGCTTGGCTAGGTTTAGCATTCCCACCGGACCTCACCTGTCTCGACATGCCTGAGGGCTCTTTCCCGGTTCGTCCCGAGTATATGCTTCGTTCGAGGCAGGGTCTCTTCCCCTTGAGCAGGTTCTACGCTCTATTTTTTAATTTACCCCAAGAATGCACTTCACTTGAGGCACATAATATTTTTCCTTGAGCACGTCCTACGCTCAAGTTATTGCTTTTGATCTGCCCCAAGCATTTATTTCGTTCGGGGCATGCCCTATTTTTCCTTGAGCATGTTTTACACTTAAGAGACTGCTTTTGGTCCACCCCGAACATGTAATTCGTCCGGGGCATGCCCAATTTTTCCTTGAGCATGTTCTACGCTCAAGAGACTGCCTTTGGTCTACCCCGAGCATGTACTTCGCCCTGGGCATGCCTTATATTTCCTTGAGCACGTCCTACCCTCAAGAAACTGCTTTTGATCCGCCTCGAGAATACATTTCCCTAGTGCATGCCCTATTTTTCTTCGAGCGTGTCCTATGCTCGCGAGACTGCATTTGGTCCAACCTGAGAATGCACTTCGCTCAAGGCATGCCCTATTTCTCCTCGAGCATGTTTTGCGCTCGAAAGTTTGGCATTTTTGCACACCCCGAATGCGCGCTTTGGTCCTCTTAACCAAGCTTCCTTTGCATATGATTCATGTCCAAAATGCGGTTGTCACAACCCCGTCTTGTATGTCACTTCCTTGTGTACCTAATCACCACATGTCACAAGCCTGTCTTTTCTGTTAGTTCCTTGGGTGCCTAATCACCACCCGAGAAGTGACGGTGTGATTCCACTCGTGCTTAGCCACGCTTCCTTTTGACATTTGATTCATGTCCAAAATACCACAGTCACAAGCATGTCTTGTTTGTCAGTTACCTTGATTACCTAATCAGTACCTGAGAAGTGGCAGTGTGATTCCGTTCATGCTCGGCCAAGCTTCCTTCAAACATTTGGTTCGTGTCCAAAATGCGATAGTCACAAGTCTGTCAATTCCTTGGGTGCCTAATCACCACACGAGAAGTGGCAGTGTGATTTCGCTCGTGTTTGACCAAGCTTCCTTTGGACATGTGATTCATGTCCAAATGCGACAGTCACAAGCTCGTCATGTTTGTCAGATCCTGATGTGCCTAATCACCATGCAAGAAGTGGTGGTGCAATTTTGCTCGTGCTCAACCAAGCTTCATTTGGACATGTGATTCATATCCAAAATGTGACAGTTACAAGCCTGTCTTGTCTATTAGTTTCTTGGATGCCTAATCACATCCGCGAAGTGGCGGTGTGATCCTGCTCGTGCTCGGCCAAGCTTCCTTTGGGCATTTGATTCATGTACAAATTGCGATAGTCAGAACCCCACCTTGTCTGTTAGTTCCTTGGGTGCCTAATCACCATCTGAGAAGTGGCAGTGTGATTCCACTCGTGCTCAGCCAAGCTTCCTTTGGACATGTAATTGGTGTCAAAAATACGACAATGAGAAGCCTGTCTTGTCTATTATTTCCTTGGGTGCCTAATCACCACCCGAGAAGTGGCAGTGCGATTTTACTCGTGCCTGGCCAAGCTTTCTTTGGACATGTTATTATATCTAAAATGCGATGGTCACAAGCCCATCTTGTCTGTCAAATCCTTGAGTTCTTGATCACCACTCGAGAAGTAGCGAAGCGATTTTGCTCATGCTCGACGAAAATCTTTATCATGGACTTTTGATTCATGTCCAAAGACGTGTTGAAGTCACACAACAAGCATGTGGCCAATCCTTCCTTGGCAATTCTTAGCCTTAAGGAGATGCCTCATCTCACTTAATCCTCGGGGGCTAGCTGTAGGGGTTTGGGTAACATGGTGTGGCATCGTCCAGTCCCACAAGCTGCTGACAGGCCAAGTTTGGCCCTGTTCCTTGGGCAATACGCCCTCCTGACATAAGGTAGCCATGTGGCAGCCACACAGGGTGTCTTACTAGGTTCATTGTCCTTTGATTGGGGCACACTGAAGTGATAAGAGAGGCGAGACCACATTGACAAGTGCTATAGGAGCTAGCTGTCCATCAGTGTTGTCTTTCACAAGTAGGAATCCGATCTCTCTTAAAGTGGGAGAGGGGACACACACACACACACACACACAACACCTCCCTCTTGTAACATGCCAATGGCAACTCAGGCAAAAGTTCCTTTTTGCTTAGCTGGCCTTTTCTATGTATTTCCTGCTTGATGGCAATGGAAGGCTAAAGTAGGGTCGTTATCCCGTTAGTGGGAGGTTTGAACTAGGGTGAATAACCGTTGTGTCTACTTGTCATGTATTTCGCTGGCGTTGTCGTGAGTTCTCAAGCCTACGAATGCTCTAGTACAGCGAGGAAAGGAGCCAGTTGATCCCCATTTCAACAAGTTAGTCCGACACCTAGGAGCTCTGGCTCTTAACGCCGTAGGGGGTGGAACACCATGCACCAGTGTATTAGCACCGCACGCTCGGAGGCTAGTGTTTTAGAAAAGCACTGGACTACAACTGCGGCTAGGGCTCGTGGTTGGGAGACTCTATTAGTCGCACCACCCCACATCTCCTTTTCATAGAGCGTGCACTAATGGACCTTCTACAATAGAAGCCCATTCGGACTCTCATCCCTGCAGATCCATATCCGTAAGAACCCACCAATTGGTCAATCCATTGGGCATGTGCCAACCCGTTAATTGTGTGACCTGTTCATGCACAAGCGGCCATGGTCATGGAAACCACTTTTTAAGACCACAAGTCAACAATAGTTCCTAACAGGACATAATGACCCCCTGAATGTACAAAGTGATCATATCGGGTAAACCTTCATGCACTCATATACCGATCTATTTGCTATCCGATACCAATCAAGCTTAAGGCAAGACGTGTTCCACCCTTATGATATCTCGACCCATTCACTCGTCAATGTAATGGGCGTAAGTGTAATTTGATTCTTTAATCACATTGGCATGATCATGCACTTCCTTATCTGTCCACAACGAAGGGCCCAAAGATATCTCTCCCATAATCGAGGAGAGGCAAATTCCATCTTGTTCTCTTACACCACGCGCCATGTTTCATGGTATACCCATAAGCTACCTTTATGGCTCACGACGAAGTGTTTGATAGCCCCAAAGTATACAACTACACATTCTAGAAATCAATAAGGGTCTCAAGTCAAATGACAATATAGGTATATCACACGAGATTTCAGATTGAAGACATATTAAAGATAACAATCTCAGCAGTGTCTCGAAGTAGGTCTATCCAACCCCATGTTCTTAATATTTGCCCACATTGTTGATTTGATATCTTCATATTTATGGTATGTGAAACATTATCATCAATCGATAGATGTGTGCTGGTCAAAACATTATTGTTCCACATGATGACATGAAACCAAGGATCATTTAAAAAATATCACATAAACCGCATGTTTCACAACCAAGTCGTACCTAGTAAACAAAGTACGCCAGCTTCTATTCATCAAAGCAAAAGTAATATGAGATCTAATCTTACAGGCGGTCGCTCTGATTAACAGTCTAGACGCTAGCTTCGACAAAAACTTGATTTGCCTGCGTCACTCATCGTGGGCTCAAAATGTGCATGCTATTGGGAATAGTCCCATGTTGTAGGTGGGGAGGACTTGGGCATGGTTTATAAGGGTGAGTGAGTATCGGTTCATTGAGCTAGCTTTTGCGAAGAGATGGCCCAACAGACCTTGGCCCGCTACTTCGGCTGGCCTATGAGTGTGCTTTAGCCCAACGACCTGGGATCCGAGTGTGAGGCCTGACTGACAAGTGGCACCAAAGCCCAGAGAGCCTAGTTGGTTCTTAGACAATCTTGGCCTAATGTGTGAGGGGGGATTGTTGGGAATAGTCCCACATTAGAAATGAGAAGGGCTTGAGCATAGTTTATAAGGGTGAGGGAGCACCCAAGTGTGGAGGACTTGAGTTTGTTTTATAAGTCTGAGGGAGCACCCCTTCATTGGGCTATCTTTTTTGGGGGGAGATGGCCCAAGAGACCTTGGCCCACTGCTCTAGTTAGGCCTACGATTTTGCTGCAGCCCAATAACCTAGGATCTGGATGCAACGCTCGGCTGACAATAGGTATTAGAGCCCAGGTAACCCAGATGGTTCCCAAACAATTGTTGGGAATAATCTCACATTGCAAGTGCGGAGAGCTTGAGCATGGTTTATAAGGGTGGGGGAGCACTTCTTCATTGAGCTAGCTTTTTTTGAGAGAGATACCACTTGTTAGCCTGGCCTCGCACCCGGATCCTAGGTTGTTGAGCTATAGTACACTCGAATGCCCAACCAGAGCAGCATGCCAAGGTCTCTTGGGCCATCTTCCCCCTAAAAAGCTAGCTCAATGAAAGAGTAGTCCCTCACTCTTATAAATTATGATAAAGCACTCCTAACTTCGAATGTGGAACTATTCTCAACACACGCAATGGTGTGTACGAAGTACTTTTGATATGTGAAGTTTAAAGCTGATTATGGAATTTTGGAAACACAGTGAAACTTGATCTCACTAGTGAGCCCTCGTGAGTTAACTCGAATCTGAGCCGAGCTCAAGTCCTATCTTGGTTCATCCACCAAGCCAGGCCGAGACTGCGAGACAGGGCCTGCCTCGCTTCCACTCCTAGCTAGTACCTGAATGTACTTTCACAAAGTCTGGTCTTCAATATATGTTGCTACAAGGATTAAAATGGTGCTGGAATAAATGCTAAAACATATTCTATCTAGTGAGTTCCTTATTCTCTTCATTTGATGTCTTGGTTTCAGGAGGAGTATTTTTCTGGCGATGAGGTGTCCAATATGTCATGCAAGCACTACTATCATGCTATCTGCATCCAAAAGTGGCTCCAGCAAAAGAATTGGTGCCCAATCTGCAAAATCGTCGCTTCTTCTACTAAATCACCTTGTGCTTGACAAAACGAAATACAGATTACATAGAATGCTTCCAGAATGAATTATTATTTTGAACCCCACTCTTCTTGATAACTGTGCAGTCAGAAGAAGCAAAGAAAGCTAAAATAAATCTTAGGAGAAAGTCATGACATTTTTGTTTGTTGAACTCATGAGCCTTCTGTCTCTAGACAGCAATGAAAATTCTGAAGTATTCCTTTTTGAAACTGAAGTTTTTGCCTGCATTGCACACTTTTTTGTTGTCACTTTTCACTGGTTAATGAATTATTACTTACTTAAAAGCAGATTATGGTTACATCTTAAAATTATTTTTTGATGCATCCTGACATCGTAAATTATGCAATCGAATTTGGGATTGACTTCCTCACAGTCGCCTGGGTCCCAATAGGGGTGCCTAGGCGATTTTTTGGGCCGTTGGATCTCAATCCAACGGCCCAGGTCTCCCCTCCTCTCTCTTTATTTCCCCTTCTTCTCTCCCGACGCCCCGCGTCTCTCTCTCCCCCCACGCATGCGCCCCTCCACCCCTCCCGTCGCCGTGCCGCCCTGCCCACCCTAACCCGGCCGAAGCCTTCACCCCTGCCACCGCCGCCCCAACCGCCTTCACCCCCTCCCACGGCTCCGGCGGAGCCTCCGCCGCTTCCACCGTCGCCCTCACTCCATTCCCAACCAACCGCCAGGCCGCCGCCTCCCCCGGCCATCCCTCTAAGCCCGGCGGCATGGATATTCCCAACCACAATCCCGAACCCTAACCCGACGAGACGGTCACTAGGGAAAAGGACAAAGGTGGCGTGGCGGTCATCGGTGAGGAGGAAGACGGCGGCGGTCGCAGGTGCTCTCCCCCTCTCGCTGCCCCCTCCCCCCTGCAAAAATTGCCTGCGCTGGCAAGGAAGGGAGGCAGTCGCCTGGGCGAGTGAACTACCGCCCAGGCGACTGCCAGTGAGCAATTCTGATTGAATTTCTAGTTCTTTCTAAGATTCACCCAGATATGTTTGGGAAACAAGGTTCAAAATTCCATTTAGCTCCCCGAATCTCGCCCCCATCAAAATTTGAAATTATCCCTAGGGTTTACCAAACACTAACACCTTCTGAAATCTCTGAAATTTCAAGGAAAATCATAGAAACTATGAACAAAATTCTGATTTGCATTTGAATTTGGAGCCGTTTAGAGTTTAACTAACAGATTTTGCTTCAGACCAAATTTTTTGAACTTATACTGTCTTTTGAAATAATAAATTTCATTAGATCATTGATCAAAAAGATTACAGCCATAGCAAAAGAATTAGATGCAACACAACCTATAAAACCAAATAAACAATACATATTAGAAATACGAAGATCAAATTCCTGTAGTCTAGATCAAACATTTGTAGCATATGTGGTAAAATGCTTACACCAGGAATCATGCGCATCCTGAAAAGCATGCCTTTTTCTTCCAAAGTTGATGCACGAGCACTGCGGTTTAGCTACATATATCTTCTCTGATCCACATTCATCGACCTTATCGACATATTGGCAAAAACATCTGACGTAAAGGAACTTTGCATAGGAATTCGATACAGAACTTACACCACAAGAAAAAGGAAAATTCTAATGGTCGATCAGGTACAAAACCCACACCATAAGGGACGACAAAATCCTAACATTCCACAAACAGATTAGGATTACAGGTAATAACTATACCAAAGACGTCAGTAAGGAACTAGGAGGAATCTTATAAGATGGCTTATCTCCATAGAGAAAGGGAAAAATACAAACTCTACCCTTATAAAACTAGATATGGCTTCCCTGTCGCTACCTGCATAGCCCTCTTGTAAAACCTTGCAACCGAGTGTAGTGTAAGGCTTCGATTATATGCAAGCATAAGGAACACAAGAACACAGAGATGTGGAGGGAAAAAATTTTTATTGCTTCTCTTCATTGCACGTACATAATAGATCAAAATCTGGTCTACAAATCAAGTTCGGCCCCACTCTGAATCCTACGTATGCCTGGCTAAGGATGTGCCAGGCTACGTCGATTTTTCAACACTCTTTCTTGGACCATGCCACATAATGCATATGTCACAAAAACTCTATAAAAACCCAATAAAAAAATTCTTGTGAAAAAGCCCATAGCATACGCTTTGCTTGTTCGCACGGATTTGCCTCGTTAAAAATCTTATGTGAGAAACTGCTACAAAAACTCACTTAAGTAAAAAAGAGTATAGATGCGCACAACACTGCTTTAATGTTTTGCTTTTTAGTGGGGCACTTGAACTATGTGTTCAAGATTCTTACTTAATCTTGCATAGTATTCCCCCTTGCTGATGCAAGTCTCTAAGTTTCATCATCCATATGCTCCTCACGCATCTCTCAAAAGAGGATGTGAGAAGAAACTTAGTGAATAAATCCGCTAGATTCTCACACGACTTCGTATGTTGTATATTAATTTCATTCATCTTATGCAACTCATGTGCATGAAAATATTTCAGGGCTATATGCTTCGTCAAATTGCTTTTGATATATTACTTTTGCACTTGTGCGACACATGCTGTATTATTTTCATAAATAATTGTGGAGTAATGCTCAATATTCAATCCACATGACCGAAAAATGTGGAGTGTCATTATGTGAACCCAAGCATGCTCACGTGTGGCTTCATACAATTCAATTATTTTTGGATGGTTTTTCGATGTTGACACGAGTATCTGCTTTTATGACTTCCATTAAATTACGGTTCCTCCACATGGAAACACATAATCCATTTGTGATTGTCCTGTGTGTGGGCCTGACAAGTACCATGCATCTGCATATCCTACCAATGTCATATATTGGTTCTTTCTATTAAATAGATCTAGATTGACAATTCCTTTGAGGTAATGGAAAATGTCTATGACTCCCTGCTAATGTCTCTTAGTGGGCTCTACACTGTACCTTGCTGATAAATGTTGTATTAGGTCATAAGTTGTTTGCTAAGTACATAGGTGTGCCAATTGCACTTAAATATGGGAGTTCCTACCCCCAAGACTTCCTCCCGCTCTCCCATAGGCCTATACGGGTTTTAGTCTTCTTGCAATGACCAACAGACCATAGGGCTTCTTGATGTATATGCTCAAAGGCTAAACCTTTTGAATACCTTTTCGAGTGTAGGTCATCTGTTGCACCAAGATTTTATTTGACAAATGCTCAATTTTTCGACCTAAGCAAAAGTTGGTTTTACCTAGATCGTTTATTTCAAATTTTTTTTCAAATAGTTGTCTGCTGCTTCAATTTCATCATTTGTGCCAATGATGTTCAAATCATCCACGTAAACCGAAATTATACAAAAACCTTATGATCGTCGTATAAAGACGCATGGAAAATCTTCGTTGTTCACATAGCGTTTCTTACATAAATATTCGCTTAAGTGATTATACCACATTCTTTCTGACCACTCTAATCCATATAAGGAGTTTTGTAATTTTGCCTAGAATAATTACTTGCATTTCTTTCGGAGTTGGCATGCCGTTGGATACCTTCATATATAATTATGAATCCAAGTTACTATAATAGTATGCTGTTACACATCCATTAATTTCATATGGAGATTCATGTCGAGTGGTATTGAGATTAGATATCTAAAAGTAATACCGCTAATGACGGGGAACATGTTTCATCATAGTCGATGCCAAGACCTTGAGTGAAACCTTGTGCAACTAACCTTGCTTTGTACTATACCACTTTATTGTGTTTTTATTTCTCTTGCGAGCAAATACCCATTTATAACCCACATGGCGTACATGGGAAAGGTGTGAGGCACACAGTGTCAAACATTGCTCTTTGTTTAGAGAAATAAGTTCTGCGGTGATTGCCCCTTCTATTTTCCCAATCCGCTCGAAGTTTACACTTGACGAGTGATGTTGGTTCCTGATCAGGTTCTATTTGTTTGGCAATCAAATTTACAAAATATATGTCGACATTGGTGGTTGTTTAGTGCATAAAACCTGTCAACATATGTTTAACCGGGGTTGTTGTCGGTAAGGGGCTATACACTGGATCCAAACTCGATGGTAACATATATAAGAAAAGGGATTATACAGGTTCAGACCTTCGCAGTGGAGGTATTACCCTAGTCCTATGCTCTGGGATTATGATGATGATCTGATGATCTGGTATGCTGTCTCTATCTCTCTTTGTGTCTGCCGAACCAGGGTCCCTTGCCCAGCTTATATAGTGGGGGCAGGGTTACAAAGTAGAGTTCTGATCGGTTACGAGGTGGAATTCCTATTTTATCCTTCCTTCCCGGACACATAGTTGTCTGGGATTACAATCATATCTTCCCTATTTGGGATAAACTTCTATTTTTATCCTTTCCTTGTCATATAAGGCAAACAGCAGTCCGGGTGATAGCCGTACGTATGTAGCCGGCTCAGCCCATCCCCCGTTAGGTGGTATTCGAGGTCCGCCATGTAGATACCCGAGGTCCATGTATTCCACAGTAGCCCCCCCCCCCCCCCGAGTTCTTTACAATCGAGTTGCTGTCTTTCTGATCACACACTGAGTCATCCTTCACGCCGAGTGCTTCCAGTTCTTGACAACTCTTCCTGACTGGTTTCTTTTTTATGTCGAGTACTCCATTACATGCAAGGAAATTGTGAAGGACTCAATAGAGCTCCACGCATCGAAATTTTCGAGTGGTACCCAGTCCATTTTCAGGATACCGGCAGTCGGCCTGTCATGAAGCGTACCATTGTCTAGATTGGGTTTAGCCGAGTAGTACCTGTACCTGATTATCGCGGTGTACAGCTGACGGCCATCTTTAGAGCAAATCCTCAAAACCCTAATCCAGAATCAACTCATTATATCTGGTTCCGACTTGAGCGGTAACCAGCAGTCGGCCCAATCATGAGGCATATTACACGAATTTTATTTTAAAATTGTTTTGGTAGGTGCCCAAGTCCATTTGATGCGGTGACCGGCAATTAGCTCAGCATGGGGCGTACCATATCCCAAGCTATGTTTGGCCGATTGGTACCTGTACCCGTCTGTCGCAGTGTACAGTTGGAAGCCCTTTTAGAGCATACGAAGGGCATTGGCTTGTAGCTAGGCCGTAGTTGGCGCTCATGACGTTGGGTGGCTCGTGGCCGAAGGCGTAGCCTTGTAGCTGGGCCGTAGTAGGCGCTCATGGCGCAAGGTGGCTCATGGTCGAGGGCATAGGTAGTGCTCGTGGCGCAAGCCATTCTTTGCTGGTGAACGAAGTTGTAGAAGGCACTTGATGAAGGAGAAATCCATGAACTTCTGAGACTTGCAGAAAGCAGTATAATGGCTTTCAGCACTTATCTTGATGGTGCTAGGAGCAGGATTCCCATCGGACATGTGCTCCCTATAACATGTAAAGTAGGATTTAGCCAGTATCTGAATGAAAAAACAAACACTCAGATTCAAAGTCTAACTGCTTCATGTGGATAATTTTATGCTTTTGCTCCTTTCCCTTTTTTATCTTTAATTACTTGAAGTAATCTTCCGTTTGTTATGCACTCTGCCCGACTAGTCTAGCTCTCGGGTGTCGGAAATTGGCTCATGGTTCTATTCCTGTTGACACCCAAATTTGGCAGAAAATCGGATATTGTGAAAGGGCTAAATTTATCGGAATTATTGGGCCGAATCAGAAAATGGGCTTCATCTGTGAAGAGGAAAAGCATATCGAAGAATACCAATAATTATGAGACTCCCGAACAAATACGATCTGATCAGGAGTGCGACGCGGTAAAATAGGTCGTATCGGTATCGAATTTGTAATAGTATAAATAGGGTCTTAGGTCTCAGAAAAAATACACATCATACTCAAAACACAAACCCACTTTTCGAATCCGATCGACACCGTCGAAAGGCTTCAATTCGCAGGTAGAGCTATCTCGATGGGATAATCGATTCTCTCCTTGTAACCCGTATGCATGGCTGCATCATCTTGATCTTGTGTATACAAAGCATGTTAAACTGTCTCGGGATTTACCGATCTTTAATGTGTTCTCGCATATTGCACTGTCTCGATTTAATCGATCTGTAATGTGTGTTTATCTTGCAATGCCGATTGTCAAGTATTTCATATGTTTCTCCTGAATCCGATGTATGCAACTGTCTCGTTTAATCGATCTTGTGTATGCCTTATTTAGGATCTTGCATGTGTAAATGTTTGCCAATTAGTGTTGCATCTACCTTTATTAGTCTTAGATCTTTAAATCGGTTTATTGGTTTGCATCTAGATTTAGATATGAATACTGTCTTGGCCTGACCAATCTGTTCAATCCATTTCTTGGTTTAATCTAATATATTGATGCGAAGGTTTATTACTAATATTATATAAAAATAACAAAAAGAAGTAGAAGATTTATAATTGAACGCCTATTTACATTTAATTGCTCTATCAGGCATTAAGCCGATAGATTTTGTAATCGGGTTATTTAAAGCCGATTACATATAACCTGATCTGGCTGTTTTTGAAAGCCGATTAGGGCTAGTCGATGACAATTTACTCCTTGTCAATTCACAGGTCAAATTGACTGGCACGCTTGGTTCCTGGTTGCGACGCAAGCACTGACTTGACGCTTCCGCACGTATGTTCGCAAAAGCTCACCTTTTGTGTCAACAATTCCCAGATATGCGTATTGAGTGACTAAGACTTCGTCGTTCGTGGGTCAGCGCTTCACTACTCGGAATAACCACTCGGATTCATTTATAATCACTAAGGAGAAGAAATAAAGAGTAATTAAAAAAGTTGTGCGCCATGGAGCACACTATTAGGTGTAGCCATTGACTTATTGCTTAGTTGGTTACCAAGTAAGTAGCAAGTAAAGAAACAACTCATATTTATATGAAAAGATCATAACAATGAAACCTTAGCTTATTACCTCCTGACGCAGACCGAGCTATACACTTGGGCGCAGGCGCAGGCGTAGGCCCGTGGCTGAGACGAAGACTTGGGCGCTCGGAGCATGGTCTTAGACATGTCGCCGAGCCGTAGACTTGGGCGCTCAAGGCGCGGGCGTTGGTGTGTAGCCAAGCCATAAAACTTGGCCGCTCGTGGCGTCGGCGTAGGCTCTTCGGGCATAGGCGTAGGCGTGTAGCCGAGCCGTAGACTTGGACACTCGTAGCACAGTCGTAGGAAACGAATTAAAATTCTGTTGCGGAAACCCAGGGCATCCAAGATGCACGTAGTCGTACGGAAGTAGTTGTTCATGTTCCAATCAACATCGAGCAGCACGCGCCGTGGTCGGGGTTGAACAGCGCGTGCTCGCCGAGGTCTCGACCGTGGTCAGCGAAGTTGTGGCCATGATCGGAGACGATCTCCGTGTGGTTGGCGTAGCTCGGTGAAGATCGGTGAAGGTCCTCGCTGGTCCTCAACGTCCCATGAGGTGTGACACGGCCGATCCTCACGCTGTGACTGGCGTCGACGAGCTTTATGAGCTCGCCGAGATTCGTGACCTCCCCACGCAGTGTGCCTTCAAATGGACGCCATGACCACATTCAAACTTGGATTTATATGGTCTTGGATTCATTGAAATGATAACAAGATAAGCTTTCCAACACATTGAGAATCACCCCGAAGCTCCTACTGAGTCAACAGGAAATTACGACGCAAGTTCCATCCAGATTATTGACACGAATAGATCGCATCTTCTTCTCGCGTTCGTCTTGCGGTTGATGAAGCCAGTGCCACGCGGTGGGCACCCCAATCGTCGAGTCCGAGTAAGTTGTTGCTGATAACGGCCACCATCCGAGATTCATTCTCGGTAGGGTCCTCATTGTATCAGAGTCAAGAATTGAGCCCCCGGCGCACTACTTGCCGGTAGGCGGCGGCGGCATTCCCCAACACGAATGAGAGTCCGAGTGAAACGCTGTTGAAGCCCCTCCCAGATCGGATCTTGTCCGAGTCCGAAAAAGTGGATCTTGTAGTGTTGGTGAAGTCTCTCCTAGATCGGATCTAGTCCGAGTCCAAAAGTTCGAGCATATGCCTCCGATGCATTACGCGTGAGTATGTAGCAACGGTAGTATCCAACCCGAAGAGGAGTCTGGGAGGGTCGTTGCTGAAGTCTTCCTCATATTAAATCTAGTCCGAGTCCAAGAGCATGAGCTTGATGAAGTTTGCCAGTGACGAAGTCCAAGCTTCCGAAGCGGAAAACCTGGCTAGGAGTGAAGGCGACAACGACTCCGACAATTGCCGCCATCTAGTTTGATGAGATTGATCTTGACGCTACCCCTATCGGGGGTGTTATCGGCAATAATGTTTTGTTGTGTTTTGGTATACCCATGTGTGTCCCTCCTCGTGTTCGCGTGTGTTGACTAGACCACCTGTGACGAGAAACAGAACCTCACCCTTGTTTTCGTGATTTATTAGTTATCATCTTGTTTTTGCTTGTTGTTGATTGCTAGCACGTTCAAGAATCGATCATACCTGGCTCGGTTGATCGTCTCGTGTGGTGATTTTGCGATTACCAGGTTGCTGATCCTGTGGATTGGTAGCGTCGTCATTACACCAAATCGAAGTATCGTTCTCATCAAAAGATAGGGCCGACCTAGAGCGCGACAGTTGCCTGGTGAGAACACCCCCTTATTGTGGTTCAAAATTTTTCTTGTTCGTCTTAGAGTCCAAAAACCACCCAAAAAAATTTCTAGCTCGTCTGGCCTTTAATATTTCTGCATTAGTTCAATTCTTGTTGAATTTGCGTTGCTTCGTGTGTCGTTGCTAGTCTTAGCATTGATCTTTAGAGTTTCGAGTTTGAATCACGTTTTTGTCACAGTGTTCGTCGTGTTGTTGTTCGTCGCTGTTCTTGCCACCGCCCACCAAACCACCTCAAAATTTCACACCCGCAAACACCAGCGCTCAACAATTCCTATCCATCACGGTTTCCAATACTGCCAGCCACGTTTTGGTTCCCCCTCCTCATCGAAAAGAAAACCGAGTCCTTCCTTCCTCACTAGATCGCCAATCTTTTGGAAAAATTGCGTGCAGCCTGTTGAGAAACACATCCCGGCCGCCGCCGGCCTTGGGCCTAGCCGAAACCCTAGCCGTCAAGCATAAATAGGAGAGGGTCCCATCTATTATGTATCCACGAGAAAGCAATAAAGAATACTTCCTACTGTAAGTGCAAGTGACCTTGTGTGATTTTGATGATTAATGACAAACACATTTAATGACAATGCTTGTTTTAATGCTTATTTAATGTCACACCTCAAATATGCTTATTGCTATGAGACTAATATGTTTATTGTCAAGATTGCTTTAGTCTCATCCTATTTAGAAGAAAATCATATATGTCAAGCGGACAAATTATTCATTATAAAAGGTATGTTTTATGCTAATCATTTCAATGAGACTAACACACTTGATTGTTTATCTTTCGTAGTCTCATTTATCTAAATAAGATGGATTGCTAATTAAGGTATGCAACTCATTTATGTAAGCACATGTTATTGGTTAATTAGATTTATGCTCGTCATATCTTGTCGTATTTATTTGGCATAAATATATTATAAACATGTTGCTTACTCTATAAGATCTTTTATATTGCCATGTATTAGTGATCATCTAGTCGGTGCACTAGATAAACTTCACTGTGTTTAAATGGCTTTGTGCATGTAGGCTTTTTATGAATATTCTCACATGCGCATAATTTAGTGAAGTTTAATTTAGATTGGTTTGCAACTTCTCTCTTGATTCAAATATGAATTTGCACATGTGTAAGTCATGAATATATTCCCATGTGCATCATTAAGTGAAGTTGTGATTATTAAATCATCTCTCTAGTGCATGTAGATCAAACACTTATTTATCATGATGCATTTAGTAGAGGCCTTTCTTGTGCCAAGTGTTTCCACTTGTGTTGTGCTTATTTACGTGAAACACATGGACACTTAATCGCTCACGAATATCAAATTGATCCATATTTATTGAGCTTTTGGACTAATGTATTTCACGAGTGATTTGGAAAGAATTAGGTCCTATGAGTTTGTGTGATGACCAAGGAACGTTGAAGGATGACGGTTAAGCCAAGGTCAACAAGACGACGATGTCACCAAGAGTTGAGTACTAAGTCAAGGTCGATTTGGCGTGATGATCGTCGAGAAGGATGATCGGGTCAAAGTCGAATGGGACATGAGTCTCATGAGGTGAATCAAGTCAAGGTTGACAAGACGAATACGTTATCAATATTTATTAAAGGTCATCATACGCAATACATCAAGGGTGCTCAAGACTAACAACATCGCTAAAGCTCAAAATGAAGAAAGAAGACGGCAAGTGGTTTATTCTAAAGCTTGTTTGGTTTTATTTATAAGTGGAGTCTAAGGATTGCCGTACTATTAAGAGGGATGCAACGTTGAATGGCTTAGATATGTCTCAGGTGCTCAAGTGATCAAATCTTTCAAAGAGATCGAGGGAGAGGAGTGTTGGTGGTGTCGGAAAGTGAGAGATTTAGGTCTTTCGTGGCTTCCTTTGTGGTTGCTGCTCCTATCCTTTGGTATTTGGGTAGTGAGACCTTGTGGGTTGTGTAGCCCTTGTTCTTAGCTTTCCGTAGAGCCCAAGATCACTGAAATCGGAGTTCGAAGTCAAAAGTTACGCCCGTTTTCGTCAATAGCTGTGTGCTATATCGGACTATCCGATGTTGGATCGGAATGTTCCGATTGACCCCTCTCTGTTTCCAGCTCCAAAAATATCGGAATGTTCCGATGTTGGATCGGAATGTTCCGATATGATTTTGACCTTTTGGTGTTGTATCTAGTTGGAACCTCTCTAGAATCATTCCAGGACCTCAAAAATAGCCGTTACTCCAAGTTTCTCTCACTTTCATATCGGAACATTCCGATGTTGACATCGGACTATCCGATATCTGTCAGTTTCAAACGGCTATTTTCTGTGTGAGGCTATTTAGGGCCTCCCTCTTCCCCACGGGCAAGGGTTGCCTTCCACACCATTTTTGAGCAGAACTTCCAAGCAACCTAGGGGTTCTTGCCCCCTCCATTCTAGATCTAAGTGATCCCCTTTGTGAGAAGGGTTGGGAGAGGGTATGAGTGCTAAGTGAGAAGAAGTCGATCTTTGAGCACTTGATTCATCTGCGAGTTCGTTCTTTGTGTGCATTTGTTACTCTTGGTGGTTGAGGACTCCTAGACGGCTAGGAGTCGACCACGAGCCACCGGTGCTTTGTGTGGTGAGCCGTGCAAGTTTGTGAAGGCCGATTCCGCCTCCGGAAGGGAAGGAATCAAGGAGTAAACCGGGGGGTCTTGGTGCGACCTCGGTGAGGGAAGGGTTGAAAGAGACCCGGGCTCAAGTGTGACCGAGCCTACCTCAACGGAGACGTAGGATCCCCTCAAGGATCCGAACTTCGGGAACAAATCTTCGAGTCTCCAATTCACTCTTGGTTTCCCGCTTGCCCTCTAACTTGATTTACATTGATTCGTGGTTTTACTTGTTGTTGGCTAGCACCTTCGTGTGCTATTACTCTCTCTTGTGTTGTGGATTTGATTTTGGTGCAGGTACCCATAACGGACTATCCGATATCAACATCGGAACATCCGATATCATTTTCCGCTGTGCAATAAAAAGTTAAAAATTTGTAACGCCTATTCACCCCCCTCTAGGCGACATCCCGATCCTTCAATTGGTATCAGAGCAAGGTTTCCCAAAGTAAAGCTTAACCGCTTGGTGAATTTAGGATGTCGCATGACGCAATGGGTGAGAGTGGAGCTAGTATTTCCTTTGATAATACTAACATAAATGCTTCACGCTCTTTCTCTTATGGTTTAACCGCCTTCGGTTATATTTCAACCGCCCTCGGTTATGCACCTTACTTTGATGGTACTCTTTATGGCACATGGAAGCACAAAATGAAGATGTTCTTATGCGCGCTCCATCCTTCTATGTGGGATATTATTGAAGAAGGTTATAGTGTGGCGGATGAAGAAAACCTAACCACCGAAGAGAAGCAAAGTGAACACAATAATGCTCAAGCCATGGATGCTCTACTTAGTGTTTTGAGCATGGAAATTCGAAAAAAGGTGTGCCATCTAGAAAAGGCACATGATGTGTGGATGTTCATTCAAGAAAACCATGATAAGTTCAACATTGATCAAGAGGACAACTCACAAGAATGGACTTCAAATGATGATTGCTCCACATCATGCTCCGATAAAGATGAATCATTTTCACCTTCTACATCACCTAATTGCTTTATGGCTCAAGGTAATAATGAGGTAAATGTTGATAAGCCCACTCACGATGAATTGATGCATATGTGTGTAAAGCTTAATAAGTATCTTGAGAAGGAGCTAAGAAAATCATATAATTTGACTAAGAAGCTTGAGTTACTCCAAAGTTCATATGATACTTTAAGTCATAATGAAACTCTTCTCCTCAAAAGTCCAACTAGCATCAAGGTGGATATAGGCTTAACTTGTGATTTATTAGATGATGTGCAATGCTTAGATTGTATTTGTAATACTTCATCAAATGATAATGTCTCCATCTCATGTGAAGAAGTAATTGATGATTTGCTTTATATGCCTAGTAGCTCAAATATAATTGCTTCTACTTCCTCTAGTGCTTGTTGTACTAACAATCTTGTAGAAGAAAACAAATAGCTCAAGGCACAAGTGGAGAAATTAAAAAATGACTTGGAGAAGTGCTATAAAGGGAAAGCCAACCTAAATGCCATCTTGGGTAATCAAAGATCCACCAAGAATAAGAAGGGACTTGGCTTCACCCCGAAGAAGAAAAATTATGACACACGACACTCCAAGTCCATCAATAACCAAGAAAGCCTTCCCAAATTCCAAACCGAGAAGAGCAAGCTCAAGAGCAATCCAAAGCACCATGACGAGAAAATGAAGAGTACTCAGTGTTTTGGATGCAACAAGTTAGGACACATTGCTTCTAAGTGTCCTAACAAGGAGAATCTCAAGAGTACATCCATCAAGAGGCAAACGGACAAAGAGCAAGCCAAGTAGAGGAGAGCTTCAAGGCCTACTTGCTACAATTGCCGGGAAAAGGGACACATCGGTAAGGATTGTCCCAAGGGTAACACTCATAAGTCCTCTCTTGTCAATAATCATTATATGCTTAAGAGAGACAAAAATGGCAATTTGTTTCCTAAAAATATTGTCCCAACTAAAACAAATGTCAAAGCCATTTGGGTGGCAAAACACATAATTAGTGACAATTCTCTTGGGGAGAGGGATACCTTGGGTAAGAAAGAAATTGGGAAGTTACTCAAGGATGGTGGTAGGATAAGCCCCAAGATGAATTTTGTCAAGAATGACGTGCTTTGCTTATTTGCAACTCATTCTAAACCAATGGCTAACTCTTTCCTTACTATGTGCCCAACGATAAAATCTAATAGTAGTAAGTTTTGTTGTTCTCATGCTAATTCTAAGTGTAAGTCTTCTACTTGGATACCTAGATATTTTGTTGCTAACACTAATGGACCCAAAAAGCATTGGGTATCAAATCTTGCTTGAAGTGCTTTATAGGACTCGAGGAAGCATTGAAGGCTTGGCATATACATAAAAGATGTGGATTCCCTCTCCATCTATTTAAGGCCAAGCAAGATGATATTCAAGTCACCATTATGAACCAATGCTACTTCGGTAACAATTTAATTTCAAGAATTTTGCCTTCTGTAGGTAATTGCATTGCTTTGCATAAATTTTTTCATATTATTTCTTGCTCATGTTCAAAACTCCGATATTGCTTTATGAGCTTAATGTGTGGCACATTTAGAGTGAGTGCTAATTCATATCCATGTGTATCACATTTTCTAAGTGTGCCATATCTTTTAAGTGCTAGTGTTAATTTTCAAAATGAGTCATTTTAGCCAAAATATGAATATCAAGAAAAATATTTAAAAATTGATTGAAAAAGTTTCAAAATAGTTCTTAAATGTTTTCAAAGTGTTTTGGCCAAAGCAAAATTAAAATTCATTAAAAACAAGTTTCCAAAAAATATATATATACTTACTAGGATCTTGTTTTTACCTTTTTTTTGTGATATTTTGTATAGAATTAATTCTAAACCGAATTTGAGAAAAGTTTCAATAAAAAAACTTAGAGTTGGTCATTATAAACATTTTTTGTATTTAAAGGATTTTGAAATGACCAATATAACTCAAGCTATGAGGTTTTGAAACTCGCCGAAAAACATGCTTTAACTAAAATGTCAATTTTTAGCACTTGGTTGAGTATTGCCAATTGGGCCGAACTTCTTGATTGAAATTGGCTCAAAAGGATATGAGATACTCATATAGATCATTTGGAAAGTAAAATACCCTACTCATGCTCATTTGACAAAATCGGAGATATTTTTGATAAAGGGCTTATCTTTGAAATCAAAAAGTTTATTTTGAAATAATTTATTTTCAAAACTTTCGTTTGATCTCTCCTAGTTGAAAATGCTCCAAATAGCCTTTTGTTGGATTTCTTGAAATATTTGGAGTCATTGACAACACATCTAGATATCCTTTCGTCTCTTTTGTTTAATACCACTATGACCTATCTTTGATCTATTTCTTGAACTCGTATTCCTTTCAAAGTGATATCTTTCCAACTACCTATTCTTTAATTGCTAATACTATTTCGTTCCTACAAGTGGTATCTCCAAAGTAGTTTATATCTTGATCCCAATTTCGACATTTAGTCACTCGAATCTAACTCTTCCTTGTCGACCAAAAGACCTTATTATTCCTTATCTTTTTCTTGCTTTAAGTGATATCTTCTCTCTACTCTTTATCTCAAAATACTTGTGAAAGGATCGCTATGCCGCCTAGAGGGGGGTGAATAGGCGAATAAAACGAAATTGCGGAAATAATAAACTTGAACAGTAACCAGTCGGTCGGATGTTCCGATGCAGCGTCGGATGTTCCGACGTGGTACAGTACACCCTCCGTCGGATGTTCTGATCCTGGGTCGGATGTTCCGATGGCCGTCGGATGTTCCGATCCGGGGTGTTCTGGAATTTGTCGAAAACCTGTAGAAAAACTGATTTCTCGCAAAACCAAGGTTAGATCTATTCAAGAATACTCAGAACAGGCCAACACAAGTAATAAAGACACCAAAACAAGATCAAGACAAAGACACGATGATTTTTGTTTACCGATGTTTGGATCTTTGAAAGGAGATCCTACTCACCGTTAGAGAAGGCACAAAGCCCGGATCACCAAGACCCTAATCCCCCTTACCAGCGAAGCACAAAGCACTCACCGGCGATCACTAGTTGAATCCTTTTCCTTGCGGAGGTAGATTCGCACCTTCACAAACTCCGGAGGCACGCCACACAAAGATCGGCGACTCACCGGCGACACCTAGCCGTCTAGGAGCCCTTCAAGCCTCCAAGAGTAACAAATGCAATGTAGACAATAGGAATTGCTAAGTGCTCAAAACTTGAATCTCTAATTCGCAGAGCACTTGGGTTGCCTTGATCTCTCTAGATCTAGATCTCACAAGATGAACAAGAGAGACTAAAGGCAAGGGTTCTTGAGAGAGATGGTGAAGAATATGAATTAGGCTCAAATCAAGATGTAATCAGAGAGTAAACAGTGTCAGCCGCCTTTGGAAGGTATTAGAGACAGTTTTAAATAGGGAATCCCGAAAACTAGCCGTTGTGCAGTTAATCCCGCATCGGATGTTCTGATCCCCCGTCGGATGTTCCGACCTGCATCGGATGTTCCGATGGAAGTTCCGATGGACCCCTTACTGGATGGCTCGGAAAACTGGCAAGCTGACTCACCATCGGATGTTCCGTCCCACGTCGGATGTTCTGATGGCATAGGTTCTGTATGAGGTGTATTTTGAGTGGAAAACTCACACGAACTTCGAGATACCTATTTTGAGCACTTAGGAACCTTTATAAGCTTCTCCATTTCATCCCTCTTTATAGTACGGCATCCCTAGGACTCAATAAATTAAGATTTACAAATAAATACTAGTCTTGATGCCTTCTTGCATTATATCCATTTTGAGGGGTACACCAACACTTGTAAATATGTACTTCATGGATTTAACTTGTATAATATCTGTACACAATTCTCCAATAGAAATATTAGCTCTATAATTGTTTCTCATTAATCACCAAAATCACTTAAGGGCCTAAATGCACTTTCAATCTCCCCCTTTTTGGTGTATTGATGACAATAATTATAGTTCACAAATAAATTAAAAAAGGAATATATGAAATTGCTCCCCCTGAAACTATGGCAAAAATAACAACAAGAGCTCCCCCTATATCCTTGGCAAATTTGAATCTAGATGCAATATGACAGGATATATCACACAATTGCGAAAAACTTAAATAACCAAGCAATTCACCATTACATCATCATCACAGAATAACTAAATAAAGTCTTACAGCCACAGCGTACCACATAAACATCGAGTTTAAAACATAGTTTTCACACACTTAAGCATTCAAGTTTCAAACAAGGAATCTAAGATAGGAATGAGAAAAACTTTTCTCCAATTTCTCCCCCAGAACCCAGAACATTTCTCCCCCTTTGGCATCAAGACGCCAAAAAGAGACAAACAAATTGGATCACTCAATCCACTCTGGATCGCTACTGCTGCTGCCACCCTGACCACCAGCACCACCACCACCACCGGTGACCTCATCATCATCGTCGTTGTTGTTGCCGCCACCGGAAGGAGGAATCCCGAACAGTCGTCGAGTATAGGTGTCAATGGTGGAGTAGGAGGACGCGGAATCATCAGAAGAAAGAGGCATACCAAGATGCTTCTTGATGTCTTGAATCTGCTTTCGATTGTCACGAAGACGCACAATGGATTCCTGAACCCGATCATTTGTTTTGCAGCACATGCAGAAGATAGATTTCAGCATCTTTTTTATGGAGCCTCCAGAAGATGATGGGCTGGACCGAGCTGACGATGGGCCCGCACTATCACGAGGAGCAGAAGAAAGCCCCACGGTATCACGAGTAGCCGAACCCCTCCTGGGTGGTGTCGCAGAAGTCCCACCTAGAGAAGCCAGTCCACGGGTGGTGACAAGGTAGGGGTGTGTTTCACATCCAGCACAAACTTGAGACCAGTGACTTGAATGATCATGCTCATCAGATAAGGAGCATAAGGACAGCTCCTCTTTGGATCACCAGCACTGATCTTGATCTCACACCAGATGAAATCCAGAATATCGAAAGGACGCTCACGCAGACCAATCTTCATCAGAAGGTTGCGAGAATAGGAGAGATAAAAGCTAGGGTAAAACCCGTGGGGTAAAAAAAAACAGGACCCACACGGTTAAAAAGAAAAAAACAAGTCACAGATCTGGGCGCATCGGAACATCCGACGGAAGATCCAACGGAAGATCCGACGACCCCCTCACTGGACCGCATCGGAAGTTCCGACGCCGGTCGGAACATCCAACGGAATCCTCACTGTTTTCCACCGGAACATCCGATGCCGAGCAGAACATCCGACCCCCTCTTGCTGGAAATGAAAGTTTTGAACTCCAGAGACTTCGAGAATAGATAAGATTGTTCCGGGAGGATAGAGGGGAGTTCTAAGACTTGAATTTACCCAAGGATGACCCGTAAGCATATCAATCAATCAAACTAAGGTCATCCGTTAATATATAGGATATGAATATCCTAGGAGCCAAATCAAACAATTTATCTTATATAAAAACCTATATAGCTAAAGTAAAATAGATAACAAGATAAAGAAAACCTTTTCAATCACCAGACAATGTGAGCAATAGGTCAAGCAACATTCCGAGAGTCAAGGATATTCAATTCACTCCGCAACTCACAGAATTTCCTCTCATCAAGGGGTTTGGTGAAAATATCAGCTAGTTGGTTTTCGGTTCTCACATGGGTAATATCGATATCACCTTTGGTTGAATTGTCTCTTAAAAAGTGGTGGCGAATATCGATATGTTTGGTTCGGGAGTGCTGAATAGGATTGTTGGCTATTTTTATGGCACTCTCATTGTCACACAAAAGAGGGATGTGGTTGAGATTAAGGCCATAATCTCTCAGTGTTTGCCTCATCCAAAGTAGTTGGGCACAACAATGTCCTGCAGCAATGTATTCAGCTTCGGCTGTGAATAGGGCAACGGAATGTTGTTTCTTGGACGCCCACGAAACGAGCGACCTTCCAAGGAATTGGCAAGTACCGGAGGTACTCTTTCTATCCACTTTACAACCGGCATAATCCGCATCCGAATAGCCGATTAGGTCAAAGTTTGACCCTCTAGGATACCAAAGGCCAAAGTTGGGTATGTGTATCAAATATCTCAAGATTCTCTTGGCTGCCACTAAGTGACAATCCTTAGGTGCAGCTTGATATCTTGCACACATGCACACACTAAGCATAATATCAGGCCTAGATGCACAAAGGTAAAGCAGAGAGCCAATGATTAAACGATATACCTTTTCATCGACGTCCTTACCATTTACATTTAAATCAAGGTGACCATTTGTTGGCATAGGAGTCTTGATTGGTTTGGCGTCGCTCATATCAAATTTCTTAAGCATATCCTTCACGTACTTTGATTGGCTAATCAAAGTTTCTTCCTTCATTTGTTTCACTTGTAGTCCAAGGAAGAACTTCAACTCTCCCATCATAGACATCTCAAACCTTTTAGTCATTAAACTACTAAACTCCTCGCAAAAACACTCATTAGTAGATCCAAATATGATATCATCAATATAAACTTGACATACAAAGATATCACCATTTACTAGCTTAGTAAAGAGTGTAGGATCAGATTTATCCATTTCAAAACCTTTTCTCACCAAAAAGTCTTTCAGACACTCATACCATGCACGAGGTGCTTGCTTCAACCCGTAAAGCGCCTTATTGAGTTTGTAGACATGATTTGGATACTTTGTGTCTTCGAAACCCGGTGGTTGCTCAACGTAGACAAGCTTAGAAAGTGGACCGTTAAGAAAAGCGCTCTTGACATCCATTTGCCACAACTTAAAACCATGGTGAGTAGCAAAAGCGATCAAGATTCTAATAGCATCTACTTTTGCTACGGGAGCGTAAGTCTCACCACAATCCAAACCTTCGATTTGCGTGAACCCTTGTGCAACCAACCGTGCTTTGTTTCTTGTCACTATACCATGTTCGTCTTGTTTGTTGCGGAAGACCCATTTCGTATCAATGATATTTTGCATCGGTCTTCCCACCAACTCCCACACTTCATTCCTAGTGAAGTTGTTTAACTCCTCTTACATGGCAATAATCCAATCGGGATCCTTGATGGCTTGATCTATATTTAGTAGCTCAAGAGAGGAGACAAACGAGTAAAATGCACAAAAATTTGAAAGACGAGATCTAGTAGTTACTCCCTTGTTTATATCACCAATGATACTTTCGACGGGATGATCTCGTTAAACACTTTGACGAACTCTAGGATGTGCATTTGGTGGGTTAGGATCTTCATCATCATCACATTCACTTGACTTGTCATCCTTCTCTTCTTGAATAATCGTTGGAGGTTCGACTTGAATTGATGAAGGAGGTAAGTCATCGTCTTCGACACCTTCTTGTGGCTTGACATCTCCGATAGCCATTTTCTTGATAGTTTCACAAGGTGGCTCTTCTTTATCTAACACACATTGATCAACTTGCTCTACTTGAGAGCCGTTAGTCTCATCAAATGTCATGTCATGCGAGATTTCAACCACACCGGAGGTATTGTTGAAAACTCGATACGCATAAGCATTTGATCCATAACCAAGCATAAAACCTTCATCGACCTTAGGAGTAAACTTAGAACTTCTAGATTTCTTATTCAAAATATAACACTTACTGCCAAAAACTCTGAAGTATGAAATATTCGGCTTGTTACCAGTAAGAAGCTCATATGAAGTTTTCTTGAGTAATTTGTGTAGATAGAGCCGATTGATAGCATGACAGGCGGTGTTCACAGCTTCCGCCCAATAAATGTCCGAAACCTTGTATTCATTCAGCATGGTTCTCGCCATCTCGATGAGGGTACGATTCTTCCTCTCGACCACCCCGTTTTGTTGAGGGGAGTAGGGGGCCGAGAACTCGTGCTTAATGCCTTCCTCATCAAGATATTCTTCAACATCGGTGTTTTTGAATTCCTTTCCATTATCACTTCGAATCTTCTTAATCTTCACTTCAAACTCATTTTGAGATCTTCTCATAAACTTATTTAAAATTCCTTTTGCATCTGTCTTATCATGCAAAAAAAATACCCACGTGAAGCGTGAAAAGTCATCAACAATAACAAAACCGTATTTGTTACCTCCTATACTTATGTATGCAATCGGTCCAAAGAGATCCATATGTGGTAGTCGTAGAGGTCTTGTTGCGGTCATCACGTTCTTCGAAGGATGGGATGCTCCAACTTGTTTTTCCGCTTGACATACGCTACAAGGCCTGTCTTTTTCAAACTTCACATTTGTTAGTTCAATGATGTGATTCCCTTTCGTGAGTTTGTGAAGGTTTCTCATACCAACATGGGCTAGTCGGCGATGCCAAAGCCAACCCATGCTAGATTTAGCCAGTAGGCATATCCCAGGACTAGGTCTATCCGTAGAGAAGTCCACGGGATAGAGTTTTCCCTTTCGATGACCTTTAAAGGCTATTAAACCATCACTCCTTCGAACGACATTCACACCATCACATGATAAGATACAATCGTAACCGGTAGCACAAAATTGTTATACCGATAATAGATTGTATCTCAATGAATCGACAAGTAAGACATTTGTAAGAAAAAGATTTTCAGAAATTGCAATCTTATCAAGACCTAGTACATCACCTTTACTATCATCTCCAAAAGTAATGCTCTCACTTGGTTGATTGTAGCAATTAATTTGAGAGAACATTTTCTTCTCTCCGGTCATATGATTAGTGCACCCGCTGTCAAGTACCTAACTAGGGCCACCGGAGAGATATTCCTACAAAGTTCAAGCTTTGGTCTTAGGTACCCAAATTTGATTGGGTCCTTTGAGGTTAGTCACAAGAGCCTTCGGGACCCAAATGGATCTCACCAAAGGTGCATTAGTACGCTTAGGTCCAACATGATAAGCAAGCACTCTACCAAGATTATTCTTTCTAAGAATATAAGAGGCATTAAAAGTAGAGTGAGAAACATGAGCCTTTCAGCCTTGCTCTCTCACAAACTGAATTGGCTTAGTGACCGGTGTCACCACAACATGCGCTTTCTTGCCCTTAGGTGGAACATAGCCAAGTCCGGTCTTCTTAAAGTTTCCTCTTCTCTTGTCTAGGATCTCATCAAGTCCCTTACTCGACTTGTAAGATATTTGAATACCATCTTCAAGTAGACCCTTCAATTTCTCATTCTCACTAGCAAGATCTTGTAAAGTGGTGAAGTTTGTTGCACAAGCATTTATATTCACATTGTAGCACCTTGCACAACCATTGCTCGTGGAAGGAGATGAGTCACAAATTGCATTTGAAAGAGTGGAGGTGCTCTTCAAAAGATCATCAAACTTCACTCTAAGAGTCTCATGTGCTTCCTTTGCACCAATGAGTTCTTCTTTAAGTGAAGCATTGTTGATCTCAAGAGAGCTTGCTTTAGATGTGACCTTAGAGAATTCTTTGGTCATCTCCTCAACCCTCTTCTTTTCCAACGCAAGTTCCTTCTCAAGTTGGAGGTTTCTCTCCTTTTCAAGGAAGAGCAAGTCTTCTCCTTTCTCAAGAAGGTCCTCTTGTTGCTCAACTCTCTCCATGAATTCGGTCAACTTACCCATATCAAACTTTCTCATCATCTTGACCAAGCTAGCATGACTCATATCATCCTCATCATCACTAGAGTTGTTAGTATAAGAATTGACTAGAGATTTAGAGGATCTTGATGATACCTTAGGGCCCTTGGCCATGAAGCACAATGTAGGTTCATCATCATCATCCGTCAATTCGCCAAATAAAGATGAGGTTGTTTTTGGAATAGCCATTCCAAGACATGCTACACTCTCATCATCGGACTCGGAGTCGGATTCGGAGTTGGATTCGGAATCCCACTCCTCACCAATGTGAGCTTCACCTCTTGAACTTCTCTTGTGTCTCTTACTCTTTTCTTTGTCTTTCTTGTAACTCTTTTCTTTCTTCTTATCTTCCTTGTCCTTATCCTTCTTGTGTGGACAATCGGCAATAAAATGTCCGGTTTCACCACATTCATAGCACTTTCTTCTTAAACTTCTTGAAGAGTTGGATTTGCCGGAATCCTTCTTGCCTTTGCTATTGTAGCCATTCTTCTTGAGAAATTTGTTGAATCTTTTCACAAAGAACGCCATCTCTTCCATGTTCATTGACCCATCTTCGTCACTGCTTGAGTCATCATCCTTTGCCTTTGACACTTTGCTCGCCTTCAATGCAATGCCCTTCTTCTTACTTGATTGAGCCATCTCTTTAATGTTCGAGGCCTCTTGATCCATCAACTCATCACTAAGAATTCTTCCAAGCACTTCATGCGGTGTGATTGAATGATAGTTGTCTCTATCTCGAATCATTTGCACTAAATGGCGATTGGTTGGAGTGATAGCCCTGAGTAGAATCTTGACCACCTTATGATCAGTGAGAGACTTGTAACCAAGCCCCTTTGCCTCATTTACTAACACCATGAGTCGATCAAACATCGTCTTGTAGTCTTCTCCTTCTTCTAGGATGAATCTTCCAAGCTTACCATTGATAAGCTCGATCTTCGTTTCCCTCACACTTGATGTGCCTTCGTGAACAACTTTGAGGGTATCCCAAATTGTCTTAGCTTCTTCAAGTCCGTCAACCCGATTGAACTCACTTGGGTTCAAGGCACCAAATAATGCATTGACGGCTTGATAGTTGCGGAAGGAGTCTCTTTCCTCATCGGCAGTGAGGTTCTCCGGTTCTTTGGGCTTGAAACCTGTTTCTACAATTCCCCAAATAGAAGGATGAATAGACATTAGATACATCTTCATCTTATGTCTCCATTGTGGGTAGTATGTGCCATCGAAGTGAGGCGCACGCCCAGTAGGAACAGAGACATGAGATGAGGATGTTGAATCAGGATAAACATAAGGAATGACAGCCTTTTTGTTGCCTTCACTTGAAGTCTCGATCTCGTCTTTGTTGTTAGGCATGATTCTCCAAGCTGTTAAGCTCAAAATAGGAGGTTAGGCTCTGATACCAATTGAAAGGATCGCTATGCCGCCTAGAGGGGGTTGAATAGGCGAATAAAACGAAATTACGGAAATAATAAACTTGAACAGTAACCAGTCGGTCGGATGTTCCGACGTGGTACAGTACACCCTCCGTCGGATGTTCTGATCCTGGGTCGGATGTTCCGATGGCCGTCGGATGTTCCGATCCGAGGTGTTCGAATTTGTCGAAAACTCAGAGAAAAACTGATTTCTCGCAAAACCAAGGTTAGATCTATTCAAGAATACTCAGAACAGGCCAACACAAGTAATAAAGACACCAAAACAAGATCAAGACAAAGACACGATGATTTTTGTTTACCGATGTTCGGATCTTTGAAAGGAGATCCTACTCACCGTTAGGGAAGGCACAAAGCCCGGATCACCAAGACCCTAATCCCCCTTACCAGCGAAGCACAAAACACTCACCAGCGATCACTAGTTGAATCCTTTTCCTTGCGGAGGTAGATTCGCACCTTCACAAACTCCGGAGGCACGCCACACAAAGATCGGCGACTCACCGGCGACACCTAGCCATCTAGGAGCCCTTCAAGCCTCCAAGAGTAACAAATGCAATGTAGACAATAGGAATTGCTAAGTGCTCAAAACTTGAATCTCTAATTCGCAGAGCACTTGGGTTGCCTTGATCTCTCTAGATCTAGATCTCACAAGATGAACAAGAGAGACTAAAGGCAAGGGTTCTTGAGAGAGATGGTGAAGAATATGAATTAGGCTCAAATCAAGATGTAATCAGAGAGTAAACAGTGTCAGCCGCCTTTGGAAGGTATTAGAGACAGCTTTAAATAGGGAATCCCGAAAACTAGCCGTTGTGCAGTTAATCCCGCATCAGATGTTCTGATCCCCCGTCGGATGTTCCGACCTGCATCGGATGTTCCGATGAAAGTTCCGATGGACCCCTTACTGGATGGCTCGGAAAACTGGCAGGCTGACTCACCATCGGATGTTCCGACCCACGTCGGATGTTCTGATGGCATAGGTTCTGTATGAGGTGTATTTTGAGTGAAAAACTCACACGAACTTCGAGATACCTATTTTGAGCACTTAGGAACCTTTATAAGCTTCTCCATTTCATCCCTCTTTATAGTACGGCATCCCTAGGACTCAATAAATGAAGATTTACAAATAAATACTAGTCTTGATGCCTTCTTGCATTATATCCATTTTGAGGGGTACACCAACACTTGTAAATATGTACTTCATGGATTTAACCTGTATAATATCTGTACACAATTCTCCAATAGAAATATTAGCTCTATAATTGTTTCTCATTAATCACCAAAATCACTTAAGGGCCTAGATGCACTTTCAACTTGGAGAGAAAGATTAGGCATAAAAGAAACTCTTAAGCAAGAAACATCAAGAGTAAGGGTTTTAGGGAGATAATTTGGGAAGTGACCTTTAGAGAACCCTTTGTGTAAGGGGGAGCTCATAATTTGAAATAATTAGACTCTATATGTAAAGAGCATTAATTTTGAAGTTGAGAAATTCTTTATCCTTTTTATGGCATTGTTTTCATGATTTTTCTTGTTTATGCCATAAAGGATGGATAATTTGACTTATCTTGCTTTTGTGTCTTTGTTCTTGTACTCTCTAAAATTACAAGATATATTCATATTTGATTCTTCGATTCATTATATCCTTTTATGTTCTATTGGAATTATCACACAAAGGGGGAGCAAATTATATTTAATGTGACTTTGCAACCTAAAGTGTATCAAAATAATTTATCACTCTCTTGTGGCCTTGAATTGAATGATTATCTCATTTAAGCCACATTGTAACTCTCAAACATTTTATATTGCATATTTTTGCCCCTAAATTGGTAACTTCTTACAAAGGTTGAGTTTGTCACCTTTGAGCGGATTTATTTGTACAATTGGCATGAAACATACATCTAGATCATATGAAGCCATAAAAATACAAGTTGCCATGTTCAACCTCTTTTAATTGCATTTTGAGAATTTGGTGAAAATTATGTGCGGTCCTTTGTCTTTATTGTATATTTCACCATAGTTCTCAAAGAAAATTGGAATATTGAATATTTCTATTGTAAAATCTTCTATTGCATATCTAGTTCAGATATGAAAATTCTCAAATTTATTGGAACTAATTTGCAAAGAAAGTTGATTTTATTTGACTTGTGTGTTTAAATCAATCCTCCAATGTATACTTTGACATATTTCTTAATTGGAGTAGTATTTAACAGAAATTTCTTTTTGAAAAGTTTCTTGAGAGTCCATAGATCATCTATACAAACTTTCAAGGTCATTTGACTTTATTTGACCAAGTTTTGCCAATTTCTCACTTTGGTAAACTTGCTGATTTTTTTTTGTTTCGGACATATTTTTGGTTGATTTGTGAATTTTATATATACAAATGGGTTCATAATCTGAGAAAGTCATTATTACGAGTTTGGATGCTGCATAGTTGATCTTCATTGATAAATTTTCTCAGAATTGTTGAACCATATCTCAGCAGCTTTTCATCCCTGTTTTGAAGTTTAAGTTGAATATCGAAAACTGAATTTTTCAGCTTGTTGCAACATTGACACTATTTCATATCTTTGTGTTGGTTAGAATTTTATGATCTTTTAAATATGACACTGAGTTGAAATATAAACACACAACTCCATGATCCTTCAAATATATTGGGAGTACTTTTTCATACTCGGTGTCATATCAAGGCAATGATTCTTTTTCCCAGAACATTTGGTATAACTTAACTATTTTGAAGTTTTCAGAATTTTCCTTTGCTCAAATAATTTTTCGGTGTTCATAGATCTTGAAGGAAATTTTGAGATGAAGTTTTCTCGTGTTGATGACTTTTGTTTTTGAGCGGGTTTTATGAATAATTGTTTGTTTTACACTGCTCATTGTAATTGTTTAGTTTGAAGAGCGTTAAAGTGCAATTGGACATTCATTAACTAACTTGGGTCAAGTTGAAAGATATTTGTTCCCAGAAATCGTTTGCTTTTCTATGCATGCGCAGGGGATCGGAGGAGGATCAATGTCGACGGTGGGATGAACGATATGAACGGAGGTTTCATAGTCCGAGGGATCTAAAGCCGTGCGAATTGATCGTGATCGATCCAAGTATATGGTAGATGGTAAATGACAAAGGGGCATACACTCTTTCGGCACTGTATCTTTAAATTTCTTTGCACCTTCATACATTTAAATGTCTTATGGGGAGCTCTTGCATGCTAGACTAATATTTAAAGTTCTCCATATTCATGTGCTCTTCATAATTGATCTTGATATTCATGGCTATCTTTTAATACATTTGAATGGTCAATTATTAATTCATTGTAAGTTCAAGTGGTGTTATGTTCTCATGACATCTAGCCACTTTACTATTTCTAGTCATATCTCTTTTAAGTGGCATACTTTCATTTTACAAGTGGTATCCTCTAAAGTTCAATTTACATATTTTTTAAGTGTCATCTAACATGTCTTGTAGGTTACATTGCAAGCTTATCTATATAATGATTGATATTGATGACACATTGCAAAAGAGAGAAATGTAATTTGGAACTCATATTGCCAAGAGGTATACCCTTGTTCATTACTTATACATTTTGATCATGAGCTTGTACTTCACTTATATCTTTTTGCTAAATGATCTTGATTATTTTGAATTGATAGCATTGTTATGTCTTGCTTGATCCTCACTTATACTCTTGAGACAAGACATGAATACTTAATGAGGTTGGTTTCTACTTTTGCCTAAATCTTGAATATTATTAATTTCATATGTTGCCTAGATTTAGGGGGAGCTTATCATTGACTATCTATTGTTTGCTCCTTACTTGATATGTCTTGCCCTTCCAAATAATTTGTGTTAATTGTTGAAATGGGAGAATTTAATAATTCAAATATTGTTCACTTTTTGGATGATTAATGCCAAAAGGGGGAGAAATGTTGTATTATCAATTGCCCCGTATATGTTGTGCTTTTGTTTAAAAGAAAAATTATTATAAGCATTAGTGATTTTTATTGTCTTATTGTCATCTATTATAATTGATAATAGGTTTGTCATAAATCACTAAAAAGGGGGAGATTGTAAGTGCAAGTGACCTTGTGTGATTTTGGTGATTAATGACAAACACATTTAATGACAATGCTTGTTTTAATGCTTATTTAATGTCACACCTCAAATATGCTTATTGCTATGAGACTAATATGTTTATTGTCAAGACTGCTTTAGTCTCATCCTATTTAGAAGAAAATCATATATGTCAAGCGGACAAATTATTCATTATAAAGGTATGTTTTATGCTAATCATTTGAATGAGACTACCACACTTGATTGTTTATCTTTCGTAGTCTCATTTATCTAAATAAGATGGATTGCTAATTAAGGTATGCAACTCATTTATGTAAGCACATGATATTGTCGTATTTATTTGAGCATAAATATATTATAAACATGTTGCTTACTCTATAAGATCTTTTATATTGCCATGTATTAGTGATCATCTAGTCGGTGCACTAGATAAACTTCACTGTGTTTAAATGGCTTTGTGCATGTAGGCTTTTTATGAATATTCTCACATGCGCATAATTTAGTGAAGTTTAATCTAGATTGGTTTGCAACTTCTCTCTTGATTCAAATATGAATTTGCACATGTGTAAGTCATGAATATATTCCCATGTGCATCATTAAGTGAAGTTGTGATTATTAAATCATCTCTCTAGTGCATGTAGATCAAACACTTATTTATCATGATGCATTTAGTAGAGGCCTTTCTTGTGCCAAGTGTTTCCACTTGTGTTGTGCTTATTTACGTGAAACACTTGGACACTTAATCGCTCACGAATATCAAATTGATCCATATTTATTGAGCTTTTGGACTAATGTATTTCACGAGTGATTTGGAAAGAATTAGGTCCTATGAGTTTGTGTGATGACCAAGGAACGTTGAAGAATGACGGTTAAGCCAAGGTCAACAAGACGACGATGTCACCAAGAGTTGAGTACTAAGTCAAGGTCGATTTGGCGTGATGATCGTCGAGAAGGATGATCGGGTCAAAGTCGAATGAGACATGAGTCTCATGAGGTGAATCAAGTCAAGGTTGACAAGACGAAGACGTTATCAATATTTAGTAAAGGTCATCATGCGCAATACATCAAGGGTGCTCAAGACTAACAACATCACTGAAGCTCAAAATGAAGAAAGAAGACGGCAAGTGGTTTATTCTAAAGCTTGTTTGGTTTTATTTATAAGTTGAGTCTAAGGATTGCCGTACTATTAAGAGGGATGCAACGTTGAATGGCTTAGATATGTCTCAGGTGCTCAAGTGATCAAATCTTTCAAAGAGATCGAGGGAGAGGAGTGTTGGTGGTGTCGGAAAGTGAGAGATTTAGGTCTTTCGTGGCTTCCTTTGTGGTAGCTGCTCCTATCCTTTGGGATTTGGGTAGTGAGACCTTGTGGGTTGTGTAGCCCTTGTTCTTAGCTTTCCGTAGAGCCCAAGATCACTGAAATCGGATTTCGGAGTCAAAAGTTACGTCCGTTTTCGTCAATAGCTGTGTGCTGTATCGGACTATCCGATGTTGGATCGGAATGTTCCGATTGACCCCTCTCTGTCTCCAGCTCCAAAAATATCGGAATGTTCCGATGTTGGATCGGAATGTTCCGATTGACCCCTCTCTGTTTCCAGCTCCAAAAATATCGGAATGTTCCGATGTTGGATCGGAATGTTTCGATATGAATTTGACCTTTTGGTGTTGTATCTAGTTGGAACCTCTCTAGAATCATTCCAGGACCTCAAAAATAACTGTTACTCCAAGTTTCTCTCACTTTCATATCAGAACAATCCGATGTTGACATCGGACTATCCGATATCTGTCAGTTTCAAACGGCTATTTTCTGTGTGAGGCTATTTAGGGCATCCCTCTTCCCCACGGGCAAGGGTTGCCTTCCACACCATTTTTGAGCAGAACTTCCAAGCAACCTAGGGTTCTTGCCCCCTCCATTCTAGATCTAAGTGACCCCCTTTGTGAGAAGAGTTGGGAGAGGGTGTGAGTGCTAAGTGAGAAGAAGTCGATCTTTGAGCACTTAATTCATCTCCGAGTTCGTTCTTTGTGTGTATTTGTTACTCTTGGAGGTTGAGGACTCCTAGACGGCTAGGAGTCGACCACGAGCCACCGGTGCTTTGTGTGGTGAGCCGTGCAAGTTTGTGAAGGCCGATTTCGCCTCCGGAAGGGAAGGAATCAAGGAGTAAACCGGGGGGTCTTGGTGCGACCTCGGTGAGGGAAGGGTTGAAGGAGACCCGGGCTCAAGTGTGACCGAGCCTACCTCAACGGAGACGTAGGATCCCCTCAAGGATCCGAACTTCGGGAACAAATCTTCGAGTCTCCACTTCACTCTTGGTTTCCCGCTTGCCCTCTAACTTGATTTACATTGATTCATGGTTTTACTTGTTGTTGGCTAGCAACTTCGTGTGCTATTACTCTCTCTTGCGTTGTGGATTTGATTTTGGTGCAGGTACCCATATCGGACTATCCGATATCAACATCGGAACATCCGATATCATTTTCCGCTGTGCAATAAAAGGTTGAAAATTCGTAACACCTATTCACCCCCCCCCCTCTAGGCGACATCCCGATCCTTCACCTACATCTCTGTGTTCATCTTTGATTGTTCTTCGTCGTCTACTATCTATGCACTGATAGGCAACCTCGGACTACACCCGGTAGCGTGTTTGTCTAACACGTTATCAGCACAATGCTCTGACGAAAGACGTCGGAGATCGGTCGCCGACGAACTCCATTGAATCTTCATCCCCACCGTCGGCCTAGTTGGGACCCGTTGATCTGTCCTACACGACAGTTCACGCATCCTGTCATTACCGCAAGAATTGAAGGTATAAATCGGTTTCTACCGCGGGATCCCGTTTGAATCTATTAAGAAATTGCATGGATCTCGTAGATCCCTTTGAATCTAACTGTTAGTCCTTTGGATCGGCGACGAACGAATGCAAGAATTGAATCGAATCTATGCATATATGAAGTGCAGCACGGGCTACATCCAGGAGGTTGCTTGTGCGCCGTCGGCCCCATTGAAACAGGTCGTGCCGTCGTGCCGTGCACTAGAAGGCGCTGGCCGGGCTCACGCACGCCGACTGCACTCGCATCATGCACTAGAAGGCGCCGGCCACGCCCACGCCGTACCGGCCATTGGCAGCGGCTAGGGAAACCCTACCCGCCTATTCTCGGCAGGCCACATGGGTCGTGTGGGCTGTGTGGGCCGCCCCGAGCAAGCAACGGCCCCACGTGGGCCGCGCCCCCCTTGGCAGGTCGCCCCGAGAAGGCCCCCCTAGCAGGGCCGCGCCCCCCTAGTGGGTTGCGCCCCCTGGCAGGCCGCACCCTTCTTTGCAGGCCGAATGGGGGGCGTGGGAGAGAAAGAAAAGGGGGCGAGCAATTGGAATAAATGAAAAGAAGGCTTTTAGGCCGAAAATGATTTATGCAGTACGAAAAGAAAAGTGAAGAAAAGAAAGGGAAAGTAAATTGAATGGGGCTTTAATTTTGAATTGCATGTGTATTTCTTTTCTGAATTTACACCTGACTCTGAAATATATGAAATGAAGGGCATGGGCTGGGTCATATGAAAAATAGGGGCTACCGGACCATTTTTTTTAACGGACCAGACCGAAAAAGAAAAGAAAAGAATAGGTTGATTGTATTTGGTCACCAGAAACCCAACACTGTCAATCGGTTTAGGTCCCAGCGAGGGAAAGAAACCTACCGATAAACAAAAAGAAAGCACTGCACTTCCTTATACACCACCTCCTTACCTATTTTCAATGCATGATTGAGGGGTAGCACACTAGAGCTATGGCCCGCATACTAGAAGTGGCTTATGAAGCTCAAGCATGCTATCCTGCCATAAGCATAACAGGATTTGGTGCACACAAGGTTTGCAGACTATAGAATTATGACCGAGTACAAACCAATTTGCATAGAAATTGTACGAATTCCTCCCCATGTGACAAGATCACAAAGGAGGGTATACTACTTCCCACTTTTCACCCCAGTGCATCAAGAGCAGCTACTAGGGGTGAAAAGCTCATTCGTCAGAAGAATGGAATGAAGGGAAATTAAAGAAATTGTCCTACAAAAGAAAGTCCATTGTCCAAGCGAAACAGAATAACAGAATAAAGTCACATAATGCAAGCCACATGACCACTAGGTCAAAATGTGCTATAAATGTGCCGCAAACCTATTGATGAAATTGCGGCTAATTAGACTGAAAGAAATTCAAATCAGTAGAGGTGTCTCACTGTGACCAGAAAAGAAACCTATTGGTAGAATACACTTATGAAGAGACAACTTTGCACTGCCTCTTAATCGTATTGAAGACACAAGAAGTGGATAAAGAAGAGAAGATCCCGACAAATAGCATCGTAGCTAAGAGAAAGTGCATAATTCTAGCCTTTAACTATGCAGGAGTTGCACTATTAGCATTTTCCCTTTAGATTGTAGTCGCTAATAGACATTTATGAATTTTAGCATGAAGAATTTAAAACTCTCGAAGAGCACACTGTTTCAAAGAAAGAATTGAAACTCTCGAAGAGCAAACCTTAATTCTCGTGTTCATTATGAATTTATCATATATTTCAATATATACTTTGAAGTTGCAATCAATATTTGAATCATATGAATTATGAATATTTCCATTGCCTAATTGCAACTATGAATAGAACTAGTGCAATGCCCTTTGGAGATATGAATTGTTGGTACTGTAAAAACACCAATAGAATTTTAAGAGAGATAACATAAATTATATGGGTTTTACATCAGCGCTTTAACGAAGCATTGTTTTGCCCAGAATGCACTTAAACTCTCTTAAGTTTGTAAGACATCCATCTCAACGGTTTCCGCGTTGAGACCAATGAAGATCGGTAAAGAAAGTGTTCGCCTAGTCGGCCGACTAGCACGACTAGTCGGCGACCAGTCGCTAGTCGGTGGCAATCCGCACTGATTAGGGCCTAGTCGGTGGATTAGTCGGTCAGACCGCCTAATCGATCAAAGTCGGTCAAAATCAGACTAGTCGTGCTAGTCGGTCGGTTCAAGTCGGTGACTAGTCATTTAGTCGGGCTGACTAGGATAATGAAAAGGTGGGTACACAGTCACACACTAGTTACTAGTACACTAATAGTCTAATACACTTATACACTGTAGACCAAACTAGGGTTAGGCAGCAGCCGGTGGCCGTGCTCCCTTGCCACGCCTCCCTCTGTCCCCCTCAAGCGCCGCCGCCTCCCTCTTCTACCCTCCAGCGACGACGCCACCCTCCAACGATGTCTTATGTGTGTCAGTGTGTGACTTGTATTATTATTTTCTGTATTTATGTTATGCTTATTTGTATTAATATTGCTTACTAGCCATAATGGAGTCTCCGACTAGTCACCGACTAGTTGGCCTAGTCGCTAGTCACTAGGTAACCGACTAACTAGCGACTAGCGACTAGGTGAACACTATAAAGAATTGTTATGCATTGTGAAGCATGATGGATGTGAGCAAAGAATATTAGAATTTTCTCCCTCCATTTGAATTTGGGCTATATTACATTAGAATGCATTTAGAAGCTCTAATCTCTTCTATCTGGCATCGCAGAATTGCCATCTCAATTATAGAAAAGATGAGGTGCAACCAACTCGCAAGGACATAGCATTAGTATAAGAATTTTCTGAATCATGAACTGGACACTCTCCTATTAAAGTGCAAGTTGAGATTTCTCCTTGCCTAGAATGCATCTATAGGAGAGGTTCGCGGCCATATGCAGCCCTTGCCAAGGGCACTTAACGACATTCTAGTTCTCATAATTGTTTCCTTATGGTAAGGCATGAGTTTATTCTCTACACAAATCACATGTTCGTGAAGCTGAACTTGCAGATCATAAGAATTATAGAATATATTATCTGATCATCACAATGAAGTTCAAAATATGAAGGACAATGCTAGATGATTGATGATCATTGGATTGTATTGAATACTAAAGAAGAGAACTATATATTTCGTGTATGAGCGTTATGGACTAGAGATGTCCGGCCGCACTTGTTGAGTTGTCATATATTGAATAAAGAAATAGAAGCCTGACAAGCAGCACTCATCAATTAATGCAAGGGATGCGTAGTCCCGCAACATCCGACTAGTGCAAAGAAAAGAATTTTCTCGATTTTGAATGCAAGTTTTATGTACCTATACCACACTTGCAATAAATTTAAAAATGACAGAGGATCATTTTCCGTCATTAGGGGGAGGAATAGAACCCTAAAAAGAAGAATACCGAAAAATTATGTGGCTAACCTCAGACACCACTAATGCATTCCCGCGCATTAGCCACACTGGTATGAATTTCGAAGCATTGAAGCAATTAGCAAATGAACTGCCTAATCAATTTTGTGATTTGAACGATGTGATCAAGTCGCATTACTGACAATAATGCACCAGAGAGTGTAGAAATACCATAGAAGGTATTCCTCATTCTGTTTCGATGCCTCAAAGAAAAGGACAGAAAATCTGGTTACTCGAATCCCAAGTATCTAGGGACGCCTGGAGAAAAAGGATAAGATAGCTTGTCACAACCAATCACGAAAATGCCCCAAAGGAAATAGAAAGGGAACCAGTTGAGACCTGGCGCTGGTGAGCCTGCTAGCGAGGCACTCCCAGTTTTGAATTTACCGGTAAAAGAAGAAAGAATAAAAGAAGAAGACGAAAGACAGCAAACGAGCGTGCCATAATACATGCAAACGAGCGTGTGAATGCGCACATTAGTAACCATCTAAAGGTCCTTACTCCCGCGATTGGGAAATAGCGGTGCAGAGCAAGTGAATTCTATGCACTTCGGAAAAATATTGAATAGAACCACAACCAATGTCGACATATACATTGCAAAGAAGATTGCCGAAACAATTGAACTCGATACTAAGCCTGCATCTCTCATTGAGTGTAAGACATGGCTGTAACGGAAAGAATGGAAGAATGCAATCACCGTTGAACTATTTTCTGAACAAAGGAGAAGTGTTTAGGCCTCTGCGCCGCTCATTCTCTCGTGTATGCCCCGTGGGCCTTTGTTCGAAAGGAGAAGTGAAGAAAAATGAATTGGTATGGTACAAAGTAAGGCTGGTAGCACAATGTTTCAATCAGCGCCTTAGCGTTGATTATGAAGAAGCTTATTCCCTGGTCATGGGTGGTGTAACCTTTAGATACCTTTATCTCAATGGCAGTACTCAACTGAAAGTTGAGTAAGAAAATGAATTGAAAGGATGTTGTAAGTGTAACTAGAAAAAGATTTGGATGGACTTATATATGAAGATACATGAGTATCATTGTCCTAAATCAAAATAGAGCAAATAGAAATCTGTATAGTGTAATCCTTTGCACTACCATACAGACTGAAGAAAAGAATAAAACACATACTTGAAGTATGAGAGAAGAATAAATGGATTGGCCATTGCAGTTTAGATTAACACCTTGAGCATATGCCAACTGAATCTCATTACACCAGTTAACCAACACGTTGATCGTGTTGGAAAGGCTTAATTTTGAGGTGTATCCATGAAACCCCAATGGTTGGTCAGTTAATTTTTGTAGACCTGGAACTGTACAAACCTAGGGATGAGGGGGGATGTCTATAAACATGAAGTTTTGTATTAGAATTTGAATGGCTCATATACCTCGTGAATAGCATACGGTAGTACATTGCATTTGCCGGCTGTACGTTGCATTTGCCGTTAATTTCATCAACTTGGTATAATGCAGAGCACAAAAAGGGCATTTGAAAGAATCAATGACATCTTCCGATACCTCCGAAGAAAACGAAATCTTGGTATAAAAGAATCAAGATACGAATATGAATATGTTTCCTATGTGGTAAGAATTGGAATTAAGTAGAAGTCGTCAAAGCAGACTCTTATGCAATATCGACAAACCACTCAAAAATCATAGCATCGAATGAAGCCTATTATGAATATGCATGGCTTTGAAGAAGGTCATTATACTTAAGTATATGAACGCCAAGAAAAGAATCAATTTTCTGCACATTAAGTCAATTGAGAGTATAGCAGACTTATTTAATAAGTCACTCCCAGTATCTATCTTTGAAAGATGCATGCAAGAAATTGAAATGAAAAGACTTAGGGAAGTGCAGAATTCAAGAGAGAAACTTCATATATTATGAATTGAAATCTTGAACATGAAGTTCGAGTACATAACTTGAATGAATGAATGTAGAAACGTTGGGTGGATCTGTACTCTTTTTCCCTTAAGTGAGTTTTCAATGAGGTTTCTCACGTGAGGTTTTTAACGAGGTAAATCCGTGCACATAGCAAACGTATGCTATATACTCTTTCTCCAACATTTTTTCCACTGGGTTTTTGTGCAGTTTTTGAGGCATATGCATCATGAGCAAGGTCCAAGGGGGGGTGTTGAGAAACCCATCCCAGCTGCCGCCAGCCTTGGGCTCGGTGTGCTCCTAGGGGTGGGCCCACTTGTTGGACCAAGCCGAAACCGTAGCCGTCAAGCATAAGGCCTTGTACATTTTAGCAGAACGTAGCGTAGCATAGTGTTTCAGCAAAATTTGAGTCTTTAAAAAGAGGTTTAAATATTATAAAAAATAATTAAAAATAGTTTTAGAATCTTTAAGAGGCCTACTAAAAAACTTAAAAAAATCATTACAAATTATTACACCAAATAGACTATGTAAAAATGATAAATTTTGCTGAAACGTTACGCTGCTCTACACTAACCTAAAATGTAAGTGTTCTAAATAGGAGAGGATCCCATCTATTATGTATCCATGAGAAAACAATAAAGAATACTTCCTCTCCTACATCTCTGTGTTCATCTGTGACTGTTCTTCGTCGTCTACGATCTACACACTGCTAGGTAACCTCGGACTACACCCGATAGCGTGGTTGTCTAACACAGCCAACAACCAGATTGCAGCACCTTCCCATCCAAGCGGAGGGTCCACCTTCCATCCGGAAAAAAAAATCAGAGCTACTTCCATAGAAATCGGATCAGTTAGCAACTACTATAATAAGGAAACCGTGTGTAATTCTTTTAAATCTGTTCAGACATGGCATCAGTTTTATACATATTACTCCATGAATTCAGCAATCTCAACCAAATCAAAGCGCCATATTTGCTGGAATTTTTGCTGCACACGCTTTCCAATTTTCCTTGCGTGCAGCTAGCTATAAATATATTTCCTTTGTGCACCACCAAATTGTCGTGCACCTAATTGATTTTTCCAGCTGTTTGGGCACTTTTTGTCACGGCGAAAACAAATCCATGGCTGCATAGCTTTGATGTCAACTTCTTTATCAACCACTTTAGGGGTAGTAGTTGTAGACACAACAGCAGGCTACTCGATGATTTTCATCGCCTGCATATCATCTCCAAGGAGATCAGTCTCATCCTCAAAGTTTGCTTTGCTCAAGAGAGATGGGACTCATACTTGTTTTCTTCTTATTTGCTTGATAGCCTACGATCGCCTCCTTAGATGCTTGGCAAACCTTAGACCAGTGCCCCCATTCATCACATTTAAATCACATTTGATCATTGTTTTACATACGACATACATGTGGACCTGTAGTTATTTGCTGCATGGGACTTTTTCTTTTTCCGGGCTTGCTTATGACCGTTGTTATCATTGCCCTTCTTTCTCTTGCGATTGGGCTTCTCAGCTTGATATTTGCCTGCATTAATTTCAACGGCTTTACCAGGTGCCTAAGAAACACAATTCATCTTGAGAACGTTGTCTTGAGATTCCTCAACTTGCATCACGTCAAGGAGGTCACTATAGGCCTTATATTTCCCTTAAAGATAGTTTTGAGCACTCTAGACTGTAATAGGGTGAAGGGTAGATATTTTCTTCTTAATCATTTTTTCATCTGTGATCTTTTTACCATGGAGTGTAAGATTTTTTACAATAGAATGCAATGTTGAGTTATATACGGCCACAATTTTATAGTTTGCAAACCTTAAACGCGACTAGTCTTGTTGTGCTTGTGGCAGTATACTGTACTTGAGTTTTTGAATCGTTGTTGGAGTGCAGTCTAAAGGTCAACGACACTTTCTTAGGCCATGTATTCATTCTTTACAGTAGAAGACTAGTGGTGCTCGTGCTTGAAAATTCTTTACCATTTGATTCATTGGTTACGATAAAAAACCATTTGCGCAGAGATCTTCAAAACTTAAGAGAGATATGGTGGATTCAGAATATAACACAACTTATTCAATTACCGGTGTAGTACCATTTGGTGAAATAACAACGGCTCGGCCAACGCCTATTACACACAAATTATTGCTTATAAGTGGTAATGCTACCAATATTGTTCTTTACTATCGACTGAGAATACTTATTCTTTATTAAGATGGTGTTAGTTGTAGCACCGCCAACAATGCATATTTCCTCCATATTATGGGCACTGAAATATGTATAATAGAGTAGTAATCAATCATTTACTGCAAACATGCTTAAATATACAGGAAAATAAATTACATAACAGATCACAAGAATTAAGGTATTGCTCCCCTAATTTTTACCATGATTTATGCTAAGATCACAAATATCAGCTGGAAACCACTGAACATAAATAAACTCCGAATGCTAATGTTGAACAGCTAATAAAAATGTTAAATTACTGAACAAACTCCACGAATAGGGCATTCACATTGTCTCTAATTTCTAGCTTTGCTTAGGCGTCAGCTTCTTCATCAACCACTTTAGGGGTAGTAGTTGTCGACACAACAATGGGCTACTCAATGATTTTCATCGCCTACATATCATCTCCAAGGAGATTGGTCTCATCCTCAGAATTTGCTTTGCTCAAGATGGCGAGATGGGTCTCATACTTTGTCTTCTTCTTGTTTGCTTGATAGTCTACAATCGCCTCCTTAGATGCTTGGCAAACCTTAGACCAGTGCCCCATTCACCATATTGAAAGCACATTTGATCCTTGCTTTCCATGCAGTATACATGTGGACTTGTACTTATTTGATGCATCAAACTTTTTCTTTTTTGGGGCCTGCTAATCACCGTTGTTATCATTGCCCTTCTTTCTCTGCGATTGGGCTTCTCATCTTGGTATTTGCCTGCATTAATTTCAATGGCTTTACTAGGTGCCTGAAAAACACAGTTCTTCTTGAGAACATTGTCTTGAGATTTCTAAACTTGCATCGCATCAATGAGGTCACTTTAGGTCCATTAACGATAGTTATGAGCACTCTAGACTGCAATAGGGTGACGGGTAGATATTGTCTTCTCAATCTTTTCTTCATGTGTGATCTTTTTATCACGGAGTGTAAGATTTTTGACAATAGAATGCAATGCTAAGTTATACTCGGCCATAGTATTATAGCCTGCAAACCTCAAACGCGACCAACCTTGTTGTGCTTGTGGCAATATAGTGTATTTGAGTTTTCGAACTGTTGTAGTGCAGTCTAAAGCTGAACAATACTTTCTTCGTCCATGTATTCCTTCTTTAAAATAGAATACTAGTGGTGCTTGATGAAGTGCGGTGCTTGATTGTTTTGCTCGGGGTGAGCGGATGACCCTAGACCCTTCACTCTTCCCACCAAGCACAATCTTCACATCCGATTTTCAAGTGAGATAGTTCTGGCCATGGGGGGCATAGCTTCAAACTCATGGCTGACAATGTTTGATATCTGCATGATGTAAATGCTTTTGCATAAGATTACTTGCATGTAATCCAAACAATGGTGCATGATATAGATAACTCATAAATTATCGGATTTGATAATATATTAATGCTAAATTAATCGTGGAACCGCTACCGCCAAAACAGGAATATATTAATGATTCCCGAGATGCTAAATAGCCAAAATATACAAATTTATAATTTCTGCAATGTTTAAAGTTATCTGTGTAAAATTAGTTATTCAGGAAAATGCTCAAATAATTCCTAAAAGGTTCGGTTTTATTCTACAGAATTGGAAGGCCCTTATTCTTTTCTTATTTTCTCCGCCTCACCTGTCGGCCCGGGCCTTTAGACCTACTCATGGTACACAACCCACATGGGCCTTTCGGCATTCTTTGACCCAACCCGGCCCAAGCTTCGGCAGCTGGGGAAGGTGGCGCTAGGATTACCATATGCCGCCGCCGCCATGGCACGGGCGTGGGGAGGTCCAACAAGGTGGCGTGGATGCGGTGTCGGAGGGCGCGGAGAGGGTGAGGATGCTGGTGATGGCGATGTGCCGTGCAGCGGCAGCGGTGTAGGGCAACGGCGGCGTGGCGCCTGCCATGTGGCAGGGCACGGTGAGGATTCCGGCGGCGCAGCGCGGCGCTCGGTGCATAATCCAACCGTATCCGGTGTGAAAATCACCTTTGATGTGCTAAAACTGATCTGTAAAACAACTGCTGGAATTCGTAAATTTAAATGCAAAGCGATACCATCGATAGCAGCTTGAACAAATTGCTTAGGGATTACAACAATTGCCACGTAGGACAAATCGACGGATTCTAGCCTCCCATGCGAGAAGGCGATTCGATAATGTTTGTTCTGTTTGCGATCAAGCCTTCGAAAGCTTCTTGCCGATAACGTATTGTACAACCCTACTATCGGGTGTAGTGCAAGGCTCCGATTATACGCAAGCAGATGGGCTCCGATTATACTCAAGCAGATGGAACACAAGAACACGGAGATGTGCAGAGAAAAACTTTATTGCTTCAGATCAAAACCTCTCTAATATATACAGTAGTACATATGCTAGAGTTTACCTAGATTCACAGTCGAGTTTGGCCCCACGCCGAATTCTACGCGTCCTGGCTAGGGATGGGGACGGGCTGCATCGGTTTCTCAACAAGCCAAACCATCATTAGAGACAAAGTGGCTTTTTACAATCCTACGACCCTTGGGCCGTAGAAAAACAATCAACGATAGGATACATATGTGGATAGAGGAATTGCAATAACAAATACATAAAGACAATAAACAATGACATGTGAGAGATAACCAGCAAAAATGCTCGTGCGTTGCAACGGGAGAAATTAAAAACCTCGCACATACAAAACACGTTGGAGGTAATATTTCATCAATCACTCATTAGTGGTTCATGCCATTACATTTAAAATCACAAGTAGATGTGCTCTAGCTGTGAGGCAACGTGAAAGAAAAATAAAAAACTAAGATAGCTAATTGCATTCAACACGACTGCAGTGTATTGCATTTAATAACTGCATTGCATTTAATAAATATTGATCTACTGCTTAAACCAAAAGTTTAGAATAGTACTTACAAAAAAGATACTGCTTCAAGCCCTCAACAATTTTTTTGTGTGAGAACATGGCTGTTTTTCAAATTTAACAGTACTCAGAATGTAAGAGTTCAATGAAATTACCATGCAAAAAACAAAGAGCTTCAACCAAAAATTGAAATAAAAAAGGAAACAAGCTCACCGTCTGGGTAAAAATAAATGTAAATGAAACAAAAGGACCAGGGCATCTAATAAGGCAGCAATCATCAGAATGAGCAAACAGGGCAACAGCCTGCTTCGCTATGCTCATCTGAAGGAACAAAGCAGCTCTAATTTCGTCATCGGAGCCCATCAGTGATCTACCTCTGAATTTGTACTGTTCAAATAGTAAATAATCAGCTTATTAAAACCTGAAAACCAAAATAAGATATCTTTAATCACACGAAAAAGGGCTCACTGAAAACAAGTTTGTCATTGTTGCAGCCCTGAAAAAAATGGCTGTACTTAGAACTATGTAGCTACCAAAAGCAGCACAACTTGAAATGATTTTCTTAACTCTCCATCTATGTGGTGAAACGACGTAAACTAATATATTTAGAAAAACCGTTATTAAATTTTCTGTTTCCATACCTTTTGCAGCTCAGCAAGATACAGTCTAGCATTTTCGCAGGCTGCAGGTCGAGCTGTTATCTCACTCAATCTGGACAGTGAAAAGAAGAAAAAAACGACTTTAATCATGGACCTAAATGAACTTGAATGGATAAATAATCAATGACCTGAAAAGGATTGGGTCTCCAATAGCCTTAAGTTGATCAAGGCGTTCTTTAAATTCATTAGCTTGAGCATCTTCACCATCCATATACAACCAATCCTGCACCTGCAATTGTCATACAACAACTTCAGCATGAAACTTCCTAATAAATGAAACATAAGGCAGGGCAAATTGTTGAATCATTTTTACTGACCTCACTAAATTTCTCTGCAAAAGACTCCATCTCCTGTTCAGTTGAGACATTCAAGATTTCTGTGCTTTCTTCCAACTGTGATACCGTGCCGCGCCGAAGCGGTGCTGCGGGTAGCCGAGGAGGTGCTGGTGGTGGTGCGCGCCGCTGGCCTGGTCGGGATCCACTGCAAGGCGGCCGCCGCATCGCGAGGGCGCGCCGGCGAGCTGGATCCGCGCCGGAGAAGGGCGGATCTGGAGAGCGCGAGGTGGCCGCCGGGCCGAGCCACCTCGCCTGGCCTCGCCTCCCTGCCTTGCAATCTTGGGGCGGCACGGGCGAGGGTTCTGGTGTGGCGGTGGAGAGGAGGGGAGAGGAGGGGAGGGACGAGGCGGCGTGAGGAGGAGGTGAGGCAAGGAGGGTGGAGACGCGGGGGTAGGGCGGACGGCTAGAGTTTTGGGGGGCGCGGAGCGGGCAGCTAGGGCTGTTGGATCCAGCGGCGGAGCGATCGGACGGCTGGGAAGCTTTGACGGACGAAGAAAACTGACAAGGAAGTGGAAAGTCTATTCTCTTTATTATTAGGTAAAGATTTACCTCTACGCAATAGTATACAAAAAATATTCCCATTTTATTTAAGTAAATGTTGTATTTTAGATGATGTTTTATTAGTGCAAGCAACACATCTAAATCTAAATCCAAATCTAAACTACTCTTTAATTGAGCAGTTGGCCTAGATTTAATTGGAGATCAGATCCGTCTATTCCCTTCATCCACCATCCAACAACCATAATTTTTCAGCCATAATTTTTCATACAATATTTACAAGTATCATCGAGGGCATGATCCCTTGTTTATTATCCTTATTCATGTGCTAAGATACGTAGAATATGGGCTACGCTTGAGGGGAAGCTGAACAGAAAAGAATACGGAGTTTGCTATCGACTTGATACATAGAGACCACAGACTCTTGCTTGTCACACGGGATTAATTTTTATTCTTCCATTATAACTCTTCCTAATTCTTTCTAGACTAGTTCTAATAGACTAGCACAGTAACACTTCAAATAGGGAGGGGTAGGCACGTACGTCCCAATCATACATACTCATACATACAAAACGAAAACAACTCCCTGATCGGAAAGTTGGGGCAGCCATAGGGCCTCTTCTCAGCTTGTTCTCGCTGTATCACTCCTAAGGAGTAAAAGATCGATGGATTTGACGCTCCAGTATCCTCCCCTCCATGTCCTTGGTATAAGATCGATCAATAATTAATTCGATGTCTATCTAGCTATCCACACAATCCCTTATATAAAGCTTTAGAAGACCCAAATATTATAAATAATCTTTGAAAGTACACCTAGCTGATTCTAGCCAGTTTAACCCATCGCATAACCAATAATTTGCCTACTTTTTAAATTTGAGTCGCCGGACATAAATAACAAGTCGCCTCCTTTTTCAGGTATAATTCAATTAACTTTTAAAGTCTTTCATCTCATATAGAAAAAATGTCAGCTATATGTTGTTGCAATGCAATTGTGCGTCTCACTTTACTTCTCACTTGCACCGATTCATACTACCTCATGACCCAGCAAAGACACAGAAAGAGATTGATGCATAGCAATCAATTCAATTATTGATAAAAACACGTGCAATTGATGTCTACCAAATCAGATAAAAAATAAACAAACTATCAAAATTGATCTAATATATTAGTGATAAACTATAAATTTTATTTGATATACCAATCAAAATCTAAATCTAACTTCAAAACTTCTCTATTATTGAGCAGTTTTGTCCTATATCCAACTACAAATCTCATTTGTCCATAACAAATACACAAAGACAATAAACAATGACATGTAAGAGATAATATACCTCTACGCAATAGTATACAAAAAATATTCCCATTTTATTTAAGTAAATGTTGTATTTTAGATGATGTTTTATTAGTGCAACCTACACATCTAAATCTAAATCTAAACTACTCTATAATTGAGCAGTTGGCCTATTCCTTTGGAAATATTCTCGCAAATTCCTCAGTTGATAGCCCACACCTGGACCCACCGGTCAGATCAACTTCGCCACTAAGTAACCGACGCGCCAGCCTCCAGCTATCCCGGACTCCTCCCATGACGAAGCTTCTCGAGTACATCACCTCATGTGACCGCTAGATCATGGAACCCGGTCACCTGCACGCCTCCCGACGCACCAGCCTCCAGCTGTCTCGCGAAGCGTCAGCCACGTACCCGTCGATACCTGCATCACAAAGATGATCACACACAAAAACAACACACCTTACCTCTGCTGCAAGGTTAGTCTATCATACGATCATCAACAGAGAATCCCATCCTCAAAACCAAAAACATTGTGCCAAAATACACGTAGCACAACCGGATAGTCTGGGACTAATCCAAAATCTCAGTAAAATCCAACAATGTCTCAACAAGACAACTTAAAAACCGCTTCGAATTCGTCCTTGTCACATATATTCGTCATCACCCAAGAGGACCCTCCACATGGGTCTCAACATGTCCTTACCACATGTTTCGTGCATCATGTGCTTAAGTACCAAAGCATGCAACTCAAAATACATGTATTTGTTTGGTATCTCGGCTAATATTATTTTTTCATACTTTTTTGGGGCTGTTAAGCTTGAAACCGTTCTTCATGATCAATAAAAAGTGTCCATGTCGAAGGGCTCTCTTTTGAAACTCAATGACGTGGACATAAGAAGAGACCTCTACAAAGTGGTGTTTCTTAAATAAGAGATCTTCAATATTTCGCAATTTTGTCATTAACACGCGTGCAATTATGTCTGGTCTATTTTAGTCGGTCTAGCTAGGCTCAAACATAGCAGAGATCTCATCACACTACGGGTTACATGTAATCGTCAAGAAAATATCTGGTTTTTCAAACTTCTGAACCAAAGATGTAGCATCCATACACCTCTTCCTGACGTCACGCTCCCCTGAAGTGAAGCTAGGAGGCAAAATAATCCTTTTTCCAGACATAGAAGCACGTGTCTCCCTGACTGTGAAAGAATCCACCAAACCCTTATGTAGATCAACACATATCAACTTGTGGGTTGACTCCTTGGCAAAGAAATCAAGTCTCATAGATTCGATCTTGATGTACATGTCGACCACAAATTGTTGTAAAAGACGACGATCATGTAAAAGAACATTAAAAATCCCCTCTCGATCCTGCAGCTTGTCACAATAGTATTCTCTTGCAGTTACATACGACTCGCTCCCATTATCATCACATGCAAGCAATGGAAAATAATATCGTTTAACGTTGCACAAACATTTTGCTCATTCGAGATAGTTATCGATATTTTATGATATTTATGATCATTACCTTCAGGCTCTTCGACAAATCCTTTGTTGTCAGGATGTTTATTGGCGGGCCTGCCATTGTAAGGGATAAATCGATTCCATCCAACTTCACCGCCAGGAAAAAATAATGGATAGGACAAAGGATCATAGCAACCATGACTCGCCTTTATAAATTGGGATCTTTTTTTCCGTCAATGCACCATGACACTTCTATCAAAATTGTTTTGAGGGTCATTACCTTCAACCCAAATTGCTACAAGTTGAGATGCGGAAGGAGCATTGTAGACACGCTGGTCCAAAGTAATACTGGTATTGTGCTCAATCCTGTACTCATCTAGATTGGGTACAACACTAATGGAATTCATTGTCTGGATGTATGGATTATTACTAAGAATTTGCAGCAATATGCGGATCAATTTATGTCTAGATCTAGAGAGTGTCGCACCTTGTGTGCCAGATTTGCGTCTGTATCATAAAAATATAGTTGAAGATGTCTTGTACCATTACTTCCAGTCACCAGCTGATCTATCCGATGGTACACTTGACCTTGTGCCCTAAAAGTATAAACACCCTTTTTATTATAGATGTAGAGCTTATCCAAAGTTACTACTAAACTTGTCAATGCAAAGTGTGAATTTGCATAGAGGAGATTATCTTGGAAGTATTTTGCAATGTGATCGTAGCGTAGTACTCGTACCCGAACAAAGAAAGGGGGTAGCGCCCTGGTTAAAAAGAGAAACCCACCCTTTCTTCTAAAGCCGAAACCTTTTAACGGGATAAAGGTACCCTTTAACGGATGCTGAGGAATGAAGGAAAGCGCATTATATTGATAAATTATCTAATCTTGTGCACATTCTATAGGAGTGGGAGGATGATGAGCTTATTGGAGAAGAAAGCACTGGTGCTGTACAAACAAGCTGAAGCAAAGTGGGGTAACAGATTCAGTCCACTGGAAAGGGATAGAGGTGCTGAGACAGGGATGAGTACTCTGGCTACCCTGTATGAGACTCATTACTTGAGTATAGCTGACGTAACTCAGAAGAAACATCATGAATAAATATACTGATCTTCGCGTTTCTACAGCTAATCCCGGTGTCTCATATTGAAATCTTTTTGCGCCACATTTACGACAACTCTATGCTGGCTTCAAAGCAATACTCTGAAGGTTCTGGTAGATTTCTTCATGGATCATCAATATTAATTTTGTGAAATGCATGAAAAAAAATGTTACTATGATACTGACACGCTTACGTGACGAAAAAAGACATGTCATTAAACTGATCGGACGATTCAAAAATGTTTGAATTTATTGTACGTCCAACTTCAGGAGCTAAAGAAACAATTGAAACATGGCAATGTTATCACCATCAGAAATAAACAGTACAAACAATGGTTTGGTCTTTATATAAATCCTTACAAAGGGACGATGGTTTGTTTTGGTATTCATCATACGATTTCTCATCCGAGCTTTGTACTCACGGTATTTCTTAAGTAAGGCTGCCTTTTTCGCAACATTCATGTTATAGTACCTTGCCTTGACATAACCGTGCCTTGTCTTCTGAATTTTACTCGATGCATTTGGAGTGCTTGTGTTTTGAGAGGAAAATCCTTGTGTATTTATTGTATCACCCGAACGTATTTTAGACATGATGAACCAATATATTTGTACGGAAGAAAATAAAGTAGGAAAGATTTATATATGTTTAAGCTCAGATTAATATTCTGTGGCATCAGAAAGCTAAACATGGGCACCGATCAATGTAACTGTCAGATGCAATCATCCACAGGAAAGAAAACTCAAGCAATATGACACGTATAACTATATCTATGCACATATTCATACTCAAGCAATATGACACGTTGAACTCAAACATCATGAGAAAAAATAGAAAACTAATATACTCAGATTTCATACAGAGTGGCAAAGGTGGGTAATTTAATCGAAGTTTAAGTGATCCAACTCGCAATTATGCCTGTTTGATGAAGCAAATGGACGAATGAGATTTGTAGTTGGATATAGCACAAAATTGCTCAATAATAGAGTAGTTTTGAAGTTTAGATTTTGATTTTGATTGATATATCAAATCAAATTTACAGTTTATCACTAATACATTAGATCAACTTTGATAGTTTGTTTATTTTTTATCTGATTTGGTAGACGACAATTGAACGTGTTTTTATCAATAATTGAATTGATTGCTATGCATCAATCTCTTTCTGTGTCTTTGCTGGGTCATGAGGTAGTATGAATCGGTGCAAGCGAGAAGTAAAGTTAGACGCACAATTGCATTGCAACAACATATAACTGACATTTTTTCTATATGAGATGAAAGACTTTAAAAGATAATTGAATTATACCAGAAAAAGGAGGTGATTTGTTCTTTATTTCCGGCGACTCAAATTAAAAAAGTAGGCAAATTATTGGTTATGCGATGTGTTAAACCTAGCTAGAATCAGCTAGGTGTACTTTCAAAGATTATTTATAATATTTGGGTCTTCTATAGCTTTATATAAGGGATTGTGTGGATAGCTAGATAGACATTGAATTAATTATCGATCGATCTTATACCAAGGACATGGAGGGGAGGATACTAGAGCGTCAAATCCGTCGGTCTTTTACTCCTTAGGAATGATACAGCGAGAGCAAGCTGAGAAGAGGCCCCATGGCTGCCTCGACTTTTCGATCAGGAAGTTTGTTTCATTTCGTATGTGTGAGTATGTATGATTGGGGCGTACGTGCCTGCCCCGCCCTATTTAAAGTGTTACTGTGCTAGTCTGTTAGAACTAGTCTAGAAAGAATTAGGAAGAGTTATAACGGAAGAATAAAAATTAATCCCGTGTGACAAGCAAGAGTCTGTGGTCTCTACATATCAAGTCGATAGCAAACTCTGTATTCTTTTCTGTTCAGCTTCCCCTCAAGTGTAGCCCATATTCTACGTATCTTAACACATGAATAAGGATAATAAACAAGGGATCATGCCCTCGATGATACTTGTATATATTGTATGAAAAATTATGGCTTGAAAATTATGGTTGTTGGATGGTGGATGAAGGGAATAGACGGATGTGATCTCTAGTTAAATCTATGTGGAGAATATTCCTCTGCGGGTGTGTTGTTTTGTGTGTGAGTTGTACACCACTCATCCTCAAATGAAGGGTTGAGATGGCCTCTAGGATTTAGTGCATCTCACCCATGTGCTATAAAAATAGGGGGAGGGGAGCACCTCCTACTCATCCTCTTAGAACTAGAAATTTTAGAAATAGAGAGGGTGAGTTGGGTGTGTATGGGTGGTTGATTGTGACCAAATGGAGTGTGGTTTATAATCCCACAACTTCTACGCAATGAAATCCTACTCCATGAAAATCTTTTGTTGATTTGCTAATAGTTCTTCTTATTTTCTTTTTTCCTTTTGAAACACTTATTTGGAGATGAACTTGGGTGATATCTTCCTTTTTATTTATGGTCAATGATGGCTTGCATTTGCTAATATGATTTGCCACACTCTTTTCAACCATATGAGATGCAAGAGATCAAGTTCTTGATTTATTGCAAATATGTCTGGAAACTTTCATCCGCGCAGCAGTTAGTAAAAGATTTTTATAAAATTCTACAAAATAATTTTGGCATATTTCCAGTTGGAAAAGATGCATGACTCACATAACTATTTGTGGTAAAAATTTGAAGTCCGCTGGTTTCCCCGGTTGGGAACTATCAGGTGAATACCGAGCCCCAAATTTGCAGTCTTGAGTTCTCGATAGTTCTTGGTTCACAATTTTTCTTATTTTTTGTAGATGGAGTTTGATGCTAACATTTGGAGGAGAACATCACAACACACCCACATGGGTGTAGAAAAGGTTTAAAAATTTTTGGAGCCTTCCAACAGCAGGAATCACTTTCTTCTTGCAAGACAAGTTTTTTTGAAATATGTTTTTTGCTTGTCAAAAAGTAACTTTGATGTTTTGGATTTATCTCTTTTCTAAAAGCAAGTTTGAATTTATTCCTCATTATTTGGACACTTGACAACCAAGATTGTGATTCCAAAAATTCCCACTTATTCCATGTTTATTATCCAAACAAGTTAAGGGTACACATAGTTGTCAAGTTGTTCGGGTTTTGATGAAATCAGTAGCATCTATTCACCCCTATAGCCGCTTAACTCGAGTCTTCGGGACAGGAAAGATTGCCCTTGCATGGTAAAAGAGAAATGTAGGTTCAATTATTCTAAAGATTTCTGTGAAGCCACGGAGCAGGGAAAAGACTCATATCTACATAAGAAGGGCAGATGGGCCAATGATTGATTTAAGGCATGCTAAATTGGATTTTAGATGGGTTGTGCCATATAATCCTGGACTAATTATGCGTTATATGCTATTCCATGATATTGGAAAAATGGCAGCCTAACTACTTATTATCATATCAATGTAGAGGCTTGTTCAAGCATTAAGTCGGTCAAATACATATACAAAAATGTATGCAAGGGCCATGACTGGGCATCATTCTCCATCGAATGTGAGGGCAATGATGAGGTGGTCAACGAGATTCGCAAGTACAGAGATTCAATGTTCATCGGTCCTCCAGAGGCAATGTGGAGAATATATGTGTTCGATTTGCTTGATATGTCTCCTCCAGTATTACATATGCAGTTGCATCTGTCAGGCATGCATACTGTTTATTTCAAAGGATCTGATAACTTGGAGTATGTCGTTGGCCGAGATGGTTCTTCACGTACCATGCTGACTGAGTACTTCAAAACAAATCAGACAAATCCTCGGGCACGTAATTTCCAATATAAGGAGTTCCCATAACATTTTGTATGGCAGAGATGTAAAAAGTGTTGGGAAGTGCGAAAACAAAGAACGCAGATAGGAAGAATTGTGGATGCAAATCCCAATGAGGGTGAGAGGTACTTTCTTAGGTTGCTTCTCAACCATGTGCATGGTTCAACATCATTTGAAGATCTACGTACTGTTGATGGTGTTACATGCAGCACCTTTTGGCTAGCAACCGAGAAAAGGGGTCTACTAGAGTTAGATAAAAGTATCGACGAGTGTTTGGAAGAGGCGACAATTTTTCGGATGTCAAGTGCATTGAGAAGTTTGTTTGCAGCTATTCTTGTTTTTTGTGAAGTAACAGATATTAATGGGCTGTGGAAAAAACATCTTGATACTATGTCTGAAGATTTCCAGTTGAACTACAGCAACAATAGATTAATCGAACAAATGATCCTTGTCCATATACGAGATTTGCTGTATTCCATGGGAAAGGATATTAAAGACTATGGTCTACCCGATTTGGATGAATCTGTGCGTGCTAATAGCCATGATATAAGGGAGGTCAGAGAAGAAATGTCTATTAATGTGGATGAAGACCATAGTGAATTGTATGCCTCCTTGAACAAAGAGCAAAAGGCTGGTTTTGATGATATCATGGAACATGTTCAGACTCATAAGGGTAATGTTTTCTTCGTCGATGGTCTAGGTGGCACTGGGAAGACCTTTTTGTATAGGGCATTGCTTGATGCGGTTAGATCAATGGGCCTTATTGCCATTGCCACAACATCGGGGATAGCAGCATCCATAATGCCTGGTGGTCGCACAAGTCACTCTAGGTTCAAGCTACCAATCAACATTTCGGACACCAGCATTTGCAATTTCACCAAGCAGAGTGGTACTGCTGAGTTGCTTCGAATTGCGGCGCTGGTAATATGGTATGAAATGGCCATGACAAAACGTCAAACAATTGAGACACTTGATAGGTCATTGCGGGATGCCACAGACTGTTCATCACCATTTGGAGGGAAGGTTATGGTGTTCGAGGGTAACTTCAGACAGGTTCTACCAGTTATCAAGCCCAACAAGAGCTCAAATCACTAGTGCCACAATCCAACTCAAATCACTAGTGGCACAATCCAACGATGTTACTTGTGGCCAAACATTAGGAAAATATGTCTAACTCAAAACATGAGAGCTCAATGTGATCCATGGTTTTCTGAAATCCTATTGAGAATTGACAATGGAACTGAACAAATCATTAGAGATGACTACTTGAGCCTTCCTGATGACAATGTGATTGGATACAATACAAGTGACCAATGCATTGACACATTGATAAATGATGTATTTCCATCACTTGAGTGTAATGCCACATCAATTGCTTACATGAGCAGCTACGTCAGTCTCTCAACGAGGAATGACTATGTCGATGAGCTCAATGCTATACCAATGTAATCAATATCCAAATGAGTTTTCCACAAATCTCTAACACTAAACGGACTGCCTCCACATGTTCTTAAGGTCAAGGTAAATTGTCCAGTCATCTTGCTACATAATCTCGATCCAAATAATGGTCTTTTTAATGGAACATGATTGATGGTAAAAGCATTCATGAGGAACACAATAGATGCTGAGATTGTTGCCGGACAGCATGATAGAACTACTGTTCATACCTCGCATCTTGTTATCTCCATCTGAAGATGCTTCTTTCCCTTTTAAGCTCAAAAGAAAATAGTTCCCCATCCGACTAAGTTTTGCTATGACCATCAACAAGGTTTAAGGAGAAACAATCCCAAATGTAGGAGTCTACCTTCCAGAACCTGTGTTTGCCCATGGTCAATTATATGTCGCATTATGCTGGGTTGTTTGCAGGACGACAACAAAAATCTTAGCAAAGTCAGTGGATTACATCGATCCACATGGGAAGAGCACCAAAATTATTATTTACAGGGATGTGTTGTTGTGACGCACTCCATTACATGTAAGCTTTTTCTTTTACCCAAGTAACCGGATTGAGATTGCAATTTAGTTTTCTTCGTTACCACCTTTAATGTTATTTAATTTTGCTTGTTCAGGTGCTTCATGAGATGACCCACGTCAATATCAACCGAATGAGACAACCAATGCAATAAGGAATGCTTCTACACCTGCTCCATATAGGCATAGACAAATAAAAAAATAAATGTAATCTAAATATCAAATTTTTTCTACAAAATGTTGATTTCAACATTGCATCATTAATATTACAATAGTGTATCATTGTTTCCACGATATATTGCTTCAACGTGTTTTGCACATGCACACTTGCTAATGGTCTCTAGATTTACACTTTAATCAACATCCAAGGGCTTGTTCTTTTCAGTTGAAACCAATAGTAGAAAATAATGACAAAGTTGTATACCCTTATCAATGAGCTTGAAGAGCCTTAAAAAATGGTTTTAAAATTTTTAGAAAAACCACTTAAAACCGAGCCTTTGTTTGAATCTACTACAGTTTTGTTCGAGCTTACTCAAAGTTTACTTTTTTTAAGTGTTTTGTGTTTACACGAGCCGAGCTCAAGCATATTAAAGCTTCATTCGAACCAAGCTCAAGTCTACATTTAGGCTCGAGCGTTGACCCAAGCTCGGCTCAAGCCTGGTAGAGCTTGTTCTGATAGGATAGGCTGAGTCGAGCCCGGCTTATTTGTAGCCCTATTCTTGAGCAACTCCTCGAGCACATAATTTTGGTACAGCCCTAGTTTGGAGGCTAACAGTGGATCAATTTTGAGCAAAACATTTCTTACACAGCAAAATAGATCGCAGGAAGAGGAAGATGTTTTATTCACATGCCACTCCCTTCTTTTCAGGTGAAGGGCCAATCGGGAGGGATGAACACCCCTCACATGTTTTCAGGTAAAGGGCCAATCTGGGTTGTGTACATTCCTGCCCTCGTGGCAGAACCATAAGCTGTGTGGCTCGAGCAAAAAAAAACTATTGTTAAGACAGCTAGAAGCTAGAATGCCACCTGTATATGTGCCATTGCCGTCTCCGTCTGGGAGACGACTATTCTTGGCGGGAAGCAGAAACAGGCACAGTTCTCCCACAGATAGACAGCATTGCAAGCTGCGTCTGATAAAGACCGAAAAATACGCTTGCACTACAAGGCGGGGACAGGGAATAAACCCTCTACCACCCGGAAGTCGGCGCATGTATCCCTTCGTAGCGGCAGATCAATAAATTATGCAGCACATAATTCTCGGTGTTGCTGACGCATTTGAAAGGAATGTCGCACGAACGCTTGTTCATCTACGATCTTTCATTTCACCGACATGATCCGGGCATGATAAAAAACCGCTAGTAGGCATGGTCTGTTATTCCAAAGAACCCTACTACTCAATCACTCCTAGATACAAGAAAAAGAAAAGGAGAAACCAAAACAAGGTGGATGAAAATTGCGACGGAAGCACGGACGAAGCGGGTCGACGCCAGCCCAGCATCAAAATAGTAAGGGTAACGAGGTGCTCCTGCAGAAACAATGCCACCAATCATGTGCCAATCAACGAAGGAGAATAACATCATGTTCACTTGTTGAGCATGCTCAAATGACCATCTATCTGTCAGTAAAAGTTCTAAATCATGCAAATGATCACAACTGATAATTTAGGAGAATATCTACAGAAATAACAATGTGTGGCTATTCTGCGAGTAGGCACTTGAAATATAGACTGTTCCAAGAATCAAATAATAATTAGGCCTACTTTAAGACAATAATTTGGAAAACGACACTGTTAGATTTAATTTTTAGGTTTTTACAGACTAAAGCAGTCCACACACACCTAAGGAATTTGCTGGAGGAGGCAAGAAAGCACTATCACCAAAAAGGTGCTGTCCCCCTCATGGCATACCAAGTTTTAGGCACCATGCAACTTATGTCGCAGAGACAAACACACTCGACATTAACAGCGAAACCTTTTCTAATAGACATTCTAATATATACAATAATTCAGATTGTGTATCTATCCTTTGAATTTCAATCGTGTACGCAAGAATGATGATAAATTTGACCTTGACCAGTATTTAGCTATTCATCACCCACTATGTTTTTTAGGGAAGCTCACAAAGTATATATCATAATATAGCATCTAAGCAACAGAACATAATCTAGCATTGGAACGACAACAGCAAAATTTGACTGATTCATCTCGGTGATCATGTAGCTAGAAAAAAAAATATCTCACCTGTACAAGAGGCAGAAAGTGAGAACCTCAACCATGAAGGACTTTTAATGGATCTAACTGCCCACTACAGTAACTGGAAGGAACAGCCGAGAGCCCAAGCCTTCCTCTCCACTCTTCACCAGGCTTAAGTGTAATAGACCTCTCAACCGCAGCAGGCTCCACACAAAGCATGTGCTTGTATTCTACATCCCCAAAATCTTGCATAGCTTTTGCCTTCTTGTCCCAAGGATTCCAAACAACTATAGAAGGCAGCAGGTAAAAATGACAATACATTTTATCACATTTGACAACAATACAAAATTGATAAATACTTGAATGCAAATATACATATAAATATGTGCCAGCAAATCAAACATACCAGCATCTGGAAGGCCTTCTTTCGTCACGACAAATGTCCTTTTCTTCTCATGGTCAATAATAGCAATTTTTGAGGGTGCACTAAGATATATTTTATCAACCTTCACACAGATAATTAAGTGTAGAAGATTAGGTATTTGACATAAAACGTTAGATATTTAATATGGTCCAGTTCACTTACTTCTGATTCAAATACAATAGCATCTCCCTGCTCTGTGAAACGCTCCTTTACCTTCAAATTATCAAGGTAGTCCATTGTTTCCAGCCCTTCAACACGCACTTCACTGTGAAAATTTAATGTCAAGGAAGAAATAAGATAACCAATACTTGCAATCTCCTATAGAAACATCCATTTAGAGATTTCTAAATAAGAAAAAAAGGGAAAAACATTGAATTGAGTAGATATATTCATACAAAATACATATGAAGTAGTACCACATTGCAAACTTGTATATATATTAATTTCAGATGTAGCCTAGAAGGCAGAGTACCATTGAGAAGACCGTGGTTTGTTACAACTATGTTTGGATGCATTTTGAACATGGATGAGCTTGAATTGAGTAGATATATTCATACAAAATAATGTCTATCACAGGTAGTACCACATCGCAAATTTATATATAATATTAATTTCAGATGTACCACTAGAAGTCAGAGTACCATTGAGAAAACCGTGGTTTGTTACAACCATGTTTGGACCAGATGAAAATTTCAAAAGGTCATCAGATAGAGAACATATGAAAGCAACATGACAAACGCAACCATGCACTAACGTTCATTCTAATATAATATTCCATGTAGTGGATCAGTAATACGCAAAGACAAACCAAGATTTATCCATTTTATCTAATAGACTTCCACCAATACAGATGCAACAATCCACGTGGACAAAGTGAATACATTTTCCTGACATGTACACGATGTCAAAAAATTGTGCACAAAAGTACAAAGAACATCCTAAATTTCAATCAAGAAACTTGAAAATTAATAAATGGTGAAAATGGGAAAAAATATCAAGTGTATACCTTATGTCAGAAACAGAGAAGTATGTGTGATATGCAAATGTATAAGAGAAAGGTTTTCCATCAGTGTTGGTATTCCTAATCCGAGAAGTGAGACTCAATTCTCCACCAGGACCAAGAGCAATTCTCAAGCGGAATTCAAAACTGTAAACATCAATACACCAAATGCAGAATAAGATGTGTACCAAATTACATGAATCAAAGGGAGAAAATCAACAGTCACATTATGGTCTATCGTTACGAACCTGTGAGGCCAGATCTTTAAATCTTCTTCAGAAGGCTTCAGAATCAGATCAACAAAAGCTTTAATAGCTGGGTTTACTGGCAAAGGAGGTGGGTTATCATCAACGCTCCAAAACCGATTCCTCGCAAATCCATGTTGTTCAAGACTTCCATGATATCCAAACTGCATTGACAGGGTGTTTATCAGTGTTTTTGATTTATAAAAATACATTACAGAACATGGAAAATCGATATAGATGAAGATTGCATACTTGGGGAAAGCAAATGGGTATCCCACCACGAATGGCTTTGGGAGGTTTGAAAATGGCCTGCAAAGTAATATTTTACATTCAAAATGTGAGGCATTAACCAAAGTTTTTTACATACGAACATATGATGAACACTGCAGTAATACATAGCAAACATTTCAGCTATAAAAGCTGTCTTGCTCAAATTCAGTGGCCCAGAAGAAGCAATCAAGAAAAAAATGGAGCTCAGAATGTGCAGACATGAGATGAGACATTTTTTTATAACTAAAATTTCAGTGGTCAGATGGTAGTCATGGAAATATAACATGAACAACTTTGAGATATGGTTATATTCAAATGACTTCGTGATGAAAAGCAAGGATGATTTCCACAACACTAAAGATGTTTATATGCAACAGATGCTCACAGTTTATTCATGCAACAATTGAACAATGCGATCCATCCATGGCCAAAGAAAGCATTGTGTACCTTGCTGCTGACAAAAAGCAGCTCCTCCCCATGATCATTCTTCCATGAAGTTACCTGGCCTCCATAAAGACAGACCTGGGAAAATACAAGGCTATAGTACTTACTCATCGTTGCAGCTTGTGCACACTGCAATATAATATAATAATGAATTTAAAGTATAGAGTAAAGAATTTTTTGGAAACGGCAATCTGGATCTTTTTGCCTGTGCTGACATAGATGAGGCAAGTACACCAATGTTGGAGGACATTTCCCAAAAGTACCAACACAACAGCACAGCCACATGGAGGTCAAAGAAGACATGCATACTGTCAACATATCTTCCCGTCAATTTTAACACAAAACTGGCCCCTGATCATGCTTTCTGTTGCGTGCTAACATGGTCAGCAGATAATATGTATCTTCTCTGTATATAATTCATTGTCTAGATTCCATGGCATTTATATAAAAAATAAAAATTAACAAATTGATCCACACTTATCAAAACCCAAAAACAACAACATTAGCGGTTGGACAGGACTAAAGGCTCGACTGGGGAAGGGTACAAATCAAAACACCCAATACATAATCTTCAATTGAGAACTAGTTACAGCAAAATGAACAACCTAAGGAACAAAGGCATAATGTACAAAACAGTACCACAACTGAGGACATATACAAACTTATCTGAAAGAATGTCTGCTGTCCAGAATATGATTTCCACTACAAAGGCTACAAAACAGACAATGGACCACAAGCATGGTGCATCATAGATAGGGAACAGACTTAACACAGAGTCCTTAGTCCTTGTCGAAATATATCATTGCCGCACATGTTCCTTTTTCCACAATCAAGCTTGTAAACAGTAAAACAGGGGAATTATCAATTTACCAATTTATTACATAACAAGTTCTTCAAAACCACTTTTGGACAACATACAGGGTAGATTGCAGCGTTTCCAACATTGTGAATGCAGAAATGGCAAATTGCCACGGAACATCAAAAGCGAGCAAATTTCGACAAGAAGAGGCCCTATCAACTCTGATCACTCATGGGGTCAGAAAACCATTACAGCAAAACCTCCACGCGCTAAACAACGCCTTATAGACCAAAAAAAAGGGACAAAAAGCGTGACCACGGTCTGCCCGCTAGATTCAAAGTTTGCGACACGCGGATCATGCAATGCGCCATCAACTACCCAACAAAAACGGGGCAGAAACATACAGAATCGAGCGAGCGAACACCAAAAACCTCGTCGAATTCGCCAAAACACCGCGCGGATCAGCCCAATTCCCGACGGATCTGCGTGGACGCCACCGGAATCCCAACGAATCGCGAGAGCACGCGCGCGCCAACCCCGCACTTACTCGCGCGCGCGCGGCGCAGGATTGGGAGAGGAGGGAGGGTGGGGGCGGCGGGAACGGCGTACCTCGGCGGAGCAGCTGCGTGCGCCGCGGAGAACGACCTTCTCCAGGCCGGAGGGGCCCTTGACGAGCTCCACGAACGGCGGCTGCGCCGGCTGGTGCTTCGGCGACGGGGAGGCGGCGGCGGCGGCAGCGGCCATCGCACCACGCGGCGGCGGCGGCGGCGGCGGCGGCGAGCAACCCCTAACCCTAGCCTTCCTCGGCGCGCACCCTTTGGGGTTTATTTGGTGGAGGGAAGGGAGAAGCGGAGAGGGGAATGCAATGGGGGAGGGAGTGGGAAGAAGACGGGGACTATTTATAGGCGATGCAAGGGAGAAGAAAGAACGCGTTGGGGTGATGCGGAATTACAGCGAGTTCAGGGCGGTAAATGTGAACGTAAGGATTAAATCTATATTTTCCTTTTTCGCAGGTTATGTGATTTGTTTTTACCGATTGATAAGTATGCGAGTAATCTGATATGATATGATAATCTTAAATTTTTAAGGAACAAATACCGCGTGAGGCGTGATTAGGGGGATTAATTGCTGCAATGGCTTGATCGCTGGAAATCTGATTAATTTCCGATTGAGAATACGAGGACAGAGCATAAAAATGATTGTGATTGATATTTTATAATCTCCATTTAATAATATATAAGTAACAAACACCGTGTATGGCATTTTTTTGGAAAGCGAGCTTCGCTCCTATTTCCATTTTCTAGGGAAAACGGAAACAACCACCGCCGATTCGTTCCTTTACGGACCATCGGAAACCCACGACCCGAACGATAAATGTGTTAGAAAACATGACGCTAATAGATATACACAGCGGAAATGATGTTTGATGTTTGGTATCACAATTCAGTCTAATTATCTATATCTACGGGATATGCCTATAGGTGTTCCTTCCTCTCAACAATTCCGTAACATACTAGTCACCAAGATCTGACCACAGGTCAGTCGAACCCCCTTGCGAATATATGCTATAATTTGTCTTCATTATCGCTAACGTTACACCAGGGCCGCCTCTGCTTTATATAGTGGAGGCCAGCCTACGAGTCCAACTCCAACTTCAACCTAACATACCTATTACAACTCAAAAGTCCTATTTATATCCATATTCGACACAAATTTCAACATACTCCACCTTAATGAATATGCCTTCGTCATCTTAAAGTCTTTCTAACGTCTTGTGTGAACTCTTATATGAACTATTGGTTGCTTCCTTTTACAACTCACCTAGAGCCACCTGATGAATCAAACTCACCGTCTTTAGAACAAACACCGTTAATCGTGCAATCTCCAGCTTCATGACACCACATGCAACAATACCCTCACCATCACTTTTCAAGTCACCTTTAGATTGTTAACATTTTGTTATTCCTCCTTGTTGGCCCAAATCAACTCCATGTCCGTTTCAATTCATCTAGACATAGTATTACCGACTCTGACATCAACTTCTTTGACTTGCTCGATCAAACCACCTTCATCCACCGTGAGCTCGTCTCCTTCAAAATCAACATCACATTCTTTGTTCTAAACCTCTTCAGAATCTCACATCACATGCCTTGTCTTTAACATGTGCTCGAATCGAGTAAACCAGGATACATATATGAGTTTCTTCCTGAAACCCTTTTCTATCTTTTTGCCCCGTTTGGATCTTCCCATATAATACTGAGGATGCCCCTATTTTCGTTTAGAATTTCGAGTGCTAAAAGTAGGGGTGAAAGTTTCTGTCCGTATCCGAGATATCCGAGTTATCCGAATTAAATAGACAACATATTTTAAAAAAGTATTTAGACCGTTTTATTAACCTTCATTCCAAAAACAAAATATGAGTTGTATGGGAAAAAACTGTAATGTATATGTATCTATCCGAGCCAAAATCCTCTATCCGAATGATCCGAATACGATCCGTTTTCACCCCTAGCTAAAAGATCCCTTTTTCTCTATATCTTTTGGTCCTGTTATTTTGAGCTAACCTGAACGGCCGAACGGTTAAAATGACCGAACTTAGAGAGCTTCTCGAGGTAGTCTCAAGATTCGGATCCATTTCGTTTTTTTCTTTTTAAAGCGTTAGGACCTACCATCAAAACAGCGAAAAACGGACTAAAAAACTCAAAGCATATGTCTTTTCAAAGAGTAGATAAGTCGTTAAGCTGTTAAACTGAAAAGAGCAGGGCCTTTGTTTTCTCTTTTCTGGGATTTTGAGCCGGCCCAGCTCCTCCTACGCATGCAGCTCAGTCGACGCCTTGGACCACACCTCTACAACCCACAGAAGCCATCCGGCCCAGCAAGTGTGGCCCAACGCCCATGTGTGCATGCCATCTGGCCAGCTCAGTCTAACGTTGTGTCGGCTTAGCTACGCCACATGTCGCACATGCGCCCCAGTCAGCTTGCCAGCCCAGCCCACGAGTCGCACCTGCATGCCCCACCACGCAGCCGCACCCAACTTGGGCTACCGCCTTGCTGCCCCATTTGCATCGTCGCATTGACGCCTTGCCTAACTGTTGTAGTGTGTCGCTATCATACGAAACGGTACACCAAGACCATCCAGATGTCCCTCGGCCTCTAAAAAACCTAGAAAAGTACCTCCACCTCGAGATCCAATCCTTAAGCTCTCGGCATGCTTCCTAGCACGCCACTATGCACCCTCCGTGCATGATCATGCCTCATATGGATGTCCACATCACCGATACAAAATCACTTAAAAGTGTCCTAGATGCCCTCTCCATGCACATCCCCGTCCAATCTCTCCGATTGTCCGTCACGTCTAGTCACCTCACCGGTTTGACGATGAGTTGAAGTCATCACCGCATCCCCGTTGACTCCGACATGTACTTTGTTAGTCTCATCACCACGTCTAGACGATCCCTACGAATATGAGCTCTCTCCGATCGAATCATCGATCACTACTATGCTCCACCCTGTGCAAAACTGAGCGTTTTCCTCGACGCTATGTGGATGCATGATTCTCGTGTCTCCACCAAGATCCTCCATGGCACCTTCTCCAAGATCCTCCACATTGCCTACCTTGGCTCTGATACTGCTTGTTAGGAAACCTGACATCAATGGAAAATCTGAACGACATAGGAGACACGATGTTTGGTAACATAGTACGACCCGAATGCCTACGTCTACAGAGCATACCTATGGGTGCTCCTGCCCCTTAATAATTTTGTAACATACTAGCCAATGAGGTCCTGACCACAGACCGACGATACCCCTGCTAGCCTATGCTACAATTGTCTGGATCGTTGTCGTTGTTACACCAAGGTCGCCCCTAATCCTTCATATAGTAGAGGTTAGATTACAAGTCCGACTCTAACTCTAACCTACCTTGTCTATGAATTATAACTCAAAGTTCTCCTCATATACATATTCGACACAAATTTCAACAAGACGGACAACAATCACCAAAGAACAGGGAGGATCCATGTAGTGTCTCCAACAAACATACACTCTAGTAAAATTACTAAACACCCAAAATATCAGGGACAAGGAGCGTCAATCTTCTAAGTCAGCAGCAAAGCGGACTCCATCAGTGTTCATCCTACTTTTCATCATACCTACTGCCATGGGCTTCCTTGATCGTTGCAAAGATCTTCTCTACCCCCAATCTTCACCAGCTCTTGGTCATCAACCTTCATTAGCCCTGCCCAGTATTTAAGAAGTGAACAAACAATGTAAGCAATCTCAAGGGTGTTTCAAGTTTCAACCCTTTTTGTCAAAGCAAACAACATTTCTTCTGGTCTCGATCACCCAGTAGATCGCTGAAAGGCAGACAAAAACAGAAAAACCTTTTTTCAAATATGGAAAATGCTTGTTAAACCATATGAAGAATGATCCCATTTTGCAAAACAAGTGATCAATTTCGTAAAACTCACAAACAGGCTGACCACCCAACCTCTCATATTCAAGTTCTGTTTAGTAAGGATAGCATTCCTGATAGCTAACCAACAAAAGATTTTGATCTTTAGGGGACCTTAGACTTCCACAGCACCCTGCTCATTTAGGTTGTTAAAGCAACTTTTGTATATCACATCTGTGAAATCATGGGTAAGCCATCTTCCGAAACCAAGGTCCAAGTTTTTTCTTTTAGCCAACTCAACAAAAAAAAATTTGTTTTGTACAGACATAAAAAATACTAGGGGAGAAATCTTTTAAAGGTTTATCAAAGAACCAAAAATCCTACAAAAACTGGCCCCCTTTCGAGATCCCACAACTTTTTCCCTATGAGAAATATGTATTTCTCTAATCTCCAGCATATCACACCAACAGGCTTATCGCCTTAGATGATGTTTATTAATCAAAGAAATGGGCAGCTTCCCTTGATGTATTTTGCAAGAGAACACCCGTACAATTCAGATACTAGAGGTAAAGTTGCCATCACCTCTCAGGTAAAAATAATTCTATGTATGGTGCCAAATTTTTTGATACCTTTTGATTTTGTCAAGTCCGTTTTGCAGGCCACTAACTTTTTATCTTCTTCCTTTCCTTTTCACAAAAGTGGCTAAAAGAATCGCGATATCTTTAGGTAAGGAAAGGTAAGATTTTATATTACATCTCAATCAACATCATAATCTCCCGCTGCTAATTGCCAAATACCACCGGTGCCCCTATCCTACGATATCCAGATTCGGTAGGCACGGTTTGAGGCGTGACTTGGGTCTCATCTGTCCACGTCTCAATAAAATATATTGTCACCATTTGGATCTATTTGGCATATATCTCCTCCGTTCTTTGTTCGGAAACACTTGTGTTCGGCAGTCCGGCCGTCCGAACGTGCGCAAGGCAGTGGGCCTTTAGCCCAAGGCTGGCCCATGCATGCGAGCTCACAGGAAAATCAGCATGCGCAGGGCAATAAAAAACGATGACGCAAGCTGACGTCAGCAGATTTCGTTTTTTGTATTCTTCTTTCAGCGACCATAATTTTTGACTGGGTGCTCTAATCCAAAAACCATTTGCACCAACGTGTTCCTCGTATTTTTACGAACAAAACAAGATGTTTGTTGCCATATAAATCTTCAAACTTACTTGACGAAACTTGGGGCTTGCCTACTGAAACTTGGCTTTCGTCTACTGAAACTTGGATTTTCATATTCGTAAAACTCGCCGAACTGTCAAGTTTCATCAAGTTTAATGCATGTTTCATCAAGTTTTAACAGGTTTCTTTCAAGTTTCTTCAAGTTTCATCAGGCCAATCCAAGTTTCATCAAGTTTCAGCAGGTTTCATCCAAGTTTCATCAGGTTACATCGAAGTTGATAAAAAGCACACGGCCAAGTTTCATCAGCACACGAACAAGTTTCGCTAGTATAGATGTAAGTTTTGTAAGTGTCTTTTCCTAGTTTCACATCAAAAAAATAAAAAAGTGAAAAAAAATCAAAAAATTTAAAAAGTATTTAAAATGGGTTGCTCTCGATTTTAGAAGAATTATGAAATTTATTCCACGCATTTTGAACACTGTTTGAATTTTGTACAAAAATCAGAAGTTTAATTGGAAATTTGATCTAACGTACTGCTTTATCTAGTCATTTGAACAATTTGGGACGTGGCGCATGGCCAGCGTAGGATTGGCGCGGTGGCGTTCATCCGACGGCGCAGGCAGGTTCGGACGGTCCGACGCTTGGCGCTCGCCTTCTTTGTTATTCGTCGCTGTTTGATTTTTGAACATGTTCTTTAGCCATCCGTCTTTAAGACTTTTTAAGTATCATTTGTTTTATTATACTTTGATTTTATTATTAAAGGCACTTTAAACATAACTTATATTTTTACATAATTTCAATCTATTCTCAAAGTCACGAGAAGAGACATTCTTTTATCATGAAAAAAATACATAGAATACGGGATAAAAACAATAAAATAGTGTGATGGATCCATCGATAGCTCAGAAAGACGATAGCTCAGAAAGACGAGAAGGCCAAACAACAGTTCAACGTCGGTTGGATTTTGAGTAAAATACCACGAAAATGACGAACCTTTTACTTTGTTTGTATTCAACGGAACTGTAGAAGCCTCGTACACATAAAAAAATAAATCAAAATTTCCTGTCCCCCGCAACACTTCGACAAAATATCATTTCTCTAAGAATAAGCGGGGCGCACAAACTTGTACCACTACACACCACATGCACATGCACACGTCCTGAAACGCGGCTAAAACTGTAAAATCTAGGCATGTGTGATAAGCGCGGGTTGAATCCTCGACCATGGACTAATAGCTCCCACAATTAGTACGATATTAGCAGAGTTATGTTTAGTTCCTTGATCATTCATTTTATTTAAAAATTTAATGCAAATATGTAAAAACATAAGCCATGCTTAAAGTATCTTTAATGATAAAAACAAAGCATAACAAAATAAATGATAGTTAAATAGTAATAAAAAGTTTTTTTGAATAAGACGAATGGTAAAATGGCATGTTTAAAAATTAACAGCGATAAATAAAAAAAGGGAGAAAATATGATATATGTGATGCCCCTAATTTTGTGTAGCTTTTGCGATGGGTTTAATTTTATGCTAAAAATATTTCGATCTAGGCATCTAGCTTGTGTCTATTCTCAAAGTCACGAGAAGAGACATTCTTTTATCATGAAAAAACACATAGAATGTGGGATAAAAACAACAAAACAGTGTGATGGAACCATCGATAGCTCAGAAAGATGAGAAGGCCAAACACAGTTCAACATCGGCTGGATTTTGAGTAAAATACCATGAAAATGACGAACCTTCTACTTTGTTTGTATTCAAACGGAACTATAGAAGCCTCGTACACATAAAAGAACAATCAAAATTTTTTTATTCCCACTGCACCAATTGAACAAAAGATCACAAATCTCTACAGGCCAGAGGGGAGCACAAACTCGTACCACCATACATGCACACGCACGAAGGTCACACAGTTTTGAACTGTAAATTCTAGGCATGTGTGGTAAACGAGGGTTGAACCCTTGAACATGGACTAATAGCTCCCACAGCTAGAACGATACTAACTGAGTGGCGTTTAGTTCCCAAATATCTGCGGACATGCAATCACCAGATAATACCAAATAATATGATTTTTTTTCGACGATCTAGCGAACCTCACCTGGACATAAAACCCAACTTTTTTTTATTATTGTACGTTCAGGTCTGAGAGGTAGAAAAGAAGATAAAAAAATTGGCCTTGGATTCCCAAGGTGGATCCCATGGAACTTTGGAAGCTTGAGGAAAAGGTGAACAGGGGAAAAAAATCCACTACAAATGTTTGGACAGTAGCCAGGCCAGAAAAGATGGACGGTGGATGGCAGCTCCCCACCAAGCTGGGAATGTGGGACCCACTGAGCAGCGCCTACCTACTTATCCAAGGGCCCCGCGTGCAGGGACAGATGGTAATCTACAGCGTGCGTAGGGCCCACTCCCTTGGACGGTTGGATAATGAGCTATGCAATATATAAACAAATTCATATGTCAATCAGAACCAACGGAATCAGTCGCTGAAAATCTGCTCTTCATGCCCTTCTCTTGAGCGCTATTGGTTATATCCATAAAAAATATATAGGACGAGGTAATATTCCCTAAATATAGAGATCGAGAAAGAGAATTTCTAAACCTAGGGAAGGGACTTCGCTATAGTAAAAATAGGAGAAAAGAATCTCTAAATATAGAGAATATTCCTTTTGTAATTATGCGGATGTGCTCCAAAGACTATCAATCAACTAAACATTGAAATGCTATATTATTCTAGCATGGCCTCTCAGTGGCTTCTTTATAGTTGCTTCATAATTCCATTAAATTACCCCAAGAATCCTATGCCAAGAAGATGAAAAAACTTATGGATCAACTTCTCGTGAAGTTTGTATGCATCTCTTTATAAATTATGAAATTTTCATATTTGACAAATAAGGGTTCAAAATCAAACAATAAATGTGCTTCAATCCATGCTTATAGTTCTTTTGGTGGAAGATGATTATGAATGCTATCGCACGTGTCCTGTAAATGAACGTGAACACCAACATCTCAAGAATCCATCTCCGTATAACATGTTCTCCTAGGAAATTGTTCAACTACCGTGCAAAATAACAATTTGAAACTTATATAGGCTACTAGGATGCATATCCACCCTTGATGACCTTGGCTCATAAGCATCATGCAAAAGAGTTAGGATTTTTCTTCTTTTACGGCTATTGGCTTAGGCATTCATGTGGCCGAAAGCATCCAACACGATGTGCTTTCATCCCTGTTGTACTTCCACGTTTTCTACCTCTTCAAACCTCTACTGAGAATTCTTGAGCTGGCTCATCCATCATCTTGACATCCTCTTAAGCTAGATTGATGTCTTATCGTCCCTCAACATCGCTCCATTATAGGCCTTGATCCACCCTATCTAGTCCTTGGCCATCGACAACCACAACGGCCTCTAAACCCACACAACAAACCAAACCATTTTCCAAGACACAAAATATCATACTACTTGAACTTCTCCATATTAATCCATTAACATGAGAACCACAATTAAATCAACAATATATCATATGCAAAAGCTTAAACCCCATAGTCAGCAATCAACCCGAGAAAGGTTGGTATGACCACTTACTCCAAGCCGGTTCTTAGAATCTCAGGCTCTCATAGGGGTGTGAAAAACCATTTATAACATATGGTGCTAACGATTGCTTCAAAAATTGTGAGTTAAAATTTGAAGTCCAAAACTATACTTGATTCCAGTGTCACAAATACTTACCATGCAAGCATGGCCGCATGGAATCGGAACACTTGGTTCAGTTAGTTCTCTAATGCTTATGGCTTATTGCTATTTCTAAAAGCTAAATGCTCCGACTTCTTTAATGAAACAAATCTAACAGTCGCTTTGAGAATCTCTCAAAGTTTTCAACAATTCAGTCTAACATGAAAAACGTAGGCTGGTTGGACGGAATATCTATGTATCACGAATGACTTGTCAAAGAAACTGAGCTCAAGTTACTAATTCAGGAGCATCGATGAAGCAATTAAAAGTAATCTATATCTAATTTAAAATAAACTCAATCTAGCTTATAATCAACAATTCGTAGTCCAGAGTCATTTATAAAAGGAAAATGCTTTGGTTTCTCGAACATGATTCTCTTCCTAGTTCAAATATATATAATCGACTTATTATAAACTCTCCAAGTACCTATATTGGGACTATTTGGCTGTCTATACACTAAATCATTAATATTTCACTGGAACACGAAACAAACAATTGTTCAATGTGGCTGGCACGAACGAGACAACACCAATGAGAACTGAGAACGCTATGCTAGTCGTAACAATATTACCTGTGGAATTAAGCTATGACGATTAGAGGGAGTGAACGAGAGCTCTAAATATTTTTTTTTTCCAAATGGATACTCTTTGAGTCCACCACTCTGCTCAAAATATGGACAACAAACATCTACGTTTATCCCTATGTTCTATGGTATATGTGGGGATTTTGAGTCACAGTCCTGATTTTTTTCAATGTTCAAATAAAAAAGAATCACCTAAAAGGGGCTTTGGCAAAAGAGAACAAGCCAAACTACTAAAACCACTCTCAGAAAAAAAAGGTCAAATTTTTTCAGATGGTTGTCTCTATTTAAACTAGTGGTTCCTTCCTTTCATGAACTCAAAAATATGAGAATTTTTATCCAAGAAGATTCATAAGTCATGTAGCAACCCTTCAAATTTCAGATCTAAAAGCCTCACAAAAAACCACAAAAAACCTTGCAATTAGGTATGCAAGAACTTCACGCAAAGATTTTTGGGGCTCGACATTTAGATCATAGCTCCCAAACAGTGCAACCAATGAACTCTAAATTTTTACCACGGGTGTTCATGTGAGCTGCACACCATCTCCAAATGGAAGCACCAAAAAATATTTTTTAATAATCTTATAAAAATCAAACACTGACTGGTGTGCGGAGAAACCGTTTTGGACAGAGTTGCAACATAGAAAAGAACTTGATCTCTAACCTTTCATATGATTGCATAAAGATCTCAAATAATATATACAACCTTAAGGAATCATATTTAGTAGCATGTAGAAGGAAAGGAGGCAAAAAAAACAAGTTGCAAAAAGAACTTCAAAGCAACAAATCAAAAAGGCACGACTAGACAAGAACTTGGATGAATATTTGATGGATTCTATTACTTTGGTTGGAGGTATTACAAAGCCATACTAAGATGGCAAAGCACTCACAAGTGTAACACAAACACGCCCAAACCTCAGCCCCAACTAGCACAAGTGGCATCTTAAGCAGGTTGGGAGGTTCCCCCTTCCCTCCTTATATAGTCATGAGCACTCAAAGGTTCTCTCAATGTATCGCAATATATCGAAGACACCTTGGGATCCCTCATGGATGACTAAGATTTGATCACTCTATTATAGCCCACCAACACAAAAATATGCTTCACATATTATTTAGAATATACCCTGCATATCCTCGATACAAGCCCTCTTAGACCCATGCACACATCAGACGCAACCAGTTGTGACTTAGCCGCTAAGTTTCTACTACCCTTGACCGCTTGCGGAGTCTCGGGTCGTCAGCTGACTAAGTTTGTCATCCACATCATCATCACCGTCTTCGTGATCTCAAAGTCCAAGTCCAATTGTCCAGCACAACTTCCTCATTATTTGAACCACCAAATCGACAGTTCGTGCCCTACACCTAGACCTATGTAAAAATCAAAATTGGTCCATTCAAAACAACTTACCTTCATCACATGCGTGATTAGTCCATTATCATTCATAAACAGGTCTCATGCACAAATCCCAAAGAGATTGTATTGAAAACCATGCAAAACCACACAACCCAAACTAAAACAACTTCATCATCGGACCGGCTAGGTGGACTTCTGATAGCACGCTCAAAAGCATAATTCAAATCCAACTTCTAAAAAAAAAATGTTCAACACATAAGGATGATCTCCACACCATCTCACAATAACCCAAAAGACCAAAGGCAATACAAAAGTTCCTACTCATATGACTTCTTTTCGGCTTAAAATTAGATTAATCCACAACATGATATATTTATTTTTTACAAATCAAACATTTGATTTTTAGTCATTATTTAGATCTGAAGTGGAATGAAAAAATACAGGGCCATGCATCATCAATTTTAATCAAATAATAATTAGCACGGGACACATCACACATGTACACATGTATATTTCTCATTATTTTTTGCAAGCGTCTACCACTTAGATGTCCGATGTACGGCCCTCACGTCAGACGCCTCACCACCTTGGACGTTAATGCTCCATTGGATTCATTTGGTTTAGCAACAACAAAAAAAGTAGATTGATCGTACTGTTTTTTTCACGACAAGATGCTTGTGTCATGAGTGGCGCGATGTCTATTATTTTTATGAATGTTGTGTAGCATACGACAAGTTTGATAAGCTTTGGCTTGAAATAAGTCTAGCAATATAAAAATAAAACTTAAGTGAAAAATCCTCATGCACAGTTAGAACATTTTTCGCTATCGTGTTTCAATAATTTTTTATGAATGTTTCAAAACCATGCAATGTTTCATGAAAGTAAGATTAATATATGTTTCACAACATTAAAATAATATTTTAGTAGTCGTTCAAAAATTTTCAATGCAAAATGTTTTACAGAGAAAATAAAAATGTTTTAACTATTTTTTGTGAATGTTTCACAAAGAAAAATAAATGTTTCCCATGGCAAAGGAACTTGTTTTAAAAAAGGCATCGCACATCCGACGATTTTTAAAAATAGAAAGTGTTGAAGTTAGTTAAACCCAAATGTTGCATATTGAAACTAATAGTTGCGCTAAAATAACTAAAAATATTACACTAATAAACTGTTGCATCAAATCAGATGATGTTATGGTATGCTAAACAAAAAATGTTACGGTGTTTCGAATATGAAACATAAAATGTGTTACGGCAACATTTTTGGACAATATGCGAAACAAAAAAAATCAGATGCTCAAGTGCAACTTTTTTTTTGACAAAAGGTGAAAAAAAATATTGTGTTACCGAAACATTTTGCAACAAGGCATGAAACAAACAATGCACTACTGCAACATTTTTTGACAACACATGAAGCAAAAACCAAATGATTCAACAGATTCAACCAAATGTTTCAGCAAACATGACCAAATATTTAAAAGGGTAGAACAAACCAAATATTTTAAAAGGGTAGAACAATTTTTTCAGCATAGCAAAAATATTTCAGCAAGTATAACCAAAGTGTTATAGTACATTGAACCAGATGTTGCACTAAAATGTTGATAATTTTCTAGAACAAATGTTGCACAAAATCAGACGATGTTGGCGCATGTTAAATCGAATGTTGTAGCATTGAAAAGCAAGCATTGCAGCATTAGAATATAAGTACTGAAACATTGAAAAGTAGCTGATGCAACATTCGAATTAGATCACTTCAACTCTTGAAAGTAAACACCACAACATTGAATAGTAAGCACTGAACATTGAAAAAGGAGTTGTTACAACATTCAAATGAGATCACCACAACTTTTAAATTGCCACACCGCAACATTGTAAAGTTGGCATCGAAATGTTGAAAAATAGTTGTTGTAATATTTAAAATAGAGTGCTACTACATTGGAATGAAAGCACTGCAACAATGAAAAAAATGTTTGGATAAAATAGAGCGGTGCAACATTGGAATGAAAGCACTGCAGCATTGGAAAAAAAATGTTTGGAGAAAGTAAATGGAATGTTTTACAAGAGGAAATGAGGTGTTGCAACACTCATGTGACATTGTTTCAGGTCAAAAGTTAGGATCATCTTCTCCTCCAATTCTGGCCATCTCCCTCCCAAATGTAGCAATCACCTTGTTCAAATCCGGCAAGCCTCTTCATCATACTCGTCGGATCTAACCAAACAGACAGGGGAAAAAAGTACCACGTACAAGCTCAGCTTCGGAATGATGTCTATGCCTCGACCCCTTCGGGATAGGGTGCAACGTCGGGGTCACCGGCTTCGGCCTCGCGTAGATCGAGTGTCAATGCCGTGCTCCAGCTCCACGGCAGGAGGCGGATTCGACGAGTACGCGCTCGTGGTGGACTCCTACTCCGGCAACGACGAGCGCGCCATGCATGCTGCTGTACAACTGCATGCCTCCCTTGGATGGGTGCGTGGCGACCCGCTGCTGTCCATGATCCTTCTAAAACACACTAAAACATTTTATGTGGTGAAACGCGTTGAAATTAATCCATTGAAACATCAAAATAAAATTAGTGAAACACATTAGACTCGGCTGCTTATTTTTTTTAGTGATGCATGGTATTAGAAGATAAAGCTGATAGATCTTATCCCTTGTAACGATCTCCTTCTTCCTAGCTGTGTTCGTTGTACACTGAGTTGTTAGTTGTAACACTGTACCTCTCCCGGCACATTCGGTATATATATGCAGAGCTGAATGCACGCAGAGTCTTGCGGCAATTCTCCCAAAACTACTCATCTCTCGCTACCTTCTTTTATGGTATCAGAGCTAGGCCACTATGTCGACGCTCTCCAATGCATCTGATGCAGTGAGCTCGTCGGTAGCGGCCGAAATCCAGCTTCCTTCGTCTGGACACCTGATCAACGTCAAGTTGAGCCAGGAGAATTTTCTCCTCTGGAAGGCTCAATTTCTCCCATACCTACGCAGTCAACAACTGCTGGGGTATGTCGACGGCACCATCGTCGCGCCGAACAAGTTAATCAGCTAGAGGCCAAACGGAGAGGGGGACGCTGTGGCTGTCTCCAATCCGGCCTACACTGAATGGCTGCAGAAGGATCAATTGGTCCTTAGTGTTATTCTGGCCTCCTTGTCGCCAGATGTATTGGCACAAGTCGTGCTGATGGAGACGACGCGAGAAGCATGGGAATCCCTAGATCGCATGTTCTCGTCTGGGGGCTCCCGTGCTAGGATCATGCAGATCCGAAGGCAATTGGCAACAATTCAGAAGAAAGATCTCCCAGCTTCTGAATACTTCAACAAGGTGAAAAATCTAGCTGACACTCTTGCAACTCTTGGGCAACCACTGAAGGATCATGAGATCGCCACCTACCTCTACACTGGGCTGGATAGTGAATACGATCCACTGGTCACATCCTTGACCACAAGATCAGATCCTCCGCCTCTTAGCGAGGTGTATGCTCATTTTATGAGTTTTGAACTGCGCCTTGATCACAACAATGTGGTCATTCACCCGTCGGCCAATGCTGCTTCCCGCGGTGGAGGCCAAGGGGGTAGAGGCCGCAGAGGACGCTCTGGTGGGGGTCGTGGACCAGGAGGAAGGAACTACAACCACCAGTACAACAACCATGACCATGGCCCGGCTAGAGGAAGTCGTGGCCGTGGAGGTCAGCAGTCTGGAGGCCAAGGCAGGGGAGGACAGGGACAGCGCCCTACTTGCCAGATATGTGGAAAGATTGGCCATGTAGCATTTCGTTGCTACAATAGGTTCAACCATTCGTTCCAAGATCCTGAAGAAGCACACATTGCTGCTGCAGCTTCCACACAGTCATACTCCATCGACTCCAATTGGTACACCGACACCGGTGCTACAGATCATATCACGAATGACCTTGACCGCCTCACCATGAGAGAAAGATACACAGGAAAGGACCAAGTGCAGGTCGCAAATGGTGCAGGTATGAGCATCTCACACATTGGTAATTCAAAGATTTATACCCCACATCGTGCGCTCAATCTTAATAACATTCTTCATGTTCCTCATTCTTCTAAACACTTGTTGTCAGTTTACAAATTCAGTAAAGACAATAATGTTTTATTTGAGTTTCATCCCTCTGGTTTTTTTATCAAGGACCGAGCAACGAAGACTGTTCTTCTGCGAGGGGGATGTGAGGGAGGTCTCTACCCGGTGCCAGCAAATTTTTCTTGCCACAACATCAGTCACTCTACCTCTGCATTTTCCAGTGTGTCACCGACTCATGAGCTTTGGCACTGTCGTCTAGGACATCCAGCTTCTCCAATTGTTCAGCATGTTCTTCAGCACAATAAGTTATCTAGTTCCAAGAGTCTGAATAAAGGGACTATGTGTGACTCTTGCCAACAAGGCAAGAGCCATCAATTACCCTATGTTTCTTCAAATAATGTTGCTTCTGTTCCTTTGGAACTAATTCATTCTGATGTATGGGGTAAAGCTCCAATTTCTGTTGGAGGGTATCAATATTATGTAAGTTTTGTCGATGATTTTAGTAAATTCACATGGATCTATTTGCTGAAGAACAAATCGGATGTGTTTCATGTCTTTCTCCAATTTCAGTCTCATGTAGAACGCCTCTTAAACAGGAAGATAATCACCATTCAAACTGACTGGGGTGGTGAATATCGAAAGCTCAATAAATTCTTTGCCAAAACTGGTGTCACGCATCAAATTTCTTGCCCATATGCCCATTTAACAGAATGGCGCTGCTGAACGAAAACACCGCCATATTTTTGAAGTTGGGCTCTCCATTCTCGCTCATGCCTCCATGCCAATTAAATTTTGGGATGAAGCTTTCGTTACGCCTTGTTATCTCAGAAACCGTACTCCTAACAAGGTCATTGGTTTTAATACCCCGTTGTTCAAGCTATTGAGTCGACCCACTGATTACACCTTCCTTAAAGTGTTTGGATGTGCTTGTTGGCCTAATTTACGTCCCTTCAACAAACACAAGTTAGAGTTTAGATCTACACGCTATGTATTTCTTGGGTATAGTCCTAGCCACAAAGGGTACAAGTGTTTAGATACCTCATCTAGCAGAATCTATATTTCACGAGATGTTGTCTTCGATGAACATGTGTTTCCTTTCTCCACTATAAATTCATCTCCAACCTCCACAAACTCGACTCCAGTCACTCTTCCCATGAACCAACCAGTCTTCTTTGATTCCTCTTAGAGTCCGGTTGTGGGGGGTGAGTCTTTGGATAATTCCATTTGTGATGATGCTCCTAACGAATCCATGCAGCACCCTATGTCTATGCAGCAACAACAGGAGCTGCCACTGTCTTCAGAGCAAACAACTAGTGACGATGGCAGCGGCAATGGCAATACTGCAACTATGCATGTACCATCCAGAACACATCCAATGGTTACTTGTCATCAAGACAACACCAGAGTGCCCAAGCACCGCACAGATGGGACAGTCACATACTCAGGTTCTAGAATAACAATTAGTGTTGAGCCTCAGTCTCATCAAGAAGCAATGAGATCAGCAGAATGGAGCAAAGCCATGGAAGAAGAGTACCAAGCTCTTATGCAAAATGACACATGGGAGCTTGTGCCATTTACAGGTCAGCAAAACATCATTGACTGTAGGTGGATATTTAAGTTGAAAAAAAGGCAGATGGGTCAATCGAAAGATACAAGGCAAGACTAGTAGCCAAGGGATACAAGCAGCGTTATGGAATTGACTATGACGACACCTTTTGTCCAGTAGTGAAGCCATCCACCATTCGCTTAGTCCTGTCATTGGCCGTGTCTTGGAAATGGAACATTCAACAATTGGATGTCAAGAACGCATTCTTGCATGGCGTTCTTGAAGAGGAAGTCTATATGCAACAGCCTCCAGGATACATTGATTCTGAAAATCCAAACTATCTGTGTAAATTGAAAAAATCGCTCTATGGGTTAAAGCAAGCGCCAAGGGCATGGTTTGCACGACTCAGCACTAAGCTACAGGAAATGGGATTTAGACCATCAAGGGCAGATGCTTCTCTGTTCATATATTGTCATCATGATGCCACAGCTTATTTGCTTGTGTACGTGGATGATATCATTCTAACTAGTTCGTCTCAAGAGATCACACAGAGAATCATCAGTGAGTTGCAACAGGCCTTTGCTATCAAGGACCTAGGTGATCTGCATTACTTCCTTGGTGTTGAAGTACAGAATACTACGGATGGCATGATCTTGTCACAAAGAAAATATATAGATGACATCCTAGATCGAGCCAAAATGAAAGGATGCAAACCCATGAATACTCCCATGTCAACTACTGAAAAGCTGTCAATAACAGAAGGGGTATTGCTATCTGCACAACAGGCCACATTATACCGCAGCATTGTGGGTGCTTTACAGTACCTCACTCTCACACGGCCTGATATAGCCTTCCCTGTGAACAAAGTGTGTCAGTTTCTTAGTGCACCAACAGATCATCACTGGAAGGCCGTGAAACGAATACTGAGATTTCTGAAGTATTCATGCTCAATGGGGCTGAAGATCAAAAGGTCATCGTCACAATTGGTCAGTGCATTCTCGGATGCTGACTGGGACGGATGCCCGGACGACCGTCGGTCGACAGGAGGTTTTGCAATATTTATTGGCTCAAATCTGATTTCCTGGAGCTCTCGCAAGCAAGCTACTGTCTCCAGATCAAGCACGGAGTCGGAATACAAGGCACTAGCTAACGCTACAGCAGAGATCATCTGGGTGCAGTCTCTGTTGAAAGAACTTGGTGTGTTTCAGTCAAGACCGCCTTGTTTATGGTGTGACAATTTAGGTGCAACATATCTCTCGCCTAATCCTGTGTTTCATGCTCGAACCAAGCACATAGAGGTTGATTTTCACTTTGTTAGAGAAAGAGTTGCACTTAAAACACTGTAGATCAAGTTCATCTCGTCGAAGGATCAAGTGGCTGACATATTTACCAAGGCACTGTTAGCTCAACAGCTTGCATATATCAGGCGCAATCTTAACCTGATTGGTTATGATTGAGGGGGCGTATTAGAAGATAAAGCTGATAGATCTTATCCCTTGTAACGATCTCCTTCTTCCTAGCTGTGTTCGTTGTACACTGAGTTGTTAGTTGTAACACTGTACCTCTCCCGGCACATCCGGTATATATATGCACGCAGAGTCTTGCGGCAATTCTCCCAAAACTACTCATCTCTCGCTACCTTCTTTTACATGGGATGGGTGGTAGAAGCATCACACCATCTTCGAGGAATTCCCTTCCGGTGTCATTTTCTCTCCGTGCAAAGAAATTTAAATAGAATTTCATTACAATTATCTTTAAAAGAACTTTTTTTAGTGCATTTCCTTTAGAAGAAAATTTTCTCTTCGTTTTCTTCGCAAATTCCTTCGAATGAATACTGTTGGAGATGATCGTAGAAAATAAAGGGAAAATGTATAGATTGGGGAAGGAAATAGAACAAGAAAAAAAACGATGGGAGATGGTCTCATGCGTGCCGTCCGCATGTGATGGGAAGCAAGGATAGAGGAGAGCATGGTCAAAAGCCGGCCGCGCTGACTAGACGCCTGACTGTACTGGGAGAATCGTCCTACGTCGGTGTTCTATGACATGAACGCATTTTTCCTCATGCTTGGGATATTTGTATGCTACAAGATCTTGATCCGACGCAGCTTAATGTGCAGCGATTCACAATCCTATCTTTTTTTCAAAATAAATTGACCTAAGCTTGACTGGAGAGGCAGTACGAAATTTTATTCAACGCTTTCATTGCTGGCATCGACCCACACTGTTTCGTAGCATGGTTGGACTTCGTGATTAAAATTAGAGGTGGCCAAACGGGCCAGGCCAACAAGGCCGTCCTCGGTCCAAGTTCGGTTTGGTGAACAATGTGGGCCAGCCCAGTTCGGTTCATCACTATAGCATATTTATTTAATTAAATATATTTATTTATATATATTTATAATGATATATAATGTATTTACGCAATTTATAGTGTATATTTGTGAAATATAGAGGTTTTTTCATAACTTATTTAGATATTTTTAATTAAAATGAACCGACCCATATAAAACCAGCCGACCAGTTACGCTTTCGGTTCAGACGAAGAATCGAACCAATCGGGTTCGAACCAGTAGGCCCGTTGGCGTGTCCGTTAAAATCATTTTTTTTGAATCATTCATTATAATATTTTGTAATAATTTTTAAATTACTGTGAAGTTTTTAAATAATTGTAAAAATAGTTTAAAATAATTTTGTTTAACTTTTTCATGTATCTTTTTTAAGACTCTTAACTTTTAACTCAATTAAAACAAACAATGAACAAAACACCTAAAAATTATGCTAGGACTTTAACAAAACCATGTGCATCAGCCGCGTGTGACCATGGCTAAAACTGTTACTCGCTCCACCCATAAATATAAAGCACATTATGATTAGGTGCAAAAATTAAAGTGACGACAAATTTTGAATGGAGTGGGACAAAATGACTTTAGACCCCCCTATATAATATTCTTGTAAAGATGATTGAATACTTCTTGTGTACATGCACTAACAAATAAATGTACATGGTTGAAGAGAATAAATATGGTACACGAGGAAATAACTCCTTAAGATCATATGTATGTCTTATATGTATACGTAAGGTCATTCAAATTATATGTTTTATATCTTTCAATGGAAGCTCTAGTATTTTTTTTGTGAATGGATTAAACCTCCATTTAGAATGCTGGTTTCCCCCTTTGTTTTGTCACTTTTTGCAGGAATTCAACTCTATTCTGAATAGGGTCCTTACGCAATTATGGTCCTAGCGTCTCTACAAATATGGTCCTAGCGTGAAATTAGACTAAAGGTTCACTATTACAAAACACTTTGTCGTCAGTTCGAAACTGGCTTCATTGCTAGTTTTCGAATGAGTGGTGAATAAGCAGCAGTGATAATCGGCAGCTTATCATTACCGGTTTGAGCCATGGACCAAAACTGATGAGGTTTTTTGGAAACATGAATTTGGACCTAAAAATTGGTTTATAATAGAAAAATATTTTTTATGTCCAAAATCTATGTCTCTGTCATTTACCACCTCCTGTAAGATTAACACATGGTTTTATATGAAAGACAATCATTGCATATTCTAGGATTCAAAACTGTGAACTCAGCATTCACACAAAACATCCTTATCATCTCAACTATCAACGATTGCTCATAGGAATGGGTTGTTTTTACCCTTGCGACCCTTATCATCTGAATTTTTAAGATTATTTGGGCATATCAATAACTTCAAATGAAAAGTTGTCAATTACAAAATTATAGATCTCATCAAGAGCTACAAATTTCATGTAAATTTTGTCTCCATCCGATTTTATATGAAAATGTAATGAATTTGTGAAAACGAGCTGCAATCCATTATCACTACAAGTTCATATCATTGAGCGGCGGTGATACTTCCTCCATTATCCTCCACAATGATAATGATACTTCATCACCACCTTTTTATTTGGTAGTGGGTCTTATGAACTGGCATGGTAGTGAGAAGTTATCACTATCGTTTTTGAGTAAACCGATAGTGATGAGGTGGTAAAGAAGGGGTGTTTTGTAGTAGTGGTTGTACACGTTTCTAACCGTTTGATTTGATCCTTTTGTACCATATTTGAGGGGAATGCTAGACGGGATGTGTACAGGTCAAAAAGAAATATTTATGTTATCTAATAAATAATTTTAAAATTTGTAGCTAGGCCCTTAATAGAAAGTTTGATAGACCCGTAAAACTTTAAAAATTCTACAAAATGTGAAAGTGTTTGGCAAAAAATCAAGTATCCACCTGCCTTTTTGTTATTATTGAGACCTATGTACGCTTGTTTTGGTGCAAGAAAAGATTAAGGACTACGATTTACTGCAACTTGTGCACAAGTTACGACCTCCTAACTTGCAAGCAATGCCAACCTATTAGATTAGGAGAGAGGAAGCTGCAAGCAATGCCAACCTAATAGGTTAGGAGAGAGGAAGCGTCATAATATATCGACATAATTTGTCTATATTTGGCAGTTAGGATTTGTAGTCCAGCACCATCTTATCTATAGATCTATTAAGTCAAGAGCGTCTCCACCAATATAAACCGTCCTCGAGGCTAAATACAATCCATCCATTACAATATATTCGTCCTCTCACGTGGTATAAGAGCGATGTCATTTATAAGTCACCACCCACGTAGCTTCCACCACCCCTAGAAAACAATCTCATCTTCAAGATTTCACCTAGAGGCCATACAACCTATAGTTATTCATAGATCATAGATCAATTCAAGTCAGTTTCCGATCATCTTCATATCGGGTTCTCTCTGATTGCAAGGTCAATTTTTCCGATTAAAAATCGGTTTGCATCGCCCCACCAATCCGTCGATGGTTCCTCGCTTCAGACTTCACCCGTTCAACGATGGCTTCTTCAGCCTCTCCTTCCTTTGTCGCCATTGCTGCTCGGTCGTCTCTGTGCACCCGACCACCATTGCGATTGAAAGCTCAGCTCCCAGGGCTTAATTGTTTTTGGTAATTGAAGGCAACTGGGCCGTCTGGAACGCCAAGGATAAGGACTCTTTTGTTTCATAGTTTCTTTGAATTCCTTGTGTGCGTTTTCGCCCCAACTCAGCAGATCGACTACATCCCTCTGGTTGCAGGGTCCCACTGAGCACAGGTCCAGAAACATCAGCCGTGGGTCCCATGGGGTTTCCGAGAGTGCCAGGTGTTAGTACTGAGCGAACCATCTAGAGCAATTACACCTGTCTGAGGGGTCGCCGGTGCTTGGGGTTAGGTCGCCCGACTCGCCGAGGGGTCGCCCGTGCTCGCCGAGGGGTCGCCAGTGCTTGGGGTTAGGTCGCCCGTACTCGCCGAGAGGTCGCCCGGCTCGCCGAGGGGTCGCCGGTACTCGCCGAGTGGTCGCCCGTGACGGGGAGAGGTCGCCCGAGCTTGTGGAGAGGTCGCCGAAATCAAGCGTACTGTCGGACGGCGTCCGACGCTCGTCGGACGGGGTCCGACAGCGTGGAATTCCCAGTGAGCACGCTCGAAATTTGGCTAAGTCCAAAACGCACCGTCCTTGTCGGACGGCGTCCGATCAGGACCGGACGGCGTCCGACTACGGCTAAACCCGCGACCGAACACCTGGCGGGCGCTCTGTTCGCGCGCACCAGCACCCTGTCGGACGCGTCCGATAAGCCACCGGACGGCGTTCGACGAAGCACAAAAATAGCCTTGATTCTCTGTCGGACGGCGTCAGACGGGAACCGGACGGCGTCCGATCGGGGGATCTGAATCTCGCGATTTAATCTGAGCCATCCATTTCTAGGGTTTCGCCTTGGGCCTATAAATAGGGGCTAGGAGCACGGGAGAAACTTGAGAGAGCCCATTCTAGCAGCCACCCCATTCCATTGAGAGCTCCTCCCATGGTCTCCTCCACATCTAGGGTTTCCATGCCATTTTGAGAGGGATTGAGAGGGAGAGGGAGAGAGGAAGAAGAAGAAGCCTACCTTGCCTCCTCCGGTCATCTCCAAGTCTCTCCTCCTCACTCCCATGGGGTTTCCCATCTAGCCCCATGGTGGAAGTGAGGTGGTGAAGTTGGTGTCCTCCGGTCTTGTGCTCTCGGGATTTCTTGCACCGGAGGCCCCTCCTCAAGCTTCACCGAGTGTACCACTACTTCGACTACGTTCTCTACATCGAAGAAACCCGTCCCGGTGGGCGGTCATCCCCCCGTTGGGTGAGGGTGCGTGTAAAGTCCTCCTTGCGGGGAGGCCGGTGACCGTGTGTCGGTGCCGTGATGAAATCCTCCTTGCGGGGAGGTCGGTGACCCTTCATCGGTGCCGTGGTAAAATCCGTCTTGCGTGGCGGTCGGTGGTCCTTCGTCGACGCCGGGGAGAAATCCGTTCTTGCGGGAGCGGTCGGTGACCTTGTGCGGGTGCCGGTGGGGTGTGAGAGCTTTCGCTTGTGAAAGTTCTTGCCACTCTGTACGGGTTCGGTGCTCACCCAACATTCGTTGTTGAAGAGCCTACGAGTGGATTGAGGGCACAGGACGAGAGGGTCCTGGCTTCCTTTTGGAAGTTCCTCACCGTGGAGTAGGAGTTCACTCCGAACCACGTAAAAAAACTCGGTTTGCATCCTTCCTGCCATCCCTTTACATTGTGCACCTTGAACTCTATTGCGTGGACTTGTGCCTTCGTGCCAAGAGTAGTCGCTTCCGCTTAAGAATTGCTTGATACTTGTCTGCCATTGTTTCCTATCACTGATATTGCTAGGTCCAGGCGATAGTTGGTTTCCAAATTTGCTAAGTTTCCAAGTAAAATCAAAAGACGTAAAAATTGAAAAGAAGCCGATTCACCCCCCCTCTCGGCCAGAGATCCTTTCAATTGGTATCAGAGCAAGGTTCTCGAGTGTAAGCTTCACCGCTTTTCGAGATGGCTGACGGGGGAAGTGTTGCTAGCAATAGGATCCCACTGTTTAATGGAACTCACTTTGGATATTGGAAAAAGCGCATGACATTTTACCTTCAGTCTTTAGGCTACGATGTCTGGAGGGCCACTGAGTCACCGCTAGGATTAGAGATTGATAAAGATGCTGGTCCCACCCCTGAACAAATCAAGAAGTTAGAGTTGGATGCTAAAGCTATCAATGCACTTCTCTCTGGGCTCAGCATGGAAGTATTTGATAGCGTTAGTAATTTAACTTCTGCAAATGACATCTGGACTACTTTGATAGAGATTCATGAGGGTACCTCTTCTGTTAAGGAAGAGAGGCTTGTAGTTGTCAAAGAAAAGTTTGATCAGTTTAAAATGCTGCCAAATGAATCTGCTAATGAGATGTTTTCACGTCTTAACCCCATTGTCAATGAGCTGCAAGGGCTCGGAACCTCTCTGTCCAATGTTGATGTGTGCAGGAAGATGATAAGAGTGCTTCCACGGCAAGAGTATAGGGACATCATCACGTACTTGTCCAACTCTAGTGATCTTGCCAAGTTGATGCCTACTGCACTACATGGGAAGCTCTCTTCCCATGAGATGATGATGAAGGATGGAGAGGATCATGCACCCCAGAAGGAGAAGGCAATCGCACTCAAGGCGAAGGGGTCAAGGCCTGGTGCTAAAGTTGCTGATAAGGAAGGGTCAACTCTAAATGGCCAAGACTTTGATGTTGGCGAGCTGGTAATGCTCATGAGGACCACAAGCAAGTACTTCAACAACCTCAATCGTGGAGGTGGAAGGAGGTCGAGCAAGAATCCATTTAGCTCCCTCCGGTGTTTCAACTGTGATGAGAAGGGCCATATTGCATCGATGTGCCCTGATAAGAGCAAGTCCAAGCACAAGGAGAAGGAGAATGGTGACAAGACCAAGTACAAGGGCAAGGACAAAAGGAAGCCCTTTGTCAAGTCAGGCATGAAGGCCCGCTCCAATGAAGGCAAGAGGCTCGCTTTTGTTGGAGAATGGGTGACTGATAATAGCTCCAGTGATTCTGGCTCCAATGCCTCTGAAGAAGATGATGATGAAGAAACCACTGAGCAAGGCCTCGCTGGATTGGCTTTGGCAAGCTCTATTCCTCCTCCACCGGCATTTCCTCCACGATGCTTGATGGCGGTATCTCAAGAGGAAGAATGGCACACGGACTCTGATGAGGATAATACTACCTCAACTCCTGCCTGCACCCCAATGTGCTTGATGGCGAAGCCCAAAGAGCATGAGGTGAGTGATTCTGATGATTCTGATTGTGACATGCGTGAACAAATGACACAAATGGCTAACAATGTGCGACGAGCTTGTGAAATTGCACATGAGGAGAAGATAAAAAATGCTAGTCTTCAACAGTCTCTCAATGCTTTGCAAACTAAGCATGATAGTTTAGAAACAGAGTATGACTTGTTGTTAGACTCCAACCATAGCTTGCTTGAGAAACAGAATGTGCTAGAAGAGGAGAACCTTACTTTGAATGATTCTCTAGAGGATATTCTTACTACATACCATGGCTTAAAAGAACAACATGAATAGCTTGTAGTTAAGAGAACCGCTTTAGAGTTTCTGCCTGTTGCTACCTCTGTTGATGATGTGCCTGACTCTCTTGCCTTGACTATTGTGCCATCTAAACTAGATATGTCCACATCTTGTGATGATCTTATTGATTTGACATTGATTGCATCTAGCTCTAGTGATTCTTCTAGTCATGCCCATGAATGCACTCGATAAGCTGTAAGTTTGCTTTGGCTGCTAGAGAGCTGGCAATAGAAAATGCAGAGCTTAAGTCCAGGCTTGAGAAGTTTGACCGTGGGCTTGGGAAGTGTTATGAGGGTAGTCTTGCTCTTGACAAGATGCTCAAGGAACAGAGGAAACCCTCTCAAAAGGGTGGCTTGGGGTTTACCCCGGAGAAGCCAAAGAGAGGGAAGAAAACTGTTCCTAGAGCATCTGGCATGAGGCAGAACTACAATCATACCTATCCCAAGAAGAGGAACACCTCATCTCAAGCTCACAACTTTGGGCATAATCAGAATTTGCACACTACCAACATGCCTCCTAGGCAACATTTTGAGCACAAATGGCAAGGACCACCTAGGCACTATAACTTGACATGGCAACATCCTAGGTATGATCAATGGCAAGGTCCTCCTAGCATGAACCACACTTGGTATGGCACACCTAGGAACAATTGGAATGGATACTATAGGTACAACTCTGGTGCACCTAGATACAATCACTATGATAGGTCATTCCATCCTAGGTACCTCAACCAACAAGCTCCATTCAACAAGCTGAAACCTCAAACCAAATCCCAACCCAAGCATAGGAAGGTGCATGTAGAAGTTGATGGAAATTACATGCTTAAGCAAGATGGTTGTGGTCGTATTTTTGCCAAGTACATTGGACCATCTTGGTTGAATGAGCACAAGAATCAAGTGTGGGTGAAGAAGTATCTTGTTGACTCAATTACTCTTGGTTTGAAGGCTAACCCTCGGGGACCCATTGTTTGGGTCCACGAGTCCTAAAAGTGATCAATTCTCTTGAGGTGAACTACCGGCGTGGAGGTGTCATTGGATCATCGACAGTGGGTGCACTCAACACATGGTGGCAATCCCGGTTGTTCACCTCACTCGGGAGGTTGGAGACTTCCCAGCAGGATCACTTTTGGAGACGGTAGCAAGAGCAAGGTAAATGGAGCGGGAAAGGTAGCTATCACTTCTGAGTTGTCCATTGACAATGTGCTTCTCGTGCAAACTCTCAATTACAATTTGCTTTCTGTGGCTCAATTGTGCGATCTCGGCTTTCATTGTCACTTCACTCCTCAAGGCATGAATGTGGTTGATTCAAATGGAAAATTGATTTTCAGGGGTTTCCGTTTTCAAAAACTTTTCGTTGTAAACTTTCATTCTGACTCCTCATATCTCTCGACTTGCCTTCTCGCCAAAGTCTCACATGGATGGCTTTGGCACAGGCGTCTTGGGCATGTAGGCATGTCAAATTTGAGAAAGGTTTTCAAAAACGAGTTGGTTCTTGGTTTGAAGGATGTTAAATTTGAAAAGGATAAGCTTTGCGATTACTGTCATTTGGCAAGCAAGTGGGTAATTCACATCCTGCCAAGACGGTCATGTCGACCACTCGTCCCCTTGAGCTTTTACATATGGATCTTTTTGGACCGACCACATATGTGAGCATTGGAGGCAACCTTCATTGCTTGGTGATCGTCGATGATTACTCTCGTTTCACCTGGGTTTTCTTTATGCCTGACAAAACACCTGTTGGAAACATTTTCAAATCATTTGCAAAAAGAGCCCAAAACAAATTTGAGTGCCAAATCAAGAGTGTGAGGAGTGACAATGGGACCGAGTTTACTAACTCTAACATTGAAAGCTATTGTGATGAGAATGGTATAAGTCATGAGTTCTCGGCAGCCTACACCCCTCAGCAGAATGGGGTTGTGGAAAGAAAAAATCGAACCCTGATTGAGATGGCCAGGACAATGTTGAATGAATATGGGACATCATATGTGTTCTGGGGAGAGGCAATCAATACAGCCTGTCACTGCATCAATAGGCTGTACCTCCAGAAGTTCCTGAAAAAGACCCCATATGAGCTGCTAGTGGGAAGACGACCCAATGTCTCCTACTTTAGAGTCTTTGGCTGCAAGGTCTACATCAAAAAGAAGAGGGAACATCTAGGGAAGTTTCAGAGTCGAGTCGACAAAGGCTTCTTCCTGGGGTATTCTGTCAAGTCCAAGGCCTACAGGGTATTCAATGACAGAACTGGTGTCGTAGAAGAGAGCTGCGACGTGAAGTTCGATGAGTCCAATGGTTCTCAAGGGCACCATGAGAATCTTGAGGATGTGGAAGATGACCCACTAGCTAGAGCAATGGAGGAGATGGAGGTTGGAGATGTGGTACCTGAGGCAGTACCAAGGGAAGCTGAGACAGTGATTCCACCAGCTACTCCAGAGCCAACGCCAGATTCAGGGGGAGCTACACCTCAGGACAACTCGAGTGTGGATCCCTCCTGTGAGACAGAGCTTGAGCCTGCATGTGAGTCAGATGCTGAGACTGTACAAGTAAGACCACAATTGATCAAGTCCCATCACACAATTGCTCGTGATCATCCTGTTGATCAAGTGATTGGTGACTTGTCTCAGGGAGTTCAGACCAGATCAAGAGCAGCAAATTTAGCTCTCTACAGTGCCTTTGTGTCAGAAGTTGAACCAAGGAAGATAGAGGAGGCATTGACTGATGCTGACTGGATCAATGCCATGCATGAAGAGCTGAATAACTTTGAGAGGAATCAAGTGTGGACACTTGTGGAGAGACCCAAGGATTGCAACGTCATCGGTACCAAGTGGGTCTTCAAAAATAAGCAAGATGAATATGGGCAAGTGATCAAGAACAAGGCTAGGCTTGTGGCACAGGGTTTCAGTCAAATTGAAGGGATTGACTGCGGTGAAACATATGCTCCAGTGGCCAGATTGGACGCCATTCGTTTGCTTGTAGCATTTGGAACATGTCACAACATCGTGCTCAGGCAAATGGATGTGCGGAGTGCCTTCTTGAATGGCTACATCAATGAGCTTGTGTTTGTGGAGCAGCCTCCAGGGTTTGTGGATCTGCGGTATCCAAATCATGTATACAAGCTATCGAAAGCTCTATATGGCCTCAAGCAAGCTCCCAGGGCATGGTATGACAGACTAAGGGATTTTCTGACGGGTAAAGGCTTCACAGTTGGAAGAGTGGACAACACTTTGTTCACTAAGGTGGTGGATGGCGACTTGATGCTCTGTCAGATATATGTGGATGATATCATCTTCGGCAGCTCAAATGAGGCTGGTCAATGAGTTTAGTCAGCTGATGAGTAAGGAGTTTGAGATGTCAATGATGGGCGAGTTGAACTTCTTTCTTGGGTTTCAAATCAAGCAGCTCAAGACCGGGACCTTTATCTGCCAGGAGAAGTACATACAAGATCTTCTCAAGCGATTCCACCTCAACGACTGCAAGCCGATCAGGACGCCTATGGGGACGAATGGCCACCTCGACCTGAACACTGAAGGTAATCCTGTTGATCCTAGACTCTATCGTTCCATGATTGGCGCACTACTCTACTTGACTGCATCTAGGCCAGATATCATGTTCAGTGTTTGCATGTGTGCTAGATTTCAAGCCTCCCCTAGAGAGATGCATATGACTGCAGTGAAACGCATATTTCGATATCTGAAACACACCACTAGTGTAGGCTTGTGGTTTCCCAAGGGTGCTCGTTTTGAATTGATAGGCTATTCTGATTCTGACTATGCGGGTTGCAAAGTCGATCGCAAAAGCACCTCTGGGGCGTGTCATTTACTAGGTAGATGCTTGATCTCTTGGGTTTCAAAGAAACAGAACTCCGTGGCGCTATCTCTGCTGAAATTTGAGTATATAGTGGCGGGGAGTAGTATCTTGTAACCATACTTAACTCAATCCCTATATGACTTTGGCATTGTGGACCACGTGCCTTTACTTTGTGATAATGAAAGTGCTGTGAAAATAGCCAACAACCCGGTCCAACATTCGCGCACGAAACACATAGATGTCCGACATCACTTTCTTCGGGATCACGTGATGAAGGGCAACATTACAATTGATCATGTGCGAACGGAGGACCAGCTTGCTGATATTTTCACCAAGCCACTCGATGAGGCACGTTTCTGTAAACTTAGGAATGAACTCAATATTATTGACAGGCCCAACATAGCTTGAGTTTTTGATCGTTCATGTGCTTTGCTTGTTATACTTGTTGCCGGATCTCATCTTGGTGAAAAAGTATTTGTGATATTTATAGCAATCGCATAGATCATTTACCATTTGTTCAATACTTGCTCTTAAATCAAATTCATATGAAATCGGATTCCTTGAGCTTATTCTAGATTGTCAAAGCCTGTAATTGCTTTTTGTTGCTCTAGTTTACTTGGATGATCTTGTACTACTAGTTCTAAGCGTGCTATCCATTTGACATTTGTTAATGCCTTGACTAAATTTGAGCAATCTTTAATTGTTGAGCAAAATTCAAGAATGTCTCACCAATGTCTTTCCTACAAGATTGCTTGGCATTGCACTTTGTCATGAACTTGGGGGAGCGTTGGATGACCAAGACGTTGAATCCTTCAGTGTCATGCTGGGCAACGTCGATAATGGCTTGAGACATATAATCTGAGAAATATGGTTTAAATTGCAAAAATTTATCGAACAAAGCTCAACCAAATGTTTTTAGTCTCATAATTGGGCTTCGTGTTTACTTGTGCCTCTTGGTGTGCATGCTCTAGTCTTAGATGGCGCAATGTGATTCTAGTGTAGGCATGAGCACAACTAGTTGTCATCGGCTTTGATCCATCTAGTTATTACTCTAGGACTAATTAAAATTTGAACATCATGCTATATGTGAGCCTGTATTGACCTTGCGGCATTTGATCTTGCGAGAACTAAAGGTTAAACTTTACTAGACCACTAGGTGGATTTGCACATGTATAACTCTCAAAGCATTTGATGTACTATCTCCATGCTCTTTTGGACTTGTATTCTCTTGCAATTTATGATTTTTGGTCCTTGATGCCAAAGGGGGAGAAGTTTAAGGGGGAATAAATCTATCTTTCTTGTTTATGTGCACTGCATGGCCCAAGGGGGAGTATAGGAGATGTTTTGCTCCTAAGAGTGGAGATGCTTTGCTCCATGATGTTTTTGTATGCTTTGATCTAAGGGGAGCTAGGCATGTGTATCACGTCATTCATTTGGTCTTCCATGCTCAATCTCATGCTCTATCTAAATTGGTGCATATTGGAACTAACCATCGCAATCGAGATGTATTTGTATTTGCCAAGATAGATTTGTGCAGATCTGCAGGTGTTGTCATCAATTACCAAAAAGGGGGAGATTGAAAGTTCAGCTCCCAAGGCTTAATTGTTTTTGGTAATTGATGGCAACTGGGCCGTCTGGAACGCCAAGGATAAGGACTCTTTTGTTTTATAGTTTCTTTGAATTCCTTGTGTGCGTTTTCGGCCCAACTCAGCAGATCGACTACATCCCTCTGGTTGCAGGGTCCCACTGAGCACAAGTCCAGAAACATCAGCCGTGGGTCCCATGGGGTTTCCGAGAGTGCCAGGTGTTAGTACTGAGCGAACCATCTAGAGCAATTACACCTGTCCGAGGGGTCGCCGGTGCTTGGGGTTAGGTCGCCCGACTCGCCGAGGGGTCGCCCGTGCTCGCCGAGGGGTCGCCAGTGCTTGGGGTTAGGTCGCCCGTACTCGCCGAGGGGTCGCCCGGCTCGCCGAGGGGTCGCCCGTGCCCGCCGAGGGGTCGCCGGTACTCGCCGAGTGGTCGCCCGTGACGGGGAGAGGTCGCCCGAGCTTGTGGAGAGGTCGCCGAAATCAAGCGCCCTGTCGGACGGCGTCCGGCGCCTCGTCGGACGGGTCCGGCAGTGTAAATTCGATGAGCACGCTCGAAATTTGGCTAAGTCCCAAACGCACCGTCCTTGTCGGACGGCGTCCGATCAGGACCGGACGGCGTCCGACTACGGCTAAACCCGCGACCGAACACCTGGCGGGCGCTCTGTTTCTACAAGACTGACACCACTGCCGGACGCGTCCGATAAGCCACCGGACGGCGTTCGACGAAGCACAAAAATGGCCTTGATTCTCTGTCGGACGGCGTCAGACGGGAACCGGACGGCGTCCGATCGGGGGATCCGAATCTCGCGATTTAATCTGAGCCATCCATTTCTAGGGTTTCGCCTTGGGCCTATAAATAGGTGCTAGGAGCACGGGAGAAACTTGAGAGAGCCCATTCTAGCAGCCACCCCATTCCATTGAGAGCTCCTCCCATGGTCTCCTCCACATCTAGGGTTTCCATGCCATTTTGAGAGGGATTGAGAGGGAGAGGGAGAGAGGAAGAAGAAGAAGCGTACCTTGCCTCCTCCGGTCATCTCCAAGTCTCTCCTCCTCACTCCCATGGGGTTTCCCATCTAGCCCCATGGTGGAAGTGAGGTGGTGAAGTTGGTGTCCTCCGGTCTTGTGCTCTCGGGATTTCTTGCACCGGAGGCCCCTCCTCAAGCTTCACCGAGTGTACCACTACTTCGACTACGTTCTCTACATCGAAGAAACCCGTCCCGGTGGGCGGTCATCCCCTCGTTGGGTGAGGGTGCGTGTAAAGTCCTCCTTGCGGGGAGGCCGGTGACCGTGTGTCGGTGCCGTGATGAAATCCTCCTTGCGGGGAGGTCGGTGACCCTTCATCGGTGCCGTGGTAAAATCCGTCTTGCGTGGCGGTCGGTGGTCCTTCGTCGACGCCGGGGAGAAATCCGTTCTTGCGGGAGCGGTCGGTGACCTTGTGCGGGTGCCGGTGGGGGTGTGAGAGCTTTCGCTTGTGAAAGTTCTTGCCACTCTGTACGGGTTCGGTGCTCACCCAACATTCGTTGTTGAAGAGCCCACGAGTGGATTGAGGGCACAGGACGAGAGGGTCCTGGCTTCCTTTTGGAAGTTCCTCACCGTGGAGTAGGAGTTCACTCCGAACCACGTAAAAAAACTCGGTTTGCATCCTTCCTGCCATCCCTTTACATTGTGCACCTTGAACTCTATTGCGTGGACTTGTGCCTTCGTGCCAAGAGTAGTCGCTTCCGCTTAAGAATTGCTTGATACTTGTCTGCCATTGTTTCCTATCACTGATATTGCTAGGTCCAGGCGATAGTTGGTTTCCAAATTTGCTAAGTTTCCAAGTAAAATCAAAAGCCGATTCACCCCCTCCTCTCGGCCAGAGATCCTTTCAGCGATGTTCCCATGCAATCGTCGTCGCTACACCGGATGTCCCCAAGCAGTAGATAGCTGCTATGCCAGACGTCCCAGCTGTGAGCCTAGTCACCGCCCTCTCGTCCACTCCGTCATCCGCGAACATGAGTCGTCATAGCACCGAGATGAAGGTCGTTGTTGTGTTGCCTATTCCTAAGTGGTAGCGCCGGCGTCCATGGTCGCACCCTCGTATTCGCCACCGAGATCGGGTCTTTTATGACTACATTTAGCACAACCATCATCGCCACCTCTACTCTGTGCTAGCCTAGTAGCATCGTTGTGCTGCGCATCCCTCTTACGCCATGCGCTATCACGGCCGTTGAGTCTCTTCCTACAACCGATTTTTGTCTTGTCCACCGCATATATGCCGCCAGTGCCACATTCTGTTTTCTTTGCATGATTGGATGCAATTTTCTCCCCTGCCCCGTCATCTCCTCCATGCTGCCATTGCAATGATGCACCCCCTCTTTGCTCCACGCATCGCCACCGTTTACCCTATCTTTGCTATTGCTACTTCATTCCTATACCGGTGGACATCTCATGTTAGTCCCCTTTATTGGCAATAAAGGGAAGTCCCTTTGTCCTCATTGCGTCACCACCCGTCGAGATGCATTGACTGCCTGATCGCGTCACCATCTTCTTCTTGGCTCATCTTTGCGCTTGTGACTCCATGTGCCTCTACCTTCACATCGGCTACCCTGATCGGCGTTCTTCATGACTACAACCACGGACATTTCGCTCTCAGCTACCTCACCATCAGCATCAAAAGGTCTACTTCTCTTGTCATCTTGTGTGTGTTGCTCCTTGTGTGTGTTGCTCTCTCTATGACTATGGGGGATGTTGACTTTCTTGATCAACTACCTCTCCAATGTTGTGTGTGTGTTGCTCCTGTTACGACTACGGGAGTGTGGTATATCGATACGATATCTATATATTTGATAGTTTGGATTTGTAATTTGGCACTTCCTCATCTACAGAGATTATTCCTCTATCTCTAAGTGGAGTTTTTTTTTGTCTATTATGTGAGGAGCTTCTCCACCAAATCATGTACTATGGGTGTGTTTGGTTCGCAGCCCTCATTAGCCATGCCAAATTTTGGCTCGCCAAGATGATTTGGCTGTCATGTCATTTGGTTTATAGCCAACAAATGGCGTGCCAATGGAAAAACAAGCCGTGCCAAATTTTTTAGCTTACGTTCTGCACCAAAGCAATGGCGCTTGATTCATTCGCCCTCGCCATCTCGTCATCACGCCATCGCGAGCGGGTCCATTGTCAGCGTCTCACTGGGTGGAGAAGAACAGCAACACTAGCCAGTTGAATACTATAGTTCATTTTAGTTAATTTTATCTTCTAATTTTCATATCTATTTTGTATAGCATCCAAATTACGTGAAACAAATTTTGTTATTCATCTAAAATCCTAACCAACCCATTTTTATATTTTTCAAATTTTTGTTTTTATAATTTATAAGGTATATTTTGCATTTTTTAATTCTTTTTTTTGCTTTTTGGAATGGTTTTTCATTTTTATGTTCTAATATCTATTTCAAATTTTAAAATCAATTTCATTTGTATATTTTAAATTTATTAAATTTTACGCAAGTTTATATGATTTTTATTTGACCATAAGAACAATTGGCACATTATCATTTGATAATCAACCAAACATACCACCGATTTTACCAACATTTGGTTGCCCTTAATTAGCTATGAACCAAACAGCACAAATTTTATTAACAAAAGGTCATGCCCTCAATTGGTCATGACCATTCATTGGCATGGCCAAGGAGGGATATGAACCAAACATGTTCTATATATAAATTGTCCTTGAGGCTCAATAAAATACATCTGTTGTGATATATCCATCCTGTACAGGAAGCACCGAAAAAAAAACAATGGCAAATTACCCTAATATCAATGGAGCAAATGTATAGTGTCAGTGTACTATATAGGCGCATTTATCTACTGGTTGGGTTGTAAATTTGAGTACATATGCAAACGAAAGACACTTTCTGCTTCCTTAAATGAAAAATTATTGGAAATTCTAAACAAGGTGATGACCAGAGGAAAGTTCTTATTGCATCTATGCTATTAGCTAGGAATTAGGAAATTTTGGTAATATTTAGCACAGAGAGAGTATTTGGATTTTTGCCATTAAAAAATTTCCAAATTTGAAAATGCCATTTTATTAGAGTGCAATTGCTCACTTATTGTCCTCCTCACCCATGACATTGACCATACCATCACGCTCTTCCCCCATCAACTGAGAATTCCGCTCCACGGTCATCACCCACTCCTGCGCATCCCCCGTAGCTTTGGATGCAATTCTCTGTTCTTCATCAACATCATCATCGTCATCCCTTATTCCACTGCTTACACCTATTTCTCCCACATTCATTTCATCAACAATGGCCTGCTTCATGCTGGCTTCCACAAAGATTATGGCACCGCAACCTCTTCGCTGACATCCAGCAAGAAATTTGGTTAGCCCCATCTGAGTGTTCAGATCCCCCAGTTGCCAGTACTCATGGTGAACGTTTCTACTCCACAGAGCCTGCACCCTAACTTCGTTCATCTATTAGTTTCATAAAAAAGGTAGCACATCCAACCCTGAAGTTCACCAATTTTATGATTGTCAACATCCGGATGGCTAACAATAAACGAGCAAATCCACTCATCCACCCCATTCGGACCTTCTCTAATTATACTATCACCAAAATACACTATAAAAAACATGCCCCATACCAGCATCAACGTACCACCATGTAAATAAAGGATTCATCCATTATTTCACTTACCAAAATATATAAATTGATCCCTAAAAAATGTTTCTCACTAGTATTTTTGTGCATTTTTGCATGCAATCTCCTATATTTATGCAACTAAATCCCTCAATATGCTACTATAACATACTGTATGTCCTACAATATTTTTAAAATTATTCGTAAAATTTATACTAAATACAGTTTCTACTGGCCATTAGGATCTTGGATAGAGCTTCCCTGCACGAACACCCCTCCCTCACTTCCCTCTCCTCTCACCCTTCAATGAGCTCTCTCTCTCCCTTTAACTTTGTGCAAATGAGCTCAGTGTTGGCCGGAGGGGGCTAAATAGGGGGAGATGCTGCTCCGGAGAGGAGCAACTAATAAAACTTTTCTAAACAATCAGGAGCTAAGAGGATCAACTTGTCACATTTACTTTTACAAGCTCTTAAAAACTCCTATATTGCTAACATACGTTGATAATCAGATATAAAACAGCTCATGAACAATCTAAGGAAGAAAATTTGGGTCGATGTCTCATCTCCTTTTTAATAGAGTAAAAAAGCATATAACTAAATTGAACAAGAACGGCCCGCTGAATATGAAAGTGATATGCCTAGGACACAGTACGTTCTACATTGATGAAGAAAAATATATCAATGCAATGTATGCATTAGAGCATTTATAGCAAAGTTTTGAAGTTTCACCTCCATGAAAACGTAAAAGAGAGTGTGTGTTGTCAGTTTTTTTAAAATTTTAAAAAATAGATAGAGTGTGTAGTGGATACTATTATAAGTGCACATTTACTGCAAACTATACTAAATCTTTTAAATTATTTTATATTTTATCATGTATTCTGTAAGACTCCTTTGTTCAATTACTCTCTGTTTAAAGTTTTGAAGTTTCATCTCTGCAGATAGAGAGAGTTGGTCTGCTGAGGATTTATTTTAAATGAAATCTAAAGAGGTGAATAGAGCGTGCGGTGAATAGTGTTATAAGTGCACATTTAGACCCTACTGTTCAATGCAAACCGTATTCTTTTTTAAAATTCTTTTATATTTTATCCTGTGGTGGGTAAGATTCCTCGGTTCAATAACTCTCTGGCTTAAATAGTTGTACGGATACGGGAGAAAAAGTAAGGGGTCAAATGCATGTGCAGTCTTTCTCAAGGAAAAAAAAAAATGCTTGTACAGTCGACCAGAAAACACATATCCATCGTGTTATCTGACATCGAAGACACAGCCAAATGCCAGTTAATCGCGGTGAATTATCCAGCTCGAGCGGCCGGGAATTCTCTGCGCGGGGGATGCAGGCAGTGGCAGAAGGAAAAGGACTAGTAAAAAAGGGGCTTATCCATGGCGGTGGAATCGATGGGCCGACCGATCACAGTCCAGAAAGGAGTGCGTGTTCATCAGTACGAGCGAATGAAGGCGGCCTGACGGCGCTCTGTCACCCTGTGAGCTCAACAAGAGAGAATCCAAGGCCTCGCCTCGCCTCGCCTCGCCTGGGACTAGGGATGCAAAGGAGCCAAGTGCCCAAGTCCGAGCAAGCCGAGCCGAGCTGCTCGGTGATGGCTCGCGAGCTGCACACGAGCGCTCGCCAATCAGAAAAAATACCGGCCTCTCTAAGCTTTTAAGACTTTAACCACCGCAAAATATAAGTTATTATTGTACATATGAGTATCAAAATAACTTGTGTATACATATGTGGGTTTTAGGCTATTTTATGAGCACTTTTGGCAATAGGATGTACTTCCTCCGTTTCAAATTGCAGTTCACTGTTGACTTTTGAACATGTTTTTAACCATTCGTCTTATTCAAACAATTAATGCAAACATGAAAAAAATATAAGTTATGCTTAAAGTATGTTTAATGATGAAACAAATCACAGCAAAATAAATAATATTTACATATATTTTTTCAATAAGACGAATGGTCAAATAGAATATCCAAAAGTCAACAGTGAACTACAATTTGGAACGGATGGAGTATCATTTTCTAATGGTTAAGAGATGAAATAAATAGCATTAGCATGTAAACGAGATAAAACCAACCAAGCCCGAGCGAGCCGGCCTCTAGCTCGGCTCGGCTCGCTAATGGCCACGAGCTGAAAATGGGGCTCGGCTCGTGCTCATTTGCAAAAGAGCCAAACACGAGCCGAGCTTTTACCGAGCTGAGTCCGAGCATGTCGCGAGCTTCGAGCTAAAGTTCCAGCCCTACCTGGGACACCATCACACCATACAGGCTCATCCTTATTCTCATTTCTAAAAAGCCTAGCGCTATAGCTTATGGAGCCATTTTAGAAACCATTGAAAATAAGTTAAATAAAATGATTTAGCTTACGATGGGAAGTTCTCCGGCATGATCATAATTTAGATCGTATTAATACTATAACAAATAAAATAGAAAAAAGTATAGATAAATAGTGAAAAGATGGTGTGAATAGGGACTTTGTCAACTTAAATTAGGTCTGAGTTGGTGATGCTATTAGAGTTTAGAAATTTTGTGAAATATTATGACTTGATTGAAAGAAAAGAGAAAAGTTCCATGTCAATCCAACCTTTGCCGCCGTTTATTTTTCTCTCTCTACTTCAAAACCAAAAACTTGGGAACAGGTTATCTACTCCATGGAATCTCATCCATATGCCATGCATACATAATGAATTGGTATACTATATTCGTACCATGACATAAAAATAATAAGACCTCGAATTCTTGTCGATACAAGATACAAGGTCCCCATCTTTTACCACATTTTATAGTTAGTCCCTTTGGCTGGAAAATAATGGTGGTTTTGACCAAAGGTGATTGTTATATTCAGAAAAAGAGGAATTTGAAGTTTATTTAAGGTAATTTGATTATTTCCAACCAAAAAAAAAGAATGTATTTGGTGATCAACCACTCTGGAAAGATTTTTTTGATGGTTTTGTGTGACAGGGGGGTTCAAAGATCATGGAGAAATCATTGTCAATTTCCAACGGCAAATCATCAACCCCCTTTATTTAATCCTAAATTTTAAGTTTGAATTTATAGAATTAACACTCAAAACTCCTATGATCATGTAATTTGTGGGATTTAAGTTATTTAAAATTTCATTAAATTGTTGACAATTAATTTAACAAAAGGCACCCATAAGAAACAATTAAATTTCGTGGGACAAATTTATTCAAAAACCATGATGAGCTTAATTTTATAAATTTTTAATTGTTTATTTCTTTTTAATTTTGCACAAGTGAATTGCTAAAATATTTATTTCCTCATCGAAGAATAATTATATATATAATTTCATGTTGATAATAAAATAAATTAATTTATGAAATTTTATTTTTATCTATACACAAATTTTAAATGATTTATATGCAGTAAATGAAGGTTTTTTATTTCTCTTCATAACAAAATGTTAAATAATCACGATACTTGCTAAATTTGTCAAAAGCACCTTTTTTGTTGGACAAATTATTTATAAATGGTACTATTACTTTGGGGACTTATTCTACCCGGTGTTGGATTTGAATCAATAAATAGTACAAAGCCGAACTGTGGCCTCTCCACCTCGCCACATGGCGTTTTTTTTGCCCCCCGCGCTAGCCACGCCATCTCGATTCCAAAGCCATCTAATCGATCGCCGGGTCAAATCCAGTCGTCCATATTAAACTAACCTTCAAAAGCATTTTGCTAGCCATCTGAGCAACGTGGTGCGTGCCTTGCCGAGTTGGCTAGAGGACCTAGCTTCCTCCCAGGAGACCGGGTGTCAAATCCCCCATTTTCGTCTGCGCCCTTTTTCCCTCGGCTGGGCCTCCCTGAGTCCCTGGCCTCTCGCTACTGCTCGCGCGTACAGGCCTCGCCTCACGCACAGCGGCTGTGCTGCCTCTCGCACGCACGTACAGGCCTTGCTAGCCGCTACTGCTCGCGAGTACAGGCCTCGGCTTATGCACAGCGGCTGTGCTGTCTCTCGCACGAACGTACAGGCCTTGCTAGCCTCTCGCCTGTGCGTGTAGCTTCTGTACGCTGCACGCACAGGCCTCGCTTCTTAAAAATTGAAAATTAAATTAATTTCGGGAATTTTAAACCTTCATAGATATTTTGTATTTCAGAATTGTATTACGAAAATTTTAAACCTTCGTAGATATTTTGTATTTCAGAATTTGATATATTAGCTTTTAGTTTTTTTAAATTTCCAAAATTCAATTTTCTAAATTTAGTTTCCCTGTTATTTTGTATTCTATGATTTGCTTAATTCATGCTTGCGAATCCTACGGTTCTTGAAATTCTTAATTCTAATTTCCAAAACAGGAATTCTTTTGTACGGTATCCCGTCCGGGCGGGATCTGGACGGGATCCGTCCCCGCGCCCAGCGCGCGCTCGAGGAGGAAGAAGGGAGCGCCCAGCGCGTGCTCGAGGAGGAAGAAGGGAGGAGGAAGAAGGAGGAGGAGGAAGGAGGAGCTTACCTGCCGCCGCCGCCGCCGTCGAGCTCGCCGCCGCCGTTTCGGGTTAGGGTTCGGGTTAGGAAATATTTGGGGCGCTCGGGGTGTAGAGGGAGGTCGGGGAGGCGGCGGATCGGAGGTGGGTGGGGTTCGTCGGGGTGGCGGAGGCGGCGGTGGCGCCACGAGCCGGAGGGAGGCGGCAGTGGGGTGGCGCCGACGGGGCCACGCCTTCCCGTCCGTTAGGGTGGGGGTGGTGGGCGGCGGGGCAGAGGAGGGCGGAGAGACCGCGGCGGGCGCCGCCGGCCGCGTGGTGGTGGAGGCGGCGGTGGAGGTGGTGGAGGCACGTGAGGAAGTGAGGGAGCGAGCGAGTGGGTTGGGAGTGGGGAGGCGCGGGAGGCCGATGCGGAGCGGACGAGGGGGATGCGCGGGGGACACGTGGCGGATGGGGAGGCGATCCCGTCGGGGCGGGGGCGGGACGGGATCCCGTCCCCTAGTCGCCCCCTTTCCAAAATCAAAATCTGAATTCAAATGAAAATTTTGATATGTTCTAAACTCCCTTAATTTTTTATAATTTTTTTATATTCAATTTTATAACTTTGAACCCCCTAAAACACGAATTTTAGAAGAAAAAAATGAAGAGAGAGAGGGGATCAGATGGGGGAAATTTGGTCCAGCGACGTAAATAAATCTAGAAATTTACATGTTTTTCAAATGCAATCAAAATTTTATAGTAAGGGTCCACAAATATATTTAAGCATTACAAATGTTAAATTTTCTGATATCAGTTAGGAAATAATAGAAATAAAAAGTTTTTGAAATATAGAACTATAGTTTAAGAGCACGTATTCACGAAGATGTCCACAAAACACTAGCTTTTTAATAATATTTAAGACTCAAAAATGATTGTATTACAAAATAATTCATTTTTTTTCCTTTTTTTAGCTTTTATGACCACTTACAAAATTCTGGAAAAAAAAAGCTTTGCAAAAGGCACTGTGATTTCATGACAATGACCTAAAAAAAATTCAACATAGCCAACTAATTTTTTAAAAAAATGAGAACAACAAACAAAAGATATAATTTTTTTATTGGTTTGTTTTGTGATACATCTTTATTTGCTCACATATAAGAGGGCTAGGGGTGGCGCGCCATGGGCGTGCTAACCCTGCTAGTTACCACACAAAGAGATGATCGCAATAGTCGAGAACTTTTAATGGACCTTTCAAAAGAAAAATAAAAGGATCTATCGAATTTGTCTTCAAGACTATTTTTTCATAGACACTCAAGTGCTTGTTTCAAACAGTTTGGAATATTAGGATTTCATCTTGTTCTTATATATAGGAGCTATATTTTTTGATGTGATTAATTCTAACCATTTCTTAGAAATAGTCCGCAAGATCGCGATGGAACTAGCAATTATTTTTAAAAAACAAAAGCTCACAGGGGTAAGTCTCAGGGTGGTGTAGCTATGATAACCAGTTGCACCCACTCCATGGAAAATGACAAGAACAAAATAATATCCTTGGGCATAAGAGCATCTTAATTTGGATGGTTTAAGAACATGTACAACGGTGCTTACTAGAGTCTAAACCATCTCTAAGCAATGATATGTTAGCTAATTGATGATATGGAGAAAAGAGTGTGCATAAATATTTGGGCGTCTCTCAAGTACGAGTCAACTCTACACGAGAATTAAAAACTTTGTGTGTGGGTAAATTACCTATAAAAACGTGCAACCATCTCTACCATTGTACATGATATCTCTAGTGTTGTCTATAGGTGACGAGACAATGTTAAAGAGAACTGCTGTCTCAACCATTGTCACTACAGGAAACGAGAACACTATCGGCGGCTAAAAATCCGCAACCAAAATTGTCAGCGGCCAAATACAAGGCCGACGACACATATACTCCCCGGAGAGCTATGTTGGCGGTGATAACAAGCCGCCGACACATGCCACATTGACGTGTACGTGAATCCAGAAATTTGATTTTCGAAGCCCGCCAAAATTCTCTGTGTCATCGGTCGAATTCCAGGCTGACGACATAGTGAACCCCCTGACGACGCCTTAACGACCCAGATGGAAGCAATTAAGGTTGGTCCCACATGGCAGATAGAAAAATCTTCCTACTATGTGGGACCAACATGGAAACTCCATAAGTAAGATCTGAGGGACCATTGTCATCGGCAGATAAAGGCCGCCCACAATGTTGGACCTATGTCAGCAGCTATAATGATGTCACTGACATAGCCCTCAAAAAAATAAAAAAATTAGGGAGCGCAGGCGTGGTGGCTCGAACCGGCGACCTAACGTGTGAGCCCGCGTCGCGCCGCACGCTGCTCGCCAAGTGGGATGTTAAGTTTTTCTCAACAAAGGGGGCGCTGAAGCTTTCTATATGTTATCTACCTACCGGTATTTGTTATCTCGTACAACCTGCCGTCCTAACTCTGCATGAAAAAAGAGTACGTCTTCCTTTTTGTTATCATACCTGGGCCTAAGTCTTCTATGAAAAATTTAGACCTATTCATGCAACCACTAGTAGAAAAGCTGAACGACTTGTAAACCGAATGAGTCTTGACCCATGATAGTTACAAAGGGCAGAACAAGGATGTGCGCCGCATACCTATGGTCCATACATGATTTTTCAGTTCTCGGGGTGAAGCACGCATGGAAATTTGTCAAGATACATATACGACAACCAGGAAGGTGAAGCATAGTGACGATTGTGACCCCACCAACATGCCGGTCAACCCTATGGTCATCTACCACGAGTTCGGTGGGTGCAGTCACGAAAGGTTCGGTTTCATGGACTCCATGGTGGTGCCCGACTCAAATAGGGGCCAGGTCAGGGCACATCGACACCAAGCCACCTTGTCGGCACCCGATTTACAAGATCGGATTCCACCTGTGTAAACCTGTACTAGTCCCAAGGATCATGGCTACTACACACAGATATACAGAAACGGAACAGTGCCAACGATATTATTATTACAAACGGAACATAGTCCAGTACAAACAACATACAACGGCTCGCAGGCCACAAATCAGAGTACACAACGATACAAGCCTAGTACATCATCTAAAATTTTATTCATCCCACAGGCACGGAGGCTGTAGGAACACGCAACCCTAATCCTCATACTCTTCGTCGGAGAACGCCTCCTCGTCGTAATCCGGGTCCTCCTCCTCGGACGGCGGGCCATACTCGGATGGACCAGCTGTTGAAGTTTTGAAAAGAGAGGGGAGAAAAGGATGGTGAGTACAAATTGTACTCGCAAGTCCGAATAATGCAAATGCGGTTCAAGACAAGGCGTGTTTAGGATATTTATGAAATCACGCTTATTTAACCTAATTTTGACAAAGCAATTTGAAACTTTAAATCTCAACATTTTCTTTGGGCTCTTCTCAAACGGTTCTCGCCACTTGGCCTCAAAGTGCCATAGCAAGAACAAAATTCTTTCTTCTTTTCTTTTCTCAAACTCGCTAGGTCCATTCCAGCGTGACACTTTCCGATAGGCCGATACCCATTTCGAATATCACCGGTGGCACCTAGCTCAAACGAAATCCTTCTCAAATCCTTACTCATCTCAAATCCTTTCTTCAAAATCCCTTTTCTAAATTTATTTTAAAATGAAGAAACTACCATATAATCAGTCCCTTGGCGCTCATAATCATGAGCACGGCTATCATGACAGTTTTAACTCGCAGAGTGGGTACGCCTTACCCTCGAGAGGCTACGCACCCAGACGGTGTTTCGCCACAAGACCATCAACCACGAGGGCCAACGATCGGGCCCGCCCCATTCCGGGCTCGAGGTCGTCATCAGAATGGCTCAGTTCATAGGATCATAGGATGAGCAGTCCTTAGACTAGGGAGATTTGATATTTTAGCCCGGTTTCAAAACATGGTGCCCTCTCGCACCAACCGACAAAACATCTCCCTAGTCGGAAAGATTTTGGGGTAAGAGGAAAATCATTTCCTACTTAGCATCACCCTTGATGCGCTATCTTTAAATCACCCTTTTCCAACCATTTCTCAAAACATTCACCTTTCACACAAATGATTGAATCATTCCGCATAAATGATTTTAAGCATTTATCCTACCACAATCAAAGCATATAAATAAGAGCAATTCATATTTTAGCCTTAGGTTTAATCCTACCATATTTCTTACCTTTCTATTCGGTCACGATAACTAAGTCTAGGAAATACGGCATTTAACTTTTAAACTAACATGCATAATTTCAAGTCTAATAACATTTTCTGAATAACCGAAAATGGCTTCTCAATATGATCAAAGGGGGACTTGCCTTGATCGGTTCCGGGGAAAGCGAAGGGGACGGCGTCGATCGGGTCTTCGAGAGCTTGACCTCCTAAACGCGCACCCGCATGCAAAGCAATACAACACACATAAGCAAAATATTTCATGTCATGATGTTTTTAGAAAAATGCAGAAACCCCATGTTTCATGTATTTTCATTTAAAGGAAACATGATGCTAAATGGTAATGCACACATGGAATGATGCCATCTCAAAATTACTTGCATGACCCAAAACAGACGCTGGATGGATGCCATGCATACAAATAATATTTTTAGGGTCCAGCAACCTCCAAAGTATTTTTCCTGAATTTAAATAGAATAATTACAGCACATGAAATTTAAAGATGCACCTAGAGCTTATCTATTTAACCAAAAATGGATTCCAAATGCATGACACGCAAATACATAATTTTCCCAGGTTCAGAAACTAATAAAGTAGTTTCACAAATTTTTACGGAATTTTTAGCATGCACAAGCTATTTTAATAAATACTTTTAGATATCAAATAAAATGATTTAACCAGAAATTAAAACAGGAATAAAAGAGAGAGGATCGAGCGGCCTTTGGGCAACTCGCCAACGCCCAAACGGCGAGACGACGCTGGCGAGGCGAGGGCAAGCAAGAAGCGGCTACCGGTTGGCGGACCCATTGTCGTGACACCGCAGGCAAGAAGGGGAAAAACAGGGGAGAGGAACCCGGCGGCGACGCGGCCAACGGCGGCGACTACTCCGGCCACCAGGGCTCGATTGGGTGCGCACCGAGCGAGGTGAGAGCAAGGCGGGCACAATGGCGTGCTAACCACCTCGAATGATGGACGGAGCGGGCGGCGCGACGGCATATGGCGGTGGCGACGGCGAGCATTGCGGTGGTGATGAAGCACACGGCCGGGCCACCAATACTTCGGGGATGACAATGAGGAAGGATCAAGGGCTACCTTTGAGCTCGCCGGGTCGGGGGAGATGGCAAGGCGATGAGACCGCGACGGCGACGACGGTGCGAGCTCCGGGACACGCGCGCGGATCACACGGCGTCGGTTCGCTTGACGAGAGCTTCGCTGGGCGACCTGCGAGTCAATCCCCGGGGTGATGTTAAACCGAACGGGACGAGAGCGAGGTAGGGAAGGGAGAATAGAAGACGCGGCGGAGACGACGCACCGGCTCGGGAGTTCAACAGAGCTGTGGCGCGAAAGGCAGAGAGCAAAGGGGGAGCAGTTCCCCACTTATAGGCGAGCTCCGCTCGGGACACATTCAATGCCACGCGCGGTTTGGCACTCGTCGGCTCCGATTCCGGCCGGTGCCGTGAAGTGAATGCTCGGACCCGACGGCACCGAGGTGGTTGGCCGGCGACAAGACAAGAAAGGGGTAGGGGACGGAGAGGGGTCCGGCGGAAGAGTGTAGGGGCGGCGATGCATGGGGAAAGGAGCCATGGCGAGGCCCCGGGAGAGAGGAGAGAGAGGAACAGCGGCGGCGATTCGGCGAGGCGAACAGAGGAAAGAAACAGGGGAGGAAGAAGAGGGAGGAGGGGCTGACGCGGGGGCTCCACTGCCGGGCGGCTCCACAAGACAGAGGCAAAAGGAAGGAGGCATGAAGTTGGGCGGCGAGGCAGCAGCGGCCCAACAGAGGAGAAGAGGGGGCGCGGGAGAAAGAGGGAAAGGGGGCGACCGGGCCGAAGCTTGGGCCGAGGAAGGAAATAGAAGTTTTGAATTTCCTGATTTCCAAAGAACCTATTTTCTCCAAAACCTTTTTAGCAAATTAATACTTTTAGGAAATACTATTTTGTTTCCCCAAAATTTATAATTTATTTTCAAATAACTTCGCATGGGGTATTGGTTTATAGAAAATATTATTTTAAAACTATTACCATATTTTTCCACCAAAGGCATAGACTTGAACAATTTAAATTATTTTCCTAATTCAGATGCAATGCATGAAGTGATGATGCAATAATGAGTGATTTAACATTTTTAAATTATGCACTTAAGAAATTATTAACGTGCCAAATTGGTTTTAAAAATTTGGGATGTTACACACCTCTTCCTCCCGTGCCCAGCTAGAAGCCCAAAACAAGTTGATCGAGGAGTTGTAACAACAGAGGCTGGCGGACGAGCAGTATATGCAATAAGTAATTAAGATCGTATGAGCGAGAGTAGAACAACAGGCGGTTAGAGACCATCCAGAATCAAAATCGTATACGTAGTTAGGTTGTGCTCACTAGTTTCGGATGGTAATATATCATATCCACATGCGTTCCAAGGGGCGGGGACCTCCGGCACGCCACAAATGCCACCTACGCCGTTGTTTGTCTTCACACATATGTCAGGGGCCCCGACAACCCAAATCGGCACCCCCAGTTCATGTTGTCGCCCTCATTCCCCGTGCTCCAGTTCGTCCCTGCGCCGGCGGCTTCTCCAGGGGTAAGCCACGAGGATCTTTGTTATTGTGTTTGAAAAGCATGAAACTAACTCACATGTGCTTTTTTTGTACTTTAGGTCTCCGGCACGGCCGTGCTAGCCCCTGCGACGAGTCTGAACCAGGGAGGGGACTACACAAGTGCAAGCGTCATTAGGACAGCCGGGGAGCAGTTCGCCGACGAGGTCCTCGGCGTTTCCGTTCCTTATGATGGTTCACAACCATGATGCATGTTTGTTGTGAACCGAGATGTTTGTTGAAAAGCCATGATGTCTGTTTGTTGTTCCCATCTATGATGGTTTCTTTGATGTTTTGTACGATGGTTTGTTGTCAATTATGTTATATATGTGATGCTTTCCGATATTTTGGTTATGTACCGGTATACAAATGTGCATGTGCTCGAAATTTTGGATGTGAGCGCCTAATTATGTGTGCATATGGCCAGGGAATCGGGGAATATAAATATGCTGGGAATTAGGGTTTTTTGCAGATTAAAGCTAAGTTTTTTATAAAAATTACCAGCAATTTACATTGCTTCAACACTATCAATCTCATCGGCTGTAGCCACGGCCGACGACATGCCTCTAGGTGGTCGCCCAGATGTGTGTTGGCGGTCTTACTAGTCCTGCCGACACAGCTAGCCAATTAAATATCGGCGGCTATATGTAAAGCCGCCGACATAGAGTACTATCAAGAAGCCCACAAAGGCCACTAGAAAGGGGAAATGTCGACGGCCATGCTTAAGCCAACGACACAAGTCTACCATGTGGCATCTCATGGTTTTCTTGTGGGACCCACTTGACAGAGTGTTGTTTTCGCAACGATGCCATCAACGTGTTACGTGTCGTCGGCTGACCTGGCCACCGACAAAGTGTCTCGTCGGTGGGCAGCCCTCGGATGCGAAATTGTCGGCGTTTATCTTATGTGCCGCCGACATTGATTACCTATGTCGTCCACGTTGTGTCGACAAACTTTTTTCATCGGCCGACGAACGACAAAGAGCCGTGTTGTCGGTTTCGGCAGCAATGTCAGCGGTTTTTGCCGCCGACATAGTTTCCAATTCCTGTAGTGCGTGCATGCTCTAAGAGCGTGACTATTGTTTTTCATGTGCCATAAATACGTAATAATGTTTTTAACCATGTTTGCATGGTTGCTGGCGTAGAACACAGGAGTCACAGCACGACAAGCCAAACTAAGCTGGCAGGCCTCTCCTACGGTCACAGCTCAACTGACAGCTTGGTTGGAACTTGGAAGGACTTGGAAGTTCTTCTATAAAAAAAATGTGACACATTTTCTAACTCCCAAAACTTTTAAATCATTATTTTGGCAAAATAATAGTCTCCTGTGATTGTTGTGCAAATTTAAAACTAATTTATTTAATACAATTTTAATTTTCATTGACTGCAAATGAATCTTGAAAATGACTAAGATAAAATAAAAAAAGGCAATTTACACGAGTTCTAAATATTATTAATTAATTGGCCCGTAAGTGAAATTGTTGTGAATCATAATTCCCGTGAGACCAAATGCATTTATAATTAAATCAATTAAAATATTAAAATATTTGAAAATGCTTTGAACGCCATTTTGTCGAGCTAATCCAGGCCTTTGAACTCCACCAAGGTCACCACCTTGTAGGTTAGTGGCGGACCCAGCCCAACAAAGCAGCCTAAGCTGTTGCTGCTCCACTCCTTCAAACCCTCACTGTCTTTGGGCCTTGACTTTAGATGGAGCAGGCTTAACCTTGGGATTGGGCTGGAGCAACCCAGGCAACTGCATGGCCTGCCTGGGTGCTAGATCCGCCCTTGTTGTATGTAAACTCTTACCATCTTCTCACGTCGCTTTAATCTACTCCTTAGGACTTGTGGAAGTAAGACGAAAGATAAAATTGCATCCATGTCACTCGAAAGTTGTTTTATCTTAAGAAATATCATTGTAAACTCCAAAACTGCAAAAATGGTGGGGGAAGGGGAAGGAACATGGACAAAGGATGGGAAGTGATGACACACACATGGAAGAGGTCGTTCTGGGGATAGGGAGGTTGCGGCATGCAAGAACAGGGAGGTGACAACAAATGAAGACGAGCTTGGCCTATGGATATGGTGTCGACGGTTGGGATATTGACCCAAGTCAACTAAGGTTCTTCAAGAGGGAGATAGGAGACACGCCAAACAGAACGAACAACAACGAACAGGGAGACAAGGGTTTTATCCTGGTTCGGGCCTCTCGGGAGAGATAATAGCCCTACGTCCAGCCTTTCTTATATATCGAGGATGAATACAAGAGGTGGCTCGGCGAGACGAACAATTCTCGGCGAGATTATAGTGTACAAATGCTGCAATGCAATGATCAGATGTCTACGAAGTGCTAAGATGCGAAAGCTATTGGCCAGGGTCCCCTCAAACGCCATAGGGGCCCTGTTTATATAGTATAGAGCAAACCGACCTACCGAGGGAATATCGGGCCGGGCTAACTACGAGATCGTAACGAACTCGACATGCCAAATATATCCCGAGGCAGATAAGGCATACTCCTAGTCTTGGGGATCACGACGTCTGCTTCAATCCGGGAAACCAACGTCCGGATCTTCACGTAGCAGTGCAGAACTCTTGTTCGAGTCGGACTCAAACACGAATCCTAGGCCATTACTCACCGTGCCAGCCAAGAAGCTGTTCGGCAGGATGCACATGGGCCTGATAGAGCCTTCTAAGGAGCTGGGCCCTGGTAGGCTATTCGCTTGGGCCGTCAGGGAGTGGGCCATGGCAATGGGCCGTGATTTTATCCCCAACAGCTAGCCCCCGAGACTCAAGTGGAATAACTCACTAGAGTGGGGGTCTTCCTCTTGAGACTCAAAGTCAAGAAGAGGTAAATTATGCTGCTACAAGGACGAACAACAAATGACCGAACAGGTTATGGTTCCACCGAACAGGACTTGTCCAGGATCGAATAAACCCGATCAGTGCCGAGCAACTCTGTTGCATCGAACATGACAACACATCTGCCCGAGCAGAGAACCCAGTCTTCAGTGCAGACACTGGAAAAATAGTCGTTCGCAGATCTCAACGGTAACTTACGCCAAGCGATGAAAAGCGATCGACCGTTTTACTTAGCCGCTATGTAAAAACTAGCCGTTTTGTGGCAAAAAACCGTTGCAAAGCTGCTCGTTTGGGCCGATAAAAGCACCCAAGCCGCCGCGGTTAGCCACTTCTGCTCTCACGCCTTTCCTTCCCAAGCCCTAATTCCAACCGCGCTCAGCATCAAAGAGCCAAACTCCACCCTCAATTCTGTCCGTCCAGCCCTGGGAACTGCTATGGCCAAGTTCGTAGGCACTAGCATGACCGAGGAGGACTTGAAGGTCTGGGAGGAGGAGGGCCACATCGACGCCGGCAGCTGGAGGTTGCCCGGGGAGGAGGAAACTCTGGAGCCACTCGAGGGCGAGTTCGTCAACTTCGAACATTTCACACTGTTCGGGTTAAGGTCCCCGAGAGCGACTTTGTGGAGGCCTTCTTCAACATCAGCGGATTGGAGGTGACGAACCTCAATCCGAACTCCATCTTCCATATGGCCGTTTTTGCACACTTGTGCGAGGGCTATCTGGGAATCGACCCGCCGGTGGGGTTGTTCCTCCATTACTACACAGTAACGAGGAGCAGCTCCGCCGCATCGGCGCTTGGGTGCTACTACCTCAAGCTCCGGGCTACCGCCGACGACGCGCCGTACCCCCGTCCACCGCTGCTCGACTCGATGGGAGCGTGGTGGATGAGGTGGTTCTACACCAAGCGAAGCGGCGACAGCAAGCTCATCTTCACCGGGAAGGCGCCGGCGAAGGGAACCCCAATACCTCGGCCGGAGATGTCCGCCGAGGACTGGTACCTGACAAGGAAGATCGCCTCCCTCGTGGGCCTCGGGCTCACGGGCAGGGAGATCATCCGCGACTACACAGCGAACAGGATCTGTCCGCTGCGGAGAAAACCCTATCCCTTCTATAAGATAGAGGGATGGGAAGACATCTCCAGGGAGAGCACGGGTAAGTGCCTTTAAGACTCGACTTTTCTTTGACGATTCATCCGAACAGGGACTAACAGATTCTCCTGCTCGGGCAGTGATGCCAACCGACGCATGGGTGACCGAACAGGTCGACTCCGGGCTGAAGGCAGTGAAGAAGGACGGCGAAGTCACCGGCGAGGTGGCATTCACCTGCCCACGCAACGTACTCGTCCGCACAGACGAGGTAAGTCACTTAGACCCAGCCTGTGTTGCTAGACTTGTACTGTTGAACATGCTAACATTCGCTTCTCAAATGAACTGGAGGATCAACTGATCCTTGGAGGGATCGTGGAGGAACTCTCCGGATCCGAAAAAGAGAAAGCGAGAAAGAGCAAGGCCAAGGTGGCCACGAAGCCCAAGGTGGCGGCAGAGCCGACGCGGAGCTCGCCGCGCCATGGCGGCCGCCATCCCTCGAAAAAGCTCCCCACGGCAACGAAGCGCACTGAGCAAGGCAAGCGCAAGCACAGCCAGCCAAGTGGGCGATGACCAAGCCCCTCGCTCCTCGCCGAGCAAAGCGACGAAGAGGTTAGGATCATGACCCTCTGGCTTAAACGTTATACGCAGGCTCACCCGGGCCGCATGGAACGGCTGCAACAGGTCGCCGAGCAGAGGAGGTTTGAAGAACAAGTCCCGCGCAAGGAAAAACTTCTTGCGTTGCGCGAGAAGAGCGCTCAGCTCAGCAGGGAGTTTTGGCAACGAAGAAGAAGATCAAGCCCTCCGCTGCGGGTATGTAGTGCTAGACTTTTCGACTCCATACTTTACTGAGCAGCGCAGGATTCAACTTACTCCTTTTTCATCAGCTGTCCAAGAAGAGGTCGCCGCGGACTGCGTGCATGCGGCGGTCGAGCGATCCTTGTTGCCCGAGCACCTACACGGTGCCTCACGAGCGATGAGGCTGCTCGCCCTGAAGGACAAGCTGGCGGCGTGGGCCTTGGTCCCAGGCTACTCTAGCGACCGAATCGATGCCTTGAAGGGTGCAATCGACTGGCTGGAGGCCCAAGAAGTGGATCACAGCGCCACGAAGAGCGGAGCCGAGGGTTCGGTTCCGCCCTCTGCCCAAGGCGGGGCCGAGCAGGCGGCCTCGCTAGACACCTCGTCGCAGGGGAAGACCATCCCTGTGGCGACGGCAACCTCCGGCGAGCAGGGAGGAATCCCTGCCACCGGGGAGCAAGAAGAGGATCGCGGACAGGGAGCTCAAGCCACCCCGTCCGTTACCCCACCGGCGTCTCCACGCAGAGAGACGCCGATCCTGCCCGAAGGCGAACGGGCTGAGAAGCAAGAGTGAAAGGATCGCTATGCCGCCTAGAGGGGGGGTGAATAGGCGAATAAAACGAAATTGCGGAATTAATAAACTTGAACAGTAACCAGTCGGTCGGATGTTCCGATGCAGGATCGGATGTTCCGACGTGGTACAGTACACCCTCCGTCGGATGTTCTGATCTGGGTCGGATGTTCCGACGGGCGTCGGATGTTCCGATCAGGGGTATTCTGGATTTGTCGAAAACCTGCAGTAAAATCTGTTTTCTCGCAAAACCAAGGTTAGATCTATTTAAGAATACTCAGAACAAGGCAACACAAGTAATAAAGACACGAAAACAAGATCAAGATAAAAACACGATGATTTTTGTTTACCGATGTTCGGATCTTTGAAGGGAGATCCTACTCACCGTTAGGGAAGGCACAAAGCCCGGATCACCAAGACCCTAATCCCCCTTACCAGCGAAGCACAAAGCACTCACCGGCGATCCCTAGTTGAATCCTTTTCCTTGCGGAGATAGATTCGCACCTTCACAGACTCCGGAGGCACGCCACACAAAGATCGGCGACACCTAGCCGTCTAGGAGCCCTTCAAGCCTCCAAGAGTAACAAATGCGATGAAGAAATTAGGAATCGTTAAGTGCTCAAATTGAATCTCTAATTTGTGGAGCACTTGGGTGCCTTGATCTCTCTAGATCTAGATCTCATAATGATGAACAAGAGAGAGACAAAGGCTAAAGCTTTGAGAGAAGATGAACAGGAAGAATTAGGTTCAAATCAGGGTGTGATCAGAGAGTAAACAAAGGTCGTGACCTTTGGAAGGTATTAGAAACGGCTTTAAATAGGGAATCCCGAAATCTAGCCGTTGTGCAGTTAATCCCGCATCGGATGTTCTGATCCCCCGTCGGATGTTCCGATCCGCGTCGGATGTTCCGATGGAAGTTCCGATGGACCCTTTACTGAATAGCTCTGAAAACTGGCAGGCTGGCTCATCATCGGATGTTCCGACCCATGTCGGATGTTCTGATGGCATAGGTTCTGTATGAGGTGTATTTTGAGTGGAAAACTCACACGAACTTCGAGATACCTAATTTGAGCACTTAGGAACCTTTATAAGCTTCTTCATTTCATCCCTCTTGTTAGTACGGCATCCCTAGGACTCAATAAATAAAGATTTACAAATAAATACTAGTCTTGATGCCTTCTTGCAATACATTTACTTTTGAGGGTTACACCATCTCATTTAAACATGAACCTCATGGATTTAACATGTATAACATCTGTGCATAATTCTCCAATACAAATATTAGCTCTATAATTGTTACTCATTAATCACCAAAATCACTTAGTGCCTAGATGCACTTTCAAAGAGGAGAGGCAGGAGCGCGAGGGCGATAGCTCGCTCGCAGAATCGCCTCTAAGGCGGGCGCACCGGCACGGGAAGGACGAAGCGTAAAGATTGCCAGAGCCTTATCCCGTCGAGCGAGCTTCGGGACTCCACGGTCTTGAAGCTCGCTGCGCAGTAGTCCTGAGCGGCGGCTTGGAAAGGTAATCTTCAAAACCGAAACTTTGTCTGCTCGGGCTATAGCTGCCCAAGGCCTGACTTGTTCTTCTCTCTTTCAGTTTGTGGAGGGCACCATGGAGGACCTCGTGGAGGGCGTCACCGTCGAGCGCAGCGCTGTCATAGCGGGCTTCCAGGAGCATCTCCGAACGAGGGGACTCGGGGGGGAGCCCTCTGCACCAGCCAAGAGCCGGAGCAGGCCAAAGGCGAAGGTGAAGAAGCTCGAGGCCCAACTAGCTGAGGAGAGGCAATCATCTCAGCGGCTCCCCTAAAGAAAGGCTGAGGAACTTCGCGAGCAGGCTGCGAGGGGGCGCGCCGCGGAAGAACGGGCCAGAGAGCTGGCCGAGCATCTCAAGGTGGCCGAGAAACGCCTCAGTCAGAGGGTAACTCTGACCGAGGACTTGCGCGCTCTGACCAAGGAGGTCGAAGCCCTCCGGCGAAATAGCGCAGCCAAGCCAGCCGAAAGGTGCCAAGACCGAAGAGGTCGAAGCAATTCGGGCAGAGGCCACGGAACAGGCCAAGCGAAGCAAGGAGGAAATCGAACGTCTCCGAGCTGAAGCCCGAGAAGGGATCAAGGCTCAAGGTGAAGTCGTGCGCCTCAAGTTAGAGGTTGAGGAGCTAAAAGAGCAGCTTGCTCCTAAGTAGCGCCGCGGCTGCAACCCGAAAGGGCCTTGTACCTGAAACTTTTGTTATTGTGCAATAAAGGCTTACCTTTTGCATGATAAGACTTAACTTTTTCCCTGCAAAAAAGAGCAGCAAAAAAGACAAGAACGAACAGAAAACTAAGAGCAAAGGCACAACAGCGCTAAAAAGTTTTAAGAAAAACCGGTAGACGCTTAGCCTAACTCCCAGCCCCCGTTGTGCAGCTGCTCGAGAACCTGAGTTTGCGAACTCGAATAGGTGCACAGGAGAAAGAGTGACACCCTAACCCCCAGTACGGACGTTGTTTGAAATCCTAAGTTTGCGAAGTCAAGCACGTGCGTAGAGAGATAGAGCGACACCCTATCCTGATCGACCTATTCCAGGAACTGCTCGTCGACGTAAGTTAGGCGATTCATAGTTTAACCGAACAAGGAAAGTTCCTTTGCCGCGGGGGGCTTACAAGAGCGGGATTTGCCAAGTGGTTGTGCCGTGAGCGGTAAGTGCCTCTGCCGCGGAGGGCTTACGAGAGCAGACTTAGACGCGAGGCGAAAAGCCGTTTTACGCAACCCTGAATTTAGTAACTTGTTGAAAGTAGATACGGGTAGGGAAACCCTGAAGATTGCGGAGCCAAGTGTTCGTAAGGCCGGGCAGCCATCAAGTGTTACCAGAGAGGAGGGGTAGTCTGAGAAGACAAGAAGTGAAAAGGGCCACAGGAGGCCGCGAAAATTCACTGTTTATTGGATTGAACTTTACATGGCAGCCCGACAGACTTGGACGAACAAAGGCGCGAGATTTGACAAAAAGCGCGAAGCTAAACAAACACACGAAAGACCTACACAAAGAACTTACGAAGCTGGTCGATATTCCAAGTGCTGGTCAGCTCTCTCCCATCGACCATAGCTAGGCGAACAGCCCCTGGGCGAGCAGAAGAAACGACCGTGTATGGGCCCTCCCAACGGGGAGTTAACTTGTTGGCATTGTACAGGTTCTGGACACGGCGCAGAACGAGGTCGCCCGCCTTCAAAGCCCTTGGTCGAACTGATTTGGCGGCAGGTTCGTGAAGAGCTTGCTGGTAGCGCGCCATTCTGACTTGTGCCCGTTCGCGTGTGCCTTCGAGGAGATCGAGATCGAGTAAACGCTCTTCCTCGTCGTCAACCAAGCTGACCGAGCTCGTGCGAGGCGAGCCAAGTACTATTTCGGCGGGCAGGATGGCTTCTGCACCATATGCCAATTAGAAAGGAGTTCCTCGGTTGCCCGGCTGGCCATAGTGCGAACTGCCCAGAGGACGAAAGGAACTTCGTCAACCCAAGCCTTACTGTGCTGCCCAGAGTGCCGCGAACACGCGCCGCTTGATACCCTGGACGATTTGTCCGTTAGCTCGCTCGACTGCTCCATTCCTCTGTGGATGTGCCACAGAGGCGAAACAGACCTTGGTGCCCAGCTGTTCGCAATATTCCTGGAATAGCTCGCTTCTGAACTGGGTACCGTTATCAGTGATTAGCTTGTGGGGAATCCCAAAGCGCGTGACCACGTTGCTTTTGAAAAAGCGCAAAGCCGTTTTGGCGTGAAGAGACGACACATGCTCTGCCTCAATCCACTTTGTAAAAGTGTCGATGGCGACGAGCAATTGTTTGTAGCCCTTGGGGAACGGGCCGAGCAGATCCAGACCCCATGTGGAGAAAGGCCAAGATGGGGGGATCGTTTGGAGCTCTTGGGCGGGCTATGTGCCTTCCGGACTTGAAATTGGCAAGCTTTGCACTTAGTCACTATGTCCCGGACATCTTGTAACGCTGTGGGCCAGTAATAGCTCATGCGAAATGCTTTGCCGACCAGAGTTCTGAAGGAGGCGTGGTTGCCACAGGCACCCTCGTGTATGTCCCTAAGAAGGAACATGCCCTCCTGTTGAGAGATGCACTTGGAGAGGACTCCTAGAGCACCTTGACGGTAAAGGATGTCGCCCACAAACTTGTATGGACTAGCACGCCTTATAAGCCGGGAGCGCTCGGCTTCGTCTTCGGGCAGGGTCCCATCTACAAGGTACCGGACAAATGGTGTTGTCCAGTCCGTAGCCTGCTCGATGACGGAGACAACAACACCTGTCTCTGTTGCCTCGTCCGGATACGTGATTGAGGGCTTGTATAGGTGCTCGACGAGCACCCCTGCTGGAGCAGGTTCGCGTGAGGATCCAAACTTGGACAGCTGATCGGCCAAGAAGTTGTCGTTCCTGAGCACGAAGAGCACCTCGAAAAATCGAAAGTGCCGCTCCAACTTCCTCACTTCAACCAGGTATCGCGCCATTGAGTCATCGCAGCACTGATAATCCTTGTTTACCTGGTTGATGACCAGCTGTGAATCTCCCTTCATAGTTAGCCGTTGGACGCCGAGCAACTTGCACTCTCTTAGTCCCGCGAGGAGGGCCTCGTACTCCGCAGCTTTGTTAGTCGCCGCAAAGTGCAGTTGGATAGAATACTGGAGTTGCTCTCCTTGAGGGGAGATGAGAACAAAACCAACCCTCGAGTTTCCAGTGCGCGAGCCATCAAAAAGCATGGTCCAGGGGGGTTCATCAGGTTGCTTGGAAGCTTCCTAGGATTTGGGCGGGCAGGTCCATTCAACGACAAAGTCAGCTAAGACCTGGGACTTAATAGCAGTTCGGGCAGCAAACAAAATGTCGAATTCTGTCAGTTCCATTGCCCATTTAGCTATACGTCCGCCAGCTTCCTTGTTCCTTAGGATTTCTCCAAGAGGGAACTTGGTTGGGACCAGTATTTGATGCGCCTGGAAGTAGTGCCGAAGCTTCCTGGAGGACATGAGCAAGGCGTAGAGCAGCTTCTGGACCTCAGGGTAACGCTCCTTTGATCCGTGAAGTAACTCGCTCACGTAATAGATTGGCATTGGATGCCTTTCCTTTCCACCGTCAAGACCGCGCCACCGCTATGCATGCGTACCAAGGTACAAAGAAAAGTCGCCATTGTGGCGCGGGGTAGTCAAGACAGGTGGGTTGGACAGGTATTGTTTCAGATCTTGGAAAGATCTATCAGCCTCCTCTGTCCACTCGAAACCATTGTGCTTGCGCATAGCCTTAAAGAAGGGCAGTCCGCGTTCGTCATGACGGGAAATAAACCTGCTCAAGGCAGCCATCCGTCCGGTGAGGCTCTGAACTTTCTTGACGGTAGTTGGAGCCTGCATATTTTCAATGGCCTCGATTTTTTCGGGGTTAGCAAATATTCCTTGCGAGCCGATTACATAACCGAGCAATATTTCAGATCGAACACCAAAGGTACACTTCTCTAGGTTTAATTTTATTCGATGCCTGTTGAGATTTTGAAAAGTCTCGGCCAGGTCTTTTACATGATCTGGAGCATACTTGCTCTTTACAACTATGTCGTCGACATAGACCTCCGTGTTTCTTCAGCATTGCTCGAAAAGTCTTCCATTGTTACTGGAACGGGCACCAAAGATTCTTGCAGACCGAAAGACATGGTCGTATAGCAGAAAGTGCCAAAGGGGGTAATGAAGGCAGTCTTCTCTTCATCCTCGGGGGAGATGCTAATTTGGTGATAACCGGAGTAAGCATCCAAAAAACTCAAGAGCTAGGCATCCATAGTCGCGTCGACCAACTGGTCTATTCAAGGCAGCGGGAAATTGTCCTTAGGACAAGCAGCGTTCAAATCTGTGTGATCGACACACATCCTCCACTTGCCGCCTTTCTTCTTTACAATGACAGGATTGGGCAGCCACTCGGTGTGATCAACCTCGCGGATGAAACCAGCAGCGAGTAGCTTGCCAAGCTGATCCTTGATGATCCCCTGCTTGAAGTCCGAAAAGCGTCGAAGCTTCTGGCGAACAGGCTTCTTGTCCGGCCGGACTGCCAGTTTAGGCTCTATAATCTCCCTTGGGACTCCGGGCATGTCAGACGGCTCACAGGAAAACACGTCTGCGTTAGCTCGGAGGAAGGCAATGAGCTCGCTTTCCTATTTGGGGTCCAGATTGGTCCCCAAATAAACTGTCTTGGAAGAGTCATCCAAAGACAGCGGAACCTCCTTGGTCTCTCCTCCTAGTTGAAGGAAAACCCTAGGGCGTGTAGACTTGGTCTGCGGAACTTCGGGGCCACGCGGCGGAAGCTGGTCGACCAGGGCAAGGGACTGCTCGTCGCAATCCAGAGCAGCTTTGTAGTTGCCCTTGACCGTAATCACACCGTTAGGACCCGGTATCTTCACGCAATGGTATGCGTGGTGGGACACGGCCATGAACTTGCCAAGAGATGGCCGGCCCAAGATTGCGTTGTAGGCAGATGGGAAGTCGACCACGTCAAAAGTGATCAACTCGCCCGAAGTTGCTTGGATCGCTGAAGGTAACAGCGTAACAATCGCCTAACGGCCGAACAGCTTCGCCCGGAACAATGCCGTAGAAAGGCATCGCGACCTCTTTAAGTTTGGAGTGAGGAATCTGCATCTCGTCCAACACTTTTGCTGAATGCAAGTCCAAAGTGCTCCCGCCGTCGATCAAAACACGGCCAACTCTGGCGTTGCTGATGGTCGGGGCGACCACCAGTGGGAGCCGCTGAGGCTTGGTCATCCCAGTGGAGCAATCCTCCTGAGAGAAGGAGATAGGAACCTCAGTCCACTTCATCGATTCGGGCTGTGGTTTGCCCTTCTCAACGTTGTGGACCTCCCGAGCAGCTTTCTTGATGCTGCGCCGAGAGGGGTAAGCCGAGGAGCCGCCGAAGATGACGGCGATATGGTTCACGGGCTCTTGATACTCATCATCATCGTCCCGATCATCATCATCGGTTTGGCGCTTGGCCTTACCGGCTTCACCTTTTTCAGGCAGGGTGGGCATTGGGCACTTGCCGTTGTAGAAATCCTCGAGCTTTGCAGCCCAGGCTCTACAATGGCGTGTATCATGCCCATAATTTTGGTGGAACTTGCAATATCGGTCACTTGGACCTTTCTTACCTTGGTTGCCTCCCTGGGCGGGCTTTTTGCCCTTATAATTATTGTTGGGCTTTTTCTGCCCATCCTTGGGAGGAGGTGTGCGATCTATATCGGCAACGGTGTTGTTCGCATCACCCTTCTTTTTCTTCTAGGACTTCTTGTCACCAGGGTTGTTGCTGCTCTTCTTTTTTTCTTCTACACCAGGCTGGGTGGGCAGCTCGCCCTTGTCGAACGCCTTTTTGTACTGAACGCGTTTTGCCGCATTGGCATAGCGATCAGCAGCCTTGAACAGGTCGTTGGCGGTCCAGGTCTCATCGATCTCGAGATCTGGTAAGTACGCGTCGTCGCGACTCGCTTTTTAAAGGCGCGGACAATGATTCGTCCGAGATGTTCGGGATCGTGTTGCGAATCTTGATGAAACGCTTTACGGTTGCGGAGGGTCTCCCGCTCATCCGGATCATCCGTGCAGATCATCCTCCTTGCCTGACGCACGTAATGCCTCCGAAATTGGCAATCAAAGCGTCACAAAGCTGTTTCCAAGAGCTGATGGAACCCTCTTGCTGATTGAACAGCCACGTCCGAGCAGCGTCCTCAAGGACAGTCGGGAGGTAATTAGCCATGACAAGCTCGTCACCCCCGACCGCCATGATGGCCGTAGCGTAGATGGAAAGGAACTCTTCTGGCTTCTGAGTCCCATTGTACCTCTCCATGTGTCCGGGCTTGAACTTTGAGGGCCACCGGACAGAGCGAAGCTCGTCAGAAAAGGCCCTGCAGCCCATGGCATAAGACCGGCCACCTTCCCCAGTAGAACCTAGCCTCGAAAAGACGTTGGTCCTGTTGGTCGGGGGAACTCTAGCTGAGCGAGAGGTTTCTGCCTGAAGGAACTCTCTCCGTGATAAGCCCCCACGCTCCTTCCTCGTGGTCGCGACAACGCGCTCCTCGCGAGGGGATCGTCCGTGATCGTCGCACGCGCGCTTGCCCCTGTAGTCGTGATGACTACGGGGACTTGGCGAGTGGCGGCGACCACGGGCAGCTTGCTCGTGGATAGTGATCCTCCGACGGTGACGGCGGTCACGCGATCGATCGGATCGCTCGCTGTCCGAATCCACCCGGACAGGCTCGCCGCGCTGCCCGGATGAAGCTTCACCTATAGATTTAAGGCCCTCGGCCAGTTTCTCGAGGTGAGTAGCCACAGCATCGCCCACAAGGACAAGATTGTCCTGGTGAGCGGATCTGATTACGGTCGCCAGGGCCTGGAGCCGTTCCCGGCTCTGCTCAATTGGTCCTGGGATCCCTAAGGCATCCGCGTCTTGCCCGATTGGAGTCTGGGCATGCGGGGATTCCGCCCGGGCAGGCTGAACTTCTGCCGGAGGTCTTGGCGTAGGTGCGCAAGGCGGATCGCGTTGCCGACGCTATACCGATCGCGGATCTGCGCCAAGGTTTGGTTGATGGATTCGTCGAAGTGCGGCGAACAATATCTTGCTCGCGAAAGCGATTGTGCGGCTCCATCTTGGTGTCGAGCGGAATTGACCGCTCGATCTCTTCGCCGCCGCGCCCTGCAGATCCTCTCGAGATTCTGCGCGCGGCCATGTTGACGCCGCGGTGGTCAGACGTTGGTGCGCTTAGACGGAGTCATCACCGTGGTCGCCACGGGAGGAATCAACCGACATTGCCTTGGAATCGATAGATCTAAACCAACGTAAAGATCGCCGGGCCTGCATTTCGTCGTCGATGACGGGAGTCCGACCCGTACAGAGCAAACCGACCTACCGAGGGAATATCGGGTCGGGTTAACTACGAGATCGTAACGAACTCGACATGCCAAATATATCCCGAGGCAGATAAGGCATACTCCTAGTCTTAGGGATCACGACGTCTGCTTCAATCCGGGACCAACGTCGGGGTCTTCACGTAGCCGTGCAGAACTCTTGTTCGAGTCGGACTCAAACACGAATCCTAGGCCATTACACACCGTGCCAGCCAAGAAGCTGTTCGGCAGGATGCACATGGGCCTGATAGAGCCTTCTAAGGAGCTGGGCCCTGGTAGGCTGTTCGATTGGGCCGTCTGGGAGTGGGCCATGGCAATGGGCCGTGATTTTATCCCCGACAGATGGGGAGGTGGTGGTGCGCAAGGACATGGAGGTGGCGATGCATGTAGAAAAGCTTGGCTCGAGGTTGGGAAGGTGATGAGAGCGGACGCGGAGTCCCAATTTTCTGGTGAGATGGGTAGATTTGATTTTGTGTCATGGCGACCTTGACGACCTATCTACCTACCACACAAGGATTAGAACCCGACGATTGCTAAACCACCACGATATCATTGGTGTTGGAAAACAAGATCAACTCCTATGAGCAACTGAAGAACAAACAAGAACAAAGAAAAGAACAATATGAAATTGCATATATGAATAAGCACGCAAGAGTTGGGGTTTCAAACTCGATTCAGTTGGTCTAGCCAATAGAAGTGAATTTGAGGCTACAGGTGAATTCGAAGTTGCTTTCAACACACTTGTGGAAAACTAGATTAAACAAAACTCGGGGAAAAAAAGAGGGGTGGCCATAAGTAGACGACGTATGACAGCCAGAGAGGGCGTACTAGCCAGGGTGGGTGCACCCTATGCAACCCTAGGTGTACAAGGACTTTAGGCCCAAAATGGTGGTGGTGTAGCACATGATAGATTTGTTCCACTTAATTGTTTGTTGATTTTGGATGAATTTTTGAAGGTGAGTGTTTGTTTACTCTCGTTGATTCCGGATGACTTTGGAGGTAAGATCAGATATGTCAGAAACCTTATATCGTAGGCTTTCTGTAGAGTGTTCGAATGCGGCCTAAGCATCCGTTTGAGTGCAAGCTGGTCACAGATGGTTAAACAGGGCCTCCGAATGAGTTAGTGTTGCATTTGGGCTTAGTTGGCCGTGGGAGAGGGCCTTGGGCCTTGCTAATGGCATGCTCAACCTTCCCTATTGATGGTTTTAAACGTTGTGGGCAAAGGGTTGAACCCTACTGGTTGTTCTTTTCGTCCTTGCAGCTCGACGTCGTGGACGTGGTCGACGTAGTGGCCGTAGTGAAAGTAGAAGGCTTGTTTGTGTCCTTGATTGTGACGTCATCATTTGAAGGTGGTGATATTTGAGGATAAGCATAGGATAGAGAAGAGGACATGCCACTCGATCCCTCACCCTGCTACGAGCCATCATGGACGTCATGGTTCTTCCTCTGTTGATTGAGCCCGTTGTAGCCCACAACCATGGCATGTGTAGCATAATAGGAGGTCGGGATGGAAGGTGGCATTGTGGGAATGTGTAGCTTAGGTTGGGGAGGCGACGGGACAAGTGGTGGAAGCCGGTAATGGTGCTGCAACTACTAGTTACAATAAGTTTATAGATGAGAGAGAGAGAGAGAGAGAGAGAGAGAGAGAGAGAGGGTGAGTGATGAGGTAACGGGATGGCATTTTGACCATAAATTTGAAGTAATGGAAGGGAAAACGAGTCGAGAGTGGCATATTTACAGGCAATCTTACTTTATAGTGGCATCTGAGTAATTTTGCATTTTGTGATTGCATTTCCAAAATAAAGCAAAATTTTAGTGGCATGGATGCAAATTTTCCTAAGGTAAATAATTTGCTGGGAACATAAAGCATATACTTGGTTATTGACACAGAAGTAATTTTCTCGTCACTTGGGTTCCCAAGGAAGAATCTATAGAAAATTCCATTGATAACATCCCAAACGCCTTAAGGAATATCCTCATCTTGGTTTGGCCTAATCCCCTTGTCTATCTCTTCCAATAGATTTCTTTCTCAATGCTCGTGTAAGAATCAATGGGAGCCATGTCACCATCATAGGGAAGCCAAGTTGCCGATATAGGGGAAGACACGCCATGCTATTAGGGAAGGCAAGCTACTATGGTCACGGAGACCGAGGAGGCTTGCAACAGTGATGTGGCCATGTGGGTGGTGGCCAAGGAGATGACATGACAGCACTATCAGGATTAGCATTAACAACAGAGTCGGGTAGATCCGGTGAGAAGCTAGGGTTGGGGATGAGCGACATATAGAGAGACTGAGAGATTAGGTAAGACAAAAGCATCAAGAGGAATGAAGAGGAGCTTGGTTCGAAATCCCGTAGGAAATTGCTAACTCGTTGAAAAGAGGGATGGATATCTCACCATAAAAGCTATCCAAATTCAAGATTTCAAACAGAAAATATAAAATCATATGAAAATCATAAAATTTTTATACAAATACTATTAATAACTTTTAAAGAGTATGGCGTGCAAATAGAATTTAAGATCATCGGTCCGTTTATGATTTGGACGTTACATTAAATTAATGTCCCATGGATAGTGGACATGCCATGTCGCGTCCTCGAAGTGGAAGCACGCACCCACCGTGCACCGCCCCCCACCCCCGAGGAGCGAACAAGAGGCGATAATGAGTGGGTAAGGTGCACAAGTTTGATCTCTGGTTGAAACTTTGTGACTTTTTGTATTGGGCTCCCTTCATTCGATTTAAATTTCAAAACACGAAATTTTCGGTTTTGAACAGAAATATCGTGGGAAAAAGGAAATCTGGCCCGAGGGGTATTTGAGTCGTAAACAAATTTTGAAATCGGGAGAGGAGACTGCGGAAAAGGATGATGCAAATTTTGGGCTGGGCCGGTAATTTCCCCAACCCATGCTTGGTCTAACCGGCAGGAGAAATTTCCATGGGATTTGTCCTATTGGGCTGGGATACGCCTAGGAAACGGGCTCCAAGAAAGCCCTCTCTGTTCCGTCCAAACGTCCGCAGGGAGCCAGGGACAGACCGGCTTCAATCGTCGCTGTCACGATGCTAATTATCTATGCTCTTTGACCTACAAAATGGGTAAGCACATAGATGTTTGTCAGTATCATTTTTTGTTCTACCCTTTGAAAGGGTCCCTTTCATATACAATCTGCAAATTTAATGGGATTATTTTTCTGGTCTGGGCGTAACCGTGCCAGTAGACAAACTGCTGTACAATTCTGAGGCCAAACTTGACATTTAAAAAAATAATGAAACGGCAAATTTACAATTCTGAGGACAAACAATTTTCATGCAGCAATTCTCATTTATGGGGCATTTAGAATCATCACTCCCCTATCTTCCTAGGTGCCATACATGATAGTTGGATAAACACGTGATGATCAGATTAAAAAAGAGTACAAATACATATATAGTAGAGATACAAATAGGCTAGCACATGCATTATCTCATCATCTAACTTATAGAAACCGAATCGGGAGATATAGGAAGGAAGACCGGCATGGTCCGCGCGTCAGCATATACTGCGTGTACATTCGAGGGGCGGACTCACCATGCGAGCTAGTGGGGCTGCGACCCCACTTAAAATTTTGGAACCTATTTATATACAGGTTGGAGTATAGAGCTATTTTTGATAAAATTGATTGTAGGTGGGGCAAAATTGTAAATGCGACCCATTTTCACTAGCACCCAGAGGCCCAGCCCCGTAGCCGTGCACGCATGTGTGCACCTAGAGGTGGCCAAACGGGCCGGGCCACCGAACCGAACAAAGCCGACGACACATGCTCACCGAACCTGACCTACCGATGAGTGAACCAACCAAACCTGGGCTGGCACCTCGGCCCGTCGGGCCGACCCGGTTTGGTTCGCATAGTGGCGGCCCGGTTCGATTCGCTACTGTGTATATTAATTTAATTCAATATATGTACATATATATATATTTTTTTATTATGATAAATATATATATTAAATTTATAATGTATATTTATGAAATACAATAGTTTTTCTTAATTTATATATTTTTGAAATAAAATAATCGGCTAATAAAAAACGGACCGGCCTGATTCGATTCGGTTCACTAAACCTAGCCGACACCGCAGCTGTTGCCCGGTTCGCATGGTAACCGAACCAACCGGGCCCGCTGGCCAGCTGCCTCCAGTCCTAAACCCTAGCTGACAGCCGGCCCACTCGCCACCACTCCCGGCTCCTGCCCCTCTCGCCGCCGTGCCAGCCGGCCCCGACGTCGCCACCCACGACCCACTCGCCGCCGCCCCGGCCAGCCCCGACGTCGCCGCCTTCGCCCCGGCACCCCGCTCGGCGCTCGCCGCCAGGCACCAGCACGGTGCTGGCGCCGCCGCGCTCTGACCACTCGCCGCCGTCCTGGCCTCCTTGGCCCGACACCGCCGGCCGACCCTCCGCTGCAGGCCGCAGGCCGCACCTCCGTCGCGGTACAGGGCCGCCCCTCCGCGGCGGCGTCCCCGCCCCGCTCAGTGCTCAAGAGTATCAGGCCGATCGAGGAAGAGATCGATCAGGTATTTAATTATTGTTTGCCCTTCTCATTTTTCGATCTGATCTGGTTATTAAGTAGATTATAGGCTCGATAATTGATTGTCGATGGCGGTTGTGTGCTTCTCTCGATGTAAAGGAAGGATTTTCTTTTATTATTTTTGAAAAACCAATTTTTTTGAGAATTAGAATGTACTTCTCGTTAGATCCGGTTTAACTTGTTGCCTCCAAACATTGAGAATCTTCATGAGCAGGATCGTGTGTAACGGATCTCTTGTATTGTGGTGGCTTTGCAGTGGGGGGTCAGGGACTCAGGAGGGTTTATGCACAGTTTATAACAATTTAAAGTCTCAAGGAAAATTTTCTGCCAGGAAAGTGTAGAATAAAATACTTCAATGTTCATAGAGTATCTTCTAGTGGAGTTAGAAATAGGCCATTAATTAGACGGAATTTATTTTAGTGATGCAACCACGCGCACCCCAGAACATACTTCAATTTCAAGTTCAAAGTGCAACCGCGCGCGCCCCAGAAAATAACCCGGTTCAATTTCAAGTTCAAAGTTTTTCGAAAATTTTTAGTATTAAGCACCTGAATAATTCAAGTGTTGTTTTATTTTTAGTACCGAAGGGTTAGTGTGCTTATGATTTACTCCCTCCGTCCCAATATATAGGGTGCATAAGTTTTTTTGAGTTGTCCCATAATATAAGACGTCATCCTATTATTTTCTTGGAAAAGACGAGCAATTAACTCATAGTTAAGCTATTCACACTATAAAGTGCATGCTTTTACTAGTTTTAGCTATTAAAGCTATTAATTAAGTGCATGGGAAGGAGATGCATGTTTCGAGTAACGAGATAATTAAAGATGATTTACTCTCTTAAACATCATTTCTTGGTCTTGATAAAAATTTTTATACGCTCTATATTTTGGGACGGAGGAAGTAGTAAACGTTAGACAAAATAGATTTTAGCCTTGCCCACCTACAATTTGATCCTGCGTACGCCATTGTACATTCGTAACACTACTCCTCGCAGTCCGAATGGTTGAAGAGCGAACAACGTATAGACATGAACGAAACTCTACGAAGATTGACGGAGGCAGCCCTTTGGTGAAGATATCAGCGTACTGCGACGATATTGAAATATAGAGAGCACACATATGCCCGAGAGCAACAAGCTCATGAACGAAGTGCAAGTCAATCTTAACATGTTTGGCATGCTAGCGTTGAACCGTGTTCGCATAGAGGTAGATAGTGCTGACATAGTCGTAGTAGACAATAGTGGCGCGTCGTAGAGGGTTGTGAAGCTCCTAAAAAAGCTGGCAGAGCCAATAGGCCTCATCAACTCCACAAGTCGCGGCACCACACTCCGCTTCGGTACTTGAGCAAGAAACTATGTGTCGATGTTTCAAGGACCAAGAGACCAAATTGTCACTAAAGAAAACACCATAGCTCGAAATGGATTTGCATGTATCAAGACAATCAACTCAGTTATGAGTTAGTGTTGTATATATACTATAGGGATGCCTCATCCCTTAGGCTTGTCGTGAATCAAGGTTGTAAGTTAAATATCTAGAATACGAACAAGAGCTTTAGTTGTAAAGGTAGGTCTAAGTGCTTCCCAAAATTGTAAATGGGCAAAAGTACCACACCCAGTGAGTCAGTGGGAGGGCACAATGGTAAAAGAGGCCCTCCCACCTTAGCTAATGTTGCCCACTAGGGCTTGGAAAAGAGGGGACAAGAGAGAGAATGTCCCCCGCCCCCCACACCCCACAACAATAAAAAAAAACAGCTCATGGCTTCTTCCTCTCCAAGCTCTCTTCTGATCTAGATTCTCCATTCTTCTTCCTTAAGCATCCCCATCGCTATGCACTGAGCTCGCTCATGGGGTTCCTCCGAAATCATCAGTTTGGCTTAGGCCATCGAAAGTAGACATCGCAGTAGACTGTCAAGGTACGATGCAAATAAGGCCATGAGAAGAGTGCCTGGAAATTTTTTCCCAAAGTAGCTCCCAACATTTCAAGTCATCTCCATTAAACTTTACTTGATTTGGTGAAAATATCTTAGTGTAACACGATATTTTAAAAAAATGTTTGGAGTTTTACATGTGGGCCTGCTTGTTCACGTATAGGCCCACCAATTTGCACCAAGTAGGTTGCAAATACCAGGAGTGATAATACCTAATGAATTTCGATCAATTTTAACATTGCATGGAATTGAGTTGAGGAATAGGTTCAAATGGATCGAACCCATATTAGAGAAGTGGGTTGGATTGGTTTGGATTCAAATGACATATGAATTGGGTTGGGCTAGGCTCTTATGAATTTTTTTTGAGTTGGGTTAGAGTGGAAAATTTTGTTTTATTTCCATGGGTTTAGGTTGGAAATATATGGGTTGATCTGACCTCCTTAGCATCCTATATGTGACTCATAACCCCTTTCTCATAATTAACCTCTTGTACATTCTACCGTTCTCCTCTTGAAACGGCAATGTTATTGCCCATTTGCTAAAAAAGAAGAAAAGAGTCTATCTTGCATGGTGAACTATCACACTTTGTCTATGTAGCCTCATGAACCATGTAACCTAGCATTTTATTCCTAGAACTTCAAAAACCGGTACAACTAACCCCTTAGTGGTTGTTTTGGAGTTAGTTTTGGCATTGTAGCATGTGAGATGCGACAAAAAATCTCACGTGGTGTGGTCCCCACATGTGAGAGAGTCATCCTCACCCCACCTCGGCTCTTGTGTGTGACATTGCACTCCTCTTGCCTCCCCTCCCACCTTGTCTCTCTAGTGCGGCCGTGTTTAGCTTTTTGGATCTTGATCACAACCAAATTTCCGCACACATCGCAACGGTGACTTGCGTCTTGTGCAACCATGATAGATGCATGATATGTTTAGTTCACTACTAACTTTGCCTAACCTAACATTAGCCAAGTGTGACAAGCCATACATTTTGTGGCCAAGAAATTTTCACCACACTTTGGCTTGGCTATCTTTTCATTGGAATAGTTTAGCTAATTGTTTTTGTTAGGAAAAAATTGCTAATCTAATACTAATATAATATATAGTAATGAAATTAATTTCATTTTTGTGAGTAAAGGAATCTTGTCACACTTTTCTAAATCACCTACATGGGGGACTTGCAAAAAAGACAATTCTTGCCACAAGTATGGCAATGAACCAAACACTTACCTAACTTACATAACATGAGGTGTGGCATGGTTAGTCACCAACCAACCAAGCCCACAATGGCGTTGTCTCCTCATGCGGCTAGCATCAACTCCCCGGTGAGCCTAAGCCTATCAAGCATCACGCTGACCACTGTCTTGCCATTGCACAACACACTCACACTGACACTGGCCTTGCAACACAGTGAAGGTGGTAGAGTGGGAGGGGGCGGATGCAACCTAGAGCACGACAAAGGAGCCTGGCAGGGAAAGAGGAGATCCAAGAGAGGTAAGAGAGAAGCACGATTGAGGAGCCTCACCATTGATGCGCCTTCTTTGCTCATGGCAGTGTCGTACCTCATCCTTTTAGCCAAGATGCCCACCTATGCCCTGTATATGTCATGTCGCCTCTAATCATTTTTGGGTGTGTCATCCAACCTAGACCCTTCCTGAGGTGCTCCTAACCTATATTCAGCGGTGCTCCCTCTATGACCCTAAGCTACCGAGGAGGCCTAACATGCAGAGGTGTGGTCTAGAGCCAAGGACGATATGGAGGAGCGTGCTAGTGCTGTTTGTAGAGAGGAGAATGAAAGAGGGAGGAGAGACGAGAAAGACCTAGCATGTGTGTGGGGTGAAATGGATTGGAAACCATGAATATTGTATTTGTATCCATATGCTTTACTAGATATGGATTTAGACACGAATAATATCGAATATGTGTTCGGACTTAGATAGTATCATATACAAATATGGATAATATCTTGGCGAATATAGATAACATATGATCGGATAATGATCGGAAAGGATATTTCTTAAACAATAAGTGCAAACATAAACCAACTTTTATAGATTGACTAATAGGCTATAGTGAATATTTGTGGGTGATCAAATTTGTATTTTGTTTAAAAAATAGGATGTGACACTGTTAGAGATTGGATTTTGTCTTGCTGACGTTATCCGACCCCCCCCCCCCCAATAGTCATGTGCCAAATGTTTGTGCTAGGCATCGAGCCTAGGAAGTCTAAGCTGCCCATCTCATGGGTAACCAGCCGTTGGTTTCCTGGCCTGTCATTATTGGCTCGGTGGACCAGATGGCTCAAGCTATCCTTATCTTAGAAGATGGACTCATTTGGAGCCCATACTCGAGTCCAAGAACCCGGACGACCCAAGTGGTTATGCCGTGAGTTGGTTCAGTGGTGCGACATTATCTGGAAAGCCTATAGTTTCCATGCGGATGACGACTTCATTCAGAGATATAACTTGGTGCTCAAGGCATGGATGTTCAGATATGGAAGACTAGGATTCGCCTTGGAGTTCAAGACTGAGACGTGTTTGGCAAGGACTTCGCTAAGTGACCGACTTAATCTTAGTTATCCTACTAACATGTTAAACACTATAAATAGCCCATGTATTGCATACCGTAGAAATCATATCATATCATGTGCACATCCAACATACATCCAGGATCTCAACCCGAGTTCTTGCCTAGACCTCAGGTTGTGATTTATATTGTACTTCATCTTCCTCATAACAAAGAATGTTGCACGTAGGGCTATTACCTCCTCCACGAGAGCTCTAAACCAGGTAAAAAAACATCGTATCTCCTTGTCGTGTGTGATTGACATTTCGAAGCTAAAGCCCATGTGAGGAAGGGTTCGTTTGGTCCCTCATTCAACAAAAAAGCTCGATCAAGGACCGTTTCCCATGCATCGACATATGGCACACGCCATGGGGCCCGACATCATCCTTCACTGCAACAATTCTCGGTGATGTCTAATTCACAAGCAATGTCGATAAGGATGCCAAGGCATCTGTACCGCTCCTAGTGCAGGTAAGGCCGCCGGGAGTGCTTCCACGAAGCCGAAGGTAGCGGTGCATGAGCATGACCACCGATCGGAGCGTCGAAAGCTGGTCCGAAGTCCGATTGAGAATCTACTGTCTAATATCCACGTAAAGCATGGGTGCAAAGCCGACGAGTATGTCATAGAGCTTGACGTGCAGTTGCAAACTGCAGTATCCTCCGAACTTATATTGGTTGCAGCTCATACTGTTCTAGTAGTTCCTACACGCCATAGAAAATTTCCTTTGAACAGGTTTGAGCATTTACGGAGTCCATGATACAGTGATCAATCAACCGAACAAAATGAATGTGTCATCATAATATACCGTAAATTTACTGAATTTGTCATCACAATGTACTTGACGGGGCCTCAAATTTGCTTACCTTTGAAACCCGTCCCGTGAAAATGCACTAGTCCATGTGTCATCATAATATACTGTAAATTTACTGAATTTGTCATCACAATGTACTTGACGGGCCTTAAATTTGCTTACCTTTGAAACCCGTCCTGTGAAACTCCACTAGTCCCTGGATCAGTACACTAGGGCCTCACATTACATAGCTGGATCATCACATACAATATTGAACGAAATATATTACAAGAGTAATTTAGTAACCAAGTGCTGGTACTTTATTACAACGAGAAGTCTTAAAGACATTTATTTTACAATAAAAGCTGTTTTCAGGCGGAAGCTGCGTCATGTTTTCAAGTGAAGATCCTAGTCTATGTATGTGACCTCCGGACTGCAGGAGAGTCTATATCTGGCCGGGATCATCAAACGCCGGATTACCTTCCTCACGACACGCGTAGTCACCGTCTTCGGGATCTCCACAATCTAAAAGAGTGAATGGGTGCGAGGGTAAGTGCGCAATCAAACCGCACTTGCAAGTTAACACCGTCCTAATGCATAATAGTGATAAATGTTATATAGTGGAGTTATGGTTATTTTCTTTGCAGAAAAGCCAATTTTTTTGAATTAACATATATATAAAAGCCTATACCTAGCCATTTTCGAAAGAACATCTCCAAAAAGATGTCGAGGAAGAATACATCGAATGTTCATATATTTATAACTCAAACTACATAGTCGCCCTCTACATATTTATCCTATCCCATCTTCTTTCTCCCACCATCATTCTGGGTCGGCAATCTCCATTGCGAACCACTATCTGTCCTGAGTACCGTGAACTGGTGACTCAACCCACCCCGCTGATTGCCGTTCAACGGATGGCATTGGTCCTTTTAGTTCACCCCGGTAGACAGGGTCAGATCTCTACACAAGAGACGGCATAATCCACCTTCCCCTCAGGATTGGTTATAGGCTACGCAAGCCTGTTAGGTTACATAAACCTATTTTTTTGATTACACAAATCACTAATCCTGCGCATCCGCGCGATGGCCACGCGTTGTGGTGTTAGGGACCATAACTTACACAAAAACTATGGTCGGCGGTTTTTCCGTTGTGCTCAACACATGATGCACCCTACTAGATGAGACCAAACTCCATCTGGGTTCCACCTTCACATTATTATTACCTCTTTCATAGGTATTAATCACACAGATATTTCTTCTGGGTCCACCATGCCCAACTCCCTTCTCTTCGATTATTCCCGTCCCCTTTTTTCGTTACCGTTTCTCCCCGTATCTTAAATCACACGTCATCTCTTTAACACATGCAACACAAAATTTCATCATGATCAAGGTGTGTATATCAACATGTCCACCGGGGAGTTTTGGCTCACCAGTGCGGGGTTGGATACCTGATTAAATCATTGAGACCTCAGCAAGGCTAAGCAGATTTTACCCAAGACTAAGGAGTTTAAATGTTTTATTTAATATGTGGACAGGAAAACAAACATGATATCAAGGAATCATGTATAGTAAATACATATTCGTCAAGGACAGGTATGATCTTATCATGATTAACAAGCAGGCATTTTTAAGACATATCAAGCATGCACTTTATATATATTTAAAACAAGATAATTTAGTAAAACATGGGTGGAAAGAATGAGTTAGGGTGTTAACTCGCCTTGAGGATCAGTAGAATGAACTTGACTAGCTTCAGGATAAACTTCTTTCAGAACCGGGTCTTCTATAAGAGCAGAGACCCTGATTTAATAGATATTCTAAACAACATATGAATGTAAATGCAATACTGGGTATGGCTCGCAGGCGAGAATGCTAAGTGTAGGTTCTAGAATGGCTAAGGGTGAAATTACCAAAATACCCCTAAGAAATTCTTATTTAGAAAATGTGGATATACCTATATTTATATCTTCCTTAATATATTCAGAGCCTCTTCTATAGTCCAAAACCTAATTTCATAATTTTTCCAGAGTGTGAAGAGTTCCTAGTATTTACTGGGAAATAGCTGGAACAAGAATCGCCAAGCCCAAGCCATGCGAGGCGTGGGGGAGACCGAAGCGGCCCGAACCGGTAGAACGCAAAGAGAGTAAAACGACCCATTTGGCCAAGCGGCCCAGCTGCGGTGCCCTCGGCATCAAACGACGACTACACTAGCGTACGGCTCTGATTGAGACAACCACGGCGAGGTTGTTCTAGCTGGTATTTTAAAAGGCTATATTGTATATTTTTTAAAATACCCTTAAGTTACATTTTTAACTTGTTAATAAGGCCATAAAATACCTACTTTAATTTGTTTAAGAAAATCCTATAAGTCAGTAGGAAAATTATATTTTTCCTAGGATGTAGACTAAATCTAGTATTTTCTGTAATTTTTTTAGAAATTTTGGAGCTGATTTACTATTTTAATTAGTAAAGCTAAAGTAATTATATTAATAATTTTTTATAAAAAGTTTATTAGTGAAACATCCAAAATTATATTTTTACATGGCTCTAAACAGCATCTAGTATTTTATATAATTTTACCATAATTTTTGGAGGTCTGCATTTATTTTTAATAAACCAAAATCATTTCTCAGATTTTGTAAACAACTTAATTCCTAATAATGACGTCATGCTGATGTCACCTCGTCTTCAACCTCCGTCCAGTTGCGAAAGGTACGGTTAACCGTTTTGGGCGTTCTTGGGCTCTATGGATTCGTCTCGACGATGCGTTTCTAATGGTTTCAGTAGCACGGTCGGCGGTGGCCGGACGCGGCGGTGCCATGAGCTGCAGCGGCGGCGCTACTTGGGGTGCACGGCGAAGGCGCTACGATACAGCTACGACCAAATTGAATGGCGGGAGAGCCTCGGGGAGGAAGAGGGTGCATACCGAGAGATGTAGGAGCTCGGAGAAGGCTTGCAACGGCTTGTCGAGGTGAGCTCCACGGCGGCACCGAAACAGGCCAACGGCGACGACGATCTCTGGTCACGCTTTTGCCAAATCAATAGAGGGGAAATGCACGTGAGGTGGAGGAGATACTACCGGCGCAAGGAATCGGGCCGAGGCTTACCGAATATGAAGAAATCGACGGAAAGACTCTTGCCAAGGGTTTCAGGTCGACGAGGAATTCCGGCAATACGACGGCTCCGGCGACTTTCGTGGTGCTTGGTGGTGCTCCAGGTCATGCTAGCCGCAGAACGGAGCAAGCAGAGGAGCACGGAGTTACCTGAGTTGGAGAAGAGAGAGAAAGAGACGGCGCCGATGGTTTTAACACCGAGTAGCAGAGCAAATGAGGCTAGGCGGTGCTAGCGCGGCTCAGTCAGGGCGGTGGAAGATGAGGTGGCAGCACGAGCTTGAGACACGACGCTGCAGGGCTTCGGGAGCGCGACACCGAGGTAGAGAGAGAGGGAGGGAGCGGCGCCGGGAGGAGAGAGAGAGTTCCGTGAGAGAGAGACCGAGAGGGAGAGTCAGTGAGAGAGGGAATTTGGGCTAGAATTGGCCCATTTGCAGCGCAAGATCAAAGCCCAAGCTAAGCCATTAAAAAGGAAATTCGAATTCAAAGGAATTTCATTAGAAATTTGAAATTCATCCATTTTGGGGTGTTGCAGTACTTGTAAAAGCTAAAATGAAAATAGAGTAGCACACATGCAACAGCTAAAAACAAAAAATAAATGTGTCGTCATAATATATTTAATTTGCCATCACAATATACTTGTAACCGCTAAAAAGATTACTCTGTAGTATACTCGTGACTGTAACAGCTAAAAATAAAAGAGTATCGTAACATGAAACTAAAGATGCACAATGCTTTAACAACAATTTAACACTGCAACCACGGCCCGAGTGTTAAAAAAGGTAATTTTTTTTTGCCGGTTTCCACTTTCTCAAACGGCAAATAAATAAAAAGCGTTGAGAAACCTCGGCAAACTATAGTTAAAGCCACGTGGCCATATCAAACAGTGAAGTGGTGCTGCGTCGTGCCGACGTTGAGCCCCTTGAGCCTCACCGCCGAGTCCATCTCCCCCTTGATCGTGCTCATCTCACGGAGCCTGCAGGAGTTGAGTTCAGAGAAGAAACAAGTTTAGTTCAGAGCTCACAAATGCCAAGTTCAGCTCAGCTCAGCTCAGTTCAGAGTAGAATTAATGTGCTGTATATAGCCATGGATGGATTATTATGGATCTTTCTTTACCTTGCAACCTCTGCGCGGCGCTTCGCCTGCTCCGCCATCTCGGAGGCCTCGCTGTAGGTGCCCCTCTCGTGGATACCGGCGGCGTGATCAGGCGTCTGGAGGCCGTGGAGAGTCCGCTGTGCCGTCGCCCACCTCGCCTCCCTCTCCTCCTTGCCATAGTCCTTCTTTGAGGTGAAGGCAATCTGGATAAAAGTCATATAAGAGCGTTCACAGAGTACGCTATAAAATAAAGTGTGTAGCGATAGTGTCTGTTTGTCAAAGGGAAAAAATATTTTAAAGTGTAGTGGATAGAGTGTGCAATGAATAGTATTATAGAGTGTACCTTTAGAGCTTCGGGTGAAGATGCTCTAAGCTCGGTAAAATGGTGTTTTACATATTGTTACCTATGATCTAATACCATGTGATCTACTATCGATCAAATTAATTGCTACCATGCCTTGTGATCCGTGATCAAACTGATTGAAAGTACTACTTGCACCTTGTGATAAAAAACAAGTGCTACCATCATTCCTTGTGACCAGTGATCATATTGATCGTACTACTACTTGCACCTTGTTACCAAAGTGCTGCAATACCTTGTGATCACTGATGAAAGCGATAGAAGTACAGCTACACGCCTACACCTCGTGATCAGTGATCAATTTGATCCAAGTACTGCTGCACCTCGTGGTCAAGGTCCTTACCTTACCTTTACCTTGTGATCAAAGAATAAGAAGTACCATGCTGCATGCTACTGTAAATACCTTACCTTATGATCAAAGAGGGTGTCCCATGCCCTCCCGCTGAGAAGGTAGCGGATGCCAAACTTGAAGCAGTCGAGGGGCAGGAAAGTGAGGAGGCTGTAGAGCCAGATCACCCCGGCCCAACCCCACCCGATGGCGTTGATGTGCGCAAACCCCAAGTTCGCATACACAGACAGGAGAGTGGCGATCTGCACCGCACGGCAACACCACAAACCGTTGAATCAACGAGCTCAAACATGATGGTTTCGATGGTGCAGAGGCCAAAAGTTTCTTTCTTTGATGTCGTTGTCTCAAAATACTTCCTCCGTTTTTTTTGTTTGACGCCTTTGACCATTCGTCTTATTCAAAAATTTAGTGCAAAGAGGTAAAACGATAAGACATATTTAAAGTAGCTCTATTGAAAATCAAATCCCAACAAAATAAATGATATTGACAAAAATAATATGAATAAGACGAATGGTCAAAGACTTGTCGAAAAGTCAAAGGCGTCAAACAAAAAAAAACGGAGGTAGTAATTAGGATTGGGGTGAGTATGAGAGGATATAGCTGTCTTACGATTTGCGCGATTACGAACGCCAAGAACAGGAGCATCCCAGGGCGATCCACGAACGACCAGCCGTGCGACCGGGTCACGAATATCAGGGCCTGGCTGATGATGCTCACTTGCAGGTACAGCGCGGACATCATCTCCCCCTTGTTGCCCCTCAGCGACTTCACGTGGAACTTGTCCTAGATTGAATGTCAAGTTGAACTTTACAAACATTTTTTATCTGTTTCTCGACGTTTGTATATTTTATTTATATTTTTTTTTAAAGAGGGTTTAGATATGGTTTCATGATATTGGAAAACTAGGTTAAAAAGTCATCATTTCTCTTTTCAATTGGGCTTAAGCTATTCTAAACATGTTCTTAGCATCTCGTGCTTAATAAGGATAAACATGATTGGTCATGGAAGATTTAGATAATGTTTGCTAATGGTAAGATGGACGCGTACAGTAAAGAAGTCGGTGCTCGTCATGGCCCAGAAAAAGATCACGGTCATCACGGCCATGTAGGTGCCGTACACGATGCCGGTGACGAAGATCTCTCCAAGCTTCCAGCTGTCCGGGTGAGGTGATGGCTTCACTCTGTCCTTGGAGATCGCCATGATTGTACCTGAATGATTCAGTTCAGTTAAGCGCAGCAGCATGATCAGTACATATATACCAATATCCAATGATCCACGATGGACGCTTGACGCTTCAAAAAATGGCCGATGAACTTGCTGTCGAAACGCACCATCGTTCAGAACGGCGATCACCAGGATCATGAAGGGCGAGAAATCGAACTTCCATATCAGCGCAATCAGCATGAAGCCGAGCTGCAGATTAACAACAGAAGAAATGTTTTGAAATTGAAAGCTAAGCTGCAGACCATTAACAACCGAAAAAGGAGCTTACCACAATGCGTACTGTTATGGACACCGCGTAAATCTGAGAAATGAAGAGAGAAGAGAGTTAGCAATGCAATTGGGAGGAGGGGGATGAATGAACAACCATGAATTATGATCACCGTGTAGTTCTTCATTCTCTGGAAAATGGCTCGGCTAGTGAGCACGGCGCTGATGATGACGCTGAGGCCAGGCTCAGTAAGCACAATGTCCGAGGCACCCCTGGCTGCATCGGTGGCGTCGGCGACGGCGATCCCAATGTCGGCCTTCTTCAGCGCGGGCGCGTCGTTCACCCCGTCTCCGGTCATCCCGCATATGTGATTCATCTCCTGCAGCTTCTTGACGATGTTGTACTTGTGTTCTGCAACCCAACGACAGCTTCTTCAGATTACCGGCATGCATGGAACAACGTCCAAGCTCGATCTCGCGTGGTGGCGTGCTCACCGGGGAAGACGCCGGCGAATCCATCGGCCTTCTCGATCAGCTCGTCCGTCGGGAGCGAGTCCATCCCCTCGTCTTTGCCCTCCCCAAGCAGTGCCGATGAGGGGTACATGTTCGTGCCCATCCCAAGCCTTCTCCCGGTCTCCTTGGCAATGGCAAGCTGATCTCCTGCAGGGGCAACACGACACGATCAATGTAATCGTAGGATGTGTTTGGTTTATCTGAGTGATATGGTTCATATATATATAGTAAGGTATAGAATCTTTATTTATCCTCAGCTCTAGTGTACTCCCTCTCAACCCCCAACCGTGCATCATCTATCGTATGGCTGATGTGGGTCCTTAAGATGATATGACGCTCGCTACTACGCGTCCTCAGCCGCCGCCGTGCTCGTCGACCAGCTGCTGCGCGTCTCCAGCCCCTGCCGCCACGTGCTCGTCGCCGCCGACGTGGGCGTGCGGCCGGCGGCTCACGCGTCCCGCCTCCCCGCCGCTTCGAGGCCGCTGCGCGTCCCCTTGGCCCCCCGACGATCACGGCCGCACGCTCGTCGCCCTGCGACTCCATGTGTCCTCAGCCGCCACCGCCGCTGCACGTCCCACGGCACCAGCGGCCGTGTGATTGTCGACCGGTCCATTGCCGACGCAGACATGGGAATGGGCATCTAACGGCGGCGGGCGTCGACGAGGGCGGCGAGCGTAGGCGGCAGCTTTCTTTTCGCAAAGCAGACAACTACAACGCATGGTCGTGCGTTCACGCCCTTGCATATCAGGAATAAGCCATCGAAAACGGAAAAAGTCATAAGAAAGTCAAAGAAAATGTGGTCTCAACCCCCTATGGGTTGTAATCACATAAACACCATTGGATCATATTAGATCAATGGTGATACAAAATCATTCTGTATAGTGTGATACAGGAAATCAAAATATCCCCTTAATATGTTGTATAGCTTATTCGCTTGATTTGGCCGCATGATGCTGTATAACTTTCCTGCGGGCTGCCACTTCTTAGTTCTTTTTTTTTTGTTTTGCAACATATAAAATTTGAAATAAAGTTGAATTTTGAATTTGGTTTGAATTTTTAATGTAAAAATATATTTGAATTATAAATCCAATTTGAATATTAAATATGGTTTGAATGTTTCGTTTAAAAATTGTTTGAATTTTGAAATTAAAATTAAATCTTGTTTGAACCATCCAAAATAAAGTTATGTGCAAGGTTGAATTTTCTAAGACATAAAGTGTTATTTGATGATACTTGAACCATCCAATATCATCACATACAATAATCAAACAAAATCTTGTTCGGTCCTGTTTGAACAATCAAACATCCCGTTTGAATCATACTATACAAAATCATCCCATTTAACTTATACCACCCCATATATGTTTAACATGGTACAGACAACCAAACACACTCCTAAACTAACAAAGTAAAAACAAACCTCCCAATCTTGGTCGTGAGTTATACAGTACTCCCTCCTAGTGGTGGGAGTTGGGCCGTGCCGTGCCGGCCCGGCCCGAGCCCGTCGTGCCTCGGGCCGGTGCAAAACGGGCCAGCACGGCCCGGTCAGAACTTCGGGCCGTGCCGGGCAGGCACGGAGTGCCAAAATCTAGGCCCGACACTGCCCAAAAGCACGGCGAGCCGAGGCTGGTTTGCCGAGCACTACCCGAGTAGGAAAAACAAATAGGAAAATGATTTTTTTAGAAATTCATACATTGCTCAAATGAAAAGGTTGTTTATACAAAAAAAAAGATGCGTCTTGAAATTATCTACAACTTTCGTGTTCAACCCAAATTCATCCGAGCAGCATAAGACCTCGAAAATTGCGAATTACCGCGGACGGTGCAGTCAGCCCGAAAGCAGGCAGCGATAAAAATATTTTTTATAAATTCATAAATTGCTCAAATGGAAAACTTTTCTATATGAAAAAGATGTGTCTCGACATTATATACAACTTTCGTATTGAACAGAAATTGATCTGAGCAATGGAAGACCACGCAAAATATAAAATACTGACCCGTGCCTCTATTCGGGCGGGCCGGCCAAGCACGGCCCGCATCTGGTCGGCCGGGCAGGCGGCACACCGTGCTGGTTTTCAGCCCAGCCCAAGACGCCATTTCAGGCCGCGGCTGGCTCGCCCATCAAATGTCCGTCTTCGGGCCGTCGCTACCTACTTTTTTTCGGGTCATGCACGGCCGCCCGTTTGGCACGGCCCATTTTCCCAGCACTACTCCCTCCGTCCACAAATAATTGACATTTAAGATACGGAAACACTTGACCTCGGCCGTCCGGCTCGTCCGGACGCACGCGAGGCAAGTGGGCTCAGAGTCAAAGGCCGCCCATGCATGCGAGAGCTCACGGAGACAGCATGCGCACGGAAAAAAAAAGGATGACGCAAGCTGACGTCAGCAGATTCCGTTTTTTGTATTCTTCTTTCGACGACCATAATTTTTGACTGGGTGATCCAATCCAAAAACCGTTCGCACCAACGTGTTCCTCGTATTTTTACGAACAAAACAAGATGTTTGTTGCCATATAAATATTCAAACTTACCTGACGAAACTTAGGGTTTGCCTACTGAAACTTGGGTTTTCGCCTACTGAAACTTGGATTTTCATATTCGTAAAACTCACGAATCATCAAGTTTCATCGGGTTTAATGCAAGTTTCATCAAGTTTTAACAGGTTTCATTCAAGTTTCTTCAAGTTTCATCAGGCCAATCCAAGTTTCATCAAGTTTCAACAGGTTTCATCCAAGTTTCATCAGGTTACATCGAAGTTTCATCAGGTTTCAACAGAACACGGCCAAGTTTCATCAGAACACGGCTAAGTTTTGCTAGTATAAATGTAAGTTTCATAAGTGCCTTCTCATAGTTGACATCAAAAAAATTGAAAAAATGAAAAATTCAAAAAATTCAAAAAGTATCTAAAATGGGTTGTTCTCGATTTTAGAAGAATTATAAAATTTATTCCATGAATTTTGAACACTGTTTGAATTTTGTACAAAAATCGGAAGCTTAATTGAAAATTTGATCTAAGGCACTGATTTATCTAGTCGCTGGTTTCCTGGGACGTGGGCGCTCGGCATCACGTGGGATTGGCGCGGTGGCGGGGATCCGACGGCACAGGCAGGTCCGGACGGGTCCGGCGCCTGGCGCCGCCTAAAAGATATGCGCTAGTCAAAGTTTCAAAATTCAAGGTACTAGTTTTTTTAAAAAAAAATGTTTATATTGTGCATGCAAAAGTTACGTGAATATTATAGTTTAATTGGGTTTTGAAAATAAAGTACAATAATAATTAGTTCTCCAAGTTTTATTTTGCGGACTATAGAATGAAAATGTTAATCATTTATGATCGGAGAGAGAGTAGCATGGTAGTTAAGGAGAGAGCACGGTACCAGTGATCATCTTGACATTGACGCCCAGGCTGAGCGCCCGTTGGATCGTCTGGGCACTGTCGTGCCTTGGCGGATCGAGGAGGGGCAGCAAGCCGACGAACTCCCATGGCATCCCAGAACTCTCCTTTTTCTTCTCCGGCACTTCCTGCAAGAACATATATATTCCACAGGTTGGTATTGATCCAGTTGTACAGTGAGGAGTGAAACCAAGACTGATTTCTTTATGTGGTATCTTCTCTATTTGCGTCGATGTTTGTATTCTGTTCTTCAAAAAAAGATTGGGTTTTTACGACCATCGTGCCTGTCTAGCAACGGCGAGGGATCGGAGGCCGCGGTCGGCGAACTTGTCGATCACGGCGTGCACCCTGTTCTTAACCTCCTCTCCGCAGTTGCAGAGCGTCAGGATCTGCTCGGGGGCGCCCTTGCTGACGCGGTGCCAGCTGCCGTCGGCGAGGTCGACGTAGGTGAGGGCGGTGCGCTTGTCGACGGGGTTGAAGGGGAGGAAGTGCACCTCCTGGATGCCGGCCCTGGCCTCCCGGCGGTCGGGGAGCATGCGGACCATGGCGGCGTCGATGGCGTCCTGGTTCTCCATCCTCGAAGCCCTGGCGGCGAGCAGGATGACGTCGTCCTTGCCGACGCCCCTAGCGAACACCTCGATGAGGCCACGGTCGACGGCGAGCTTGTTGAGGGTGAGCGTGCCGGTCTTGTCGCTGCAGAGCACGTCCATGGCGGCCATCTCCTCGATCGCCGTCATGCGCTTGGTGATGGCGCCCTGCTGCGACAGCCGGTGGGCGCCGATGGCCATGGTGACGGAGAGCACGGTGGGCATGGCGATCGGGATACCGCCGATGAGCAGCACGAGGAGGTTGTCGATGCCGTCGCGGTAGCTGCGGTGCTGGACCAGGTACATGACGACGACCTCGACGGCGATGCCGGCGGCGATGGTGCCGATGCAGAAGTTGCCGATGGAGCGGAGCACCTGCTGGAAGTGGCCGACCTGGTTGGTGGTGCTGACGAGGTGCGCCGCCTTGCCGAAGAACGTGTGCACGCCCGTGGCGATGACGACGGCCTCGATCTCCCCCTGCTTGCACGTGGACCCCGAGAAGATGCTGTCGCCGGCGACCTTGGTCACCGGCAGCGACTCGCCGGTGAGCGCCGACTGGTCGATCTTGAGCGGGTCTCCGTTCAGGAGGCGCGCGTCGGCCGGGACGATGTCGCCGAGCCGGACGCTGACGATGTCGCCGGGGACGAGGATGGCGGCGTCCTGCTCGCTCCAGCGGCCGTCGCGGAGGACCCTGCACCTGGGCGCGAGGTTGGCCATCAGTGCCTTGGCCGAGCTCCCGGCGTTGCGCTCCTCGACGTACGAGATGGTGGAGTTGATGAGGAGGAGCCCGACGATGCCGACGAAGTCCTGCCAGTCCGGTGGCCGCCCGCCGCCGTTCGCCACGCCGATGGCGATCACCGCCGCCGCCTCCATCACCCACGACAACGGGTTCCACATGAAGCCCAAGAACTTGAGGATCTCGCTCTCCTGCACGCGCACGCGACCAGCATTACTTAGTCGAAGGAAATGGAAATTCAGAGGTAAGGGTTGTAAAATTCGCTTCATCGTTTGGAGCGAATTGAGAAAGAGAGTGAAAATTTATCCGTAATTAAAAGTGAGGGTATTCACTCTCCTATCGAAAATAAACTCCAAACACACTCCGATCAATCAGAAGATTAAACTCGTTTGATTGTTTTGAGTGAATTGAGAAAGGGAACGAGAATTTCGCACGAAGGGAGGGAGTGCACACTCTCCTACCGCAAACAAACACCAAACACACTCTGATCGATAAAAAATTTAGAGCCTGTTTGCATGGACGCCGCCACTAGCCGTGCCAACTGCGGGCGACGCCATTGCCAGGCGCGCCCTCGCGTGATTTAGCGAGCAACGGCACCCGATTTCTCTGCCCTCGCGAAATCCCCCATCCCGGTTTACTGTTCATCGGTGCGCCGTTGGTTTCGCACCCGCTCCTTCTGTCAGCCTCCGACCAAACGCGTGTCAAAAACCGAGGCGCGTCGACAGAAGGCACGGCGCGCGGGGGTAACCATCCAAACGCGCCCTTAAAGCCCAACGACGAAATGAAACATTGGATGGAAAAAAACCTCCTTCTCGATAAGTTTGTATCAAAAGTTTAAAACCCAACGACGAGACAAACATTGGAGGGGGTACAACCTCCTTTTCTTCGAGCTTGTTGTGGCCGAAGACGGCGAGGCGCGCCTGGGCCTCCTCCGTCGTCAAGCCATCCTTGCTGCATTTCAAGTTCTCGAAAACCTCTTCCACCGGGATGTTCTCCTGCCATGAAACAAACAAGGGGAGAGAGAGAGAGAGTGTGTGAGAGAGAACTAATTACTGCAAAAATATGTATTAGCAGATATGATTACAGGCCAGGTTGATAGCGGTTTGAGGCACCCAATCGTTAGGTGGTACGGTTGCAGATCACGAAAAGCGACCAGTGAAGATTGAGGGAAAAAATCTGGAAACTATGCGTATATGCATATATACATGAGCTTGCTTTGCTTTGCTCACTCGTGAATGAAGTAATGGATAAAGGGTGAGCGCATCTATATAGCTCACATGAGCAAGCAAAAGGAGATCAAATCCGTGAGGTGGTCAGATTCGATCTGCTAGCACTTTAATTTCATATCTCCCCTACGAGCTCGATCTTCTTGATCATATATATACTGATCAAACCAATGCTTAAAACAAGATCATCGTCGTTACACCTCAACGTTTTCAAATAAACTCCTGCAAAAACAAGGAAGGAAGGAACCGTGTATGCAACCTTATTCTTGAGGTTAAAAATCACAGAGAAGTTTCCTTTGACCATTAATAACACTAGAGTACTCCCCGTAAAACTTTAATTATGAAAAAAATAATATATATAGTTTGATATACCATTTTGTTTTAACTCGTAATAATCTTAAACCAAAGAACAGAAGATCATTTGACTCCATTTGTTTAAAAATAGACTAGGTTAAAAACAAGATAAAAAACAGATTCGATAAAAATGACAAAATTTACTCCTACATTTCTCTCCAAAGATCAAACTCCACAGGCAACTCTAGCAAAAAGAAATATGTATCGCCGGAAGCTGCAACAGCAAGAAGAACACGAGGGCGCGCAATATTGAATTGGATGATCGATGGACAGGTTCTTTCTGCAGGCCTCACCAGGTCGACCAGCTCGTTCCTGATGCCCTCCAGGGCGTCCGCCGTCTTCGCCGCCATCTTCCTCACGCCCGCTCGGCAGCTCGCCGGAGCTCGCCGCCGCCGCCGCCGCCGCACGCGTACGTATGCGATGCAGCCGTCTCGTCGTCGTTGGGCGGTGGAGTCGGCCGAGGGGGAGCGGGTATGTCCACCGTATTATAGGGAGCTGGAGAGGTCGCACCCCATGTACGTACTGGTGGGGTCGGCTGCACTCTCTCGTTTGTCGCTTTCAGCTCTTCTGATTTCTGAATAATTTCTGGATTCTTGTGGTCACGTACGCACGTACCCGGCAGGGGTGCAAAACGGATACACGAACTATCGATCTAGCTGCATTTTTTTTTGGAAGAGGTATTTACATTGATTAGTAATTTTTCTATTGTTTAGATTCGTAACTACACCTGTATAAAAATACGGATTTGATCCATAGCAGTCGCCAGTTGTCTGGGCAGCAATTCACCCGCCTAGCAGACTGTGGGGATGAGGGAGGGAGGGGGAGCACATGTGACGTGGGCCCGCCGTTACGCCATCGTCTTCTTTGTCTCCGACAACGATCGTCGGCGCCGTCCAGGTTAGGGTTCGGGATCTCCTTGCTTCCTCAGGGTTTAGAGGGAGGCCGGGGAGGCCACGACCTAGCTGTGGTGATGGGGTGGTGGTGAGGATGGTGAGGCGCCGGTGGCGGCGCTAGAGTCGTGGCGGTGGGCAACGACAGTCGGCCAGTGGCGGATGGAGGGTCAGCACCGGCGACAAAGATTAGGGTGGGGCAGAGCGGCGCGTCAGCGGTGGAGGCAGCGACAGCGGTGGATGAGGAGTGCGGAGCGGCAGCTATGGGAGGCGTAATCGGGTTGGGTGGCTCGCAGGGGGAGAGAAAGGGTTAGGGAGGTAAAGGATATGGGGGGAGATATCGGTCATTGGATCTTAATCTAACGGTTAAGAAATCGCCTGGGCTATCCTATAGATGGGCAGGCAACTGCCAGCACAGCAAGACGCTCCCATAAAAATCTATTATATATTACAAGGCCCTAACCAGCTGCTTGTTGGTTAGGACACGTCATCAGAGAAATTGTGACCGCTTGTTCCGGTAGGATGGCCACAAGACACAAGATCCGCCCATCCATATAAATTAATATATAAAAGCATTTGTTACACTAGCCAAGTGATTAAGCGGTTGCTTTTACCGGTTGTCTATGGTGAAAAGTAATTTTTTTACCATACCGCGCTCTTTTGTTTTGGAGAGTTGCGGCAAATTTAGGAGGATCTTCTCATTTGTTTAGTTGTGCTATAAGATTTTTTTACTTCAGATATCTAGGTATTCTGATGCATTATAGGAGAATTTAAAATGCATATTGGTGAGCAGTAAAAGATATATTTGAAAGAAAATCTAGCTCAAAAGGAAAACACTTATCAATAGGAGGTCGATTAGTTTCCATCAATTTGGGTTCTAAGCAGTTTACCCAATGAATAAGCTTAAAAGTCATCGTGTATTATAACATGAAAAGTTGTAGATGATCATCATGGGACTTGGAGAGACTAAACAACTGTTAACAATTGGTTTTGAGATATTCAAGAAGAAACATCAATGTCTTAAAAATGGCTACCAAATTTTGAAGTTTTTGGCTCGTAAATAGGACAAATATAATTCACAGATGCACAAGCTTGGTGAGAGCTCGCTGCCTCCCCCAACCACTTGCTATCGCTGCCGCGCACGGCGGCTCCGCTACCTCTGTCATGCCCTCGAGCTCCCGGTTCCCTTCTCCATCTCCTGCCGCCCCCGAGCCCCTCTGTTTCAAGGGGAAAAGTCCCCTGCACCGCTCAGATCTGCCTGCAGGGATCCTGTCGGGGATAAAATCACGGCCCATTGCCATGGTCCACTCCCTGACGGCCCAATCAAACAGCCTACCAGGGCCCAGCTCCCTGGAAGGTTCTATCCGCCCATATCGCCCCGCCAACAGCTTCCTGGCTGGCACGGTGCGTAATGGCCAAGACTTCCTGTTTGAGTCCGACTCGAACAGAGTTCTGCACGGCTACGAGAAGACCCGAACGTGGTTTCCCGGATTGGATTAGGAGTCGTGATCCCCAAGATTAGGAGCTTACCTTATCTACCGTAGGTTAAATTTGGCATGTATTGAGTTCGTTCACGATCTCGTAGTTAGCCCGCCCGATATTCCTCGGAGGTCGGTTTGTTCTCAGATTATATAAACAGGGCCCCTACGGCGTTTAGAGGGACCCTTAGCAGATAGATTTTCGCATACTACTCGCCGAGACCTGCTGATCTCACCGAGTTCCACCTTGTAATCCTCTTTGATATAAAGAAAGGCTGGACGTAGGGCTATTATCTCCCGAGAGGCTCGAACCTGGATAAAACCCCTATCTCCCTGTTCGTTCTTTGTTCGTGGTTGTTCGGCGTGTCTCCTATCTCCTCCTTGAAGAACCTTGGTTGACTTGGGTCAATATCCCAACCGTCGACAGATCCCCTTCACTGCGGCTCCGGTCTTTGCCTCGGTCAAATCTGCTCCCGCCTCCTCCAGCCAAGTTGTCGCTGTGCGCCTGCCTCAAGCAGAAGCGAAGCTTCGCGAATGTGGTGACCAAGGGGTAGCGCTTTGAAGGTCTGTTTTGCCTCCTCCCCTTTCCACTGTTCCACCAACCACATTCATGCCCCGCGGCGGTGGACATGGAGCCCGAAGCCGGAGTTGAAGGCGCCTAGTGGCCGGTCACCTTGAGGCGTCGGAGGAGATGCACGCCTCAGATCCCCCCCCCCCCCGCCTTTATGACTGGAAGCTCAACCCTCCATCTGCTCGTCTCCACTCCGCCACCAACCGCCCTCAACGCTGCTTTCCCTGCCTTGAGAACTCGCACCGCGTGGCCTCGTGCCGAGAGTCGCTGCGCTATCGTTGCTACGGGAGGAATGGCCATAAAGCCATCTCCTACACCAAGCACCCCCCGCCTCTTCCTATTTCCCTCCCCGCCAGCCCCCTTCACCTCTAACAAACCCCCTTCTTTGAACTCCCCTCCACCAGCCACCCGCTCACCGCCATCCCCCATCTCTGATATGGCTCGAGGTGACCCTGCCAACCGGCCTCGCCGCACCGCGGGTGTCCTCCATCGCACGGGAGCCATGATGGAGGCGGAGGCGGCAATCGAGGCCCGCTGGGCCATGGTTTTCATCCACGCCAGTGGCCAGGCTAACCCGGAGCGTAGCCGCTACGCTGTTCGGATGGCCGCTGTGGAGTACATGGACCCCGGGTGTTCATAGTGTGCCGCGAAGACCACCTAATAGGGGGTGGGCCAAGCCGACCATACGCGTGAGCGCATGACCCAAATTATGGCTTGCCTTGCACGGCAAAGTAGCGCAAAGCTAGAAGCCTATCCCAAATAAGGGAGGTGTGATTGTAATCTCGGATAACTACACGTCTGGAATGGAAAGATAGAAATAGGAACCCTACCTCATAATTGACCAGGACTCTACCTTGTAACACTGCCCCCCCCCCCACTATATAAGGCCAGTAGGGGACCCTGGTTCGGGCATCCCACATCCAAGCATACAACGCAATATGCGAGATCATATTCATAATCCCAGAACACATGACTAGGGTATTATCTCCTCCGCGAGGGCCTGAACCTGTATGATCCCTCATCCCGTGTTACCATCGAGTTTGGATCCAGCGCATAACCCCATATAAATCTTTGCCGAGAACACCCCCAGTAAAACAAACATCGACAGTTGGCGTGCTAGGTAGGAAAGCATCAAGATCAACCTCATCAAGCTCGATGGCAACGATCAATGGAATTAGCGTCACCTTTGTCGCCGGCCAGGCTTTCCGCTTCGGGAACCTGGATTTCGTCACCGACGACTTCAGCGAACTCTCTCTCTCTCTCGGATCCATGCCAGATCCGATCTAGGAGCGACTCCATAAACAACTCTGACAAGTTTTCTCCCGTTTGACCGGACTAGATCCAAACCGGCGAGGGCTCGGACAATGACCAGCCCAAATCTCCCTTTGATCTGGAGAACTTCAACATCACTTAATTTAGGCTCCCGTTTGGATTGAGGAATGTTGCCGCCACATACCAGCAGGTAATGTGCCGGGGGCTCAATTCTCAATTCGGATACGAAGAGCACCCAACCGAAGGTGAATCCCAGGTGGTAGGTATCATTGCCGGTGATCCTCACGGATTCGACATCCAAGATGCCCCAACCCTTCGTTTCTCCCACTCAATGACCAAGTCAGAGAGTAGCACCGGAAGCTGCCCTGATTTTCGTGGGATCTAAGTGATCGAGGACCAAAGGACAGAGTCCCAGCACCATCAGGACAAAGAAGCAGAAGCGGAAGATCGTCTTCGCCGTGATGCCCGTGCAGGGTCTCTCCGCATTAGAGCCCGAAACATCAATGAAGACATCATACAGACCAAGATTGGGGACAAAGCCGTCTTCCATACACCATAACAAAACATCGTCGCCTCCAAGACGATCCTCGACAGTTGGAGTCCGATGATTCCGGGTGACAACCCTGCAACGCCGATCGTGGCCTAGATTAAGGCCATGGTGACAGCGGCAGCAATTCAACACAACCAACCAGATTTGGGGCCAAAGGCGCACTCAAGCACTCGGACCAACAACCAAACCGTGGCCAGTCGGGTCGAGTGTGCTCAACATGAGTCCTATCACCATGGGGATCTGTAGCTTCCGTCACGACTACCGCCAAGCTAGATCACCCCGAAAAATCTCCACAAATGCTCCATCATGCCTCTCCATTGTGATGGCAGAAATCTCGACCACACACTTGGCCCCTTCCCGGGGGTCAGGGCTTCCTTCCCCTACACTTACTTGGGCCTCCCCCTTCATTTAATAAGGCTAGGGAAGAAACACTTCCTTCCACTCATCAAGAAGGTGTGGGCTCGCTTTCCGTCCTAGAAAGGTCGCCTGCTCTCCAAAGCAGGAAGCCTCACGCTCGTCAAGGCTGTCCTCTCAGCCATGCTGATCTATTTCGCCAAGGTCTTCCATCTCCCCAAGTGGGTCATCAATGAGATCGACAAAATCTAACACTCCTTCCTTCGGAAAAGTCACGTTGGCTTCGCCTCGGAGAACGCCTTGGTCAACTAGCAGACTGTCTGTCGCCCGAAATTGCAAAGAGGCCTAGGCGTCTCGAACCTCAACCTCTTCAACCGCGCCTTTTGCCTACGCTGGCTCTGGCTCGCGCGCAATGACCCATCCAAGCCTTGGGTGGGCCTTGACCTCCAGATGATCGACACTGAGCTCACCCTCTTCAGAGTGGCCACTACGATCACTATGGGCAGTGGTCGAGATATGTCCTTCTAGAGAGACCGCTGGCTTCAAGACTCCGCCTCGGCCGACCTTGCCACAAACCTTTACAGGCCTGCCAAGCATCACAAGAGCTCTATCGCCCTCCTCCACCCCCACAACCAGTGGATTCGACATTGTGGCCCCATCTTCTCCGACACCCTTTTTAGAGAGCGTCTCCTCCTTTGGTACAAAATCTGGCAAATTACTCTCTCCGACTCCCCGGACATTGTTCACTGGCACTACTCCCTAGACAGAGGCTAAGTCGGCATACAATCTCCAGTTGGTGGGCGGAGTTGCCCACCCGCTGGCAAGCGCCATCTGGTCGGCCCATGCTCCCAACAAATGTAAGTTCTTCGCTTGGACTCTGAGCCACCACCGTATCAACAATATCGACCTCCTCACCAGGAAAGGGTGGCCACACCAAATAGCTTGCTGCTTCTGTTATGGCCCCCTAGAAATGGTTGATCACCTTTGCGGCTCCTGCACTTTTGCCTCGGCGATCTGGTAGACCTTTTTGCCTCACCAACCCCCTCAATCCAGTTCGGTTGGATTCTGCGACCGATGGACCTCCAATGAAAATGTCATCCCGAAGACTACTGCGAGATCTCTCATTGGCATCATCATCCATGTGATTTGGAAAATCTGGAAGGAGCGAAATAGACGCATCTTCCAGAACCAGACTCTGTCTGCTTCCCAAGTTTTAGCTCTCATTAGGGATGGTCTTTGCTGCTTGGGTGGCTGCCTCCTCGCCTGTAATCCCCTTCAGTTGAACTCTCACCCCTCTCTTTTTTTTTCCTCCTTCGTGTATATTTGTACAATTTTCTCTTTGATTAATGAAATGGCAGTTCACCTGCCCGTTACCTCAAAGAAATAAGACAAATCTCTAACCTCATAACTTAGTTTTAATTTAATTCGAGAAGATAATTGACTCACATACTAAAAAGAGAAAAGAAACTATTTAGCACTTGCTAGTTAATTAAAGCAGTATGGAGATTAGTTTAGATTGCTTTAGGGATTAACATTCTAGATTGATTTTTAGGTATTGGCCAGCCTTCTTGATGGGGTTTATATGAATAAAAATCATGTGGGTTTGGCGTTTCTTTTTTGGCCTATGGGTTTGTTGTAAAGACATTGTTTTTCACAAGAAAAAGATGCCGATGGTCTTTGCTACCCATGGAAGAGGAGACACTTTTAGGGGTGGAATCTGGTAACGGATAATCCGAATTATCCGGCTACCGTATTCGAAAAACTGCATATCCATATCCGCAACATCCGTATTCGAATACAAAACGGATACGAATACGGATATTATCTGGATATTTTTACCGGATACGGTTTGCGAAATTTAACCGGATACGGATACGAATGCGGATACTATCTGCTGGATACGGATACTGGATATGCTTTGCAAAATTGGACCAGATACGTTTTGCAAAATTGGACCGGATATGAATACAAATACGAATACGAATATGAATACGGATACTATCCAAATACAAAAATAATGTCCAGATTATACATGCTATTAGAGTTGTTAATTTTGTCATATATATTTTGATGATATCCATATATGTATTTTGTAAATTTATCACACCAAAATTTTCTGTTAAAGTTGAAGGATATCCGTATCCGATCCGACTTGGGTACATATCCGATTCGTATTCGTATTCATTACACTATCCGATCCGTATTCGTATTCGCCATATATTCGTATTCATATTCGTTAAAAAAATATGGATACGAATACAGTAAAGGCACTATCCGATCCGCATCCGATCCGGTTCCATCCCTAGACACTTTTGTCCGGGCTTGTCATTGGTTAGAGATGGTTGAATGGACGTTTACAATGATGATGGCTTTACAATAATAGACTATGTGGTGTCTAAGTTTCCTTATTGATGAGCCTGTTGAGATGTATTTCACTAGACAAGTAATTTGTAATGTGGGATTATTGTTAGAGGCCTTGTACGTCCTAGGACATATATAGAAACCGGAATTTATTTCATAAAAGGAAGACTAAAAAGACCAAATATACTATATAGCAAACTAAATTAACGAGCGGTTAGATCTTAAACACGCGCTACATATATATTCCTTATAAAAGAGCTCCTCATAAAAAAAAACATGGGAAAGAGAGGCTTCATCACTTGCTAAACTCTTTGCATCGTGCTCTCAGGTTGATGAAGATGCTGCATATGCATGTTTTGGGGAGGTCCGAGGTTGATGTCTCCTTTTGCGTATGATCATATATACACCTCGTGGAGTATATCCGCCTTTGCGTGTACGTATGTACATTCTGTTCGCATGCATGGGAAGAAATCAAGGAATCATTCCTGCCCCCTGCTGAATGCATATGCCGGAAATTAAAGCCAAACCAAGCTGAAGCCTGAAGGATCTATCTGGACGTACGCGACGCATGCAGCTTGGAGTGAGCTAAGAATAAGAATAACTTTGGGTATGCATGCATATGCATCGATCGTATCAAACATGCTGTCGCTGTCAGATGATGCATATCTCATGCATGCATGGACCGATGGACGGGTATATCCTTTGCCTGCATGCGTCCTTCGACGAAGCTCGAATTAGCACATTATGTAACTGACGAGCTACCCTAGCTAACTAACTATAGATAAGGATGTTTGCCATTTTTTCAAGATATAAAATGCGGCTTAATATTTGAAGATATACACTATCTAACAATCAATTGTCAACAAAGCAAGAGTTGTTGCAGCATCAAAATCACCGAGAAGCATGTTAAAATGCTTGTTCTCCTCAACCTCTTGAGACTGTTGATCTAGATGAATGGTTTCTTTTCTCACCGCAACGAAGCAGTTATCCATACACAGTCTCATGTATATGTTGGCATGGACGATGTTCCAGATTAGCTCGATCGTCCAAACGTATTTCCAGGTGCCATAAATCATTAAGTATGATATAATGTGCCGTACCCTTAATTTCACTATAGGAAACGCTCTAAGTGTGGGCGGTCAGAAAATTCAGTGTCGGCGGCCAGATCAATGTCGGGGGCTCAAACAAAGCTGCCGACACAGACGGCGTCAGTTTCGGCGGCCATATTTATGCCGCCGACACTTCTCAGTCGCCTCTCGCCCGCCGGATGAATTTCAAAATTTTGCTCCCGCCAATTATGCAGTCTCGGCGGCATAACCTTAGCCGCCGACATTGCTACCTCTAGAGACGGACGGATAACGGGTGGATGTTTATGTGGACCCACGTGTCAGTCAGGCGAGGTCGCTAACAAGCGGGCCCAAACCGTAACCTGGGGAGGCATCTGTGTCGGTGGCGTAAACGTAGCCGCCGACATAGATAAAATAAAAAAACAGGGGGCGCGGCGGTGCTCGAACCCACGACCTGCAGGGAGCACATGCCGTGCCGCGCGCTGATAACCAAGTGAGAGAAAATTTCTTCTATTTGGTGTCATATGTACTATGTCAAAACCACAAAAATGAGACACCACACGGATGACGGGACAGCTGGATCTATCACTAAATTAAAAGAAACATTAATGACAGATACTGTAAGGACCGTCACTTAAGTATAATCGAGTCAGGACTGACTATACCTATGATTGGTTACAAGTGATAGGTGTTAACTGAATATCCATCGCTTATGAGAATAGTGACATTTCGTAACATGGCTCATCACCTTTTCTAGCCATCTTGGTGATAGGTTTACCTGGGCTAGTAATAAGTGATGGCTCTGGACTCAACCCATCACTAGTTTTACGGAATTGGTGACGGCTCTGCTTGCGATTCGTCACCAGTAACTATCACCTATTACTGTGAGCCCAACTCAGCAACATGGCCGGTGGCACTACGATGCAATTTTCGCCTCCTCTTCCCTCATAAGTTGTGATTATCATAAGTAGCAATAAAGTACTGTACTAAAGCTTTACTACTCTATGTGCAATACTTTATTACTACAAGTCACTGTATAGTACTCCGTCTATTCAGTACATGTACTCTGCCTGTACAATATTTCACACTTTAACTGTAACATTGTAGTAAAGTGTTCCATAATTAGTAGTAAAGTGTTGCTCATAATTGTAGTGAAGCAATTTTAAAAAATTGAGACCGGTTTAGATTTGTTCGAAAAAATGTCAGCAATACGGTGGTGAAAACGGTTTGTCAATTCAAGATTTCAAAAAAAAAATACGGTAGAAAAAGAGAAGGAGATAGGGTATCAATAGTAGTTGCATACACGACGTCACCCTTTGCATGCAAGCATGGAGGGCACGGCCGCATGGGAGGGGAGAAATTCGTTGCATGCACCATGCACGTGCGGGTGGGAAAACTCATAGACATGTGTCATCATCTAAACATACACACACTAGAACAGTGGTATCCGTGTAGATGCTTATGACAACGACTGTCAGTGGACCACTCACTACAATGAAATAGAGGAGATCTGGGAGCTGAACTATCTAGGATTTATAGTCACCCTGTTTCGGTGCCGTTGGGTACAGGAGAAAAAGGCGTAACTACGGATAAATATGGGTTCACTAGCGTTGATCTCAGACAAGTCGCATACAAGTTTAAACCCTTCATACTCGCTAAGATGCTTGCCAAGTCTTTTATGTGACTGACATGGCAAAGAAGAAATGCAATGTGGATCACCTTGGTAAAAAGATGGATCGTCGGAGTTGAAAATGCTATTGATGAGGACAAGTTCAATCAATTTGATGAAATCCCTCCTTTCGCTACTGCAATAATGCCATGCATTTCACCGACCGAGGAAACTCCAAACTTACGATCTGATCACAACAAATGAATCCATGTCAATAAAGCATGACAATGGCGAAACTGAATTTGCAATAAGTGTTAAGGTTGTAATATCCATGTTATTGAGTGTATTATTCATGAATTAGAGCGTCAGACTTGGACATCATTAAATGTTTGAACAGAACTAAATTGTTTGAAATATCCATGTTCTTGGTTTCTTCATGCTTGAATTGTTTGAACATAATTGATAAATGCGTCATGTAGTAATAATTGATGGGTAATATTCTAAAGCTGTGACCTATGCGTAATAGGTGATGGGTTATAGAACTAACCCGTGACCTACGACTACTCAACTAGCAAATCATGCTCTGCGTGAGGAGTCATAGGTGACGGTTCGTAGTAAACACCCATCACGTATGAATAATTTTATATTTTTATGTATATTTTATAATTTTATTGAGCCATACGAGCCGACTCTATGAGACGGGTTGATAGTGTCATAGACCACTTATGGACTTCTCATTTTCCCCTCTTTCCATTCTTCTATCAAATGGGCTATTCACCCCAAGTACCTGCTCTAATTGCACTGAGGTGAAAAGTAGGAAATACTATCTCCTTGTTTGTAATCTTGCCACATAGAGAGGGATCCATATAAATTCTATGCGGATGGAGTTGTAATCGGTCATAATTCTATGGTTCGCAAACACATGTGCACCAAATCCTATTGTCTTTATGGCAGGATAGCGTACTTGAGCTTCATAAGCCACTTCTAAAATGCAGTCCATAGCTCCAGTGTGCTCCCCCTCAACCATGCATAGAAAGATTGACAAGGAGATGGTGTTTAAGGAAGTGCAATGCTTTTGTTCTAGTTATCAGTAAGTTTCTTGTGATTGAATACAATCTTCATGCCCTATGTCCAAGTGATATAATTCAGGCCACAAGGGGCCAATTTCTTAAATTCATGACTTATGATAACCAACAATTTTATATTTAAAAATTCATTTATAATTTTATTATGTGCAATTCAGTAGAGAGAGTAGTGCTAGGTAGACTTCAATTCATAATTCTCATGTATATCTAGTACTCCATCGTATATATACCATAACTAGCCCATACAATAAAAAGGCAAAAACTAATAATTACAATAGCAAATTCATGATATAATTGCATGAAAGTAATTAACAACAGCTAAATATGCTTTCATATTAAAAAATCGGGATAAAAAACTCCCAGAGTGCTTTCATGCCTGAATATATGTTTTCTTCAATTTCTGGTAATTCCAAGCCCTTTATGGATTTTTCAATGTTCAGGATAAACCATGTGTAATTTTTATAATTCTTAGGTACCTTATGCAAACTTTTAAATTCAGAAAATATTTCATATAATTTATAAAATGTAAAGGGCTTTTCAAGAAAACAATAGGCTAGAAAATTTCTCATAATTTATAGGAAACCCAAGAACCTATTTACAAAAAATACGGGACAAGCTAATTTTCTTTCCCATTCTTTTCTGGCCTACCTCGACCCATTCTTTTTTTGGGAAATAAACCGTATGGCACTGAAAAAAATAAAATACCATGTATGCCACTGGGCCCACACGTCATAGACTCAGAAAGTCCCACATGTCATACACACAGAATGACATACAAGGGAATGTAATTTTTTTATTGCACACAGGGAATTGTCCCTTCTTTTCTTTTTAAGTCTGATCTGTTTAGGTTTGGTCGAGTAGCCCCTACTTTTCTTATTTAATTCATGGCGTGACCCACCTTCTTTTCTTTTCTTCCTTTTCTTTCTTTCCAGTCCATGGCCTTCTTTCTTTTTCTTTTAACCCGCGCCCCGTTTTCTTTTTCTCGTCAGCCTGCTAACGCGGACTATTCGGGCGATATTGGGGGTGGCTTGGGGCCTTGAAGATGCAGTAGAGCCCAGTGCGGCTCTGCGAGGCGGCCGGCCCATCTCTTCTTCCTTTTCTATTACCCTGGCCTGGAACAAAAACGTCTTTCCTACGCTGTCCGGCTCGGCTCGGCCCAGCCCATGCAGTCTTCTCAGTGGGGCCGCCCGCGGCCAGGCCTGGCATAGGGGGCAGTGGCCGGCCCATGGCATGGCGTGCTGCAGACGGGCGAGACACGACGGTGCACACGTGACACGAACGTACGAGGGTGCGACGGTGCACACGTGACAGCGCGGCTGGCATACGTGGTTCAAGTGCACTGTCCCGATGCAATTCTCCTTCGTTCATCGTCGATCCGAAAATCTACGGTTCAATTCAACGGGCTCTTCTTGCAGAACCCTGCGATTCTCAACAGATCTATTCAAGAATTCGCGAATTCAGTTTGATCTAATATCTTTAATCTGGTATACTTTTGACCTTCAGCATATCCAAAAAATAAAGAAATTCAAGCTACATTTAGCCTAACATTAATGGGTTCCACGAGTTTTGTTATAGCAAAGGCAGGATTCGACGTGTGTCGTGTAGGACAGATCGACAGGTCCTAACTAGATTTGTTGACGTGATGACAATTCAATTCAGTGTGGTCATTAGCGTAGTCGTACGATCGTCATAGAACGGTCTCTGGCGTCCTACGATTCTTCATAGCCTCGTGTAAATAACCTGCTAAACAACCATGCTATCGGGTGCAGTGAGATTGGTCACGTGTGTAAGTCGTAGACGTCGAAGAACAGTCACACACAAAAGATTCAACACACGACGTAGAAAAAGTAGGGGGTGATAATTTCTCATTGCTTTTCTCACAAGTACATAATTCGGCTGACCACCGAGTAGACCCTACCCCAGACGCACGCCAGGTCCAGGTCAGGGTTTCTCAGCAAAGCATGCCAATATGTTTTGTGGGGGTACTGCAGATGGTGATTTTAGCATATGGAAACTGTGTTTGGCCGGCTACAATTCCTTTAATATTGCCTTGTGATCTTCGTCAGCAACACCACTAGCTTTGCCGCGCTATACCTGCACTTCTCCACGAAGAAGCCGAGGCTGCCTGAAACTCTAATCCACCAGCCCAGTGAGTCTGCTCGACAGTGAGGAGTTCCTTAAATCCTGTGTTTAAGGGAATTTCTTGAATCCTTGTTGAATTGCGACTGTTGGACAAGTGAAAACCCCCAGGTGCCCCCAATCCATCTCCTCGATCCCTCTTCATAATTGTTATTTGTGCACATTAGCTGCTTGGTGAAAGTTCTATGTGAACCGCTAATATTCCATCGTTTCTTTCTTCTTCTTTTTTTTGAGAAATGTCGGAATTTCAATTCATCAAAGAACAAGTTACAAGCAGACTCTTACAAACACTCTCAAGACACACACTGCAGAATAACGCCTAAGGAACAGACTCTAGAGAACAACCAGAGGGGACTGGTGTAGAAGAGCTCAGACACACAGTAAGCGCTCAGTGCGAATCAATAGGAGCGAGAGTACAAGACCACACCCAACTCACTCTAAGAACACACAAGCTGCAACAGGCGTCAATCCTGAATTATCGGAGATGTGGCGCACCCATGAACCATCATAGTAAGACAAGCTCGGCTCACCAGGAAGCATTAAGTACTCAGCAAGCGACATCGCGAAGAACCTGCAATAGAATGCGGCAGCACCAATCATCTGCGGACCAACACAAACCTAACAAACACAGAAAAACCACAACCCGGCGGAGAACACCCCGGAACCCCCTCGACGTCGGTGCCGACACCAAGAACCTTGCCACTCCACCGACGCCACCACGACGCCGAGGGAACGACGGAACCCGATCCAGCCGTCGTACCGCCGCTACACCTTGCAGGTCGAGTACGAACGCCGAACCGGAAGAAGACGCCGGCACCGGCGAAGAAGGACAAGTCAACCTTTGTCGCCGTCACGCCAAGCAACGACACCGCAGGTCGCCTCTCCACTTCCGCCGCAGGTCGACTCCATCGTTTATTTCATTGATTTTAAACATTGCATGTTCTTGGATAGAATTACCTATGGACTCTGCCACATTCATATGATCGGAACCTAGAAATTAGTTGATTTTCAAATGATTTTTGACTTCGTACTCAATAGTTACATCGAAACTTTGGCAAAGCACAATCATGACATATTTGTTGACGTCAATTTGTCAGATAATTTTTAACAAAGAAATCAGTAAAATATATCGCCAACTAAAATCTATCAACACGCACGTATATATCGAAATGATTCTTCTAACAACCGCTTGCATATTTTTGTCATGCCCAATATGGTGTGGTTGTTATTAAGATATTGTTTGTGATCACTCAAAAGACGTCTTAAAAAGAGTTCAAAAAATTATAAAAAATTATTTTAAAAACTTAAGAAGAACTATTTAAAATCCCACCAAAATAACTATAAAGTATTACATCATTTGGCTTATAAAAAATAACAATTTTTTTTATTTAATTTAAACCGAAACAAATAAGGCCCAAGTCAAGGAACAAAAGATAAGCAAACTCAACCCTACGGCCCACAAAACAAGTCCATCTGCATATATGGTTTAATTGGCTGATTAGGAAAGGAAAAAGTCCACATTGCCCGTTCAACTATTGCAAAAGTTTGGTTTTACCCCCCTCAACTCTAAAATCAGGCATCCAACCTCACTCAACAATCAATTCCTGTCAAAATAACCTCTCCACTCAAAACCATTATGGTTTTAGATGACATGACATCCAATTTTTTTTAAATAAATTCAAATAAATTGTAGAAAATCAAAGAAATATAAAAAACAAAATAAGAATATATAAAAATGGGAAAATGTGTAGAATTAAAATACTATATGTGCATAATTATATGAAAAAATATTTTGTCCTATAATATCTTTTATTGATTAAATAGTTTGAGCTTTTAGGGAAAATAAGTCTGACTTATAGGAAAAGGAGAAAACTAAGATAAATATATAATTGAAAAATTAAATTCAACACTCAAAATAAAATAGTTATACCTTTTGCATTTTTATTATTTTCTAGAAACAAAATTTTCCTAAATTCTTAATTTTTTAAATCAATAAAAGACACTCTTCAACAAAAAAAATGCATACATAAGTACATATACAAACATTATACTTTTATTGAATATTTGGATTCTACATTTTTTTATAATTTTTTTGGTATTTTTATATGATTTTTCTATAATTTATTAAATTTTGTGAATTTATTTTGTAGAAAAAATGCTGACTAGGATGACATGTCATCCAAAACTATGGTGGTTTTGGTTGAAGGGGGTAATTTGACTGATTTTGATAGTTGAGGAAGTTTGGATGCCTGGTTTTAGAGTTGACGAGGGAGGGGGGGGGTAAAATTGAACTTTTGTAATAGTTGAAGACGGTAATGTGGACTTCTTTCGCTAGCAAATGAACGAAGCTAGGCCACATGTATAGCCCATAACCAGGCCCACATGCATCACGTCACTACCGATTAGCATGCATGGTTTCCTGTGTACTTGTGCATGGTTTAGTCGGCTTGTTAGCAGGTTAATCGGGCGCTGTAAACATTAGTATTAATCAACCATGTCCAGTCATTGGCAGCAAGGCGCCGAGCAGTTACCAGGTGATTCAACTACCCGGCGAACCGAGGAAAGCAGCTGCCATGCACGTTCGGCCACTCTGCGTGGATGGCCGCACGGCCAATTTGCCGTTCGAACTCAAATTCAAAATCATCGTGACGCGTCGGCCAAAGCAAGCAACAGGTCTCTTAATTTGCATCAGAACATGTCTCCTCTGATTGATATGCCTCTTTTGGTTCATATCAAGGATTTAAATCGCGTTTTTCACGGTTTCGCAGCGAGGCCCAAAAAAAGCTATAAAAGATATAGCAGGCTATCGTGGAAACTATTCTATTTAGCGTTTCAATATGAAAATTATATAAAATATAGAATATTTATATAATATTAGTCAAATCCAACTAAATAAGGTGCATAAATGTTTTTTTAGCAATACTTGTAATCTAATGGGTATTCATATGGTCATAATTAATATGTAGAGTTAATTACCATGATATATTATTTTACAAGTTCATTATAGAGAAACTTGACTAAGTGACCATTTATTAGTTTTATATGAATGGTATTATCATGTAAGGTTTAATGATGTAAGAATGAGCGAGGGCATAACTAAACATCTAACTTATGATTGGATTTTCAAAGAAAATTTTAAAAAGTGGCATAGCGGAGCTATAGCGGTTATAAAATAGCGGAAATAGCGCCCAATTTAGCGGAATTTTGTTACTTAGCGTAGCGTTTTACGTCCAAAAGAGCTAAAGCAGAGATATCGCGAAGCTATAGTGGGTTATTTAAATCCTAGTTCATATCAAGGACTAAGGAAGGGTGAAATCTACGTCAAAACATTTCTTTCATGTTTGGTACGCATCAAACGAACGAGCATGAAAATTAGCATTCGTTAATCATGCTAAGCTGAAGTACTAACACTTGTCTCACGTTAATCCTGGGCACAAACTTGCTCTGTGGAGCCAGCTGCCGGAAAGTTTAATGCAGATATGGTACAAGTCTACAAGATGAGCTACGAAGTAGAAGCCACAGGAAGAATTTGACAGCAGACGCCTTGTTCCGCAAACACATCCCGTTCTCTTTCAGTTACTTTTAGACGACCTGCATCTCTGGGCGGGCGCAGGAGCCCATTTTGTAATAAATTAATGACTTGTATGCCCCATTGGGGAGAGGGGCGTATATTCCCCCTTGTAACCCTCTTTCTCTTTGATCAATAGATAGCAGTTCTCCTGCCCTTTGTTCAAAAATACAAGATGAGCTACAAAGAAGGACAGCGGTTGTGCTGTGCTGTTGCCAGCTGCCTGAGCCTCACACTCTTGCTCATGCTTCCCTTTTTTCTGCTTACTCCATCCTTCGCACAACATCTCTCTGGCTTGCTTCTCTGTCTTATTACTGATGCTTTCATGCTCGATCTCCTTCAAACAGCTGAAGAAACAAACTTACGCGATTCGTGTGGCTATAAAGCATATATATGTCATCAACCCAAAAATGTTGGTATTTAGCTTGCAACGTGCTCACCAGCGTGTGGTTCCGTCGCCGCTCATCTCGCTGCCGTGTCTGGTCATCTCCGATCTCGGCACGGGCTAACGCACGCTCATGCGACGAGGATGGCTGCAGGTAGCACCGCGTCGCGAACCGCTGCGGTCCGGACATGTCATCGGCCAGAGGTAGACGACGATCGGTGTTGGTCCGATGAGCGCCGAGATTCGTGCAGACTTGAGTCACTAGCTAGTGTCAGGCCTGGTTTGTTTCAGATTAAAGTTGAGTTGAGTTTTACTGTAGCAAATTTGTGACCTCCTTAAAATGTACATTTTAAAAAATTTAAAAAATTATGAAAAAATTATTATATAAACTTTAAGAAGAACTATTTGAAACACCACAAAAATAACTATAAAATGTTACATCATTTGACTTATACAAAAATGACAAATTTTCATTTAATTTAATTTAATCGGAAACAAACAAGGTCTAACTCACTAGTCGGTGGGCCTGTGGCCCCACTGGCAAGATAAGTGGAAACATGCTTCAGCGTCGCCCCACTGGCAAGACGCACTTCCATAATGCGCTCTCGTCGTCCCGCGGAGAGTTTGTGAGCTCTCGGCCGCATGGGCCGCACCGTGGGCCAGCCTCGTTACATGTTCGGCTACGCCAGTTCTTCGGCTCGTAATTGTGGGCATTATTTTCCACAGCAATTTCACGTTTAAATAAATTTCCGAAGGTGCAAATGACTTACTAAAAACATCTATAGGCCTCAAAAAATTCTATAATTTTTTTTTGTTAAATAATAAATACCGGCTGTAAATTTGTAAAACTATTAGTTCATGAGTTTATACTTTTATAGGCGCTAGAATAATTCTAGGATGTCTTTCTAGTAAATAGATATTTCAATAAATGACTGAAATGATTATTTATTTAATAAAAAATAAAATATGACTTTGTAGAAAGCTGAAAAAATTCTGTAATACCTAAAATAATTCCTTGAAACTGAGGAAAATATGAAAATAACCTTTAACATCTTATACTGAATTAATAAATGTAATTAGGGACTTTTTACCATTATCACATGTACCGCCGTGGTCATAAAAATGTATTTGGGAACCATTAAAAATATGCAATCTGTTATGGTAATATTATATAGGGCACTACTATTATTAATATACATATGATCGTATCTTATTGCAAGATCATTCATGGCACGACATTTCATCGGATCATGGACGGGGTTCCCTTATGTATGTATTTGGATCGTCGCAAGCAATTAATCGTAGTTGTATTCATGCATTATTTTTACATGCAATTATGGATATTTACTAGAGTTAGTTTGAGCGAATAGACGTAAACGACCCATAGGGCAGAGTCGGAGACGCCGAGGAGGACTAACCTCCGGAGCAAGGCGAGTTAACATTCCTACTTCATCTCTATACCCTGTTTTCTAAAACTATGTTATTTGTTATGAAAATGTATGCTGTATAAACTGCCTACTTGTTATTCATGCTGTAAATATGTCTGTTCTTTGTTATTCAATTGCCGTACATGATATATGACCTTGATTGTCATATCCTTTGAATAAGCTAAGTGTAGTATGGTAACAATTTTGACCTTACCTAATGGGTAAAACTTGTTATACATATTTATGTCGAAAATAATCTTTAGACATCAAACCTTGGAACGGTGAATCGATATTTATTGGACATTCATCCACTCATTCAATTTGATGCCATATGATAGTTAAGGCTGATGGTAGAATCTTGGTTGATGATTTATATATGTTCACACAGTAGTGATGGTGTGTGCGATGGGATTGTCTGATGGTCTGGAATAGATATGGTCAAGTATTGTTCCCAGAGTACTGTAGAATTAATTGCAGGTTCTCTCTTCTTTTTTCCTTTCACACCACCATTTTAGACTAAAACTGCAGAATACTAGAATTCATGCATGGATAATTGTCAGAAACATTGACTAAATTTTGAAATGGTACCAGTGAATCTGCAGATTTGTTTTTTCTCCCTGCCCACAGTTTCAAAACAATTCTGCTGATTTCACTAGTATTGACTCTATGCTATGGAACAGGCCAGCATCTTGGTCAACGCACGTGCTATTTAAGCCATTGATCTTTCTCCAACTCTCCATGAGCCTCTTCACATATGTTGTTTGATTCTCTCCCATACGATGGAGACAAGATGGGTCAATCATGCAACACGATACGCATGGAATGCGATGTACGAAATTACGGAGCAAAACTGCACGCTACGATTTCATGGTCCATAGTGGGCACACTGCTGTCACGTCACCGCTGTACGCTTTTTATTCCTTCAAACTTGTTTTGCTCAAATAAAAAAGGGGCTGAGAAAGGATTTGTATAACTGTATGACCACCGAAAAAGCTTGGGTACGTGGATCCATCGAGGGAAGAGGGCATCGAGGATGCTGTAATTCACAGTAGTCTTACATAATCACAACTACATACAAAAATTAGAGCAATTACAGCATGCACGCTATATCACTGTAGCCATGGGTTAAGCGCACGACACAGTTCTTTTGGGTGAAATGGCTCCGTCCAGCAGCCAGGCCAGACACCGATTAGCTATTGCGGGGGCGTCGACACACGCATTTTTTTGGAGGGGCCACGGGCGAGCGCTATCCTTCTTCTTCCCCTCTCTCCTCTCTCCCCCCAGCCTTTTGCGCCACACATCGGAGGTGTCCTAGCGAAGGCAATGGAGTTTGTGTCTTGCTCATCTAGTTCGCCAAGGATTTGAAGAGGCTGATGAAGCTACTGGAACCGAGGAAGGCGAGCGGCGCGAGGAGGCTGAGGCGACAGCGCGGTCTTCCGACAGCGTACCGTCGGCGAACTCCTTGTCCGACCCCGGCGGCGACCGGCAAGTGTTCAAGAGGTACTTTCTTCTCACTTGTAGGGTTGGTTGCATTTAGATCTATGTTTCCCCTTTGAGAAAACGGTGGATTTGAAAACTAGGGTTTGTGCCTGCGGTTCTCGATTCGACGAATGTGTTGCCCTCTGTGATTGATTTGGGGTTAGAAATCTTAGCTCAGTGCTACATGTATCTCGCCCATGCATCAATCCTATTTAGGGATGACGGTCGATGAATTTGGGGATCTGGGCATTCGATTTGGGGATTTTTCAGCTTCCCCAAACCATTCCAGCTAATGGTCTCCTAGGAAACCATTCCTGCTCACCTAATAACCTGATCTCAGCTAATGGTCTCTTAGGAAACCATTTTCAGCTTTTGTACAAATTCAGAATTAGTAGGAAATGACATTGTGGACTTAGCTTGTGTGGATTGCAATGCTTGTTGAATGTGTCTGCAGGCCAACCATTCCATTCTTTTTATAGGCGGGATGGTGTGTGGTGGAAGGCACGGCGAAGCTTCGATGTGACCCGTCAGTGGAAGGGGCCCTGGTACATTGAATACGGGTATCTTTTTTTTATTGTACTATACCCTTAAATAGTCACCCCTGTCAAAATGGTCGGCCACCCCACACTTGGATGTGACTTCTTATAACTAGAAGGTACTGAAAAAATTTGAGGATGTATTTGGTTGCCCGCACTAGCCCAGCCCCGCCCAAGATAGCGCGAGCCAACTGGTCGCTGTTTGGTTGCCTGACCTGCCATCAGAGCCTGACACAGCGCATGCAAAATCACTGTTCTAGCATGGCTCTCGCGATACGCAAGAAACGAGCTTCTCCTGCGAGCCAGCCTTGTGTTGTGCGCACGACCCCACTGTCATAGAAAGACCACTGCATTAATGAGCTGCATGAATGTTTATTTCACACCAATTTCTTGCGATATCTTTTTATTAGCATCTTCGATTACCGAACCGATTTTAAAAATGATTTTCTGACTTTTTTAATAAAATTAGACCGTATTTGTCATATAATATAAATTTCAAATAGTTAAAATTCAAAATATGTGCTACCAAAACATTCAACCAAACACCATCTCTGCATCAGAGGAACCTGGCTCCCATCAACCTGCATGAGTAGTCCATAGGAGCCGGGCTCTGTTGGGAAGGCAACCAAACACACCCGAATATGAGTAAAGCACGTTTCCTAAAAACCCCTATGGTGATGTGATCCCTAGAAGTGGACAAGGACACATTTAAACCTAGGATAGAGGATGATAATGTTTTGGGAGCAGAACTTCCTTACCATAGTGCTATTAGTGCATTGATGTATCTTACTCATTATACTAGGCCTAATATCGCTTTATAGTTAATTTATTGGCTAGATATAGCGTGACACCAACCAAGAGACATTGGGACGACGTTAAAATGTCCTTAGGTACCTGCTAGGTATGTAGTATTTTGGGTTGTATTATGGGAGAAACGAGTCAAAAACCATGGTGGGATATACAGATGCAGGGTACATGTCTGACTCGCATAAGGTTAAACCTCAAACTGGATTTGTTTACTTGTATAGTGGTACTACAATTTCGTGGAAATAATGTAAGCAAACACTTGTGGCCACATCCACAAATCACTCTGAGATAACCGCCTTATATGATCCCAAATGAGAGTCTGCATGGATGATAAGTATGGTAAACCACGTGCAGAAATCATGTGGTGTTGATACCAGCAATATATACCCTTGCAATTATTTATGAGGACAATACTGTATGTGTGATGCAAATGAAGACCCAGGTTCGGACCCCCTCGCGGGTAATAGTCCTACTCCTGCAGAGCCTTAGCTCTTTTCTTGTTATGGTTGTGTGGAAAATGATTACAGAATGCCGAATCCTCCCCCTCCTTTCTCTCTCTTCTCCTTTTATATAAGCCTCGGGCTGGCGGAGAGAGTAGAGGGGTTAGTAGTACAATACACTCAGTACACTGATAAGATGTAAGGGACAAGACAGGAGAGACGAAAACGTGCTGCTACTATGCCGAGCGGCGCTGTCCACGCGTGCTTTGCAAGTGGCCTCTGACTCGTGTGAACACGCCGGTGAGGGAGTAGGCAAGGCCCAGCTTGCGCCACCTGACGCGGACGGCCAACCTGATGACGGCAAGCTCAATCTCTGCCGGTCAATTCCGCAGAGCCACAGTGACAGTTGATCAGACCCGCAGAGGTCACTGTGGCGGTAATCATCTCTTCCTCGGTCCATCCGCGCGTGACGTCGCATTTAATACGCCTGCCCTTCGTAGCAGGGGAGAGCCTTCGCCCGGAGGACTCCCTTCCTGACGCTTCCTGCCACGCGGGCCCCACCTGACAGTGAGGGGGCCTCTCGCGCTCGTCCTGCGCACTGGCGCGCTGAGGGAGCTCGCCCACGCACTAGGGCCTGATCGCCCGCCTAACGTGTGGGGCCCTCACCTGACGCGCTGAGGAGCTCGCCCACACGCTAGGGCCTGGTCGTCCGCCTGACGTGTGGGGCCCTCGCCTGGCGCGCTGAGGAGCTCGCCCACACGCTAGGGCCTGGTCGCCCGTCTGACGTGTGGGGCCCTCGCCTTCTTTTCGTACTCTTCGTACCCCGGTATTAATTGTACCGACACAATGATCCAGAAGATCTAATATTGGACTCTTTTTTTTTCTTGTATGAGTTTTTTAGAGTTTCTCATAATAAGATTTTTAATGAGGTAATATCACAGTGTAACAATGTGTGTGCAACATACTCTTTCCTCCAATTCTTTTTCCCATTGAGTTTGTGGATGAAATTTTTAATGAGGCATTGACATATCGCGGTTTCGGCCGAGAGAAATGTTGCAAAGCTACAAAAATAGGACCAGTATGTCCATCCCTAGTTTTCTCTAGGGATACTATAGGCAAGACCAAATTATAGGCTCATCAATATAAAGAAGAGAAATCACTGTAAAGGTGATAAAATTGATCAATAAAGAATACTATGCGTGGATTTTTCTCTACGCGTGTGTTATTGATTTTTTTTACTGCGACTGTGTACGAGCACATATCCGTTTCCACCTCTCCATACCGTTTCTTCCCCACAGCCGAGGTGTTGAAACAACGCGAAAAAAAATAAGACGACACGTTGGGGCCTCGCTTCTTCCCATGGTTCAGAACTTCAGGTTGAAGGAGAACACCACGCCAAGCATGTTCGCCGTGCTTCCGTGCCCGCCGCTCTGCCGGGCCGCCGGGCTCGCCGAGTTCGCCACGACGCCGCGCTCGCTGCCTGCCGGGCCGCAGCGCTCGTCAGGCTTCCGTGCCCACCGCGCCGTCGTTGGTCGTCGGCGCTCGATCCCCGTGCCGCTGGGCTCGCCGCGCCGTCGGGTGTCCGCGCTTGCCGCATCGTCGCGGTCGAAGGGCCGCCGCTCCACCGAGCTCACCGTGCATCCGCGCTAGCCGCGGCGTCAGGCAGCCGAGAGCTCGCCGTCGGGCGTTTGTGCTCCTCGTTGCGCCGGCCTCGCCGCGCTGCCGTGCTAGTCGCCACGAGCTGCTGGCTTGTATGAACACTCGTAGAAATGCGGAACTTGCATTGAAACTGCGGCCCCATTTTGAGCTGTGGTGCATGTGAGAACTCGAAAATTGAGCAATTGTAATTTAAAGCTTTCTCCAGCAGTTCATCTATCTTTTTGATATACTGTTTATTGTGATGTAAATAGTTTTTTAGAGAAAGATATAGCGACACTGTTGGATACAAAATTAGGACGGAAAAAACGAAGAGCAAAGAACCACCCGAGGAACTCACGCCAGGGGCAGAGTTGACTCGAATAGTTGGATGAAATAATGCGTGCGTTTTGTTCTTTTAAAAAAAAATTGAAAAAACTGTTGGTTTCAGAAGACGCTTCGTGCATTGTCTTGGCCGTGTCGCACGCATTTAGAAATGATAAGTCAAATATTCCGACAGCTACGAAAATATTTTGCTTAGTAGAAAATTTCCAGTGCAGTAAGCAGGATACCATGTGCTTTGAATTTGATCGTCTCTCGAATCACATGTTTGACATTCCTTCCGTAGTTTATGGTTAGGGACAGACTTCAGGGCAGTCGCATGCGTTTGTGAGCCTGGCACAGGCAATTTGTTGGCCGTTGGATCTTGATCCAATGGCCAGCGTGCGTGTGAGTCCCACCATTTTTTGTCAGCGACGACCGAGCAGCGCACCGCATCGACGCATCTTCTTCCTCCTCTCCTCTCGCCGATCCCCTTCTTCCTCCTCACTCCGCGCCTCCACCGCCGCCGCCGCCGAGCCTCGCTTCAGCTGCTGGCGCCGCCGCCACGCCGCCGCCTCCTCTCCACCTCCACCGCCGTGACGCCCCACCACCCTAACCGAGGCGGCTGCTGCTCCGCCTCACGCCCACCTCGCCGGCCTTCTTCCGCTTCCGGCTGGCGCGCTTGACGCCGGCTGCTCGCCGCCTAACCCCCGCCGCGCCTCGCCACCCTAACCTCGCTGGCGCCGCCGATCCCCATCCACCGCAGCCGACCGCCATCTCCCACTCCCGGCTCGGGCGCGCCGCCCGCCGCCACCCTGACGATCTCGACCAACCGCCGTGCCTCCGCCTACCCGACCTCCCTCTAAACACTACTAGAAATGTAACATTTATCGAGCGTAAAGAGGCAAATCCTACGGACCCTCTGTAAAGAAAAAAGTGGCCGACGGTTTGTAGTTTTTTGACGGTTACGTTGAGAACGCTCGGTAATTAGTACTTTCTCCGACGGGGCAGGCCATTTACCTAGAGTGCGTTAGTGGCTCTCGGCCATTTGACGAAATCACCGACAGGGGGAAATCTTTACCGTGTGTGGAAGTACAACCCTCGGTCATTGCAAATAGTTACCGACAGTTTTTAGGAAACCCTTAGCCATTCATGGGAATGGCCAACGGTAGAACTAAAACTCTCGGCCATCTAAAAGAATAGCCAACGGTTAAAAGAAAACCCTTGGTCATTCAAGGGAATGACCGACGGTTGAAATAAAACTCTCAGTCATTCATGGTGATGGCTGAGAGTTAAAATAAAACCCTCGGCCATTTGAGAGAACCCTCGACCATTTAAGGAATGACCGAAGGTTTAAAGCAAAACACTCGACCATTGTATACAAAATGATAGGAGTTAAAAAGGGATGCATGTACAATTTTAAACAATAAGTGTGTGTGGTGAGTTGGCTAGGTGGGAGAGTTTTATTCAATAGGTCATGGGTTCGAATCCTATGCAACACACATTTATAGTTAACTTGATTTAATGGGAAAAAAATGATGTCAAAGTTTAAGTATGTATAGAGAGGTTCATCCTGATAGGAAAATATTTTTTCTATTTCATTCGTTAAATTTGGTCATATTTATTCCACCATATTTCCATAGTGTTTACCATTTCCGTCGGTGTGTTAAAACTACTCACTCATACTTTTCTCGAGTGTTCTCTATTTCCGACGATAAGTGAAAGTCACTCACCCATGCATTTTCCGAGTGCTTCAAAAACTGTCGCTAAATTCATTCCCGAGGGTTTCGTCGGTAATTGCACGAATTACCCACCATGGGTGGCCGAGGGGAAGTTACCAACGGTATACGCTCGGCCATATACATGTTCTACGGTATTTTCTAATAGCCGACAGTATTTGCACACTCGGTAAAAGTTAGAATTCTAGTAGTGAAACCCCGGGGAACACAAAACCCCTAACCCCAACCCCCTGAACCCTAAACCCTAACCCGAACCGGCCGACGGCGAGCTCGAGGGCGGCAACGACGAGGTCGACAGGGAGCTTGACGGCGGCGAGGTACGCTCCCTCCTTTCTCCTCCCCCTTCTTCCTCCTCTGCGCGTTCTTGATTCGAAAAATTGACTGACTCGGTATGCCACCGCCCAGGCGACTAGCGGTGAGCAAAACCGTTATATGTAAGTGTACTATGTAATTGCAGACCTTACCCCTCCTGATCGGCACCCTCGCATGCTCCGTTCAGGGTGTTATATCTTTTTCTCTGCTTATGCCTGAATCAAAAAAGTTAAATGCTTTGGTATTTATAGTTCGGTTTTATTGTCTTAAAGATACGTCCCAAAGTTCTAGAAATCAAGCCAAATGAAATAGTGGATAAGTTTATGGGTTTTTATCTGTCAGCTATTTTGTAGCGTAGTTCTTGCCGTAAACGCTACAGTGTGTGCGCCGAGTGTGTTGTTGATAGAGTAGCATCTTGTAACTTATCTGTTGTGCATGATATATAGAATGATCTCTCTGTGAGAGGGGTTGTTGCTGTCAAACTTTCAGCATTAACAATGGTAGCTGTGTCAGGCTTCCGTTTTGTCTAGGTCGTACGTGTATGTGCCGCAGCCTCGAAAGTGAAGTTGAATATATCGGGTCAGATTCAGGTAGGTAGAAATGGATATTACATGAAACTTTTGCCCTTTCCTACGAGGATTTTAACTGCTTTCATATTGACAACCAGGAGTCAGGCGTCCGTGCGTGATTCATGAGACCGAAAAAAAAAAGTGACTGCTCTTCGTAAAAAAACATTTAAGGGTAGAAATAATGAAAGAAAATTGAGGATCTATATGTGATAGAACAAAAAACAAGGGTCTAGACGAGATGTCATATGATGACTAATTTTAATACTGATGAATATGATTTTACGGAATGTCACGTGGCAGATAATTTTGTGAAATTTAAAACCACTAATCACCGTCATCTATCACAAGGAAGTTTTGAGAGTAGACCTATGAGATTTCTTGTTCTCCAAACAATCCAGTTTGCTAGCTCAACGTTAGACAATCTTCAACGGATAATCTTCGAGGGCTATTATATTTTCCTTCGTAAAGAAATTCTGGTTTCTCGAGATGTCCCAACAGAATTTTGCGGCTATCTTCAAAAAAATTTCTTCGTGCATTCCCTTGAGAATGAAATTCTCTCTCCATTTTATTTACAAATTTCTTCGAATGGATGATGTTGGAGATAGTAGGAAATATATGGATGGAATGAATGTGGGGGAAGGGAATGAGGGAAGAGAATGGAATGAAGGAAAAATGGTTAAAGACCGTTTTAGGTTATGTTCTTTTGAGCTATCCGAACGACTGAATGGCTGAATGGACGAAATGATTGAGTTTTGACAGCTTTTCGTCTCTAAGGTACTCTCGAGATTCGGATCCATTTCGTTTGACTTCTTTTTAAAGCATTAGGACCCACCTTCAAAATAAAGAAAGAACAAACTAAAAAATTATAAAGTATGCCTTTTAAACGTAGATAAGCCATTGAGCTGTTAAGCTGAAAAGAACCGGCCATTAGTTTCGTCCCTCCCTCCCTCCAAATTTTGTGGTCACGCCGTCCGTACTTGTACAGCTGATAATCAGTCAGAATCACCGGATTAGTACATGATCGATCGACCCAGCAGCCAATGTGTAAAGCAGGAAGAAGATTTGATAGTAGTATGAATCCAGGGACAGGACGAACACTGTGCGTCACTGCGCGTTTGATAAATGCAATAAATGTACAGCCAGCTGGGCAGGCAGCAGTACATTGATTATTTATGTCGTCCTTGCATCTGGCCTCACACTCGGGCGAGCTTGGTTCAGAACTTCAGATCAGGCCAGGTCAGCGGCACTGCCATTTGGAGCTGGAACTGGGGGTCCTTCTCCTCCCAAGCCACTTCCCAATTCAATTCCCCGCAGCCTGCCATCTTCTGTCCAAGAAATCAGTGCGACCATTCAAGTCTATGCTGTCCCAACAACGAAGTGCCATCCATTTCGGTTTTAGTTTAGTCTCCCTCTTTGGTTCACGATTTTGTTCGGTTTGATTGGACCAATTTTTTTTTTTCAAGCTGAGCCCATAGCAATTGAAAAACTAGATGCTTTATGTAGGCCTTTAATGTTTACTTAATTGAGAAACTCTGTTTTATATGCACTAGTGTCCGTAATACATAGCATATATAATTTTATATACACATCGGTAATGTCAATCTAAATATTACATAGCTCTTCCCCATAGGCTCATGTTAACAGTTTGCCAACATGCTGTCAACCAGTGTAATCTTGGGGGTACTTGTCGGCAATGAAATTTAAACGGGTTACATAAGATCTTAGCCAGATGGTAACACAAGACAAGGAGACTTTTTTAGACAGGTTCAGGCTCTCAAGGATGAGGTAACACCCTAATACTGTGTTCTTGGGATTATGAGGATCTCGATTACAATGGAGATCTCGAGATCATATGCTGTGGTTAAGTTTAGATGAGTTGATCATACTACGGTCCCTACCCCTCCCTTTATATAGTGCAGGGGGATAAGGTTACACGATCATATTCGGTTTGCTATACCGAATCCTATCTCCAGAGTGTCCATCACGTATACGCACCGATGTTTTATAGATACAAATCTCCCAATCAAACGGGATCATGCTCTATCTTGAGAATTATCCTTGGCATCCAAGTTATTTGTAGTCCGAGTGGTATCCATCCTTTTACAGCCGGCTCGGGCCACCCCTGTTTGCCACTTTATGGGCCTTCTATGAAGGTACCCGAGGCCCATGCAGTCCACACCGGCTATAACACCATATTACAAAAAAAAACCATTAGAGTTCGTGAATGACAGCGAAACATAGCATAAACCAATAGTGTCTCCAATGCCTATGCACATCTACAAACGACTGGAGTGACCACTAAATCTCACTGTGATCGTCGTAACTCAAATCGTCTTCTTCGTGACACTCAGAAGGATCTTGTTCTCCATCTAAAAGAGTATAGAAGAAGATATTTGTATAGAAGATTGCTCAAGGTAAGATGAATAATTTTCAAAAAATAGAGTGATTTGCTGTGGATTGCGCATGTAATAATAAGATGGAAATATATTGACTTTGAACAAGCCTTGTGGATGCCACCTAGAAAATTGATAGGGAAAAAATGAAAGGCATCAACCGAGATCAACAGAGAAGGAAACAAATTAGTGCCTATTGTTGAATCAGGGGACATGATGTACAAAGAAGTTGATGCGCTCACGGGTTTGCCCAATCTTCCGATGAGGGGATAACTTCGATTAGGCGAAGGATGACTTTGACGATCTGGCTATGAACCACATATAAGGATAAGCGTTTGCAATCGCTAAACCACACTCTTGATTATTATCAACCGTGCCAAGACATAGATGACCTGGCTACGAATGTCTATCTTTGAAAGCAATTGAAGATTTAGTAAGAACAAGGTTAAAGCACACACATAAACTGAGGTCCTAAACTTGTTTACTACTGCTCTAACCGAATAAGGAGAACAAGTGATAAAGTTCCACACATGGGGGCAACTGATCTAATAAAACCTAAGTAAATGAGAGGGAGTTTGTTCACAATATATAGCCACGAGATGGCTGCTAGGAGGTGTTCTCATGTAGCATTAGTTACATGGGAACTCATCCCCAAAAGTAATGGTGGCGCAGCACCCAAAGAGATAGAGACTGGTTCTAACCGTCAAAAGTTTTTGGTTGTTGTGATCGGATCCAAACGAATTTAACGGTGAGATTGGATCGGTTGGAAATTGTGCAAAGTAAGCTTTCCAACAAGTGCTCACACACCCCAAATGAAGTTCGCTGGCATTCTTTATGATGTTTTGAAGTCAGACCGATTATTGGAGACCGAATTGAGTCCCTTTGCGTACACACCTTGCTTTATTGTCTTGATTGGTGATTTAATGCCTTCTACCTGGTTCTTTCCCAATTTCCTAAACATAATATTATTAGGTAGCGGTCTATTCTCCAAAGTAAAATTATGCAACCCCTAAAATGAGTTTACCAGATAATTTAGTTGCCGCGCATGGTGTTGTGTAATTTGTCCTTGAATATTGGTCTTTGCTCTCATGGTTGTATCCGATGTGGCGATGTCTTCATAATACTCGTCTCCTTTATTTGGAGTCGCCATCGAGTCAAGTTGATATTCTTGTATAATGTATGGCATGAACTCTTGACATGCTTTTGAAGGACGAATTGGATTCCATAACAGGGAGGACTTCTTTGTCTTATAGCTTGGGCCACATATGTCATGTTGAACTTCATTATAATGCTTCATGAAATTTTTTTGCATTTATTTTTAGCTGTGACAAATGTTGAGAGTATAAAATTTGGGGTTGTGGACATCTGCGTAGGTGCCACGGAAGTATCAGAAGTTTTCAAGGAAAGAAAAGAAAAATATTGACCAAGATCAAAAGAGAATGAAACAAATTAATATTGTTGATTGCAAAATCAGGGGACCTATGAAACAAACTAATCTCCTCTAATCTTGTGCATACGATTGGATGGTAGACGCATGAAATGGATTGGCGCACGTGGGGCAGGGATGATTTTGTGGATTGAGAAGCATGAAGGATCAAGATTATCGAAGCTTATGAATCGAGATCAGACTGTTGGGTTTGAAGTTGGCAGTACCCTTACAATTACTTAAACTCTTATTTTTCTAACGGAAATGCTTGGCACCGGACGTCCGACGCGTCGGACGCCACGGCCCAGCCAACCGACGGCCCACGCGGCGTGCAAGTAATTAGCGCATGCACCATTAGCGATCTGTTTTTCTATTGGCCAAGAGACATGCGAGAGACATGCAAGCGACATGGCCACCAATCACATCCCAAGACATGATTGATGCATCTGCATGTTCACAACTAGTAAGGAAATATGAGCGGTTCATTGCTTTTCTATTTAATTTCTCATTTTGTATCTATTTCATCCGAATCCAAACCGCATAGAACAAATTTCATAATTCATCTAAAATCCTAATAAGCTCATTTCAAATACTTTCTTTTTTTGAATTTTTTATTTTTTTGGCCAAATTGTTTCAACAGTCTATACAGATTGTTTCAATAGGCTTAACTAATTGTTTTAGCAGGGCTAGACATATTGTTCCAATAGGTTAAACTAATTGTTTCACAAGCTAGATGTATTGTTGCAAGAGGTTAAACTAATTGTTTCCGCCGGCTAGGCATATCGTTTCAGTAGGTTAAACTAATTGTTTCAATAGGCCAAACATATTGTTTCAATAGGTTACACAAATTGTGTCAACAGACTAGATAGATTGTTCCAACGGGCTAAACTAACTATTTCAACAGATCAAACATATTGTTCCAATAGGTTGTACAAATTGTTTCATTAGGCTATACAAATTGTTCCAATAGGCTAAACTAATTGTTTCAACAGGTCAGACATATTGTTGCAATAGACTAAACTAATTGTTCCCGTGGGCTAGACATATTGTTCCAGTAGGCTAAACTAATTGTTTGAACAGGCCAAAAATATTGTTCAGTAGGCTAAACGAATTGTTTCAACAGGCTAGATAGATTGTTCCAACAGGATAAAGTAATTGTTTCAACATGCTAGACATATTGTTCCAATAGGCTGTACAAATTGCTTCATCAGCCTAGACAAATTGTTTCAATAGGCTAAACTAGTTGTTTCAGTAGGCTAATCTAATTGTTCTAGCACACCAAAAATATTGTTCCAGTAGGCTAAACCAATTGTTTCAACAGACTAGATAGATTGTTCCAACAGGCTAAACAAATTGTTTCAACATACCAGACACATTGTTCCAATAGGATGTACAAATTGTTTCAACAACCTAAATAAATTGTTTCAATAGGCTAAACTAGTTGTTTCAGTAGGCTAATATAATTGTTTCAAAAGGACAAAAATATTGTTCCAATAGGCTAAACCAATTGTTTCAACAGACTAGATATAATGTTCCAACAGACTAAACTAATTGTTTCAACATACTAGACATATTGTTCCAACAGGCTAAACTAGTTATTTCGACAAGCTATATATATTGTTCCAACATGCTAAACCAATTGTTTCAACAGACTATACATATTGTTTTAATAGGATAAACAAATTGTTTCACTTGGTTGTGCGTCCACCAGGTAAAATTAATTGTTTCAGCAGACTAGCCATATTGTTTCAACAGGCTAAATTAATTGTTCCATTAGGATAACAAATTGTTTCAATAACTTTTTATATATCAACACTGGTCTTGTTTTGTTCGTAAAAATGCAAGGAATGCAGTGGTGCAAACGGTTCGTGCATTGGAGCAACCAGTCAAAATCTATAGCCGTCAAAAAAGAAACCAAAAGGAATATTTTCGTTGATGTCAGCGCTGATGTCATTTGCATGCATGCAAATAGTGGCTGCTTTCCTCATTCCCGCGAGCGCATGCGCTGGGCTGGGCCGGGGCGGCTTCCGACGCGCGAGCGCAGCGTCGGACGTCCGTCCCCATGTCCGAGCCTTTTTCTAAACATGATTGTTATTGATTCGTTTTCCTCTTTTTATTATCATGAATTAAATTTATATTTTTAATGTTATTGTTAGATGTCAACTTATTTGGGCAGTAATTATAGACATGATAGTTGGTTTTGTTAACAAAACCTGATTTGTTTTCGCTCTTTTATTAGCATAAATTAAATTTAGATTTGAATGGTTAAAAATATATTATGTTGTAGCGGAGAAATAAATTAAAGCATAAGGATGTTTGCCATATCTTCTATATTTTAAGATTTTACTTTTTTTATATTAGTCTCTATTTTAAGGTCAAGTTTGGACACAATGCATGAACACCGATCATCGTTGCCTCCTAAATTATCTCTTATAATTCAATATGTTACTCCAGCTTATGTTTTCACTTGTCCTTTGGATTCATGCAATACATAGGCATTTGCTAAGTTAATATTCATACGTGGCCGGCCATGTTTGTTCGTATCCAACGCTACTCTGAATCCGAATCTGTATCAAACCTTCCAAAGAAAAGAGGGAGCCCTACAAATATAACCCTACCCAGCATCTCCAATGATGCCATGTCAGCTAGCTATAAGACTTTCAACTCAGCTTTTTGCTTATGTGGAGGAGAGAAGAAGAATATACTAGCTACGTAGTACTATCTTACAGTAAGGCTATAGCTGATTACAAGGCACTTATCATTTATTACATATGGGACCACATTTAATCTTGTAAACAGTGTCATAGCTAGTCCATTGGAAGATTGTCTAAATACTACTCCCTCCGTTTTTTTTGTTTGACGCCTTTGACTTTTTGGCATGTCTTTGACCATTCGTCTTATTCAAAAGTTTAGTGCAAACATATAAAATAATAAGACATATTTAAAGTACCTCTATTGATAAAACAAATCACTACAAAATAAATTATATTTACAAAAATAATTTGAATAAGACGAATGGTCAAAGACGTCTTGAAAAGTCAAAGACGTCAAATAAAAAGAATAGAGGTAGTAGCTATAGATAACATGTCTACTTCTTATAGCTAGTAATTAGCTACACTATTGAAAATGCTCCAAACACATCACAACGTTGCATCTAGGAAGCAACCAACCCGCGCGGGCGCGCGCCCTGACCGCGCCCCGTGCACCGCGTCCACGCGCGCGAACTCACGCCGCCGTCACCTCCGTCTCCGTTCCACCCCCTCCGCAGTGGTTGGTGGTTTGACCACGCCGCCGGGTGCGCCAACCCCACGACGCGCCACCCTATATAAGCCCCCGCCACGCCCCCACCCACCCCCTCTCAGGTAGGAGCAAGCAGTACGAGTAGCCGCGCGCTGCCGTCGCCATTGCCGCGTCGCGCTCGCGCTCTCCTTTACTGCCTTGGTCTCCCAAGTCCCACCGGCCACCTACCCACGCGCTGCTCTGCTCCGTCGCGATGGACTCGGGGGCGGGGCCGATGGAGCTGGTGGCGGCGCTGCTGCGGGGGGTCGCGCCGGCGGACCTGGCCGGGGGCGGGGAGGAGCGGGCGGAGGTCCGGGCGCTCGTGGCCACCGTCGCCGCCGCAGTGCTCGGTTGCGCGCTGCTCGTGCTGTGGAGGCGCGCCGCCGGCGGGAAGAAGCGGAAGAGGGAGGCGGAGAAGGTGGCCGCCGCCGTCGCGGGCCAGGGGAAGGCGTTGGGCGCCCCCAAGGAGGACGCCGGGGACGACGGCCGGAAGCGGGTCGCCGTCTTCTTCGGCACGCAGACCGGCACCGCCGAGGGCTTCGCCAAGGTTCACCAGCTCTCTCTCAAATCTCTCTCTCACCCTTCCTTCTCTCTCTGGAATTTTCAAAATTGCTCATGGAGTAGGTGAATTGCTGCTCCTGCTTGTGCTTGAAAAAACGCGTTTTTTACTTCAAAACCAAAATTTGAGGGAAAACAAAACATGTACAGACAGTACAGTGCTAGTTGCTAGACATAATTTGTGAAAAAAATTTAATCGGTTTCATGCCGGCTGTTGGGGCCCACTTTCGCGGGAATGGAGATATCCCGGTACGCGACCCCCTGGAAATTACCGCGATCTCTCTATAATTTAACAAGAAGCGCCGTTCCAAAAAAAAAAGCAGATTTATCCATTTTTTCTGGTCTAGTTTTACCTAGCAAACGTACTTATTTGCCAGATATAAAAATTCAAGTAGGAATTTTTCATGTGCTAGCACCAAGAACATGTGCGATAGCGAAATGTTGACCAAAGAAAGATTACACGCATCAGGTAGAGAGAGTAGGTGGGATTAAGCAGACCGGCGATCTTATTTCTGGGCCCCGCTCATGACATCACTGGAGGCTCATGCCACGCCAAAGAGAAAGTGTAAAAAATATGGGGAATTGTTTGGTCGGTTGGGTGGGAAGAAGCTGCAGTCTTTCGTACCTTAACCACCTAGTACTGCTAATCTCGTGTAACCATTGTTTCCTGTAATAACAGGCACTCGCCGAGGAGGCCAAGGCAAGATATGACAAGGCAATCTTCAAAGTTATTGACTTGGTAATAAATTGTTAATACCCCCAATCGTGCAATTTAGAACCTATGATCAGTGGAACAGAACGTCATGCCAGATGATCTTATGCTCGAATGGTCGTTTTCTATAGGATGATTATGCGGCAGAGGATGAGGAATACGAGGAGAAGATCAAGAAGGAGAAGCTAGCGTTGTTTTTTGTTGCAACGTAAGACATTCACACTTCTGATTGCCCTTTTTATATTATAATGTTTCAATGGTACGCCTTAATAATACAGGGTATAAAGATCCATCAAGTCCTTAATACATGCATTGTTTTCTGACTAAAGTTTGAGTCAGGAGCATGCTTTCATCAATGGAGTAAAAAATAAAGAGACTCAAACCCTGGTCCTAGAAATACAAGGGATCTGAACGTTTTTTACATCTGCTCTTTTATTTATTTAGCATATTATATTGTAGGAGCCTTAGTAACGTCAGTTTACATTTCAGGTATGGAGATGGCGAGCCAACTGACAATGCTGCTAGGTTCTATAAATGGTTTACAGAGGGAAATGAGAGGGGTGTCTGGTTGAGTGATCTCCAGTATGCTGTGTTTGGTCTTGGCAATCGGCAGTATGAGCATTTCAACAAGGTACTCACACATATCACTTATCAGAAACCTTCTAATATTTGGATTCCTAAACTGTGTAAGATCTTGTTAAGCCTTTATACGCTAATATTTTCTTCCTTTGATTCTGACTACAGGTTGCGAAGGTGGTAGATGAGCTCTTAATCGAGCAAGGTATACCTCTTGACTATACTGTGTTACATATTTTCCATTAACCGATTTGTTCATTTTGTCTAATGTGTTCATGTTTGTTTAGGTGGAAAGCGTATTGTTCCGGTTGGTCTTGGAGATGATGATCAATGTATTGAGGATGACTTCAATGCATGGTATACAAATATACATTCTATATTTCTTTCAAGCTGAAGCTTTTGCCATTTTTTTGCATCGATGTTTTCATGCTGCCAACTGAACTCTGTTGTGCCTACAGGAAAGAATCTCTCTGGCCAGAGTTGGATAAACTACTTCGAGATGAAAATGATGTTTCAACAGGCACTACATACACAGCTGCCATTCCTGAATATCGGGTTGAATTCGTTAAGACTGAGGAAGCAGCTCATTTGGTTAGAAGCTTCAGCCTTGCGAACGGTCATGCAGTCCATGATGCTCAACATCCTTGCCGGTAAGAATGATGCTACAAAGTTCGTATTGTTTGCTGTAAATTGTAATGACTCAAGATTGACTCTAACAGTGGTGTCATAAATTAATAAATTGCAATTTTTATGAATCTTAGGGCTAATGTGGCGGTACGACGGGAGCTTCACACTCCTGCTTCTGACCGTTCATGCACTCACTTGGAGTTCGACATTGCTGGCACCGGCCTTACGTAAGTCATCTGGTGATACGATTGTTATAATTTCAGAAAAAAATTGGTTCCGATAGCAAAATTTAGTGTAAGATTGCTTATGAAATTATATGGGGAAAATTTGGTTCTATGGTTTTATTTATATGTAAATTATTGAACGTTATAATGTGCTTATGGGTGTAAATCCCCTGCTTTGTCCATTCTAATTGCCTATTCAAATAGTAGTTTAAGAGATTATAATTCTGATTTTTTTAAGCCACTCTATTCATTTTTTTCTAAAATATTTTATCATAATTCTTGTCAGGTATGAAACTGGTGACCATGTTGGCGTCTATACAGAAAACTGCCTTGAGGTTGTAGAGGAGGCAGAGAGGCTTTTAGGTTTCTCACCAGAAACATTCTTCACAATCCATGCAGACAAAGAGGATGGTACACCATTGGGTGGTGGTTCTCTTGCTCCTCCTTTCCCCTCCCCAATCACTGTGAGGAACGCACTGGCTCGATATGCCGATCTTCTAAACTCACCGAAGAAGGTGAACATTTCAGTTCACAATACTATGTGACTTTTTTTATATGTTAATGAAAGCGTCCCTGACTTGAAATTTGGCATATGATTTGCAGAGTGCTTTGGTTGCATTAGCTACTTATTGTTTGGATCCTGCTGAGGCTGACCGTCTAAGGTTCTTGGCCTCTCCTGCTGGGAAGGTCAGTTTCTCTCTCAGAGATCTTTGCAACTTTTCTTCATTCTATTGGATTCTTAACATGTTTATGTTAATGATGCAGGATGAGTATGCTCAATGGGTTGTTGCGAGTCAGAGGAGCCTATTGGAAGTCATGGCAGAGTTCCCTTCTGCAAAGCCTCCACTAGGAGTCTTCTTTGCAGCTGTTGCTCCTCGTCTTCAACCAAGATACTACTCGATCTCGTCTTCGCCTAGGTGAATGTTCCTATTCATATCTTTTTGTCATTCTTTTAATATTTTTTGTCATTCTTTTCAAATTGTTCTTTATTTATTGATTTACATTTTCTTGTTTTGTCATCAGCATGGCATCCACCAGGATTCATGTTACATGCGCGCTTGTGCATGAAAAAACTCCTGCTGGAAGGGTACATAAGGGAGTCTGCTCAACTTGGATCAAGGTAACTTATTGAGGACATGAAACACCCTGTTTTTTCTCTCTACCTGAATGTTTGTTGATATGATTCAACTACTTTAATTTTCGGTGTATGTGTTCTCATATTAGATGTTTTCCGAATATTGATTGCTGATCAAGTGATATATTTTAACCTTGCACCAATAAGTTAATTGCATGATTGTTTTATTATTTTGGCATTTCCGGTTTCCCCCTTTAATACCATTATCATAATTTTAAACATCTTATCATCTATAGACTATAGATGATTTATCAATAGATCATTGGAGCAAAAATCTTGCAAGTTCTTGTTCCAAATTTTAAAAAAAGGTTCTAATGGCCAATTTCCCTGCCAATTAAGCTTATGGTATTTAAAACTTGCTTGCCATAGCTTGACTTTTGAGGTGATCATGCCCAAGTTATATAACTTTCAGAAAAATGTGTATAAAGTGATCCCTCAAAGCATAAGCACAAATATCTGAAACTGCTCTATCATTACAATTATATTTGTAGAATGCTATTCCATCTGAAGAGAGCAAGGATTGCAGCTGGGCTCCTGTTTTTGTGAGGCAATCAAACTTCAAACTGCCTGCCGATTCTTCAGTGCCGATTATCATGATTGGCCCAGGAACCGGTCTTGCACCTTTCCGTGGCTTCTTGCAGGTTTGTTGTAGTCCGATGATAGTTTGACATATCTACTGTCTATTGTTTGTTGAATTACTAACTCATAAACTACATTCATGACATCAGGAGAGGTTGGCTCAAAAGGAATCTGGAGCTGATCTTGGTCATTCAGTTGTTTTCTTTGGATGCAGAAACAGTAAGATGGTACGCACAAACTACATCTAACAGCGAAGATCTTTTAATGACAGGGTCCTTTATTGTAGCTGACATAATTTTGACTTTGTAGGACTTCATATATGAGGATGAGCTGAACAACTTCCTTGAGCAAGGAGCATTGTCCGAGCTTGCTCTTGCCTTCTCCCGTCAGGGCCCTACTAAGGAATATGTGCAACACAAAATGGCACAAAAAGTAATTAAATTAAGGCCTTTCTGATGAATTTCTGTCAGTCTGTTGTCTTAATCCTATTGCTCATGTTTCTTACTATGACTGTTTCCAGGCATCAGAAATTTGGGATATGATCTCCAAGGGCGCTTACATTTACGTATGTGGCGACGCCAAAGGCATGGCCAGAGATGTACATAAAGTTCTTCACACCATTGTTCAGGAACAGGTACTACTCCTACGCCTTATGTTCTTGGATTTAAAAAATATTTCCGTACTTTACAGTTGTTTCATTTTGTGGAAATATGTTCATTTGTTACTCAATTTTCAATGATTTTGCCATTACAGGGATCACTTGACAGCTCCAAGGCCGAGAGTTTTGTGAAGAACCTCCAAATGGAGGGTAGATATCTGAGAGACGTGTGGTAATAGGAGTTCCTTGTCACACCAACATTCATTCATATTTACAAGGAGTACAGCTATTGCTGGAAGAGTAATATTTTGACGATGGACTTGAGATCAAAATGTTTTTAGTGGCTCTATATTTTCTTCTTTTTCATTTCTATTTTATTAGATTCTTATGAGGTTTCGGCACCCTGTATTATAAATTCTTTATATATATATAACATGAGGACAATTTTGGCAATAAGCCTGTGACAATGTCATGCTATTGATTCTAGCTGATGTACTCTCATCGAGGTCTCAAGGCCATCCATAACAGCATCCCCATTTTTCAGTGTTATATGAAAAATTAAAAGAAGCCTAAAATTTTTATCAAACGAACTAAGGTCCACAAATCAAATTGATTCAAACATAAACCCAGATGCCCTAAGCCCAAGCACGATGATGTGCCACATGAATTCAATTGGAACATGTCATAAAAAACAATTTCATTCTCATGGGAGTAAACCACAGGATACACCAAACAGCTTCTCTCTTTAAAAGCTATCATCTATCAAACCAACCAAAAAACACATTATTTACCTTACAGCATGCCTTTTATAGGGGTTCCATCCAACATTCCCCTACTTGCACACTTCGAGTCGCCAGACATGATCACGAGCATCACCAGCAAAATCTCAATATTTTCGTCTGTATATCCTATCTTCAAATTATTATTAATTCCCTGTACTTTCACCCTCTCTAGCATCCGAAAAGATAGAGATTGGAGAGAGAGTTTCTCCAAATATGCATACAAACGTAGAGGTCAATGCTAGAGACTGAGATTTCTCTATAATAGTGAAATAGAGATCTTGCTATCACTGGTTATTGCACTCACCCAATTTTTACTTGATCACTTGGGACCTCACCTCCACCCTGAGCTGATGGCCCGGTTCACATCGTCGTAGGCTAGCTTATGTTGAATTTAATCATTGCACACCAATAAAATTTCTTTACACACAATTTCTTTCACTCACATTAGCTTCAAATATGTATCGTGCAAGACACTCCAAACAAATGTTTATTTAGTAAATGACTATCTCACCTATTCAATGAGGATGAGGTTTAGCAGACTGTACTAAGAAATAAATATTTGCTCAATAAATTTTCAATAGAAGCTCAAAGAGGTCCATATGGCACCCACATAAGGATATTGTCGACGAGTTAGGAGCCGAAGCTAACTAGATGCGGAGCTTACTATTGAAATGGGAATCGACAAGCCCCTTTCGTAGTTTACGAGGGCATTCGTGGATGAGAGAATCCGTGGAGTACCCAAGCAAACAACATAGGAGAACACAACACATTTTTACTCTGTTTTAGGCCTTCCACCATCGAGATACCAACCCTACGTATAGCTATTCATCACTAAGATGGAAGAGTACAAGGAAGGACTCCCAAGCAAGACGGAGCTTGCTCTAGGAACTAGGTGTTTGTTACAAAAAAGGAAAAAAGTGCTTGTTGTACTCAAGGAGCTCTATTATATGGCCGCTGGAAGAAGAGAGGCTAGCTTCCTCAACAAGGCATCAGTTGTCCCCTCTCTGACAGGCTCGTCTCGTCTTATTGGTCACTGCAGCTCTAGTCAAAAGTATGTAGTGGATTGGCTGGTTTTTCTCATGTGGCGCCACGTGGCCAGCCTCAGTCCAAAAGCTGGTGGATGTAAACAAGAAAGCTAGGTTCAAGCTTTGTTTGACCCATGAGACCAAGTGTTATAGGCCCGTACATCTCAACCCCCTCCCCAACAGCTAGCCCCCGAGACAAAAATGAGAATAGGAGACATTTTCTTAAGGCTAGGTGATGGGCGCGGATGCGGGGTCCTGATCTTCTGGTGAGAGACGATGAGGATAATTCGGTAGGTGTCACAGAGACCTAAACAATCCGGCTTCCAACCCCACAAGGAACTGGACATCCCGGCGATCGCTAAACCACCACGACGAGTGTTATCGACCGAACAAGAGGCACGATCGACCTGTCCATGAAGGATGGTTCCTACAGGCAACCGAAGAACGAGTAAGAACACAAGATAAGCAATCACAATTACGAATATAGATTAAAGATAATGGGGTTCAGAAACTTGGTCCTGTTGGTCTAGCCGACACAAGAAGAACAAGGCGAAATCTCACACGACCGTGACGAAATCAACTAAACAAAACCCAACTAAAACGAAGCACGGTGGGGGACTTATATAGGGAGGCGGCCAGAGGAGGAGTGGCGTTCAAACAGGTGCCCACGCACGCACAACCCTAGCCCTAAGGGTACATGGGCCTTGGGCAAAAAAATACGGCGATGCAGCGTCGGGATGTTTCTATTCGTCAGCTTGTTTTTACGATTCCCGTTGACTCGGATTGAATTTAGAGGCGTGGCTGGATCGTTGGAAAGTTTATCTCGTAAGCTTTCCGTAGAGTTATTATTTGCCTCATTTGGACGTCGTATGTGATCTGAGCGTCCGTTTGAAGGTGCACTAGTCCTGGATGGCCGAACCGGACTCGGCATCGACTTTGACGTTCTCTCGACTTGGGCCCGGTGGTCGGGGATTTCTTGAACCTCGTCAATAATGTCCTCATCACTAGGAACCATATAAAGGAAGGGGATTGGCCCTACCGCTAGAATTTTTGACTGCAAGTTCAAAGGCGAACTTAGTCCGACATGAGCAGAATCACGTCCCCTCTTCCTGAGTGGTGATTAGGCACCCAAAAAAACTATAGAGAAGATAAGCTTGTAATCACCGCATTTTGAATGTTAATGGGATGTCTCGAAGGAAACTTAATTGAGCAAGAGCGGAATCATGTCGCCACCTCCTAGGTGATGATTAGGCACCCAAGGAACTGATAGACAAGACGGGCTTGTCACTGCCATATTTCGGACATAATCGAATGTTCGAATGAAACTTGGTCGAGCATGAGCAAAATCACGTCAGCGCCTCCTAAGTGGTGATTAGGTACCCAAGGAACTGACAAAAAAAGATGAGCTTGTAACCGTCGCATTTTGAACATTAATCGAATATCGATCCAAAGGAAACTTGGTTGTGCATAAATACAATTGCATTGCCACTTCCTGGGTGGTGATTAGACACCCAAGGAAACGACAGATAAGACGAGCTTGTAAGTGCCGCACTTTAGACATTAATCGGATGTTCGAAGGAAACTTTGTTGACCACGACCAAAATCTCTTCGCCACCTCGTGGGTCATGATCAGGCACCCAAGGGACTGACAGACAAGACGAGCTTGTAACTATCGTATTTCGGATATTAATCGGATGTCCCAAGGAAACTTGGCCAAGCATGAGCATAATCGCATTACCACCTCCCGGGTGGTGATTAGGTACCCCAAGGAACTGACGGACAAGACGAACTTGTGACTATCACATTTTGTACATTAAACAAATGTCCGAAAAAACTTGGTCAAGCACGAGCATAATCGTGTCGCCACGTCCTGAGTGGTTATTAGGCATCCAAGGAACCGACAGACATGACGAGCTTGTAATTGCTGCGTTTCGAACATTAATCGGATGTTTGGCGGAAACTTGGTGTGTGTCTTGAGAAAAATGCATGCTTGGGCAAGTTAGAAAACGATGTCTTTAGCGAAGGACATGCTCAAGGGGTGTTCTCTTGAGTGTACTATGTGCTCAAGAAAAATACAACGCGCCCCGAGCAAAATGCATGCCCGGGCGAGTTAAAAAACGATGTCTTTAGTGAAGGACAAACTCAAGGGGGTGATCTCTTGAGCATAGTGCATGCTCAAGGAAAATAAGATGTGCCCCCAGCAAAATGCATGCCTGGGCGAGTTGGGAAATCGTCTCTTGAGCGAAGGACATGCTCAAGAAGTGATCTTTTGAGAGTAGTACGTGCTCAAGGAAAGTAAGATGTGCCCTGAGTGAGACGCGTGCTCGGGTGAGTTGGAAAATGATCTCTTGAGTGAAGCACAGTCTCACAGGGTGATCTCTTGAGCGTAGTACGTGCTCAAGGGAAATAAGACGTGCCCCGAGTGAAATGCATGCTTTGGCGACATGGGAAATGATCTCTTGAGCGAAGGACATGCTCAAGGGAAGGATCTCTAGAGCGTAGTACGTGCTCAAGGAAATTAAGATGCGCCCCGAGCAAAGTGCATGCTCGAGCGAGTTAGGAAATGACCTCTTGAGTGAAGGACATGCTTAAGGGGGTGATCTCTTGAGTGTAGTATGTGCTCAAGAAAAAAATGACGCGCCCGAGCGAAATGCATGCTCAGACGAGTTAGGAAACAATCTCTTGAGCGAAGGACATCCTCAAGGGGGTGATCTCTTGAGCGTATTGCATTCTCAAGAAAATAAGACATGTCCTGAGCGAAATGCATACTTGAGCGAGCTAGGAAACGATTTCTTGATTTGAGGACATGCTCAAAGGGGTGATCTCTTAAGCATAGTACGTGCTCAAAGAAAAAATGATGCGCCTCGAGAGAAATGCATGCTTCGACAAATAATGAAACGATCTCTTGAACGAATGACTTGCTCAAGGGGGTGATCTGTTGAGCAAATTACGTGCTCACGAAAAATAATGCGCAAACCGAGCGAAATGCAAGCTCAGGCGAGTTGGGAAATGATCTGTTGAGTGAAGAACATGCTCGAGGAGGTGATCTCGTGACTTGAGAGAAATGAATGCACGGGATGAAGTCAAAGGGGTAGCCCTCGGGGCATAAATGGCTATGTGAGTGCGTGTGAAAGTCCGCATGCACCAGATTTTGGACGTATATGCCCTAGCTCGCTTCCCAGGAGCACTGACTTTCACACAAGGTGGAGCGCGAGTGATGATGGTGCATGCGCGGGTCACTAATTGTTCATGACTTTTCAGGGCAAGCGCTGGCACGACCCTTCGTGCGAGGAATCGCTAAATCAGCTATCGTGACTACTAGTCTCCTTTGAGCAAAATAGTGAGGCGCATCACGTCACTCGAACTCCACACCGATACCACCCAGGACTTAGTCCCCGCGCCATGGTCGCCCCTGAAGAGCGAAGCAACAACGATGAGCTTTCGCACACCGCCATAAGCACAATGCTGGTCAAGGACCAACTCGACGAGCTCCACCATCGGTAGCAGATTATGGCGGACGCCACATATGCCCGAACCTTGGCGACAGAGCTCACCTTGGACAAGGAGGTGGAAGAACGACAGCTAAGTGGGACATCCAATTCCGCCCTTTTGGCTGAGCAAGACGCCACTATCTTGGTCCTAGGCGATATCCCAACCTAGCCGTGGCGGGAGCGGCAGGAAAGGCAGTGGTGATGGTGGACGCCCTCATCGCAGTGGCTGTGTTGGCGATGGATGACGACTCGGTGGGATGTTTTGCCAAGGTGGAGGAGGGCTCCAATGCCGACAGTGGCTGGTAGCTTCGTGCTCGGGCTCGAACTGGCTCAGGCGATGGACGGACTGAAGGGAATATGCCCTAGATCAATCATAATGATGATTGTAATATGTCTTTATCCGTGTTCTTATGATAAAATTGATTATCAGTTTCCTGAATAAACGTCACGACTTTGTTCATTGGGTACGACATGATTGTGAAACACATTGTTATAGCGATGTTATTCTAAATAGGTCCCTGATCCATATCTTTGGGGGTGATGATGATTTGATACGTACATGTATTGGTTGATGATAATGTTTCACATACAATAGATATGGAGATATCGAACCAATAATGTAGACACATGTTAGAGAACATGGGTAGTCGGACAGACCCACTCTAAGACGTTGTGTGTTGTTATCTCTTATAGTTCAATCAACGTATAGTCTCAAGTGGTACACCTATATGGTCCTTAGACCTGAGATTGTCGTGGATGCGCAACATGTTGACTCGTATGCTTTGGTGTCATCAAAAACTACATCGTAACAGGGTAATTATAGAGGCGACCACTGGGTATGCCAGGGGTGTAATGATCAAGATGGAATTTGCATCTCCTATATAACGGGAGATATACCTTTGGGCCCCTCATGCGGATGGATATGTAAAGTGCATGGTCGTGCTAATATGACTAAGGAGTTAGCCATGATTTGTATCCATCACACTGTCGGGTGAAGTGGTCGAGCTATCAATAAGGGTGACACGCATCTCGCCTTGAGCTTGGCTGGTATCGTATGGCAAAGCGATCGGCATGTGAGTGTATCAAAGTTCAACCGAATATTGATTCTGTAAGATCAAGCCTCCCATGCGCTGAATGATTTTGGTAATTGATAGCAACTAGGCCGTACAGCTGGATCACGCCAAGATTAAGGACATTTGTTTCCTAGTTCTTTTGATTTCTTGCGTGTGTGTAGCCTAGGGACAACATGCCTACAGATCGACTACATCACTCTGGTTGCAGGGTCCCACTGAGCACGTTCCGGAGTTAGGCTACCTGTCTAGGTTCGAGAGAGTTCGGGGGAGCGACAGCTGCCGGGGTTTCGTAGCCTCTAAGCAACCCAAGCCAGATATTTGTTTTAGGCGCGAAACTTTCCGCCCAAGTGATCTAAACCTCCCGCCGATTTCACAAGTCGATAAGGTAGGCCCACAACCCTAGGTGTGATGTCGGGCGAAGTCGGTAGAGCCAAAATCCAAGTGGGGCAAAAAAAAATTTCAGCCCCATCGGACGGCGTCCGACCACTGTTGGACGGCGTCCGATGAGCCCAAGCCAAAATTTGGCTAAGTCCCAATTGCAACCCCACTGTTGGACGGCGTCCGACAATTATCGGACGGGGTCCGCTAAATGCTCGAGGTGAAAAACGACTAAGTCCTGAATGCACACCCTCTGTTGGATGGCGTCCGACGCCCTTCGGACGGGGTCCGATAGCGCCAAATTCCCAGTGAGTGAGCTCGAAACGACTAAGTCCCTAGACTGCCCGGGTTGCACTGTCCCTGTCGGACGGTGTCCGATAGTTACCGGACGGCGTACAATGGAGTTAAAACTTACACAGAACCTTGCTGTCGGACGCGTCCGATCGGGTTATCAGATGCGTCCGATTCCGGCTACGCCCGCGAGCAAACACATGGCGTGCACTTTTTGTGCGCGTGCCAGCACCTCATCGGACGCGTCCGATGAACCTATCGGACGGCGTCCGACTAAGTACAAATTTTGTACCAAATCTAATCGGACGGCGTCCGATGAGCACCGGACGGTGTCCGATGGATAGATCCGAAACTCGGGATAAAATCTGAGCCGTCCATCTTTAGGGTTTCGCCTTGTGCCTATAAATAGGAGCCTCTAGCTCGGGGGGAAACTTGAGAGAGCCTCATCTAGCAGCCACCCCTTGCCCTAGCCACCAAGAGAGCTCCTCCCATGGTTCCCATCTCCACCTAAGGTTCCATGTGCTTGAGAGATTGAGAGGGAGAAGGAGAGAGGAAGAGGAAGAAGAAGGTGCCCCCTACCTCCTCTCATCCATCCCCAAGGTTTGCCCCTTCTCCCATGGTGTTCTTGCCCTAGTTTCCATGGTGGGAGAGAAGGGGTAGTGGTGAGAGACGGTCTCCGATCTTGTGCTCTTGGGATTTCGCCGCCGGAGAGATCGTCGTCACGCCACGAGCTTCATCAACCGAACGACTACATCAACCGTGCCGCAAACCCACCATCCGTTGGTGGTCACCGCCTTGTGTAGGGGTGCATCCTCTCCATCCGTTGGAGCCACAAGTCCGCTGTGTGTGGTGCCACCTCCGTGTGTCGGTGGTGCCAAGGTGTCCGTGTGTCGGATCCAAATCCTCCATGTGTTGGGGATACCTCATGTGTTGAGGTGAAATCCACCGTGTGTCGGTGGTCGGTGCCGTGTGTCGGTGCCGGTGGGTGTGAGAGCTCTCGCGTGTTAGAGAACTCGCTTTCGTGTGAAGGTTTGGAGCTCGCCTACCATGTGTTGGTGAAGAGCTACCACTAGTGGATTGAGGGCTAGGAACGAAAGGGTTCCGACTTCTCTGTGTGAGAAGTTTCCTCAATGGAGACGTAGGTGTTCATGTGTTGAGCACCGAACTTCGGGAAACAACTCGGTTTGCGCCTTATTGTCTCACTCATTTACTTCCGTATATTGATTTGATCGTTTGCATGTGAGTGCCATCGAGCCTCCTAGTAGTCGCTTGTGCCTCATTGTGATCGCTTCCGCAACTAGACTCTAAATCCATCGATAGCTTGTGTTCCTAATTTGACTAACTAAGCAAGCGAATTGAGAGAAGTAAAATTTAAAAAGAGCCGATTCACCCCCCTCTCGGCCTAGGATCCTTACAGATTATATGCATTCGGGGGTAAATACGTACTGCTAGGTGCCGCTGTTGATCGGTGGATCGAAAACGGGTTTCTGGATCCATGACCGACTTGCACATAACCTAACAGGTCACACACTTAAAGGTTTGAAACTGTTTAACGGATTTGTGAGTGAATATGTTCGCGTAGGAGATGGAACCCTAGCGGTCCTCGGCCCACTAGCATGTCTATAAAAGATGAGGCCAGGGGAGGCATGCACATGGAGTTGAGCCCTCACCATGCCTAGCCGTCATGCGCCCCTCCCAATCCCTAGAAACCCTAGCCGTGTGGCGAGGTGCTAGCACACCCTGCTCAGCGTTCCTGCTCGGTATGTGTGGATACTGGTAGAGGTGCTGCCGTACACGGACGCGCTGTTCGGTTGGATCTTCGATGACCTCCCCGAGCAAGCGACGACCTACCCGACCAAGCGGAGAGCATTCTAGAGCAAGCATGACTAGGCGGCGATCGACCTTGACCATCTCGCGAGTTGATCGGCGTTGGTGAACGACTACTTCCTCTGCGCGCACGCATTTGCTTCCGTTGCTTCCGCTGCATCAGCGCGTTAAAGGTAACGATTGCGGTGCAGCGTCTCGTGGTAGACTTAGCTTCTGTATAGCTCGCCCTACAGCTATTCTCCTTTAGGAGAATGAACCCGTAGGGTGGCAGACACATTGCGTCGAGCCTCTACCTAGACTCCTCACCGCAGAGGACTTTTGTTGCGGAGTAGTAATCAAGATCCCCACAGCAGCGCCAGCTGTCGACGAGTTTGGTGCTAGAGCACGCTAGAGCTAGATGTCGAGCTTACTTGTTGAAATGCACATCAACAAGCCCTTTCCAAATAGTACTAGGGCATTCGTGGGCGAGATAATACCAGGCAAGCCCAAGCAAAGAACATAGAGAACACAACACTTTTTATAACCTGGTTCAGGGCTCCCACCGCCGAGATAATAGCCTTACTTCCAGCCAATCATCACTAAGATGGAAGAGGACAAGGGGAAGGTCTTTCGAGCAAGACGGGGTTTGATCCAAGAATTGGGTGTGTGTTATAGAGAAGGGAAAAAAAAAATCCTTCTTGCTATGTGTGAGGACTGAGGAGCTTCATTACATGGCCATAGGAAGGAGAGTGACCAGCTTCCTCTATAAGGCACCACTTGTCCCCTTTTTTGCATACTCAACCTGTCTTATCGGCTACTACAAATCTGGTCAAAGCGATGCAGTGGATCGACCAGGTGTTTCTCAAGCGGCGCCATGTGGCCAACCTCCAAATGAAAGCTAGCACACTAAGAAGGAGAGATAGGATTGGCCTTTTTTATCGACCCATGAGACCAAGTGTTATTGAGCCATATAGCCCAATCCCCAATAGATATATATGTCAAAAATAAGTCTAATTACACATATTCCTAATCCTAAATAGAATGCAAGGATGTAAGGGTTTCAATGTAAATGGAGCATCATATTTTCATAGGCCCAAATGATCCCTTCTCATAATAAGAATGTGCACGGTCTAGTCCGATATGGAATGAACTTATAATATGATGATAGAGTCGATTTCATGATTATAAGTTCATAACCCTAGCGCACATTCTCATTTTGGGTAAAATAGATCTACTAATTCTTTTATTCCGGTTAGTAAAAGGGATCTAGAATTAAGAAATAGACCTAGCAGCTAAAAGAGGGCAGCAAGTGCAAATGCTGCCAAGGGATTCATATTTTTGTAAAGGAAAAAGTCTATATTACATCCTAAACTATGGCCTTTTGTCTACATACCCTCCTGAACTATCAAACCAGGTATTTTAGCCCACGAAACTGTGAAACCGGTGCAAATAACCTCTTGAGAGCAGTTTTATAAATGGTTTCACCACATGGCTATCCACCTGAGATTATTCACAACCATGTCATCACATGTGGCATTAAATTAAACAAAATGGCCACCTCATACACCACTCATCTCTTCTACCTCCTCTTTCTTCCCCCTCTTAGATCGCTCACAAGCTGTCCACCGGCGGCGGCATGTGGAGGCGAGCAATTGGTGGGGCAGAGGCCGGCGACGGTAGGGGAAGGCAAGGGAACCAGCACCTCCAGCGTCCGCGCCACCTCCGACGACTTGAAAGCCGCTGTCCTTTGCATCTGGCAGCACCGCCAAAACGGACGACGTCCCTTTGCCGCCCTACGACTCGGTGTTCGTCAGTCTCATGAACCGCTGGGGTAGTGCAGCGACATCGACAACGCTTACTGGCCGAAGGACGGTGGCGCGTATGCCAGCAGCGACGACAACACCGACGTCGTCAAGATGGAGGACCTCGTCAACAAGCCATGGGAGATGTCTCTGAGTCGGGCCGGACCGTGAGAAGGAATGCGCCACCGGTTGAGATGCCGCGTGAAGGGGGGAGGCCGCACTGCCTCGGGCATGAGGAGCCAGACGCCACTGGTCGTCGGGCGGAGATGGAGGAGTTGAGGCGGTGAGGGGTTGACGCAAAGGCACGAGGAGGAGGGACGGCCCTGTGAGAGGCGGGGAGGGCTGACGCGTTGAGGGACCATCATGGGGAGAGGCCGGCGCGGTGAGGAGGGATGGGGAGGAGGCGACGACGGGGTGTAGCGAGGAGGAGAGGAGGGGAATTGAGGTGGATGGGAGGGAGGAGATGAGATGAAGGAGAGAGAGGAGAGAGAAGAATTATTTTAATTTTAATTTTCTCACCGAATTGCCACCTCACCCGCCACGTGGGAAAAACCACGCTGAAAACCAGTGTAGGGTGTTCCCTGCACCTTCTTTCTGGTTTTAGGGGCCGGAATACCTGGTTTTGTAGTTCAAGGGGTTATATAGGCGAAGGGTCATAGTTCAGGGTGTGATATATTTTTTTCCATTTGGAAAGGTCTGATGAAAGTTAAGGATGAATTTTCCTCCTGTCGTGCTTTCTAGCTTCATGATGGAAATAATTTAATATTCTAGAAAGATGTTTGACTAGAGTCCTCTCCTCTTAGGAATCAATATTCTAGAATGTTTTCTATTGTGCGGAAAAAACTTTCCATTGTGTCTGAAGTGTTAAATTCACGACCCCTACAAGTCTTCTTTTAGGTCCTCAATGGGGTAGAAATTATTGGACCGATATGATTTAGTGTTTAGGACTAGTAATTTACATCTCAGTCAACAGAGGGAAAGGATTTTTTGGAAGCTTGTTAAAAATGGCTAGTTTTGGTTAGCTTAATGTACGACAAATTGGTGAATATAAATGTGGCTAATCATAAAAAATTAATGTGGCATGTTTATCTTCCTCTTAAATTAAAATTTTTTCTCTAGTTTCTAGGGTGAGGTGTCATTTTAACAAAGAACAATTTGACAAATCGTAATGGGCTAGGCACTTTGAAATGTAGCTTATGTATAACAAACTTATGGGCCATTTGGTTGTGTCGGAACGATACAGTCTTTGATATAAGACACAATATCTCCTATTTTATAGGTTATTTTCAGGGGAACTCACTTGTCGACGGTTGGGATATTGACCCAAGTCAACTAAGGTTCTTTAGAAGTGAGATAGGAGACACGCCGAACACCCTCGAACAGTAACGAACATGAGACAGGGGTTTTTATCCTGGTTCAGGCCTCTCGGGAGAGATAATAGCCCTACGTCCAGCCTTTCTTATATATCAGGAGTGATTACAAGAGATGGCTCGACGAGACGAACAAGCCTCGGTGAGATTATGGTGTATATCAGGTGCTAGAAGCTAGATCCAGTCGTAAAACTCGTCTAAGATTCACCCCTAAACGCCGTAGGGGCATGGATTATATAGTACAGAGCAAACCGACCTACCGAGGGTATGTCGGGCCGGGCTAACTACGAGATCGTAACGAACTCAACGTGCCAAATATATCCCGAGACAGATAAGGCATACTCCTAGTCTTGGGGATCACGACTCCTAATCCAATTCGGGAAACCAACGTCCGGGTCTTCACGTAGCCGTGCAGGACTCCTGCTCGAGACGGACTCAAACACGATTCCTTGGCCGTTACGCATCACGCCAGCCAGGAAGCTGTTCGGCAAGATGCATATGGGCCAGATAGAACCTTCCAGGGAGCTGGGCCCTGGTAGGCTGTTTGATTGGGCCGTCAGGGAGTGGGCCATGGCAATGGGCCGTAATTTTATCCCCGACAGCTAGCCCCCGAAGCTCAAGTGGAAGGACTCACTAGAGTGGGGTCTTCCTCTTGAGACTCTAAGTCACGAAGAGGAAAATTTTGTTGCTACAAAGACGTGTAACAAGCGACCGACCAGGTTATGGTTCAACCGAACAAGACTTGTTCGGGACCGGACAGACCCGATCAGTACCGAGCAACTCTGTTGCGTCGAACAGGGAATCACATCTGCCCGAGCAGAGCACTCAGCCTTCAGTGCAGACACTGGAAAAAATAGCCGTTGGCAGATTCCAACGGTAACTTCCCGTCGCGGCGCAGTGAAAACAGGCGACCGTTTTACCTAGCCGTTGTGGTAAAAACTAGCCGTTTTGTGACAAAACCGTTGCAGAGCTGCTCATACGGGACTATAAAAGCACCTAAGCCGCCCGCGGCCAGCCACTTCTGCTCTCACGCCTTTCCTCTCCAAGCCCTAACTCCAACCACACTCAGCATCAAGGAGCCGAACTCCATTCACTGGCACCAGCCTGACCGAGGAGGACCTGAAGGTCTGGGAGGAGGAGGGTCACATTGACGCCGATAGCTGGAGGCTGCCCGGAGAGGAGGAAACTCCGGAGCCGCTCGAGGGAGAGTTCGTCAGCTTCGAACAGTTCGCACTGTTCGGGTTGAGGTCTCCCGAGAGCGACTTCGTCGAGGCCTTCTTGAACATCAGCGGATTGGAGGTGGCGAACCTCAATCCGGCAAGATCCTCCGGATGGCCGTCTTCGCACACTGCAAGGGCTATCTGGCATCGATCCACCGGTGGGCTGTTCCTCCACTACTATCTGATGGACGAGGAGCAGCTCCGCCGCTTCGGCGCTGGGGTGCTACTACCTCAAGCTCCGGGCCACCGCCGACGACGCGCCGTACCCCCGCCCACCACTGCTCGACTTGATGGGCGCGTGGTGGAGAGGTGGTTCTACATCAGGCGGAGCGACGACAGCAAGCTCGTCTTCATCGGGAAGGCGCCGGCGAAGGGAAAGCCAATGCCTCGGCCGGAGATGACCGCCGAGGACTGGTACTTGACGAGGAAGATCGCCTCCCTCGTGAGCCTCGGGCTCACGGGTAGGGAGATCATCCGGGACTTCACAGCGAACAGGATCTGTCCGCTGCGGAGAAGACCCTATCCCTTCTATAAGATAGAGGGATAGGAAGACATCTCGAGGGAGAGCACAGGTAAGTGCCTTTAAGACTCAACCTTTACTTGATAACCCATCCGAACAGGGACTAACTGTGCCCTCCCGCCGCGCGCATAAGCCAACCGACGCATGGGTGACTGAGCGGGTCGACGCCATGCTAAAGGCGGCGAAGAAGGATGGCGAGGTCACCGGCGAGGTGGCCTACACCTGTCCGCGGAACGTGCTCGTCCGCACAGCCGAGGTAAGTTGCTCGAACCCCCGTCTGTGTAGCTGGATTCGCACTGTTGTAAACGCTAACATTCACCTTCCGAACACAAAGGAGGACCAGCTGATTCTCGGAGGGATCGTGGAAGAGCTCTCCGGGTCGGAGAAGGAGAGAACGAAGAAGGGCAAGGCCAAGGTGGCCACAAAGCCCAAGGTGGCGGCGGAGCCGACGCGAAGCTTGCCTTGCTTGACACGGCGCCGCCCGACTAGCGAAGGAACCACCATGGCGACGGAGAGCGCCGAAAGCGGACTCAAGCGGGCGCGGTCAGCCCAGCGGGAGGAGACCAAGCCCCTCCCTTCTCATCGAGCAAAGCGACGAAGAGGTAAAGAACATGACCCTTTGGCTTAGGTGTTACACGCGGGCTCACCCGGGCCATACGGCACGGCTATAGCAGGTCGCCGAGCAGAGGAGGCTCGAGGAAGAAGTCGCTCGTAAGGAAAAGCTTCTTGCGTTGCGCGAGAGGAGCGCCACCACCAGGAGCTGAGTTCATCGCCATGAACACCCAGGGGCCAAGGCGAACAAACCGCTAAGGAGCCCCCGAGGAAGAGGCGGAAAGTCTTGGCGACGAAGAAGAAGATCGAACCCTCCACGGCAGGTATGTAGTAACAAATCTTTCGACTTTACTATCTTCCCGATCGCGTTAGGCTCAAATAACCTTCTTTTCATCACCGCCAGAGGAGATTGCCACGCACGACGCCGAGGCGGCAATCGAAGCGGTCTCGCGCCCGAGCACTGCACGGTGCGTCATGGCGATTCGGTTAACCAGCCTCAAGGACAAGCTGGCAGCGTGGAGCTTGCTCCCGCCAGGCTCCAGCGATCAGCTTGACGCGCTGAAAGGCGCGGTTGAGCGACTGGAGGTACCAGAGGCGGCGCATGGCGCCACGGATAGCGGGGCCAAGGAGTTGGCTCTGCCAGTTGCCCGGGGTGGGACCGAGCAGGCGGTCCTACCGGGCACTTCGTCGCAGGGGCAGCCACGAGCAGGGTGAAGACCCTGCAGTCAAGGAAAAGGAAGAAAGCCACGAGCAGGGCGTACAAGCTACCTTGCTAGTGAAGGTTCCGGCACCGCCCAGCGGAGCGGCACCGACCTCGCCCGAAGAGGAACGGGCGGAGGAAGGAGAGGAGAGGCAGGAGCGCGGGGGCGATGGCTCGCCTACCGCGACTGCCCCAAGGCGAGCACGTGCCCGCGCGGGGAGGACGAGGCGGACAGGCCGTCACGCAAGTCTTATCCCGCACGAGCGTGGCTTCGTGACCCATGGTCTCGAGGATCGCCTGCGCCGGAGTCTGAAGCGACGACTTGGAAAGGTAATCCTCAAAACCAAAACTTTGTCTGCTCGGGCTGAAGCTGCCCAAGGCATTAACATGTTCTTCTCTCTTTCAGTTCGTAGAGGCCACTATGGAGGACCTCGTGGAGGGAGTTACCGTGGAGCGCGCCACCGTGATAGCGGGTTTTCGGGAGCATCTCCAAACGAGGGGACTCGAGGGAGAGCCCTCTGCACCAGTGCAAAGCTGAAGCCAGCTGAAGGCAAAGGTGAGAAAGCTCAAGGCCCAACTAGCCGAAGAGAGGAAGTCCTCTGGGGCTGTCCGTGAAGAGGCCGAGGAGCTGCGCGCACAAGTCGCGGGGACGGACGTCGCGGAGAAAGGGCAGAGTCGCACGAAGTGGCTCGAGGAGCAGCTCCACGACGTGTCCCAACGGCGGAGCCTGCTCGCGGCGGAGGTGAAGGAGCTCAAGGCCCAGCTCACCAAGGAGAGGACGGCGACCGCGGAGCGGCTGAAGACCGCCGAGCAGCGTGCCGGCCAGAGCGAGGCTCTGTCCGAGGAGCTGCGCGCCAAGACCGAAGAGGTCGAGGCTCTCCGCGCAGAAGCAACGGAGCGGGCCCGGCTCAGCAAGGAGGAGACCGACCGTCTCCGAGCAGAGGCCAGGGAAGGCTTCAAGGCGCAAGGAGAAGTCCTGCGCCTGAAGGTAGAAAACGAGGAACTGAAGGAGCAGCTCGCTTCGAAGTAGAAGTAGGGTTGTACTCCTTGTACCTGTAAATTTTTGAGCAATGCAATAAAGACTTAACTTTTGCATAGCAAAGCTTACCTTCTCCCTGCAAAAAAGAGCAGCAAAAGACAGGAACGAACAGGAAACCAAGAGCAGGGCACGTTTAGCCTAACTCCCACCTGAGTTTGCGAACTCGAACAGGTGCACAAGAGAAAGAGCGACACCTTAGCCCCCGGTACGGACGGTGCTCGAAAACCTGAGTTTGCGAATTCGAGTACGTGCGTAGAGAGTCAGAGCGACACCCGTATCCTGATCGACGTATTCCAAGAACTGCTCGTTATCGTAGGTTAGGCGATTCCGAAGGATAACCGGACAAGGAAAGTGCCTCTGCCGCGGAGGGCTTACGAGAGCAGACTTTGCCAAGTGGTTGCGCCAAGCGGTAAGTGCCTCGCCATGAGGGCTTACAAGAGCGAGCTTAGCCGCGAGGTCGATGCCGTGTTACGTAACTCGAAGTTTAGGAACTTGTTGAAGCTAGATACGGCGCAGAAAAAATCCTTAAGATTGCGGAGCCAAGTGTTCGCAAGGCCGGGCAGCCATCAAGTGTTACCAGAGAAAGGGTAGTCTTGAGAAGACAGAGACGTGAAAAGGCCTCAAAGGACCGTGAAAATTTTACTATAAATGGATTGAACTTTACATGGAGCCCGACAGACTTGGACGAACAAAGGCGCGAAGTTGGACAAAAACGCGGCACGTAAAAGACCTACACAAAGAACTTACGGTCGGGTCGATGTTCCAAGTCTTTGGTCACCTCTCCCGTCCTCCATAGCCAAAGCGAACAGCCCCGGGCGAAAGCAAAGAGAAACGACCGTGAACGGGCCTCCCAATGGGAGTTAGCTTGTTGGCATTGGATGTGTTTCAACACGGCGCAGAGCGAGATCGCCTACCGCAAAGCCCTTGGTCGAACTGATTTGGCGGCGCGTTGGCGAAGATCTTCTTGGTAGCACGCCATTTCGACTTGTGCCCGGTCGCGTGTGCCTTCGAGGAGGTCGAGATCGAGTAGGCGCTTGCTCGTAGTCAACGGTTGACCGAGCTCGCGAGGCGTAACCGAGTAGTATTTCGGTGAGCGTGATGGCTTCGCACCATAGACCAATTGGAACGGAGTTTCCCGATTGCCCGCCCGGCCGAAAGTGGCGAATCGCCTAAAGGACGGAAGGAACTTCGCCAACCCAAGCCTTGTTGTGCTTTCATGAGTGCCGCGAACACGCCGCCGCTTGATACCCCGGACGATCTGTCCGTTAGCTCGCCGATCGCTTCCATTGCTCGTGGATGTGCCACGAGGCGAAACGAACCTTGGTGTCCAAATTGCTCGCAGATTCCCGAATAGCTCGCTTCAACGGGTACCGTTGTCGGTGATCGCCTTATGGGGATCCCAAAGCGCGTGACCACGTTGCTTTTGAAGAAGCGCGCACTGCTTTGACGTGAAGAGGCGACACGAGCTCGCCTCAATCCACTTTGTAAAAGTGTCAATGGCGACAGCGGTGTGTATAGCCCTTGTACCCTTAGGAACGGGCCGAGCAGATCCAGTCCCCATGTGGAGAAAGGCCATGATGGGGGGATCGTTTGGAGCCCTTGGGCGGGCTTATGTGCCTTCCGGGCGTGAAATTGGCAAGCTTTGCACTTTGTCACGATCTCCCGAGCATCTTGTAACGCGTTGGCCAAGAATAGCCCATGCTAAACGCTTTGTCGACCGAGTTACAAGGAGGCGTGGTTGCCACAGCACCTCGTGATATGTCCCTAAGAAGGAACACACCCTCCTGCTGCGAGATGCACTTGGAGAGAACTCCCAGAGCACCTCGACGGTAAAGGATGCCGTCCATAAGCTTGTATGGAGCAGCACGTCTTATAAGCCGGGAACGCTCAGCTTCGTCTTCGGGCAGGATCCCATCTGCAAGGTACCGGACAAATGGCGTTGTCCAATCCGCAGCCTGCGCGATGACGAAGACAGCATCACCTGTCTCTGTTGCCTCGTCCAGAGACGTGATTGAGGGATTTTGAAGGTGCTCAACGAGCACCCCTGCCGGAGCAGGTTCTCGTGAGGATCCATACTTGGACAGTTGGTCGGCCAGAAAGTTGTCCTTTCTGGGCACGAAGAGCACCTCGAAAATTCGAAAGTGCCGCTCCAACTTCCTCACTTCAACCAGGTACCACGCCATTGAGTCATCACAAGACGCGACATTCTTATTGACGGTTGATGACCACCGTGAATCTCCTTCACGATACCGTTGGACGCCGAGCGACTTGCACGCTCTAAGTCCCACGAGGAGGGCCTCGTACTCCGCAACGTTGTTAGTCGCCGCAAAGTGTAGTTCGATAGAATACTGGAGTTGCTCTCCTTGAGGGGAGATGAGAACGAATCCAGCCCCCGAGTTTCCAGTACGCGAGCCGTCAAAAAACATGGTCCAGGGGTCATCGGGTTGCTCGGGAGCTTCACTCGATTTGGGCGGCAGTCCATTTGGCGACAAAGTCAGCCAAGACAGGACTTAATAGCATTCGGGCAAAGAAACAAAATATCAAATTCGCCGCCCATTGCCCATTTAGCTATACTGCCGCCACTTCCTTGTTCCTTAGGATTTCTCCAAGAGGAACTTGGTGGGACCAGATTTGATGCTACCGAAATAATGGCGAAGTTTTCGAGGAAATGAGCAAGGCGAGAGCAGCTTCGGACTTCGTGGTAACGCCTTCGATCCGTGAAGCACCTCGCCACGTAATAGATTGGCATTGGATGCCTTCCCTTTCCACCGCAAACCGCGGCCACCGCTTGAGGCATACTGGTGAGATAGAGTAAGAGCTGCTCGCCGTGTTATGGGTGGTCAAGACAGGTGGGTTGGACAGGTATTGCTTTAGATCTTGAAAAGATCGATCAGCTTCCTCTGTCCATTCGAAACCATTGTGCTTGCGCAGGGCCTTAAAGAAGGGCAACAAGCTGCTCGCTCTGGGGAAATGAACTCGCCGAGAGCGACCATCCGTCCGGTGAGGCTCTGAACTTCCTTGACGGTAGTTGGAGCCTACATGTTTTCAATGGCCTCGATTTTTTCGGGGTTGGCCGAAATGCCTTGCGAACCAATTACATAACCGAGCAACATTCCAAATCGAACACCAAAGGTACATTTCTTCGGATTTAACTTTATGCGATGCCTGGCGAGGTTACGAAACGTCTCGGCCAGGTCTTTTACATGATCTGGAGCATACTTGCTCTTTACAACTATGTCATCGACATAGACCTCCGTGTTTCTTCCGCACTGCTCGGGAAAGTCTTTCCATTGTTACTGGAATGTGGCACCAAAGATTGCGTGAGACCGAAAGACATGGTCGAGCAGCGAAAGTGCCGAAGGGGTGATGAAGGCAGTCTTCTTTTCATCCTTGGGGAGATGCTTATTTGGTGGTAACCGAGTAAGCATCCAAAAACTCAAAGTCGGGCATCCATGATCGCGCCGACCGGTGGTCTATGCGTGGCGCGGAAGTTGTCCTTGGGACAAGCGGCGCTCAAATCGTGTGATCGACACACATCCTCCACTTGCCGCCGTTCTTCTTTACGATGACAGGTTGGCTACCACTCGGTGTGATCAACCTCGCGGATGAATCCGGCAATGAAAGCGACTTGCCGAGCTGATCTTTAATGATCCCCTGCTTGAATTCCGAGAAGCGACGAAGCTTCTGGCGAACAGGCTTTTCGTCCGGCCGGACGGCCAGTTTGTGCTCGGTAACCTCCCTTGGGACTCCGGGCATATCGACGGCTCCTGTGCAAACACGCTCGCATTAGCTCGAGGAAGGCAATGAGCTCGCTTCCTATTTGGGGTCCAGATTGGCCTCAGATGAACTGTCTTGGAGGAATCATCCGAGACAATGAACTTCCTTGGTCTCTCCCCGGTGAAGGGAGACCCTAGGGCGTACAGACTTGGTCTGCGGAACGTCGGGACCACGCGGCGAAAGCTGGTCGACCAGGGCAAGGGATTGCTCGTCGCAATCTAGTGCAGCCTTGTAGTTGCCCTTGACCATGATCACACCGTTGGGGCCCGGTATCTTCACGCAATGGTACCCATGATGGGACACGGCCATGAACTTGCCAAGAGATGGCTGGCCCAGGATCGCATTGTACGCAGAAGGGAAATCGACCACGTCAAACGTGATCAACTTTGTCCGAAAGTTGCTTGGACTGCCGAAGGTAACATGCAGAACAATCTGCCCCAATGGCTGAACAGCTTCCCCCGGAACGATGCCGTAGAAAGGCATCGCGACCTCTTTAAGCTTGGAGCGAGGAATCTGCATCTCGTCCAAGACCTTTGCAGAGAGCAAGTCCAAAGCGCTCCCGCCATCGACCAAAACATGGCCAACTCTGGCGTTGCTGATGGTCGGAGCGACCACCAGTGGGAGCCGCTGAGGCTTGGTCATCCCAGTGGGGCAATCCTCCTGAGAGAAGGAGATGGGGACCTCGATCCACTCATCGATTCGGGCTGAGGCTTGCCCTTTTCGATATTGTGGACCTCCCGAGCAGCTTCCTTGAGGCTGCGGCGAGAGGTATAAGCCGAGGAGCCGCCGAAGATGACTGCGATATGGTTCACGGGCTCTTGATATTCATCGTCATCCCGATCACCATCATCGGTTTGGCGCTAGCCTTACGGCATCACCTTTTTCGGCGGGGTGGGCATTGGGCCCTTGCCGTTGTAGAAATCCTCGAGCTTTGCAGCCCAGGTTCTGCATTGGCGCGTATCATGCCCGTAGTTCTGGTGGAACTTGCAATATCGGTCACTCGGACCTTTCTTGCCTTGGTTGCCTCTCTGGGTGGGCTTCTTGCCCTTATAGTTATTGCTGGGCTTTTTCTGCCCATCCTTGGGAGGAGGTGTGCGATCTATACCGGCGACGATGTTGTTCGCATCACCCTTCTTTTTCTTCTGGGATTTCTTATCACTAGGATTGTTGCTGCTCTTCTTCTTTTCCTCCACACCAGGCTAGGCGGGCAGCTCGCCTTTGTCAAACGCCTTCTTGTACTGAACACGCTCTGCCGCGTTGGCATAGTCGCCACCGCCTCAACAGTCGTCGGCGGTCCAGTCTCATTGATCTCAAGATCTCGGTGACGCTCGTCATGACTCCGCTTTTAAAGGCGGACAATGATTCGTCCAAGATGTTCGGGATCGTGTTGCGAATCTTGATGAAATGCTTCACGAAGTTGCGGAGGGTCTCCCCGTTCATCTGGATCATCTGGTGCAGATCATCCTCCTTGCCCAGACGCACGTAACTAGGGGTGGGCAAAAAAAACCGATATCCGAAAAACCGAACTGAACCGAACCGAACTAACCGAAATTATCCGTTATTTCGGTTTTTCGGTTAGTGTTCGGTTATTTTTTCAGAACTGTTCGGTTAATATGGTTCGGTTCGGTTTTCACTTCTTAGAAACCAAAAAAACCGATTAAACCGAAGTTAGAGGCAATGGATCCAAGTGTTCGTGCAACGTATGTACTTCAATCTATTCTTTGCTTGTTCAATGTGTTCTTTCACTCTTTGCTTGATTGATTTATTGTGTGTTGACCTCAGAACGTGAGCGTGGGCTGATTGGGTAATAATTTAGTTTATTGCAGTTAGGCTTATTCTGTGCTCACTTCTCAATTGCCATGAAGTGAACAATTCGGTTATAAACCAAAAACCGAATTAACCGAACAAAAATATTTCGGTTAATATGGTTCGGTTAGTAATATTTTAGAGAAGATTTCGGTTTCTATTTTTTACTAACCGAAATTTTCAAAAACCGAAATAACCGAACCGAATTAACCGAAATAACCGAATGTCCACCCCTACACGTAACAGCTCTGGAAATTGGCAAACAGAGCGTCACAAAGCTGGTTCCAAGAGCTGATGGAACCTTCTTGCTGATTGAACAGCCATGTCCGAAAGCAAAGACCCTCAAGGACGATCGGAGGTAATTTGCCATGACAAGCTCGTCACCCCCGGCCGCCATGATGGCCGTAGCGTAGTTGGAAAGGAATTCCTCTGGGTTCTGGGTCCTATTGTATCTTTCCATGTGTCTTGGCTTGAACTTTGAGGGCCACCGAACAGAGCGAAGCTCGTCAGAGAAAGCCCTACAGCCCAAGGCGTAAGACCGGCCACCTTCCCCGGCAGAACCTAGCCTTGAGAAGACGTTGGTCCTGTTGGTCGGAGGAACTCTTGCTGAGCGGGAGGTCTCTGCTTGGAGGAACTCTCTCCGCGATAAGCCCCCGCGCTCCTTCCTCGTGGTCGCGACAACGCGCTCCTCGCGAGGGGATCGTCCGTGATCGTCGCGCGCACGTTTGCCCCTGTGGTTGCGATGACTACGGGGGCTTGGCGAGCGACGGCGACCACGGGCAGCTTGCTCGTGGACAGTGGTCTTTCGACGGTGACGGTGGTCACGCGATCGATCGGATCGCTCACTGTCCGAATCTACCCGGACAGGCTCACCGCACTGCCCGGATGAGGCTTCATCTAAAGACTTAAGGCCTTTGGCCAATTTCTCAAGGTGGGTAGCCACTTCATCGCTTACGAGGACGAGATTGTCCTGGTGAGCGGATCTGATTACGGTTGTGCGGGGCTCGGAGCCGCTCCCGCTCGCTCAATTGGTCTGGGATCTCGGCATCCGCGTCTTGCCCGATTGGAGTCTGGGCACGCGGGGATTCCACCCGGGCAGGCTGAACTTCTACCGGGGGTCTTGGCGTAGGTCCGCGAGGCGGACTGCGCCGCTGGTCTGGTCGATGGATTCGTCGAAAGTGCGGCAAACAATATCTTGCTCGCGAGCAGATTGTGTGGCTCCATCTTGGTGCCGAGCGGAATTGACTCGCTCGATCTCTTCGGCCACCGTGACCCGTGCGGGATTCCCTGAGGTCCCTGTACCAGTCATGTTGACGACGCGGTGGCGGTGCGTCTGCGCGCTAGACGGCGTCATCACTGTGTCACCACAGGAAGAATCGACCGACATAGCCCTGGAATCCGATAGATCTAAACCATCATAAAGATCGTCGGTTCCGTATTCCTCGTCAATGACGGGAGCTCGACCTGAGACGATCTCCGGAGCGTATCCAGAAACTTCTGTCTCAGACACAGACATCGATCTAGGTCGGTAAGATCGATTCGAGCTGGTAGGGGAAGAAACATCCTGCCCTTCTGAGTCGTAGCCCTCAGGAAGAATCTCTGTATTGCTGACGGAGGTCGACATGTTCGATCTGCGTGTCCCCACGGTCGGCGCCAACTGTCGACGGTTGGGATATCGACCCAAGTCAACTAAGGTTCTTTAGAAGTGAGATAGGAGACACGCCGAACACCCTCGAACAGCAACGAACAGGAGACAGGGGTTTTTATCCTGGTTCAGGCCTCTCGGGAGAGATAATAGCCCTACGTCCAGCCTTTCTTATATATCAGGAGTGGTTACAAGAGATGGCTCGACGAGACGAACAAGCCTCGGCGAGATTATGGTGTATATCAGGTGCTAGAAGCTAGATCCAGTCGTAAAACTCGTCTAAGATTCACCCCTAAACGCCGTAGGGGCATGGATTATATAGTATAGAGCAAACCGACCTACCGAGGGTATATCGGGCCGGGCTAACTACGAGATCGTAACGAACTCAACGTGCCAAATATATCCCGAGGCAGATAAGGCATACTCCTAGTCTTGGGGATCACGACTCCTAATCCAATCCGGGAAACCAACGTCCGGTCTTCACGTAGCCGCAGGGACTCGCCGAGACGGACTCAAACACGATTCCTTGGTCAAGCACGCATCACGCCAGCCAGGAAGCTATTCGGCAAGATGCATATGGGCCAGATAGAACCTTCCAGGGAGCTGGGCCCTAGTAGGCTGTTTGATTGGGCCGTCAGGGAGTGGGCCATGGCAATGGGCCGTAATTTTATCCCCGACACCACTAGATCCACAACTAGGCGTTGCTGCAAAAGGAGGATGAGTAAGAGAGCAAATATCAGGATTACTGCTTATTTCATTTTGTATTGTTGTTTCTACGACAACCTTTTTGTAAGTTTAACATTGTGTATATTTTTTGAACTGTAGTTGACCGTATACGTCTTTGGCGTAGAATTCCTTTATTAAATATATATATATATATATATATATATATATATATATATATATATATATATATATATATATATAATGCAAAAACGTTGCCATCGTCACAAACCCTAATCATAATTGTGTTTTACCTTAAAACAACATTGTGCGCCAAAACCTCAAGATCGCTGAGCCGAGCCACATGATCATATGGGCTGGGCTAGTCGTCAAAGTACCAATACCATGCATCCATGACACCATTGGGCATTTCGACCGTCTTCATCATGCACAACAAAAATATAAAATTTCACTCCCAGTTGTCTCCAAAGCTCTAAATACCTCATTAAACTATAAATTATTATCAATTACAAATCACATAGAAAGGCATGGTACAACAAATATATCGGCCTATCAGACGCGAACTAACTTATTTTATTGTCTACTCTACGTGCTTCACCTTAACACACGCCGACACACACGCACATAACTCTCTCTCACACACAAACACACACAGAAACACACACATCACATATTAAATTATTAACTAAAAACAAAAGCTCATCTCATGAGGCCTATAAATATGCATCAACTCAGTTTCCACTGCCGTGTAATGTGTTCCATTGGGCGGCAAGAATTTATCATGTTGCAACCAGCATTTCAGCCGCCGGGTGGTACACGAGGCTGGCCGGCTGCTGCTGCTGCTCCTGGGCGTCCTGGAACGGCGGGAGGCCCCACATGGCAGGGTCGAAGTCGAGCAGGGAGCCGAGGACGTGGTCGGCTCCCCGCCGGAACGACGCGTCCAGCCTCCCGTCAGGCACCATCACCACGTGCCTGCAATATTAATATATGGCTGGTTTACCATCACATCACCGCTCCTAATTAATTAAGCATAATACTAAACCCTGCGGTAAAATGAAGAGGAGTTTCATATTAATTTCGGTTTTGCTTAAACCAGCGACGGGCTCGCAGCCATGGCCGCCACGCGCCAGCGTGGGCAGGCTGGTCTTGCTGCGCGTGCGCGGTCGCTGGGCTGCAGCCACTCCCTATTAATTTTACATGAGAGTACGAGGGCCATCTTCAACAGCATGTATTCCGGCCCATCCTTTTATTTTTTTCCATAAAAATTTGACAATAAAGGCTCCCTAAATTTGTTTTTCTTTTAGTAGAGCAACGTGTGATACGCTACGTGGACAACAGACTACTTACATTCCAGCACTTTTAGCAGCTGCTACTCCTGATGGCGAGTCCTCGAAGACCAGCACTTGGCTGGGATTCACACTGCCCTGCATACAAGACCGAAACACACATAAACATGCGTGCATTGTGTTTGATCCATTGCCAAGTTGGGTAGACTTCTATGGCCTTGTTTGTTTCGGATTAATGTAGCGTTGCGTTTTACTGTAGCAAATTTGTGATCTCCTCAAAATACGTTTTAACGAGTTCAAAAAATTATGAAAAAAATATTTTACAAACTTTAAAAAGTATTATTTAAAGCCCCACAAGAATGACTACAAAACATTACATCATTTGGCTTATACAAAAATAACAAATTTTTATTTAATTTAATTTAATTTAATCTGAAACAAACAAGGTCTACGTATCATCACAGAGCCATTGTTCCTTATATACCATTGTAAAAACTTTTTATTGTCCTACCGTCTATTATTGTTGACCAGATTCTGTTTGTCAAATTGTTTTAGCACGATAAAATGACCCTTTTGACCCTAGTTTTCTAACACCCTAGAATTAAAAAAACAACCAAATTCTGAAGGTTAACATCCACCAAATTCAAGAATTTAAAATATGACCAAATCAAAAAATATAAAATCTAATAAAATTTGAAAAATTTGAAACCTAATCAAAATTTAATTTTTTAAAAGTAGTTGAAGTTTTAAATTTAAATTGAAAAATTTAAAAAAAGAATAAAAAATTTACAATGCAAAAAGACTATAATGTCAATAGAAGTTTATGATAATGTATGTATGAAAAACTATAGTCCGACTAACCGACTCACGGTCAACTATCGTTTTTTAAATCGGTAGAAAAAACTATCATACAGAACAAAATGTTTAATGCTACATGGTTTTGATGGAAAAATGGAGGTGGTTGATGGAAACGCGTGGGATTATTGGTGGATTAATTACGAGCTGGTGCCCCTGTTGCCAGAACGACGAGGTGCTAAATAGTTCGGCGCCTATATTATATTTTAGCTGGATGAATAATATTTTGCCCTTTCCAGCTGGTTTCTCTATTAATTAACCGGGTGTTAAAAATGCTAGAATGATTCCAAGTTATAAGCAGAGTTAGGTTTACCGCTAGCTAAAGGGGTAAGAAAACTCGATCTAGACCGATATCAACGCAAGGTTTAAGTCTTGAAGTACAATAGTATTAAATAGGCATGTGCCTATATGTGTTAATTCTTTTAATAATGAAACTGTTTCTGGCCTCTATTCCAAGGAGATGTCCATCATTGAACCCCAAGTGTACGAGTCAACATAGTATGCATAAATATGTGGAGCTAGTGCATGCCTGGAATCTCCTCATGGCGGTGAGGAATATGTCAGGGCGTGGCTTGCCGGCCTTCACCTCGGGGTCATCTCCCATCACAACGTGGTGCATCAGCGAGAAGAGCTCCCCGTGGCGCCGCGTCTTCAGCTCAAAGTGCTCCTTGTGGCTCCTACAACGATCCATGCAGCATATGTGCCAGAGTCAGTCAAGTTCCGCACGCAGCACACACAAGAATCCATTAATCCATTAGCTCTCGATGGATCGCGACAGCAGCAAACCATCGAGCAATGTATCGGCGGTTAAGACCGTACGTTTGTTTGTGCGAAAAAAGATTCATTATTCGTGCGTTATAATTGGTCCATCATTATTAAAGAACAAATAAGTGGTCCACGCTAGCTCTGCTCCTCGTTCCTTCCTGTACACCCCTTCTCCCCTAGCTCATCGACTCGGAAACAGTTCCTCTGCAGTACACTGCAGAGGGGCAGTTCCTCACTGCATGTGGGTCCCACGCGGGCCCCACCACCCCGATGGACCCACATGCAGTGAGAGAACTGCAGAGGGGCAGTACTGCAGAGGATACACCTGCTACATCGGCCTCTCACCTGTGTTTCGCCGCCACTGTTAAGAATAGAGTTTTTGTTTACCTTAGGTTAAGTTAGGTTATATGAGGGGTTAACATGTGTACCCCGAACTTACAGGGATGCTTAGGAGGACGATCCGACAATGGGGTGTCGCGAAGTTGCAAATTGTTAGAGAGGTGGAGAAACGGTCTCAAAAGGATCGATACATGACGACCTATGGTTATTATGGATAGAATCAACATGACGACAGTAGAAAACGGACGAAGCGACAAGGGTACCTTGGGGCGTGGATAGGTGGTTAACCACAGTGATGAAGGTGGAGTAGGTGTGCACACTCTAACATGAGAACGAAGAAGGGGGAGGTGCTAGGCTAATGCTAGTGATGAGGAAGAGGGGGGAGGGAAGCACTATCGTGCGGCTAGACTCAGAGTTAGAACATATAGGATCAACGTAGCGATGGGAGGAAGAGGGTGAAGCGACATGGGTACTATGGGGCATGGATAGGTGGGTCGGCTAGGGTGGAGGAGGTGGAGAGGAGCCGTGCATGCGAAGCACTCCAACAAGAATAAGAAGAAGGGGAGGAGGTACAACGACAGAACTGACAGGATAGAGAATAGGTTGGCGAGATGGGTGCTGTTGTATAACTAATGTACGGTGTTTTGTTGTTGTCGATGCATACCCGGTTGCGACACAAATAGGTATCCCATTGGCACGCAGGTGGCTCACCAGACGCTTCACCCCTGCAATGTAATAATAAAAGTAAATTACATCGGCCATTGGGCCCACATGCAGAGAGCTAAGCTAGCAGAGACGTCACTCGGGCGCCGGAATCAAGCACGTAGGGGATACTGCACGCGCCGAGTCAATTGCAAGCTCGAGCTCGATGTACCGGGCATGAGGTCGGCGGTGGGGAAGAGGTGGCGCAGCATCTCCTCGCGGTCGCGGAGGAACTGCTCCGGCGAGAGCACGCCGGCGAGGCCGGCCTCGTCGACGAAGACGCTCGCCGCCTCCGGCGCCGTCTTGCCCAGCATCTTGGCCCGCACGGACCAGTCGAACGGCTTCCCGTACCTCTCCAGGATCCGCCGCTGCGCCACCGCGCAGAACTCCTCCGTGTCTGCACCCACGGCGATCCACGTTAGAGCAGACAGCGAGAGCAAGCTTCGTGTGCATGCAATGCAAGCATTTCATGGCGAGCGAGAGATGGGAGAGGAGGAGAGACCGAGCAGGAGGCCGTCCATGTCGAAGATGACGTGCGTGATGGCCGCCATTGCCGGAACGGAAGCAGCTCCCTCACTCGGGACTAGCGCCAAGTTGAGCGCCGTTCTTGGAAAGCTTGGCTTCAGCAATGGATGCGTAAATACTATTACTAGCTACATATGGCTCCTATTTAAAGGCCTCCAGCTCCAGATCCCCCGGGTTAATAGTGACGTTTACATGTACTCCTAACTACTTGGGATCCATGAGATCGGTTGGCCGTCAGATCCATTAGATGGCTCGGCTCTAAAAAGATGAAAACCTCTTTTCTCGTTTAAATGTTTTCACAAAAAAAACCTCCTAAATTTCTAAGTGGAAAAAAGACTATCTCTTCGGGTCTTAGCCGCTCATTATATGGATTTGATGGTACAGATATGATGTTAGCAAGCTAACATCTAATGGGCATTAGCACTAGATATGTTGTCACAAACTAATTTGGTTAATACTCTTAAAAATTAAATCTAGTAAGAGTGCATTTTTTCCCAAAAAAAACCACGAAAATATTATATATAACGAATGCTAGGTAGCTGCAATATTCATGTAAATAGTACCAAAATTAACACCGTTAAATTAGGACTGTTTTTAATATTAAAAATTCAACCGGTAAGAAAGTTCAAATTGTCAAATTATGATAGTTCCAAATTCAAATTTAACAAACGTGCAAACACCAAATTTGAAATAGTTTGACCACACGATCGAAGATGCTTTTTATTAAAAAAAATATGGGTGGACCATGAACATCAATAACTCGTGATTGATTGCTTTCTTGACATATCAAGGTTTGAGTGCATATATAAGTGGCTGTGGCTATGGCTATGTAACCACGGATGAAGAGGAAGATTTGCTATGTGTGGAGCCCTCTGCTGCCATGTGGATGCATAAACTTATGGTTGTTTGGTCACCTCCAAGCTCTTGAGTTAGTTACGACTTACGATGCGGTCCAAGGTTATAAATCGTCATTTCTGGTTTTATGGTGAGGTCCTAAAAAACTATAAAAATACTATCCTATATAGTGTTTTAATATAAAATAAATATATTTGCATAATAATAGTCACATGTTTTATGTTTAACAAAATAAGAAAAATACATGTTATTTTACGTCACTATAGTTTAATGAATGACCATATGACCATAATTAACGTATAGAATAAGTTATGCAACCTATTCTTCTGCGTGTTCATTATAAATAAACAGTTATTAGTAATCATTCCTTTATTAGTTACACATTAATAGTATAACCATTTGGAGGTTACATGATGCATGAATGAGGTAGAGCGTAACAAAAACACAATTGATGATTTGATTTTCAAAGAAAAAAAAGTAGCATAGTAGTGCTATAGCGGCTTCAAATATAGCGAAAATACCAGTCAATTTAGCAGCTAGCTATATCGGTCATATCTATGTTCATGGAATTTTAGTACTTAGCATATTGTTTTTAGAAATGCTACTGTTCGGGCGTCCGACTGCGTCGGACGCGCATGCCCAAAGCAATGCTGCCTAGTGTCTCAAGACCCGTCCGTGCCAAGTGATTAGCGTGCGTGGCCATGTGATTAGCGCCGCGCTGCTCGCTCGCATGGCCGTGGGGTTAGCAACTAGCAGGCAACACGGTTTCGTTGTGCATGCAAAAAAATCGTTGCACTATATTAATGCGTACATGCATACGTACATAACACATGCATCGCTACACTTGTATATGCACAAATCGCTACACATGTATATGCACTGCTTGTCGCTGCTAGCAAAAAGTGCAGTTCTTTTTTTTTTCTCATTTAATTTTTCCATTTTCGTCTCTATTTCATCTGGAGTCCAAAATACATGGAACAAATTTCATAATTCATCTAAAATCCTAATTAACTCATTTTAAACACTTTTTTATTTTTTATTTTTTCATTAGCCAAATTGTTTCGACAGTCTATACATATTGGATCCATAGGCTAAACTAATTGTTTCAGTAGGGTAGACATATTGTTTCAATAGAAAAAACTAATTTTTGCACTTCGATAGACATATTGTTTCAGTAGGCTAAACTAATTGTTTCAATAGGCTAAAAATATTGTTTCAATAGGCTAAACCAATTGTTTCAACAGATTAAATAGATGGTTCCAACAGGCCAAACTAATTGTTTCAACATGTCAGACATATTGTTCCAATAGGTTATACTAGTTGTTTCAACAGGCTATATATATTGTTCCAATAGGCTAAACCAATTATTTTAGCATGCTATATATATTGTTCCAACAGACTAAACTAATTGTTTCAACATGCCAGACATATTGTTCCAACAAAGCTAAACTAGTTGTTTCAACACAGCTATATATATTGTTCCAATATCCTGAACCAATTGTTTTAGCATGCTATATATTGTTCCAACATACTGTACAAATTATTTCATCAGGCTAGACAAATTCTTCCAACAGGCTAAACTAATTGTTTCAACATGCTAGACATATTGTTCCAACAGGCTAAACTAGTTATTTCAACAAGATATATATATATATATATATTGTTCCAACAGGTTAAACCAATTGTTTCAACAGGCTATATATTGTTTCAATAGGATAAACAAATTGTTTCATTTGGTTGTGCATCCACTAGGTAAAAGTAATTGTTTCAGCGGACTAGCCATATTGTTTCAATAGGATAAACCAATTGTTTCAACAGATTAGATAAATTGTTCCAACAGGCTAAACTAATTGTTTCAACATGCCAAACATATTGTTCCAACAGGCTAAACTAGTTGTTTCAACAGGCTATATATATTGTTTCAATAGGCTAAACCAATTGTTTCGACAAGCTAAAGTAATTGTTTCGACAGGCTAAAGTAATTGTTTCAATAGGTTAAAAATAATTGTTGTGACAGCCTAAACGAATTGTTTCAATAGACTAATGTAATTGTTGCGACAACATAAACTAATTGATTCAGCACGCCAAACATTTTGTTGCGACAACATAAACTAATTGATTCAGCAGGCCAAAAACACATCGTTTCGATAGACTAATCTAATTATTTCGTCAGGCTAATATGATTTTTTCGATAGGTTAAAGTAATTATTTTAATAGGATAAACTGATTGTTCCGACAGGCTATAGTAATTGTTTCAGCAGGTCCAAAGTAATTGTTTCAACAGGCCAACAATATTTGTTTCCATTGGCTAAACTGATTGTTTCGACAGGCTAAAATAATTGTTTCAATCGTCTAAGGTAATTGTTTCAATAGGATAAACTAATTGTTTCAATGGGCTAAAACTAATTGTTTCAATAGGATAAACTAATTGTTTCAGCAGGACAAAAACATTGTTTTGACAGGCTAAACTTACTGTTTCAATGGGCTAAAATTATTGTTTCAACAGGCAAAACATTTTGTTGCATCAGGGGTGAACTAACTGCTGCAATTAGTCTCACATCAGGTCACATTTCGATAGGCTAATCTAATTGTTTCGCCGGGCTAATCTGATTGTTTCTACAGGTTAAAGTAATTGTTTCAATTAGATAAACTGATTGTTCTATAGGCTAAAGTAATTGTTTCAACAGGCCAACGATATTTTGTTTCCATAGGCTAAATTGATTGTTTCGACAGGCTAAAATAATTGTTTTAATAATCTAAAGTAATTGTTTCAATAGTATAAAATAATTGTTTCAACATGTCTTGTTACAACAAGCTGTACAAATTATTTCATTGGGCTATATAAATTGTTTCAATAGGCTAAACTAGTTGTTTCAATAGGCTATATATATTGTTCCAATAGGCTAAACCAACTGTTTCACTTGGTTATACGTCCACTAGGCAAAAGTAATTGTTTCAGCAGGCTAGCCATATTGTTTCAACAGGCCAAACTAATTGTTCCATTAAGATAACAAATTGTTTCAGTAACTTTTTTATAGCAACATTGGTCTTGTTTTGTTCATAAAAATGCGAGGAACGCAGCGGTGCAAACGGTTCGTGCATTGGATCAACCAGTAAAAATCTATGGCCGTTGAAAGAGAAAACTAAAAGTACTATATTCGCTGACGTCATCAATAACGTAATTGCATGCAAATATATAGCTTTTGCGTTTTTGGCCTGGGGAGCTTGCGAACTTGGCTGCGGGAGCTTGCGAACTGGGCCGGGGCAGCGTCCGACCCCAAGTCCGAGCCTATTGTTTTAGGTCCCAAACGCTATTGTGGAGATATAGGTGGCTATTTGGAATCTTGATGTTGTGTACAGGCTATCATGCATTTTGTGTAATATTATTTGTCAGCTTTGTCACCATCTCGGTGGTTATGTAGAATCTCAACAGTTGTTGCACAAAATTTTGTTTAACTACCACCTGTGATAATTCATAATGTCGTTGTCTTCTGGATCGCGAGCAGCGGACATGTGGCTATTAATTTGTGGTTGGGCACAGATCAGCCTCTTCACTTTTTGTTTAATTAATCTATTATTGAAACATACTTTATAGTTAGATTCACGTTGCAATTCATTAACTTATGGTTTGACCAGATCTCTAGCTACTGACAACACAGACGATCATCTAAATTGTATGGTGGGTTACTATAATTTAGGACCAAGAGGCACACCTCCTCCACCCGCTGGCATCCTCAAACCTGTAATGGTGGGAGAAGCCTCGAACAGAAGAGGAAGCTGCTGCGACCACTAGAAATTGGATTGTGATTTGATTTTGATTTCTGAAGTTGTGTAAAGTGAAGTGTATGAGATTGTGTGAACTGATGATGATATATGGAGAACATTGTTTGGTTGTGGCATATCACAGATAATTCAAACAATGCGCAAATTCGTTCCGAAATTGACCAGAAGGTGGCATATCCATTCAGAATTTGAGCATCATTCCAGAAATGTCTTCCATCGCACCGCAGTGCATGCCACTTTAGTCCAGAAAAAATGCTCATACGTTCATGACCCTCATTTGCCGTTCAGTTTACACTACGTTTCAGAATACTACAGCTAGAGTTCATCAAAAGCATTGCAGCTAGATTCACTCCACAAATATTGCATTTATATTTCAGAACACAACTAATAATTATTACAATTCAATTCACAAATCCATACATTATATGGAGACAAATTCAAACACTTCAGTCTATCGCACAGCTTCAGGGAAAATGCAATTGCCTCGGATAGACCAAGCTAGTAGTAGCTCCCGAACTCGAATCGAACTGCTCAGATTTCCTGCCTTGTAACTGCTCAAAGCTCCATAAACACTGCGAGTGATGTTTTCCTCTTACTGAATATAGAAAGAGTTTTAGGCCTTTCCAATTGAAGCGAGATGCTCTACAATTAATGGTTAGTGGTGTCCTGACCACACACTACACATGAAGCCAAGATTGGTTTGTCAGATTTGTGGGAATGCAATAATGTGGTAACAATTTCAACGACGTTGTCCCCATATATAGCTGCATGTGCCTATATATATATATATATATGATGTATTTATATTGGTGAAAATGACTTTCCTAATTGCGAGTTGTTGATAAATTATTCATGCCTGAACTGTGGCGGAGATGATTGATTTTGAGGCGCAGTTTCCACGATGGCGACTTGTAGAGCTAGCTGGCTGGTTCAGAGAGAGATTGGTGTGGTGTATATGTCCATTGGCCCAGATGCATGGCTTGGAGGGCATCCACCATGAGCCGTCACATGGGTTGCCACATCTATTCTGAGAAAAAGAGTAAAAATTATTGGAGCGTCCCCCACCAAGATCTCAAATGCAAGATCCCCTTCACTGTAGCTGATCGAGCTAGCCTTAATTTTCACACATGTCCAAATTAATCGCTAGCAAGAAATTTGATTTCCTACATTATATATCTTGGATTTTTGGTTGTTTTCTTGATTTGATCTTTGACCTATGTAATGTATGGCGCATAAAATATTGCATTAATTTAGATTCTCGGTGATTCTGGTATATTACATAATTACTGAAGTTAATCATGATATCTCAATTACTACCTCAAATACCTATAGTATAAATATATCCTGCAGATAGGCAATTCAGTCCCTGCACTATTAGAGGGGGGCCAATGCTAAGTGTCATTTTTTTTGTCTTAACGTATCTTCCCATCTACAAAGCCAATAAGAAGATAAGTTAAGAAATGACACCTAACACTACATAATTAGGCAATCAATTTGTATCCATTTTTAGGCTCAATCACTAAATTTGCACCGAGCAGATTGGATTAGCCAATATTTGGCAGTGGCCAACTTAGCCCCTATTCTTTTGAGCTGATCTAAACGGCTAAACAGCTAAACGACTGAAATGACTAAGCTTCAAGAGCTTCTCGACGTAGTCTCGAGATTCGGATCCATTTCGTTTGATTTGTTTTTTAAAGCGTTAGAACCCACCTTCAAAATAGCGAAAAAAACGGACTAAAAAAATCAAAACATATGTCTTTTCAAATCGTAGATAAGCTGTTAAGCAAAAAGAACTGGGCCTTAGTGTACAAGTAGCACATAATAGCATGCAATTGAGTGAATTTATTTTGGAAGGAGGGGCTAGGCCCTGGCCCCAATGAAATTCCACCCCTGGGCCTAGGTAGCCCTAATTAGGCCTTCCCAGAAATTAGATATCCACCTAAGGTGACAATCATATATGTTTACATAGCTGATCTCAGATTCAAGTCTGCTAAAAGTTAGCTCACTACCACATCATTCCCTAAGGTGATGGTTTTTGCTATTTTATCAATGGTCTTCGACCATGAGGGATTCTCTATTTTGTGGTACCAGCTCACCATGATCTGTTCAATATAAATCTTTCAAATTTGTAAAGCAAAGCAAAAAAAAAAAAGGTTTAAGCACATCTCATAGTGATGGTAGATTCTTTATTGAAGGGAAGTATTCAGTAGTTTGCTGTCACAGAATCAGAGGCAGCAAGAATGCTCAAAGTGTTAATACTAATTCTAACATATTCTACCTCCGTTTAAATTAGTAAAAAGAGCAGTTTCAAGATGCAAGTGGGACAGACAAATTTTGAAATGATGCCCCAATCTAACAAAACCTGCACAAAGTATCAACTCATGCCTGCTGTCTGCCTATGCTAGCAATACTAGCCTAGGGCCAAAAGTTTCAGAAAGAAGATTCTGCTAGCCATAGTAGATCGAAGCATTCTTTTTGTGAAGAATAATATCCCACCCGCTGCCTTTTTTTTTTCACATTTTTATTGCTCACCAAAACCTCCTGATTTTCAAGATAATTTTCTCTATTCTTTAAAAGGTGGCAAGCCCCATTCACTAGGATTAAAATCCAACAGCGAACTAAGAACTTGGTGAGCTCCTTTGTGATATGAAACATCCAGCCTCGGATCTGGGACCATCACCACAGACCTGCAAAAGTACAGTTAGTCAAAAAGTGAGGTTGTTTGCGCAAATGCAACTATAATGATCACTTACATTCCAGCATTCTTAGCTGCTGCAACACCTGATGGTGCATCTTCAAAAACCAAGCATTTACTGGGTTCTACATTGCCCTGAAAAAAATGCAATGCAATTGCATCAGGTTAAAAGAGGGAGTTGGCAATATTTGAAAAGGACATGACGGTCACAAGTGTTACTATATGGTCGAATATAATACCTCAAACCTCCTCATAGCAGCAAGGAAAATATCAGGAGATGGCTTCCCAGTCTTCACCTCTGGATCATCTCCCATGACAACATGATGCATCAGGGCAAACATTTCCTGGTGGTTTTGCGTCTTCAGTGCAAAATGGCGCTTATGGGATCTGAAAGCCATCATAAAGAAAAACAAACGGCATTTTCTATTTTAGTGAAGAACAAAGAATATTGGTGAAAACAGTAGAGGAAAAAATCAAGGCCTAATGTATCGATTTAGATAAATTACCCTGTTGCAACACCCATTGGTATTCCATTTGCATTGAGATGATGGATCAAACGTAGTACCCCTGCAAGACAAGCATTGAAAAATATAACCCTGAAAGCTAACCACACACAAATTAACTAGGAATGCTACACTAGGGAAGTTATTTTCTGTGGCAAAAATACTTCAGGTAAATAACACAACACAATCACATCACACTTCAAAATTAGCAGCCAATAAAAAAAATAGCAGTGTTAAAATATTTGAACTTTCAACAGAGATGCCTTCAGTATGTCTTATACAGTGAAACTTTTGCTAAAATAGCGGGTGGTGTCTGAGAATTATAAGTATGTCTGGAGAGGAAGAAATGCAAATACAATCCACTCGTGCTCAAAGGTTTCCAGTTCTTTAGCTTCTCTCTTATTACTATATTAGCTTTGCTTCATGCCGGCTCTCAGATAGGTTTTGACATGCTCAAGACGGAGAACTGCAGGTTGGACTTCATGAACCAAGTTAAAAGATAATCATCGATTCATCATGCTTCAGTGTAAAAGTATTGAATCTCATTCTGCTTTCTATACTCTTCCATGCCAATTGGGATGTTTTTATCTAGTTCCATATATTTCGCAACAAGAAACATTGAAAATGTGGTCTTTGAGTACAGAAACAAAATAATTTATGCCTTGTAAAGCCATACATGGACAAAGAATCAGCTCATTAAAAAAAACTGAAGATAGCTCTCAAGGCTACCCACGCTGTTAATCTGTTATAAAATTAATAACCAAAACTGACGACCTTAAATGCTCATAAAATTTTCTGTTCCCTTCCTTTCTCCCTTACTGTCCACATATTAAGGACTGAAGGTAACAACACACTGCTTTAACAGAAGGTAGTATTATGCGACAAGGTTTGAGAATACACTAATGCATTTTATAGCACAAGGTAGCATATTCTATTTGGTTTAGAATATCAGTAATGGTGATAGTATAATGCCGCAAGAGAAAATCAGTGAAATAAGTCATCGACGCAACCTAGGCAATGACAGCTTCTTTGGCAGCTCAAATTCTTCTCTTTGTTTGAGAAAGTTTTCCAGACCACATTGCAAGTACAGGCACACAAACAAAGGCTATCTTTCAAGGGGGGAGACATGTGGCTCTCACCGGGCAAGACGGCGCAGGAGGGGAAGAGCTCCTGCAGCATGCTCTCACGCTCCTCGAGGAACTGCTCCGGCGTGAGCAGGCCGGTGAGGCCGCAGTCCTCGACGAAGATGCGCGCCGACTCTGTCGCCTTCTTGCCCATCATCTTCGCCTTCAGGGACCAGTCAAACACCTTGTCAAACCTGGCTAAGATCTTCTCCTGCACCTCCGTGTAGAACCCCTCCGTGTCTGCTCCCATAGAAAACGAGGCCACCATCAGTAACTGGGCCAAGGACATCGAAATTCGAGCCCCACTTAGAGATTAAGCACAATCTAGAGAAGCAGAAGAGAAAAAAGAAGCCATTTAAGGGAATCGGGAAGCCGCTCAGACGAAACCATCCATTGCCCACAGCAGGTATGAGCGTCCAAGAACTAATCTGGAACGCAAGAAACAGGGGAGCAGACATGGCATGGGGGGAGAGAGAGAGAAGAGGAAAGAACAGATACCGAGCAGGAGGCCGTCCATGTCGAAGATGACGTGCGAGACGGCGGCCCTAGGCGCCGCCGCCTTGGCCTCGTTGGCGGGAGCGGATGCCATGGCGCGCGGCTCGGGCGAGGGAGAGAGATCTGCCCAATTCCCGGGGAAATCTCGAGTGCGAGTGGTGTGCCGTGTGCGCTTGCTGGCTTGCAGCCGATGGTGTTCTTCGTGGTAGTCGACGGGCCTCGCGGGGCAGGCCTATGTGGGCCCACATTTAGTTGTTTCTCCGTGGGCTTATAAAAGCATAAATCATCTTGTACTGAGAATAGCCTTCCACTTGGGCCTTCTTCTTTACCGCTTAAATTAAAATTAAAAGTACCACGTAAAATTTGTTATTAAATGCAGTATGTTGTAGTTTTATTTGTGAAGATTAAATGGTCTTACAGTTCATGAGACTCTTCCAGACCTCGAGATCATTACTTTTTCATATTATAATTTTGACCAAAGAACAAGGCACAGTGTTATGCTCCATCATGCCATTCTGTTGCCAGATTTATGTGTCCCTCCATTTTTTAGGTATATTTCATTCTCCGTCAACATGACAAAGTTTTATATTTGTGCTTATGAACTCGCTATGAAAAACTTTTCCTTTCAAACAGTGAAGTGAAAGTGGTGATAGTAGACCTTGCATAATCTGCCCAGATATGAGGATACCATTGTTCCCAATTTCGATCGTACCAAGTCAAAGTTTCTATGGCAAAATGCTACTAAGGAAAAATATATTCCCTCAGAGTGGCTGGCCACAAGGATGAGCTACCTCCATTGCTTACTTGTTTATTCACTTGATTAGCAACAATCAACACATCAATGTGGCAGATTATCTCATTAGAAAAATGGAAGAGATCATAAGCAAGGACCTGGATAAAAGGAATCTCCCTTTTGCAACTTACATTGGGAGAATCATGAAACACATGAATATTTTTTATGCAAAATGTCTATAAAAACCTATTCAAAAACATACTCTCATCCTATAAGATACCCATGCTCTTCAAATAGAAGAATGGATAAGGGAGGATCGGTGCTAGGGCACAACCTTCGTAACTTTCTACTCAGCAAGTGCAACGTCCTCAAGATCAGGCACAAGGTGTGGATACTCATGTGTATGGCACCAATTATCCCTCAGGGGGAGAACCACCTTTTTCACCACGTGATTATGATGTTGAGGCCGACGGATTTTTCTTTGTACCACCTCACCTCAACATACTCCACCGATGTACTATTTGTCTCTTTCCCATGGTGGGATGACTTTCTTCATCAGCAGCAAGATATGCACAACTTTGTGGTTCTTGAAGCTAAGTGATCCAAGGAGCATATGCAGAGATTCGAGGGCTATCACCGCCATGTCGACACCCATGTTGGTTAAGTGTAGACTCATGAGGGTTCTTTTGATGGGAATCTTTGTGAGCTCAATGACACTAGAAAGAGCACGAAAATACTTAGGATGGGAAGACATTTCACTGAACTTCAAAAATAATTTTGTATCTTTATGGAAAACGAAGTCAAACGGAACCAAGAGACCTATGTGTGGCAAGACAAACTGTAGCACACCCTGATACACAAATGTCAACGCATTGTAGATGAACAATAACAAACTTTGTTTTGTATTTTAAAATTCAAATTATGTTGGGTTGATCGTCGAGTCCAACAAAGGGTAAAACCCTCGAGACAGGAATTTGTCTCGACGGTTTCGCGTAAAACCGTTGAGACTAATGTATTCTCTTTAGTGTAGTCAAGCGAAAATGTCTAGTGTGTGTTGTCTCGATGGCTATGGAATAAATAGTAGTCGAGAGAAAACGGCAGCTGTCTCAAAGATACTGGCCGTCGAGTGACATGCCCCTCCCCATGGCTCAACCGTTATCACCAATATCGACGGTTGTCATAAAACCGTCGAGAGAGTTTGGTCTGTGTCGACGGCATAAAGTTGGCCGTCGAGTGATGTGCCCCTCCGCAGGTCCCAACGGTCACCATCTGTCTCGACGGTTGACCTAGAACCGTCGAGAGAGATCAGGCTGGCTCGACGACATCGAGTTAGCCGTCGAGAGATATTGGTCTATATCGACGACATCAAGAAGGCCGTCGAGAGAGATACTATTTTAATCGTGATTTTCGTGGGGCTTAGGCACATTTGTACCTAAGTCCCATGCGCCGATAGCCTCCGGCGCCGCCTCCTCTCATGCGTCGCCTGCCACCGCCTCGCTCAGCCGCCGCCGCCTTGCTCAGGCCGTCGCCGCCGCCGCCACGCCGCAGTAGCCTCGCTTGGGCTCTTTGTTCTGTCTCGCATGCCATCGCCTCGCCGCGCTGCCTCGCCTCGCGTCGCGATGTAGCCGCCAACCCTCGCTCCCTCCACACTACACAACCTTCGCCTCCCCTCCGCCGCCCGCCTCCCACCTCCCGTCCCTCCTCATATCCACGCCGTCCCCATCATTGACCTTCGACGTACGAGTTAATTGAATCCATTTTTTTTTCATACTTGTTGTGTAGTGTCGACGGCCATGCATCATTAGTCAACACTAATATAGGTTTAGTAAATAAAGTAGGCAATTAATAAATAAATAAAATAAATTAGTGAAATAATAAATAAATAAAATAAATGTATTGTAAATAATTGATTATTTACTCTTTAGTAATTTGTCGGTACACAAGGTATCGGGGTGTCCTCTCCACCTCCTCCAGAAGGGGGTAGAAGACGGAGCCATCCAGAAGGACCGAGAAGATCGGGTCTGGTCCCGAGTGGACTGGCGGGCACACGGGCCCCATCGCTCGGAATTGGACCCTGAGGCGTAGCGCTCTCGGCAAAGAGGCGACCGTGCCCCTGCATCGAGAGCTCGACCAGACACTGTGGGCCAGGCGAGCACCTCCCGACCGTGGCACGCTGGCGAGCCCAAGACGCGGGCGAGCACCGCCCCGACCAGTACACGTGGCAGCTTGGCGGACAGGCACAAGGCAGATCGGCGACCAGGATACGTGGCAGATCGGCGGGCAAGCAGGCGATCAGGCCCTGCACCGCATCGGCGACCACGTGAGTAGCTGGCAGGGCTGGCGGGACTCTGGGCCCCACCTGCCACCGATGGGACGCGACAAGGCAGCGGGACGTGCGTAGCAAGCGGCTACGACTATACGACATTTATTGTATACCTACCAGTACAGTGATCATATAAATAGGCTAGTTGCACCCTTGTTTCTCTCCCCCCGTCGATTCGGGCTCACCCACATTATATAAGGGACCAAGCCACCACGGGGAAGGGGGGACTTGGCTCTTCTTCCTTCCACCTCATTTCATGGCAATACACACATAGAGCTGGAGCTCAAGCAGGAGTAGGGCTATTACCCACCTCGGGGGCCCGAATCTGGGTATATCGCTGTGTTCGTACTGTTCTTGGGAGCTCGATGGCGGATCGAGGCGCAACAGTGCTACCCCCGTGCTGAATCTCTGAATCTTCAAGTCTAGCGACAGAAAAATACGCTGACAGTGGCGTGCCAGGTAGGGGGGTAGCTGTTGAATCCTCTTCCCCTCGAGTTCATCCCCAAAATCGAAGGCGGAAGTTTCAAAATCGGTGGTCAGAAGTTCAAGGATCGAGCAAGGAATGGAGGGGACTGGGGACTGAAGCAAAGAGAGAGCAGAAGGCGAGTTCCCTTTTTTCCAGATCTGAGGTGCAGGCTCCAGATCCAGCTCGGCGGCTGGGCAAAGGGAGCAAGGGGGCTGTGGGGGAGAAGGTGTGGCCGAGGCTCTCCCTTCCTCCTCCTCACCAGCGCAGCGGCGGCGGCCTCCTTCGTCCAGCGGTGGCGGCGGCGTTCCGGCGGCATGAGGCGGCTCCCGGCCTCCTCTTCGTCTGCATTGCTGGCAGCTGGCGGCAAGACGGGTGGTTTCACGACGCCCTCTCCTTCCCAGCATACTTGACGGCGCGCCTCCTCCTCTCCTTCTCAAGCCCGGTGGTGGCGTTCCCCTTCTCCAGATCTGAGGAGTGGCTGGGGGCGGGAGAGCCGGCGGCTTGGGGGTTTTCCTCCCGTCCTCCTCCTCTCCAGCAGCCGCAGCAAGGCGGCGGCGCCGCTCCTCCTCTCCTCCTCAGCAGCAGCGGCCCGGCGGCGCGGCCCTCCTCCGGCCCTCCTCTTCGTTCCAGCCGTCGGCAGCGGCGACTTGGGGGCTCTTCGATGGTTCCTCTCCAGCGAGCAGCGGCGTGGAGCTCCCCCTCGGCATTCGGCGGCAGGGCAGCTCCCCCGGCTCCTCCTTTTCCTCCAGCAGTGCGCGGCAGTCCGGGGGTTCCCCCCGGCTCCTCCGTGTCCAGCCCGTAGGCGGCGGCGGCGTGGACGCCTCCCTCCTCCTTGGGTTTGGCGGCGTCTAGCGCCTAGCGGCAGCCGGCCGGCTCCTTCCTCTGGCCTCCTCCACCAGCCCGGCGGCAGCAAGCAGCGGCGCGAGGCGGCTCGGATTCTCCTCCAGTGGCAGCCCGACGGCGGCCTCCCTCCTTTTCTCCAGCTCGGGGCGGCGGCGTGGTCCTCCACGGCGGCTTCCTCGGGCCTAGCGGCGGCGCCGTGGGGCTCCTCCACGGTGTCCTCCTCCTCCATAACCGGCTGCGCTGCGGAGCTGCTCCTCCACGGCTCCTCCAGCGTCCAGAAGCAGCAGGCATTGCCGGGCTCCTCCAGCTCCCGGCCTCTTTCTCTCCGGCGGCGTGCCGGCGACGTCTGCCGAGCAGCACGCCCGCCGGCGGCGTGGGCCTCTCTCGCCTTCCTCCACGTCCAGCGGCGCCCGCGGCGCTCTCCCGATCAACGGCGCCCGCGGCGCTCCCCGATCCAGCAGCTCGGCGGCGCTCCTCCTCGCCAAAGAACGCGCGGCGGCGTAGGCTGCTCCTTCAGCTCTCCTCCTTATCCAGCACCAAGCTCCGACAGCCGTGGTAGATGGGGTTCAAGATGATTGCGCAGCACGGCTCCGTGCTCCGGTTCAGATAAGAAGTGCTCCTGCTCAGCGCTCCTGTTCAGTTCTTGACGGCATCAAGTGCAGATATGAAGTCCGTCGCAGCCCCTGGCTCTGGTGGGGATGACGATGCGGCTGTCTCGGCCTCCGGTTCAGGGAGGAAGCGGCGTCGGTTAGGCTGCGGTCGGGGCCTTCGAGAGAAGGCTTCCGCGACCGTCCGTCGCAGCCCCCCGAGCTTGGTGGGGATGACGTCATTGCTACCTCGGCCTCCAGTCCAGGGAGGGAAGGTGGAACAACTACCGAGGCGGTTAAGGTGGAAACGTCAGGCCAGGCGGAGTACATTGGCGAGCGCTGCGGCGCTTGCCACCCTTGGCCGGGAGGGTCTGCGGATGTTGGGTCCGAGCCATCCTGCGGGTCCGAGTGGTCCTCGACGACGATGGGTCAGCTGGGAAGTACGAGCGAAAGGCCAAGCTCTACACCTGAGATTCCTCTGAAGTGCATCGCTCGGGAAGAGGGGAGCAGTCGCTCTATGATATCCTAGGAGGCACGAGCGGGAGCCGGCTTGTTCGGTCAGCCTGCTGCCCTCTAGGATGCCTGCGAGTTGGTGGGGGTGCTGGGTGTGCCGAGGGCAAGCCAAGCGACCCCGACGACCAGCCCCGGCGCTGTAAAACCGCCTTGTCCGTCGCAGCCTCCAGCCTCGGTGGGGACGACGCAGGCGTGTTAGTTATGCTTCGGTCGGGGCTTTCAAAAGAAGGCTTCCGCGACCGTCCATCGCAGCCCACAGCCCTGGTGGGGACGACGATGTGACCACTACAAGGGATTCTACCTATTGCCACACAACGATTGCAACAAAATAAATTTCATTGCTATAGCCAATGCTATTGCCACATGATATTTTTTGTGGTAATAAGTTTCCTATATCGCAACAATCGTGAATTGTTGCATTATTTATTATTTTTGTTGCAATAAATTGAATGTATTGCAATGAAAATGAAATTGTTGCATTAACTAGCTACTATTGCAACAAAAATAAATTGTTATAATAACTAACTTCTATCATAACATAATTATATTGTTGCAAAAAAATTTTAACTATTGCAACGATTACAGGTGGTTGATTATTGCTATGGGTAGCAACGATTTTGATTTTGCATATATATATATATATATATATATATATATATATATATATATATATATATATATATATATATATATATATATATTGCAACAATATTGGGCATATTGCAATATTTATTTCGTTGTAATATGTTCATGAAAAAAGGTCAAAATGAAAACATGATATATTTTAAGTAGTCATGCGAGGTGAGCTGGTTAGGTGAGGTTACTCTAAGTCAAGAGGTTGTGGGTTCGAATCATACAATCTACGTATTTGTTTTTCTATGTGACTTATTGGTTGTTGCAATAAGTTTTTACCACGAATTTCATTTTGTTGCATTATGATATTGCTATGAAATAATATCTGTTGCAATAAGTTATAGCAACCATTTTACAAACGTGGTGATAACCTATTGCAACAAACATATTGTTGTAATAAAGAAACTTATTGCCATGATTTTGATATCGTTGCAACTTCTTATTACCACGGAGATTATTGCAATGATTTTAGTTTTGTTGCAATATGCACATATTGCCACAATTTTGGATTTAATGCAACAAAAATTGCCGTTGCAATAGGTTGAATTCCTTGTAGTGGACTGCCTCGGCCTCCGGTTTAGGGAGGGAGCAGCTTCGGTTCTGCTTCGGTCGGGGCCTTTGAGAAAAGGCTTCCGCGACCGTCCGTCGTAGCCCACAGCCCTGGTGGGGACGACGATACGACTGCCTCGGCCTCCGGTTCAGGGAGGAGGCAGCTTCGTCCGCATGTCTGCCACCGTCGGGGGCTACGATGTACGAAGTCATCTGCAATATAAAGATAAGTTCTGTCACTCTGTGAGCATTTGCTTTTCACCTTAAAACGTCTGTTACAAAACATTATGTTGAAAACTGATATGGAGAAAGTACTTAAGGCTGATGGCCCCTAATAGCAAAGGCGAACGCTTAAGCTTGCGCTGGGTGAGGCAAGGCGGACGGAAGACGTGTTCTAACTTGGTGTGTCTGCTCGGTCTGGGCCCTCTGCGGCAACGACAGCACCAGTGTCTAGACCACTTCCGAAAGCTAAGTTCTCACCACACAACGTTTAAGTCGGTTTGCGGAGAGGCCATAAGGATTGAAGTAACCAGATACCTAAGGATAAAGCGCTTGCTTTCAACAGAACGTTCTGTCTAAAGCTTTTGGCGGTCGGTTGCCTAAGTCCTTTTTTCCGCAAGTAAAAGATTGCATAAAGGTTAAACGAGACTTGTGGCAGGGAAAACAAAATATTGTATTAACAGGTCTTATGTACAAGACAAGCGGCAAAAGGGGCCGATCACTCCTCGGCGTCGTCCTCCTCCATACATCGACTGGGTCGGCGTAGAGGCCGTACTCCCTGGAGCGCGCCAAGTCCGGCGGGTAGTCCGGAGGCAAGCGCTCTGGAGCTGAGAAGGTCGTGCCTTCGGCTTATCAGTACTGTAAGTACTCTGTGATCCGGTTAAGCGCGTGTTCGCTTTCTTGCGCGTTCTGTTCAGTTGCCTAGCCTGTGTGCTGCCAGTGTCGGTCTTGCACGGCTGTTGTCTCTGTTTCTAGCCTGACGGCCCCTCGGTGATAAGAGGGGACGCCTAACATTCGTGCCGGGAAGGGAGGGCAACCGGGGGCCGTGTCTGGCACAGTGCGCCATGTGGCCTGCTCCGCAAGCACTACTGGCCTACGACCACTCCTGGAAGCCCGTAGTCTTAAACCCACGATGTTTTGGTCTTGCCCGGAGAGACCGCAAGGGCGTAAGTTCCGAAAGGTGAAAGGAAATGACAAAGTGACACCCACTGGCAACACCGCAACGGCATTAGTGCTCCAGCAACCTCAGTTTATCCCTCTGTGCAAAAAGTGTGGTATAACCCCCGCTGGTGCGGGGAGAGGTGATCTGTTTGGACGCAGGCGAATCGCCCCGAGCAGGACGCTCGGGGGCTCCGGGGATTACCCGGCTGAAGAAGAGAAGACCAGCGCGCGACGCGCGACGGAATTAGCCCCACCCAGAGGGTGCATCCGAGCATCGACGATGATCTGAGCCCGAAGGGACGTCGAGCTCGGCTTGCGCCCCAGGGTGGGCCTGGGGGCTACTGTCGGTACACAAGGTACCGGGGTGTCCTCTCCACCTCCTCCAGATGGGGGTAGAAGACGGAGCCATCCAGAAGGACTGAGAAGATCGGGTCTGGTCCCGAGTGGACTGGCGGGCACGCGGACCCCATCGCCGGAATCGACCTCGAGGCGAAGCGCTCTCGCAAAGGGCGACCACGCCTGCATCGAGAGCTCGACCAGACACGCGGCCTTGGCAAGCACCCCGACCAGGGCACGCGCGGCGCGGCAGGCGAGCACCGCCCGACCAAGACACGTGGCAGCTCGGCGGACAGGCACGAGGCAGATCGTCGACCAGGATACGTGGCAGATCGGCGGGCAGGCGGGCGATCTGGCCCTGCACCGCATCGGCGACCACGTGAGCAGCTGGAAGGGCTGGCGGGACTCCGGGCCCCACCTGCCACCGATGTGATGCGACAAGGCAGCGGGACGTGCGTAGCAGGCGGCTAGGACTACACGGTATTTATTGTATACCTGCCAGTACAGTGATCATGTAAATAGGCTAGTTGCACCCCTGTTTCTCTCCCCCCGTCGGTTCGGGCTCACCCACATTATATAAGGGACCAAGCCACCACGGGGAAGGGGGGACTTGGCTCTTCTTCCTTCCACCTCATTTCATGGCAATACACACATAGAGCTGGAGCTCAAGCAGGAGTAGGGCTTTTACCCACCTCGGGGGCCCGAACCTGGGTATATTGCGTGTGTTCATACTGTTCTTGGGAGCTCGAGGGCGGATCGAGGCGCAACAGTGCTACCCCCGTGCCGAATCTCTGAATCTTCAAGTCTAGCGGCAGAAAATACACTGACATAATTAGTAATTATTTTTGCAATTGATGGTTGATTGTTTATTAATTTGTAAATGTTATTTATTACCTTTTTTGGTTATGTAATATATTAGGCTTGATAATATTATGTCCGTATTAGTCATTTTTAATTGTGACCCAGCCATACGTCACCCATTCGGAAACGGCACAACTCGTATGGAATACGAACGGTGATTCGTTGTGTTTTCATATGAGATATGATAAGCGTTTCCGAATTGTCCACTGGACTGCCATCTATGGGCTTCCCAGTGGACAACCCACGAATGACCGATCGAGCAAAATTCATTGTGACACTGGTGGGTTCGAGGCGAGATTTTCGACGGCATAATCCTAAGAGGTTCCTGTGCATAACATAAGTGCTCGGTGATTTTAATAACCTTCTTGGGCCATCGTTGCACTTGGAGAAACTTTAGGGTTATGCTGCCGAAATCTTGTCTTGAACCCACCGGTGTCGCAATGATTTTTGCTCGATCGGTTATTCGTGGGTGGGTTTAGAAGCCTTCCTAAGCTTGTCATGAAACCCTCACGTCAAATGGCGCATGCCTACCATAGATGGAAGAACAAAGAAGTTGGATTTACGATGGATGGCAACCCAACGGATAACACACAGATGAATGGTACAAAAAGACAGATTAATTCGTGACTCATGCTTTCCAGCATACATCAGACCTTAACATTAAGGTGACGTGCCCTTGTGTTGAGTGTGGGAATTGTCGGAAGAGAACCCATGACCAGATAGAGTTCGACCTATGTAAACATGGTTGCAAAGCCGCGTACCATCGGTGGGTATGTCATGGGGAGAGTCGCCGTGTAGCGTGTGCACCACCCCTATTCGTACTCGATGAAGGTATTGATGAAATCAATTGGATGAATGATTTGATGGAAGACTTTGGTCATAATTTCGAGGACGAGTAGGCATCCACGTCCGTGTTCGATTTCATGGGGCTTCTTGAGTCTCCCAAACAACTGTTGCACGATGGAACCACAGTAGCCCTGCTGTCTGTTGTGGCCCGTATGATGGCTATTAAATGCAAGTATAATTTCTCGATTAATTGTCTTGACGAACTCATATCGTTGTGGTCTGATGTTCTTCCTCAAGGTCATAAGATGCCACCTACTTGGTATGAGTGTAAGAAACTTATAGATGGATTAGGAATGGCATATGAGAAAATACACTACTGTCATAATCATTGTATGTTGTATTATAAGGATGATGCGGATAAGCGTGCTTGTGATAAATGTGGAGAGTCAATATATGTGGAGATAGACAACGCCGAAGGAAATATGAGATAGACAAATGTGGCGAGAAAAGGGTATGATCTGTTTATCCTTCCTAACAAAGCAGAACAAGTGTATTACCTACTTTATCCATGTAGTAAAGTAATAGAAGGTAGTACTAAACGCGATGAGAAAGACTTGAAGTCTTGGTTGGTGTATACAAAGTTCGAAACCTGGAAGGTTAACTATCCCGATGTCCAATGACTATCATCATCCAATATAAGAACAACGTACGAACGGTAATTTCGTGATTGATATTGGCCATGTACTAGATAATCTAGCAGCCACAATTGATGATGATGTCGATGAAGAAGTTAATCCACCCAACGAAACGGGCGACATCGAGGAACCTATGAACGATCCTCTCGATGTCGAGGACACGTACTTCTAACTTGAGGTTATTAATTATACATATTTTTATTTACTTAATAATTTATTTACTTATGAAAATTATTATTCCTCACTAACATTAATTTATTTACAGGATGGAACAACGATAGTTCAGGAGGAGTACCTCTGAGGAGGAGGAGGAGGGCGACGACCGTGAGGGTACACTGGGTTCTGTCCGTGCGGGCGGACACTACTCCGATGAGGAGCTGGCCCTCACGGAGGAGTCTGGGGTCGGCGGGCAGACACCTCGGGATCTAGCGAGGCAGGGGGTACTCAGGCATCAAAAAAGAAGATGGGCCCAACAAGATGCCCAAGGCGCCAAGAAATCCGGTGGATCGGATTGTGATTGAGATTGACGGGGATAGGTAAGTCATAATAACACATGAACTATCTTATTATCAACGCAACACTAACTCTATTATTTCTATTCTTTGTAGCAACATGTCCTGTGTCAATCTCAGAAAGGACCACACTTAGCCAGGTCCCGTGCTTGGGATACTGATCAGACAATACTACCCTGGGATGGTCGGAGAAGATGGGGCATCCCATCCGGCTTACTCCTGAGATGATTACAAGGTCGCCGAGCACGGTGACAGCACCGCCGCCAAGGAGATTAAGCGGGAGTTTTGGGTGAGTTTGAACACATCTTTTTTTTGGCATTTGTCGAAAGGGTATTTGCTCATATTACTAGCACACTTGTTTGTAGCTTAGGTACCGTCCTCGTGCAGGGTTGGAGGAGACGGAATTTGACCCGGTGATCGATAGAAGTACAAAGCAGAAGGTGCAGGATCTGATGTCCAGGGCACGAGTCTCGGTGATCGAGGACTTCTATAGGTAATCACTTAATAAATTTCTATTCTTCGGTATATTTCTAACGCATCCTAAATTTGAATTTTGCCAGGAGAGAGCACGGTGAAAGGGTCGTGAAAGGATCGCTATGCCGTCTAAGGGGGTTGAATAGGCGTATAAAACGAAATTGCGGAATTAATAAACTCAAACAGTAACCAGCAAGTCGGATGTTCCGATGCATGTCAGATGTTCCGATCTGGTACAGTACACCTTGCATCGGATGTTTTGATCTGGGTCGGATGTTCCGATGTACGTTGGATGTTCCGATCCTGGGTGTTCTGGAAACGACGAAAACCTGCAGTAAAAACTGATTTCTCGCAAAACCAAGATTAGAGACTCAAGACTAATCAGAACAAGTCCAAAACAGTAGTAAAACAAATACTAACGACAAAGACAAAGAACACGGCGGTTTTTGTTTACCGATGTTCGGATTTTTGAAGGATGATCCTACTCACCGTTAGGGAAGGCACAAATCCCGGATCACCAAGACCCTAATCCCCACCCAGCAATGCACATAGCACTCACCGACGATCACTAGATAAATCCTTTTCCTTGCGGAGGTAGATTAACACCTTCACAAACTCCGGAGGCACACCACACAAAGATCGGCGGCTCACCGGCGATACCTAGCCGTCTAGGAGCCCTTTAAGCCTCCAAGAGTAACAAATGCGATGAAGAAAATTAGGAATCGCTAAGTGCTCAAGAATTGGATGACTCTAATTCGTGGAGCACATTAGGTGCCTTGATCTCTCTAGATCTAAATCTCACAAGATGAACAAGAGAGAGACAAAGGCTTAAGTTCTTAAGAGATGATGAAGAATATGAATTGGGTTCAAATCAGGGGATTAGTCACCTTTTGGCAGGTATTAGAGAGGGCTTTAAATAGAGAATCCCGAAAAGTAACCGTTGCTACAGATGATCCCGCATCGGATGTTCCGACCCACGTCGGATGTTCCGATGGACTGCTCACTGGATCGCATGGAAAACTAGCAAGCTGGTTTCACCATTGGATGTTCCGATCCTAATCGGATGTTCTGATGGTGTAGGTTCTGTATAGAGTGTATTTTGAGTGGAAAATTCACACAAATTTGGAGATATCTATTTTGAGCACTTAGGAACCTTTATATGCTTCTCCAATGCATCCCTCTTTATAGTACGGCATCCCTATGACTCAATAAATAAAGATTCATAAATAATTACTAGTCTTGATGCCTTCTTGTAACATATCCATGTTTGAGGGGTACACCATCACATTTAAACATGTATCTCATGAATTTACCTGTATAACATCTGTGTACAATTCTCCAAAAGAAAATATTAGCTCTATAATTGCTGATCATTAATCACCAAAACTACTTAGGGGCCTAGATGCACTTTCAATCTCCCTCTTTTTTGATGTATTGATGACAACAATTATAGCTTACAAAAGAATTTATTAACAAGAATATAGCCCGGAAGCTCCCCCTAAAATCATGACAAGAATGACAACAAGAGCTCCCCCTAAAATCATGACAAGAATGACAACAAGAGCTCCCCCTATATCCTTGGCAAATTTAAATCTAAATGCAATATGATAGGACATATATCACTCAATACAAAAAGTAAATAACTAGCAATTCACCATTACAACGTACCACAAAAAACACATAGTTTAAAACATAGTTTTGCACATGCTTGAATATTCAAGTTTCACACGTAGAAATCTAAGTGTGAATAAATGATAATCTTCTCCCCCTTTGGCAGCAAGACGTCAAAAAGAGAAAGAGGCCGAGGGAGGACTACTCAATCCACTCCGGATAATTGCTGCTGGAGCTGCCACCACCACCCTGACCACCAACACCACCGGTGACTTCATCATCATCGTCGCCGTTGCCGCCGCCGGATGGAGGAATCCCAAACAGCCCTCGAGTGTAGGTGTCAATGGTTGTGTTGGGAGACTCAGAATCATCAGATGAAAGAGGCATACCAAGATGCTTCTTGATATCCTGGATGTGCTTGCGATTGTCGCGAAGACGCACAATGGTATCCTTGACCCTTTCATTCGTCTTGCGACACATGCAAAAGATAGATTTCAGCATTTTCTTGATGGAGCCACCAGAAGATGACGGGCTAGACCGAGCTGAAGACGGGCCCGCCTTATCACGAGAAGCAGAAGAAGGACCTGCGCTGTCACGAGGAGCAGAACCCCTCATGGGCGGAGTCGCAGAAGCCCCACCAGGAGAAGCCAGTCCACGGGTCGTCACAAGGTAGGGAGTGTGATTCACATCCAACAAAAACTTGAGACCAGTAACATGGATGATCTTCACATCCAACACAAACTTGAGACCAGTAGCATGGATGATCATGCTCATCAGATAAGGAGCATAAGGGTAGCTCCTCTTTGGATCACAAGCACTGATCTTGATCTCACCCTAGATGAAGTCCAGCACATCAAAAGGACGCTCTCGCAGACCAATTTTCAAGAGAAGGTTGAGAGAATAAGACAAAACACGCGATTCATCACCTTCCTTGGGACAGAGAGTCATACGAAGGATGCGATTCAACACTTGATAGAAAGGCTTCATGGTTTCAGTGGCTCCAGCCTTAGAAGGGATAGGTCCATCATACAGAAACTTCAGCTCATGATTCTTCAGAGCATCCATATCGTGGATCTACTCCATGTTCCCTCTGGTGGAGAGCTTCAGATGATGACCAAACTCCCTCTTCGTGAAATGATAGAATACTCAATCGCACATAAACCAGAAGATGTCGCCAGCGACACCCCCAGCAAAGTACAAAGTAGCATAGAACTGGCAAATAACTTCATCATTCCAGTCATGCTGAAAACTCATGATGTCGATCAATCCCATCGTGTTGCAGGCAGAAATTACTTCATTGATAACCGGATTGACTGTCAGTGCCATACCTTCCCAATCAATGAACTGCATACGCATGACTGGGCTTTTCTTTCGCACAAAAGCAGCATCTTAGAAATCGTGATGAAAGAAGTTCCAAAATCTTTCATTAGTCCATTCTTCCTTCTCATACTGCAAGGGATCCTCAACCCTGTGGTATTGGATCTCCTTGACGTCCGCAACATAATAGCCAGGAATATCCGGGGTGACATTATGAGTGAAGGTCCTGGTTGATTTCTTTATCAATACCGGACCAATTGGATCACGGACATTTGCTCGCTTCCACTGAGCCATTCTCTCATGATAGTCCGTGGGATGCTCATTGGGCGAGGCGGAAGGAGGAACGATAGTTGAACTTGAGGTTCTTTGCCGTTTCAAAGGATTGGCAACACCCTTGCCTTTGGGATCAAGCTGAGAAGAAGGCATCTGCATGATAAACATGATGGAATCAAAGAATTGCAAAGATAAAGCTCATAAATGCTAGAAATATGATGCACACAGTACACCCCACGTTGGAACATCAGATGGGCTTCACTGCCGCGAATCACAAAATTTTGACAAATCTGAGTTCGATACAATGGAATTTTGGTAAGATGTGATGTGAGAAACACAATTGTGAAATTTGATATAACAACTGAGGTGTGGAAATTACAAAACCCAACCAGGTTAGTGGATACCACGTCGGAACATCCGACACTGGTTGGAACATCCGACGGGCATAGTAACTGCAAAAATAGGGTTTGTCACATCTCACATCAAAAGAACGAATCCGAGGCATCAACGAGTAGGGAATACTTCTATGAACAGAATAGAAGCATATCTCGCCTCGAAATCTAGTTAAAACGGCGCACATTGCATGTTTTAGAGGTTTTCAAGATTTGAAGCTTTTACCTTCAATGGAGGAGGCGGGAGACGAGCAGGGAAGGGGCGTATGCGGAGGAGGAGGCACGCAGGTCGCAAGATCCGCCGCCGCAAGGTCCGCCGCCGCCGGAAGATCCTGTGCTGTCGCCGCTTGAGGAGAGACAGAAGGTAAAATGTTCTAGGGTAAAAACCATGGGGTAAAAAGGAACAGGGCCCACGCGGTTAAGATAAATAGGTGGCAAAAACTGAGACGAGCCGGAATATCTGGCAGAACCCATGCTGAACCGCACCGGAAGTTCCGACGCTGGTCGGAACATCTGGCGGGATTGCTTCTGCACCACATCGGAAGTTCCAATGCATACCGGAACATCCGATCCCCCTCTTACTGGAATTGAAAGATTTAGACTCCAGAGACTTCGAGAATAGATAAGATCGCTCCGAGAGAATAGAGGGGAGTTCTAAGAATTGAATTAACCCATGAATGACCCGTAAACATATCAATCAATCAAACTAGGGTCATCCATGAATAAATAGGATATGAATATCCGAAGAGCCAAATCAATCAATTTATTTATACCTATATAACTATAGTAAAATAGATGAGAAGATAAAGAAAACATTTTCAATCACCAAACAATATGTGCAATATGTCAAGCAACATTTCGAGAGTCAAGGATATTCAATTCACTCCGCAACTTGCAGAATTTTCTCTCATCAAGGGGTTTAGTGAAAATATCGGTTAGTTGGTTTTTGGTTCTCACATGGGTAATATCGATATTACCTTTGGTTGAATGGTCTCTTAAGAAGTGATGGCGAATATCGATATGTTTGGTTCAGGAATGCTGAATAGGATTGTTGGCTATTTTTGTGCCACTGTCATTGTCACACAAAAGTGGTATGTGGTTGAGATTACGACCATAATCTCTCAAGGTTTTGCCTCATCCAAAGTAGTTGGACACAACAATGTCCTGCGGTAATATATTCAGCTTCGGCTGTGGATAGGGTTACAAAATGTTGTTTCTTGGACGCCCCACGAAACGAGTGACCTTCCAAGGAATTGGCAAGTACCGGAGGTACTCTTCCTATGCACTTTACAACCGGCATAGTCCGCATCTGAATAGCCGATTAGGTCAAAGTTTGACCCTTTAGGATACCAAAGGCCAAAGTTGGGAGTGTGTATCAAATATCTCAAGATTCTCTTGACTGCCACTAAGTGGCAATTTTTGGGTGCAGCTTAAAATCTTGCACACATGCACACACTAAGCATAATATCAGGCCTAGATGCACAAAGATAGAGGAGAGAATCAATGATAGAACGATATACCTTTTGATCAACGTTCTTACCATTTAAATTTAAATCAAGGTGACCATTTGTTGGCATAGGAGTCTTGATTGGCTTGGCGTCGCTCATCTCAAAATTTTTAAGCATATCTTTCACGTACTTTGATTGCCTTTCGAGAGTTTGTGAAGATTTCTCATACCAACATGGGCTAGTCGGTGATGTCAAAGCCAACCCATGCTAGATTTAGCCAGTAGGCATATCTCAGGGTTAGGCCTATCCGTGGAGAAGTCCACAAGATGGAGCTTTCCCTTTCGATGATCCTTAAAGTCTATTAAACCATCACTCCTTCGAACGACATTCACACCATCACAAGAAAAGATACAATCGTAACCGGTTGCACAAAATTATTGTACCGATAATAGACTGTATTTCAATGAATCCACAAGTAAGACATTTGTAAGAAAAAGATTTTCGGAAATAACAATCTTACCAAGACCAAGTACACCATCTTTACTATCATCTCCAAAAGTAATACTCTCACTTGGTTGATTGTAACAATTAATTTGAGAGAACATTGCCTTCTCTTCGGTCATATGATGAGTGCAACCGGTGTCAAGTACCCAACTTGGGCCACCGAAGAGATATTCCTATAAAATTAAGCTTTGGTCTTAGATACCCAAATTTGATTGGTCCTTTGAGGTTAGTCATGAGAGCATTTGGGACCCAAATGGATCTCACCAAAGGTGCATTGTTACGCTTTGCCATGAAGCACATTGATGGTTCATCATCGTCATCTTTTAATTCACCAAATAGAGATGAGGTCGTTTTTGGGATAGCCATTCCAATATATGCAATGCTCTCATCATCGGACTCGGAGTCGGATTCCCACTGCTCACCAATGTGAGCTTCACCTCTTGAACTTTTCTTATTTCTTTTGCTCTTCTCCTTGTCCTTTTATAACTCTTTTCTTTCTTCCTTTTCCTTCTTGTGTGGGCAATTGATGAGGACATCATTGACGCGGTTGCCCAAGACGAGCGGACGTCGAACTCGCTGCCGGGTCCGGTTCGGACTCCCAAGACCAATACATTTTCAAACAGACGCCCAGATCACATACAACGTCCAAATGAGGCAAATAAGGACTCTACGAAAAGCTTACGAGATAAGCTTTCCAACGGATCCAACTACTCCTTCAAATTCCATCCAAGTCAACGGGAATTGCGAAAACAAACTGATGGACATAAACTTTCCGGCGCTGCGTCGCCGTATTTTTGGGCCCAAAGCCCGTATACCCCTAGAGTTAGGGTTGAGCGCGTTTAGGCACCTATTTAGGCGCCCCTCCTCTGGCCGCTGCCCTATATAAGTCCCATGCCGTGTTTTGTCTTAGTTGGGTTTTGTTTAGTTGATTTCGTTACTGTCGTGTGAGATTTCGCCTTGTTGTTCTTGTGTTAGCTAGACCAACAGGATCAACTTTTTGAACCCCATTATCCTTAATATATATTCGCAATTGAGATTGCTTATCTTGTGTTCTTGCTTGTTCTTCGGTTGCTTGCAGGAACCGTCCTTCGTGGACAGGTCGATCATGCCTTTGGTTCGGTCGATAACACTCGTCGTGGTGGTTTAGCGATCGCCGGGATTTCCCGTTCCTTGTGGCGTTGGAAGCCGGATCGTTTAGGTCTCCGTGACACCTACCGATTTATCCTCATCGTTTCTCACCAGATGATCGGGACCCCGCGTCCGCGCCAATCAACAATCTGCAATTAAGTGTCCGGTTTCACCACATTCATAGCATTTTCTCCTTGAACTTCCTGAAGATTTGATTTTCCATAATCCTTCTCGCCTTTGCTGTTATAACCATTCTTTTTGAGAAATTTGTTGAACCTCCTCACAAAGAATGCCATATCTTCCATGTTCACTTGCCCATCTTCTTCATCACTGTTTGAACTATCATCCTTTACCTTTCATACTTTGCTCGCCTTCAAAACTATGCTCTTCTTCTTTGTAGATTGAGCTATCTCTTTAATGTTCGAAGCCTCTTAATCCATCAACTCATCACTAAGAATTCTTCTAAGCACTTCATGCGGTGTGATTGAGTGATAGTTGTCTCTATCTCAGATCATTTGCACCAAATGGCGATTGGTTGGGGTGATAGCCCTGAGTAGTATCTTGACAACCTCATGATCAGTGAGACTTGCATCCAAATCCCTTGACCTCATTCACCAAAACCATGAGTCGATCAAACATTGTCTTGTAGTCTTCTCCTTCTTCTAGAATAAATTTTTCTAGCTTGCCATTGATGAGCTCTATTTTGGTCTCCCTCACACTTGATGTACCTTCATGAACAACTCTGAGGGTATCCCAAATTATCTTGGTCTCTTCAAGTCCGTCAACTCGATTGAACTCACTTGGGCTTAAAGCACCAAACAAAGCATTGACGGCTTGATAGTTGCGGAAGGAGTCCTTTTCCTCATCAGCAGTAAGCTTCTCCGATTCCTTGGGCTTGAAACCTGTTTTTACAATTCTCCAAATAGAAGGATGGATATACATTAGATACATCTTCATCTTATGCCTCCATTGTGGGTAGTACGTGCCATCAAAGTGAGACACACGTCCCGTTGGAACAGAGACATGAGATGAAGATGTTGTATCAGGATAAACATAGGGAATAGCAGCCTTTTTGTTGCTTTCACTTGATGTCTCGATCTCTGTATCATCTTTGTTGTTCGGCATGATTCTTCAAGCTGTTAAGCTCAAAACAGGAGGTTAGACTCTGATACCAATTAGGGATGAAGGTGGGGCGGGTTGCGGCGACGCAGTACCCATCCGCATTAACCGCGTAACCTCCGTTAGGCCGATGCAAACCTGCGTACGTACTTGATAAAATGTTGCGGACACTGCGGGTCACCGCGTTCATACCTCAATTTTGCCCGCAACTAGCCAACATGTTGCTGCGCACTACACGTCTGCGCTCCGTTTTTGCCCGCAACTAGCCAATACCCAACCAAGTGTTTTTCTAATAAACTAGCCGACACTAAGCACACTGTAAGCTAAACTATAGAAAATAAGTTTAAAAACTATTAATCAACAATACCAAAAATCCATCAAAATAGATATTAATCAACAATACTAAAAAATATTAATTTACCAATGATTAGGACCAGAATCTAAGCAGTTCCATGTCCATTAATTACATAAGCATTTGTAAGAATTGACTTAGTTCTACAATCCATGTCTAAGCTCCATTTGTAAATTGGTTGACTCATCAACAGCTCAACTCTTCTTACCATACGGTCCATACCTTCTGGAAACTCAAACCTGTAAAGACATGAAAATATTATATATGTAACTAAAAAATGGGAGTGCCCAACAATATAACAATAAAACCAAGACATCAACTAACAATTAGTTGGCACAAAATACAACCCAAGATACTACCAGGTTTCTGACGGGTAAAAGAAAAGGTGTCAAAGCTCCCTATTGCATATAAATAAATAAAACAATGCATCCTATACTAATGCTAGGTAATCTTTCTCCTGCTATACTCATGGTCTGAAATTTCTTATCTGGTTAGCTTAACTCCAGCTGTTAGAAAGATAATATATTTCTATGGGCAAACTGAAATATTTCTGTGATCCAACCATGCTGAACCTCTAAACATCAAGAAGTACACATAATAAACTTCTATCCTCAGTAAGAAACATCAGTAAGAAACTTCTATAAATCATACATAGAAAGAAAGCAAAACTGTTCAAACTTGTCCATAGATTTCTTACTAAAGGATCTCATTTTTTTATATCTTCAGTGAAAAATGTATGTTCTAACTGTTGCTATATAATGTCAAATCATTTTGCCAATGTTTCATGGTATGCTCTGCATCGAAGTCAGATCTTTGTATCACTCAATCATCAACCTCTCAATTTCTGAAACAAGAAATTACCAACCCCTTTCGGAAGAACAAACAACTAAACCATTTCTGCAGATCCAGAAAAGGCCATTTCTGCAGTTTATAAAATCATGATGAAACTAGAATTCTGGATGTCATCAAATAAAATATCTGAGCATGAAAAAATTCTGGATGGCCAATTCTGCAGTACATGGGTTGCCTCTCTGGTTTTCAAGCAGCAAACCACAAGTTTCTTCAGGTAGCATAAAAAAAATGCAGAGCTTCATCACTTCAGAGAATTATATGCTAACAACAATGTGGTGGATGAAAATGGAAATAGTAGTATGAGCAACAGTAGTATGAGAACTATATAATCTCAGTAAGCAACAATAATATTACCTAGAAGTTTTAAAGAAGATCATCACCATCATCGCCGTCACAAGTTATCGTGTTGTCACCAGATTCTGAAATTACAGAAAAAATCAACATGCTATTGGAGATTACAGAAAAGATAGTTTAGCACAATATATACTATAATTTTTTTTTGTAGATTTACCATCAGCTCTAATCCAGTCTTGAAGACAGATGAGAACTTCTACGGTGTCACTCGACAACTTGCTTCGATAATCACTTATAACCCTCTCACCAGTAGAAAAAGCCGACTCCGATGCTACTGTAGATGCTGGGACAGCTAATAGATCACGGGCTATGGAAGAAAGCACAGGATACTTGGTAGAAAACATCATCCAGTACTTTAAGATGTCAAAATCCACTTCTATCGAGACTGGTTCTTCTTCTAAGTATTTGTCCAACTCACTTGCCCTGTTCATTTGGTGCTCATTGAGATGCTGTCTCGAATCAGCCCAAGGGTTACTTTCATCAATATGCATTTCAGTGCAATTGTCTCCTTCCTTATTTCCAATGCTCGGGTCTTCTATTTGTAAAGAATATTCAGCAAAAAGCTTTTTAATTGTCTTCTTCACTTCCATAAGGTAACCAGAAGCTCTAGTCCCAAATCCTTTCCTCAGACGATATTCAAGAAAACCCAACTTGAATCTAGGATCGAAAACAATAGGAACACAAACTGACAAGAAAGATAAATCCCAATATTTCTCAAATTTTGTAGTCATTTCATCAACCATACATGAGATACCAATATCCGGATTGGATGACTCTCTATCCAACAATTTTTTCACCTCCCATAACTCATGAAAGTAACGAGTGGCAGTAGGATATTTAGAACCTGATACTGTTATAGTAGCATTATAGAAGACCTTCAGCATGTTGCAGAGTTCCTCTGCCATCTTCCATTCTTCAATATTAGGTGAATGAGTATATTGAGTATCTTCTTGTGCTAAAGCTTCGAATGCCCTTCTAAACTGCAAAGCTGATCTAAGCATAATGTAAGTTGAATTCCAAAGTGTAGCTACATCAAGTGACGGCCTTCTCTCGCAAGATATACCCACCTGCTCTATCATCTCTTCAAATCTCTGTTTCCGTGATTGTGAGCTCTTTAATATTTCACACTTTCTCTAATACTGCTAGTAGCACCACTAATTACCTTCAAACCTTCCTGGACTATGAGATTGAGAACATGTGCAGCACATCTTCCGTGAAATAATATACCCTTTCAAAGCAACAGATTCTTTTCCAAAAGGTTCTTTCGTAGAGAATTCACCATAGAATCATTTACTGATGCATTATCTAATGTAACAGTAAAAAGTCTATCCTCGACACGCCAATCTAAGATACTTTTCAACATTGCATTAAACATGGCTTTACTGTCATGTGGTGTCTCAACAAGGGTGAATCTTATAATTCTTTTCTGCATTTTCCACTTATTATCAATAAAGTGACAAGTGACACATAAATAACCCAAGGTCTGGTTGGATGTTCACATGTCAGCCGTTAAAGATATCCTACCAGTTGTGTTCTTTATAACCTCGCGCAGAGCTAACTTTTGTTGCTCATATGCAGTAGTGCAATCACTTTTGATAGTAATTCTAGAAACTAGCTTAAATAAAGGATTTAAGCTAGCCACAAAGCTCCTAAATCTAGGATACTCAACCATGCGAAATGGCATTTCATGTAACACTATAAATTTAACGAGTTCCTGTCGAGAAACATCTTGGTCAAACTTCCATCTTTTCAAAACAGATGCATGTGCAGGGGCATTAGAACTGTTCATCTGATCTAACATCTGATGTAATTTCGCTTTTTCAACACAATTTTCCAAATGCCTACGACAAGAAGTAGTACCATTATTTCGCTCAGCATTAAAATGGCTGTTGCAGTGCATGCATATAGCTCCAATAACTTTCTCATCCTCATATATTGCCTTAAAATCATTCCATATATCTGATCTTAGTTTGCGCCTTCTAGTTTTACCCGAAGATTTTAAGTTGCAAGGCTTACTACTTGGTTGTGATGGTGACAAAGATATTCCAGGTTGGGACTTTTCCCTTGCAAGACATGGAGACATTTCATATGAGAACCTTTCCCTTGGAAGACATGGAGATGTTGTAGACGGGGACCGCGCCCTTACAAGAGGTGTAGACATTGCATATCGGGACCTTTCCCTTGCAAGACTTGGAGACATTTCAGATGATGACCTTTCCCTTGCAAGAGATAGAGACATTGCAGACGAGGATCTTTCCCTTCCCACCGGTGGAGACATATCAGACGGAGACCTTGCACGTGTTGTTGATGTGGACTTTGCTTGTTTTGTAAATGTTGGTTGTATTAGTGGGGACATCATGATCCTTAACCCTGGAGACCGTAATAATGTCACTAAAGGTGACTTTAGCTTCTTTGTGGGTTTTTGCCTCTTCTTCGTATGGGCTTTCCTTTTTGCTGTTGTCAAGTAGCTTGAAGATACCCCCCCTTCATCTTGAGCTTCTATGTTTAATACCTGCATAACAAGCAAGCCTAGTTCTTACTTCTAACTAATACTGATAGTCACCTAAGTCCTAACATCAAGTAAAAAATTATATTCCAAAATGTTCAAAGCGGGAGCTCATTCACACTATGGCATAATCATTATTAATCAAGAATTTGCTATCATACTTTCATAGATATAGTTTTAAACAGCTATGAGGTGATAGTAATACAAACCAAGATCCATTACCTGATATCAATACATGATGAAATTGACTTGCAAACATTCCAAAATAATACAAAAATTGTTCATGTACTCCAAATTTGACCTTTTCACACACTGTACTAAATTGGATAGTTTGAGACCGAATAAAGCAGCTGACCTTTGGGGAGATAATGGACGAGGTGGTCACCGCGACGGACTTCTTGATGGCAGAGGAAAAAGCATCACCAAGAGGCTTCAGATTAGTGGTGGAGACAACCGCAGCGGAAGCCATCGTGGTGGCCACGGCGCCGCCATGGATGAAGCTGAGGAGGACATGGTCGTCGCCATCACCGCGAGATCCGGCTGTCCCGCCGTCATAGGTAGCTAGGGTTGAGGCGTCAAGCTGGGCCGTCGCCGTAGACGGCTTCTCGAGGACACCGTCGTTATCGCCATCCAGCCCGGCGTCGTCGGAGACATCGAGGCGGCTAGGGTTGAGGGCGAGGAGGCAGGGCGAGATGGGGCGATACCAATGGCTAAGGTGTCACCAGCTTTGACCGGTAAAAATCTATTGGTTTGTTGCAGGTGTCTTTGCGGGTAATAGTAATGGGCCAAAGAAGTGGGTTAGCAGGCCGACCCGCACCACTTTCACCTCTGATACCAATTGAAAGGATCGCTATGCCGTCTAGAGGGAGGGTGAATAGGCGAATAAAACGAAATTACGAAATTAATAAACTCAAACAGTAACGAGCACGTCGGATGTTCCGATGCAGGTGGATGTTCCGATCTGGTACAGTACACCTTGCGTCGGATGTTCTGATCTGGGCCAGATGTTTCGATGTACGTCGGATGTTCCGATCCTGGGTGTTCTGAAAACGACGAAAACCTGTAGTAAAAACTGATTTCTCGCAAAACCAAGATTAGATCTACTCAAGACTAATCAGAACAAGTCCAAAATAGAAGTAAAACAAATACTAACGACCAAGAGAAAGAACACGACGATTTTTGTTTACCGAAGTTCGGATCTTAGAAGGAAGATCCTACTCACCGTTTGGGAAAGTACAAAGCCCGGATCACCAAGACCCTAATCCCCTCCCGGCAATGCACACAGCACTCACCGGCGATCACTACATGAATTCTTTTCCTTACGGAGGTAGATTCACATCTTCACAAACTCCGAAGGCACACCACACAAAGCTCGGCGGCTCACCGGCGACACCTAGCAGTCTAAGAGCCCTTGAAGCCTCCAAGAGTAACAAATGCGATGAAGAAAATTAGCAATCGCTAAGTGCTCAAGAATTGAATGACTCTAATTCGTGGAGCACTTTGGGTGCCTTGATCTCTCTAGATCTAAATCTCACAAGATGAACAAGAGAGAGACAAAGGCTTAAGTTCTTGAGAGATGATGAAGAATATGAATTGAGTTTAAATCTGGGGATCAGTAACCATTTGGTAGGTATTAGAGAGGGCTTTAAATAGATAATCCTGAAAAGTAGCCGTTGATGCAGATGATCCCGCATCGGATATTCCGACCCACATCGGATGTTCCGATGGACTGCTCACTGGATCGCATGGAAAACTGGCAAGCTGATTTCACCATTGGATGTTCCGACCCTCGTCGGATGTTCTGATGGTGTAGGTTCTGTATAGAGTATATTTTGAGTGGAAAACTCACATGAATTTCGAGATATCTATTTTGAGAACTTAGGAATCTTTATTTTCTTCTCCATTGCATCCCTCTTTATAGTACGGCATTCCTATGACTCAATAAATAAAGATTCACGAATAATTACTAGTCTTGATGCCTTCTTGTAACAAATCCATGTTTGATGGGTACACCATCACATTTAAACATGTACCTCATGAATTTACCTATATAACATCTATGTACAATTCTCCAATAGAAAATATTAGCTCTATAATTGCTGATCATTAATCCCCAAAACTACTTAGGGGCCTAGATGCACTTTCAGGTCGGCAGCTCTTTTGCAAGGACGCAGTACCTCACAGCTCTGCAGTATCTCACCGTTCGGCCAGATTGGGCCTCGAACGTCCCGGATGACTGGGAGGCCCTGGCCAACCATTAGGCCTGTCAGGGGTTCTGTGACAGGTCTGAGACGGCCAAGAAGAACCGTGCTGCTAAAGGGAGCAGGACTACCGTCGGGAAGATGTCCTTCGCCCAGCTTAGGAAGAAAATGGTAATCTTCTTTATTCCATATTTGCAGCTTTTTTCGCACTAAAAACCATATTTTCTTTACTTGTATGCTGTAGGCCATCACCACCGGGCAGCTGCCTCCTTGGCTGCAAGCATTTCATAGGGGCCACTCCTCGCAAAATAAGGATGGTTCCATGGGCCCGTGGACTCCGTTGCTACGCAGCGAGAGGTAAATAAAATGTTGATACCGAATTTTGACGCAATTTACTATTCAACCATTCATGCCCAATGTACACTTCGATGTAGTCACGCTACAAGGAGGCTTACGCCGAGAAGCATGGGCAAGAGAAGAACCCATAGGATGAGCCGCTTGACCCCGTGCTTATCCACCAAACTATGGGTAGGAAGGCTCACAGGAGGCTAGCGATCGGCCAGGACCACCTGAGGTGGGCTTTGGTTATACTTACAAGTCAACTCGATTAAAATTTCATAACTACTAATAACACTTTGTTACAGGTCCAAGGATTACATGCCAGCTGTGTGGGCTAGCCACACATAGGCCGAGAGCCGACGCGCCTTTGAGTCCAGACTCCAGATGGAGAGGGAGCTAGAGAGGGAAGAAAATAGGCTGATTCTGCACACGATGCAAGAGAGCATGAGGACCACAGGGAGGCGCGAAAGAGGAAAGAGGAGGTGATGGCTCGACAGCGAGTGGAGTTCGAGGCAAGGTTCGCCTATTTGGAGAGCATATCTCGACTAGCTGGGGTATGTACTTAAACTCTAAATATTCTTTCATATAAATCTTACCATTTAATTAACATGTCACATGTCAAATTTGTTTTAGGCTGGCCCGAGCGGGACTAGTGGCGGTCCGGGGTTCTACGGGGGTCCACCACCGTATCGTAGTGGATTCGGGGCCCCACCTCCCTTCCAGAGCTACTACGGGGGACCGCCGCACCAGCCTGCCGCATAAGGTCCCTATGGTGCACCTCCTCCTCACCAAGCTCTCTACAGCGGCCTACCTTCCCCAGCAGGTGACTACGCGGGCCCAGCTCGCCCACATGGTGGTTTCCCGAACGTTACTGAGGTGATAAGTCATTTGACCTCAAAACATGTATTATTACTTTATTTCAACGCATAGCATTAACTAACAAGTCTATGTTTCCTTCAAGGGTTCGGAATCTGCCGCCCCAGCAGCAGCTCATGCGCACGACAGAGGGGAGACATCGGGCAGCTAGGAGGCCGACTTCGTTAACAACGTTGTCGGTGTAACAAATACCGGGGTACAAAGAGCCCTAGGAAGGCCGAGAGGGCCCCACGCGTCAGGCGGGCGAGCAAGGCCCAGTGGCGTGGCGAGCCCCTCGAGAAGGCCAGAGGGCCCCACGCGTCGAGCAGGCGAGCAAGGCCCGTGCCGCTGGCGAGCCCCTCGAAGGCCAGAGGGCCCCGCGGCAAAGCCGGGCGAGCAAGGCCCCAGCCATGCTGGGCGAGCCCCTCCGAAGCCACGAGGGCCCCACGCGCCCGAGCGGGTGCGTGGGCGAGCCCCTCCGGCGAGGCGAGGCCCCACGCGCCAGCGGGTGCGCGGGCGAGCCCTCCGACGATGAGGCGAGGGCCCCACGCGCCAGGCGGGTGCGTGGGCGAGCCCTCCGAGACCAGGCGAGGCCCAGCGCTAGGCGGGCCAGGCGAGGCTGGAGCATTGCGATGAGTCTTCGGGACGAAGGCTCCCCCTGCTGCGAAGGACGAAGCGCATTTAATGAGACATCACGCGCGGATAGACAGCGGAAGAAATGATTACCGCTACAGTGACCCTTGCAGGTCTGAGCGGCTGTCACTGTGGCGCAGAAGAATTGACCGGCAGAGAGAAGGTTTGCTTGAGGAGGCCGCCCGTGTCAGGAGGAGCAGGCAGGGCCCCACCCGCAGATTCACCGGTGTGACTGTGCGGGTCAGAGGCCACTTGCGAAGCACGCGAGGGCGGCGCAGCGCGGCGTGGGTAAATCTGTAAGTCGCTCCTTGTTGTGCCCGACGCTCAAATCGGATCGAGCTTGATCGAGTTGGCTAGCAGACTAAAAATCTGACCAGGGGTGTGATCCGCAGTGGTTGAGCGAAGAACACGCCGTCGATGGCGCGCCTGTAGGGAGCGCTAAGCATCGGTTCAAGCTCTTGACCCTTCTTCAGAGGCGATGGCGGGCAGCGATCGCGATGGAGCGCAGAAGCGACCGCTAGAGCCGTGGCCACGGAGTCGGCCGCGGCGATGGCGATGGATCACCGGCGGTAACGCCCGCCTAGGGTTGGAACCTGGCGAAGCAACCGCCTCGGCGAAGCTAAGCGGCGCTCGCCTTGGAGGAGTGCACTCCAAGACAGAACCTCCACGCGGCGTGGCCTTGTTGAAAACCCACGGTTCCGGTGACTCCGGACTCCGGCGGCGCCGTGGTTGGCAACAGCCCGCTCGTCGCGCCGCTGGGCGGTGGTGCAAGTTTGGGGCGGGGAACGGCGTTTCGCGTCCTCCGTTCTTTGTTGCCCTCGCCTCTCGCAGATCTCCGGTGAGGAGGCGGGGCCAAGACGACAAGAGCGAGGCGACCCCACGGGGCTCGGCCGGGCGGCGTCGCAGTGGCGCGATCTCGGTCCCATCGGAGGACCGCCACTTGCTGCATGGAGAAGACCGCATGACAAGCTCCGCAGGGGCGCGACCGAAGGCGAGCATTGTCGCCGCCGTCGCTGGGACCAGCAAGAGGGTTCCCGCAGAGCTGCCCCGCCGTGAGGGTGGCGCTTCTTGGCGCCGCCAGGCGACGGGGCGGCGGGCGAGACGCGCTCAGAGCAGGAGGCTCCGGACGCCGGGTGCCGCGCTTTTCTAAGGAGCTGCGCGCCCGATGGCGAGAACAGTTTCGTCCGCCCCCATCGAAAATCACGACGGCTCCACCAACCCCGATGAGTTTTTGCAGATCTATACGACGGTGATGCAGCCGATGGAGGGTCGGGAAGGTTCGGCGAACTACTTTCCCGCTGTCTCACCGACGGAGCCCGCGTGGCTCTTGAACCTGCCCGAGTCCGTGGGGTCATGGAAGGAGCTCTCGAGCTCTTCGTCACCAACTTCGTGGCACCTTCGAGCAGCCGGGTAGAAGACGACCTCCACAACGTGGAAGCAGAAGAAAGGAGAGTCATTCGCGACTATATTCGGCGCTTCACCAGTCCGCAACACCATCCCCGACATCTCCATCGATGCCGTGGTCACGGCATTCAGAGAGGCGCCCGAGACCCCAAGGTCAAAGAGAAGATGGCCACCGGAAGATCAAGACGACGGAGGAGCTTTTCACCTTAGCGACAAGGCGCCTTCAGCGGAGGTCAGATCCGCCCGGCCGCTGGCGGGCAGGCTAGCTGCGGGCGGCGAGGCCGAACCTCGAGGAACCCCGCGGCAAGGACAAGAAGAAGCGCAAGGCGGCCGAGACCGGCAGGTCATGGCCGCGGCGAGCGGCAACGACGACGACGACGACGACGACCAGCCAGCGCAATGGGCGGGCGGCGGGCGAAAAAGAGGAGGAGGTCGCGGCGCCGCGGTACGGTCCCCGTAGGGCGGCCGAGGCGGCGGCTACGGCGATCGCCGTGGCGCGACGGCCCGCTGCCGCGACGAAGGCGAGATCATCGCCCGTGAGTGGGGACGGAAGGCCCCACCGTCCCATTCACCGCAACAACTCCCCGACTTGGCGGATTGCCATGTCGTCGGCAAGATGGTGGACAAGCGAGTCCACGAGCAGCAGCAGCAGCGTCCGGCAGCCGCAAGGGCAAGGAGACGGCAACCGCTTGGTTTTCAGCAAAGCGGAGCGCGAGGTTGCCGTCATCCACGGCAGTTCGCCACCTATCCGCCCCACGCTAGCTTTAAGCGCGGCGATGAGGAGGTGTGCGCCGCCTTGCCGGCTTTGGGTCGATGAGGCGGTGGCGTGGTCGGAGTAGCCGATCGCGTTCATCAAAGCCGATCACCCAACCGATCTGCGCTGCCCTGGCATCTCCCGATCGTGGTTGCACCCACGGTCCGGAATGTAAAGCTAGGGCGGTGCTGGTAGACGGAGGAGTTCCTCAACCTCCGTCCGCCGGGCGGCCGCGGGCGCTCCAGATCAGCGGCGGGAGCTTCGCCTAACGCTCCCATTCTTCGCATCGCACCGGGCCGAGTCCGTCTCACTGGGCGATCGATCTCGGTAACCTTCGAGGTTCGACAACTTCCGCACCGAGATGCTCGAGTTCGAGGTGGCGGACTTCGACCTCCTACAACGCCATACTAGGTCGGCGGCGCCGACAAGGTTCATGGCGGTGTGCCACTATGCGTACATGGTGGTGAAGATCCCGGCCAGCCGCCCCATCGTTTGAAAGTGGACGCCCGGAGGCGCCCGCTGCGACAAGGACGCCCTGGCGGGGCGACGGCGTCGGTGCCAAGGCCGAGGCTTCGACTCAGGAGCTCCTCGGCGAGACCGTGCCTCCCGGTTCGTCGCGGAGGTTAAGGCGGTCTCCGAGCGAAGTCGAGACCGGTGAAGACCGTTCGGGTGGGCGCCTCTCGGTGCCAAATAGGAAAGCGCGCGTCTCCTTCCTCGATCTAACGCAGAGCGTGTTTGCGTGGCAACCGTCCGACATGGTGGGGTCCTCGGGGAGGTTATTGAGCACAAATTGGCGACGTTCCCGCGCGACCGGTCATCTGAAGGTCCGAAGCAATCGGTGGAGCGCCAGGAAGTTATCCGGCAGGAGGTGGACAAGCTCTTAAGGGCGGGGGTCGCCCGCATGTCGCCCATCCTGTGGCTCGCGAACCCGTCCTCGTCAAGAAATCAACAGGCGTTGGATGATGTGCGTGGACTTCACCGACCTCAACAAGGGCGTTCGGCGATCCATACCGCTGCCCGCGATCGATCTCATCGTCGACTAAGCTGCGGGTGCGGCAACAGTGCTTCGGATGCGCACTCGGGTACCACCAGATTAGCATGGTGAAGAAGATGAAGACAAGACCGCTTTCGTTACGCCTATGGGCGTCTCATCGCTATACAAGGATGGCGTCAGATCGAAGAATGCAGGCCCAACCTATCGGGCGGGCCATGCATATCGCTTCACCGCTCCCAAATAGGGCGAAACCCGGAGGTGTATGTCGATGATCCGTGGTGAAGTCCAAGAAGGTGGAGGAGTTGATTGGCGACACCGAAGAAACCTTCACCAACCCGAGGAAGTCTTGCATCAAGCTTAATCCAGAGAAATGCGTGTTCGCCGTTCCGGGCAACCGCTGGGATTCCTCGTCTCCCGAGGGGATTGAGGCGAACCCCGACAAGATCGCGTGATCGAGAACATGAAGCCCCGACGCGATTTCGGCAGATGCGGTGCTTGGTGGGTCGCTTGACCTCCCCGGGCCGCTTTATAGCTCTTTGGGGATAAAAGTCTCCCACCGCTCAAGCTCCTAAAGAAGACCAACCACCGAGTGGACGGCGGAGGCGCAGGAGGCGCTCGACGGTCTCAAGAAGTATCTTACCTCCCGCCGTGCTGATCGCCTGCACCGGGCGAGCCATTGATCCTCGTCGCGGCAAACCCCAGCGGTCGGTCAGCGGTGCTGGTGGCGGAAAGAGAGGGCGTTCAGCGCCCCATTTACTACGTCAGCAAGGTCCTCCACGACGCCGAAACAAGGTATTCACAGCACCAGAAGATGCTCTACGCCGTGCTGACGGCATCCCGAAAGCTACGCCACTACTTCCAGGGGCGAGAAGTCACGGTGTTGACCAAGTATCCCTTGCGGGAGATCCTCTTCAACCGCGAGGCGACGGGTCGCATCGCCAAATGGGCCATGGAGCTGGCGGAATTCGATCTCAAATTCGCTCCCCGAATGGCCATCAAAGGGCAAGCTCTGGCGGAGTTCATCAGCGAGTGGACTCCGGCGGACACTGAAGCTGAAGATACCCCAGCCTCCTCGCCGTGGACTCTCTTCTTCGACGGCTCATTCCGGCCGAGGGGGTCAATGGCGTCGTCCTGGTGTCTCCCACCGGCGATGTCATCCGGCACCTGGTGGTGCTGGACTTCCGCGCCACCAACAACGTCGCGGAGTATGAAGGACTGCTCGCCGGGCTCAGGGTGGCTTCGACCCTTGGCATCCGGCGGCTACAAGTAAAAGGCGACTCTCTCCTGGTCATCAACCAGGCGAGGAAGGATTTCTCTGCCGGATCCCGTCATGGCGGCCTACTGGCGGAGGTGCGCGGTTGGAGCGGCACTTTGAGGGTTTGGGCCGTGCACATCCTCGCCGCGACAACTACATGGCGGATGAACGCCCCTGCATTGCCTCGCCGAGGGCACTGTTCCGCCGGGTCTTTGAAGAAAGACTTACGCGCCGTCCGCCGCAGCCCCCAATTCTGGCGGGACGACGCTTTCGACGCAGCCCCACCTCTGGAGGAGACGCCACCGATCTCGCCGCAGCCCCGGTTAGAGGGAGGAGGCGAAGAACTGTTGAGGCGGTTGAGGCGAAACGCCAAAGCCAGCGGAGTACGCCGGCGACAATGTACGTAACGCCGCCACACTCGCCCGGGAAGGTCGATGGATGGATCCGATCCTAGCCTACCCGGGATGGAGTGATCCCGACGATGACGCGTCACCGAGAAGATAGCGCGCAAGGCCAAGCGCTATGCCCCGGTAGGTGGGGACCAGACGCCCGAGCGCAAATGGAGTTCTCTTGAAGCGTCACTCGGGAAGCGGGAGTGAAATTTCTCTCGAGATCCATGGAGGCATGTCGGGAGCCATTCAGTGAGCCGGGCGTTGGTCGGGAAAGCGCCACGGTTTTATTGGCCCACCGCCTCCGTGATGCCTTCGAGCTGGTGAGGAGATGCGAAGCGTGCCAATTTCATGCTAAGCGAGATCCACCGACCGCCCAGCGCGCAAACCATTCCGCTCTCGCCGCTCGCGTCCGGGGCAGAGGCTGGATATTCAGGCCCGTTCATGGGCGGACGGAGGATATACTCATCATTTCGCCGCCATCGACAAATTCACTAAGTGGGTTGAAGCCTCGCCGGTCCCGGCGATCACATCCGCAGCGGCTATCAAGTTTATGAAGAGCATCTTCGTCCGGTTCGGTGTCGCCAACAGAGTCATCACTGACAACGGCGCTCAGTTCAAAAGTGCTGATTTCCAAGACTGGTGCGAAGAGTTGGGTACCAAGCTGTGCTTCGCCTCCGTTGCGCATCCGAAGAGCAATGGGCAAGTGGAGCGGGCGAACGCGGAAATACTCAAAGGGCTCAAGACAAGGGCGTTCGACCGCCCGGAGAAGCGCGGCAAGCGCTGGGCGGAAGAAGTTCCCACCGTATTATGGGCGCTGCGGACAACTCCCAACAGAGCCACCGGCGAGACCCCCTTCTTCCTGGTGGATGGCTCTGAGGCGGTGCTCCCATCGGAGCTCGCCTTCGGCTCCCCAAGAGTGGCGGCGTTCAGCGAAGACCAAGACCCTGACCGGCGTCAGGATGAAGTAAATCTCCTGGAGGAGATCCGAGACAGGGCGGCGATCCGGGCCGCCAAGTATCAGCAGGCGCTGCGCCGTTATCAAGCAAGGCGGGTGTGTGTGAGAACACTGGCAGTGGGCGACCTCGTTCTGCGCAAAATCCAAGCGCAGGCGGGGCGCAACAAACTGTCTCCCCTGTGGGAGGGCCCTTCAAGGTGGTCTCGGTCTCCCTTGAGCTCGGCCAAAGCTCAGATTCGAGGACGGTCGCGAATTGGCGAACACTTGGAACGTCGAGTACCGAGGAAGTTCTACCGTAGGTAGTACCAAGAGCTTTTTTTGACTTCCCTTGAGCCGAGCGGCGAGGTCTTCTTCCTTCACCGCTTCGCCTCGGGTCTGCGTTGTACAAAGCCATCTTCAATAAGAGATAAGTTACGTCTCCTTGTGGGCATCTGTTTTTTTTCGCCTCAAGTCATTAGAAAGCATTCGGTGAAAGTGGCGCAAAATGAAAAGTACTCAAGGCGATGGCCCTTAGTTCAAGGACTAACGCCACGACTTCATGGTTGGGCGAGGCGGAGACGAAGGCGGGTTCTAGCTGGTGTGTCGGCTCGGTCTAGGCAATACGCCAACAGAGGCACCGCGACTAGACCACTTCCGGAAGCTAAGTTCTCGCCACGCGATGTCTAGGGTCGGTTCGCAAAGAGGCCATAAGGGTTGAAGTAACCAGATGCCTGAGGAAAAAGCGCTCACTTTCAACGGAAAGCTCTGTCTAAAGCTTTTTGGCGATCAGTGGCTTAGCCTTAGAAAGGTCTGTTAGAAAACATTCTGCCGAAAGCTGGTAGCGAAAGTACTTAAGGCTGATGGCCCCTTAGTTGCAAAGGCAAACGCTTATAACTTACGCTGGTGCGAGGCGGCGGACGGAAGGCGGGCTCTAGCCTGGTGTGTCGGCTCGGTCTAGGCAATGCGCCAACGGCGGCACCAGCGACTAGACCACTTCCGGAAGCTAAGCGCTCGCCACGTAATGTTTAAGTCGGGTTGCGAGAGGCCATAAGGGTTGAAGTAACCAGATGCCTAAGGAAACAGCGCTCACTTGCGGCAGAACGTTCAGTCTAAAACCTTTGGCGGCCAGGTGCCCCAATTCAATTCCGCAAGTTAAAGTTGTGCGAAGTTCAAGTGAGACTCACAACAAAAGAGCAAAAGTTTGTTTGCATTGATAGGCAACATTTACAAGGCAAAAGGCGGGGGAGTCTCGCTTCTCCCCGGTCTTCGTCTTCCGCCGAGCGGCGCCCCCATCATGGACACGCGGTCGGCGGCGGTGTCAACCCGCTACCGCTCAAACCGTCCAGTGGGGCGAAAAGCTTCGATGGCGGCGTCGAGATCAAACGCGCGTCTCGAGCAAGACAGATTGCTCAAGATGAACCGCGCTGCTTCGAGCGCCTTGGCGACCGTCTTCGATCGCTTCACAGACGTAGCGCCACCGGAAGGACGCGCAGGGCTTGGCGGCTCGTCCACGGCGCCAAAGATATCGCGCAGCCGTCTCCTCCAATGGGGATGCAAGGAAACACCAGTGGATGCCGGGCGTCCGGCCGCATGATGGCGGTCTGTGACATGTCGGCGAGGGTCCGGAGGCGCGAAGTGCTCCGGCGGAGGTCTTCGATCTGTTTGGCGGCGAGGCGGCGGCTGGCTGCCGCAGCCTCGCTGGTCATCGCCTTCAGGGCGGTTTCTTGGCCAAGGGCCCGCAGCTTCGCCGGCAGATCGCTCCGCCAAGGCAAGGGCTTCCTCCCGTCGCCCAGTGCGGGAGAGGTGCTGGCGCTTCAAAGGAACGCCCCACGTCGGCGGTCACAGCCGAGATGGCGGGCGCCAATGAGACGAGGTGGCGGAGGTTCTCCGGCCGCCGCAGCGGCGAACTCTCCGCCGCCACAGGCGACCTCCGTCGAAGGCGCGGCAGGCGGTGGGGTGGCGAGTCGTGTGGAGCGGAGCTCGATGCCCAGCGTCCGCCTGTTCAAGAAGGATAAACAGGTTCGGTATGCAAAACCATGTAGCATGCTAACCCCACGCGGTGTGCGTAAGCGCAGGAAAGCCAACCGAAGCGGTGCGCCTGGCTTAAAGCTGAAGGGGAGCTCAAGTCGCTTGTTTGCGGCGGCGTGGTGGCGCTGGTCAGCGTCACCGCCGTCAAACAGACGCCTTGCGGCTGGCGCGAAGCGGTGCGGTGCAGAAGCGCCAAGCCAGCAAGCAGCGCCGCGCAGGAGCGCCGGCGAGGAGCGGAAGAAACCGCGCAGCGGCGCCAGTTCCTGAAGAGTCGCCGCGCTCTCGCCCAGTGGCGGAGCGGCGGCGGTAGCAGCAGGGCTCCCGCTGGATGGGGCCGGCGGTGGCGGCGGAAGCTCGAGACTTGAAGGGCGCGCTCTCTTCGGGCTCGCCCCTCCCTCCTCGTCGTCGTCAACGGCGAGGATGAGGCAGCGCTTCCCGAGAGCGCTTGGCGGAGTCGGCCGCCACGGCAGGAGCAGCAGCCGCCGCGAAGCTTGGGCGGTCGCCGAGGGCGGCTCATGGATCTGCAGATGGTCCCGGGCCATTTGGACAGCGAGACCGAGACCTCCATAGGGGCGGCGCGCAAGTAAGGGTTGCGCCCCGTGGATCCCAATCGCAGAGGTGGCGGATGCCCGCCGGCGTGGCGATGTCGCCGGTCGGCGTGGTCGAAGCCCCGCCACCCGCCTCGAGCACGCCGCCCAACACGCTCCCACTGGTGAACACCCAAAGAAGAAGCGGCGAGTTGGTCGTTAGCCAAAATGGAAAGAAAGATGGTACGAAATCCAAAAGAACGCGAGAGTATTCACCTCCAAGAGCGGTCAGGGTCCCGCTGCCGTCGCCGTAGTACGCCCAGCGGGCGCGCCCTCAAGCAGCGGGCAAAGACGGCGCCAAAAAGTCCGCCACCACGTGGGTTCCGGTGAGCCCCGGCGGCGGAGCTTCGTATCTGCGCGCCGCCATTGCCTCCGTACTCGCTGGATCGTCGGTGGGCCCCGATCGGCGATGGCTCCGCGATCGTCGGGAAGAACAAGATCGTCGCAGCTACCGGAGTCCTCCACGTCTGCCCACCGCCGGTGCCGATCCTTCCAGTTGGACTTGACCGGCGCAGGATAAAAGCGGCGGCGTCGCGGAGCGCGAAGTAGCAGCTCCCAACCGCGCCGAGCGCGAGCCCGTGTCTTGAGATGAAGAGTCGGCGCCAGAGAAGGAGGTTTGGCATCGTCCCCACGAACATCTCGCAGAGGTGGGCGAAGATGACCAGGACCATGATCGAGTTGGGAGGAAGGTGCGCCGCCTGGATCCTGTAGAAGGCGAGCACCCCCAAGAAGAATTCGGAGTACGGCGGGACAAGGCCCGCCAGCATCGCCCAAGAGAAGGTCACGATCTCCCCGGCGCGAGGACTCGGCATGATGGTGCGGCGCTGAGGCTGGGGCGGATCGGTGGCACGAAGACTGCCGCGCCACCTGATCTCATCGACGGTGGAAGCAGGCAGAGCAGCCCCGAAGGTGGTGCGGCGTCCCCGCGGCGGCCCTTGCTGCGCTTGGGAGCCATGGAAAATTTGGCGGTGGCGCTGGCGAAAGGCTTGGTGGCAATTGGCGAGAAGGCAGTGGACAGCTTGAAGACTTAGCGTGCGGAAGGATTGGACGCGGCCGCCGCTGAGAGAAGTATTTATAGGCGTGGGCGCAAGCGCGACGGTTTGATTCCATTCACGCACGCTGGGCGCCATCATTGCCCCTGCGTTTTGGTTTCCGCATAAAGCGCGTAGTTCCCCAAGGAAGATCGTGTGCGGTGGAGAATCAGCGACTGGCCGCCGCAGTGGTGGGCCCCCACGATTAAATCTCCCGCCGCACGAGAAGCGGAAAAGTATCTGCGCGACGGTTCGCGTATCATGGTGGACCCGGCCACTGTCGGTGTAATAAATACCGGGGTACAAAGAGCCCTAGGAAGGCCGAGAGGGCCCCACGCGTCGAGGCGAGCAAGGCCCCAAGGCGTGGGCGAGCCCCTCGAAGGCAGGAGGCCCCACGTCAGCGGGCGAGCAAGGCCCAGCCAGCGTGGCGAGCCCCTCGAAGGCTGGGGAGGCTCCCCACGCGTCAGCGGGCGAGCAAGGCCCCAGCCATGCGTGGCGAGCCCTCGAAGCCACGAGGCCCCCCGCCAGACGGTGCGTGGTGAAGCCCCTCTGCGAGGCGAGGGCCCCACGCGCCAAAGCGGGTGCATGGGCGAGCCCCTCCGACGATGAGGCGAGGGCCCCCGCGCCAAAGCGGGTGCGTGGGCGAGCCCCTCTCGAGACCAGCGAGGGCCCCGCGCCAAGCGGGCCCAGGGGCGTGGAGCATTGCGTATGAGTCTTCAGACGAAGGCTCCCCCATCGCGAAGGACGAAGCGCATTTAATGAGACATCAGCGCGGATAGACAATGGAAGAAATAATTACGCTTCTGATGACCCTTGCGTGTCCGAGCGGTTGTCACCGTGGGCGCAGAAGAATTGACCGGCAGAGAGAAGGTTTGCTTGAGGAGGCCGTCCGTGTCGGGAGGAGCAGCGAGGCCCCACCCGCAGATTCACCGGTGTGGTTGGCGGGTCGAGGCCACTTATGGCACGCGAGGGCGGCCTTGGCGCGTGAAGCGGCAAAGCGCACGCTGCCTCTTCTGTCGTGTCTTGTCGATTGTCTTGAGAGCATCAGATCGCCTACCCCTCGGCTCTCTCCCCTTGACCCAAAGCTTGTATAAAAGGAGGGGAGAGAGAGGGAGAAAGAAGAAAGAGGAGCATTGGTGCATTCGAGACACTCTGTAAACACATTCCCATTCAACCACAATCAGAAAAGAGCTAAGGCTCAGCAGGAGTAGGACTATTACCCGCGAGGGGGTCCGAACCTGGGTAAATCTGTGAGTCGCTCCTTGTTGTGCCCGACGCTCAAATCGGATCTAGCTTGATCGAGTTGGCTAGCAGACTAAAAATCTGACCAGGGGTGTGATCCGCAGTGGTTGAGCGGAGAACACGCCGTCAAACGTGTTCGATGGCACTCCGCCGTTTACCCAGCCGTCCCTACCCCCTTCAGGCGATCCTCCATCTAGCGAGCATTAGGTGACTAACTAGCTAGCGATGCATATGTTTTGGTTATCGTACGTTTGTGGACAATAAATTACGATGTTCTATATGTATGTCGTGCGTGTCTTTTGATCGTTGGTTTGCTTATTGATGTGTGCCGTGTCTTTCAATTATTTGTGTGCAATTGCGATCTTGTAGTCGCATGTGTGCGACAATTGAGGATATATATGTATTATAGACATTTTGGGTTTGCAGGTGCAGCGGCTGCTGCAGTTTTCTAGTTTTTTGCATAATTAAAACAATTTTTTTACAGCACGGGCTTACTCTTGACGGCTGAGTATAAGCCGTCGAGGCTCTTCAACATCCGAACGTGATCTCTCTCGACGGCCACGGGAAAGCCGTCGAGAGTATGTAACCCGGGCAGGTTGGTTTAGTGGGGTCCGCTTCTCCTGTCTCTCGACTGTTCATAGTTGGTAGTTGAGAGTATGTTCGTGAGGAGCAAACAGCGTCTGTTGCAGTACATTCAACGGTTTTTATATAGCCATCGTGAGAAGCATTCTCGACAGTTGAACCGTTGAGAAAGTGTGCCTCTCTCGACGGCCTTCTCTCGACGGCTGGCAGTCGAAAGAATTGTTAGATATTGTGTCGAATATGTGTACGAGTAGGTTATAAGGACTCTATGTTGTAATAGGTAGGGTTAATTAGTGTTAAAGTCGAACTCTATCCAGGCCTCCACTATATAAAGGGAGGCAGCCTTGGTGTAACGAGACAAAGACCTCATAATAGTAGCATAGGCAAGAGGAGGTCAGCGGCCGGCATGTGGTCATGACCTGGTTAGCCATTGTGCTACGGTATTATGGATTGGGGAGGAGCGCCCATATTCAGAGCCCCGCAGATGTAGGCGAAAGCCGAACTGCGTTGCCAAACATCGTGTCTCCTGGTGTCATTCGTGATCTTGCATCGGCGCATATCCTAACATGTGGTACCAGAGCTTGGTTGGCGATGTTAGCTATGCAGAAGATCTAGGTGGAGACACGAGGTTCATGCATACATGGGTGCTGCAGAAAATGCCCTATCGGCGCAAGGTGGAACATGGCGGTGATCTACAATTCGATCGGTGGTGTCAGACACTTCGGACAGGAGGCTTGAACCATTCGATGGGCAACCGTTAGCGGGGATCTACCAAGGCGAGGTGATCGAAGGCCGACAAAGTAGCCGGCGAGGTCGGCAGGCGACGGTAACGACCTCGGCGTGCCCGATCAGACCGGCAGGCGCGAATGGATGTCGGATAGATCGGAACGGCGGAAGCAGTGATGCGACCGGATGTTGCACAGGAGACGCTGCATCATGTCACTGAGGGCAAAGCCGTGACGTGGATACAGATGGCCAGGGTGCGGCATGTTTTGCTGTGCACAGATGTTGGCGATTCTTACGCTCTTAGAAATTAATCCGCAAGCGGACGGATATTGCTTGTAGTTTTCACCTAGGAGTATTCTAAGGTATCGAATCCACAGGGAACAAGAGAGAAAGATAATTCTAATATCTATATTATTGAAATACCAACCAGCTAGCTAAGGGGCAAATACGATACGATAAATAGACCGGACACACACACACACACACACACACACACACACACACACACACACACACACACACACACTAAGTAGAGTGCTACAATAATTAGGCAGACAGCTGAAAGGACAATGAGACGAGTTTAATAAGTTCGTAAATGTTGTGTGATTCAGTTTATTGAGAGAGCTTGGATGATAACAATCAGTGGTTCACTTAATATTCCAAAATCGGAGCTCGGACACTCACTACCACCCGCTATCCTGAATTGGAATCCCGAATGGTTATGATCGTTCCGATAGGGCTCTATTGATCCAAAGCCGGACGCTGTGAGTTACGCATGAGATAATTAATATCTACGGATGGATAGGGCTGTCACCACCTACCACCTACCACATATAAGTGAGCCCGGGTGTAAACCGAGTTAGTCCTAGTCTCAGACACCACGTCTGCTACTATTTCTAATCAACCTTCCTCAGATCCTAGGAAGATGATCTAGGTTCAATACTTGGGCTCTTTCAGTACATGAGTAAGAACCTAAACTGATTCCAGACGAATACAAGCTACCATTAAGGTTAATCCACACAACTCATTTAGTAGATATGCTCAATCTCAAATAAAGCTCAACACAATATAAAATGAATGAAGTGATCCCACTAATTAAATAAATAACTAGGAAAGGGTACAAGAGCTATTACCCGAATTCCCGAAGACACTTCCAGAACTCCGAGGTTTCAGCTCGACTCGACTCTAACTCCCAACTAATCTACTCTAACTAAAGAGCAACTCTAAGTGAAGTGGATGAAATGAAGTGTGTTGGTGTTGTTCATGAAAGTGAGGTGAGGGGGTCCTTTTATAGTGTTCCCGAGCCAATGGGAAGGTGCCACGGCATGGGACACTTGTCATCTTGCCACCCTACGAAGGAGAATCCAATCGGCATCCGAGGTGGGTCGGCCGGCCTAGGGTGGGTCGGCCGGCCCACCCTTTTCATCATCTGGCCGTCAATTTTACCTGGGATGCTTTATCAATGGTGTAGATCATCTTCAAGTCGGTTTGGTAGTTGGTGACCGGTAGCATTGGGTTCCTTTAGAATTCTATGCATGACTTGTGAAGCACTCCCTGTTTCTGGATCAAATCGACTAAAGTGGACAGCATGGATCTCTTCATTGGATTCTTATTAGCCACCTGGCCAAATTTGGGGTCGATTGGCCACAAATGTGGGTTGGCCAGCATAGGGTAGGTCGGCCGGCCTGCACTTTTCTCCGGTTTGGCTCCGGTTTCCTCCAGTTTGATCTTGAGGACAAATACTCACCAAAACTTGTGGAAATTTATTAGTTTAAAATAAAAAGTTAGTATAAACCATGCTTTTCTCCCATATGACCGGAATATCGGCGTATGTTGGCGTATGAATTCGGACTTTATTGGACACCAACACACCCCCCGACTTGAACTTTTGCTCAAAATCGAACCCGGTGAATCAGGATTGCATCAATATCATTAATCAATAAACATCAAGTGCACAAGATAATACTCCTTATTATTTGTTAACATAAACTCGTACAAGCGTATCCCAACCTAGTACTTATACCTGTAGAGCTTCCAAAATGCCACTTATACCTGAAGAAATTGACTTCCAAAATAATGTCCAGGGGCGAGGGAGAGAATGGACTCACGCCAAAGGAATAAAGAAACACAAGTGCAAGGATGTGAGGTACTAATTAGTCCATCACATCGGATCTTGTGTTTATGGAAACAGTCTATACAACTTCTTTATTTTGAGCAAATCCCTTTCATGAAATATTTTTCTTTAGAGAGCCATTTTTTTATCTCTCTCTTTTTTTTCTCTACGAGATCATGAATTTCTCCTCTTTTCTTTTTTTCTCTTTTTTTTAGCCTCTCAATTTTCAAAGGTTGAGGGATGACTCATGATAACTTTGAAGTCTTTAATTGGATAGACTGTATAGGTAGGTATATAGTGGACACATTGAAGAACTTGGCTCATTTTGATTGGGGGAGGAATATCTGGCGGAATAGATGCTTTATTCCAATGTGGAATTTAGCATTGCCAAATATGAAAAAGGCTGGCAATCAAAAGGGTACACGAAAGGAAATGACCGGCTTTGAAGAGTCACTACTCCTTAAGGTCACAAGTTTTGACAAAACTCAACACAACCATAAGTGGCTAAAATGTAGGTTTTAATCTTTTGAGTACTTCTAGCTTTGGTGGGAAGAAAATCCCAATGAGGAACATATCATAAAAAAAAAATTTCGAGACTTTTCTTACTAGAGGTATGAGCAACTAAGCTCTAATCATAGTCATATCATATCTCACAACAACTTAGACTTGGAGCAAAATGTCAACATCTACTAGGTAAAGACTTGGCAGAATTACTCCTCATACCAATAAATGTTAAACTAAATAAGAGTACTAAATTGTAAACCTAGTGTTTAGAGAATAGGATGGAGCAATTTTTAATCATTTCCTTGGGTAAAAATCAACATTTATACCTTTATTCAAAGGGAAATATTTTTGGTCTTTTTATTCTTTTGCAAATTTTTATGATTTTTTTTAACAGGCAAATGACAAATGCAACTAAACAAACTCCAATTTAATGGCAGGGCAAGAGGTGAAACATGCAAGGGTAAGGTAGATCAAAATGCAAGGCAGGCTGGATAATCTGGCAATGATCTAGCAGCAGCAATAATGGGCAACAACAACAATGGCAATAGCGAAGTAAATGGGAGAGAGGACAAGGTGTACCTTATGGAGTCAATGGTCCAACCATGTGTTGGAGCCAGCCGTCAAAGGGTCGTTGCCATCGTCTAGTGTTGCCTAGTGTGACGATCAAGCGTTCAACGAACGTCGCTCATGTCATCATCTAGTGTTCCCACTATCTCTCTTACAACGTGGAGGTCTCGTGCAAAAGGCTTAAAATAGGAAGGGTAACAAGCCAATGATGGCCCTTCCTGTCCTATAGCGGACTTTGGTTTTATGGAAATTGAGACCTTCCGGCTTCATGATGCCACAAGCTCCCAGTCTCTTGATCGTGGGTGCCCCATCCTCAATTGATGAGGTGGTGTGGCGCCTCTCATCAAGGCTTGTCGTACTTGGGTTGAGCGTGCTGCTAGCGATTGTGCTTGGCTTACTAGCGACGTGCAAGACTATATGTCACCGGCCCAGAAATGCTAAGTCTAGGGGTTCCATGGCCTTTAAGTTGAGGGTCAAATTTCAGGTGACACAAAGGTTGAGCCTTGGATTAGGCAAGCGAACCTTTGTCGTGGTTCAAATCACATGAAGTAGGGTTGTACACATCTACCCTCAAGACTTGCCCTTTGGTGTTTCCAAGGTCACTCTAGCACTCTCTAGAATCCCCAAACTTCCCACAATGTGGGTGATAAAACAAGTTCAGTCTATGTCATCCAACATGCTTCTCATTTCTAGCCAGTGCAATACCATGTTTGCTTTTGGATTCGTGGGTTTCTTTTTATCATACAGGTATTGAAGTCGATTGCATAGAACGCAAATCATGTCCAGACTTAATCACCACAGCAAGTTGGTCATGCATGAATCTAAAAGTAGAATCATGTGTTTCATTCATGCGAGGTGCAATTGTGTGTGCCTTGCCAAAAACAATACCCAGAAATCATCATGGTTAAAGTCTTTAGCCTATCATGTGTGACTCTACAACTCATGGAAAAACCTAGATTTCTAGTTAGATCTTTGCAACGAGCATTCAAGCGTTTCATCGAAAAATCTAAACAAGTATCTAGTTCAAATTATGTGCAGAGTACTTAGAAATTCAAGGGTTAGAAGGCACACACCTTTTCCCAAAGTTGTTCTAACCATGAGCTGTTGTCCAAGGCCTTGGTCGGAGTGTGAGTCCGTTTCGAGGTGGACAAGCTGAACCTCTTGCGGATGCCCTCGGCACACTTGGACAGGGTTTTGCCAAACTTACCATTCCATGTCATTTCTACAAAATGGGTTAGACCACAAATACCCGAAGGATATATAGAGTGAAGATCAAAGGTTAGGTCCAACAATTAGCGAAATCAGTGGTCCTTGCAGGGCCTATTGAATTGCCTCCACAAAAATTACTTGCTTAAGTCACAATGCCATTTAGCAATGATGCAATGCAATGGGGTGAATGTTCATGTTGTAAAAAAAATTGCCACTATCTATAATACTTTGATTGGCTAAAAGCCTAATCTAGCAAGTAGAGTAGTGGATGAGATGGAAGTGATCTGTAATTTTTTTAAAATGCAAGGTGGATGCAATGAGGAAAAATTCAAATATGCTGTGGAAATGCAAGAATTAAATATGCATGCAGGGATAGGTTTCGGCTTACCTCCCGATGAGGACGCTAATTTTTCATGGTCCTCGAGTCGGACAGTCTCCATACCTTATTTTTCTTGAAGAATTTCCGCGATCGAAGATGATGTCACGGGTGGTTGGAGTTTCTTATCACGCCACATTTGTTTGTTCGAGATTTTCCCTTGGCGCTGACCTTCGATTGCGGCTCCGAATTTTCGACCGCAGGTTGCTTCTGCTCCTTGTTTTGGGATATCTTCGCTCTCTTACCCTCCATCCAACATGAACGTTGTGAACGCTCGTCCGATGGTTGGAGAGGTCTCCTCATGGTTGCAGTAAGGCTACCCACCTAAGGTTTTGATGTAGCCTCCACTTCCCTTTGCACAATTTTGATGTGTTCACCATAAAATGTGCGTACCTTTAAGAGTTGCCCAACTTTTGGCTTGAAGTTGAAGATTTCTGAAAGTGCATCTAGGCCCTTATGTGATTTTGGTGATTAATGAGTAACAATTATAGAGCTAATATTTCTATTGAAGAATTGTGCACAGATGCTATACAGGTTAATTCCATGAGATATATGTTTAAACGAGATGGTGTACCCCTCAAAAGTGAATGTATTGCAAGAAGGCATCAAGACTAGTTTTATTTGTAAATCTTTAGTTATTGAGTCCTAGGGATGCCGTACTATAAAGAGGGATGCAATGGAGAAGCATATAAAGGTTCCTAAGTGCTCAAAATAGGTATCTCGAAGTTCGTGTGAGTTTTCCACTCAAAATACACCCTATACAGAAAATATGCCATCAGAACATCCGACGAGAGTCGGAACATCCGATGGTAATCCAGTTTGCCAGTTTTTCATGCCATCCAGTAAGGGATCCATCGGAACTTCGGTCGGAACATCCGACGCGGGTCGGAACATCCGACGGGGTCTGAACATCTGACGCGTGATTAACTGCTGCAACGACTAGTTTTCGGGATTCTCTATTTAAGACCTCCTCTAATACCTGCCGAAAGGTTACTGACTCAGTTTCACATCCTGATTTGAGCCTAATTCATATTCTCCATCATCTTTCTCAAGAACCCTAGCCTTGTCTCTCCCTTGTTCATCTTGTGAGATCTAGATCTAGAGAGATCAAGGCAACCCAAGTGCTCCACAAATTAGAGTCCAATTCTTGAGCACTTAGCGATTCCTAAATTTCTTCATCGCATTTGTTACTCTTGGAGGCTTGAAGGGCTCCTAGACGGCTAGGTGTCACTGGTGAGTCGCCGATCTTTGTGTGGCGTGCCTCCGGAGTTTGTGAAGGTGCGAATCTACCTCCGCAAGGAAAATGATTCAACTAGTGATCGCCGGTGAGTGCTGTGTGCTTCATCGGTAAGGGGATCAGGGTCTTGGTGATCCGGGCTGTGTGCCTTCCCTAGCGGTGAGTAGGATCTCCCTTCAAAGATTCGAACATCGGTAAACAAAAATCGCTGTGTTTTTCGTCTTGGTCTTGTTTGGTTGTTTTTACTATTGGTGTTGGCCTGTTCTGAGTATTCTTGAATAGATCTAACCTTGGTTTTGCGAGAAATAAGTTTACTGCAGTTTTTCGACAAATCCAGAATACTCAGGATCGGAACATCCGACGCCGTCGGAACATCCGACCTAGATCAGAACATCCGACGCAGGGTGTCGACGGTTGGGATATTGACCCAAGTCAACCAAGGTTCTTCAAGGAGGAGATAGGAGACACGCCGAACAACCACGAACAGGAACGAACAGGAGACGGGGGTTTTATCTGGTTCAGCCTCTCGGAGAGATAATAGCCCTCGTCCGGCCTTTCTTTATATCAAAGAGGATTACAAGGTGGAACTCGGCGAGATCAGCAGGTCTCGGCGAGTAGTATGCAAAAATCTATCTGCTAAGGGTCCCTCTAAACGTCGTAGGGGCCCTATTTATATAGTACGGAGCAAACCGACCTACCAAGGAATATCTGGCCGGGCTAACTACGAGATCATAACGAACTCATACACGCCAAATACAACCTACGGCAGATAAGATAAGCTCCTAATCTTGGGGATCACGACTCCTAATCCAATCCGGGAAACCACGTCCGGGTCTTCACGTAGTCGTGGAGAACTCTTGTTCGAGTCGGACTCAAACATCAATCATAGGCCGTCATGCACCGTGCCGACCAAGAAACTGTTCGGCAGGATGAACATGGGCCTGATAGAACCTTCCAGGGAGCTGGGCCCTGGTAGGCTGTTCGATCGGGCCGTCAGGGAGTGGGCCATGGCAATGGGCCGTAATTCTATCCCCGACAGCTAGCCCCCGAGACTTAAGTGGAAGGACTCACTAGAGTGGGGTCTTGCTCTTGAGACTCCAAGTCACGAAGAGGGAAATTTTTTTGCTACAAAGACATGTAACAAACGACCGAACAGGTCATGGTTCAACCGAACAAGACTTGTTCGGGACCGAACAGACCCGACCGATCCGAAAACAACTGTTGCGTCGAGCGAGGAACGACATCTGTCCGAGCAGCGAGCACTCGGCCTTGGTCACGGACCTTTGGAAAAAATAGCCGTTAGCGATTCCAACGGTAACTTCCTATCATTGCAGACGGTGAAAGCAGTGACCGCTTTTACCTAGCCATTGCGGTAAAAACTAGCCGTTTTTGGGGCTAAACCGTTGCAGAGCTGCTTATATGGAACTATAAAAGCATCCAAGCTGCCCGCGGCCAGCCACTTCCGCTCTCACGCCTTTCCTCTCTAAGCCCTAGTTCCAACCGCGCTCAGCATCAAGCACCCAAACTTCCAACACCAACCCTGCCCGTCCAACCCTGGGAACTGCTATGGCCAAGTTCACTGGCACTAGCCTGACCGAGGAGGACCTGAAGGTCTGGGAGGAAGAGGGCCACATCGACGCCGGTAGCTGGAGGCTGCCCGGAAAGGAGGATACTCCGGAGCCCCTCGAGGGAGAGTTTGTCAGCTTCGAACAGTTCGCACTGTTCGGGTTGAGGTCTCCCGAGAGCGACTTCGTCGAGGCCTTCTTGAACATCAGTGGATTGGAGGTGGCGAACCTCAATCCGAACTCCATCCTCCAGATATCATCTTCGCACACTGTGCGAGGGCTATCTGAGCATCGATCCACCGGTGGGCTGTTCCTCCACTATTATCTGATGGCGAGCAGCTCCGCCGCTTCAGCCGGGTGCTACTACCTCAAGCTCCGGCCACCGCCGACGACGCAGTACCCTCGCCCACCGCTGCTTTCGACTCGATGGGCGCGTGGTGGAATGAGGTGGTTCTACTGACAAGCGAGCGGCGACAAGCAGACTTCGTCTTCACCGGAAGGCGCCAAGCAAAGGAACCCCAATGCCTCGGCGGAGATGTCCGCCGAGGATTGGTACTGACAAGGAAGATCGCCTCCTCGTGAGCCTCGGGCTCCGCAGGCGGAGATCATTCGGGACTTCACGGTGAACAGGATCATCGGCTGCGGAGGAGGTCCTATCCCTTCTACAAGATAGAGGGATGGGAAGACATCACAAGGGAGAGCACGGGTAAGTGCTTTTAAGACTCAACCTCTTCATTGGTTATTTCCTCCGAACAGGAATTAACGATTCCATCTGTCCGGGCAGAGAAGCCAACCGACGCATGTGTGACCGAAGCGGTCGACGCCATGTCAAGGCGGCGAAGAAGGACGGGAGGTCACCGCGGTGGCATACACCTGCCCGCGCAACGTGCTTGTCCGCACAGGCGAGGTAAATCACTTATACCCAGTCTGTGTTGCTAGATTTGCACTGTGGTTTTAATGCTAATGTTCGCTTCTCAAAACGCGCAGGAGGACCAGCTGATCCTTGGAGGGATCGTAGAGGAACTCTCCGGGTCTGAGAAGGAGAAGGCGAAGAAGGGCAAGGCTAAGATAGCCACTAAGCCCAAGGTGGCGGCTGAGCCGACGCGGAGCTCACCGCGACACGGCGGCCGCCAGCCGTCGAAGAGACCACCTGCGGCGACGGAGCGTCGTGAGCAGACCAAGCGGGCGCGCGGTCAGCCCAGTGGGAAGAGACCAAGCCCCTCCCTCCTCGCCGAAAGCAGAAGCGACGAAGAGGTAAAGACCATGGCCCTCTGGCTTAGGGCGTTACACGCAAGCTCACCCGCCGCATGGATCGGCCGCAACAGTCGAAAGAGAGGAGACTCAAGAAGAAGTCGACGCCGGGAAAAACTTCTTGCGCTAAGGCGAGATGGCCGCGGCTTACAGGAGCCGAGCTCGTCGCCGCATGAACACCCAAGGGTCAAAGCGGAGAAGCCGCCAAGGAGCCCCAAGGAAGAGGCGGAAAGTTCAGCGAAGAAGATCGGGATCAAGCCTCTCACGGCGGTATGTAGAAACCGATCTTGGATCTCTCACCCATCGACCGCATTAGACTTAACGATCATCTCTTTTTCATCACCGCCCAAGGAGAGATCGCCACGCACGACATCGAGGCGCTCGAGCGGTCGCTGCTGCCCGAGCATATGCACGGCGCATCGCGGGCGATGAGGATGGCGTGCCTCAAGGACAAGCCTGGCGGCGTGGAGCTCGCTCGCCAGCTCAGCGAAGTACTCGACGCGCTCAAAAGCGCGGTGGAGTGGCTGGAGGCAGAAGAGGCGGCGCGCGGCGCCACGGACGGCGGAGCCAAGACGACGGCTCCGGGAGTTGCCCAGGGTGGGACCGAGCAGCCGGTCCTGCCAGGCACTTCGTCGCAGGGGCAGCTCACCCCTGAGGCGACGGGATTCTCTGGGGAGCAGGGTGAAACCCCAGCCGCCAGGGAGCAAGAAGAAACCCCCGACCAGGTTGCGCAAGTCGTCCTGCCAGCGGAAACAACGGCGCCACCCAGCAGAGTGGCTCCGGCCTCGCCCGAAGGCGTTCGGGCGGAAGAGAAAGAGGAAGAGGAGAGGAGCTGAGAGGCAAAGCGCCGCCTGCTGCCCCCGCTTCCAGAGCGACGCGCCCCGCAAGAAGAAGAAGGAGCGAACAAGGCAGCGATGGGAACAACACACCGTCTCATCCCAAGACGCGGGGGCCGTGACGCATGGCCTCGAGGGACCGCTGCGTCGCGGACTGAAGCAACGACTTGGGAAGGTAAACACCAAGACCACGCCTAGCTCAATTGGGTAGCTTCACCGCAAAAGCTGCTAACTAGTCTTCTCTCTCAGGTCTTGAAGGACACCATGGAGGAACTCGAGGACGGCGTGACCATCGAGCGGAGCGCCAGACATGCGTCCCTCCATGAGCACCTCCGGATGAAGGAGTCCGAGGCGGGGCCCTCGTGACTAGCCCAAAGTCGGCCTACCAAGGCGAAGGTGAAGAAGCTCAAAGTCCAACTGGCCGGAGAGAGGCGTTCCTGCGAGTCTCTCCTAGGAGAGGCCGAAGAGCTTCGCGTGCAAGCCGTTAAGGCGAGCACTGCGGAGGAGAAGCCGGGCCGTACGAAGTGGCTCGAAGAACAGCTTGCTGACGCTTCCCAACGGCGGGACCAGCTTGCGGCGGAAGCCAAGAGACTCAAGGCCCATTTCAGAAGGAAGAAGCAGACTTCATGGTCTCAAGCAAAAATCTCAACCCTGTGGGCTTCACAGGAAGAGATCGAGGAGATGCGCGGGATGACGGTGAGGGCGATCACCGCAGAGAAGAAGGTCAAGGAGCTGGACGAGCAGCTCAAGACGGCCGAGCAGCGAGTCAGCCAGAGCGAGGCCCTGACCGATCAGCTGCGCGCCAAGACCGAGGAGGTCGAGGCCATCCGGGCAGAGGCTGCGGCGCAAGCCAAGCGGAGCAAGGAGGAGATCGAACGCCTCCGAGCTGAAGCCCGGGAAGGAATTAAGGCTTAGGGCGAAGTCGTGCGCCTCAAGTTAGAAGTTGAGGAGCTGAAGGAGCAGCTTGCTCCTAAGTAGCACCGCGGCTGTAACCCAAAAGGGCCTTGTACCTGAAACTTTTGATTAACGCAATAAAGTACTCACCTTTTTCTTCCTGTAAAAAAGAGCAGCAAAAAGACAAGAACGAACAGAAACTAAGAGAAAAGCGAACAGCGCTAGGAAGTTTAAGAAAACCGGTAGAGCGCTTTGCCTAACTCCCAGCCCCCGTTGTGCAGCTGCTCGAGAACCTAAGTTTGCGAACCCGAACAGGTGCACAAGAGAAAGAGCGACACCCTAGCCCCGAAGATGACGATGCTCGAGAACCTAAGCTTGCGAACTCGAGCACGCGTAGAGAGAGAAAGAGCGACACCGTACCATGCTCGATGCATTCCGTAGTACGCTTCGTTGGCGTAAGTTAGGCGATTCGAGAGTAACCGAACAAGGAAAGTGCTCTCGCGCATGGGGCTTACGAGAGCGAGCTTTGCCAAGTGGTCGCGCTTAAGCGAAGAAGTGCCTGCCTCGCCGCGGAGGGCTTACGAGAGCAGACTTAGCCGCAAGGTGGAAAGGCCGTGTTACGCAACCCTGAGTTTAGGAACTTATCGAAACTAGATACGGGTAGGGAACAATCCTTAAGATTGCGGAGCCAAGAGTTCGCAAGACCGGGCAGCCATCAAGTGTGAAAGAGGTAGTCTTCAAAAGACAAGAAGTGAAAAAGGCGCAGAGGCCGCGAGAATTCACTTAAGTATTGGATTGAACTTTACATGGTGCCCGAGAGACTTGGACGAACAAAGGCGCGAAGTTTGACAAAAAACGCGAGGCTAAGCAAATAAACGGAGACCTACACAAAGAACTTACGAAGCTGGTCGATGTTCCAAGTGCTGGTCAGCTCTCTCCCATCTTCCAGACCAGCGAACAGCCCCGGCGCAGCGAGAAACGACCGTGAACGGGCCCTCCCAACGAGGAGTTAACTTGTTGGCATTGGACAAGTTCTGGACACGGCGCAGCGAACGAGGTCGCCCGCCTTCAAAACCCTTGGTCGAACGGACTTGGCGTCTTGGCGAAGATCTTCTTGGTAGTGCGCCATTCTGACTTGTGCCCGGTCGCGTGTGCCTTCGAGTACGTCGAGATCGAGGAGGCGCTTTTGCTCATCGTCAACTAAGTTGACCGAGCTCGTCGAGGCTAACCGAGTATAACTTCGGTAGGCGGGATGGCTTCGCACCATAGACCAATTGGAAAGGAGTTTGGCCGGTCGCCGGTGTCCGTAGTCTGAATCGCCGGAGGACGGAAGGAACCGTCAACCCGAGCCTTGTTGTTGCTCACGAGAGCAGCAAATACCCGCCGTTTAATACCCTGGACTATCTGTCCGTTAGCTCGCTCGACTGCTCCATTGCTCTGTGGATGTGCCATAGAGGCGAAACAGACCTTGGTGCCCAGCTGTTCGTAGTATTCCTGGAATAGCTCGCTTCTGAACTGGGTACCGTTATCCGTGATCAACTTGTGGGGAATCCCAAAGCGCGTGTCCACGTTGTTTTTGAAAAAGCGAACAGCCGTTTTGGCGTGAAGAGACGACACAGGCTCTGCCTCAATCCACTTTGTAAAAGTGTCTATGGCGACGAGCAAGTGTGTATAGCTCTTGTACCCCTTAGGGAATGGGCCGAGCAGATCCAGACCCCATGTGGAAAAAGGCCAAGATGGGGGGATTGTTTGGAGCTCTTGGGCGGGTTTGTGTGCCTTCCGGGCGTGAAATTGGCAAGCCTTGCACTTAGTCACGATATTCCGGGCATCTTGTAACGCAGTGGGCCAATAATAGCCCATGCAAACGCTTTGCCACCGAGTTACGAAGGAGGCGTGGTTGCCTGAGGCACCCTCGTGTATCCCTAAGAAGGAACACACCCTCCTGCTGCGAGATGCACTTGGAGAGAACTCCTAGAGCACCTCGACGGTAAAGGATGCCGTCCACAAGCTTGTATGGAGCAGCACGCCTTATAAGCCGGGAACGCTCGGCTTCGTCGTCGGGCAGGGTCCCATCTACGAGGTACCGGACAAATGGCGTTGTCCAGTCCGCAGCCTGCTCGATAACGGAGACAGCACCACCTGTCTCTGTTGCCTCGTCCGGAGACGTGATTGAGGGCTTGTGAAGGTGCTCGACGAGCACCCCTGCCGGAGCAGATTCTCGTGAGGATCCATACTTGGATAGCTGGTCGGCCAGGAAGTTGTCCTTCCTGGGCACGAAGAGCACCTCGAAAAATCGAAAGTGCCGCTCCAACTTCCTCACTTCAACCAGGTATCGCGCCATTGAGTCATCGCAGCACTGATACTCCTTGTTCACCTGGTTGATGACCAGCTGTGAATCTCCCTTCACAGTCAGTCGTTGGACACCGAGCGACTTGCACGCTCTTAGTCCCGCGAGGAGGGCCTCGTACTCTGCAGCGTTGTTAGTCGCCGCGAAGTGTAGTTGGATAGAATCTTGAGTTGCTCTCCATTAGGGAGATGGGAACAAAACCAGCCCCGAGTGTCCAAATCTTGTGAGCCATCAAAAACATGGTCAAGGAGGCTCATCGGGTTGCTCGGAGCTTCACAGGATTTGGCGGCAAGTCCATTCAGCGAGAAAGTCAGCTAGGACACGTGACTTAATAGCGATTCGAGCAATGAAGACCAGATCAAACTCGCTAGTTCCATTGCCCACTTAGCTATCGTCCGCTTGATTCCTTGTTCCGTAGGATTTCTCCCAGAGGGAACGTGGTCGGGACCAGTATTTGATGTGCCTGGAAATAGTGGCGAAGCTTTCTGGAGGACATGAGCAAGGCGTAGAGCAGCTTCTGGACCTCAGGGTAACGCTCCTTTGATCCGTGAAGTACCTCGCTCACGTAATAGATTGGTCGCTGTATGCCTTCCCTTTCAACCGTCAAGACCGCGCTCACCGCTTGTGGCGTGCAACCTAGGTACAGCAGGAGTTGCTCGCCATGCCGCGGGGTAGTCAAGACGGGAGGATTGGACAGGTATCGCTTCAGATCTTGGAAGGATCTATCGGCTTCCTCTGTCCACTCGAAACCATTGTGCTTGCGCAGAGCCTTAAAGAAAGGCAGCCCGCGTTCGCCTTGACGATAAATAAATCTGCTTAGAGCAGCCATCCGCCCCGTGAGACTCTGTACCTCCTTGACGGTAGTTGGAGCCTGCATATTTTCAATGGCCTCGATTTTTTCAGGGTTGGCAGAAATACCTTGCGAACCAATAACATAACCGAGCAACATTCCAATCGAACACCAAAGGTACACTTCTCTGGATTTAATTTTATTCGTGCTGGTGAGATTACGAAAAGTCTCGCCGTGTCTTTTACATGATCTGGAGCAAACTTGCTCTTTACAACTATGTCGTCGACATAGACCTCGAGTTTTTCCACATTGCTACGGGAAGGTCTTCTCCATTAAGTTACCGAGCGTGGCACCAACAGATTGTGAGACCGAAAGACATGGTCATTATAGCGAGAAAGTGCGAAGGGGTGATGAAGGCGATCTTCTCTTCATCCTCGGGGGAGATGCTTATTTGGTGATAACCGGAGTAAGCATCTAAAAAACTCAAGAGCTGGGCATCCATAGTCGCATCGACCAGCTGGTCAATACGAGGCAGCGGGAAGTTGTCCTTAGGACAAGCAGCGTTCAGATCTGTGTGATCGACACACATCCTCCACTTGCCGCCTTTCTTCTTTACAATGACAGGGTTGGCTAACCACTCGGTGTGATCAACCTCGCGGATGAACCCGGCAGCGAGCAGTTTGCCGAGCTGATCTTTGATGATCCCCTGTTTGAATTCAGAAAAGCGACGAAGCTTCTGGCGAACAGGCTTTTCGTCTGACCGGACAGCCAGTTTGTGCTCGATGACCTCCCTTGGGACTCCGGGCATGTCAGATGGCTCTCAGGCAAACACATCTGCATTAGCTCGGAGGAAGGCAATGAGCTCGCTTTCCTATTTGGGGTCAGTTGGCCCCAAGTGAAGCTATCTTGGAAGTATCATCAAGGGACAGTGGAACTTCCTTGGTTTCTCTCCCTGGTGAAGGAGACCCTAAGCGTCTTGAGACTTGGTCTGCGGAACTTGAGATCCATGGCGGAAGATGGTCGACAGGCGAGGGCGCTCGTCGCAATCCAAAGCGACTTTGTAATTGCCCTTGACCGTGATTACACCGTTAGGGCTCGTATCTTGACGCAATGGTATCCATGATGGGACACGCCATGAACTTACCAAGAGATGGCTGCCCAAGATCGCGTTATCTGTGGATGGGAATCGAACACGTCGAAAGTGATCAACTCGTCCGGAAGTTGCTTGGGTTGCGAAGGTAAGCGGCAGGACAACCGCCCTAACGGCTTGCGACTTCTCCGGAACAATTCCGTAGAAGGGCATTGCGACTTCCTTCAACTTAGAACGAGGAATCTGCATCTCGTCCAAGACCTTAGCAGAAAGCAAGTCCAAAGCGCTCCCGCCGTCTACGAGTACACGGCCAACTCTCGCGTTAGCGATGGTCGGGCGACCACGGAGGGAGCCGCCGAGGCTTGGTCATCCAGTGGGGCAATCCTCCTGAGAGAAGGAGATGGGGACCTCGGTCCACTTCATCGATTCGGGCTGAGGTTTTGCCTTTTCAACGTTGTGGACCTCCCGAGTAGCTTCCTTGAGGCTGCGCCGAGAGGTATAAGCCGAGGAGCCGCCGAAGATGACGGCGATATGGTTCACGGGCTCTTGATATTCATCATCATCTTCCCGATCACCATCGTCGGTTTGGCGCTTGGCCTTACCGGCATCACCTTGTTCGGGCAGGGTGGGCATTGGGCCCTTGCCGTTGTAGAAATCTTCGAGCTTTGCAGCCCAAGTTCTGCAGTGGCGTATGTCGTGCCCGTAGTGTTGGTGGAATTTGCAGAATCGGTCGCTTGGACCTTTCTTGCCTTGTCCGCCCCCCGAGCGTGCTTTTTGCCCTTGTAGTTATTGTTGGGCTTCTTACGCCCATCCTTGGGAGGAGGTCGCGCGATCTATACCGCTGACGGTATTGTTCGCATCACCTTTGTTTTTCTTCTTCGGGACTTCTTGTCACCGGGGTTCTTCTGCTCTTCTTCTTCTCATCCACACCAGTGGTAGGCGGGCAGCTCGCCCTTGTCAAACGCCTTTTTGTACTGAACGCGCTCTACCGCGTTGGCATAGCGGTCAGCCGCCTTGAACAGGTCGTTGGCGGTCCAGGTCTCGTTGATCTCAAGATCCTGGGTGAGCCGCTCGTCATGATTCCGTTTTGAAGGCGCGGACAACGGATTCATCCGAGATGTTCGGGATCGTGTTGCGGATCTTAATGAAAAGCTTCACGAAGTTGCGGAGGGTCTCCCCGTTCATCTGGATCATCTGGTGCAGATCATCCTCCTTGCCCAGACGCACGTAACAGCTTTGGAAATTAGCGATCAGAGCGTCACAAAGCTGGTTCCATGGTGATGGAACCCTCCCGCTGATTGAACGACCACGTCCGGCGGCGCCCTCAAGGACGGTCGGAGGTAATTAGCCATAATGAGCTCGTCACCCCGGCCGCCATGATGGTCGAGCGTAGATGGAAAGGAATTCCTCTGGGTTCTGAGTCCCATTGTACCTCTCCATGTGGCGGGCTTGAACTTTGAGGGCCACCGGACGCCCGGCTCGTCGAGAAAGCCCCGCAGCCCAAAGCATATGACCGCCACCTTCCGGCAGAACCTAGTCTTGAGAAGACGTTGGTCCTGTTGCGCGGAGGAACTCCTGCTGAACGGGATGATTCGGCCTGGAGAAACTCTTTCTGAGACAATCCAGCACGCTCCTTCCTCGTGGTTGCGACGACGCGCTCCTCACGAGGGTACCGTCCGTGATCATCGCGTGCGCGCTTGCCCCTGTTGTCGCGATAACTACGAGGACTCGGCGAGCGACGGCGACCACGGGTAGCCTGCTCATGGACAGTGATCCTTCGATGGCGACGAGGGTCTCGCGATCGATCAGAGCTGTCCGAATCATTCCGGGCAGTTTGGCTGCGCTGCCTGGAGGAGTTGTTGATTTCTCCTAGAGACTTTAGGCCTTCAGCCAATCGCTCTACGTTAGAAGCAACAACATCGCCCATGCGGGCGAGGTCGGCCTGGTTGGTGGATCTAATCAGCGAAGCCATGGCCGCGAGTCGTTCCCGACTCTGCTCTAGGGGTTCTGGGACCCCCGAGGCATCCGCGTTCTGCCCGACCGGAGTCCGGTTACGCGGGGAACTAACCTGGACAGGAGAAACTTCTGCCGGCAGACTTGGCGAAGGCACGCGAGGTGGGTCGCGACGCGGTCGCTTGCACCGATCGCGGAACCGTGCCACGGTCTGATTGATGGAATCGTCGAGGTTGCGGCGAATGACTTCTTGCTCGCGAGTAGCCAGCGCAGCCTCTTCTTGATGCCGAGCAGAGTTAACGTGCCCGGTCTCGCCAGCCGCCACAGCCCGTGCAGGATTCTCAGAGGTTCCTACATCGGCCATGTTAATGCTGCGGGGGCCATGCGAAGGTATGCTAGAGCGTTGTCATCGCCTGGTTCCACGGTAGAATCTACCGACATAGCCTTGGAATCCGATAGATCTAAACCGTCGTAAAGATCATCGGTCCGTAGTCATCGTCAATCACGGAGTGCGATCTGCGGCTATCTACGCCATATAGGCGAGACCTCCGTCCAGATCGGAAAGTGTTCGAGACCGAACAGGTCGATCTGAACTGTCGAGGATGAAACATCCCGCCCGCCGAGTCGTAGCCCTCAGGAAGTATCTCTGTATCACTGACTGAGTTCGACATGCTCGATCTGCGTGTCCCCACGGACGGCGCCAGCTGTTGACGGTTGGGATATTGACCCAAGTCAACCAAGGTTCTTCAAGGAGGAGATAGGAGACACGCCGAACAACCACGAACAGCAACGAACAAGAGACATGGGTTTTTATCCTGGTTCAGGCCTCTCGGGAGAGATAATAGCCCTACGTCCAGCCTTTCTTTATATCAAAGAGGATTACAAGGTGGAACTCGGCGAGATCAGCAGGTCTCGGCGAGTAGTATCTGAAAATCTATCGCTAAGGGTCCTCTAAGCGCCGTAGGGCCCCTGTTTATATAATCTGAACAAACCGACCTACCAAGGAATATCGGGCCGGGCTAACTACGAGATCGTAACGAACTCATACACGCCAAATACAACCTACGGCAGATAAGATAAGCTCCTAATCTTGGGGATCACGACTCCTAATCCAATCCGGGAAACCACGTCCGGGTCTTCACGTAGCCGTGCAGAACTCTTGTTCGAGTCGGACTCAAACATGAATCATAGGCCGTCATGCACCGTGCCGACCAAGAAACTGTTCGGCAGGATGCACATGGGCCTGATAGAACCTTCCAGGGAGCTGGGCCCTGGTAGGCTGTTCGATCGGGCCGTCAGGGAGTGGGCCATGGCAATGGGCCGTAATTCTATCCCCGACACAGGGGTTACTGGACCAGATCGGAACATCCGACATACATCGGAACATCCGACCGACTGGTCACTGTTTGGCTTTATTAATTCCGCAATTTCGTTTTATTCGCCTATTCCCCCGTCTAGGAGGCATAGCGATCCTTTCAATTGGTATCAGAGCCTAACCTCCTGTTTTTATCTTAACAGCTTGGAGAATCATGCCTAACAACAAAGACGATATCGAGATCGAGACTTCAAGTGAAGGCAGCAAAAAGGCCGCTATTCCTTATGTTTATCCTGATTCAACATCCTCATCTCATGTCTCTGTTCCCACTGGGCGTGCGCCTTACTTCGATGGCACATACTACCCGCAATGGAGACATAAGATGAAGATGTATCTAATGTCTATTCATCCTTCTATTTGGAGAATTGTAGAAACAGGTTTCAAGCCCAAGGAACCAGAGAATCTCACTGCTGATGAGGAAAGAGACTCCTTCCGCAACTATCAAGCCGTCAATGCATTGTTTGGTGCTTTGAGCCCAAGTGAGTTCAACCAAGTTGACGGACTTGAAGAAGTTAAGACAATTTGGGATACTCTCAAAGTTGTTCACGAAGGCACATCAAGTGTGAGGGAAACCAAGATCGAGCTTATCAATGGCAAGCTAGGAAGGTTCATCCTAGAAGAAGGAGAAGACTACAAGACAATGTTTAATCGACTTATGGTGTTAGTAAATGAGGCCAAGGGGCTTGGTTGCAAGTCTCTAACTGATCATGAGGTGGTGAAGATTTTACTCCATGCTATCACTCCAACCAATCGACATTTTGTGCAAATGATTCGAGATAGAGACAACTATCACTTAATCACATCGCATGAAGTGCTTGGAAGAATTCTTAGTGATGACTTGATGGACCAAGAGGCATCTAATATCAAAGAGATGGCTCAATCATCAAGGAAGAAGAGCATTGCTTTGAAGGCGAGCAAAGTGCCAAAGGCAAAGGATGATAACTGAAACAGTGATGAAGACAATGGACAAATGAACATGGAAGAAATATCGTTCTTTGTGAGAAGATTCAATAAATTTCTCAAGAAGAATGGCTACAATAGCAAAGGCAAGAAGGACTCCGGCAAATCAAAATCTTCAAGAAGTTCAAGAAGAAAATATTATGAATGTGGTGAAACTGGACACTTCATTGCTGAGTGGCCACACAAGAAGGATAAGGATAAGGAAGAAAGGAAGAAAGAAAAGAGTTTCAAGAAGGACAAAGAAAAGATCAAGAGACACAAGCGGATTTCAAGAGGTGAAGCTCACATTGGTGAGGAGTGGGACTCCGAATCCAACTCCGAGTCCGATGATGAAAGTGTAGCATGCATTGGGATGGCTCTCCCAAAAAGGACCTCATCTCTATTTGGCAAATTGACGGATGACGATGATGAATCTTCAATGTGCTTCATGGCCAAGGGTTCTAAGGTATCATCAAGATCCTCTAAATCTCTAGTTAATTCTTATACTAACAACTCTAGTGATGATGAGGATGATATGAGTCATGCTAGATTGGTCAAGATGATGAGAAAGTTTGATACGGGTAAGTTGACCGAGCTCATGGAGAGAGTTGAGCAACAAGAGGACCTTTTTGAGAAAGGAGAAGACTTGCTCATCCTTGAGAAGGAACTAGCATTGGAAAAGAAGAGGGTTGAGGAGATGACCAAAAAAATTTCTGAGGTCAAATCCAAAACAAGCTCTCTTGAGATCAACAACTCTTCACTCAAAGAAGAACTCATCTGTGCAAATTAAGGAAGCACATGAGACTCTTAGAATGAAGTTTGATGATTTTTTGAAGAGCACCTCTACTCTTTCAAATGCAACTTGTGACTCACCTCCTTCCACGAGCAATGGTTGTGCAAGGTGCTACAATGTGGATGTGAATGGTTGTGCAACAAATTTCACAACTTTGCAAGATCTTGCTAGTGAGAATGAAAAACTAAAGGGTCTACTTGAAGATGGTATTCAAAAATTCTACAAGTCGAGTAAGGGACTTGATGAGATACTAGACAAGAGAAGAGGAAACTTCAAGAAAGCCGGACTTGGCTATGTTCCACCGAAGGACAAGAAGGCGCATGTTGTGGTGACACCGGTCACTAAGCCAATCCATTTTGTGAGAGAGCAAAGCTCAAAGGCTCACATTTCTCACTCAACTTTTAATGCCTCTTACATTCTTAAAAAGAATAATTTTGGTAGAGTGCTTGCTTATCATGTTGGACCAAAGCGTAATAATGCACCTTTGGTGAGATCCATTTGGGTTCCAAAAGGTCTTGTGACTAACCCCAAAAGACCCAATTAAATTTGGGTACTTAAGACCAAAGTTTGAAATTTGTAGGAATATCTCTCCGGTGGCCCTAGTTGGGTACTCGACAGCGGTTGCACTCATCATATGCCCTGGGAGAAGACAATGTTCTCCAAAATTAATTGCTACAATCAACCAAGTGAGAGCATTACTTTTGGAGATGATAGTAAAGGTGATGTACTAGGTTTTGGTAAGATTGCAATTTCTGAAAATCTTTTTCTTACAAATGTCTTACTTGTCGATTCATTGAAATACAATCTATTACTGGTACAACAATTCTGTGCTACCGGTTACGATTGTATCTTTTCTTGTGATGGTGTGAATGTCGTTCCATGGAGTGATGGTTTAATAGCCTTTAAGGGTCATCGAAAGGGAAAGCTCTATCTTGTGGATTTCTCTATGGATAAGCCTAGCTCTGAGATATGCCTACTGGCTAAATCTAGCATGGGCTGGCTTTGGCATCGCCGACTAGCCCATATTGATATGAGAAACCTTCACAAACTCTCGAAAGGGAATCACATCATTGGACTAACAAATGTGAAGTTTGAGAAAGACAGGCCTTGTAGCGCATGTCAAGCGGAAAAACAAGTTGGAGCACCCCATCCTTCGAAGAACGTGATGACCACGACAAGTCCTCTTCAACTACTTCATAAGGACCTCTTTGGACCGATTGCATACATAAGTATAGGAGGTAACAAATATGGTCTTGTTATTGTTGATGATTTTTTACGCTTCACATGGGTATTCTTTTTGCATGATAAGACAGAGGCAAAATGAATTTTAAAAAAGTTTATGAGAAGATCTCAAAACGAGTACGACGTGAAGATTAAGAAGATTCGAAGTGACAATGGGAAGGAATTCAAAAACACCGATGTTGAAGAATATCTTGATGAGGAAGGTATTAAGCACGAGTTCTCGGCCCCCTACTACCCTCAACAAAACAGGATGGTCGAGAGGAAGAATCGAACCCTCATCGAGATGGCGAGAACCATGTTGAATGAATACAAGGTTTCGGACATTTATTGGGCGGAAGCTGTGAACACCGCCTGTCATGCCATCAACCGACTCTATCTACACAAGTTACTGAAGAAAACTTCGTATGAGCTCCTTACCGGTAATAACTCAAATATTTCATACTTCGACTTTGGCAGTAAGTGTTATATTTTGAATAAGAGATCTAGAAGCTCTAAGTTTGCTCCTAAGGTTGATGAAAGTTTTATGCTTGGTTATGGATCTGCGTACCGAGTTTTCAACAATATCTCCGGTATGGTTGAAATCTCGCGTGACGTGACATTTGATGAGACTAACGGCTCTCAAGTGGAGCAAGTTGATCAATGTGTGCTAGATAAAAAAGAGCCACCAAGTGAGGTTATCAAGAAAATGGCTATCGGTGATGTCAAGCCGTAGGAATGTGTTGAAGACGATGATTTATCTCCTTCATCAATTCAAGTCGAGCCTCCAACAATCATTCAAGATGATGAGAGTGACAAGTCAAGTGAATGTGATGATGAAGATCCCAACCCACCAAATGCACATCCAAGAGTACGCCAAAGTATTCACGAGATCATCCCGTCGAAAGCATCATTGGTGATATAAACAAGGGAGTAACTACTAGATCTCGTCTTTCAAAATTTTATGCATTTTACTCGTTTGTCTCCTCCCTTGAGCCAATAAACATAGATCAAGCTATCAAGGATCCCGATTGGATTATTGCCATGCAAGAGGAGTTAAACAACTTCACTGGAAATGAAGTGTGTGAGTTGGTGGAAATACCGATGCAAAATATCATCGGTATCCGCAACAAACAAGACGAACATGGTATAGTGACAAGAAACAAAGCACGGTTGGTTGCACAAGGCTTCACGCAAATCGAAGGTTTGGATTATGGTGAGATTTACGCTCCTGTAGCAAGAGTAGATACTATTAGAATTTTAATTGCTTTCGCTATTCACCATGGCTTTAAGTTGTGGCAAATGGATGTCAAGAGCGCTTTTCTTAATGGTCCACTTTCCGAGCTTGTCTACGTTGAGCAACCACCGGGGTTTGAAGACACAAAGTATCCAAATCATGTCTATAAACTCAACAAGGCGCTCTATGGGTTGAAACAAGCACCTCGTGCATGGTATGAGAGCCTGAAGGATTTTTTGGTGAGAAAAGGTTTTGAAATGGGTAAATCTGATCCTAAACTCTTTACTAAGCTAGTAGATGGTGATATCTTTGTATGTCAAGTTTATGTTGATGATATTATATTTGGATCTACTAATGAGAGTTTCTGCGTGGAGTTTAGTGGCTTAATGACTAAATGATTTGAGATGTCTATGATGGGAGAGTTGAAGTTCTTCCTTGTACTACAAGTGAAACAAATAAAGGAAGAGACTTTCATTAGCCAATCAAAGTACGCGAAAGATATGCTTAAGAAGTTTGAGATGAGCGACGCCAAGCCAATCAAGACTCCTATGCCAACAAATAGTCATTTTGATTTAAATGTAAAAGTTAAGGACGTCGATCAAAAGGTATATTGTTCTATCATTAGCTCTCTGCTTTATCTTTGTGCATCTAGGCCTGACATTATGCTTAGTGTGTGCATGTGTGCAAGATTTCAAGTTGCACCCCAGGATTGTCACTTAGTGGCAGCCAAGAGAATCTTGAGATATTTAATACACACTCCCAACTTTGGCCTTTGGTATCCTAGAGGGTCAAACTTTGATCTAATCGGCTATTCGGATGCGGATTATGCCGGTTGTAAAGTGGATAGGAAGAATACCTCCGGTACTTGCCAATTCCTTGGAAGGTCGCTTGTTTCGTGGGGCGTCCGAGAAACAACATTCTGTAGCCCTATCCACAGCTGAAGCTGAATATATTACCGCGGGACATTGTTGTGCTCAACTACTCTGGATGAGGCAAACCTTGAGAGATTATGGCCTTAACTTTAATCACATCCCACTTTTGTGTGACAATGAGAATATCATAAAAATAGTCAACAATCCTATTCAACACTCCCGAACCAAACATATCGATATTCGCCACCACTTCTTAAGAGACCATTTAACCAAAGGTGATATCGATATTACCCATGTGAGCACCGAAAACCAACTAGCTGATATTTTCACCAAACCCCTTGATGAGAGAAAATTCTGTGAGTTGCGGAGTGAATTGAATATTCTTGACTCTCGGAATGTTGCTTGACCTATTGCACATATTGATTGGTGATTGAAAATGTTTTCTTTATCTTGTTATCTATTTTACTATAGCTATATAGGTTTATATAAATAAATTGATTGATTTGGCTCTTTGGATACTCTTATCCTATTTATTCACGGATGACCTTAGTTTGATTGATTGATATGCTTACGGGTCATCCATGGGTAAATTCAAGTCTTAGAACTCCCCTCTATCCTTCCGGAGCAATCTTATCTATTCCCAAGGAGTCTGGAGTCTAAATCTTTCAAATCCAGTAAGAGGGGGATCGGATGTTCCGCTCGGCATCGGAACTTCCGATGTGATCCAGCGAGGGGTCCGTCGGATGTTCCGACCGGCGTCGGAACTTTCGACGCTGTCCAGTGAGGGGTCTGTCGGACCTTCCGTCGGATCTTCCGTCGGATGTTCCGACTCGGCCCAGATCTGTGACTTGTCTTTCCTTTTAACCGCGTGGGCCCTGTTCCTCCTTTTACCCACGGGTTTTACCCTAAGCTTTTACCTCCTCTCTCTCTCCTTTTGGGCGGCGGCGGCAAAAGGAGTTCCGGTGGCAGCGGATCTTCCGGCGGAGACGAAACTTCTGGCGACGGTGGACCGTACGGCGGCGGATCTTGCGACCTGCTGCCTCTCCTCTACATCCGCCTCCTCCCTGCTCGTCTCCTTCCTCCTCCATTGAAGGTAAAAGCCCCAAATCTTGAAATCTTCTAGAACGTGCAATGTGCGCCGTTTTAGTTCGAGTTCGAGGCGGACTATGCTTTTGTATTGGATGCCTCGGATTCGTCATTTTGGTGCGAGATGTGAAAAATCCTATTTTGGGCACGTGCTGTACACCGTCGGATGTTCCGACCCGGCCGGATGTTCCGACGAGGTACTCACTGACCCGGATGGATTTTAAGCATTCTCTTTCAATTCTTTGATTCCATCATATATATCTTGCAGATGTCTTCTTCTAAGCGACAACGAACCTCAAGTTCGACTGTCGGTCCTCCTTCAGCCTTGCCCAATGAGGATTCTACAATCTTTCATGAGAGATCGGCTTAGTGAAAGTGGGCAAATATCCGTGATCCTATCTGTCAGTTGATGATCAAGAAGACAACTAGGACCTTTGCTCACAATGTTACTTCGAAGGTTCTCGGCTATTATGTTGTGGATGTCAAGGAGATTCAACACACCAGGGTTGAGGATCCCTGCGGTATGAGAAGGAAGAAGGGACTGATGAAAGATTCTAAAATTTCTTTCATCAAGATTTCTATGATGCTGCCATTGTGAAAAAGAAGAGTCCAGTCATTCGCATGCAATTCATTGATTGGGAAGGTATGTCATTGTCGGACAATCCAGTCATCAATGAGGTTATTTCTGCTTGTGACATCATGGGGTTGACTGACATCTTGAGCTTCCAGCATGATTGGAACGATGAAGTCATTTGCCAATTCTATGCTTCATTGTACTTTGCTGGGGGTGCCGCTGGCGACTTCTTCTGGCTTATGTGCGATGGAGTTTGATACAACTTCTCGAAGAGGGAGTTTGGCCAGCACCTGAAGCTATCCACTAGAGGCAATATGGAGGAGCTCCATGACGTGGATGCCCTAAAGAATCCTGAGCTGAAGTTCTTGTATAACGGGCCTATTCCAACTAAGGCTGGAGCAACTGAGACCATGAAGCCATTCTATCAAGTGCTCAACCGCATCCTTCGCAAGACTCTTTGTCCCAAAGAAGGTGACGCCTCTCGTGTTCTCTCCTATTCTCGCAACCTTCTGATGAAGTTTGGGCTGCGAGAACGTCCCTTTGATATTCTAGATTTCATCTGGTGTGAGATCAAGATTAGTGCTTGTGATCCAAAGAGGAGCTGTCCCTATGCTCCTTATCTGATGAGCATGATCATTCATGTTACTGGTCTTAAGTTTGTGCTGGATGTGAAGCATACCCCATACCTTGTGACCACCCGTGGACTGGCTTCTCCAGGTGGGACTTCTGCGACTCCATCTAGGAGGAGTTCCGCTACTCGTGATAGCGCAGGTCCATCCTTTGCGGCGGGACCGTCTTCAGCTTGGTCTAGCACATCATCTTCTGGAGGCTCTATCAAGAAAATGCTGAAATCTATCTTCTGCATGTGCCGCAAGACAAATGATCGGGTTCAAGAATCCATTGTGCGTCTTCGCGACAACCGAAAGCAGATTCATGACATCAAGAAGCATCTTGGTATGCTTCTCTCTTCTGATGATTCAGAGTCCTCCTTCTCAACCATTGACACCTATACTCGAGAATTGTTTGGGATTCCTCCTTCCGGTGGCGGCAACAACAACGATGATGATGAGGTCACCGGTGGTGGTGATGGTGCTGGTGGTCAGGGCAATAGCAGCAGCAGTGATCCAGAGTGGATAGAGTTGACGGCGTGTTCACCGCTCAACCACTGCGGATCACACCCCTGGTCAGATTTCTATCCTGCTAGCCTATCGGCCGAGCTCAGTTCGATTGAGCGCTGGACGCAGCAAAGAGCAACACACGGGGATTACCCAGGTTCGGACCCCCTTGCGGGTAATAGTCCTACTCCTGCTGAGCCTTAGCTCTTTGTTTGTGGTTGAATGAGATATGTTTACAGAATGTTTCGAATGCACGTACGCTAGTGCAACCACCCCTCTTCCCTCTCTCTCCTCTCCTTTTATACAAGCTTTGAACTGGCGGAGAGAGCCGAGGGGTAGGCGATCTGATACTCAAGATAATCGACAAGACACGATAGGAGAGGCAGAAAACGCGTTGCCGCCCACGCGCAAGCAGCCTCGCCCTCGCGTGCTTCGCAAGTGGCCTCCGACCCGCACAGACACGCCGGTGAGACTGCGGGTGGGGCCCAGCCTGCTCCTGCTGACGCGGGCGGCCATCTTAAGCAAACCTCCTCTCTGTCGGTCAATTCCGGCTGCGCCCAGATGACCGCCTTTCGACCTGCAGGGTCATCAGAAGCGGTAATCATTTCTTCACCGTCTATCCGCGTGATGTCGCATTAAATCGCTCGTCCTTCGCGGCGAGGGGAGCCTTCGCCGGAAGACTCTTTTCGAACACTCTCGCGCCTGGGCCCCACTTGGCGATGGGAGACCCTCGCGGCGCCGAGGGCTCGCCCACACGCCCGCCAGATGCATGGGGCCCTCGCCGGCAAGATCGATGAGCTTCGCCAGCGCGCTGAGTCAGTCGCCGCCAGACGCGTGGGCCTACTGAAGTCTTGAGGGCTCGCCCACGCTCGGGCTCGATCGCCCGCCCGACGCGTGGGGCCCCTTGAGCGCTGAGGCTCGCCAGCGCTGGGCCTGATCGCCCGCCGACGCGCTGGCCCGCTTGAGGCCGAGGGCTCGCCCGCTGTTGAGTCTTCTTCGCCCGCTGACGACGGGGCCCTTGAAGCGCTGAGGGCTCGCCCACGCCACTGGGCCTTGCACACCCCGCCGACGCGTGGGGCCCGCATTGAGGCTGAGGGCTCTCCCCTGACAGCGTGGGGCCCATGTGAGCTGAGGGCTCGCCACGCCATGGGCCCGAACTGTCGCCGCCCGACGCGTGGGCCCGCCTTGAGCGTGAGGGCTCGCCTGCATGTGGAGTCTTCTCGCCTCTTTGACGACGGGCCCTTAGAAGTCTTGAGGGGCTCGCCTGTATTGGGGCCTTGTTTCTTCCCTTGACGCGTGGGGCCTGCGTTAATGCCGAGGCTCGCCCGCTGACGCTGGGCCCACCTGGCCGAGGGCTCGCCCATGTGCTGGGCCTTGCTCGCCCGCTTTGACGCGTGGGGCCCGCTTGAAGCCTGAGGGCTCGCCAGCCTTATTTGGGGCCTTGCTCGCCCTCGCCGACGATGGGGCCCGCTTGAGCACTCGAGGGGCTCGCCCGTGTGCTGGAGTTTTGCTCGCTACCGACGCTGGGCCCACTTGATCTTCTCAGGACTCTTTGTACCCCGGTATTTATTACACCAATAGTAGCTCCCGGGTCCACCATGATACGCGAACCGTCGCGCAGACACTTTTCCGTTTCTTGTGTGGCGGGAGATGAATCGTGGGGGGGCCACCTTCTGCGGCGGCCGTACGCCTGATTCTCCACCTGCGCACGATCTTCCTTGGGGAACCGCGCCGCTTTTCGCGGGAAAACGAAACGCGCGGGGCAATGATGGCGCCGCGCGCGCGTGGGGGCGGAATCCAAACCGCCGCGCTAGCGCCCTACGCCTATAAATACTTCTCTTGGCACTGCGGCTAATCCTTCCGTGCGCTAAGTCCTTAAGCTGTCTATTGCCTCCTTCGCTGCTGCCACAGAACCTTCTTTCTTTTCGCCAATTCCTCCACCACTTTCCAATGGCACCAAAGCGTAGCAAGGGTCGTCGAGGGGACGCGCCATCGTCCGGGCCAGGTTTTCCCATCTCCGCCGCCGACGAAGATACCGTGAGGCGGCTCCAAGTGTTCGTGCCGCCAACCTGCGCCCGATTCCGCCCCGGCACCATGGCGCCCAGCCCCCGTGACGGGGAGATTGTTACCTTCACCTGGGCGGCGCTGGCGGGGCTTGTCCCGCCGTACTCCGAGTTCTTCTTGGGGATGCTCGCCTTCTACGAGATTCAGGCGACGCACCTTCCCCCCAACTCCGTCATTGTGCTGGCCATCTTCGTCCACCTCTGCGAGATGTTCGTGGGGACGATGCCAAGCCTCCCGCTCTGGCGCCGGCTCTTCGCACTGCACGCGAGGCCGCGCCCGAGTGGGGCCATCGGAAGCTGCTACTTCACCCTTCGCGACGCTGCCGCCTTCATCCCCGTCGCGGTCAAGTCCAACTGGAAGGACTGGCACCGGCAGTGGCTGTACGTGGAGGACTCCAGCGGCTGCGACGATCATTGCCTCCCCGAGGGTCCTGCGGAGCCCCTCGCCATCTGGGGGAACGTGCCCGATGACTCAGCGGAGCTGGATTTGATGATGGCGTGCATCGCTGACCTCCGCCTCCACGGGCTCACCGGAACCCACGTCGTGGCGGATTTTTTGCGGCGCCGGCTTGCCCGCTCCGCATGAGGTCGCGCCCCGCCTGGCAGTACTACGGCGATAACGACGGAGTCCGCATTGCTCCCGGAGGCAAGTGTTCTTTTAGTCTTTCGGGTCTCTTCTCTTTTTGGAACGCCTTTTGCTCGCCAATCTTATGGTTTCCTTTCTTGTCCACCCAGCCGAAGGGAACGTGCCGGATGACGTGCTCCGGAACTGGCTGTCGGGGCTTCTGACCACGCCAACCGGCGACACTTCTCTGCCCGCGGGCATCCTCCCTCTCTGCGACTGGGATCCACAGAGCGCGCCCAAGGCTACTGCGCTGCGCGCCCCCATGGAGGTCTCTGGTCCTGCGGTCCAAGTGGCCCGGGGACCACTGCAGATCCACGAGCCGCCCTCGGCGACTGCCAAAGCTTCCGCGGCTGCTGCCGCTCCAGGCGGGGCGGCCGATCCGACCGCGCTTTTGGGAAGCGCCGCCTGATCCTCGCCGAAGATGATGAGGATGAGGAGGGAGGGGCGAGCCCAAAGAGAGCTCGCCCATCAAGTCCTGAGCGTCCGCCGCCTCCTCTAGCCCCCTCCAGTAGGGGCCTTGCTGCTACCGCCGCCGCTCCGCCACCGGGCGAGAGCGCTGGCGATTTCCGAAGCTGGCGCCGCCGCGCCGGTTTCTTCGCTCCTTCTCTGCCGACGCCTCTGCGCCCGGCGCTTGCCGACATCGCTGGCCTCCGCGGCCGCGCTGGTAAGCTTCGCGCGGCACCACTCGCGCCGGCGCCGCCGGCGGCGGTGACGCGATCGCGCCACCACCGCCTCCGCAATCAGCGGCTTGGCGCTCCCCTTCGCTTCGCTTTGAGCGCGCCACTTCAGGTTGGCTTTCCTGCGCCACGTACATTTTGCACTAGGGTTAGCATGCTACGCTCGCATACGAACCCTGTCTCTGTTTATCTTCGTGGAGCAGGCGGCGCTGAGGCCTCAAGCTCCATCTCGCGACTTCGCCAAACCCACGCTTGCCCTCCGCGCCTCCGACGGAGGCGGCCCTTGCGGCGGCGGAGAGCTTCGCCCGGCATTGCCGCCAAGAACCCTCGACCACCGCCTCCTGGCGCCGCCGCTTATCTCGTTGCCGTCACCGCCCGGCGTTGGCGCTCGAGGCGCTCCGCACCCTCTCCCGCACCTGGGCAGCGCGGGAGGATGCCCTCGCGCTGGCGGAGCGAGCCGCCAGCGAGCTGCGGCAAGCCCTTGACCAGGAGACTGCCGCGAAGGAAGCGATGACTCGCGAGGCTGCGACAGCACAAGCCGCCGCTGCCTCGGCCACCAAGGACCTCGAAGATCTCCGCGCGGAACACACTGAGCGCCTCCGGGTGCTCGCCGACATGCTGCGCGCCGCCTACCACAGCTTCCGGGATGTCTTGTATCCGCTGGGCGTCACTTTGTATTTCCATTGAGGAAAGCGGCGGCGCGAAGACGCTAGCGGCGTGGGGCGGCCGGTAACGCGCTACGCGAGCTGCGGCGCTGATCTTGGTATGATCGATCGATGATGATCGCCACGGCGCTCTCGGCGGCGCGTTCATCTGAGCAACTGCCTTGCCCGAACGCCGCGTTCGACACAGGCGCCGCCATCGGGAACCTTCGCGCCCGGTGGACGGATCGAAGAGTCTGGGTCGAGCTTCGCCGCCACAGCGTCTCGATGATGGGCGGTGCTGCTCCAGCAGAGAGCGACGGAGATGATGACGAGGAGTAGATGAACTCCCTCATCTTGTTTTTGTCCTGTACATATCCTGTTAATGCAAACACAAACTTTCGCTCTTTTGTCGTGAGTCTCGTTTTAACCTTCACGCAAACTCTTACTTGCGAAAAGAAATGGGGCACCTGAACGCTAAAAGCTTTAGACAGAACGTTCTACTGAAAGTGAGCGCTTTTTCCTTAGGCTTTTGGTTACTTCAACTCTTATGGCCTCTCGCGACCCGACTCAAACGTTACGTGGCGAGCACTTAGCTTTCGGAAGTGGTCTAGTCGCTGGTGCCGCCGTTGGAGCATTGCCTAGACCGAGCCGACACACCAGGCTAGAACCTGCCTTCCGTCCACTTCGCCTCGCCCAACCGCAAGTTGTAAGCGTTCGCCTTTGCAACTAAGGGGCCATCAGCCTTAAGTACTTTTTCGCTACCAGCTTTCGGCAGAATGTTTTCTAACAGACTTTTTAAGGCTAAACAACTGATCGCCAAAAAGTTTTAGACAGAACGTTCTACTGCAAGTGAGTGCTTTTTCCTTAGGCATCAGGTTCCTTCAACCCTTATGGCCTCTAGCGACCCGACATAAACGTTACGTGGCGAGCACTTAGCGTTCGGAAGTGGTCTAGTCGCTGGTGCCGCCGTTGGCGCATTGCCTAGAACGAGCCGACACACCAGGCTAGAACCCGCCTTCCGCCCACTTCGCCGCCCAACCGCAAGTTATGGCGTTAAGCTTTTGCAACTAAGGGCCATCGACCTTAAGTACTTTTTAGCTACCGACTTTCAATGAATGCTTTCTAACAGACTTTAAAGCGAAAAAACAGATGCCCTGAGAGAGACGAACTTATCTTTCATTGAAGATGGCTTTGTACAATCACCCCGAGGCGGCGGTGAAGGAGGAAGACCTCGCCGCTCGGCTCCAAAGAAAGGCCCAAAAAACTTCGAACTGCTATCACGGGTAGAACTTCTCTCCGCTCGGCGTTCCAAGTGTTCGCCAATTCGCGACCATCCTCGAATCTGAGCTGACCGAGCTGGGCGGAGGCGAGACCACCTTGAAGGGCCTCCCACGGGGGAGACGGTTTGTTGCGCTCCGCTGCGCTTGGATTTTGCTGTGAGCGAGGTCGCCAACTTGCCGGTGTTCTCACACACCCGTCTTGCTTGATAACGGCGCAGGTTCGCCGATACTTGGCGGCGGATCGCCGCTTCTGTCTCGGATCTCCTCTAGGAGATTTACTTCATCCGACGCGGTCGAGTCTCATCTTCGCTGAACGCCGCCACCCTTGGGGACCCAAAGGCGAGCTCGATGGGAGCACCGCTCGAGCCATACACGGGAAGAAAGGGGTCTCGCCGGTGGCTCTGTTGGAAGTTGTCCGCGGCGCCCTGTCTGGTGGGGACTTCTTCCATGGCGCTGCAGCGCTTCTCGAGCGGTCGAAAGCCCTTGTCTTGAGTCCTTTGAGTACTTCGCATTCGCCCTTCGACTTGCCCATTGCTCTTCGGATGTGCAGGAGGCGGCACGGCTTGGTACCTAGCTCTTCGCACCAGATCTTGAAATCGGCACTCTTGAACCGGCGCCGTTGTCGGTGATGATCACGCTAGCGACGCCAAGCGGGCGAAGATGCTCTTCATGAATTTTATGGCGATGGCGGGCGTGATCGCCGGATCGCTGGCGTGGCTTCAACCCACTTAGTGAACTTGTCGATGGCGGCGAGCAGATGTGTGTAACCTCCGGTCGCCCAAGGAACGAGCTGAATGTCGGCCCAGACGCGAACGGCGGAGAGCGGAATGGTTTGCGGCGCTGGGCGGTCGGTGGATCTGCTTAGCATGAAATTGGCACGCTTCGCATCTCCTCACCGGCTCGAAGGCATCACGGAGGCGATGAGGCCAATAAAGCCGTGGCGAAAGCTTTTCAACCAACGGCTCGGCCGAATGGCTCCGCACATGTCTCCATGGATCTCGAGAGAATTGCACTCCCGCTTCCGAGTGGCGCGCCGGTAGAACTCCGTTTGCGCCTGGCGTCTGGTCCCCACCTACCGGGCGTGGCGCAGCGCTTCGGCGCTACCTTCTCACCGCAGCGTCATCGTGGGATCACTCCATCCAGCGGTAGGCTAGGATCGGATCCATCCACTGACCTTCCCGGACGAGTGTGACGACGTTCTGTACATTGTCGCCGGCGTACTCTGCCTGGCCTGGCATTTCCGCCTCAACCGCCTCAGCAGTTCTTCCGCCTCCTCCCTCCAACCGGGGAGCTGCGGCGAGATTGGTAGCGTCTCCTCGGATGTAGGGCTGCGTCGAGAAGCGTCGCCCCGCCAGATTGGGGCTGCGACGGACGGCCGCGTAAGTCTTTCTTCAAAGACCCCAGCCGGAATAGGTGCCCTTGACGAGGCAATTTGGGACAGTTCATCCGCCATATAGTTGTCGCGGCGAGGGCGCACGAAGCCAAACCCTCAAAGTGTCTGCTCAACCGGCGCACCTCGCCTGTAGGCCACCATGCGGGATCGGCGGTGAAATCCTTCCTCGCTGGTTGATGACCGTGAGAAAGTCGCTTTTACTTGTAGCCGCCCGGATGCCAAGGGTCGGCCACCCCGAGCCCGGCGAGCAATCTTCGTATTCGCGGCGTTGTTGGTGGCGCGGAAGTCCAGCACCACCAGTGCGAGCGACATCGCCGGTGGGAGACACGGGGCAGCGCCGGCCCGGCCCCTCCGGCCGGAATGAGCCGTCGAAGAGAGTCCACGGCGGCGGTCTTTGGGGTGTCTTCACTGTGGTCCGCGAAGTCCACTTGTCGGCGAACTCCGCCAGAGCTTGCCCTTTGATGGCCGTTCGGGGGCGAACTTGAGATCGAATTCTGCCGGCTCCATGGCCCACAGCGTCGCGACTGTCGCCTCGCGGTTGAAGAGGATCTTCCGCAAAGTACTTGGTCAACACCGTGACTTTCGCCACGAAGTAGTGGCGTAGCTTCGGGACGCCATCGGCCGGCGTAGAGCATCTTCGGTCTTTGTGAATACCTTGTTTGGCGTCGTGGAGGACCTTGCTGACGTAGTAAATGGGGCGCTGAACGCCTTCTCTTTCCGCCACCAGCACCGCGCTGACCTCCTGGGGGTTTGCCGCGACGTAAAGGATCAGCGGCTCGCCCGGGTATGGGGCGACCAGTACGGGCGGGGAGGTGAGATACTTCTTCAGCCCGTCGAACGCCTCCTGCGCCTCCGCCGTCCACTCGAACTGGTTGGTCTTCTTTAGGAGCTTGAGCAGTGGGAGACTTTTATCCCCCAGGCGAGCTATAAAGCGGCCCAGGGAAGTCAAGCACCCCACCAAGCATTGCATCTGCCGAAGTCGTGTCGGGGGCTTCATGTTCTCGATCGCCGCGATCTTGTCAGGGTTCGCCTCAATCCACCTCTGGGAGATGAGGAATCCGGCTAGTTGCTGACGGAACGGCGAACACGCATTCTCGAGATTAAGTTTGATCTGATACTTCCTCGGGTTGGTGAAGGTTTCTTTCAGTCGCCGATCAACTCCTCCGCCTTTTGGATTTCACCACCAGGTCGTCGACGTACACCTCCAGGTTCCGCCCTATTTGGGGGCGGTGAGCGATATGCATGGCCCTCTGATAGGTTGGGCCTGCATTCTTCAGTCCGAACACCATCCTTGTATAGCGATGAGCGCCCATAGGCGCCACGAAGGCGATCTTGTCTTCATCTTCTTGCCATGCTAATCTGGTGGTACCGAGATACGCATCCGTAAAGCATAGCCGCCGCACCCGCCGTGGAATCGGCGATGAGATCAATGCGGGCGCGCGAGTCTGGATCGCCTTCGCACGCCTGTTGAGGTTGGTGAAGTCCGCCCATCCTCCACCGCCCGTTGATTTCTTGCGAGGACGGGGTTCGCGAGCCACAGGATGGGCGACACTGCGGACGACCCGCCCTCAAAGCTTGTCCACCTCTGGCGCGATAACTTCTGGCGCTCCACCGGCGCTTCGGACCTTACGCATGACCGGTCGCGCGCGGGAACGTCGCCAATTTGTGCTCAATCACCTCCGGGACCCAGCCATGTCGGACGGTTGCCATGCAAACACGTCTGCGTTAGGATCGGAGGAAGGAGAGCAGCGCGCCTTCCTATTTGGCGCCGAGAGGCGCCCCCGAACGTCTTCGCCGGTCTCGACTTCGCTTCAGGAGACCGCCTTAACCTCCGCAGACGAACCGGGAGGCACGGGTCTTCGCGGAGGAGCTCCCAGTCGAAGCCTCGGCACCAGGCACCGTCGCCCGCCAGCGCGAGCGTCCTTGTCGCAGCGGAGCACCTCGGGCGGTCCACTTTAAGGCGATGGGGCGGTGGCCGGGATCTTCACCACCATGTACGATAGTGGCGGCCGCCATGAACTTGGTCGGCGCCGGCCGACCTAGTATGGCGTTGTGGGGAGGTCGAAGTCCGCCACCTCGAACTCGAGCATCTCGGTGTGGAAGTTGTTGAGTTTTCAGCGTCACGGGAGGTGATCGCCCATGAGACGGACTCGGCCCCGGCGATGATCAAGAACGGAGCTCGGTCGAACCTCCTGCTGCTGGATCTGGGCGCCTTGGCGACCCGGCGGACGGAGGTTGAGGAACTCCTCCGTCTACCGGCACCGCCCTAGCTTTACATTCCGGACCGTGGGCGCAACCACGATCGGGAGATGTCGAGGCGGCGATCTTGGTGGGTGATCGGCTCGACCGAAAGCGATCGGCCGCTCCGACCACACCGGTACCTTGTCGACCCAAAGCCGCACGCGGCGGCACACCTCCTCATCGCGACGCTTTAAAGCTAGCATGGGGCGGATAGGTGGCGATCCGCCGTGGATGGCGGCAACCGGCGCCCGCCTATTGGAAGCCAAGCGGCCGCTTCCTTCCCTGCATTGCCGGACGCTTGTCGCCGCTGCGTGGGCGCGCTTGTCCACCAACTTGTTGATGACATGGCAATCCGTCAAGTCATGGGAAGCTATTGCGGTGAATGGGCGATAAGCCCCCGCTCCACTCGCGGGGACGGCGGTCTCGCTGCCGTCGTGGCGCGGGCCGCCCGTGATCACGGCGGTCGCTTCGCCGCCCTGCGGGACCGTTCTGCCGCCGCCGTCGCCGCCGCGGTGGCCTCCACGCTGCTCGCTCTCTTGTGCCCGCCCGCGCTTCGCCATGTGAGCCGGCCGCCGTCTTGGTCGTCGTCGTCGTCGTCGCGCTCGGCGGCCATGACCTGCCCGGTCTCGGCCGCCTTGCGCTTCTTCTTGTCCTTGCTGCCGGGATTTTTCGAGGTCACGGCCTCGCCGCCCGTAGCTGTGCCCGCCCGTGCAGCCGGACGGACACGAGCCTCCGCCTGAAGGGCGCACTTGTGCGCCAGGGTGAAGAGCTCTTCCGTCGTCTTGATCTTGCGGGTGGCCATCTTCTCCTTGACCCTAGGGTCTCGGGCGCCTCTCCTGAATGCCGTGACAACGGCGTCGATGGAGATGTCAGGGATGGTGTTGCGGACCTGACTGAAGCGCCGGATGTAATCGCGCAGCGACTCTCCCTTTTTCTGCTCCACGTTGTGGAGGTCGTCCTCGACTCCGGGCTGCTCAAACGTGCCCTGGAAGTTGGTGATGAAGAGCTCCGAGAGCTCCTTCCACGACCCCACGGACTCCGGGGGCAGGTTCATGAGCCAAGAGCGGGCTCCGTCGATGAGGACTGCAGGGAAGTAGTTCGCCAGAACCTTCCCCGACCCTCCAGCCGGCTGCATCACCATAGTGTAGATCTTCTGGAGGCTCTATCAAGAAAATGCTGAAATCTATCTTCTGCATGTGCCGCAAGACAAATGATCGGGTTCAAGAATCCATTGTGCGTCTTCGCGACAACCGAAAGCAGATTCATGACATCAAGAAGCATCTTGGTATGCTTCTCTCTTCTGATGATTCAGAGTCCTCCTTCTCAACCATTGACACCTATACTCGAGAATTGTTTGGGATTCCTCCTTCCGGTGGCGGCAACAACAACGATGATGATGAGGTCACCGGTGGTGGTGATTGTGCTGGTGGTCAGGGCAATAGCAGCAGCAGTGATCCAGAGTGGATAGAGTTGACGGCGTGTTCACCGCTCAACCACTGCGGATCACACCCCTGGTCAGATTTCTATCCTGCTAGCCTATCGGCGAGCTCGATTCGATTGAGTGGCCGGACGCAAAGAAAGAGCAACACACGGGGATTACCCAGATTCGGACCCCCTTGCGGGTAATAGTCCTACTCCTGCTGAGCCTTAGCTCTTTGTTTGTGGTTGAATGAGATGTGTTTACAGAATGTTTCGAATGCACGTACGCTAGTGCAACCTCCCCTCTTCCCTCTCTCTCCTCTCCTTTTATACAAGCTTTGAACTGGCGGAGAGAGCCGAGGGGTAGGCAAGTCAAGATACTCTCGGTACTCGACAAGACACGATAGAGAGGCAACGTGCGGCTGCGGGGCTCGCCCATGTTGAGGGCTCGCCATGTGTGTGAGGGCTCGCCCATGTGGCTACCGGGCCTTGCTCGCCCGTCGGCCGCTGGGCCCGCTTGAAGCGCTGAGGGGCTCTCGCCTGCATGCCGGGGCCTTGCTCGCCCGCCTGACGCGTGGGGCCCACCTTGAGCGCTGAGGGGCTCGCCCACGCGCTGGGGCCTTGCTCGCCCGCCTGACGCGTGGGGCCCGCTTGATCTTCTCAGGACTCTTTGTACCCCGGTCTTTATTACACCGACAAGAGTAGTCCAAAGTTATCATTTGGTGATCCGGGCTTTGTGCCTTCCCTAACGGTGAGTATGATCTCTATTCAAAGATCCGAACATCGGTAAACAAAAATCGCTGTGTTTTTCGTCTTGGTCTTGTTTGGTTGTTTTTGCTATTGGTGTTGGCCTGTTTTGAGTATTCTTGAATAGATTTAACCTTGGTTTTGCGAGAAATAAGTTTACTGCAGGTTTTCGACAAATCCAGAATACCCAGGATCGGAACATCTGACACGACAATCCGACGCCGTCGGAACATCCGACCCAGATAAGAACGTCCGACGCAGGGGTTACTGGACCAGATCGGAACATCCGACCTACATCGGAACATCCGACCGACTGGTCACTGTTTGGCTTTATTAATTCCGCAATTTCGTTTTATTCGCCTATTCCCCCCTCTAGGCGGCATAGCGATCCTTTCAATTTCTTCTCGGCCAGCGATGTTGAGTCGAACCCATCCTGCACCAAAGTCAATAGCCGCATTTGTCGTGTCCAAGAATGGTCTCCCAAGGATGAGAGACATCTTGGCGTCCGCCTCCATGTGAAGTACCACAAAGTCCACGGGCACTATGAATTTCTAGGTTTTCACCGGTATATCCTTAGCTACTCCGACAGGATGACGGATTGATCGATCCGCAAGCTGCAGGGTTATGACAGTAGGAGACAAGGTACAAAGTTTCAATTTATCGTAAATTATCTTAGACATAATGCTGACTCTTGCTCCCAGGTCGCACAAAACACGGTCAAAGTGTAGTGCATCAATGGAGCATGAGATGGTTGGATAACCAAGACTTCTGTGGTCCTTTCGGAAAATGTTCAATATCGCAACACTACATTCCTTGGTCAACTTACTGACCTTCGCCATCGGCAACGGGTGCTTGTTGTTGAGGTATCTTGCGCATGTGGGTACCTGCAGCACATCTAGCAATGGATTGTTGACATATAATTGCTTTATTACCTCAACAAACTTACCGAACTGGACGTCTGCAGTTGATTGGTGTTGATGGTGCGGAATTGGCAGTGCGCATCCATGAACTTGGCGGGACTAGTTCTAGTACTCCGCGTCTTCTCCCTTCGTCTTTCGCGGCTCAACATGAGGTTCCACTTCAAACCCTTCCTTATCTTTGTCGACCAAGTTGGGGTGGCATGCTTCTTTTCAGCACTACTGCCCATTCGATGGTGGGCGAACGAGAAGTTGGGATTGGAGTTCCTTCCCAGCATGTTGCTCGATCGTGGATGGAATCTGTTGTTAACGGAGTTGGCATCCACGTCGACAAGAGCCGGCTTCAATTCGAAGCCTCCGGCACCCACATTGGTTTTAGACCTAGTGGGGACGGTTGTGCTCGACAGGGTCGAGAACTCAAAGATGGTTTTTTCGACAGCCATCTCAAATGACGACGATGGTGTTTTGGTAGAGAGGAAAGGATTGCTTATGAGGGTCGTAAGGTTTTGGGGGAAAGTTTTCTGAAAAGTTTTTTTTCTGGAAGTTTTTTGAAAGGTCAAATCCGGTCATGGACAGCTCTGCTCGTTTCTCCAAACAATACAGAGCAGGGATAAACCTGCTAACTAGGCTGGTATAAATAATAAAGATATTTTTTTTGGATTGGATTTTTTTTGAATTATCTTCTACTGCTGTGTTCCCCGGCAACGACGCAAGAAAACTTGTTGGCGATTCTTACGATCTTAGAAATTAATCTGCAAGCGGACGTATATCGCTTGTAGTTTTCACCTAGGAGTATTCCAAAGTATAGAATCCACAGGGAACGAGAGAGAAAGATAATTCTAATATCTATATTATTGAAATACCAACCGGCTAGCTAAGGGGCAAATACGATACGATAAATAGACCGGTGACACACACACACACACTAAGTAGAGTGCTACAATAATTAGGCAGACAGTTGGGAGGACAACGAGACGAGTTTAATAAGCTCGTAAATGTTGTGTGATTCAGTTTATTGAGAGAGCTTGGATGATAATGAATCAGTGGTTCACTTAATATTCGTCGTCGGAGCTCGGACACTCACTACCACCCGCTATACTGAATTGGAATCCCGAATGGTTATGATCGTTCCGATAGGGCTCTACTGATCCAAAGCCGGATGCTGTCGGTTACGCACGAGATAATTAATATCTACGAATGGATAGGGTTGTCAACCTACCACCTACCACATATACGTGGGCCCGGGTGTAAACCGAGTTAGTCCTGGTCTCAGACACCACGTCTGCTACTATTTCGAATCAACCTTCCTCGCATCCTAGGAAGATGATCAAGGTTCAATACTTGGGCTCTTTCAGTACATGAGTAAGAACCTAAACTGATTCCAGACGAATACAAGCTACCGGTAAGGTTAATCCACACAACTCATTTAGTAGATATGCTCAATCTCAAATAAAGCTCAACATAATATAAAATAAATGAAGTGATCCCACTAATTAAATAAATAACTAGGAAAGGGTACAAGAGCTATTACCCGAATTCCCGAAGACACTTCCAGAACTCTGAGGCTTCAGCTCGACTCGACTATAACTCCCAACTAATCTACTCTAACAAAAGAGCAACTCTAAGTGAAGTGGATGAAATGAAGTGTGTTGGTGTTGTTCATGAAAGTGAGGTGAGGGGGTCCTTTTATAGTGTTCCCGAGCCAATGGGGGAGGGTGCCACGGCATGGGACACTTGTCATCTTGCCATCCTCCGAAGGAGAATCCAATCGGCATCCGAGGTGGGTCGGCCGACCTAGGGTGGGTCGGCCGGCCCACCCTTTTCATCATCTAGCCGCCAAGTTTCCCTGGGATGCTTCATCAATGGTGTAGATCATCTCTCCAAGTCGGTTTGGCAGTTGGAGACTGGTAGCATTGGGTTCCTTTAGAATCCTATGCATGACTTGTGAAGCACTCCCTGTTTCTGGATCAAACCGACTGAAGTGGATGGCAGGGATCTCATGGATTCTTATTAGCCACCTGGCCAAATTTGGGGTCGATTGGCCCAAATGTGGGTCGGCCGACCTAGGGTAGGTCGGCCGGCTTGCACTTTTCTCCAGTTCGGCTCCGGTTTGCTCCAGTTTGAACCTGAGGACAAATACTCACCAAAACTTGTGAAAATTTATCAGTTTAAAATAAAAAGTTAGTATAAACCATGATTTTCTCCCATATGACCAGAATATCAGCGTATGTTGGTGTATGAATTTAGACTTTATTGGACGCCAACAACAGACGACGTGGTTCATAGTGGCGGGCTGGAAAGCCTGCTGGAGGACTCTTGAATTGGATATGGAGGTGGAGTAATTTTCCAGGGAATTTTTGGTGGCCGGTGAACGTTCTCGGTGGATTTCACGTCAGCTACAGCTGAGGCGTGCGGCATCAAGCGGGACACACAGGTTGCAGTCCACCAGTGGCTCAAAGAAGAAAAAAAGGAGAGGAAAAATATTATGCGAGCTGTGCATGTGTGTATGCGTGGATGTGCATGCATGTGTGTGTGCGCGTGGTTGTACGTGTGTGTGTTTTGCATGCAGTGCATGCAACAGCTGTGCAGCAGCGCGTGAGGAGCAGGCCGGCATGCGCAAGGGAGCAGGCCAACAGTGCGGCAGTGAGCAGCAGATGGGCCAGCAGCGTGCGTGTACGGATGCCGAATCGGGGACGGGCCGGACTGCGCGGGAGGTAGTAGCAGACCGGACCGAAATCGAAAAGAAAAGGTAAATTGGAAGTAGGAGCCCAAATTCGAGAAGGAAAAGAAGTCCTAATTAGACTAGATTTTCATGACGAAAATAGGGTATCCTCACCACTATAAAAGGGGATCCAAGGGGGAGCCAAACCTAACAATCCAAAGCAATCAGTGGCTGTTTTGAGCGCAGATTTCGGAGAAGTTTTTAAGACGTGAGATTCCGAAGGAGAGAAGCATTCTTGGAGGGCTATTGGCGATCTGTTCAAGATGTTGAACGGGTCGGGTGGCGATACATCCATCGTCGCCTCGGGTGGCGATACATCCATCGACAAACAATTGGCGTTGGTAGAATCGCAGGTCGGTAGGATGAAGCCGACACATACAAATTTCGGTACGGTGAGGTTTGTGATCTGAAACTTGGTTTATGGCGGTGAGGTTACAGTGCGGCGAGGAATTGCAGTGGCTCTTAAGGCGAATAAATCGGAGAAGGTCGAGGCCGGTGATTGGGAAGAGATGCGGTTGCGGGCAGCGGCAACCATACGCCTTTTTCTCTCAGATCAGATCATGTACCATGTCATGGAGTTGTCATCACCAAAGGAAATTTGGGACAAGCTGGCCAGTTAGTTTATGTACAAGACTCTGACCAGCAAGCTATATCTGAAGCATAAGTTGTATGGGCTGAAGATGCAGGAAGGGTCGGATCTGCAAGCACATATTGATGTTTTCAATAGGTATGTCACAGATCTATCACATCTAGAAGTGACAATTGCTGATGAAGACAAGACAATTATTCTTCTTTGTTCGTTGCCTCCGTCCTTTTAGCATTTGATTGCGACGCTAACATATGGCAAAGATAGCATCAAGACTGAGGATATTACTGCGTCGTTTATGTCTCATCAATTAAGGAAGAATAACAATGCAGTGGAAGAACCTCGTTCTGTTGCTTTGCTAGTCTCAGGTGATCATAGCGGTAATGGGACCGGAAAGAAGAACAAGAAAAATAACAGGGCTGTGCGGTGTTTCAGATGCAATGAGTGGGAGCACATGAAGAGGGATTGTACAGGTGCACCAAAGGGAGCAGACGCTAATGTGGCAATAGGCTCATATGACTCCGGAGGCGACAGTACTGAGATTCTTCTATTAGAAGGGGCTTTTGTTACAGGTAGAGCTACTAAGCGTGTTTTTGCAGGGTCAGCGTCATCTGTTCCAAAAGGCGTTGAGTTCGAGGAGGACTCGTCGAGCGGCCCGCTGTTGGCTGCAAAAAAGAAAGAAACAACCAGAGTCCAGGTGCATGGGTTCACGCAAGATGCCGGAACGACTTCAAGGTGAAGAAGACCATATTCTCCAAGGCGGAGTTTGTTAGATATTGTGTCGAATATGTGTACGAGAAGGTTACAAGGACTCTGTGTTGTAATTGGTAGGATTGGTTAGTGTTAAAGTCGGACTCTATTCAGGCCTCCACTATACAAAGGGAGGCTGCCCCGGTGTAACGAGACAACGACCTCGACATAATAGTAGCATAGGCAAGAGGAGGTCAGCGACTAGCATGTGGTCGTGACCTGGTTAGCCAGTGTGCTACGGTATTATGGATTGGGGAGGAGCGCTCATATTCAGAGCCTCGCAGATATAGGCGAAAGCCGAACTGCGTTATCAAACATCGTGTCTCCTGATGTCATTCGTGATCTTGCATCGACGCATATCCTAACAAGAATCTTGTCCCGATGGCTTGTGTCCTGGTGTCGACGGTTTTGACACTCGATACTACTGGCGTTTCCTGTAGTGGTTTGTTAACCCATTTCGTTTGCTCGGTCAATGACCATCCTTCCAGAAGAATTTATTAGTTAAGAAACATTTTGATCTCGAATACAAACTCAGGTCCAACCGTAACCAACAAGTCAAAATTCTTTAATTGCTCCCGTTCCGTACCGGTTTCCAATGGGATTTGAAAGTGGCTCCTCTAGTATATACGGACATACATCATGATCCCCTGTGCCAGTGGTAGAAGATGTATCCATCATTTTCACCGTTCCGGTGATAGGGATTGATACATAGAATAGAGACCGGCCATATGACGTCATCTACCTAAAAACAATATATATGAAACGTTTCGTACCATTGACACATTAGTACCTTTAAATTTCGTGGGACTACAATGGTTTTGTATACGATGAAACTATCTCAAAACTACTAAACTATTTGTTTAAAGATCAGTTTGATATCTCAAGTACGTTAATTTTTTCCCACATGATCATCGTGTATCTCAACGCACATCAATGATGGTTCGGGTCATCGGGTGGCTATGTGTATGTACCAAGGTGCATGAAAGATATTCAAACACTGTAAACAAAGTGACCATTTTAAATTTCAAGCTTTTTTACAGAAAGTCATTCCCACAAGTATATATATGTGATTCCATATATCTCCAGGATCATTTAATTTGTGTGGATATTCATGCTCATACCAACTCTCTCTTCACATGAATATTTTATAAAAAAAATGACCCTATTTTTCTTTTACAAAGGAATTAGGTCCTTCATGTATCTCCACTGTCCCCCAAGCGCTGGCGACCATTGCGTTGAGTAGTGTGCGCCTACACGGGCTCGTGCTCGTGTTGTCACACAGTGCCACAAGGGGCAGTGGTTGCCAGGGCCGGTCCTGGCATTTTGGGAGCCCGTGGTAAAAACATATATGGAGGCCCCATCTACTTCCTCATATATATACGTCTATGTATATATGTATATATATATATATATATATATATATAGAGAATAGCTAGCGTACTCTCGAGAGTACAGATCTCTTCGTACTCCCGAGTGGTTTTTGAAATTCGAGATGCCTAACAACCGATCCAAACCGTTGATCTTATTCGTCTCACTGAAACGTTATCAGTGACCAAGTTTCATATTTTTTTGAATTTGTTTACTATTTGTTTCTTATGTTCGAAAATCAGCTTTTTTGAACGCACCATGACTAATTGGATGGCTGATTTTCAAAAATATGAAACAAATAGTAAAAAAATTCAAAAAAATATGAAACTTGGTCACCGACAACGTTTGATGAGACAAACAAGATCAACGGTTCGGATCGGTTGTTAGGAATCTCGAATTTGAAAACCACTCGAGAGTACGGAGAGATCTCAGACTCTCGAGATCTAACTATTCTCTCTCTCTCTCTCTCTCTCTCTCTCTATATATATATATATATATATATATATATATATATATATATATATAGTCTTTTAAACACACATCATTAAAGAAATTAATATTCGATGCACAAAAATTACTTCTATAGAACACTTTAAAGTTTATGAAATGACAAATGTAAATTGTAATCATAAACACTTGGCACTTGACATTATCTTAAAAAGTTTCTTCTAACAGTTTGTAATACAAAAGTCATCGATTATTCTATTGTCTTGTCCAATAACTTCTTCTCGATGCATAAAGTTGCCAAATCATTTAACCTTTCTTGCGTCATTGTTGATCTCAAATAGTTATTCAACAATTTCAATTTTGAAAAGCTTCTTTCAGCCGATGCAGCAGTCATTTGGCAAAATAGATTTGATAAGCAATGGAGACACTAGGACAACAATCCGTATCTCTGACATACTCGAAAATCTCCATAGTAGATAATACGCCATTTGGCAAAATGAATTTCAAAATCTTTAATTCAGAAATAAGATCGTGTACCTCAACATCAAATGAACCATCATGAGAGAAAGTGTCTCCAAATTTAGTGCAACACTCTTCAAGATCGCCATGTCAACCAAAACCAAAAAATATTTAACTTCAAAATGGGTTCAGGTCCGCAAACTCGCGACTGAGCTAAAGGCCAAAGCCCATAGTATACTTGCATATCTGGGGGGGGCATGACTTTGGGGGCCTAGGGCGGCTGCCCACCCTGTCCCCCCTCAGGGCCGCCCCTGGTGGTTGCGAGCAGCGGTTGGTGGTCAGATTAGGAGGAAGAGAGAGGGGAGGAGGAGGAAGAGGGAGAGAGAAGGATATGATTGTTTTTTATTAAAAAAAGTCGTGCCACTTAAGGGTTGCGAGGGGTTGAGCTGATCATAGATCTTGGCAAGAATCGGATATCCGTGGAAGTATATAGAGTTGCATGTAGGTTTGGAAACTCTGCTATGTTTTATATAGCACCGCAAAGTTTGCATACTATTGGATGGCTTTTCACAATTTTAGAGTACATTATATTATATTTGCGAATTTGTACAGTTTTTTTATCACCGCAAAGTTGCGTACTATATTGGATGACTTCTCACAATTTTAGCATACATTATATTATTTGCGAATTTGTACAGTGTCGTCTAGCAATGGAACAAGACAAGAAGTTAGAAGGAGACTTTTCCAAAGCCTTGGTGAAAAAGGATCGAAATGGCGCAATTGTACTACTGCACAGCTCTCGCTCTCTTTCTCTCTCTCGTCTTTCACTTTTTTCCCACTCTCAACGAGTCAAACCATCTAGAATCCATTGACACGAAAATAATGGTTAGCTAATCATGCATACGTGTGCATATGTACGTGTTTTAATCAAGCCCAGAAATCCTATGGAGCGCCAAATTGCCAATTGTATGTATCAGCCAATTTTTCAATGAAATTGCGCGCTTCTTATATTTGTTCGATTAACCTTCTATTTCTCAATTGATTATGCAGATTTTTTTCTTTTCCAGTTAATAACGCGGTAGTTAAGTTTGAGATAAGAGTGGACATGGTGAATTCTTCTGCCTTTATTTCAATAGTATAATAGAAAGAGGGTTAATAATAAGCTAAAATTAAAATATTGTGGCATGATGAATGAATGGCGAGAAAATAAGCCAAATGGATCTGGAAGAATATATAAAAACCATGTAAAGATTCTCCTAGGTGTTCTTTGCTGAAATTATTTGATTATGTGCTAAAAGTGAACTTTGATAGTTTTGAGAGTTGTTTCGTGAACTTAGAACACCTAGAAGAATCTTAATGGTTTTGAAGTGAACTTTAGTTCGATTTGGGTTTTATCATGTGATTTTCATATTTTTTAAGAAATGTCTTTTAGGAATCAAAGAGTTCAATTAATTAATAAATAATTCGAGATGATTAGTTTTTTAGAAAACTAGAATTCTGTATTTTACTACTTAGGGGATGTTTTCAAAACGTATACTTGCGTGACAATCCCCTTTATTCTAGGGGTATACTAGGTGTGTGTCTAGGTCAGGATAAATCGAGTTAATAAAAAATAGAGTAAATTGCCCAAAGCCTAAGATTTTGTGGCACAAGTTGCTTGATCCGCAGTATATGGCATAAGGTTCAACGAAACCGCGAGTAACTGAATATATGACTAGTTAGTCTGAAACATATGGTTTTTTGTTTGGTCTTGTTAACGCTAGCTTTTTTCTGTGTTGAAAAGCAAAAGGACATATTTACATAAGCTATTATAGAGTTACAATAGTTTCATCGTGAAATTTCATAACTTTATAATGGTTATTATGTAAAAAATACAAAACAAAAAATGCCTAGTCAATACGTTTGCTTGGCAAGGTAGTATTTTTATAGTTCGGAGGCAAAACTATGGTTTCTAAAAATACCATAGTTTAAAAACCTATAGTGAGGTTTGATGTAAAAAATATGTTCAGTTTCATAACGCTATGTTGGTTGAAATCATAGTTTTTCTTAAGAATTTTTTTAAGTTAATGACTAGAACCAAAATAAATATATTTTTTGTATCGATTTGTGGTCGAAATCAGCACAAATACTGACTTGTCTATGTCGGTTCTATCCATGAACCGACAAAGGTGTGTATTTTTAAAAATTTATGTCTTTCAAATTTCATAACTTTTCATACAAGTTCGAATGAAAACAAACTTTAAATTGTAGGTCTTGAGTAGATATATTTCGTAGTTGACATATTTTTCATTTAAAGTGATATAGATGGCTAAATAATCATTAGTATAAGGATAGTTTATTTATACCCTATTCAAATGAAGTCAGCTAGAAACTAAATTTACATGAAAATTGTAAGCTTCGATAAGATTTGTAATTTTGTAGTTGAAATCCTTTCTATTTAATGCCTATTTGCATGCATAAAAAGTTGTTGAAAGATTTTAAAAAGAAAAAAAGAAAAGGTTATAAATACTATTCAAATCATAAAATGATATGGAGAAGGGTAATGTTAGAGTTAAAGAGATCTCAAGTTCGATGATTGGTAGGTGGTAAGGGTAGATATTTTGGGTTGAAAGAATAGTTTTCCTATTTTTTGCTGATTTTTATGCCAGAATAATGTTTTAAAAAAATCCTCATTTGAGCTAGTTCTAGCTACAAATCAGCACATATTCGATTCCTAGGTAAGATAATGATTGTGTTACGTGTGAAAAATTGTGTTTAATGTGTAAAGATGGTTGGTATCTGGCAGGGTAGATATTTTGGGTTGAAAAAAATATTTCCCCCTTTTCACTAATTTTTATGGCTGAAATCATTTATTCAAAAATCCTTATACATGTTTGTTCTAGTCACAAACTGGTACAAATAATCGACTATCAATGCTAGTTCAGGATTAGAACTGGCACCAATGACCTTGTTTTTGTGTTGATTTCAAAACCAACATAGCTTTTTGTATGTGTCGGTTAAAAGGGGCACAAATGGCTGGTTTTTTGAAACGGCTCTAACATAGTGAAGGTTTTGCTTTCATAAAATTGTGCAAACAAACAGGGGATACTTAAAAAAAACAGAGTTAACTGAAACTATGCTTTTGTATGCACATATAACCAAACTTTGTATATTGTGTAACCAAATTTTCTCTAAATTTTGTTGCCAAACAGGACCATATTGTTTACTAACTTCTCGCCTATCTCACTAGGCATTTTGCAGTTAATTAAGAATAATCAAGGTTTAATAAATTGTTAATCGTTACCAGATAGTGAGTTAGGGATTAAAAAAATAATGGTAGACATTAATCGGTAGATTTAGACATTTACCAATTCTTTATCTTGCTAAACTCACAATTTATTTTCGCTTTTGTCTAAATACCCACTCGTCTCACATCTCCTTTATGGGTCTTCCTGTCTAGGCCTAACCAATTTCTATCTCCAACCCTATTACCTAGCTATTTTTGCTCACATCCTACACATATCCGCCTTAGTCTTCCAAGTAGATCAGGAGAGCTGGCTAGGAAGTGGGAGCAAAGCGAGATGGAGAGGCGCACAATTACCTTTGGAGGAGCAAGTCGTAGTCGGGGGGCAAAGAGCAGATGACGACTGAGAAAGAGGAGAATGGGGTGGTGGTTACCTAATGCTAAGTGAGGAGTAGATAGTGGCAGGTAGCAAGCCGACATTGTCCTCTCTAGCACCGAATCGATGATAGTGAAGATGCAATGGACGGCGGCAACGTCTCCTCCCTAGCAAGCCAATCCAACAGCTATAGCCAAAATATCCTTCTGCTCTCCTTATGTGGGGGTGTAAATTTTTAGTTTGGATTGACTATGTTTAGCATAGGATTAGTTGGTGCTAATTGGGTTTAAACGGGTTTGACGGATTATTTGGGATGACCGATTAATGGCTGACTAGGGGTAAAATCGCATCGGCTCACCACCAACTAAAGGATTAATCGCTGATTCTGATTAAATTAAGGATTAATCAAGATTTTGGAACCTCAAGAATAATTAATATCCTTGGATGGCTAAACTAATACTCCGTCAGTTTTTTTGTATTTATCGTTGTTGTCTTTTGGACTTGCCCTTAAACAAGACGAATGGTTAAAGTGCACGCATGTTTAAAAATCAACGACAATAAATAAAAAAAAAGGAAGGAGGAGGCAGTAAATTAAGCACCCTTCCAGCCGGCCGGTGCTTCCGTAGCAGTAGCACCAATGCACCATCAAGAACAAGTGAAGGCATGCCATTCCATGCATGATGATTTACGAACAACAAGCCCAGAGAAAAGGCAGAGACAAGCATCACCACGCCTTTCTCTCTCTCACACACACACACCTGCTCATCACCACACCTTGTACTCTCATTTTCCTCTCTCTAGAAACCCTTCAGGCGACGCAAAAGGGCATAGCTGCGCCACTACTATATACACGCACAACGGCACAAGCAAGCATACTCACGCCGCTTCACTCTCTCTCTCTCTCTCTAGAGAGAAAGAGAGAAGGAGAGGAGGAAAGGAACAAATGGGGCTCATGTCAGCGCCGCCCCGGCGGCCACCGTCTTTCCCCACACCGCCCGTCGCCGACCTCTCCACTGCCGCCCACGAGCATCGACACCGGTGCTCCCCGGACGACGACGACGGCGACTTGGAGCTCGCGCCCCTCCTTCCCCGGCGCCGGTGCGCCGCGCCCCACCAGCCGCCGCCCCAGCGCGCGCGCCGCACGCCGCGCCGGCGGCGGCGCGCGGCAGGTGCGGTGGCACGAGATGGCGTTCGGGTCGGTGCGCGTGCCGGCGGCCATGGACGTGCGCGAGATCCGGAGGCGGCTGCAGGCGCGGCGGAGGGGTGACGCCGTCGAGCCGGCCGCGCGGTGGGCGCCGTGGAAGCTGCTACGCTCGCTGAGCTGCAAGGGCGTCGAGGCCGTCGCCGTGGCGGCAGCGGCGGCGCCGGTGAGGCTCGCGTAGGCGCCGCGCGCCGGTCGGCGAGGTAGATGGAGCTGTGGATGGTGGCGTCACGGGGATGGAGCGCGCAGGTTGGTGGGGGTTGAAAGCCACGAGATGGAAGCGGTGCCTATGAATGCTTTATTTTAGTTTTAATTTAGTTCTCACTTCTTTTCATAAAGTTTCGTTTTTCGGTTTCGATTTAATGTCAGGTTAGTTGGTTAGACATTATAGTTGTTGGATGATGTATGTACATATATAGTGATCTAATAAGAAATACTCTCCCTCTTCTTTGTTGACATGTTTTTTATCATTTGTCTTATTCAAAAATTTAGTGTGTGTATATATATAAAAAACGTAAAATAATAAAATAAAGCATGATAAAATAAATAATATTCAAATAGTTTTTTTAAATAAGACGAATGATCAAATGACATTCTAATAATTAACGGCGACAAATAAAAATGAACGGAATGAGTAAGATCTTGATGTTCACTATGAGAATTCATGTGTCAACAATGCAGAGTAATGATCTTGGAGTTTTTTTATTTGGTTAAGTCCAATGATCTTTGAGTTTCCAAATCTACGTATGCGGTTCTGCTAATTATGTTGTGCTTAGCATGCACGATTTTCACATGATTACAAGAAAAAAGTTTAGCTTATGTGGAAATAAAAAACTGGCGCATTAAAATTACAAAAACTATCCACTCCCTGTATACATGAATTTATGTACGAACACTACTACGGATCGGGACTTCCCAAGCGATTCGTAAGGCCTGTGTAAGCGGTTGTAGAACCGCTTGCAGGCAACCGCGACTAATGCTCGAGGGGCATCACAAGCGGCTCCAAGAGCCGCTAGTGATGCCCCTCTGCAAGCGGTTCGCAGGGTGATGGCGCGGACGGGCTGGCAGGCCACGTGGGCTCTCTCTGCAAGCAGTTGGAGGCACGAACCGCTTGTAGAGTGGCATCTCATAGCGGTTCAAAAACGCTTCTTGCAGACGTCTTGAAGACGTTTACCACTGGTTAATTCATTTAAATGGTAGCAAATAGATATTTAAATATATATTTCGGTAGGAGATTTTTTTATTTGTCGTTTAAATTTAAATACATATAGGATAAGCATATAATTAGCGATCAAACAAGCTTAAATATATTAGATAATACATGTAATAATGTACACTTTATATGCACCGGCCAAATTTACAAAGTTTATAATTAATATACATTGTGCAAATGGACAAAACAGTTCATTTTTTCTTGCAGTACTCTTCTTGACGCTCTTTGACGACGTAGAAGTCGTCCCTAGTTCGTTCGTGTTGGAATATGATTCTCGATAATGGAACTCGCATACAGGAGTTAATGACCTCATCGAGAATGAAGCGAATAGTTGTTCTCGTAATGCGAGCACCCGATGATGTGGTAACACTTCAAGTATGTTTATCCATGTCGGCCGCCAATTCAATTAAAGTGAAAAATAAATAAATACGTGCACCCATAATGTAAATTAATGGAGCACATAAGAACGTTATTAAGTTGTTGCTAGATGCATGATTGCGTGCATATATATATACGAACCTCTTCAGGAGTTTGAGGTTCAAGCTCGCCGTGGCACATCATTTGGATATAGTGGAACACATAGTAGCCACATAGGTTGTTTCCTGCAGATTGTTGTTTTACCTATGGTCGATGCGGGGCAATTACAGATCAGTAATAACGAGAAATATTAATTGACAAAGGGCAATTACGTCGTTTTAGCGTATCCAGTCGCTTAGCTTGACATTGAATTCCTTCTTAAAACGTTCTTTCTGAATCTCTTGAAAGCTCAGGAACGCCTTGTTAAGGAGGTCAATTATCCACTGGTATTCCTTTTGCGGTTTTCTCCGTGAGTCTTGGACGATGATCATGCTTTGGTCAACCTTTATGATTATAAGGATCCAGTGGAATCTATTTATATATTGCAACAGTTATGACATGTAATTAAACAATATATAGTGTGCCATCAGGTGCCTTAAGCAATATAAGAACGAGATGTTAGTGAGGACATCAGCACGTACTTAAAGTTGAATGGCAGAAGTATGTATGGCTTATAGTGTTGTTGTACTAGTGCATGTACAACGTAGTCGTGGATTTCCTTTTGTTTTCCAGGGTATTGCCCGACTTCCTCGTTGATCAACCAAGGGTCAAGGAAGCCAATCGAGTTCGGCTTCTGCTTTCTAAGTCTTTGTATCTTCATTCTACAGAAAATGGGTTAATTGAGTTACACAATGCTTTTGCCGGTACTCTCTTCTTCACACGCACCCTATCTACTTCACCTGGATCGTCACGCTTCGTCTTATACCGGGGTTCCTTGCACACTGGACAGGCATCCAAGTCGGCATATTCACCGCGATATAGGACACAGTCATTCCGACATGCATGTATCTTCCGTACTTTCAATCCTAAGGGACACAGGACCAGTTTGGCTTGATCGTGGATTACGGCAGGGTGTTATCTTCCGGGAGCAACTTCTTTATGAGCGGCGACAACTCATCGAAACCCTTATCGACACATCATTCACGACCTTCCATTGCATGAGCTCCGATGTAGTGCGTAGCTTCTTGTGTCCCCGACCACAATTTGGGTACAAAAGAGTTCTCTAGTCCTCCAACAATCCTCGGTACTTCCTATATTGTTTGTCCTCTGTGATATCTCCTCTGCGTCACGCTTGAGATCTGTCCAGTCATCATCCACACCAAACCTGATCACCTTGTGTATCTTCTACGTCCTCGTATATCGTCGCGTCCGGCATACCATCATATGTCACTTCCTCTTCATCGGCTTCTTCTTCGTCTTCTATGCTGGTATGCTCTATTTCGTCGTGGTGAGTCCAACATGTATAGTTCGGCATGAAACCTCTCATCAACAAGTGGCCCTGTATCCATTCTCGCATTGAGTGCTCTTTCTCGTTCCTGCAATCTACGCACGAACACCGTACGAAGCTTCCTGGAGGCAAGTCTCGAAATACGACATCAAGAAAAGCATTCACGCCATCGATGAACTCCCTTGTCCCACGATCCGCATACATCCATTGCCGGTTCATCTGCACCAACTAAATTAATAAGAACACTTATTATATTTTTCAAATTGAAATATTTAACTCGAAATAACTAATTGTTATATTTTTTAATTACCTCTAAACTTTCTTGATTTTTATAGCTAAACCAACTAAATCTCACAAATTAAAAAACTTTTTTCAAAAATATTTTTAATTACATTTCATACACAAAAAAATTATTACCAACCTAGCAAAAAACCTACATCTATTTAGCTCTATAGCAATTGAAATATTCACCCTATCTACTATTTTAAACTAATGTGAAACTAAAACCATCCAATAGATCACCACATTGCCTCAAAAGATCTAGAAGGGAGAGCTAGCTAAGGCACCAAGCTAGATCTTGCTCTCTAAAACAAATAATCACCCCTACAAACTAATTTCAACATCTTATACATCATCAAAAAAAGGGTACAAAACTAATATGAGACTTAAAACCCCCAATAGATCTACATCTTGCCTCAAATTATCGAGAGAGAGCTATAGCAAAACAAACACCCTTCAATTCAAACAAGATTATTTAATATTTCTCCACATCCAATGCAAAAAGATAAGCAATGTCCACATAAAAATGATGTTGAGACCATGTTTACTTACCTTGGAAACCTTAATTTGGAGCTATTAGTCTCAATTAAAAATTTTGGCAGCACCTCCCCTGCATGAACAGCTCGGCCCGTCAGTGCTACTGCGCGAGCTCTGCTCGGGGAGGAAGAAGGGGTTAAATGCACTGGGCGGGAAGAAAAAAACATATGCAAGCGGTTCGTGATACAAACCGCTTGCACAGATAGCACACTGTAAGCGGTTCTTATCACGAACCGCTTACAGAGGAGTGCAAGCGGTTGGTGATACGAACCGCTTATAGTGTGATATCTCTACAAGCGGTTTGTATCACGAACCGCTTGCATATGCCCTTTCCCGCCACCTTCCCACCCGTTGGCCACGAGCCGCTTGTGGCGATCGGGTCACAAGCGGGTTAAAGCGAACCGCTTGTGATGAGCCGCTTTGGAAACCCTGATCCGCAGTAGTGAAAATCGCAGAGGTGTAGATATCATGTGAGGTCATCATGACTGATATGCATCAGTGTTATGTTTAATTAAAATGGGCGACATATATAATGCTAATGCTCATTAGGTGTTAACATGCTAACATCAGATCTGCGCCACCAGAACCACAAAAAGCGGCTCAGATCTAAAGATATGGAAACCTTTTCACACTTAAAAAGATCGGTGTTTTTTCATGAAATCGTTAGCCTTAGAGCATGAACTGCAGGCCCCCTATCAATAGCCTGCAAAAAACTATGCCATGTTGATTAGCACAGCGCACAACGCGAGAGACACTGTGCTGTTCCTGCAATTTGAACTTCCTGCTATGCCTGCGCTGTGCTACAATAATTCCTGCTGCTGATACAGGCGGCGATGCAGCTGCTGCTAGGGATGCTCTTATGGATCTGATGGTTGTATCTAAATTTAGATAGAGGTATGGAATTTTTTTAGTACTTTCTCCATTCTTTTTTATTTGTCATAGTTGATTTTTAGACGTACCCTTTGACCATTCGTATTATTCAAAAAACTATTTAATTATTTTTTTTGTTATGCTTTGTTTATTATTAAAGGTATTTTAAAAATGACTTATATTTTTTATATATTTGTAATAAATTTTAAATAAGATGAATGATCAAAAGACATGTTTAAAGTCAACAACACAAATAAAAAAGAAAGAAGAGAAAATTGCACCATTAGTCTTCAAACTTGTCCCGCCTATGCACATAAATTCGTAAGTATCGAAATCACTTATTTAGGTATTCAAAATTGTGAAACCGTTGCAATCAGGTTCATAGACTGGTTTTTTAGTCTGTTTTAGTGATGTGCACTATCATGTTAGCGTCTATGTGACATTTTCCTTTTTCTTCTTACTTTTAATGTGTTTAATGTGGGACCTACTTGTCAATTGTCATCTCTCCCCCTCTCACCTCTCTATACCTCTCCTCGCATGCACATATATGAGAGCTCCCACATTAAAAGTAAAAAAGAAAAATGCCACATAGGTGCTGACATGGCAGTTCACACCATCAAAACAGACTAAAAAACCAGTTTATGAACCTGATTGCAACGGTTTCGCAAGTTTGGGTAACTAAATGAGCGGTTTCGATACTTACGAATTTATATGCACATGCAGAACAAATATAACGACTAATTGTGCAATTTTCTAAAAAAAAAGTACTGAACAAATTCCATACATCTATCTTTCGGCACATCAATTTGTTACAACTAAGCGATGCTACGCCGCGAAGGATCTGTAGCTGTCAGGGTGTCGAACCCGGTCTAAATGACCGAATCCTAATGTGTTATACAGTACTAGTCCCAGAAGATCATGGCTAGTACACACATAAACAGAACTGATACATTGCCTTCGAATTACATTATTACAACATAGGGGACCATGGGTCCCAAAAGGAGTCACAATTTAATACATCAAGCACGGCACGCAGGCCGAGATACAGAGTTACACAGACAGTCACACAGGGACCTAACATAGCGCAACTTTATTCTAGCTAGCAGGCTATTCGACAGGCATCGGCGGTAGGAAACACGCAACCCTACTCTTCGTCTTCGTAGTCCTCCTCCTCCTCCTCGTAGTCCGAGTCCTCCTCGAAACCAGAGTCGTAGGGGAGCTCTGTGGCTGTTGAAATTTTGGAAAGAGGGGAAGGGGAAAAACAGGGGTGAGTACAAAGGTACTCCGCAAGTCGGGAATATATGCGGATGGGGTTTAGTACAAATGGACGGTTTGGGTAGTTTTGCAGAAATGCATTTTTCGTTTTTCCTAATTTTATAAAAAGCAATACCCAGAAAGCTTTCAATCTCAAATCTTTGTCTTTTAGGGGCTCGTTCTCAAATTCTCTTGCCAATTGGCCACAGCCATAGCAAATTTCTTCCTCAGTCTCTTCCCGTTACGGGGAATAACTCGGAACAGAGGGTAGGTCAAAACTGCGCAAGCATCTCAGGATAGGCCGAACCCAATTCCTGAGGCAAGCCGGTAGTACCTATCTCAAGATCAAAACTTCTTCTCAACAACTTTTACTCAACTCAAATCCTTTTTGAAAATTCCCGGTTTTTGGAAAAGAAGAGCTACCATATGAACAGTCCCTTTGCACGCTCATAACCGCGAGCACGGCTACCATGATAGTTTTAACTCTGCAGAGTGGGTACGCTTTACCCTCGAGAGGCTACGCACCCAGAAGTGTTTTGCCACAAAGCCGTTAGATTCAAACACTAACGGCGACCGCCGGGAGTCTCCGTCAGGGTTTTTCGGCTAACAACTAGGCCCGTCCCATAACAGGACTTGAGGTCGTACTGTGTGGCTCAGTTCGTAGGATCATAGGATGAGCAGTCCTTAAACTAGAAGAGAGACGGCATTTTAGCCCCGTTTTCTCCAAATGGTGCCTTCTCGCACCGAACCGGCGAAAGTCTCTCCCTAGTCGGAAGTATTTTAGGGGAGAGAGTAAAATCATTTTCCCGGCCATGGCATTGCCCTCAATGCACATACTTTCTCAAACCATTCCTTATCACAACATTTATTTTCACACACAAGAGTTATAATGACATCACAATAAAAATCATTTTTAGGCATTTTTCCTAACATCAATGGAACGTAAGTATATACACAAGATTAATAGTAAGTCCTTATGGTTTAAGCCTATCACTAGTCTTACCGTGATTATCTAGGTTGCTTAACTAATCGCTAGTAAATACGACATTTTTACTTTTTAATTTAGCATGCAAGTTTTCAATATCTAATAAATCGTTTTGAAAACAAAGCAAAATGGCTCCCAGTATGGTCAAGGGGACTTGCCTTGGTCGGACGACGGATAGGAACAACCAGCGACGTCGGACGAGTCTACAACACCTTGGCCTCCTACTCGAGCACGATCCAAACATACAATGAAAATAATAGTACATCAGGCACAAAATGTTTTCATGCATTTTATTTTAAAAGGAATGATGATAACTTATTTTGTATATGCACATGAAATAATGGAACCTAAGCAATTGAACTATTAGAAATGCAGTGGTACATGGGTGTAAAGTTGATTTAGTGTTTTTATAAAATCCATCTTGCTGCAGGGTGCCTTTGAGAATTTTTATGGAATTTTGGAATGGCATTCGACTTATTCTGCAAAACCTTTCCTATATGCTTTCAAAAAAATTAAATTAAAAAAAAACGGCTCTGGCAAAGCCGGTCGGGCCAGAACGGGGCGAAGACCACGGCCCAAAGCCGAATCGGGGCTTCCTCCCTGTCCCCCCCCCCCCACCGTCTTCCTCCTCGGGACGAGGCGGGCACGAGCAAGGGGCAGGGCGAGCCGGCCACCGGCGGCCGATTCCTCGCGGGGAGAGGAAGAGGGAGCGACGGCGATGCCAAAGATGGTCTCGGCGGTGACTGAGACTCACCCCAGGGGCGGTGCGACGGTGAGATGTGGCGGCGAACAGGGATCCGGCGGTGGCGTGCTCCTCGACTCAGCGGTGCTCCGGAACTCCTGACAGAGAGGGAGTGATGGTGAGAGAGAGACGAGGGTGACGGAGGAGAGGGCAAGGAGGGCGAGCTCACCAAGGGGAAGGATCGGGCACGGCACAGCGCTAGGCGAGGTGACAACGGAGGGCTGGGGCGGTTTATAAGCGAACAATGGCACGCAACCCGCTCACCCACCGCCATGAAAACCCAGGCAGCGAAAGACGTCCGCTGTTGAGCAATAGCGGTGGCGAGGCGCCGACGCCGCAGAGATGCACTGGTTAAGGGGATCGCGCCGCAGAGGTCAAGGGCACGGTCTCTGGGGGAATAGGTGGCGCCAAGCGTCTGGGCGCGGCGGGAGGGTAGGCGGCGGATTAACAAGCTAGGCGACGGAGGCGACGAGGAGTTAAGCGAGGCAGCACCGGCTTGCTTGGAGCAGAGGCGGTCGGCGAGGCAAGCGGGGGGCAGGTCTGAGGCGGAGATGACGGGCGCAGAGAGGTCAAGAAGCCTTGAGCAAGACGACATTGAGGGGATGGGGAAGAGAGCCAGAGAGAGAGAAAGAGGGAGAGAGAGAGAGAGAGAGAATCCGGGGAAAAAGGGGCAGCTCGGGGAAGGAACAGAGGGGAAGAAACATCGACAGCAGGCCCTGGCGGTGGGACCCATTTGTCGGCGACGGATCAAGGAGGACCTTGGTGGTGGTTGGGCAAGCGGTCACGGACACCAGGTTGGCGCGGCGCAAGCAGGACCGGAGAAGGTGGGCTGGCCCATGCGCGGGGAAAGGAGAGAGGCGGGAAGGAAAGAGCTGGGCCGGGGAAAGGCTCGGCCCAAGGGGAGAAAAGAGATTTTTATTTTCAAATATTGTTTTTCTCTTTTCTTCTTTCCAAAAAATTGACAATGCTTATTTTAAATATTTTTAATTGACTGACACCCAAGGCAAAGATTTTTACTTTAGAAATTAACAACCCAAACCAATTCAAAAGGATTATATGCGATGATGATGCCATGATGTTTTTCAACACTCAAATAGTTTAATATTTCAATTATGCATTTTAATGAAATTATTAACGTGCCAAATTTGGTTTTGAAAATTTGGGATGTTACACAGGGCGAAGCAATGTAGCCGTACCAATGACTGTAATTACAATACACACGACTTTGTTAGCATATACCCCTTCGGGTCACGAAAAAAACTTATCACTTTAAACATTGACTGTATTTAAAATATAACTTTTACCGATATAACTTTTACCATCAACTACCACCGCAATTAACTACCACCGCAATTTACTATATGTATAATTTACATTAGGTCCATACATGTATGGGTGTGTGAGGTGAGTGACCGAACAAGGGCCCAAAAATTTTATTAAGTAAATATACAGAGCTGTAGTTAACTATATGATTTTTTTTATACATGTCATTATAAAGTTCGTTTGTTTCGGATATGCCATGATGAAATTGATATTATTATAGATGCCACTGGATTTGCAGTAATCTATCGCAGATGCCTTTTTCATGATTTTCTAGGGATTTTTGTGTTCTACGTGAGCCAAATACAACAAATACGAAAGAAATACGGCCTCCGACAAGTGGGCCCCACTTGTCACCCTCTCCCCTCCTTCCTCCTTCCTCCCACCTCCCATCTCCAACTTCGGCGGCGGCTTCAGTGATGGCGGTGCGACGGCAGCGAGCTCCGACGAGAATGCAGTGGAGAGGAAGGAGGAAGGAGGAGGAAGAAGAAAGGGCTGAGTGTATAACGTGCGGGTCCCACATGTCGTGGTGTATTTTTGCTCGTATTTTGATCGTATTTGGTGTATTCGGCTCGCGTAAAACACAAAAATCCCTAGAAAATCCCGAGAATGGCATCTGTGATAGATTATTTCAAATCTAGTGGCATCTATAATAATATTAACTTTGCGATGGCATATCTGAAATAAGCAAACTCTGTAATGGCATGTATGAAAAAAATCCTTAATTATATTAAATGAGAGAATTAGAAAAACAATCAAGATCTCTTTCTTTTCCCGGGCCTCTTTCCGTTCTCTCTTTGTGCAAAGTAAATTCCCGCTTATTTTCTTCGATTAAGTTACGATGTCTCCCAAAAAGTTGTACCATTTCTTACAATGGGTCCATCCCTCCCTAATCATTTATTTAATCAATGTTTGTTCATGCGCTCAATTTTATAGTTTGGGTGGGGCGTTAGGGGATCGATGTGCTACTATGATGTCCTTGACATTGCATCAAGAGTTGGGGTCCTCAAGCACAAACAAGTTGTTTCTTTTCTGGTTAAGTATAAATTTGATGTTACAATTTTTGAATATTTAGTTTTGTTCTTAAATTTTTAAGCCTTGCTAGTCATTATCATTTTTCCTTTTATTGTACTTTTTTGACACTATATATAAGGTGTTGTATATATTATTTTCTCGTGATGTCTTCTAGAATCATGAAATATGATTCCGATTGTGAAAAGTGTAAAAAGGGAAGAAACTTGAAACGTTAACTGAGACTAAAACGGTTGCTATCGATGGATTTGTCGTAGAGAATCTTAAGTTAGTCCCCAATAAATAACTGACGGTAATGTTGAGGAGACTCATGGTGATGATGGATGATGCTTTTTAGTGGAAGATATACGTTGTTAGAGTCCACTGCGATCCGACCCATCTCATGATCCACAACGATTTGGCTCGCTCCGAGATCTCGGACTCAGGTCCCCATATCTATTAGTCCAACTGGAAGCACAACCTAGGTTCTGGCCCAACTCAGCCCAAAAGACTAGCCTAGTAGAAGATAGGGGTCTCCACCTTTTAATTTGTGCTCTCCCATCACCGATAACCGATTTGGGACTAAACCCAACAATCTCTTCCATCACACATCGGATCATCTGTCCTACACTGTGCGATCTTCTGAAAACGTTCCGGGTTACCGACCATGCCTCTGATGCCACTTGCATCTCGAGGAGATCACATGGGGTAGGACATATGGTCCGATGTGCGATGGGGGGAGATTGTTAGGTTTAGTACGACATCGGATATTGGTGATGGGGGGCACAAATTAAAAGGTGGAGGCACCACTCTCCCACCTGGCTGGTCTTTTGGGCTGAGTTGGACCAGCACCTGGGTTGTGCTACCAGTTGGGCTAATAGATGTGGGGACCTGGGCCCGAGACCATGTGTCTGCCGGAGACCATGCTGCCGGTTTATAGTTAACCTGGACTGATGTGTCGGGATAGAAGGCCCGTTCCCTAGTAGTCGAATCGTTGTGGGTCATGATATGGGCTGAATCACAGTGGGCTCTAACATAGGTTAAAGTGTTTGAACATTATATATGTTCTCAAACATAGGGTCTCATTTTACATTAGCACCAACACTGATTTACATGTGTCCAATCCGGATAGTTAATTTGAAATGTTTTTACATATAAAGATTTTAAAAATTGAGTTAGGAGAGGTTAAAAAACAACGTGCTTTCGTTGACCAAGGGAGTAAACATATGTCTAGTATCAACAAATAAGATCAAGTGTTAGCAACCCCAAGGCCCTTGACCACCTCTTTTCGTAGATCCACCACTCCAGCGTACGCATAGCAGCAATGCACGGGCAAATCGCACCTCTCCAGTTCATCACACAGAGAGAGCCGATTCCAGTGGTTGATCATTTCCAGCGTCCAGTCGCCTTCGGCCGCTGCTTTGTCGAAAGTCGAAAAGCTAAAGCCAGCGGCCGGTAAGAAGAAGAAGAAGAAAAGTGAGAGGTGAACGGTAAGAGAGAGAGAGAGAGAGAGAGAGAGAGGAAGAGGGTGAAACGAGAAAAGAAAATCACCTTATCACACAGCACTACTTGCTTGCAGCTGGCTCCGGTGAAAAGCTGCAGTGATTCGCTCGCTGCCACCGCCACTGCTGGCCTCGTTGGCCGTGGATGGGATCATGGGATACGTCTCCCTCCTTTGCATGCTTCTTCGCCTAGCCAGCTGCTCCATACTGCCGTCGCTTTGCTCGCAAGCCAAAACGCATAATGCAGCGGCCAGCAGGATGCGAGCTAGCCACCCTTTTTACCCCTTGTTTCAACAAGCAAGTATTCCATAGGCTAATAGGACGTATATTGCCAATGCCAAATTCTGTGTCTTTCGGCTGCTTTATCTACTAACTTGTTGCTGCCTCGGCATGTTTTTGGGTAGTTGTGCTTGGCAAAAGCTCTCGTCGTTCAGGTTGATAATGGTAATTACATTCGACACCACTCCTCTTCCTGGAGGCATTGTTGTTGGTTCTATCCTCCCCAAAGCATCATCGGATGAAAACCTAGTTCATATGGATGGGTGACGGTGACATAACAGTCGCTACCTTGTTGAAGGCTCACCTCTCAGGTTGTTGGCTAGATACTAGTCAGAGTTTCTTTTATTGATTGGTCATCGTTTCAGTGTTACTAAGGTAGTAGTCTTGGTTGGATCGACTATGTCGCCGTGGGGTTGTCCATGGTGGACGGCTGTTGTTTTCCCATCGAGGGGTGGTCGGTGTGGTCGGCTTTAGGCTAAGCTGGTAGTGTTGTTTTGAGCCTTGTGCTGTGTTGTTTTTATTTTTTTATTTTTATTCTACTTTAATGAATTTGTAGAGCTATTGCTCTTTGGTTGAAAACCAATCTATAACCGGATGACCTCGCAATTTATAAATGCTAGTTTCTATTATTGTATAAGAGCATGTATAATTAATGGTTTATGTCAAGAGTCTCTAAGTCGTCTCTAAGTTGTGCCTCATCAGATTTGTAGAGCCCATCCCAAGGGTGGGCCCAGGCTTGGGCTGGTGACCGAGGAAGCTGCGAAGATATTTTCTGAAGGAATATATGAAGAATATTCCCTCTCGAAAGTGTATCTTGTAGAGTGTGAGTTGTATACCACTCATACTCAAATGAAGGGCGGAGATGGGCTCTAGGGTTTAGGGCATCTCACCCCTGGGCTATAAATAGAGGGGAAGGGAAGCACCACCTCCTCATCCCTTTAGAGCTGAAATTTTCAGAAATAGAGAGGGTGAGTTGGGTGTGTTTTGGGTGGCATTTAAAGTGCTTATGACCACATGGAGTGTGGTTTGTAATCCCCCAACTTCTATGCAATGAAATCATTCTTTTCCATGAGTATCTTGCTTTGATTTGCTTTCAGTTTTTCTTATTTTCGTTTTCCCTTTTGAAGATCTTGTTTTGAGATGAAATATGATGATTTCTTGCTGGTTCTTGATGATCTATATATGATCGATGTCTTGAGGTTGCTAATATGATTTGACACACTCTCTGCAACCATATGAGAGGCAAGAGATCAAGTTTTTGACTTGTTGCAATATATTCAGAAAATTTCCTCCGCGCAGCAGTCAGCCAAATCTTTTTAAAAAATCTAGAAAAATCATTTTGGGATGATTCCAGTTGGAAAATATGCGTGACTCATATACCCATCTATGGTAAAACTTTTAAGTCCACTGGTTTCTCCATTTGGGAGTTATGATGTGAAAACCGATCCCAATTTCCTGCTCGAAGTTCTTGATGGCTCGTGGTGTTTGATTTTTCATATTTTCTAAGGAACGAGTTTTGAGGTGATTTTTGGCATGGTGCTTTACAACCCATTGTTACACAACAATTTTCTAAAATCTAAGAGCAACATAAAGCTACCATCCATCTTCTCCAAGTAGAAACAAACTCTAGAGAATCTGCCTTTACTTTTCAGAAAGCAGCTTGTGTTTGAATTTTTATTTTTTTCTACGAAGATCTTCGGCTGAGATGCTCATGGCTAATTATGTAATAGAGATAAAAATTTCCAAATATTGAAAAGCACCGGAAAGCCACCATCCATCTCCTCCAAGTGAGAATAAATCTGCTTTTACTTTTCTGAAAGTCACTTTGATCATTTGGCTTAATCTTCTTTCCTAAAGCAAGCTTTGAATTGATTCCTCTCTTTTGAACACATGACAACCAGGATTATGAATGAATAAATTTCCACATATTACATAACTCTTAGTCATGCATGCTATGAGTACACATAATTATCAAGTTGTTCGGGTTTTGGTGAAAACGGTAGCGTCGAAAATTTATGGCGTCTAGTCACCCCCATCTAGCCGCCTAGCTCGGGTATTCACACATACAATCATTTATACATCTATTTATCAAGACCAGTTCATATAGACATCACAACATGAATAGAAACAATGATCATACAAACATCCACAAGTATTAACATCAAAAGACAGAATGAGACACACATAAGCATCATAAGTATCAACATCAATAGAGATACAATTAAATCCACATAAGTATCCATATTAATCACTTTCCATCCACATGAGTACATAAGTTTCACCATCACGTTAAGATTCATTCCGCCACTACAACATAGAGACAAGTTCACAATATAGACAAGTTCAAAAAATTATATCCACATGAACACATATGTCTCAAAAGTAGAAAACGGTAAGACATGCAAATAAGTTCACAAGCGTACCGTGTGATTTGCAAGCAAATAACAATGTGTGCCTTGTCATAGGTGAAGCAAGTAAGTCCACAAACTGCAAATAGGTCACAAGCAAATACATAATAGCTATTAAATAAATAAAAAACATTTAGATTAGAATGAAAGTGTTCAATTCATGCATATCAGTCATCACCAACTAGATTTATCGGATCGTCTCCATATAATATGTGAGACACAAAGGTAGTTATCGGATCCTCTCGCAATCTGACAATCTTTTGATCATTTAAAGTGTACAAATTCATGATAGGAGTTAGGACATTGTGGATGCAGTTGGTTATCCATGGAGCTGAGGGATTACCTGTTTCCTTATCACCAACAACGGGGAGGACTGCGAGGTCTAGGACACCAGCGACGGGGAGGACTGCGGCAACGGGGAGGATAGTGGCGACAATTTTGGGTATGGGGGCGAAGGAGAGCTAGAGAGGAAACCTAGTAGCAAGCGCGAGGCTTAGAAAATTTTAGAACTGAATCCTACGCGCTGCTAAGTTCAGTGTTATATAGATCTAACTATCACTGGCGGTTCACACATAGAATCACTAGGTTATTTCGTGGGACGGACTATCACTAGCGGTTGCATACGTAAACAGCTAGTGATAGAGTCTATCACTTAGTGGTTGTTTGTTTGAACATCTAGTGATAAAATAAAAGGGCGCCATCGGGGCTTGAACTCACAATCTCGAGGCTAAGCCCATGCTCAAGCGTCGCTCCCTAGGCACAGTGTCATTTAGTTTTTAGTCAACAAGTATGACGACAAAATTTATTTATGTGCTCAATTCTCTACCATTTAAATAAAGTAGCTTTTTAGCCATTTCTGAAAATAATAGGAAGCTATGCAAAATTACTATGTAGCTTCTATAAATCTATGTAAAATAATAAGAACCTCATAAAGTTTAATATATGCAAAAATATTTCTATTGTTTAAAAATCGATTAAATCTATGTAATAAAAGTCAACCAACAATTTCATATATTTCATTAAAGTCGATCAAAAACTCCCATAAGTATATCATTAACAATATCATAAATTCCAAGATTTGAAATCATACAAACAGAAAATTAGGATTAGAATTTGCAAACGTGCGTCGGAGAGGTCATTTGGTTAGCTCTTCATGATGATTGATGCATGCATACCGGCTTAAGTAGAAAACTTATAAAACTTGGTTTGTGAGCACAAAAAGGTGCACTCTATACCCAACTCGCTCAAGATAGACGGTGGTCACACCATAGTTATCGCATTGCACACCCTCGAAGTATGTACCCATTTGCACCGAATATGAGAATTTTGAAGAGTACATAGTTGAGCTCCCAGATTTCCTCAATGAATCCATAGTATGAGCTTTTACAATGCGTTATCTGACCTTTGTTGTGCTCCTCTTGTCGCCTTGTCTTGGCGCCCACCGACTTCATAAGGGTTCGCCTGCGGGTCATCGCCGTTGACGTCGACCTCGTCCTCCTCACCGTCAACTCCCATCCCAGGCGCATGTACTGGATGCACACTGACTAGTTCGTCTACTGGACGCACCCTCGCTAGCAAACCCTATCCCAAGTTGACTTTCAAGTACCATGGACCATATGAAGTTCTTCACAGAGTGGCAAAGCAGCCTATTATATGAAATTGGCAAGATCAAGTCCGATTTATCCGATGTTTCATGTATCTCAGTTAAAACCTTTTACCCCTAATTTCACCTGAGTGTCCTCTCAATTGTCTAAGCCTGTTACATTGGACATAGTTGATGTTGAACCAAAGAAGATCATCGACGGGCACTTAGTGAAGAAAGGTAACAGTGCATGTACTCAAATACTGGTGAAATGGGAATTTGTTCCCGTGGAGTTGGCAACTTGGGAAGATTATGAGGTGCTACGCCAATGCTTTCCTCATGCCAAAGCTTGGGGACAAGCTTTGTCTCAACTCTCAAGGGGGCGGCACAGTCGCGGTGGCAGGCGATACTGATGGTATCTTTTAGAGAAGGGGGTAAGTGGCGGGAAGGTGTAGGAGAATGAAAGAATGAAATTGTAAACGCCGAAGTATTGTGGGCTTTGGGTTGAGCCCAGGAGAGTAGTTGTGTGCGTGGGGTTTTGACCAAATGATGCAGTTGGAATCGTCTTGTCAAAAGAAATGAGATAAAGCTATTATCCCCAAAATTATTGGCCTATGTCCACTGTTTTTCTCCAATCCTCCCTCTGAGAATTGCGATTAGAATAGTGGAAGGCTGGCACCCTCGTCGAAGGCGCTAGAGGCTAGGTCGACCACTAGCAGGGCATCCTCTCCTGCAACATGTTCGACGAAAGTCCCATGCTTCGCGACCTGTTGCTGGTGGCCAGTCACTGAACGGCTACCTCCGTGGTTTGCCCTATAAGGATTTTTAATCGTCACGTAAGACCTAGATAGCACAAGAGGCACAATATTTGGTAACGCAATTCGGCACGATTGCCTACATCTGTGAGACTCGGACTATGTGTGTTTCTCTCCAATCGGCACAAGCACATCGAGCTACTCGGATTGCGGCCACCGGCCAGCCGCAAACACTGTCCTCCCTACGCTACAACTAGGTCATCATGACCGGTTACACCAGGGGTGCCTTTCTATTTATAGCAAAGATCAGGATACCAGTCTGACCTTGACACGATCTACCCCTACCTATTACAACTCAAAGTCCATGTAACCGACTCATCCACATATTTGACACAAGCTTTTACAAACTTCACCTTGGCGAATACGACTTCACCACCAGAAGCTTGAAAATGTCCTGTGCGAATACTCATATATTCGGACTTGAGTTGATACATCTCAGGTTAGGCCCATTAAGACCTAGGGAGCCCTTTCTCTGTGTTTTGGCCCATACGTGGACTGTTTGCAGCGGGCTCTAAATCCTAACAAGTGGTATCAGAGCCAGGCATTGACCCACATCTCCGTTAATTTCACACATTCGCTGGACGAAGTTGTCCATTGTGACGAAGTGGTCCGATGTGTGACGGGGGAGATTGTTGGGTTTAGTCCCACATCGCTAATAGATGATGGGGGAGCACGACTTAAAAGGTGGAGGCCCCTCTCCTACCAGGCTAGTCTTTTGGGTTGAGTGGACCCACGGCCGTAGTTGTTGCTCCAGTTGGTCCTTTAGGTCCGTTAAGACCTGGGGGAGCCCTTTCTCTGCGTTTTGGGCCCTTGTGTGGGCCGTTTGCAGTGGCTCTAAATCCTAACAAGTGGTATCAGACCCAGCATTGATTCATTTCTTCGTTAATTCCACACATTGGCTGGACGAAGTTGTCCATTGTGACGAAGTGGTCCGATGTGTGACGGGGGAGATTGTTGGGTTTAGTCCCACATCGGTAATAGATGATGGGGGAGCACGACTTTAAAGGTGGAGCCTCCTTTCCTACCAGCTAGTTTTTTGGGTTGAGTGGGCCCATGGTCTTAGTCGTTGCTCCAGTTGGGCCTTTAGCCCCGTTAAGACCTGGGGATCCCTTTCTCTGCACATGGGTTCTTGTGTCGCCGTTTGCAGCGGGCTCTAAATCCTAACAAGTGGTATCAGAGCCAGGCATTGACCCACATCTCCGTTAATTCCACACATTTGGCTGGACGAAGTTGTCCGTTGTGACGAAGTGGTCCGATGTGTGACGGGGAGATTGTTGGGTTTAGTCCCATATCGGTAATCGATGATGGGGGAGCACGACTTAAAAGGTGGAGCTGTCCCTCACCTAACAGGCTAGTCTTTTGGATTGAGTGGGTCCATGGCCTTAGTCGTTGCTTCAGTTGGGCCTTTAGGCCCGTTAAGACTTGGGGAGCCCTTTCTCTGCGTTTTGGCCCATACGTGGGCTGATTGCAGCGGGCTCTAAATCCTAACACTTTACATACTTTGTTTCAAAAATATGTTCATGGAATAGGTACGAGACAATTGTGAAACTTGAAAGATTCAGGGGGAGCTAATCTCTCAAATATAACCAAATTTGTAACTAATTAAGGCATGATCTTTTTGCCTAAGGGGGAGTGTTAAAATTAATCGTTCTTAATCACTAACTAAAGAATAATTAAGATAATGATCAAAATGGAAAAACCTCTCTTTGCTATTTGACGTACAGGAAAAGTGGAGAGGCACGTGAAAAAGCGGAGAGGAAATTTGTTCCGCGGGAGAAATTAGAGGAGGTGCGCTTCATCCCAACCAACGCGATTGCACAACAACGGATGCGACTGTTGGCGAGGAGACGCGCTCCTGACAAAGAGACGCATTGATTCACCTTGTAAAAAAAGGAGTTCAACTCCTCGCTGTAAACTGGTTCGATCAATAAAGAAAGAACATTTCAATCAAAATACTTAGGGGAGATGTTGTTTAAATTTTCAGGTAAGGGTATGTTTTCATTTGCTTAACTTATTTGCTTATCTAACTTATATCTTGACTTCAAGAACATTTTGAGATAAAATCAAGAATCGCGTGTGATTCATTTTACAAGTGTTTTAGAGCTCCTAGACGAGTGATCGAATAGGAAAAAATTTGTTCAAAAAATCAAAGTATTTTAAATTAAACGAATTAAACGGGTAAATAGATCAGATAATCAACTTAGCTAACAAGAACATGTCCTAAGTATTTTGTTAGTAGCATCTTGGGCTCGAAGAGGAGCAAGGGTGTTACACTCTAGCCTGTATATAAACTCCTAAACCATGTTTTTTTTCTTAGGTTTTACTTAGCTTCTGTTCTTTTGGACAAATCTAAACTGCTGAATAACTGAAATGACATAATTTTACAAGTTTTTGGAGATAGTCGCTAGATTCGGATCCATTTCGTTTGACTTTCTTTTTAAAACATTAGGGCACACCTTTGAGACAGCGAAAAAAAGGACACAAAAACCTAAAATATGTCTTTTCAAAACGTAGATAAGTCGTTAAGCCGCTGAGCTGAAAAGAACAAAGCCTTAAAATAAGATTACCTTGTCATCACGGCACAACTCGTCAATATTTGATTTGTTTACAATTTCAGATTGCTTCTTCCTCGTCCTTGCTTGCATTCTCGATTTGCTTGAAAAAAAAAGCCTTATAGGCAAAGTTTACTGTGTTCACGTGTGGTTGATAACTAATCAAGCAATGCTGTAGCAATTGTTGGATTCTGATCTAATCTAATTAAAAGTTGGAATGTCAACGTAGAAATCTCCACATATCGACTTATCCTTACATGTTGAAAGCTAGCTTAAATAAAAGGTGGTTCCTTTCAACACACAGAAACCATACATATGTTAATTACTATTGAACATGTGCTACCTACTTTAAATCACAGGTATCAAAACTATGGAATACGATAGCAGAACAGCACGAAGAAATAGAGATCACATGGCATTTTCATCAATGGCAGTACAGATCACCTTGGAAGAATGCTACATGCCCTCAAGCTGGTATCTTGTCAGCAAGTGCTAGAACTTGCTGCAACGGATAATGATGCAACCACACCCACACTCACTATTTGCAGTCGTACTTCCAGAATCTATCACAATTTAAATGTCCTGTCAAGTAAAAGGAACAATTAGAATAGATCGAGTTAAATAAGACAACAAAACTTGTAGATGAGTAATTTACAATAATGAATTGTCTTCACATCCATCTAGTCCCCCAAGAGTGGTAAATTAAGTTCAGATAAAAATTCAGCACACCCAGACTTATGCTTCAGCTGTACACTTAAACTAACCACTATCATGCTAAATGCACCTGGGTTGCAGAATAAAAACAACATACATCAACCAACACATGTTCAACATGCCGTCAAACTGAAAAGACATCAAACAGAGTTGACAATCATGAGCTCTGGTTTTGTTGCTGTTAGGAACCAAAACTTTTATGCCATGGCTCGATATTTCAAAACACATGTTCAATAGATCGTCGAACCGAAAACACACTCCGTCCTAAAAATAACAAACTATTATATTAAACATTGCATACTGGATAGCACTATTTTTTTCAAAATTTTTTAGAATGTTTAATTTATACAACAATTTTTCTCCATTGTCATAAATGGCAATAAGAAGGCAAATGTGATAACACGGAAGGGAGAGGTAGCAAAGTGATGGAATGCGATGGATTAGGAGCATCTCCGGTGGCATTTAAAAAAATTGTTCCTTTTTTTTTGGACAAAGTCCTTACATCTTACAGGTGCAATAGCCATTATTATAATTAGTAAGAATCAATGGAACACACTATAGAGCTCTTAGAAACAAGTTAAACAAAAGTGGACCAGAGTTTCTAAGCTACCTCGGAAAGCCATCAAAGTTCATCTTATAAGCAAAGATAAGTTGAAGAGAAAAAACCTTAAAAGTAAAAAAGAATGATCAAAATCTAGTTTAGTAATTGACAGGGAAGATATTAATAGATAAAAAGGCCTAAATCACTTAGATAAAAGGGAAGAGCAAACTTATATAGCTAGGGAAGACAGGTTAGTGGACGAGGATGGAGGACGAGGGGTGATCGAGGTTCGAGGATTCGAGAGTTAGGGCATCCACAACAGTAGCTATATATTACTGTGCATAACATTCCTTAGGAGAGACCGAGAGAGGTTGTATGCAGCATAGTTGGTAGTCACAGCAGAAGCTCCATGCCGCAATTAAGAGATAGAGGGGGAGCTCGGAGGTGTCAAATATGGCGACCCCGTGAGCTCGCTCTATTCTCATCGATCTCCGCGCTGGCAACAACGACTCGCTGCTCCTGCGCCCGGGCGGAGAAGGGGGAGAGGAAGGTTGTCGAAGGGGACCTACCCTCGGCATCGCCCTCACCGGCCTTAGCACCGGAGGGAGAAATGAAGGGTCCTTGCCAGATCTGGCGACGGGGCTGAACAAAGCGAACTCCATTGCGTCCGTCTAGTCGGCGGAGTCGTCAACCGCTTCAAGTCCTTCTCGGGGACGAAAGAGGTATTACATTGTTCCCACTGTGGATGGATTTAGGTCGAGTAGATCTAGCAGGCAGCGATTTGAGCTGGTAGATCCAGCAGGCACAGATTTTAGGGTGAGTAGATCAAACGTGCTTCGATTTTTAGGTTTAACAGTCTGTGCTTCATTTGGGGATTTTGGAGTACGGATTGGTTTATTTGGGTGCGGCATCGAGGTCCTTTTAAATTGATACTGATTCCTCTTGATGGTTTGATTGATGAGGGATGCTTGAATGTGTGTTGGACGCCGATGTGTGGGATTGAGATTCATAGGCCGTACTCTTCTTCTTCCTTGTTTTATTAAATTTAATTATTTAGGGTTTAATCAGTCAGCGATTGGCACTTCTGGGTGTCTCGACATCAGTTCGGATCGGATGGTTTCATTCAGGCATGGTGTGCGCATGACTGCATTGGGAGATTTCGAAAAAACATATCTCTAATGTAGTTTTGTGCACGTAGATGGGCAGCAACGAAGAGAAGCTGCTTAATCTACTCAAGTATGCACTATATCGAGTGGATGACGCTGCGTCTTATCTGCGAAAGCTTGCCAATGAGAACTTTGACTCATCAAACATGTCACAGGCAGTGTCAATGAACACACTTGTCCTCAACCTAGACAAACTGACGGAGCAGCTGGAGATGTTCGCACTTCAGGGCAACGAGGAGATGATGAAGGTGAAGCCTCTTGGGTCATCCAATCAACCTGCTTCAAAGGACGAACCCTACAACCCTTGGTCCGATGTGGATCCATCCGACATTATCAACTCGGACGACCATCCAAAGCATGACAAGTATGGTCCAACTCTGCAGGATTTGTGCGATGAGAATGGCATGGAGTACGACAGCGACCAATCTAGGGGGATATAGGTAGAATATGAATGTGCAAAGATGATTTCCATTACCATTACGATGATGGTAATTTGTTTAATGCAATCTTTTCTTAATTTGTAATTGCATGAACAATATGTGTATTGGTACTTTGTACTGTCTGATGGACCTTTGATTTATATATTGTATGAGAGTTCTGTGTAATACCTACAGTCATCTAATATAAGTACTTATTATCTAGCTATCATTTTTATGGTCTGATGCCTTTGTTTATTGAAATCATGCTTTCTGGCTGAGTTTATCAAAATGTTGCCTTTGTAAATTTAAATCATGTCTTTTCAGTCTTGTTTGGTCATATCAATTCATACCTCTATATATTGCAGGCCAAGGATGGATCCTGAATTCCAACGGGTGATGGAGCAACATGGATATTACCGGGGACAGCAAGGCAAGCAAAAGGACAGCACCGATAGCCCGACACCAACTTCTGGGACAACCCCTCATTATCTTTTCGGGACTGCTCCACATTTTGCATTTGGGACATCATCAGCTGCAGGTACGCAAGTAACATATCCGGTTGGGCCTAACAGTCAAGTGCCACTGCAGTACCCATATTTTGGTGGGTCATATCACTTTGGTAACCAATACCCAGAACTTCAACACTGCCCCGCTGTCGATTTGGAAGACATAGAAGATGAGAATTATGAGGTCTGGGAAATCAACAACCCGCAGCGGCAAAAGGGGAAGGGAAAGGAACAGTCCTCGAAGGCCAGAGTAAGAGAAAAGGAACAGGGCCTACATACAACATCGACGAGGACAAGAATCTTATTTCAGCATGGGTTAACACATCGTATGATCTTATTGTCGGAACCGATCAATCGTCCAAATGCTTTTGGAAAGAGTGCGGGACAGGTTTAACAAAACAACGAACAAAAGTAGAGAAGACAGATCAGTTGAGAATCGCTGGCGTTACATCAATAAGGGTGTTGGTATGTATGTTGGATGTCTTCGCTCTGTCGAGAGCCTAAATCAAAGCGGGAAGACCCAGCAAGATAAGGTATTAAGTAATTCGTCTATTGCATTGTCTGATGGCATGACTGTTTTATGTCATGACTATTTGCATTTTCCTAGGGGAAGGTTGCTCAAGGACGAGCAGAAGTGGAGAGACTGAGCTCCGATATCGGCCATAGATAGCAAGAAGAAGAAGACAACATCTGGAGCAACATCTGGCAGTTCAATTGGTGGCAGGTCACGAAAATATGAAGCGGACCTCAGGTCCATGGGTAGAAAACAAGCGAAGTCTAACTCCTCTATTAGCAATCCGATTTGTGATTATCGAAGCTCAGTTCAGGCAAAAGGAGGTTGAGGCTAGAGAGAGGGAGGCCCATCTAGGGAGAGGGAAGCAGATGCTAGACAAGCTGAGGCCGATGCTCGTCGCACTGAAGCTGAAGCAAGGAAGATAGAGGCTGAGACCAAGCAACGAGAATAAATTCAATCAACAATGAGGCAGATTCCCTCTGAGGTGCCCGAGCCTTACCGTACTTTTCTACTAATTGAGCTAGATCGCATTCTTTTTACGATTCACTCAAACCAAGATGGCGACAACTGATTGGCTCCATCACTCTGCATCCCTGCTATACCGGCTAGAGATGGCCATGTGTCTTAATTTTCATATGCTATGGACTTGTATGAGATAATGAGGACTTGTATGTTATATTTGTTATTTTCCTGCGTCACCTAAGACAAATTGAGTAGTTATTTGTATTTGATGAGACCATGATTTATTTGATGAGACAATGTTATTTGCATTTGATGAGAATTCAATGTTTACTCCATAATTTGATCCTCCTGATTTTATGAGATCACTATGACTGCTTGTATTCTGCCTAGGTGAAATTTGTACCATTTACAGTTGCCCATAGGTGAAAGGAATGGTGGAATTGGAGCTTGTGAGTATTGTTACGGTTTGTCCTTATATCCTTTGATGTAATATGCCCTACTGCAATATTTAAAGACTCATAAATCGATTGCTAAAGTTTTTCTATCACTTAATAACTATTTGCAGTAGCAAAGCGACAGGACAAGCACCAAACAAATGCATAATCACCAAAGAAATGCAGTTTAATCACCAAATATACAAGGCAATATAAAATAAGATTACATTCACAAGTTCTAAAATAAGATTACATGCACAAATATTATTACATTCTCACCAATGAGCAAAGACTCACAATCATACATGATAAATAGTAAAATAAGCTACTGCCCGCCACGCCTAGCCCAAAAATGCTCCAAGAGGTCAGCCTTAAGCCGTCGATGCGTAATCCGGTCCCTGACAGCACTGTGCATGGCCATAAAATCCTGAAAAACCTGATCTAGCGGCCTATGAGGTGTCACCAGCTCCCCATGGACTCGTAGTCTTCCTCACCACGAGGAAGGCTTGCCTCATCCTCTACGATCATATTATGCATGATAATGCAAGCAATCATGATCCTTCTAATGTGCTTAAGTTTTCAGAAGCATGTAGGACCACACACAATGTGGAATTGTGCCTGCAGTTGGCCGAATGCACACTCGATGTCGTTTCGAACAGCGCTATGTGTGGTAGTGTACAAAATTTCCTTGTTTGTCTTCGAAACAGGGACTTTTTTCACGAGGGACGTTTTTCACGAGGCCTGCCCACTCCGGATAAATCCCATTGGATAAATAGTAGCCCATTGAGTATTGGTGCCCGTTCACGGTGTAGTTTGCCGCGGGAGCCTCTCCACGCAGAACCCTATCAAAAAGTGGTGACCATTGCAACACATTGATGTCATTGTTTGACCCTAGAACACCAAAGAACGAATGCCATATCGAACCATTGTACGAGGCTACGACCTCGAGGATGATTGTCGGACGGGCAACATGGCCGGTGAAGGTACCCCGCCATGCTGTAGGGAATTTTTTCCACCTCCAATGCATGCAATCCAGACTCCCGAGCATTCCAGGGAAGCCACGTTCCTCCGCAAGGGCTAGGAGTTGTTGGGTGTCCTCCACTGTTGGCTCAGGAAGATATTCCTTCCCGAAACACCTGATGACCACCTTTGCAAACCGCTTGGTGCACTTTAGTGTTGTCGACTCCGCGATTCGGAAGTACTCATCTATGGAATCGGCGGCTGAACCATAAGCTATCGTACGGAGTGCCGTATTTACCTTGACTAGTGGGCGTAGTCCAAGCTTCATTGCACAGTTCCTCTTTTGATGAAAGTAATCATCTGTTATCATAACCCCATCAACCATTTGGAGAAATAGTCACTTGCTCATGCGGAACCTATAATTTAGGGGACAACAAATTACTTAAACAACAATGATAAATGCAACATTGTCGATGTTCATAGTAAAGAATGTACCTTTTCCTAAGGTGTGCGTCTGTATATGTGGGCTGGTACGCAAAGTAGTCCCGAAAATGTTGTTGTTACCCGAGATGTGGCCTTCGATCAATTGTGCGGTGCCCAGGATAAGATCCAGCGTGTCGGCGCTGACTTGATTTCACATTATGCAGGTCGACAATGTAGGTCAAAAAAAAAAAGATTATCCTCATCGGAGGAGTTTAGGTCCAGCATTGTCGGCACCCGATTTACGAGATCAAATTCCACCTGCATAAAGGCGTACTAGTCCCAAGGATCATGACTAGTACACACAGTTAAAACAGAAACGGTACATTACCAATGTTCTGATTATTACATAGAGGGGCACTTAGTCCAATACATTACACAAGCAACAGCTCGCAGGCCGCAATACAGAGCACAACGATACAAGCCCTATACAACATCTACCGATTATTTATTCCACAAGCACGAGGGTTGTAGGAACACGCAACCCTAATCTTCATAGCCTTCATCGGAGAACGACTCCTCATCGTAGTCAGGGTCCTTATCATCGGACGGCGGGCCGAAGTTGGACGGACCAGCTGTTGAAATTTTGAAAAGGGAGAGAGGGGAAAACGAGGGTGAGTACAAATCGTACTCACAAATCGGAATTTATGCAGATGCGGCTTAGTACAAGGAGAGCTTAGGATTTTTAGCGGAAAGGCATTTATTGGCCTAATTTTGGTAAAGCATTTTGGAAACGTTATACCATAACATTTTCTTTGCGCTCTTCTCAAACTGGCTCTCGCCATTTGGCCTCGGTGCCATGGCGACATAAAACCATTTTTCATTTCTTTTCTCAAAACGGCTAGGTCCATTCCACGCGAACAATTCCCGGTAGGCCGACCCCCAATCCGGGATGTAGCCGGTGGCACCTAACTCAAACGAAAACTTTCTCCATAGCTTTACCCGTCACACACCTTTTTCTTAAAACACCATTCTCAAATTGGTTTTAGAAAAGAAGATCTACCATATGAACAATCCCTTCGCGCGCTCGTAACCGTGAGCACGACTATCATGATAGTTTTAACTCTGCAGAGTGGGTACGCTTTACCCTCGAGAGGCTACGCACCAGTAGTGTTTTTCCACAAGATCGCTAGACTCAAGGACTAACGACCAGGCCCGTCCCACAACGGGGCTCGAGGTCGTACTGTTATAGCTCAGTTCGTAGGATCATAGGACGAACAGTCCTTAGACTAGGGAGAAACGATATTTTAGCCCAGTTTTCTCAAAACGGTGTTGTACCACACCAACCGACAAAAATTTCTCCCTAGACGGAAGATTTTTGGGGAAAGAGGGAAAACATTTTCCTACTAGGCATCACCCTTGATGCACTATCTTTAAATCACATTTTTGCAACTCGCGGTAAAGGAAAAGAAAAAGGAAAGGAAGAAGCTCCAGGCGATGGGCCGGCTCGGCCACACGGCCCACAGTGCGGCGAGGCCAAACGTGGGCACGGGCGGGAGCGTCCAGGAGGGCGGCGCCCACTGAGCGATGGAGCCCGCGGCCCCACCCGTTAGTACCGCCCGCACTGGCGAAGGGAAAAACAGGGGAGACAGCCCCGGCGGCGATGACTCCGGCCACCAAGAATCAATTGGGCGCGCGCATAGCGAAAGATAGACGAGGCGGGAGCAATGGGGGTTTTGGCTGCCCTGGAGATGGATGGAGAGAACGGCGTGGCGACCTGCGGCGGCGATGGCTCGCGGATCGCGCGGCGTCGGCGAGACGCACGACCGGATCCCCATCCCTTCGGCTGAGAGAATGAGGATAGGCGGAGGAAGCTACCTCTGGGTTCGTCGGGCCAACGACGATGCGGGTTCCGAGGACACACGCAGACCTCACGGCTCCACTCCCCCTAGGCGTGAACTCCTCTGGGACAACCTGCGAACCATGCCCAAGGTAAGGGTGGAACCGAGGAACCGAGGACGGGGTGGAAGACAAAAAGAGGAGGTCGCGGCGGAACAGGGAGACGACGGCGCACCGGCTCGAGCAAATAGCAGGACGGCGGCGCGAAGCAGAGGAAACGGAGGAGCAGTGCTCCTATAAATAGGCGCATGGCGAGCGACGGGGAGTTAATGCTTGGCGCGGAGTTGGTCGGCTGCACCGGCGTGCCCTCCGTCGATGGCGTGGCGGAAGGAAAAAGGAAAAGGACGGCGTCGCTTTGGATTTGCCGGCGACGAGACAAGGACGTAGAGAGACGCAGTCAGCGAGGAACAGCGGCGACGCACGGAAGACAGCGAGGAAAAACTTCTCGTGCGGGAGAGGAGAAATGGAGAGGAAGGACGGGAGAGAGGAGCAGGGGAGAAGAAGGGGGAAGATGATGAAGGGGGCCTACCCGCCAGTGAGGGCTTCGCAGCACGGCGCACGGAAGGTGGGCTCCGGTGGAGTGGGCTGGCGTGGCACCGGCGGCCCAAACAGAAGGGAAAAGGAGGAGGCTGGGAAAGGAAAGGAAGAAGAGGTGGGCCGGAGCTTGGGCCGAGAGAGGATTTCTTATAAAATACTTTGAATTTCTGGTTCCCTCCGAATGGGAATTATCCAAAATTCTGACTGGATACTCTTTAAAAGACAAATCAGGCTGCAAATCCAACACTTCAGGAACTAACTGCTCCTCAGGGACCCGGAGACACTTTTTTAATTGCGAAGCATGGAACACACTATGCACACCTGCCAGATACTCAGGAAGTTCCAACTGATAAGCCACCTCACCCTTTCGGGTAAGAATTTTAAAAAGACCAATAAATCTTGGAGCTAACTTGCCACTTACACAGAATCTGCGCATGACTTTGAGAGGGGACACGCGCAAGTACACAAAATCTCCAATAGCAAACTTCAGATCCCGCCTACGGTTATCGGCATAACTCTTCTGCCGAGACTGGGCTGTCTTTAACCTCTACTGGATCATTTTAACTTGCTCTTCTACATCTTGCAAAATATCCAACCCAAATATTTTTGCCTCGCTGGTTTCTTGCCAATAAAAAGGGGTCCTACACTTTCTTCCATACAATGCCTCAAAAGGGACCAATTGAATGCTGGATTGATAGCTGTTATTGTATGCGAACTCGGCATAAGGTAATTGCTTATCCCAGCTGGCGGTTGCAAACATATCTTCTAGGATCTGGTTTACTCTTTCAGTCTGCCCATCATTTTGAGGATGAAAAGCTGTGCTGAAATTCAACCGGGTTCCAAGCGATTCATGAAGTTTACCCTAAAACTTCGAAGTGAACTGAGTACCTCGGTCAGACACAATCTTCTTGGGTACACCATGCAAACATACAATTCTACTCATATACAACTCAGCAATTTGCCCCCAATGTAGGTGGTCCGAACCGGGACAAACTAGGCTACTTTAGTAAGCCGATCAACAATAACCCAAATAGAGTCATGGCCCGCTTAGGTCCTTGGGAGCCCAGTAATGAAGTCCATACCGACTTCTTCCCATTTCCACTCAGGAACTTTTAACGGTTGCAACAGACGTGCTGGGTGCTGGTGCTCTGCCTTCACCCTCTGACAGATATCACAACGGGCCACAAATTTTGCGATCTCCTTTTTCATGCTTGTCCACCAATACGAACTTTTTAAATCCAAGTACATTTTGGTGCTACCAGGGTGTATTGACATGGGACTGTCATGAGATTCTTTAAGGATGAGCTCCTTAGTGCTCTGACATCAGGCACAAAAATTCTCTTCTTAAACCAAAGCACTCCTCGTCATCTACAGAAAAATTGGGTGCTTTATCTTTCACTATTCTGCTTTGATCCCTTGAACCTTTTCATCACCCTTCTGAGCTTCTTTTATTTTATTTGACAAGGTGGGCTGCAACTCCATTAAGTTCAAATGGCCCACTTTCACCACTTAAAGGTTGAGCTTAAGCAGATCTTGACATAGACTCGACGAAATCTCCTCACCCTAAAGGTGATTACAGGCGGGACGGCGGCTTAGAGCATCAGACACCACATTGGTCTTGTCAGGGTGATAATGTATCCCCACATCATAGTCTTTGATCAATTCTAACTAGCGTCTTTGCCTTAGATTCAAATCAGGCTTGGTGAATATGTACTTTAGACTTTTATGATCGGTAAAGATCTCAGTACGATTCCCCATGAGGAAATGCCTCCATATTTTTAGGGCATGCACCACTGCAGCTAACTCCAAATAATGAGTAGGGTAATTTTGCTCATGTGGCATAAGCTGTCTTGACGCATAAGCCACTACTCTTTCTTCTTGCATCAGAACACAACCCAGATCTTGACTAGAGGCATCACAATAAATCTCAAAATCTTTACGGATATCAAGCAAAATCAACATCAGGGCTGAAGTCAAGCGCTTTTTCAACTCTTGAAAACCATTTTCACAGCGAGCTGTCCATTCAAACTTCTTTTCTTTCTTTAGCAAGTTGGTCATCGGGTGGGCTATCTTAGAGAAACCTTCGATGAACCGGCGGTAATACCTCGCCAAACCCAGGAAACTTCTCACTTGGGTCACCGATCTCGATTGCTTCCACTCAACCACGGATGCTACTTTTTAGGGATCTACAGCAACACCTTTAGCGGAAATAAAATGGCCAAAAAATGACACTTCTTTCTTCCAAAACTCACACTTACTTAACTTAGCAAACAACTGATGTTCTCTTAACCTCTCCAATACCATTCTCAAATGAACTTCATGCTCACCTTCTGACTTGGAATAAATCAAAATATTGTCGATAAATACAACAACAAATTTATCCAGGAAATTCATAAACACTTTGTTCATCAGGATCATAAAATAGGCAGGAGCATTGGTGAGGCCGAATGACATGACGGTAAACTCATACAAACCATACCGGGTGGTGAATGATGTTTTGGGAATGTCAGACTTCTTGATCTTAATTTGGTGATACCTAGATCTTAAGTCAATTTTTGAGAAAATACGGGCTCCCTTTAATTGCTCAAATATATCATCAATGCGAGGAAGAGGGTATTTGTTTTTAATAGTCACTTCATTAAGTGACCTATAATCTACACACATCCTTAAGGATCCGTCTTTCTTTTCACAAAAAAAACAAGGGCACCCCAAGATGAAGCGCTTGGGCGGATGAATCCTTTCTCTTGCAATTCTTCAATTTGTTTCTTTAATTCAGCCATTAGATTTGCAGAAAGACGGTACGGCCTTTGGGAAATAGGCGCAGTACCAGGAGCTAAGTCAATGACGAACTCAACATCCTTATCAGGCGGTATGCCTGGCAACTCATCAGGAAATACATCAGGGAATTCCTTTAAAATGGGCATATTCTCCAACTCGGCCCCTTCCAACTTATTGAGGGCAATCAAATTCTCAGGGAACGAGTTAGGAACAAACTGGATTTTCTTGCCATCATCACCAGTCAATTTGACCGTCTTAGAGGCACAATCAATATGACCTTTATACTTGGCTAACCAATCCATGCCAAATATCACCTATATCTCCTTGGAATCAATGACCACAAGGTCTGCCAGAAATTTGATACCCTCTATTTTAATGCCAACATTAGGACATACTAAGGTGGTATGAATGACCTTCCCAGGAGATTTTTATCAACATTGGTTTCTTTAATGCACTTATTTCGAGCCCATGATTTTTGGCAAAAGATGCAGCAATGAATGAATGCATTGCATCAGAATCAAATAAAACAGTAGTGGGGTATGAAGTTGATGCAAAACTTACCCATCACCGCGTTGGGATCAGCATGGGCTTCTTCAGCACTGACGTGGTTCACCCGTCCACGTCCAACAGAGACAACTACCATGCATGAGGGAAATTTTCACGGACTGGCCCAGAATTCATGGGCCTAGGCAGAACAGCTTTACCTTGACTCGGGGCAGACACAACACCTTTATTGGGACAGGAGTTAGCATAGTGCCCCATCTACTGGCAGGCATAGCACTAAATGCTTGACAACTCTTTCTTGGGTGGAGCAGACATTTGAGTGCGAACTGGTGGAGCTGACTGAGGTGCAGGACGACACATCACCCATTGAGAATGTGGGCGTGGAGGAATAGCAGGTCCACGACCTCGAGGGCGCTAGCCCTTGGGACAAGAGCCAGAATGAACATCCTTCTGAGCCCTCTTCCTCTTTCTTGCTGCAAGGCACAGACGACAGTTCTCCTATTGCTTAACCGCACTAGCAAACAACTGCTTAAAGGAGGTGAACTCGGTGGAGTCAATCAAAGCACGAATCTCTGGATCCATGCCTTTCTTGAAAAAGTAAATTTTATCAGCATCACTTCTAACATTACGAGGCACATATCGGGCCAGCAGGGTGAACTGAGAAAGATACTCATGCAGAGTCATGCTTCCTTGAACCAGGGTATGAAACTCACGCCTCTTAGCTTCTTTCATGCATTCAGGAACATAATTCTCCTCAAATGCTTCCACAAATTCAGCCCAAGAAATTGTTTCAGGAGACTCATGAGTTTCGCAAAAGGTGTCCCACCAAGCAGATGCGGCCCCAGTAAGCTGATGCGCCGCGAGCTGAACACTCTCCACATCTCCACACTGAAACATGATCAAACACTTCTCTATCCCTTTCAACCAATCAGCTGCCTCTAGAGCATCAGCTGACCCACCAAACTTGGGAGGATTAGCACGAAGGAAATCATTGATGCGGAAACGGGCAGGAGATGGAGCTGATGGGAGGGTTGGCATGGGTGGAGGAGCGGGGGGCACTGGCTCTCTCTCTCCCTTACCAAATCTCGAATCATTTGGAATTGCATCTCCATAAACTCTCTCAGGGTAGGATCTCCAGGAGGTGGTGGTGGAAGGTGGGGAGTGGACTCGGCTTGGTTTTCCGGAGGATTTTCGGAGAATCTTATTTGTGGCGCTGGAGGGGAAAAAGGTAGGGGATCACGGGGAGGCCCTCCAACGGAAGCTTGGTCACCGGAACGAGCGGGGTTTGGGACTGAACGAGCTTGCCTCCCAAGCCGGCGGGATCCACTAGCTCTGCTCGGAGCACCATCATGGGCTTGCCCTCGGGTGACTTCCCTATGCCCAGCTTGGCGTGAAATCACCATCTGCTGACAAGAGGACGAGTGGCAATAAGAGGGGAGAGCTTTTACCCAGATTTTTCGAAAACATGAGTTAAAAACATGCAACTTGGCACGGTGCAACACACATAACATAGCATAATTGTTTTAGAGTACAAACAGGGGCGCGATACCACAACAGCCGGTACGTCTGCCCAAACGCAAGGTAGCTACACATAGACTACACAAACTTGCGCCGGAACGACTAATAGGACTGGGTCCGCATGAACCAATAGACGAACACTACCCAAACCAAGAGGGTTACAACGGTGATCCAGAGTGGAAAACGCCTCATCTCCTCAAGGAACAGCTGGAGCTCGCTCGGCTTGGGCCGGCGGTGAGGACTCGAGGAGCGGCTTTTGGGCTTCCTTCCCATCTTGGAAGGAGAGGCAGCACCGGCGAAGGCAGCTATTCATATGAATAGCTGCCATATGAATTCTTATTCTTTGCAATCCATTTTAAAAGCACGACTCACACACCACTTGGTGGAGAAGGCTCACCTTCACAAGAGAATTCGCCAGTTGGTTCGTGAGAACCAGCGCCTCCGTGGGAATGCCGCTTCTTCCTCCAGGACTCCCACTCCTTCTGCTTCTTCCTCCTGCCCTAGGAAGAGAGACATCGGCACCAGCACCGTGCCCGAGCCCAAGGACCCTGCTGATTTGTCCGTGTGCACCTTTGATCTCACCCCCGAGGATCTCCAGTTGGACCTGGGTCTGTCTGGAGTGAGGGCTCCGCCTCCCACCCTTGCTGAGTATCAAGCCAAGCCCCTACTTGTCCTGTCACCACCGCCTGGTTGGCAGCCCTCTCTGGATGATGATGAAGAAGAAGACCCCGAGGAGGTTGTCTTTGAGTCCGACTACGAGCAGGAGTAGCTCGTAGCCTTACCTTGTACCCTTTTCCTTTGTTCCCCTATGCATGGGCTGCTTTATTCCTTTTCTTTTCCTTTTTCCTCTTCCTTCTTTCCGTTACCTTGCCTCCACCCTATTTCAAATTTCCGGGCCGCCTACACGAGGGCCGCCCCACTTGTGTTCGCCGTCCCATCCCCTGCCTTCGCCCATGCTCCCTCTCCGTCTATGTGAGCATCGTTGAGCCCTAATTTTTATTAGTGGCATTGATGTCAAAAATATTTAATATTAAGTGCTAGGGGGTTGTTGGACTTCTCGGAACCCTAGCGAAGACTCGGCTCCTCGTAAAACCCTAATTTGAAGCCTCGACAAATTTGTGAGCTGCTCCAAGGTTCTAGATGCGTGACCGGGCGAGAGTTGAGGTCACGTATAGATTAGGAGTAGTTAGGTTTTTAATTTCTGTTTTTGTCGGATTTCAAAAGGGGTTTGAATCTCTCGGACTATGCCGAATCTTTGCGACATCTCGAAAAATCGGTTTCCTTAGTTCACCTCTTTCAAAAATACCTAAGTTATCTTTGTGAGATTTCTAGAGAGAGAGAGAGTAAACCTTCCCCAAACTCTCCCACACACTCGAGCATTTTCATCAGAAAATCCTTCTCTGCCGGACGGCTTCTGGGAACAGCCGGACAGCGTCCGACCAGCCAAACCCATGCACAGTGCACGCTGTCGGACGGCGTCCAGTCGTTACCGGACGGCGTCCGATAAGCTAAAATCCAGTAAGCTTTTCTCTCTGTCGGACGGCGTCCGGTAGTTACCGGACGGCGTCCGATAAACCAAAATCAGTGAGCAGTAGTCGCTGTCGGACCTTGTGCGCAAGGGGTAGCCTCAACGGAGAGTAGGAGTTGCGGCTCCGAACTTCGGTGAAACAAATACCGTGTCGCTCTCTCATTTAATTTCCACACTTACTTTCATTGCATTGCTTGTGATGAATTGTGATGCCATGTCTTAGTTTTTCAATTCACTTGTTTATCGCTTCTGCTTGCATGAAAATTGAAATTAGGATTGGGCCACTATTAATATGAAGCTTAATCAACAAATAATCGAAAATGTTTAAAATTGCCTATTCACCTCCCTCTAGGCAATAGGATCCTCTTTCAAGTGGTATCAGAGCATCTAGGTTCTCCGGTATTAGCTTCACCGCTAGGAGATGGCGCAAGAGGAGCCTAGGATAGAAATTGGAAAAGCTCCTATCTTTGATGGGACCAACTACAATTATTAGAAAATTAGAATGCAATGTTACTTAGAGGCGCTTAGCTATGATGTGTGGGTTGCTTGTGAGACCGGTTATCCGGATCCTCCGGAAGGAACAATGGCTCTTGATGAAGTTCATGCTAAGTACAAACGTTTTAATGCCACTGCTAGAAATGCTTTGCTCTCTAGTGTTTCTTTCCAAGTGTTCGATAGCATTAGCAATCTTACTAAAACTTATGACATTTGAAAGCATTTAAGAGAAATCCATGTTGGTAGTGCCGAGATGCTTGAGGAGAAGCTATCTCGTGCTAGAAAAAGATTTGATCAATTTAAAATGCTCCCTAATGAAAGTGTCAATGATATGTTTCTTAGGTTGAACCCCATCGTCAATGAAATTGCCGGATGCTCGGAGAAAAGAGTCTTGGAGGATATTGATGTTTGTTGAAAGATGCTTGGTGTTGTGCCATTTAGCTTCAGTCCGCTTGTGACCTTAATTCGAGCATCCAAATCAAAGCTCAAGAAAATGACTCCAATCAAGCTACTCGGGCAACTCAACTCTTATGAGATGCGGCTTCTTAAAAGTGAAGAGTCTTCGCTCAATAAGAAATCAATTGCTCTCCCCGCCGAAGCCAAAGGTGGGAAGAAGAAGGTTGAAATTGAAGAAGATGATGATGACTCCGATGATGCAATTCCGGAGATTGAAAAATTGGCCCTCCTTGTCAAGCGATCAAGAAAGTTGATCAAGAGAATGAGCTTCCGCGGTGGATCATCCTCTTCAAGACGAAGACCCATCTCCAAAATACGTTGCTATGAATGCGGAGAGAAGGGCCACTTGGCGGCGGATTGCCCAAGAAACAAAAAGAGTAAGCACAAGGCAAGGAATCAAGAAGAAGAGGAGGATGACGACAAGAAGAAGTACCGTCACTACCGCAAGAGCGATCACAAATCCAAGGACAAGAAAAAGGCTCTTACCGGTCAAAAGTGCAAAAAGGAAGATAGCTCATGTTCCTCATCCTCCCAATCCTCCTCCGAAGAAGAAGACATAAGAGCTCACGGGCTAGCCGGACTTGCAATCAAGGAAAATGCTCCTTCGGTCCTTCCCAATCAAAAGCTTTGCCTCACGGTCAACATACAAGAAGATGTGATCGGAGAATGGATCACCGATGATGAAGGCTCTTGAGTGAACTCCTTCGACAATGAAAACACCAAGGTGTCCGGAGTCGCCATCAACAATTCTACTCCTCCCATGTGTCTCATGGCACTTGAGGAGAAGGTCACAAATGAGCACCTCTCTCGAAGTGAGCTTAAGGTTTTGATTGATGATTTGAATAATGCTTTAGAGAAGAAAAAATCTAAAAGGAAAAAGTTAATGAAAATGCATAAAGAGCTTGCGAATGAATTTGAGATTTTGGTTGAAAAACATGAGACTCTAGAAGATGATTATGAAGCTCTCAATTTACAAGTTGAAATTTTAGAAAATAAACAAGCTAGCTCTAGTATTAATGATGAAATTTCTCTTGATTGCTCAATTGAAAAATGCAATGTTGGTGTGACTTATAATTTGATTGACACTATAAATGGTTCACTTAGCTTGTCTCATGACACATCTTTTACCATGTCACCCACTCACACACCTAATGCTAGCTCATCTTCATCCACTAGTGCTACTCCTTCAAATGAGAATGTTTGTTTCATTGGTACTTGTGGTGTTGCTAAATGTGCTAATGAGCTAGTTAAGGAAAATTTGCTTCTAAAGGATAGAATTGAACAACTAGACTCTAGCTTGGCTAAATTGCTTGTGGGGAACAACTCTCTTAACAAGGTGCTTAGTGAGCAAAGGTACACTTTGGGCAAGCAAGGTTTGGGATTTCATCCCGAGGATTTGCCCAAGGGAGGTTGGGGTAAGCCCAAGGTAACTTTTGTTAAGGGAGGGACCCGTTGCCACATTTGTAAAAATGAGAAACACAAAGCCATTGCTTGTCCTCTTGCAAAATCGTCTCAATGCATGTCTAAAACTCAAGTGCTTGATGCTAGTTACATGTTTATGAGGAAAAATGGCTCTACTTATGCTAAATATATTGGTGCATCCAATAATAAGAAAGATGTGAAGGCTATTTGGGTGTCCAAATGTTTGATGACTAACTCAAAAGGACCCAAGAAGAAGTCTTGGGTACCTAAAACCCAAGCTTGAATTTGTGTGTGTAGGTGAACTACAAGAGCGATGGCCGGCATTGGATATTTGATAGCGGTTGCACCCAACACATGACCAGTAGTTCAAGTATGTTCACCTCACTAGAAGAGGAGAAGGACCCCGAACACAAGATCACATTTGGGGACAACTCCAAGCGAAAGGTAAAGGGTATAGGTAAAATTACAATATCCAATGACCTATCCATTTCTAATGTTCTCTTGGTGGAATCTTGTAACTTTAATCTCCTCTTCGTCGCTCAAGTGTGAGATTTGGGTTTTGATTGCTATTTTTCTATCGATGGAGTTCGTGTTGTTTCCACTAAGGATCAAAGTGTTGCATTTGAAGGCATCCGGTTTCAAAATTTATATTTGGTTGATTTTTCAAACCGTGAATCTTCTCAAATCAAGACTTGTTTTATTGCTCAAACCACGCTTGGTTGGTTGTGGCATAGACGTCTTGGACTTGTTGGAATGGGCACTTTGAAACAGGTTTTTAAGGATAATTTGGTTGTTGGAGTGAAGGATGTCAAATTTGAGAAAAACCGTTTATGTAGCTCATGTCAAGCCGGCAAGCAAGTGGCTAATTCTCATCCGACTAAGACATTCATGTCTACATCCCGACCACTTGAGCTTTTGCATATGGATTTATTTGGCCCAACCACCTATGGGAGCATAGGCGGTAATTCTTATTGTCATGTGATTGTCGATGATTTTTCACGCTTCACTTGGTTATTTCTCCTTACAAATAAATCACTTGCCGGTGATGTGTTTAAAAGATTTGCTTTGAAAGCTCAAAAGGAATTTGACTCTTTTATAAAAAAGGTAAGGAGTGATAACGGCACCGAGTTTACTAATACAAATGTTGAGGAATTTTATGATGAGGTACGAGTCAAGCACGAATTCTCGGCGGCCTACACTCCCCAACAAAATAGAGTGGTGGAGAGGAAGAACCGTACATTGATAGAGATGGCAAGGTCGATGCTTGACGAATATAACACGCCGCATGCTTTTTGGGCGGAAACCATCAACACGGCGTGCCATGCCATCAACCACCTCTACCTCCACCGACTCCTTCACAAGACCTCATATGAACTACTAGTGGGACGAAGGCACAACATCTCTTACTTTCGAGTCTTCGGTTGCAAGGTATACATTTATAATAAAAGGACTCATTTGGGTAAGTTCCAAAAGAGGTGTGATGTTAGTATCATGCTAGGCTATTCCTCTCGCTCTAAAGCTTTTCGAGTTTTTAATAATTCTACCGGGCTAGTTGAGGAAGCTTATGATGTTAAGTTTGATGAAACTAATGGCTCGCAAAGTGAGCATGATTTAACAAGAAATATAGGTGATGAGCTACCACATGAAGCCATGGAGTTGGGGGAAATTCGACCCTCACCGGAGGTACCAAAGATGAAGACGTCTCTCCCACCACCTCCATTGATAATCAAGCTCATGACACAACTATCCAACAACTCAAGACCAAGCGGTGGACAGAGATACAAACTTTGAAGTTGATCAAGCTTAAGGGGGAGCCATTGATTTACAAGTACCGGTCCAACAACACCGCTCTCTCTCCAAGGATCATCCCCTAGATCAAGTCATTGGCAATCTCAATGAAGACGTAAGAACCCGTTCTCATACCGCTAATTATTGTGAGCATCACGCCTGTGTGTCCATTGTTGAGCCTAGATCCAATGATGAGGCATTGGCGGATGCGGATTGGGTGAACGCCATGCATGAAGAATTAAATAACTTCACCCGCAATGAAGTTTGGGAGCTTGTGGAAAGACCGAAGGATCACAATGTCATTGGCACTAAATGGGTCTTCCGCAACAAACAAGATGAGAACGGCGAAGTAGTGCGAAACAAGGCAAGATTGGTGGCGCAAGGTTTCACTCAGATCGAAGGTCTTGACTATGGAGAAACCTACGCCCCCGTTGCTCGACTTGAAGCTATACGGTTACTCTTGGCATTCGCCTCTCTCTATAATATTACTCTTTTTCAAATGGATGTTAAGAGTGCTTTCTTAAATGGCTTTATTGATGAACTTGTTTATGTCGAGCAACCGCTCGGTTTTGAAAACCTCAAACACCCAAACCATGTTTATAAGCTCACTAAGGCGCTATACGGTCTCAAGCAAGCTCCTAGAGCATGGTATGAGCGTCTTAGGGACTTCCTCTTAGAAAAGGGATTTAAAACCGGTGCGATTGATTCTACATTGTTTCTCAAACCTATAGAAAATGACTTATTCATTTGTCAAATATATGTGGATGATATTATTTTTGGATGTACTAACAAAGCTAAATGCAAGGACTTTGAAGAAATAATGTCCAAGGAATTCGAAATGTCCATGATTGGATAACTTACCTTCTTCCTTGGATTTCAAATCAAGCAACTCCGAGAAGGGACCTTCATTTGTCAAGAAAAATATACAAAGGACCTTCTCAAGCGGTTTTCTATGGATGATTGCAAATCGATCAAAACACCAATGGCCACTAATGGGCATCTTGACTTGAATGAAGATGGAAAGCCCGTGGACCAAAAGGTTTATCGCTCCATGATCGGTTCGCTTCTCTATCTCACCGCTTCTCGACTCGACATTATGTTTAGTGTGTGCATGTGTGCTCGCTTTCAAGCATCCCCTAAAGAAGTGCATCTTGGCGCCGTAAAACGAATTTTGAGATATCTAAAAATCACTACTAGTCTAGGACTTTAGTACCCCAAGGGAGCGCGTGTTGAGCTTCTTGGCTATTCCGATTCGGATTACGCTGGTTGCAAAATTGATCGCAAAAGCTCCTCGGGGGTTGTCACTTGTTAGGACGCTCACTCGTGTCATGGACTTCGAGAAAGCAAAACTCCGTGGCGCTATCTACCGCGGAAGAGGAATATGTAGCGGCGGGGAGTTGTTGTGCTCAACTCTTGTATATGACGCGGATGCTTAGTGACTTTGGGCTAAAATTAAAAAAGTGCCTCTTCTATGCGAAAATGAAAGTGCGGTGAAAATAGCCAACAATCCGGTCCAATATTCCCGTATAAAGCACATCGACATCCAACATCACTTTATTCGTGACCATGTTGCAAAGGGTGACGTTGTGCTTACCTGCGTGTGACCGGAAGATCAATTGGCGGATATTTTCACCAAACCCTTGGATGAGGCACGGTTTTGCAAATTAAGAAATGAACTCAACATACTAGATAGATCAAATGTGTGTTAATTGGATTTTGTGACTTTTTGGGTCTTATTTGAATTTTTTCATTTGCTTTTGACCCTTGTCACATTTAGGGGGAGTTTAAATTCAACTCATAATTGTGAGACTCCATCTAGTGGTGAAAAGATGAATTTGATTTTGGGTCATTCTTGTCCTATATTTAAAGCCAAAAACAAATTTGAAATCTAATAGACTATCTTTTATCTTCTTACCACTTCAATCTTATCAATTTGAAAACTCTTATCCCTTTTTGAAAAATTTGCTCCATATGCATATTTGTTCTTTTCAAAATCATGTGGCATCAAAATTGTTGAAAATATTTGAAAAGAAGCCAAAATTCAAAAACATGTGCTTAAACTTTAAAGTGAACTCCTATGCGTGATTCTCATGCCAATATGAGAAATCAATGCAAAATTTGGGTTCACACATTTTCTTGATCTATAAGATCAAAATTTGATATTTTGAATTTGGTTTAGTTTCATTTGTCACATTAGAATCTTATCCCTTCAAAATTAAAATTTAAAATTACTTCAAGTTGCTCACATTTGAATTCTTCCTTGAATTTTGAGCAAAAATGGAGAGTATCCCTTCAAAACACTATTTTTATAAAAAAATCTTGCATTGGTGGGGCCCATTGGTCAGAGGTGCATGCTGTGGCGTTTTCAACCTTCATCGGATGCCGTCCGGCAATTCTCGGACGGCATCCGACAAGGACTTGCGCGCGCTGCATACTTCCTCCGGACACTCTCGGACGCCGTCCGACTGAGGTTATCCCGCGCTACAACCCTTCTGTCGGACGCCGTCTGGATACTCCCGGACCCCGTCCGATGAGGTGTTACCCGCGCTGCATTGTTCCTGTCGGACGCCGTCCGGTAACCATCGGACGCCGTCCGATGAGGCCCAACCGTGCAGATCGCCCTTAAACTCACCCCTCTGGCTCCCTCTTCCCTCATTTCTCTTCACTCTCCTCACCAAACCGACGCCGCCACTTCCTCTCCTCCTCACCGAGAAGGGCGCTCCGGCAATCTCCGGCGATGTCCACCACCACCACCGGCATCTCCTCGTCCTCCTCGTCGATTCCCACCGCGGGGATTGAAGGTTGACGGCCCGATTCATGCGCCTCGTCTCCGTCGAGCTCCCCTCTTTTCCCCTACCGGGAAAGGCCTAGGGGACGATCCTCTCGTGCATGACGGCTTCCTCTTCCCTTCTAGGGCTCAGTAACGGCTTCCCGCCTCTTTTTCCCGCAAATTCCTTTGATTACCGAGTTCTAGGTTTTGAATAGGATTTTTTCCGCGCTTGTGTCTAGGGTTGGCTCGTGGTGTGGTTGGCACTCGGTCAGTTGGCATTTGGTCAGTGGGCACCTGTCAGTGGGCACCTGTCAGTGGATTAATTCGAAATGTCTCGTTCGTTGAAGAAACTGGGCAAGGCTCTGAGCAGGACATTGAGTGGTCGTCGTGACAGTGGCAGCCGGGATGTTCGTGATGATTTTGATGAAACGGCTAGCAGTGCCGCTCCTCGCACAAGAAAAGTCACTAGAAAGGATCTACAGTAGCAGCACGATGAAGGATACAATTGGAAACGAGTGGCAGGGTCCTCTTTTGCGACAGCCGAGGACATTGATGATGACACTTTTGCTGAGGAGCCGATAGATGATGATGTCACTGAGACTGTGGTTGCTGAGGATGAACCCGTGGACAATTTGGTCCTAAAATTATCTATGGAAACTTTGAGGAAGAAGCGGGCTGTATCTTATACAAAGTGGTTCCCTCAGCGAAGAGAAGACACTAAAGATTTCAGATTCTACACTAAATTCCAGAAGCAGCTCTACATGTGTTTCTCTGCGCCCAAGACTGGTCCTAGGGACCCTCATTGTGTAGATTGGAATGAGATCACCGCAGCTGCAGGACCTGAGGTTCATACTATTTTCAGCTCTACTCCAGGCTTGGCAGAATTGATCTCAAATAAAAAGTTCACTTGGAGCAAAGAAAGGAACTGTGAATTCTTTGCTACTCTGCTAGTTGCTGAGGATGAGACAGAGGTTAATTACTATCACTCAGTCGATGGAAATATTCAGGGAATCACGGTGGCAGATATGAATCATGCTTTGGGCACTCCAGATACTGGCGCTGACTTGAATGAAATGGCCTATGAAGATGCCTTCTGGAGGGCCAAATATCCTCCTCTTGAAGAAATCAGATTCATGTATCTTGATCTTGATGATGAGGAAATCACTGTGGACAAGGCAAATCAGCTGCGACAGGAGCCTACATTAATAAACCTTATTCTTCGAAGCACCCTGTTTGTTCGAAGTGGCAACCGAGACAGAATCCTTCCTATTTGCAGCTGGTTCATGCTATATCTTCTGACGGGCAGACCGATCAACATTGGTGCTACTATCTTGGGAGAGCTTGACGACGCTATTTATAGAGAGGTTAATAGGCCACTTCCACTAGCACCATATATTGGCCTGTTACTCTCCAGGACACAGCGTGTTTCCGAGGATGAGGTAAAGAGTTGGAACAACAAGATCAAGAAGCATCAAATGAAAATTTTCTTGAACTCTCTTGGCAGCAAACCCAAGTTGGATCGTCCAGGTGATGATGCTCCTCCTCCAGCTCCGGCTCCTGCTTTTGCTCCTGCTGCTCCAATGCAGCCCTTTGTGCCAGTGACTGGTGTTGGATCTTTTACAGCTGCCCCTCCTCCTTGATATGACTCTTTGATAAGTGAGATGAGAGGTCTGTGCACTGAAATGAAAGAAGAGCTTGTAGCCACCCGCCGAGAAATGAATGAATTAGCAGGGCAGCAGACGTACTTCAGTGATGAGTTTGCAGAGTTTAAGTCTGCTCTGCAGTATATGGGTGCTATGTTCATGCCAGTGCCAGAAGGGGCCAATCCGTACACTTGGTATTCTCATGCTCACGACAGCTATCAGGCCTACCAGCAAAGTCAGATGTTTCCTCGCCCACCTGCCTACCCACCACCGGTTCACCCTTGGGTATATCCTTCTCCAGGGCCTGCTCCTGCTCATGTGCCAGCACCACAACCCTTTCCTCCTCCAGGTGCTTCAGCTTTTGCTCCTTCAGCTCAGCACCCTCCTCCTGGTAAGATCTCATTTACTGGTGGAGAAATCTGTCGCCATCTCAACTTTTCTTTGCCAAATCCTCAACCGACCCAGCTCTTTGATGATCAATCTTCACCTCGGTCGGTACCCTCTGCAGCACATCAGTCTACATACAAGCGTCGCAGAGGGCAGGGTTCTTCTTCTGGCGGCCACGGCAATGATGGAGGCGACGACATGGATCAAGACCAAGATTAGGAGCTTTTCTCTTTTCTGTCACTTGGTGACAAAGGGGGAGAAGTTAGAGAGAGTAGCAAGGACTAGCAAGGGGTAGTGATCGAGGTCCTGCTTTCGTGTAATACTATTATTTTGTCTCGATACTCTTTTGATTTGTGGCTTGTTACTCTGGTACCTTGGCTTTATGAAATTTAAACCTTGTTGGCTTGTGGTTTTAAAATTGTGCATGAATTTAGGAGGAGCTTCTCTTGTATGCACATCCTTGTGGTTGAGTTGTGGTTATTTTTAGTTGCAATTGCTCGCATATTTGCTGTGCACTAACCCCTTGCAGCTCAAAATTTTAACTCTCTCTTGGGTTGCCATCAAGTGCCACAAAGGGGGAGATTGTGAGCATCGTTGAGCCCTAATTTTTATTAGTAGCATTGATGTCAAAAATATTTAATATTAAGTGCTAGCGGGTTGTTGGACTTCTCGGAACCCTAGCGAAGACTCGGCTTCTCGTAAAACCCTAATGTGAAGCCTCGACAAATTTGTGAGCTGCTCCAAGGTTCTAGATGCGTGACCGGGCGAGAGTTGAGGTCACGTATAGATTAGGAGTAGTTAGGTTTTTAATTTCTGTTTTTGTCGGATTTCAAAAGGGGTTTGAATCTCTCGGACTATGCCGGATCTTTGCGACATCTCGAAAAATCGGTTTCCTTAGTTCACCTCTTCCAAAAATACCTAAGTTATCTTTGTGAGATTTCTAGAGAGAGAGTAAACCTTCCCCAAACTCTCCCACACACTCGAGCATTTTCATCAGAAAATCCTTCTCTGTCGGACGGCTTCTGGGAACAGCCGGACAGCGTCCGACCTGCCAAACCCATGCACAGTGCACGCTGTCGGACGGCGTCCGGTCGTTACCGAACGGCGTCCGATAAGCTAAAATCCAGTAAGCTTTTCTCTCTGTCGGACGGCGTCCGGTAGTTACCGGACGGCGTCCGATAAACCAAAATCAGTGAGCAGTAGTCGCTGTCGGACGGCGTCCGGTAGAGGCTAACGGCTAGTCTTTTTGTCCACTTCCGGGGGGCAATGGCTAGTTTTGCTCTAGCGGCTATAAATACTTGCCTAGTGGCTGGCTTCTTTGAGGTTTGCTGCTCCACTTCACCTACCACACTTATTGCTCATCAACTAGGTGTTCTAGAGCCATTCCTCCACCCACAAATCATTCAAAGCCACAAATCACTAAACCCCAACACCGAGCTTCATTGAAGTCCTTCGATCCGCATGATCAGGCGTTTGAACTTGTTACTTTTGAAGACGGCATCCTTCGTGGGGCGTGGGCTTGGGAGTAGGCCTTGGCGTGTGGCTACTCTCGAGTCGGTGTACGGGTGTGGAATCCACCTCGCGGAGTGGCGGAGCGACTCACCGGGAGTAAGTGAGGCGTTAGGCTCGAGAGCGAGCCGGTCCTTGTGCGCAAGGGGTAGCCTCAACGGAGAGTAGGAGTTGAGGCTCCGAACTTCGGTGAAACAAATACCGTGTCGCTCTCTCATTTAATTTCTGCACTTACTATCATTGCATTGCTTGTGATGAATTATGATGCCATGTCTTAGTTTTTCAATTCACTTGTTTATCGCTTCCGCTTGCATGAAAATTGAAATTAGGATTGGGTCACTATTAATATGATGCTTAATCAACAAATAACCGAAAAGGTTTAAAATTGCCTATTCACCCCCCCTCTAGGCCATAGGATCCTCTTTCAGTCTGTGATGGGAAGGAAGCCCAGAAGCCGCTCCCCGAGACCTCGCCGCCGGCCCGAGCCGAGCGAGCTCCAGCTGTTCCTCGAGGAGGTGAGGCGCTTTCCACTCTGGATCACCGTTGTAACCCTCTTGGTCTGATTAGTGTTTGTCTGTTGGTTCCTGTGGACCCAATACTATTAGTCGTTCCGGCGCATGATTGTGTAGTCTGTGCGTAGCTAGCTCACGTGTTTGGGCTGACGTGCCGGCTGTTGTGGTATCGTGCCCCTGTTTGTACTCTAAACTATTATGTTATGTGTGTTGCACCGTGCCAGATTTGAATGTTTTTAACTCATGTTTCGAAAAATCTAGGTAAAAGCTCTCCCCTCTTATTGCCTCTTGTCCTCTTGTCAGCAGATGGTGATTTCACACCAAGCTGGGCGTAGGGAAGTCACCCGGGGGCAAGTCCGTGGTGGTGCTCCGAGCAGAGCTAGTGAGTCCCGCCGGCCTGGGAGGCAAGCTCGATCAGTCCCAAACCCCGCTTGTTCCGGTGACCAAGCTTCCGTTGGAGAGCCTCCCCGTGATCCCCTACCTTTTCCCTCTCCAGCGCCACTAATAAGATTCTCCGAAAATCCAGAACAAAACCAAGCCGAGTCCACTCCCCACCTTCCACCACCTCCTGGAGATCCTACCCTAAGAGAGTTTATGGATCCAAGATTTGGTGAGGGAGAGAGCCAGTGCCCCCATTCCTCTGCCCATGCCAACCCTTCCACCAGCTCCACCTCCTGCCCGTTCCCACATTAATGACTTCCTTCGAGCTAATCCTCCCAAGTTTGGTGGATCCGCTGATGCCCTAGAGGCAGCTGATTGGTTGAAAGGGATAGAGAAGTGTTTGGTAATGTTTCAGTGTGGAGATGTGGAGAGTGTATAGCTCGCGGTGCACCAGCTTACTGGGGCCGCATCTGCTTGGTGGGACACCTTTTGCGAAACTCATGAGTCTCCTGAAACAATTTCATGAGCTGAATTTGTGGAAGCATGTGAGGAGAATTATATTCCTGAAGGCATGAAAGAAGCTAAGAGGCGAGAGTTTCATGCCCTGGTTCAAGGAAGCATGACTCTGCATGACTACCTTACCCAGTTCACCTTGCTGGCCCGCTATGTGCCCCGTGATGTCAGAAGTGATGCTGATAAAATTTACTTCTTTAAAAAGGGCATGGACCCTGAAATCCGTGCTCTGATTGACTCCACCAAGTTCACCTCCTTTAATTAGTTGTTTGCTAGTGCGGTTAAGCAAGAGGAGAACCGCCGTCTGTGCCTTGCAGCAAGAAAGAGGAAGAGGGCTCAGAAGGATGTTCATTCTGGCTCTCGTTCCAAGGGCCAGCGCAACCGTGGTCGTGGACTTGCTGTTCCTCCACGTCTGCGCTCTCAATGGGTGATGTCTCGTCTTGCACCTCAGTCAGCTCCACCAGTCCGGACTCAAATGTCTGCTCCCCCCAAGAAAGACTTGTCAAGTATTAAGTGCTATGCCTGTAAGCAGATGGGTCACTATGCTAGCTCCTGTCCCAATAAAGGTGTTGTGTCTGCCCCGGGTCAAGTTAAACCTGTTCTGCCTAGGCCCGTGAATTCTGGGCTAGTCCGTGGAAATTTTCTTCATGTAAGGACAGTTGTCACTGTTGGATGTGGACGGGTGAACCACGTCAGTGCTGAAGAAGCCCATGCTGATCCCAACGCGGTGATGGGTTAGTTTTGCATCAATTCCATACCAATACTGCTTTAGGTGATGCTGGTGAAACACATTCATTCATTGCAACATCTTTTGCCGAAAATCATGGACTTGAAATGAGTGTATTAAAGAAACCAATGTTGATAAAATCTCTTAGGAAAGTCATCCATACCACCTTAGTGTGCCCTAGCGTTGGCATAAAATAAAGGGTGATGAATTTCTGGCAGACATCGTGGTCATCGATTCCAAGGGGATAGAAATGATATTAGGCATGAATTAATTAGCCAGGTATAAAGTCATATTGATTGTGCCTCTACGACTGTCAAATTGACTGGCGATGATGGCAAGGAAATCCAGTTTGTTGCTAATTCGTTCCCTGAGAATTTGATTGCCCTCAATAAGTTGGAAGGGGCTGTTGACACGAAAACGTGAACACACGTGCAGAAGCGTCGATTCAGTGATCGCGTCGCAACTCAAACCAAGCGTGCCAATTGATTTGACCTGTAAATCAATAAGGAGAAAATTGTCAGTAATATAAGCCTAATCGGCTTTTTCAATTTAGCCAGATCAGGTTATTTGTAATCGGTTTTAAACAATCCGATCACAAGATCTATCGGCTTGAAACCCGATAGAGCGAATAGATTCAAATAAGCATTTAAATATAAATCCTGTTTCTTTTTGGTATTTTTATTAATATCAGTATTAAGCCTTTAAATCGAAATATTAGATCAAATCAGAGAAATAGATTGAATAGATTGGTCAGGCCAAGACAGTATTCAAATCCAAGACTAGATATAAACTAATAAATCGGTTTATCAGTTTAATGCTGATTGATAACGCAATATTAATCGGCAAACATCTAGACATATCAGACCCTAAACAAAGGGTACGCAAGATCGACTTGACGAGACAGTCGCATATATCAGATTCAGGGAAAAACATGCAAGACATTTGATAATCGGTATTGCAAGGTAAGCACATATTACAGATCGATTAAACCGAGACAGTGCAATATGCGAGAACATGTTAAAGATCGGTAAATCCCGAGGCAGTCTAACATGGTTTGCATACATGAGATCAAATTGATACAGCCATGCATACGGGTTACAAGGAGAGAATCGATTATCCCATCGAGATAGCTCTACCTGCGAGTTGAAGCCTTTCGACGGCGTCGATCGGTTTCGAGAGAGTTTTTTTTGGTGTATTGAGTTGTATATCCTCTTCTATGAGACCTAAAGCCCTATTTATACTATTACAATACCGATACCGACACGACCTATTTTTCCGGGCTGCGCTTCTGATCAGGTTGTATCTCTTCCGAATCTCTGTCCATCAGTATTTTCAATACGCCTTCCCTTCTTTGCCAATTCGATCCAATTCCGGATTCAACCTGAAAGTCCGATTTTACCCTTCGTTATCACATCCGATTTTCCTGCCAAATTTGGGTGTCAACAGGGGCCGAGTTAGAGAATATGCCCATTTTAAAGGAATTCCCTGATGTATTCCCCGATGAGCTGCCAGGCATGCCGCCCGATAGGGATGTTGAGTTCGTCATTGACTTAGCTCCTGGTACTGCGCCTATTTTCCAAAGGCCGTACCGTCTTTCTGCAAATCTAATGGCTGAATTAAAGAAACAAATTAAAGAATTGCAAGAGAAAGGATTTATCCGCCCTAGTGCTTCACCTTGGGGTGCCCCGGTTATTTTTGTGAAAAAGAAGGATGGATCTTTAAGGATGTGTGTGGATTATAGATTACTTAATGAAGTGACCTAAAAAACAAATACCCTCTGTCTCAAATTTATGATTTGTTTGATCAATTAAAGGGAGCCCGTATTTTCTCAAAAATTGACTTAAGATCTGGGTATCACCAAATTAAGGTCAAGAAGTCTAACATTCCCAAAACGGCTTTCACAACCCGGTATGGTTTGTATCAGTTTACCGTCATGTCTTTCGGCCTCACCAATGCTCCTGCCTATTTTATGAATCTGATGAACAAAGTGTTGATGGATTTCCTGGATAAATTTGTTGTTGTGTTTATCGATGATATTCTGATTTATTCCAAGTCAGATGGCGAGCATGAGGTTCATTTGAGAATGGTTCTAGAAAGGTTAATAGAGCACCAACTATGTGCTAAGTAAGTGTGAGTTTTGGATGAAAGAAGTGTCATTTCTTGGCAATATTATTTATGCTAAAGACGTTGCTGTAGACCCTGAGAATGTAGCATCTGTGGTTGAATGGAAGCAACCAAAATCTGTGGCCCAAGTGAGGAGTTTCCTGGGTTTGGCGGAATATTACCGTTGGTTTATCAAAGGGTTCTCCAAGATAGCCTGCCCGATAACCAACTTGCTAAAGAAAGAAAAGAAGTTTGAATGGACATCCAACTTTGAAACCAGTTTTCAAGAGTTGAAAAAGCTCCTAACTTCTGCTCCTGTTTTGATATTGCCTGATATCCGTAAGGATTTTGAGATTTATTGTGATGCCTCTCATCAAGGTTTGGGTTGTGTTCTGATGCAAGAAGGAAGAGTGGTGGCTTATGCGTCAAGACAACTTAAGCCACATGAACAAAATTATCCTACCCATGGTTTGAAGTTAGCTGCTGTTGTGCATGCCCTAAAAATATGGAGTCATTACCTCATGGGGAACCGTTCTGAGATCTTCACTGATCATGAAAGTTTCAAGTACATATTTACCCATCCTGATTTGAATCTGAGGCAGACGCGTTGGTTAGAATTGATCAAAGACTATGATGTGGGGATGCATTATCACCCTGGCAAGGCCAACATGGTGGCTGATGCTCTAAGCAGTCGGCCCGCCTATAATCACCTCCTAAGTGAGGAGATCTCACCAAGTCTATATAAAGATCTGCTTAAACTCAATCTTGAAGTGGTGAAAGTAGGCCACTTGAACTTGCTGGAGTTGCAGCCCACCTTGTCAAGTCAAATAAGGAAGCTCAAAAGGGTGATAAAGAAGTTCAAGGGATTAAGGACAGATTAGTGAAAGATAAAGCACCCAATTTTTCTATAGATAACGAGGGAGTGCTTTGGTTTAAAAAGAGAATTTTTGTGCCTGATGTTAAAGCACTAAAGGAGCTCATCCTTAAAGAATCTCATGACTGTCCCATATCAATACACCTGTCGACGGGTGACTAACTAGGGGGTCACCGCCGGCAATGAATTTGTACGAGGGGACGCTAATCAAGAACTAGGTTAGATGGCTAGCACAAGACAGGGTTATACAGGTTCAGGCCCTCAACGGAGGAGGTAATACCCTACTTCCTGTGCTCTGGGATTATTTGGTGGATCGGGATGCAAGATGATGCTCCTAACCATGATTCGACGGCCTCTGTCCCCTCCCTTTATATAGTACAGGGGGGGATAGAATTTACAGCAAGTCGCGGGGTATATGGCAACTATTTCCATTATGATGTTACATGGAATGTATGCATTGATCTGCTAATTACATGGGGATATCCCGTAAACTCGAACCCTTTCTTGCGGCTTAAGTTCCGCCCGATCCGAGTGCTTTCCATCTTCGGCCAACCGACCTGGGTCGCCCCCTATCTGCTCCCTTATGGGCCTTCTAGAGGATACCCGGGGCCCATGCAGTCCACAGTAGCCCCCGAGTGCTTTACGATCGAGTCAGATGCTTGGCCGACTGGTTCCGCTTAAATCTCCTGTAATCTGAAAAGAGATTGTAAAGGACTCAAGAAATTTTAAGTTTTTATGTCAAAACAACGCCTAAATTTGGCAATACCAAACTCCAGCTCACTCGGCCCGTTGGACACGTTATTTCAATAGGAGGATTCGGCTCCTGGGCATCCTCTCTTGCAATATAAGAGCGCCGTTGGTCTGCCTTTGGGCATGCCTTAAGCCACGCCATTACAGACTTCGTCTTGCAAAGATCTTTGTAACCTTAGCGTTTTTAGGGATATCGACATCAGGTGCCCGGCCTTAACTTGTAAGAACCAGCTCTTGGCCCAACATGGGGCACACCTTTCAGCCGGGTGGTATCTGTCCCCACCATGGCAAGGATCAGCATAGGCCTCTGGAGGCATACCGATTGGACGCAATTTTGCCAAGAGATATTTGTATCCGCGTAGCAGTATACAACTAGCGACCTTATGAAGGCATACCTCAAGAAATTGAATCCAAGTTTCACCAGCACCCAACTTTGAGCGTGCAAAGTTGGCTAGTGACCCCCATGGGGTATGCCGTGAAATATTTTTAATTTTGGCGCTGCTGGTGATATGCCCTCCAGGGTGCACCGAGGCCGAATTAGGCTCGATTTTAACACATTGCCGCCGTCAGTGGCGTGTTAAGAAAGCCTGTTAAGGGGGTCGCCCTTTGCAGTTTTAGCCCAAGCCCAATTAGGGGGAGGTGAAGCGTTTTCGCGCCCTTTTCTCACACAGCCGAAGGGGCGCGTGTTTCCGTCGGAAACCGGTTCCGCTCCCACTTCCGTCCCATCGCTATGATGGTTTCACTGTGTTCGAAACGGATCGCCAGGTGCGACCCTTGAACTTCCTTCATGTATGAAAGAAATCCCAGGGGTTGAGTACTACTTCACCACCGGCCTTCGAGTTTTTTGAGTCTTCTTTCTTTTCGGCGACTCCCAAAAATCTTTTCCTCCTCTCTCCACGCAAGAGCAATGGCCAACATCTTGGAAATGATCATGGCGTGGGTCGATGAGGCCAGCGAGAGGAGAAGGCGAGGTCGCCGCCAAGGCCGCCGCGAAAGCCTTCGAGGACGAGCTCTGAGAGGACTTCGCTCTAGCGAAGGCGGAAGTCCGCGCGGAGGAATCCATTAGGGTCCTGATCTGTGGATTCCCGCAGCTCCACAAGGTGCGCTTCCCCCTCAAGGACGCACTGGTCGCCGCCCTCCGTGCCGATGGGGGGGTACTGAAGCCCTCCCACCGTAAGGCCTTTTCTTTTGTTCCTCCGCGAGCTAGCGACGAGCCCTAGCTCGATGTCTTTGTGCGCGGAAAAATATGTAATCAGGCCTAAGTGCCCTTTGAACGAAGGACTTTTGAGGAAAGCGATGTCTTTTGCTTCGATCTTGAATCCGCGACGCTATTCTCTGATTTGATCTCGAATCATGTAATGCTTCATCCGAGTAGCTAGGCTCGTCCGCTCTGGGACGGGCGGTCGTGCATAATGCAAACCTCTCGGGGAACCACTCGGCACCGAGAGTGATTCTTGGGCCCTCGCGGAAAGGCCGCATCCGACGCTAGATTTAGGCCCGGCCCAGAATGCGAAACTCTGCCCGTTGATACAAGTCTAGAATAGGAGAACGAAACGGGTTCACCTTGCTTGCTTTTCGCGCCAGTCTATTGGCTTCTTCAGTAAGCTCCGCTGCTAGGGTTCCTCTTCATCGCCACCTCCGCCGCCAGCCGTCTCCGATCGCAATGGCTCCGCCTTCCCCCTCCACCCCCAAGGCTGCTAAGAGCGGGAAGGAGTGGGTGAAGTCCATCACAACCGAACGGAGGCTCTGGTGGTCTCTCTGCGTGCTCCCCTCCAAGAAATTGTTGTCTTGGCGTCCTGCCGCTGGTGAGTCCTGCCCCACCCCTCGTTCGGACGAGGTGGTGGTCTTCGAATCTTTCTTCCTCCGTGGCTTCGGCCTTCCTTGCTCCTCTTTCTTCCGGGGTCTGCTTCATTTTTACGGGGTTGAGATTTCACACTTGAATCCCAACTCTATTTTTCATATCGCGATTTTCATTCACGTCTGTGAGGTCTATTTGGGGGTCGCTCCCCACTTCGATCTTTTTAGATTCCTTTTCCTTCTCAAACCCTATCCCAACAAGGACAATCCCAAAGCCGCAGGCGGCGCGGGATTCCAATTGCGGGAAGGGGTTAAAAAGTACTATTTCGATCTTCGCTTGAAAACTTCCAACAAAGGCTGGCACTCAGAGTGGTTCTATTGTGCCAACTCCCCCCCGGCCCTCCCTTCCTTCTCCGGCGAGTGCCCCACAGTCCATCCCTCCTGGTCTTCTCTCGCCGCCGATGACGGGGGAAGCCAAGTGAAGGAACTTCTTGTTCTTCTCCGCAGAGCCAAGTCTGCCGGGCTGACCGGTATTGGGGTAGTGTGGAACTATACCCAACGCCGTATCCAGCCCATCAAGGAGAGGGCACATCTTGCCTTTGAGTACTCGGGGCTCCAGGACGCCACTCGAGAAGCCAGCGAGAGCCTTGCACAGAAGGAGATCCTCAGCCGAGTGGCCGAGCTTTTTGCTCCGGGCACGGAAATAACTCCCGCGGAATGCCCGGCTCCATATCATCTGGGATTCTTGCCACCAGCGGTAAGGAGAAGATCCTCCTCAACTCAACTGCGGTTCGTTGATGTAGGGCTAGAGTTAATGTAATACGATGCGTTGCAGGGGCGCGAAGCCTTCTTCTCCTCCCCCTCGGTTTCGGAAGCTCCACCCCATAAGGAAGCGCCTCGCAAGCGTCCCGCTGAGGGCTCAACGAGTGCTCCTCCGGCCAAGAAAGGCAAAGGGGACACCACAAGGGATTCGGACGAATACAATGATGAGGAAGACACCGTCCCGCTTTTGCGCCGCCGCCGCCCAATGACGAAGTCGCCGCCCGCCCAGGCCGCGCAGCCACAGAGTCCTCCACCTCACCAGTCGGCCGACCCAAGGGCCGCGGCTGGGGCGAAGAACCTGCTGGCTCGGGCATGAAGTTCAGGATGAAATATGTCCCTTCACACAGGTACTCCTTCGTGACGCCATAACTTTATAGTGTGGAGACATGCGATGTGCATATTGAACGGTCTTCGGGTGCTTTCAGAAAACCTGTGAATGACGACGAGCCGCCAAGCGCCAAGGACTCAGCTCGGCCCACTGCGCCTCACCAGGACTCTGGCCCCTCCGCCACTAGCCGCCAATCTTCGTCAGCGGAGGGGAAAACTCCAGCTCCAGCTAGCTCAGAGCCAGAGATCGAGGAGATCCCACGCCCCTCGGCCCAAGCACACATTCTGCCCTTCCGATTGAAGTGGCGAAAAGAAATGGAGGGCTACGAGGTCGACGACGGGCAGGAGGCCGAAGAGTGGGAGGTCCTGGACCAAGTAACCGCAATCCAAGCTGAAATATACAAGGTAGAACTTCTTTTATTTGTGAACCTCTATCCTGCATGAGGAATCCCACTAATTTCCCCCTCTTCTCCATACAGCGTATGAAGGAGAGGTCAAAGCAGAAAACCCGATGCATGGAGAGGACGGTAGGCGAGTTGAAAACGCGCGATGAGTTCGACAACGCTACCGTATGCCACCAAGCGACAATATCGCGGTCGGATCGAAGAAGCGCACCGCGAGGTCATAGAACTCCGTCTCCGCCACGTGGAAGAGTCCAACGCAAACCAAGGTATAAACCCGACCTGTGTTAAATCTCTAAAAAGGATGTTCCGTTGGTAATGATCTTCAATATTTGCCGTCGAGTGCAGCTCTGGAGGCGAGGCAGAAGGCACTGGAGGAGGAAGTCCACCAAGCCAACGCTCGAGCCGAGGAGTCGGCTAAGCGGTTGGAAGGTAACTTTTTCCAGACTGGCTCTCCCTGGCTCAACCCCACTGAAACCCGACTAATACGCCTTGTCCGACTGGTTGCGCAGAACTTCGCTGCCGGACCTCGACGGGAATCGCTCCGATACTTGAATGCCTTTATCCAGACGAGGAGCCGCCGAACGATCCTGACTCCCTGGTTGCCCGTCTCGACGCCCTTCCTGAGCGGATCAAGGTCTTCACCCGGGAGGCCGCAATAACATGCACCGGCCAAGGCCTCGCCATTGCGAAGTCAAACTTCCCACGCTTAGATTGCGAAGCCGTTAAGGATGGGTTTGCTTGCTCGGAGGAGGAGGCTGCGGCGCTACTGGGGGAGGTTCATCTGACTGCCGTCTAGATAGTTGGTCAGTTGGATTTGTAATTGTGCCTGTAACAAAAGCTTTTGGTTGATCCCTGTCGGTGTAATAAATACCGGGGTACAAAGAGTCCTGAGAAGATCAAGAGGGCCCTCCCTCTGAAGGCAAGGCGAGGGTCCCATGCGCCAGGTGGGGCCCGCGCGGCAGGGAGCGTTGCAGAAGGAGTCTTCAGGACGAAGGCTCCCCCTGCTGCGGAGGACGAAGCGCATTTAATGAGACATCACGCGCGGATAGACAGATGAAGAAATGATTATCTTCTGATGACCTTTGCAGTGTCCGGCGGCATCCACTATGGCGTGAAGAATTGACCGCAGAGAGCAGTTTGCTTGAGGAGGACGCGTCGGGAGAGGAGCACGAGGTCCCACCCGCAGACTCACCGGTGTGACTGTGCGGGTCAGAGGCCACTTGCGAAGCACGCGAGGGCGGCGCCGCGCAGCATGGGCAGCGGCACGTTTTCGTCTCTTCTGTCGAGTCGTGTCAGTGTACTGAGGGTACTGTACTGCCTACCCCCCTCGGCTCTCTCCGCCAGCCCAAAGCTTGTATAAAAGGGGAGGAGAGAGAGGGAAGGGGGTACGGGCACTAGCATTCGTGCATTCGAAACACTCTGTAAACACATTCCCATTCAACCACAATCAGAAAAGAGCTAAGGCTCAGCAGGAGTAGGACTATTACCCGCGAGGGGGTCCGAACCTGGGTAAATCTGCGAGTCGCTCCTCGTTGTGCCCGACGCTCAAATCGAACCGAGCTTGATCGAGTTGGCTAGCAGTCTAAAAATCTGACCAGGGGTGTGATCCGCAGTGGTTGAGCGGAGAACACGCCGTCAGTGGCGCGCCAGGTAGGGGAGCGCTAGCATCGGTTCAAGCTCTTCGACCCTTCTTCAGTGGCGATGGCGGAGCAAAGCGATCGCGATGGAGCAGAAGCGGCCGCTAGAGCCGCTGCCACGAGTCGGCCGCGGCGATGGCGATGGATCACCGGCGGTGGCCGCCGCCTAGGGTCGGAACCTGGCGGAAAGCGGCCGCCTCGGCCAAGCTAAGCGGCGCTGGCCTTGGAGGAGTGCGATCCAAAGACAGAACCTCCATGCGGCGTGGCCTTGTTGGAGAACCCACGGTTCCGGTGACTCGGACTCCCGGCGGCGCCGTGGTTGGCCGATTTAGCCCTCACGTCGGCGCGCCCTGGGCGGTGGTGCAAGTTTCGGGGCGGGGAACCGGAGTTTCGCGTCCTCCGTTCTTTGTTGCCCTCGCACTCCTCTCGCAGATCTCTGGTGAGGCGGGGCCAAGATGACAAGAGCAGGCGACCCTCACGGGGCTCGGCCGGCGGCGTCTGGTGGCGCGATCTCCGGTCCCATCTGGAGGACCGCCACTTGCTGCATGGAGAAGACACTGCGTGACAAGCTCCGCAGGGCCGCGACCTTGGCGATGTTGCTGGGGCTGCCGACTGTGGGACCAACAAGAGGGCTCCCGCAGCTGCCCGGCCAGTGAGGTGGCGCTTCTTGGCGCCGCCTAGGCGACGGGCGGCGGGCGAGGACCGCATCCAGAGCAGAGGCTCCCGACTTGGTGCCGCGCCTTTTCTAAGGAGGCTGCGCCGCGTCCGATGGCCGAGCGGTTTCGTCCGCCCCCATCGAAAAGTATGACGGCTCCACCAACCACGATGAGTTTTGTAGATCTACACGACGGTGATGCAGCCGATGGAGGGTCGGGAAGGTCTCGCGAACTACTTCCCCGCGGTCCTCACCGTGAGCCGCTCGTGGCTCATGAACCCGCCCCCGAGTCCGTGGGGTCATGGAAGGAGTTTCTCGAGCTCTTCGTCACCAACTTCCCGGGCACCTTCGAGCAGCCGGGGTGAAGACGACCTCCACAACGTGGAAGCGGAGAAGAAAGGAGAGTTTCTGGCGACTATATCCGGGCGCTTCACCGGGTTCGTAACACCATCCCCGACATCTCCATCGACGCCGTGGTCACGGCATTCGTGAGAGGCGCCGAGACCCCAAGGTCAAGGAGAAGATGGCCACCGTAAGATCAAAACGACGGAGGAGCTCTTCACCACTGGCGCACAAGTCGCCTTCAAAGTGAGCTCAGATCCGCCCGCCGCGCGGGCGGGACACCCGCGGGTGGCGAGGCGGGACCTCAAGAACCTCGGCAAAGCAAGGACAAGAAGAAGCGCAAAGCGGCCGAGACCGGCAGGTCATGGCCGCCGAGCGCGACGACGACGACGACGATCATGCCCGCCCGCGCAATGGGCGCGCCAGGCGAAGAAAAGAGGAGGAGGAAGTCGCGCGCCGGCGGGTACGGCCCCGTAAAGGCGGCCGAGGCGGCGGTTATGGCGATCGCCGTGGCCGCGACGGTCCTCAAGGCCGCGACGAAGCGCGAGACCATCGCCCGTGAGTGGGACGGAAGGCCCATCGTCCCATTCACCGCAACAACTCCCACGACTTGGCGGATTGCCACGTCGTTAGCAAGATGGTGGACAAGCGAGTCCATGAGCGGCAGCAGCAGCAGCAGCGCCCCGGCGGCGGCAAGGGCAAGGAGACGGCCGCTTGGTTTTCAGCAAGCGGAGCGTGAAGTTGCCGTCATCCACGGGCGGTTCGCCACATATTCGCCCCACGCTAGCTTTAAGCGTGCGATGAGGGAAGTGTGCGCCGCGTTCGGCTTTGGGTCGCAAGGCGGTGGCGTGGTCGGAGCAACCGATCGCATTGATCAAAGCCGATCACCGGCGATCGCTGCCCTAGACATCTCCCGATCGTGGTTGCGCCCACGGTCCGGAATGTAAAGCTAGGACGGGTGCTGGTAGACGGAGGGAGCTCCCTCAACCTCCTGTCCGCGCGGGTCGCCAGGGCGCTCCAGATTCAGCAGCGGGAGCTTCGTCCAACACTCCCGTTCTTCGGCATCGCGCCGGGGGCTGAGTCCGTCCCGCTGGGGCGCGTCAGTCTCCCGGTGACGTTTGGAGGCTCCGACAACTTCCGCACCGAGATGCTCGAGTTCGAGGTGGCGGACTTCGACCTCCCCTACAACGCCATACTGGGTCGGCCGGCGCTGACCAAGTTCATGGCGGTTTGCCACTATGCGTACATGGTGGTGAAGATCTCGGGGCCACCGCCCCATCGTCTTGAAAGTGGACGCCTGAGGCGCCCGCTGCGACAAGGACGCTCGCTTTGGCGGGGCGACGGTGCCGAAGGCCGAGGCTTCGACTCACGGGAGCTCCTCGGCGAAGACCCGTGCCTCCCGGTTCGTCCGCGGAGGTTAAGGCGGTCTCCCCGAGCGAAGTCGGACCGGCGAGACCGCTCGGTGGGCGCCTCTCTCGGCGCCAAATAGGAAGGCGCGCTGCCTCCTTCCTCCGCCTAACGTAGACGTGTTTGCGTGGCAACCGTCCGACATGGCTGGGTCCCCGGAGGTGATTGAGCACAAATTGGCGACGTTCCGCGCGACCGGTCCGCGCGAAGGTCCGGAAGCGGTCGGGAGCGCCTTGAAAGTTATCCGCCAGAGGTGGACAAGCTCTTAAGGGCGGGTCGTCCGCAGTGTCGCCCATCCTGTGGCTCGCAAACCCCGCCTCGTCTAAGAAATCCAACGGGCGTTGGAGGATGTGCATGGACTTCACCGACCTCAACAAAGCGCGTTCGGCGATCCAGTTCGCTGCCCGCGCCGATCTCATCGTCGACTCGATTGCGGGTGCGGCGGTAATGCTACGGATGCGTACTCGGGTACCACCGATTAGCATGGCGAAGAAGATGAAGACAAGATCGCTTCGTGACACCCATGGGCGCTCATCGCTACACAAGGATGGCGTCGATTGAAGAATGCGGGCCCAACCTATCGGCGGGCCATGCATATCGCTCACCGCCCCCAAATAGGGCGAAACCTGGAGGTGTATGTTGATGATCTGGTGGTGAAGTCCAAGAAGGCGGAGGAGTTGATCGGCGACCTGGAAGAAACCTTCACCAACCTGAGGAAGTACTGCATCAAGCTTAACCCAGAGAAATGTGTGTTCGCCGTCCGTCAGGCAACCGCCGCTGGGATTCCTCGTCTCCCAGAGGGGGATTGAGGCGAACCCTGACAAGATCGCAGCGATCGAGAACATGAAGCCCCCGACGCGACTTCGGCAGATGCAGTGCTTGGTGGGTTGCTTGACCTCCCTGGGCCGCTTTATAGCTCGCCTGGGGGATAAAAGTCTCCACTGCTCAAGCTCCTAAAGAAGACCAACCTGTTCGAGTGGACGGCGGAGGCGCAGGAGGCGTTCGACGGTCTGAAGAAGTATCTCACCACCCCGCCCGTCCTGGTCGCCCTAGACCCGGGCAAGCCGCTGATCCTCTACGTCGCGGCAAACCCCCAGGCGGTCAGCGCGGTGCTGGTGGCGGAAAGGAACGGCGTTCAGCGCCCCATTTACTACGTCAGCAAGGTCCTCCACGACGCCGAGACAAGGTATTCACAGCACCAGAAGATGCTCTACGCCGTGCTGACGGCATCCCGAAAGCTGCGCCACTACTTCCAGGGGCGAGAAGTCACGGTGTTGACCAAGTATCCCTTGCGGGAGATTCTCTTCAACCGCGAGGCGACGGGTCGCAGCGCCAAGTGGGCCATGGAGCTGGCAGAATTCGATCTCAAGTTTGCTCCCCGAACGGCCATCAAAGGACAAGCTCTGGCGGAGTTCGTTAGCGAGTGGACTCCGGCGGACACGGAAGCTGAAGGCACCCCAGCACCCTCGCCGTGGACTCTCTTCTTCGACGGCTCATTCCGGCTGGAGGGGGCTGGGGTTGGCGTCGTCCTGGTGTGTCCCACCGGCGATGTCGTCCGGCACCTGGTGGTGCTGGACTTCCGCACCACCAACAACGTCGCGGAATATGAAGGACTGCTCGCCGGGCTCAGGGTGGCTTCGACCCTTGGCATCCAGCGTCTATAAGTAAAAGGCGACTCTCTCCTGGTCATCAACCAGGCGAGGAAGGATTTCTCCTGCTCGGATCCCGTCATGGTGGCCTACCTAGCGGAGGTGCGCCGGTTGGAGCGGCACTTCGAGGGTTTGGGCTTCGTGCACGTCCCTCGCCGCGACAACTACATGGCGAATGAACTGTCCCAGATTGCCTCATCAAGGGCACCTGTTCCGGCTGGGGTCTTTGAAGAAAGACTTACGCGGCCGTCCGTCGCAGCCCCCAATCCCGGCGGGGACGAGGCTTTCCCTGACGCAGCTCCCACTACTGGAGGAGACGTCACCAATCCTGCTGTAGCTCCCAGGTTGGAGGGAGGAGGCGGAAGAACTGCTGAGGCGGTTGAGGCGGAAACGCCAGGCCAGGCGGAGTACGCCAGCGACAATGTACAGAACGTCGTCACACTCGTCCGGGAAGGTCAGTGGATGGATCCGATCCTAGCCTACCTGCGGGAGGGAGTGATCCTCAACGATGACACGTCGCCGAGAAGATAGCAGCAGAAGCCAAAGCGCCACATACGGTAGGTGGGGACTGTATCGCCCGAGGCGCAAACGGAGTTCTCTTGAAGGCGCGCCACTCAGAAGCGGGAGTGAAATTTCTCCGAGATCCATGGAGGCACGTCGGGAGCCATTCAGGAGCCGGGCGTTGGTTGGGAAAGCTTTCCGCCACGGCTTTATTGGCCTATCGCCTCCGTGATGCCTTCGAGGTGAGGAAATGCGAAGCGTGCCAATTTCATGCTAAGCAGATCCACCGACCGCCCAGCGCAGCAGACCATTCCGCTCTCTGGCCGTTCGCGATGCGGGGCCGACATTCAGGCCCGTTCATGGGCGCACCGGAGGTTATACTCATCTGTTCGCCGCCATCGACAAGTTCACTAGCGGGTTGAAGCCTCGCCGTCCCGGCGATCACATCGCAGCTGCTATCAAGTTTATGAAGAGCATCTTCGTCCGGTTCGTGTCGCCAATGTAATCATCACCGACAACGGCGCTCAGTTCAAAAGCGCTGATTTTCAAGATCGATGCGAAGAGTTGGGTACCAAGTGTAGCCGCCTCCGTCGCGCATCCGAAGAGCAATGGGCAAGTGGAGCGGGCGAATGCGGAAGTACTCAAAGGGCTCAAGACAAGGGCGTTCGATCGCCTGGAGAAGCGCGGCAAGCGCTGGTGAAGAAGTCCCCACGGTATTGTGGGCGCCGCGACAACTCCTACAGAGCTACTGGCGAGACCCCTTCTTCCCGTGTATGGCTCGAGGCGGTGCTCCCATCGAGCTCGCCGGCTCCCCAAGGGTGGCGGCGTTCAGCGAAGAACAAGACCTCGACCGGCGTCAGATTTAAGTGAATCTCTGGAGGAGATCCGAGATGCAGGCGGCGATCCGCCGCTAAGTACCAGAGAGCGCCGCGCCGTTATCAAGCAAGGCGGGTGTGTGTGAGAACTGCTGGCGTTGGGCGACCTGCTCTGCAAAATCCAAGCGCAGCGGGCGCAATAAATCTATCTCCCCTGTGGGAGGGCCCTTTCAAGGTGGTCTCGATCTCCCGCCCAAAGCTCGGTCCAGCTCAGATTCGAGGATGGTCGCGAATTGGCGAACACTTGGAACGCCGGCGGTACCGAGGAAGTTCTACCGAGGTAGCAGTTCCAGAAGCCTTTTTTTTGGCCTTCCTTTGGAGCCGAGCGGCGAGATCTTCTTCCTTCACCGCTCGCCTCGGGGGCTGCGTTGTACAAAGCCATCTTCAATAAGAGATAAGTTCTGTCTCCTTGTGGGCATCTGTTTCCTTTTTCGCCTCAAGTCTGTTAGAAAGCATTCCGTTGAAAGCTGGTAGCGAAAAAAGTACTCAAGGCAGATGGCCCCTTAGTTCTGAAGGACTAACGCCACGACTTCTTGCGGTTGGGCGAGGCGAAGTAGACGGAAGGCGGGTTCTAGCCTGGTGTGTCGGCTCGGTTCAGGCAATGCGCCAACAAATGCACCGGCGACTAGACCACTTCAAAGCTAAGTTCTCGCCACGCGATGTCTAGGGCGGTTCAGCAAAGAGGCCATAAGGGTTGAAGTAACCAGATGCACGAGGAAAAGCGCCACTTTCAGCAGTAAAGCTCGTCTAAAGCTTTTTGGCGATCAGCGGCTTAGCCTTAGAAAGGTCTGTTAGAAAACATTCTGCCGAAAGCTGGCAGCGAAAGTACTTATGGCTGATGGCCCCTTAGTCGCAAAGGCAAATGCTTATAACTTGCGGCTGGGCGAGGCGACGCGGACGGAAGGCGGGTTCTAGCCCGGTGTGTCGGCTCGGTCTACGCAATGCGCCAACGGCGACTAGACCACTTCCGGAAGCTAAGCGCTCGCCACGTAATGTTTAAGTCGGGTTGCGAGAGGCCATAAGGGTTGAAGTAACCAGATGCCTAAGGAAACAGCGCTCACTTGCGGCAGAACGTTCAGTCTAAAGCCTTCGGCGGCCAGGTGCCCCGGTTCAATTCCGTAAGTTAAAATTATGCGAAGCTCAAGTGAGACTCACAGCAGAAGAGCAAAAGTTTGTTTGCATTGATAGGCAACATTTACAAGGCAAAAAAGACAGGGAGTCTCGCTTCTCCTCCTCGTCTTAAATCTTCGCCGAGCGGCGTCGCCCATCATGGATACGTGGTCGGCGGCGGTGTCAACTCGCTACCGCTGCTCAAACCGGTCCAGCCGGGCGCGAAAAGCTCCCGATGGCGGCGCCGAGATCAAACGCGGCTTCTCGAGGAAGACAGTTGCCCAAGATGAACCGCGCTGCCGAGAGCGCCTTGGCGACCGTCTTCGATCGCCCAGCGTCGCAACGCCACCGGAAGACGCGCGCAGGCTTGGCGGCTCGCCCCACGACGCCAAAGATATCTTGCAAACCGTCTCCTCCGGCGAGGATGCAAGGTAACACCAGTGGATGCGAGGCGCCCGGAAGCCGCTGATGGCGGTGCGGAGCATGTCGGCAAGGGTTGGGGCGCCGAATCGTTCGGCGGAGGCCTTGATCGCTTGGCGGCGGAGGCGGCGGCGGCGCGGCCATGACCTCGCGGGTCATCGCCTTCGCGGCGATCTCTTGGCCAAGGCCCGCCGCGGCTTGGCGATCGCTCCGCCAAGGCAAGGGCTTCCTCAGCGTCGCCAGTGCGGGAGAGGTCGGCGCCTCGCGAGCGCCCTACATCGGCGGTCACGGCCGAGATGGCGGTGGCGCCAGCGGATGCGGTGGCCAGAGGGTTCTCCGGCCGCGTCGCCGGTGAACTCACCGCTGCCGCAGAGGCAGCCTCCGTCGAAGGAGCGGCGGGCAGGCTGGGGGCTGGCGAGTCGCGTGGAGCGGAGCTCGATGCCCCAGCATCCGCCCTGTTCCAAGAAGGACAGACAGGGTTCAGGTATGCAAAAGCTTGTAGCATGCTAACCCTAATATGAAATGTGCGTAAACGCAGGGAAAGCCAACCTGAAGCGGTGCGCCCTGAAGGCGAAAGCTGAAGGGGGGAGCTCCACGCCGCTTGTTTGCGGCGGCGGTGGCGATTTCTGCCGCAGATCACCGCCGTTGGCAAGCAGGCCGGGCGCCAGCGCCTGTAGTGGTGCCGTGCAGGAGGCACCAGCGCTTGCAGCAGAGGCCGACGCGTCGGCAAGCGCCGGCGCAGGAGGCGTCGGCGTGGACGTTAGTGGAAGAGACCGGCGCAGCGGCGCCAGCTTCTGAAGAATCGCCGCGCTTCCCGTGGCGGAAGCGGCGGCGGGCAGCAGGAGGCTCGCGTGAGGGGGCGGGCTTGGCGGCGAAGGATCGGAGGGGCGAGCCCTCTTGGACTTATCTCTCCTCCTCGTCGCCGTCGCCCACGGCGAGGATGAGGCGGCGCTTCCGAGGCGCGGTCGAGTCGGGCCGCCACGGCAGAGGTAGCGGCGGCATGAAGCTTGGGCGGTCGCCGAGGCGGATCGCGGATCTGTAGTGGCCCCGCGCCACTTGGACCGCAGGACCGAAACCTCCATGGGGGCAGCGCGCAAGTGTTGGTTCGCTCCGTGGATCGATCATGAGAGGGGAAGGATGCTGCAGCGGAAGTGTGTCGGCCCGGTGGGGCCGATAACCCGCCGGCCGATCCGAAGCACGTCGCCCGACACATTCCTGCGGACGAGCAAAAAAGGAAACCATAAGATTGGCGAAAGGAAAGGCGCATCGCAAGGTCGCCAAATCCAAAAAAGCGAGAGTATTCACCTCCAAGAGCGGTCGGGTCCGTCGTTGTCGTAAAATCGACCGGCGGAAGCGCGTCCTCGCCGGAAGCGGGCAAAAGCGGCGCCGCAAAAAATCCGCCACCACGTGGGTTCGGTGAGCCCCGAGCGGCGGAGCTTCGGCATCGCGCGCCATCATCGCATCCGTGCCGCTGGAGCGTCTAGCTGGGCCCCGGTCGGCGGTGGGCTCTGCGGGGACCGCGGCGAGATAAGATCGTCGCGGCCGCTGGAGTCCCCATGACCATCGCGGTGCAGTCCTTCCAGTTGGACTTAACATGGCGGTATGAAGGCGGAGGCCTCGCGGGCGCTTGAATAGCACTCAACCGCGCTCGAGCGCGAGCCGTGTCGTGAGATGAAGAGTCGGCGCCAGAGCGGAAGGCTTGGCATCGTCCCCACGAACATCTCGCAGAGGTGGGCGAAGATGACCAGGGCCATGATCGAGTTGGGGGGAAGGTGCGCCGCCTGGATCCCGAAAGCGAGCACCCCGTGAAGAATTCGAGTCTGGCGGGACAAGGCCCGCCAGCATCGCCTAGGAGAAGGTCACGATCTCCCCGGCGCGAGGACTCGGCATAATGGTGCCGGCGCGGAACCGGGTGGCGGTTGGCGGCACGAAGACTTGAAGCCGCGCCACCTAATCCTCATCGGCGAGGGAGGCGGGCGTAACAGCTCAGAAGGTGGTGCGGCGCGTCATGGCGGCCCTTCTTTGCGCTTGGGAGCCATGGAAAATTTGGCGGTGGCGCTGGCGAAAAACTTGGTGGCGATTGTCGGGAAGGCTGTGCAGCGGTGAGGAAGGAGAATAGCAGTTTGAGGACTTAGCGCGCGGAAGGATTAGCCGCAGCGCCAAGAGAAGTATTTATAGGCGTGGGGCGCGAGCACGACGATTTGGATTCCGCCCCCGCGCGCGCGCGCGGCGCCATCATTGCCTCGCGCGCTTTGGCTTCCCGCGAAAAGCAGCGCGGTTCCCCAAGGAAGATCGTGCGCAGGTGGAGAATCAGGCGTACGGCCGTTGCGGGGGTAGGGCCCCCCACGATTCGTCTCCCGCCACACAAAAGATAACCAAACATCGGCGCGACGGTTCGCGTATCATGGTGGTCCCGGGGGCTACTGTCGGTGTAATAAATACCGGGGTACAAAGAGTCCTGAGAAGATCAAGCGGGCCCCACGCGTCAGCGCGCGTGGGCGAGCTCCCTCTGAAGGCAAGGCGAGGGTCCCACGCGCCAGGTGGGGCCCGCGCGGCAGGGAGCGTTGCAGAAGGAGTCTTCAGGACGAAGGCTCCCCCTGATGCGGAGGACGAAGCGCATTTAATGAGGCATCACGCGCGGATAGACAGATGAAGAAATGATTACCGCTTCTGATGGCCTTTGCAGTCGAAAGGTACACCATGGCGCAGAAGAATTGACCGCAGAGAGAAGGTTTGCTTGAGGAGGGCGCTTGCGTCGGGGAGGAAGCGGCGAGGTCCCACCCGCAGACTCACCGGTGTGATTTGGCGGGTCGAGGCCACTGCGGCACGCGAGGGCGGCGCCCAGCGTAGCATGGGCAGCTGCACGTTGCGTCTCTTCTGTCGAGTCGTGTCGATTATCTTGAGGGTATCAGATCGCTTACCCTCGGCTCTCTCTGCCAGCCCAAAGCTTGTATAAAAGGGAGAGAGAGGGAAGGGGTATCTGCACTAGCATTCGTGCATTCAAACACTCTGTAAACACATTCCCATTCAACCACAATCGAGAAAAGAGCTAAGGCTCGGCAGAGTAGGACTATTACCCGCGAGGGGTCCGAACTCAGGTAAATCTGCGAAGTCGCTCCTCGTTGTGCCCGACGCCAAATCGAACCGAGCTTGATCGAGTTGGCTAGCGATCTAAAAATCTGACCAGGGGTGTGATCCGCAGTGGTTGAGCAGAGAACACGCCGTCAATCCCCAATACTGGTGATCCAAACTATCCGAATAATACGTTGTATCCTTTTTCATGATACGCATCCGCCGACTGGTCCAGCCCCCGAGTGCCAAGAGGTAGCGCTTGGCTTTCCTCTGCAACTGCGGAGTAGCTAAATCTTGTCACTAGGACATGTTGCGCCATTACTCAAAAATTTTCATAATACTCGAATGCGATCAACACATGTAGAGAGAAAACAACTTTATTGAAGAGATAGGGTGCGGTTGACTCCGCACACTATTTAGTGTAGCCCCCGACTTACTGCTTGGTCGTTTACGGCCAAGTAGCAAGTCAAAGGAAGGAAAACTGAGTACACAATGCTGCTTGAATACAGGAACTAAGGGAAAAAAACGACGTAGTTGCTCGATGTTCCAGGTGTTGGGCACTTCAGATCCATCTTCGCGTTGTAGCCGATAAGCCCCCGGGCGGGTCACCTCAGCGATCGCATAGGGGCCTTCCCAGAGTGGGGAGAGTTTATGCTCGTGCTTCGATTCCTTGAAGGACCAGATCTCCTTGGAGAATGCACGCCCCATACGCTCCGCTGATGTTAGCGACGTAGGCCCTGTTGGTACTTTGCCGACTGGATCAATCTTGCTTCCTGGCTTCCTCAAGTCGATCGAGGTCTTCACGCCTTGCCTCATCCGACCGATTATCGTCGTGTCCGCAACCCGTGGGGACGAAACTTCAATTCGGTCGGAGGACCGTCTCGAGCCGAGACAAGGAAAAAGGGTGTTCGCCCGATGGCTCGGCTTGGGATTGTCCCGAGCCCCGAACCTGAGAGGGCAACTCTTAACCCGGTAGCGTGGCGTCTGGCTTTAGGCGATCGAAAATCCCGGCTTTGAGCCCTTGTAGTACCAATCCATTGGCGCGCTTCGACCGCCGTTGCTCCTCGGGTGGGCCAGCGATGCATAGCAGATCTTAATGCCCGTTCCTCGCCCCATTCTTGAAACTCGCTGCTCTTGAACTCAACGCCATTGTCGGTGATGATGCGATTAGGTGCGCCAAAACGCTAACGATGTGTCCGGAAGAACTCGCGTGCTTTGGCGCCGTGATAACAAAGAACCGCTTGGCTTCAATCCACTTGGTAAACTTGTCGATGGCGGCGAAGAGATGGGTGAACCCGCCTTGCGCCGCTGAGAGGGCCTACCATGTCCAGATTCGCACGGCGAAGGGCCAAGAGATCGAATCGTCTCAGTAAATCTTGGCCGGCATGTGAATCTGCCGTGCGAAAAAGCGACACCGTCACATCTGCGTACTATTTCTTCCGTGATCTCGTGATGGCGGTTGGCGAAAAAACCCTTGCCGATAAGCTTTACCCACGAGGTGCTAGCGCCAGATGGTGCCCGTGACTCTCCGAGTGGATTTCATTGAGCGATCTCGTCTTCTTGCTCGATATATACGCATATAGTACCGGGCCTTTTCAAAAGCTCGTCCCCGACCACCTTGTAACTCTTGCTTCGGCGTGTGATGCACTCGGCTAGGCTTCGATCTTCGGGTAGCTTATCATGAAGAAGATAATCTAAATAAGGCTGAGTCCACCCGAGATTCATCGTAAATACCTCTGCATCGGGTTCCTTCTGCTTCTCTTGTTCTTTTCCTGACGCGGATGGTAGCTTGATAGACGGTGCGTGTAGCTCCTGGACGAAAACACCACTCGGGACCAAAGCTCGAGTGGATCCCATCCGCGCTAGCTCGTCCGCTGCTTCATTGTCGCGGCGGAGCACGTGAGTAAGCTCCAAACCGTCGAATTTGTCTTCTAGTTTTCGAACCTCCTGGCAATAGGCCGCCATCTTTGCCGCCAATGCAAGACCACTCCTTTTGGACTTGATTGACCACGAGTTGCGAATCAGCGCACCATTAACCGCGACACTAAGCGAGATGGCGGACGAAGCCGTGGATGAGTGCCTCGTACTCGGCGGCGTTATTGCTTTGAGGAACGAGATTCGGAGGGCGAGCGCAGCTTTTTCTCCGGTCGGCGATATGAGCAAAATCCCAGCCCAGCGCCATCGAGCATGAGGAACCATCAAAGTACATTGTCCAAGACTCGAGAGTGTCTGTCTTTCTTTGGGTTTGGGCCTCTGTCACTCGGCGACGAAGTCGATAACGCTGAGATTTGATAGCTAGTCGAGGCTGAACTTTATTTCAAAGGCTCCAAGCTCAACCGCCCACTTGGCAATCCTCCTGGCCTCCCGATTGTGGAGTATATCTCCAAGAGGTGACCACGAAATTTCACTCTTAGAAGTAATGCTTTAGCTTCCGTGATGTAAGTAACACAAAGATCTGTAAGCTTACGCACTTGTGGGTACCTTATTTTAGAATCGCCCAATACCTCGCCACGAAGTAGACGAACAGCTGAACCTTACGGAGGAGCCCTCTTCGCCCCGCTCCACCACTAAAGCGGCTGGCGATGCCGTGAGTCGTTGCACCTATGTAGAGTAGGAGGGCTCACGGGGCATGGGAGGACCAACACCGGGCGTGGTGAGGAACCTCTTTAGATCTTCAAAGGCTTGTTGTGCTTCCGCCGTCCAATCGAAAATCGTCTTGTCGGCGAAGAGCCTAAAGAAAGGCATGCCTCGTTCCTCAGTCGGAAACGAATAAATTTGAGTGCCACGATGCATCCAGTGAGCTTCTGCACATCCTTCTGATTAGCCGGGGACTTCATTTTAATGATGGCGCTGACTTTCTCCGGATTTGCTTCGATCCTCGAAGGAGATGATGAATCCGGTAGTTTACGGATGGAACCCCAAAAACGCACTTCTCGGGATTTAGCTTCATTCGAAATGCCCTTAGGCTCCCGAATGTCTCGGTCAGATCTGTTATGAGATCCCCTCTGGATTTTGTTTTTATGACGACGTCATCGACATATGCCTCCACGTTGCGTCCGAGTTGAGTGTGAAAACATCGCTGTATGGTGCGCTGATAGGTCGCGCGGCGTTTTCAACCCGAATGGCATTGTGATATAGCAGAAAGCACCAAAGGGCGTGATGAACAACGTTTTGATGCAATCCTCCTCTTTCAGACTGATCTGATGGTAGCCTGAGTAGGCGTCCAGAAAACTTAAGAGCTCACACCCGGCGGTGGAATGCACCACTTGATCGACGCGGGAAGCCCAAAGGATCCTTAGGACACGCTTTGTTGAGGTCTCGTAATCGACACACATTCGCCATGTCTTATTCTTCTTCGCACGGGGACCGGATTGGCAAGCCACTCGGGATGATACACTTCCATGAACCGAAAGCGCCAACAGCTTTGGTGATCTCACTCCTAATGGCGTCTTCCGATCACGGCAAATCTTCGCAGCGCCGCTTTATGGGCTTTGCCTTTTCGTCGACGAGAGAGTGCTCAATCACCTCCTCTAACACCGGACATGTCCGAAGGCTTCCAGGCGAACACATCCCGGTTGGCCCGGAGGAAAGTGACGAGCGCGTCTTCCTATTTGCTATCGAGCCCTGTCCCAATCACGGCTGTTTTGGCCGGATCAGACGGGTCCAACAGGATCTTCTTGGTTTCTTCAGCTGCTTGGATGGATGTCTTGGCCTGCTTTTTGGCTGGGACGTCTCCTTCCTCCTGAAGGGATGCGACCTCCAGTCGGATCTTTTCCATCTCAGCAGACGAGTCGAGTGCCTGCGCCATTTCACGACTACCGTCACAGAAAGGTGGATCGCTTAACGTCACCAGGGAGGGTGATTACACCATTGGGACCTGGCATCTTTAAGACGAGATAAGTATAGTTGGAGACCACCATGAATTTGGCAATCCCCGGCCTTCCCAAGATAGCATGATATGCCGTCTCGAAATCAGCCACTTCGAAACTCAGACTCTCGGTCCGATAATTCTCCTTGGTCCCGAACGTGACCGGTAGGGAAATCTGTCCGAGTGGTACTGTGGACGTCCCGGGGATTACCCCGTGGAACGGAGATGACCCTTTCCGTAGCTCAGAACGTGGGATATTCATTTGGTCGAAGGTCTTGGCGAAAAGGACGTTAATCCCACTCCCACCATCAACCAGGACCCTTTTTAATTTACTTCCTTGAACGACTGGATCCAGAACCAGCAGATACCTTCCGGGGAAAGCAATCCGATCAGGGTGGTCCGATCGATCAAAGGTGATGGGCATCTCGGACCAGCGCAAGTATTTTGGAGTAGCAGGCATGATGGCGTTGATCTCCCGAGTGGTAAGCTTCTGCTTCCGCTTGGACTCGTACGCATCAGAGCCCCCGAAGATATAACTGATCTCGCGCTCGGCGTCCTGGTAGTCTCCATCAGGCTTCTTGCCGTGACCGCCTTTAGCCAACTGGTTCGAACTTTCGTGAACTTCGCGAATTAGGCAATCCTTGGCAGAATGTTTTCCTCGAGGATGGAAGGGACATACCGAATCCATTACTTTTTTGTAGTCGTTGTCGTTGGGGGGTTTAGGTCGGTAGTGCTCCACGTTGGCGACCATCTCATCCCCCTTTCTCTTCTTGTCCTTGGGTTTGCCTTGTTCGTCGTTAGGCTTCTTCTTCGGGCCTCCGTCGTTGACACCGCGATGATTCGCGATGGCCTCCTCGGCTTCGGCCTCCTGATCCGCCATTGTGAACATGGCTTTGAGATTCTGTGGGGTCCGGGTCATCTGCCTGATTAACTCCTCGGATTTGCACCCGGCGAAGAAGGCATCAATGACTGTTTGTTCCGAAACGTCCCGGATCTCGTTCTTCTTTTTAGTAAAGCGCTTGATGAACTCAAGGAGAGTCTCGCTCTTGCGCCTGTGTAACTATCCAATCTCCCATCTCCCCGCGGGCCTTTCATAGGTCCCTTGGAAATTGGCGATGAACTGTTCCTGGAGGTCGTCCCAAGACTCGATAGAGCTCTCCAGGAGTCCCGTTAACCAGGTCTGGGCGGTTGGGGTCAAAGCGACCGGCAAGTAATTTGCCATGACATTCTGATCACCTCCTGCCGCGCTAACCGCTAAGGCATAAACCTGCAGCCAGTTCTTTGGGTTCCTCTCGCCATCAAACTTGTCGATGCCTTTGAGGTTAAATCCTTCCGGCCAAACCACTCGGCGAAGGTCCGGGGTAAAGGCCCGAATCCCCTCCAGTGGTCATGGCCGCCTCCGCGCCGGGGATCTGCTACGACGCTCCCGACGCGGGCCTTGACGCTGCTCTTGGCGGTGGTCGCGCCGGCTGGCGGTGCTCTCGGCCTGATCGTCGTTGCGACGACTGTGATGGGGACGAGAGTCTCGCCCACCGCTTCTGCGCCCCGCCGCCGCTTCGATATCTTGGCGTAGATCGCGCGCGGTGGTGATGAGATTCACCGCCGCCGAGGCGCAAGCCCGATTCCGATTGCGTGTAGATCGACTGCGAGCCGAAGCGGTCGGAGCGGGAATCGCCTCGTTTTGCTGGATGGCAGCCATCTCTACCATGGCCGTCGCTCGGGCAAGGTTCTGGATGCACGGACTGCCTTCCGGAAGTTGTTGCGCAATGGTCTCGAGAAGGGTCTTCGACGCGATGACGTTATTCGGGAGTATTGTAAACCTCCTGATCTCTTAACTTCACCGCGCAGAGTTCATTCTGGACGTCGCGGCCGCGTGCGCGAAGTTGACGCGCACTGTCTCGGTCTTCCATAACAACAGCGGTTGTCTCGGGTCTGGCCTGTTAAGAGGTAGAGTGATGGTCCTCCGCCCCAAGGACGAAAACCTCACGATAGTTACGAATCTCAAGACTCCGCCCCGACTCGAGCCTGAAGTCGAGAAGTCGACTGCTCGCTTTGTCCAATGGGTTGGCCACCGTTGATGACACCCACGAACGCTGCAGGATCCGATTGGATTGAGCCGACCGGATTAGCAGATTGGTTTCCCGAGTGGTTGTCCCTCGCCTGAGTCTCAGGATCGGTCTGCGCGGAAGCCGCGGCAAGACTCCCAAGTCCAGAGAGAAATCCAGTCAGGGATTTGTAGACCTCACCGGGCTGGAGGGCGTCCAGACCGGGGTAAGCGATCTCATCGGGCTCTTCCTCGCTTCTCGCCGAGGGGGCGGCGAGGTCGCCGACGGATCTTCGGAAGAAAGTACATGCGAATTCTCAAGCCAAAAGGCAATGGGTCCCATTGATTGCGTGTACCTTCTGGTCGAACGATCTCCCGTGGGGGAGAGAGACGAAGATTGCCGATGCCGTCAGCAATGAAGTCCAGGGTGCCGAAGCGAAGGGTCTCTCCCGGCCTCATGTTGACGTACGGCAATCTTGAAAAAGCCATCTGATCTAAAAAACGATCTTGACGCCGCTTCTACCGGCGCTGCTAACCGCCGACGGGTGACTAATCGGGGTCACCGCCGCAATGAATTTGTCTGAGGGACGCTAATCAAGAACTAGGTTAGATGGCTAGCACAAGACAGGTTATCTGTGTTCAGCCCTCAACGGAGGAGGTAATACCCTACTTCCTGTGCTCTGGGATTATTTGGTGGATCGGGATGCAAGATGATGCTCCTAACCATGATTCGATGGCCTCTGTCCCCTCCCTTTATATAGTACAGGGGGGATAGAATTTACAGCAAGTCGCGGGGTATATGGCAACTATTTTCGTTATGATGCTACATGGAATGTATGCATTGATCTGCTAATTACATGGGGATATCCCGTAAACTCGAACCCTTTCTTACGGCTTAAGTTCCGCCCGATCCGAGTGCTTTCCATCTTCGGCCAACCGACCTGGGTCGCCCCCTATCTGCTCCCTTATGGGCCTTCTAGAGGATACCCGGGGCCCATGCAGTCCACAACACCCTAGTAGCACCAAAATGTACCTGGATTTAAAAAGTTCGTATTAGTGGACAAGCATGAAAAAGAAATCACAGAATTTGTAGCTCGTTGTGATATTTGTCAGAGGGTAAAGGCAGAGCACCAGCGCCCAGTAGGTATGTTACAACCTTTTAAAATCCCTAAGTGGAAATGGGAAGGAGTCGGTATGGATTTCATTACGGGGCACCCAAGGACCCAAGCGGGTCATGATTCTATCTGGGTTAGTGTTGACAGGCTTACTAAAGTAGCCCACTTTGTCCTGGTTCACACCACCTACACTGGGGGCAAGTTGGCTGAGTTATATATGAGCAGAATTGTATGTTTGCATGGTGTACCTAAGAAGATTGTGTCTGACCGAGGTACTCAGTTCACTTTGAAATTCTAGGGTAAGCTCCATAAATCGCTTGGAACTCGGTTGAATTTCAGCACAGCTTTTCATCCTCAAACTGATGGGCAGACTGAAAGAGTGAACCAAATCCTAGAAGATATGTTGAGAGCTTGCGCCCTGGCTGCGCCCGCCAGCTGAGATAAACAATTACCCAATTACCTTATGCTGAGTTCGCATATAATAACAGTTATCAGTCCAGCATCCGGGTGGCTCCTTTTGAGGCTTTGTATGGAAGAAAGTGCAGGACCCCGCTGTATTAGCAAGAAACCGATGAGGCAAAAATATTTGGGTTGGATATTTTGCAATATGTAGAAGAGCAAAACAAAATGATTCGGCAGAGACTAAAGACAGCGCAGTCCCGACAGAAAAGTTATGCCGATAACCGTCGGCAGGATCTGAAGTTTGCCATTGGAGATTTTGTGTACTTGCGCGTGTCACCTATCAAAGGCATGCGTAGGTTCCGTGTAAGTGGCAAGTTAGCCCCAAGGTTTATTGTTCCTTTTAAAATTATTGTCCGAAAAGGTAAAGTGGCTTACCAACTGGAACTTTCCGAGTATCTGACAGGTGTGCATAATGTGTTCCATGTTTCTCAGTTGAAGAAGTGTCTCCGGGTCCCTGAGGAGCAGTTAGTCCCTGAAGGGGTGGTTTTGTAGCCAGATTTGTCTTTTAAAGAGTATCCCGTCAGAATCTTGGATGTGGCAGTTCGCAAAACTCGTAGTAAGGCTACGCATTTTTATCGGGTTCAGTGGAGTAATCATTCTGAGATTGAGGCCACTTGGGAGCGTGAGTCAGATCTTCACACTGAGTTTCCGGAATTGTTCCCAGAAGAATCGGAATCTCGAGGACGAGATCCACCTTAAGCGGGGAGGTTTGTAACATCCCAAATTTTAAAACCAATTTGGCACGTTATTAAGTTCTTAAACTGCATTATTTAAAAATATTAAAAATATTTATTATGGAAGCATCTTAGTATCATCATCGCCTGCGTTGTCGTTGAAATAAAATTTGTGTATTAAAAATTTCCAAAGTAAAAACCTTTTAGTAAAATATAGTACTTTATTTAATATAAAATATTTCCTTAAGCCAAATCCTAAAGTTTATTAATTTAAAGTTTTGATATCTAATACTAAGAGCAAAATTATCTTCCCTAGGTATTACCTTGATTAAAAGTTTTCTTTTAAATTATTTTCCAATCCAGAAAACGTTTCAAAACAAATTCTCCCGCGGCCCGTTCCTCCGGCCCACTTCCTCCTTCCTATTTTCTCCCTTCTTTTCCCTCTCTCCTGCTTGGGCCTACGGAGCTCCCGCCCAAATTCCTCCCGCGGGGCTCACTTCCCGGGTTGGGCCGCGTCTCGGCCCAGCTCTCCGCGCCAGCCGCGCCTCCCTTCCTCCCTCTCGGCCGCCTCGCTGACACACGGGTCCTGCTCAGTGGGCCTCGCTTGTCAGCTCTATCCTCAACCCCAATCTCCTCTTCGCAGGCCCGTCTTGCCTATGCCCATTTTCCCCTCTCGCCTACGGCATTTTCCTCCTCGCTCTTCGTCCTCTCTCTGTTCTTCCCGTCCCGTCGCTCTCTCTCCTAGCGCCGGTGAACCCGGCGGGGCAGCGTGCGTGTTGTGCTCCCTGCGCCTCATCCATTCCAAGCCATAGCCGGTGTTTCCCCTCTGATTACCTACGCCTTCCCGTGCCGCCTTGCCCCCTTGACCCACACGACACCCCCAGCTTCCCGTGCGTGCGTGTCCTTGCCCATCGGCGCCACGCTCGCGTTCCCCGCATGATGAGGACATCACTACATCGGATACACCCATAGGATCAATGACCAAAGTCCTTCCGTGTGACCCACGACCTATGATCATCATGCAAGGACCAAACACACGAGCCAGTGCGTGACAAGTCAATTATCAGGTAAACTCGTTTTCTTGGGTTAAATAAATATACTTTGGAGAATAGATCGCTACCTTATAAAAATATTATGCATAGGAAGTTGAACAAGCAGAACTTCAAGGCACCAACGCACCAATAAAGGCAATCAATGCAAGTGGGAAAGCAAAGGATTCCACTCGCCATCAATGACCGGTCTGAATAAAACGGTCAGAGAATGCAAATGGACTCGATTGGAACGTGTGAGCACTCATTGGAAAGATAACTCGCCATCTTTCCAATGGATCCAACCTTATCTTCAAATTCCAAGTGAGCTGGCCGCAGCAGTCAAAAACATCTCATGAACAGAACCAGGTCTTTTGCTCTTCTTGGGTCTTTGTGTCACCATAAATTTGGGCTGAGTCCCCATGTATTCCTAGTGCGTGGGAGAACCTTCTAGGAGCCATCCTTCTTCCCTATATATTGGGAAGACTCTTTCTTTTCTGTTTAGGTTTTGTTCATTTGTTGTTGTCTTCCGGAATGGAGAAACACTCTCGAAATCCCTAGTGTCGGTTGACCTATCGATTCCGAGCTTGTAACCTCGGTTGGAGTGTGTGCTTTATCCTTGTTCTTGCGAGTTCTTGATTGCTTGCAAGGATAGACTTTCGTGGTCAGGTCATCCGGCTTTGCACGGTTGATAACAATCGAGTGTGGTTTAGCGATTGGGCGCTTATCCTTGCGTGGTTAAAGAGTCGGATCGTCAAAGTCATCCTCCGCCCAAATCGAAGTTATCCTCTCACCGGAAGATCGGGAACCCGTGAGCGCATCATTTGGTATCAGAGCGACGGTTGACCGGTGAGTTTGTATCTTGTTTAGTTGTGTTGTTCCTATAGTCCAGAAAAAGTTTGCCCCACAAAAAGATTATTTACCCGCTGTCCAAGCCCCTTTGTGCCTTTTCAATTGGTTATTTCAGTTTGTTAATTTGAGTTTGTGTTCGTTCTAGTGTTGTCTTGTTGCTGTTCATCTTCTTATTCATCTCCCCCACCTTAAAATCCACCCAAAAACACCCAAAAACAAGTATCAATCTCGGCCAGAAAATTTTCATTTCTGCAGTCTGCACCAAAAACGCCATATTTCCCAATTCCCTAATCCTTTTTTTAGTGAAACCAAAAGGAGCAGATTCCAGACTTGTTCTTCTATCATCATACCAATTTTCAACCCCATACATGAAAGAACCAAGGACTTATGGATGTTTGATTCAGACTTTGTTGCTGTCCTGAAATCTGCAGATCAGTCCACTTGTGAATTTTTTGCGAATTTCTCTGTTCGTTTTCAGAAAGTTGGCCCAAAACAAAAGTTGTTGAAAAAGTCTTCAGGAAGGAGTGTAAAAAATGTCATAATCAAAGAGGCACCTGACAAAAAATTACGGCCAAAATACCAACCTGCTGTCCTGAGGGCAGAAAAACAGTGAACTGCAAAGTTTGATCTATCTTGTGTTTTCTTGTTCCATAGTGCAAATCCGTGACTTGCTGAGTGTCTAGCACTTGTTGTCATCTCCACAAACTTGCTTAAGCCTATTATTTATCTTTGTTTGATCAGCAACATAGGCTATGTGCTAGTTTGAACACTTATTCAAATTGTGCAAATCTGAAATTAGCTGATTGTTTCCATTGCTACTCATACATAGCCTATCCAAGCTCCACTTCCACTAACCATACAGGTGATAACCTTGCAATCGCTTTACTCAGACTTAAGATTGGTTTATCACGAACCAGCCACCGGTTGAACTATTTGCTGCATTTGTAAGAATTGGTAAGAACTTGGTAAGAGCTTGAGAGATGTGACCCTCAATATTTCCAGCACCTAGTAGTTGATAGGGTTTCACATATTTTTGTGTGCTATCCTTGTTTGCTACTAACCATGGCAGGGTTTTATGGACATAATGGTTTCAAGCAATATCGAAGAATGGAGTGATCTTCACTGCTGGCGATAAGCAACGATTTAACATCGAACATGCTAGATTTGGATCGCACTTTGCATGAGAGCTCTCCTCATGTTCGAAGGAAGATTTGTCAAATCAACAAGAATGATGCACCATCTCCAAATATTGAACAAGGTAATCTGAAGTGTACCTTGCCTACTCTCAAGATACGCACGATCCAAAAGCATACATTGATTGGGAAATTGTGGTTGACAACGAATTTAGAAAATATGACTTGTCCGAAAAACAAAAGATTAAGGCGCCACTAGTGTGCTAAATGGATTTACGTTAATATGGTGGAATACTAGAAAGGAGGACAACCTCATGGTGGAATGCCATGAAGCGACTTATGAGAGATATGTATGTTCTCGATTACCATGCTGATTTTTGTACACTAAACTTCAACGTTTGAAACAAGGCAACAAAAGTGTTAAGGATTACTTTGGACAATTGCAAAATCATTTGTTGCGTTGTGGTTTAGATGAATGCTGAAGAAGCTCTTGAACTTCGGTTTTGAGAGGGCTTAATCAAGAAATCCAGAACATTCTTGTTAATAAAATTTATAACTCACTCTCTCATTTGGTTAAGCTCGCTTGTAAAGCTGAAAATCACATTTTGGAAGAAATGAAAATGCTTGATGCTAGGAAGGAAGAGGTTTCTAAATTTTATGAAGTAATTTGTGCGAAGAAGATAATTCAATGGACAATTTGCATGCTCTTGCGTATCCTTCTTCGACTAACCTTTTGCAGGAGGTTGAAAAGAATGGAGAGATCGAAGTTGATATGGTCGAGCATGGGACTTTCCTTCGACCATCTTTGCTAGATGTGGTTACACCTCTAATATCCACATCCCATGTTCGAACGTGGTTGATGGCAATTGCGCCATTCTTTGGCCCACGATCCGTTGTAACCGAGGATGTCAATTCAAGTGTTGAACAACCTCCACTACTTGAAGAAAATGATGGCAAGATATCCGTGATTGGACAAGAACATGCTGCCTCAAGGTTAATTTCGCATGAAGAAGAACTACATGCAATAGCTAAAACATCTGAGAAAAACAATAAAGGTAATAATGGTGTCGAATCGGTAGGCATCCATCGAGAAGAGGTGAGTTCTTGCAACAACACTTGTGCTGAAAGTGAAATATCGTTCTCTGAATTTAATATTCCTAATTTGCATAATGTTGAATTGATTACTCACGACAAAGTTCTTTCGAAAGCATTTGAAGATAAATCTTTATGCTATGTGCTATTTGATGAACCTAAAGAATTGTCTAGTGTGATTGATAAGATTGCTGGAATTTCTAATTTCAAATCACTAGATGATATTTGTAAATTTTATTTGAGTGGAAATTATGGTTTGAACAACACCTTTCATGTTCGTCAAATATTTATCACAACCGATTTGCTTGCTGATTTGAGATTGAGCCCTTACAACACTCCATCCATTGTGTCATATTATGGTAGCTCGTAGATAAAAAAATTGTTCGATGATCACTGTTTTAAAAAGTTTATTTGCTCATATGTCACATATGAATCACTTGATAGAAATCTGCATGGCCCAAATAAATCTTGGTCTTTCCCATACAATTTGATGCAATGCTTAATAAATTTACGGACAAATTTTTCTCCAGAAAGAACAAATCATGAGAGCAAATGGTCTCTAACAAAGACAATGCATAATTGTTTCCATATTGAAAACGAGAACAATAAAACAATTGATGCATACATATACCATGCGCACACGTTGTTCTTTTTGTCGAGCACCTTTGCAGATTGTCAAAAGACGAGGACGTGTATTCGTGAAGATGGGAAGAATGAGAAGACAATGGTAGTAATGCATAGGTGGAAGTGTTCCTTCTTCTGGAATCCAGTTCGTCCTCCAGAAGCACATCAAGATTTCACGTCATACATTGTAATAGAAGATGAACTAGAGTCGAGGACGACTCCAAATAAAGAAGGGGAGAATGATGAGGACATCACTACATCGGATACACCCATAGGATCAATGACCAAAGTCCTTCCGTGTGACCCGCGACCTATGATCATCATGCAAGGACCAAACACACGAGCCAGTGCGTGACAAGTCAATTATCAGGTAAACTCGTTTTCTTGGGTTAAATAAATATACTTTGGAGAATAGACTGCTACCTTATAAAAATATTATGCATAGGAAGTTGAACAAGCACCAGCTTCAAGGCACCAACGCACCAATAAAGGCAATCAATGCAAGTGGGAAAGCAAAGGATTCCACTCGCCATCAATGACCAGTCTGAATAAAACGGTCTAGAGAATGCAAATGGACTCCGATTGAACGTGTGAGCACTCATTGGAAAGATAACTTCGCCATCTTTCCAATGGATCCAACCTTATCTTCAAATTCCAAGTGAGCTGGCCGCAGCAGTCAAAAACATCTCATGAACAGAACCAGTCTTTTGCTCTTCTTGGGTCTTTGTGTCACCATAAATTTGGGCTGAGTCCCCATGTATTCCTAGTGCGTGGGAGAACCTTCTAGGAGCCATCCTTCTTCCCTATATATTGGGAAGACTCTTTCTTTTTCTGTTTAGGTTTTGTTCATTTGTTGTTGTCTTCCAGAATGGAGAAACACTCTCGAAATCCCTAGTGTCGGTTGACCTATCGATTCCGAGCTTCAGAACCTCAGTTGGAGTGTGTGCTTTATCCTTGTTCTTGCGAGTTCTTCGATTGCTTGCAAGGATAGACCTTCGTGGTCAGGTCATCCGGGCTTTGGCACGGTTGATAACAATCAGGAGTGTGGTTTAGCGATTGCGGGCGCTTATCCTTGCGTGGTTCGTAGCCGGATCGTCAAAGTCATCCTCCGCCCAAATCGAAGTTATCCTCTCACCGGAAGATCGGGAACCCGTGAGCGCATCACCGCACGCCGACGCGACTCCTCCTCTCGCCCCTCTTATCGCAGCCGTCTCGTCGCCATGGCCGCTGCCATACCCCGCCTCGGGGCCGTCTCTGTAACCGTCCTTGCGCCGCTGTGCTCTCAGGTAGGGGCATTCATTGCCGTCGAACTACCCTCGCCGTCGCGCCCCTATTTAAGCCACCATTCCTCCGACTTTTCCTCTTTGCCGTTGCGCCGCCGTGGAACCCAGGAGCATTCCCTCGGTGAGCTCCCTCCGCGCTACACATCGCCTAGGGGTAGTACCCCGCTGGTTCACAACGCCCCTCCTCATTTCTCCCTCGTGCAGAACCCGGCAAATCCGAGGCACCCCTTCCGCCGTCGCAACTCGCCGTCGCGCCGCCACCCCAGCAGGCGTCGGTCGCCGGTAAGGCCATCCTCAGATTGGCCAGTTCCCCTCGGCTACTCCGTGCACCCCACCGATTGGGAGCGGCCGGTGTGGGAAGCAAAGTTTTTTGATTCACTTCGCTTTAACTCAGCAGCCGAATCAGAAAAGTATTGGGGTTAATTATCAAATGTGTTTCGAAAGTTCCATAAAAATAAAATACTTTAGTATTGCTGGATCTTGTTAAAAGTATAAGTTGAGCGTTTCATGCTGCGGTTGCGCTTTACTGAATGAATAGGTTGAGGGGAGGGTGTCATTTCATGTGGACATATTTGATTTCCGCATCTTTCACAAATAAAAATGCATCAAAATATTTTACTGATGAGTGTTCTATTGCTATGCATGTGTGTTCGTGCAAGTAGGAGGCCAAGGTTCCGAAGACCCGATCGACGACGCTCTCTTCGCCTTCCCGGGATCCGACCAAGGCAAGTCACCTTCGATCATATTGTAGAGCCACTTTTGTTATTTAGAAAATATTTATTAGATCTGAAAAAGTGCATGCTAGTTTAAAATGGTAAACGACGTATTTGATAGACCTAGTTATCACAACTAAGTAGAAAAAAGGGGTAAGAAATAACGTTAGGATTAAAATCTAAGGCTAAAAATAAACTCGCTTATATTTATTATACTCTATCGTGGTAGGATAAAGTGCTTAAAATTTTTTTATGCGAATTGTTATCATCATTTGTGTGAAATGAGATTATGTTGAGAAAGGTTCGGAAAAAACGTGGTTTAAAGGTAGTGCATCGACGGCGATGCTTAATAGGAAATGTTTTTCTCTTTCCTCAAAATCTTCCGACTAGGGAGGGATTTTTGTAGGTTAGTGCGGTACGGCACCTTTGAGAAAACTGGGCTAAAATATCGTCCCTACCCTAGTCTAAGGACTGCTCGTCCTATGATCCTATGAACTGAGCCATAACAATACGACTTCGAGCCTCGTTATGGGACGGACCTGGTCGTTAGTCCTTGAGCCTAACGATCTTGTGGCGAAACACTTCCGGTGCATAGCCTCTCGAGGGTAAAGCGTACCTACTATGCAGAGTTAAAACTATCATGATAGCCGTGCTCGCGGTTACGAGCGCGCGAAGGGACTGTTCATATGGTACAGTTCATTTTAAAAACCATTTTGGAAAAAGTATTTCTAAAGGAAGGTTTGTGTTGTAAAGTTACCGAGAAAGTTTTCGTTTGAGTTAGGTGCCACCGGCTACATCCTGAATTGGGGGTCGGCCAACCAGGAGTTGCTCGCGCGGATTGGACCTAGCCATTTTGAGAAAAGAAATAGAAAAGAGTTTTATCTCGTTATGGCACTGAGGCCAAGTGGCGAGAGCAGTTTGAGAAGAGCCCCAAAGAAAAGGTTATGGTTTAACGTTTTCAAAATGCTTTGCCAAAACATGCTTTTTCCGCTAAAAATCCTAAGCTCTCCTTGTAGTAAGCCACATCTGCATCACTTCCGACTTGCGGAGTACAATTGTACTCACTCTTGTTTTCTTCCTCTCCCTTTTTAAAATTATTCAATAGTTGGTTCGTTCGACTTCGGCCCGCCGTCCGAGGATGAGGACCCTGACTACGATGAGGAGTCGTTCTTGGATGAAGGCTATGAAGAGTAGGGTTGCGTGTTCCTATAGCCCTCGTGCCTATGGAATAAAATTAGTAGTTGTTGTATAGGGCTTGTATCGTTTTGCTCCGTATTGCGGCCTACGAGTCGTTGCTTGTGTAATGTATTGGACTAAGTTCCCCTCCATGTAATAATCAGAACGTTGGTAATGTGCCGTTTCTGTTTAATTGTGTACTAGCCATGATCCTTGGGACTTGTATGTCTTTACGCAGGTGGAATACGATCTCATAAATCGGGTGCCGACAAAAAGGAGGAGGCTGCGAAAGGAAAGGAAGGGCCGGAGCTTGGGCCGAGAGAGGATTTCTTATAAAATACTTTGAATTTCTGGTTCCCTCCGAATGGGAATTATTTTAAATAACTTTTAAACAAAGAAATATCTTGGTGAAATAACTTTGCCTTTTAGTATTAGATATCCAAATTCAAATTAATAACTTTAGAATTTGGTTCTGAGAAAATATTACGCATTAAGCAAGATACTATATTTTGTAAAAAGGTATTATTTTGAATACTTAAACACAACTTTTATTTCAAAGAGATGCATGCGATGAAGATGCCATGATGCTATCCATATCAATTATTTTAATATTTTTAAATGATGCAGTTTAAGAAATTATTAACGTGCCAAATTGGTTTTAAAATTTGGGATGTTACAAGCATGCAGGAATGATGTGATGACTCACTGTCGGCTTCCGAGCTTTGCAAATCCTCCATGTCAGAATTGGACGATATTTCACTTGTTAAGCCTTACTTTCACAACTACAGAACTAGACATACACAGAGATGGCATCAACTATTCAAAATTGAAATACACATTTAACCCTACTACCGTACTGTAAAGAAAAGTAATACAAGAGCAATACTACATTTTTCATCCGATTTGTCATAAGACAGAAGATTTTCATGGTCCAGTTCCAACTCCCACAATGTGGCACATAGCAACTGCAGTTGAGAAAATTGGCTATTTGCCACTCTCTTCGTGTGGCTTTGCAAAATTGCCACTCTCATCATGGGCTTCGCAAATTTGCCACTCAGCTCGTTGACACTTTGTTTAGGCTGCCATTTTTTTCTTTTTTCTTCGTTTTGTATTTCTTTTTCCATTTTTAGGCACATAAAAGGACTACAATGCCCTTGCCGAATCAAATACCGGATTACTACCTATCTGGCGAGGCCGCCACCTGTATGTCTCCTGCGCCTATCGCCTCCCAAGCGCCACGCGCTTGAGCCGCCTCATTGCCGTCTCCAGCAAGACAGGCAGCCGGGTGCCGTCTCCAAGCACCAGCCACACGCGATCGCTGGATTCCTAATCAGGACGCCGCCCGCTGGATTCCGTCGGTGAGCATGCAAACCTATAAAAAAAAAGTCCTTCATTTAATCAGGCCTTTTGTTTTGTTTTGAAAGCATCATTATGTTTCCTGGTAGTCGATGGATTAATTTTCATAGTGTTTAGTATGTACTGTCTGAACTTTGATTTAAAATCCATCATTGCTTGTTTATCCCACTTGTTTATCGCACTATTTTTTCCTGATGCCATGCTCTGCCAAAGCCCGAACTCCATCATACATAAAAAATTGGTTTTTAATGTGTTCTTGTTAATTCTAAATAGATTTTCGCTTCGCATTTTAACTCTGTTTTAACTATTTTTTCACTTAGGATAACTTACAAATTGTAGAGACACATGATGATGAAGGTAGAATTGAATTGATGAGTGAGGATCAGCTATATGTGGTTTTGGGTTTGAGGGATGAGGATGAGAGAGGAAAGATGGCTGAACCAAATGGATGTACAATGGTCCAGCAAGGGGGTGATGATGAAGGTGTTTCCATTCCTATTAATGATGTCACCAGCTGAGATAGTGATCACATATGATAAGGATCACCCAAAAATGGATCTTGGCACTATGTACCCATCAATGAAGGAATTCCGGTTGGCTGTAAGGCAATTTGCCATCAATGAGTTTGATCTAGGCACAGAGAAGTCAGATAAGAAGAGATTTAGAGGGTTAGGTGAAATACTAAAATTCATTTTTTAAATTCATTTATGTGCTTGTTAATGTCATATTTTACTATCTAATATCCATTACGTTTTTAATTCTTTATGTACAGGTGACAGTTTTAGTTGATCGACATGATTGCATTTCAAGTAGCAGAGTGAAGACCATAACACCATCTCAGAATTGGGTAGCTAGCAAGGCCGTGAGTATACTTAGGAATTCACCTAGAATGAGTGCTAAAGAATTGCAAAAAAAAATTGCCACAAGTCCGGCTGCCATTTGTTTTGGGTGCACCACTTGATAAAAGAAATGTTGGAAGACAAAGGAAACCGAGGATCAAAGGATGTCTTGAAGGTTGCCACAAGAAGAAAGGTGCCAATGTTGGTACCAATGATGACAACACTGCTCCCACCAATGCTAAGGGAAAGAAAATGATTAGAGGCCCAGTGACTTGCTAGAGATGTGGTCAAAAGGGACACAGACAAGCTAGTTACAAGTGTCCACTCAACGGCACTAAAAAAAGGCAACTGTTGTTCTTTCATTCAAACATTAAATTATCACCTAATATGAAAAAATAATTTTATTGTTTAACTGCAGGAAGAGGAAGCCTAGAAAGAACAGTACAAAAGCAAGGGCAGGTGAACCTAGCACCCTACAAAGGCCAACTAGAGAACATATACTACAGGACAGTCTAGGCATGGTCACTAGAAGGTAAGGAGTAAAGACAAATACATCTTTGTTCATCAATGCACAAATGAGAAACAAAATGATTTATCTAAATGTCATATATGCAGTCGCCTTGCTTTCTTGCTGGGAGAGGGTACTTTTTCACACCTCACTAAAACTACTCCAGATAGGATGCCCACTGCAGCCCCAACAAAGAAGATGACTCCGAAGAGGAAGCTATAAATTGGATATAAGATATCAGTGACATGTGCTTCTAAATGAACCAGATAGTTCAATACAATTTTTTTGTATGTTAAATGATAGTATACTGGAGTTAAGACTTGATTTGGTTCTATGAATGCCAATGTGGTATTGCTTGAACAAATTTTAGGTTTCCTATCCACTGTTGCTGTATTTTGAACAAGATGGGCTACAAAAGAAAAGAAGAGCATCTATTTGCAATGGAGCTAGAAAATAAAGAGGTCAAACCTTGGTTCCTGGTCACCACGTCCCAGAAGCATCAAGTTCCCTCCACTGAAATAAACAGAATCCAGGGTGATGGGAATCGGAGACAACGCCTGGCACGGTGGCTGGCAACCTGTTCTTGCTGGGTTCAGCAGCCAACCGAGCAAGCACGCAGCCGGCGGGCGCAGGAGATCTCCGAAACAGGATGATTATTTAGGCAAGGCCATTTTTGTCCTTTCACCAGGCTGTTAATTGGAAACGATAAAGAAAAGCAATAAAACGGTAGAAATGGTAGACTAAACAAAGTGTCAACCAGCTGAATGACAAATTTGCAAAGCCCACAAAGAGAGTGTCAATTTTGCGAAGCCATACGAAGAGAGTGGCAAATAGCCAATTTTCTCACTGCAGTTTGGTTCCGTAGGTTAAAACTTTGATATGTGGGTTTCAGTCTAAAGAGGGTGTGATCCTAAATCATAACAAGAGAGGGGGAAAGTTACGAAATAACTGTAAACAGCAACAGCACACATGAAGATTGTACTCTAATTTTTCTATTGCCTCGCACATCGAAATTTACCACTGTGCATCAATTTGAGAACGTTTATTAATCCTCAATTATATGCAGCACACACCAAATTTTTACGAAATTGCTCTCATTGTTTCACGGCATGCCGATTTGTGGCAACAGTGCAAACATTGAATGGGGGGATTAAAGTATTTGGACATGCTGACCTCCGATCAGATGGGATGACACGTAGAAGGCCAAATCCCCAAATCTGTGACGCTCCAGACTGGACGATCTTCCTCGTTTGGAAAATGGCGAATCGACCGACGCTTGCCTCGCCTTCCACAGTGCCGCTGAGCTGTTGGCAGCTAGCGGATTGCAGATCTGCACAACGCCGACGAGCAGACTGCGGATCTTCAGTGCAGGCGGTGACGGATAAGCTTCAACCCAGGCGTAGCAATGGTGGAGGCGGAATTGTTAGATTAATTATGGGTTGGCCCATATTTAATTTAATTGAAATTTCAAAAGGCCCATTAAAATACTAGGAGTAATGTAATTGGTTTAGTACCATACGGAAAATTGGGAGGAGAATATCTCAACTTAAATAGTTTAGTTGTGTATCTCTCAATTAGCAAAGTGAGAAAAGGAAAAGGCAGGGCCACACGTGCGCGCGCGTCGAGCTCAATGCTCAAGCCGAGGCGAGTCGAGTCGTGCACGGACGCAGAATCTCTCCCGCACATTCCATACTCCACATCCGTCGTGCGGGAGAGATTATCGTCACTGACGTGTGGGCCCGGTCCCACGAGTCAGTGACGAGTCGAGCATCCGTAGCTAGGCCCGGTCCCACGAGTCAGTGACGAGTCGAGCATCCGTAGCTAGGACTCTAAAATACTGCAGCTTTAGATAGAGTGTCTGACGTAAGAAAAAAATCTTTTAGAGTGCAGTGTAAAATGTGAAGAAAATTTAGAGGGAAGAATAGAGGGAGTAACTAATAGTGAAATAGAGGGTGAGAATAGAGTAGCTGGTATGGATGGAAGTGTCGGTTGCAAGCCTAGGTTTGGAGGAAAAGTGGCACAGGGACAGGGAGCCAACTGGGTACACCCATGAGGATCTGCAACATGGTTTTTACGTTTTACATTTATTTGAATTGTATTGAATTTTTTGAAATTCATTTGATTTTGACATTTCAAATGCTAAATTGTGGATATCACAATTTGAGAAGCCAAATACTCTTGTTTTTGGCATCTCATATTTTTTCTTATTTACTGTGAATTATTTTTATTTGCGGCTGAGTCACACTTGAGCCGAGGTTCCTCTTTACCCTTTGCCTCCTAGGTAGCACCAATCACTTCCAATTTCACTCTTTGTATCATTTCCTTTCAGAGGCGAATCCGGCCTTCATAAACGGTCCCCGGCCACCACACCAAGTCCCGGTGACTCTAGGGCGACTCCTAACCATCTAGGAGCCCTCAAACTCCAACAGTAACAAATTCGACGGAAAACCAACATGAAGATGGGACCAACTGCTCAAGGATGAAGCTTGATTGACACAAAGCACTCAGATCTAGATTCTCCACTCTCACAAGTGCTCAGATGTAGTGAATGTAAAAGGCAACCCTAGCCCGTGGGGGAGGATAGGAATAAATACTCCCACCCACTAACTAGTCGTTTGACGCTGACAGATATTGGATAGTCCGATGTGACATCAGATAGTCCGATATGAAAGTGAGTGAAACTCGAATCAAAGGCTATTTTTGTGGTCATGGAATGATTCTAAACATATTGAAATAAGAATCAGTCAATATGGAGTAAATTATTATCGGATAGTATGATAATATTATCGGATAGTCCGATATTTTTGGATCCGGAGATAGAGAGAGGTCGATCGGACCAAGCATCGGATAGTCCAATCCACATCGAAACATCTAGGGAAATATCGAATAGTCCGATATTTTTGTGACTACAAGGCAAAGAGGGGTCGATCGAAAAAAGCATCGAATAGTCCGATCCACATCGAAACAATCTAGGTAAAATATCGGATAGTCCATTTTTTTGCGACTACGAGACAGAGAGGGGTGGATAGGACCAAGGATCAGAACATTCCGATATACATAGGATATTCCGGTTCAACATCGGATAGTCTGATATATTTTTGAACAAAACACCCTCAAATTTGAGTGGTGGATAGAATAAGTCAAGATTCACCTACCATGAGCACTTAGAGTATCTAGAAATGATTTTTTGTCGCATCCCTCTTAATAGTACGGCGTGTCCTTAGACTCAAGTTAAAATAAAAGATCTAGGTCTAAACTCTACACATCATTGTCTCCCTTTGTGTTTAAAGGCTCCGTGACTCTGTTTGCATCCCATATTCTTTTCATAAGATTAAAACCTATTCATAAACTTATTAAACACATTAATTCTTTAATTGTCCATCATTTATCAGCAAAACCCACATACGACCTAGATGCACTTTCAATCTCCCCCTTTTTGGTGATTGATGACAACCCAATTGAAGCTTACAAAATGATTTTAAAAAGAATATTTCTTTTGAATGATCAACAAATAGCGAAGCTCCCCCTAAATATGTGGCAATATTGGAAATATGGAGACTCCCCCTATATCCTTGCATTCGTGGGGTCCAAGGGAATAAACAAGTGCAATAGAGAGCCAATGTACAAAAAACAATCTAAACAACAAATGCATATGGTATGGCATTGGGCACGACAATACTTCAACGCATCATTCACATAACACAACAAACAGCGTAAACGAGTTTAAGCAGTTTCAACCACAGTTTAGAGTAAAGATAACCAGAGTTTTAAACTACAAGATCAAGGGCAAGGATCTTACAACAAACAGAACAAACAAACATAAATAGACATAGATAAACTTTACTTTCTCCTCCTTTGGCATCAACACACCAAAAAGAGAGAAATAAGCTAACTAAGACTGTTGGGATCACTCTTCGCCATCTCCCTACTCGTCCTCAGAGTAGTAGCTTCCTCACTACCACTCTCTTCATCATCTTCGACTTGAGGGGCAAAAGCAGCTTCATAGCCCTTAAGCTTTTCATCATCGTCACTGACTTCAATCTGAGAACCATCTGGAGAATAGGGAATCTCCAAGTGCCTCTGAATCTGTTTCAGCCTCGTAGTGTTCTTCTTGATGCGCTCGGTGTTCTTCTGATGGGCTCGCCTCTCATCTTTGCCAATGCAAAATATTTCCCTAAGCATAGCCTTGATAGGAGACAAGGAGGATAAGGATGGACATGAGGAAGAGGCAGGGGCTGCACAGGCAAAAGGTAGGGAAGCACGGCCACGGTCCTGAGTAGGACAAGAGGAGCCGCGAACTGTTGTCCTGATGAGCTTGATTTGATAAACTGAGTGCACAACATCCTTAACAAAACCTGAGCCCGTGACCTCCTCTATCATCTTCATGATATAGGGAGCATGAGTGCAGCTCCTCCTGGGGTCCAAAGAGCTGAGACATATCTCACTCCAAATGAAGTCCACATCATCTAAAGGGCGGGACTAGGAGCTGATCCAATAGAGAATGTTTCTCGAATAACCAAGAATGCTCGACGCGTCTCCCTCTTTTGGAGTCAACGTCTTCTTTATCATCCGGGTGAGAATAACATATTTGGGAAGCAAACCCTTCGCCTTGCCCAGCTCAAAATCCTCTGTCTCATCATAGACACAGTCCAATTTGTTGATATCCAGAGGATCATACTGATGCAGCTTGTCTCTATTTGAACAGGATGCCGTAGAAAAACCAAGAATACTGACAAAGCGAGCCTTGGTCACACTATAGTAGGAATCACAAGTCAACCACTTCAGTGACACAAACTCATCAATACCAAAGTAAAGGGTGCCATAAAAATGGGCAATCACTTAATTGTTCCAATTGTAGCGAAGGCCCATGATGTCCTTAAGGTCGAACTTTTCACAAATTTCGATGACCTCATAGAACACTAGGTCCTGTTGACGTTCTAGATAATCCCAGTCGATTCACTGCATCATGACAACTGGTGTCTTCTTAGGGAGAATCACCGTGTCGCAGAGGTCTTGCTGAAAGTAGTTCGAGAAACGATGATCAGTATTAGGTTGTTTATCGTACTCCTCTAGGTCTATTCTCTGCTCTTTCCTTATCTTGGTGGAATTGCCTTTGAGGTTCATCTGCTTAGGAGGCAAGAAATTTACACAAGATATCCTGACAGATTCTTGCATCTCCAGAGGTCCAATGAGGGGTCTGGAGGGGTTTGCCCTTCCTGAAAGCTGCTGCTACCCAGAGGCGCTAGGAGATGACTTGGACCTCACATTGGTCTTGGAAACAGTCCTCCTCACAAGAAGCTTTGAGCAACTATGAGGAGAGGCGGGCCCTTCAGAAATCTCAGTCCGAGGGGATGGCCTCTGAACTGAGGGAGATGAAGAAATTCTCTGTCCCCATCCCCGTTTGGGTGGCGGGGCCCGTCGGGATCCATTCCGGTGAAAATTACACACAAGAGAAAAATACTTATCATCATTTTTACCCTAAAATCATGCCAAGAGAGAAGAAAATAGAATGAGTATGATTTGAAGATTTGATAAATGCATATATATGAAATTATAGATATAATAGGCTAGATGACATGTTTACGACCTAACAATTCATAGAGTAAACTAATTTTGGGTCTCCATAGGCAAAAATTTCCACATCCCCGACGGGGAATGGTTTCTCCCCTTTTTACATCCCCGCGTGGTTAACTTTTCACCATACCCGTCCTCCAATAAAGGAATTCCCCATCGGGGATCGACGAACGGGTCCCCATTACCACCCCTAGCTATACCGCGTCTAAGGTCTAGGCACCAAAATTAAAATGCACAGGAATCGTATCTAGAACCAGGCGATGTCGAAAGGTTGAATCGGGTCGAGGAGGCACGGGTTGAGATGGCTATGGAGCGTCGGAACTCTTCCGAGAAGGCAACGTCGGCGAGGTTCCCTTGGGATGAACACGTAAATCGGCTTCAATAGCATAAAGATGGGTCAACAGGGGAGAATGTGAAGGGGAAAGAAAGAACTGTCGATGCTCAGGGCTCATCCGGGAGAGCGTTTCGTCGGGGCGGGCTCTAGCCTTCAATGACGAAAGATAGAGGGATGGAAGGAGGTGCGGCGGCTCAGGGATTTACTAGAGGGGAGAAGAGTAGTGGGCGACCACGAGGGGGAAGAGGACCAAGTGGGAAGGTTCCTGTTATAACCCTAGGGGTATTATGGTCAAAACCAAATATATCTATAAGGAGGTTTCTTAGTTGCTAAGAAACCCTGCACTATAAATATGAGAGGCATTCCTTTGTATTCTGGATATGTGATTAATAAAGATCTGTGTCGTGGCTTCCTCTCTACATCTCTATGTTCATGTCTCTGATTATTCATCTCTGTGATTGATCTATGTGATTGTGCATGGGTGACTACCGTGTATATTATAACACGTTATTAGCACGAATCGCTCTCAGGTTTGTCACCGTCGGTATGTCGATTTCGCAATCAGATCTATTAAATTTCAAACTACTGTTTTGCTATTTGATCCAGTAGATCGTAATTGTTTATTTCAATCTATCAGTATTTTTGGCATTAGTATATTGAATCTGGGGCCTGTAGCCGCACCCGGCGCAGCCGGTCACCGCCATCCCGTAGACGGCCGTGCCGCCGTGCACCGGCCTCATGCTTGCACCATTGCCCCGAAGTCACCGCCGCACCGGCCTTGTGCCGCGTCCTCAGCCACGCCGGCGCCGCTGTCGAGCCGATGAGCGCCGCACCAAGCCGCCACCTCGCGACCGTGCGGCCATCGCCATCCCAGACGGCCACGCCGCCTTGTGCCGCTTTAGCGCTTCGACGACGTCGCGCTGCCCCACGCCGTGTTTCGGCGGAGCTACCGCGTCCGGACGGTGTTGTTATTCACGCCTGCTCGCGCGCCCGAAGCATCCGCGCCGCGCCAAAGGCGCTCCGTCCTGCGCCCGCCGTCTGTGCCGTGGTGACCGGGCCTTGCGGCTGCGCTTGCCACACCTTGCGTGCACCTTTCGCCACACCGTGCCCCCGTGCCGCGCCCGGGCCGCCACGATGGCACTGTGCCGCACCCTGATGGTGCCACGTCTCCCTGCGCCGCACCGAGCACTTTGCCATGCCCAGACGACGACGCATCTCCTCGCCTGCAGATCGCCTCGCTCCATTGTTGCTCAAGACTGCTGCGAAGCTGCCGCGCCCGCTCCATACCGCGCCTGCAACCACCACCGCCACCAACCGGCGGCTAGGGTGGAACCCTAGCCGCCTGGGAGAGGTGAGGCGTGGTGGGCTGACTGGGCCAGCCCAAGTTTGGTCCGAAGGGGCCAAAGGAGTTATAGGGAAGAGAAAAAAGGGAAAACTGAGTTCTGTTTGGGCCAAATTAAAGAAATCCCGTAGATTTTGTTATTTTATTTTTGTGAGAGTTAAATCCTGTAGATTTAATATTTTGTAGTATTTTATTGCCCTGTTTGGTAGTAAATTCACTATCTTTCATATATCTAAACTTAAAGCCTATATCTTTTGTTTTTGTAAATACACGTAAATTATTTATTTGCCCTTAAGTGTGCCGTCCCGAAGATGCCACCGGGAGTCGTCACCTCGCACTATGCGCCGCACCCCGATGATGCTGGCCGCGTCGCTACTTCCCTGCGCCGAGCACACCACCCTTGAGTCAGTCGGACCCTTTGGGAATAAAATAAAATAAAATCCCGTAGATTTTGTGAATTTATTCCTGAAGTAAATATATTGGGCATGTAACCTACAACATGCTAGCGTTTTCTTAGTGCGCGTCCTGTAGATGGCAGCAAACTAGATCTGGCACGCTGATGTCTCGAATAGGCCCGAACACCCATCCTAAGAAGTTGCCCTAAAGACCGAAAAATATATTTTGCACTGTGCTCCTGATGTTTAGGCATAGAGCAAAGAGCAAAAAGATTTTGACTTAGTCCCTGAAGGACACGCTATTTGCTCGAGTTGATCTCAATGGCATATTTATATTATAGTCCCTGTAGTTTTAGTTTTAGGTAACCACAAAAGCTCCTCTATGTTTAATATTTGAATTTGGGTCTGTACTGCAATTCTGTACTTGTTTATTTTGAAAAGTAACTTGGAAACCTAGAATTTGATTTTAGGGATTTGAGCTTTTATAATATGCAAAATCTTATACCTAACACAATTTTGGAAGCTGCATACTAATGGGTTTATTTTATAGCAAAGAGTTGTTATTGTTTTTCTGCATTGTTATAATTATAATATGGCCAGTAGACCAGAAATAATTAGTAGAAAATTATGAAAATGCTAGAAACTTTGTGGGCATCATTGTGTCCTTTATGGCTTATTTTTTCTGGCACTGTATATTTGGATTATAATTTATTGATCTGCAGTCCCTAAATTATTAGAACCTTATGAGATTACTAGGAAATTCTAGAAAACTTTAATGACTCCTGTAGAGTTTGGTTTTGCTCATGATGAGTAGTTTATATTTTTTGCTTGATTGTTTCGCATTAAATGTTTATTTTCTGTATGCCATAATAATGGTCTGAGTTGTTCTATTTCTAGATTCTCTCCTGCAGTAGAGTTAATTATCTGAGTAAAAGCTAAATAGAACATGGTACCGAAAGCACATGATATAAATAAATATGCAGTTAATGGATTATGAAAATCCTTGTTGAGATCCCAATAGAACTCATTATTCCTTGTGATAGAAGATGACAAAATTGCGACATATTATTGAATCTCATACCTGATAATCCCTTTCAAAAGTAAGGGTTCTTTCTTGAAGAAGTATGAGTTCCCTATAGGAACATAAGCACTTCTCTGAAGAAAGATTAATTACCAGTAGATATTTATTATATACCAATGGTCCCCTCAAGTGGACGATGACCCATTGATACCCGATACTGAAAGTTCGCCACATGAGCACTAGTGTTTGCATCTCCTGCCAGTAGTTAGGAGAATGGTGGTGTTTTTTATTATCTTGAAGGTATAAGTTTGTACCCGGAAGATATGATGTAAATAGATGATAATGGCAAATTGATTAATCCACTAAATGCCAAACCAAGACTGGTTATAGTGGTACAACTATATGTGTAAGACCTGCTGAATAGGTCATTTGGTTGCAATTGAACCACTTGGGAATAATTGCAATAATGAGACCCAGAAGGTCTGATTTGTTATATCTAGAAGATATATTATATTGCAATTAATCTTACCTACATGGTAGTGTGTTCCCCTGAAGTGAAAAATATTTATTTTAACCTAAGGTAGTATAATAATATTTTAGGATCCAGAAGTTCTTTGCCTCTGTAACCACTTAGTGCGGCACCAACCAGAAGTTTGAACTGGTATTAAATTGTCTATAGGGACCTACTAGATATGCAGCACCTCGAGTTGCTTGTTAACCGAGGGCCATGTTGGGTTATATGGATGTGAGATTCATGTATAATCCGTATATGGCTAAATCTCATATTGTGTTTTGAGATTAGTACTTTAAATTAAGCCTCACGTGTTTGTTTGGCTGAGAAGGATGGTGACCACATCCAAAAGTATGTGACTTATATATCATTCATACCCCTAATGATATATATGAGGATAATGTTGCTTGTATTGCATAATTGGATAGTGGAATATTGTTCCCAAATTATTTCTGATCACACTTTCCAAAAGCATAGTGTGATTGATGTCCAAAAGACATTGAAATGTCGGAAGGCATCTAAGATGTTGTCCTGAGGGGGAGCATGAGCTGTTCTAAATATTGATTTGGTTCATATGAAATCCTGAAGATTTCATTTTTGCCTAACCCGGTAGGTTGACATGATGATCAATTAAAATATTTTACCACAGCATGACATAGATCCAGAAGATTTATAACGCAAAGGTCCAGTAGACTGTATTGATCCTGAAGATCAGGCCCTAAAGGTTATATATTGTACTCTTTTTCCCTTATATGAGTTTTTTCCATTGGGTTTATCATAGAAAGGTTTTTAACGAGACAATATTGCAATACAGCATGCATGTGCTATGTACACTTTTCTCCAATCCTTTTTTCTCACTGGTTTTTTGGATGGAGTTTTTGACGAGGCATTAGCATAGCGCGGTTTTGTCCAAGGGGAGTGTTATAATCCTGGGGTATTATGGTCAAAACCAAATATATCTATAAGTAAGTTTCTTAGTTACTAAGAAACCTTGCACTATAAATATGAGAGGCATCCCTTGTATTCTGATATATGAGATTAATAAAGATATGTGTCGCAGCTTCCTCTCTATATCACTGCGTTCATGTCTCTAATTATTGATATCTGTGATTGATCTATGTGATTGTTTATGGGCGACTACCGTGTATATTATAACAATGCCAATGTTTAGTACTCCATTCGTTCTTTTTTATTTGTTGTCGTTGACTTTTGAATATGTCCTTTGATCATTCGTCTTATTTAAAAATTTAGTGCAAATATGTAAAAAAAGTCATGATTAAAATACTTTTAATGATAAAACAAAGTATAATAAAATAAATAATGCTCCGATAATTTTTAATAAAAAAATGGTTAAAAAACGTGTCTAACTCAAGAGTACTATTGGGAGTTTGGGTCGGGCAGTCTAGGCAGTCCAAAGCACGACATGGCACGAGAAAAAATGGGCCGGCACGACCCGAATAGCATGTCGGGCCAGGCCTGGAAACCAGGCACGACGGGACGCTCGTCCCGGCCCGACTATCCGAGCCGTGCTCGGGCCGACACGGCTTGAACTAGAGCACGAGTCAGTAATTTACGTTTTTCGTGTTCTTTCGCTACTCAGATGGATTTCTGTTCAACACAAAAGTTGTAGATAATTTCCATACACATCTTTTTCATGTAGATAAGTTTTTCATTTGAGCAATGTATCAATTTATACATATTATTTTCTTTTTGCGTGCTTTAGGGCGGACGACAAAGTCCTTGGTAATTCGCCCTTTTTGAGGTCTTCTGCTGCTCATATGAATTTCAGTTCAACACAAAAGTTGTAGATAATTGTGAGGCACATCTTTTCCATGTAGACAACTATTTCATTTGAGAAATATATGAATTTATAAAAATATTATTTTATTCATTGCATGCATTAGACGGACGACACATCTTCGGTAATTCACCTTTTTCGAGGCCTTATGCTGCTTAGATGAATTTCGGTTGAACACAAAAGTTGTAAGAGAATTTCAAGACGCGTGTTTTTCATGTAGAAAACTTTTCATTTGAACAACGTACGAATTTTTAAACAATAATCTTGTCTCATGTTTTGTCACCCATACCGTGCTCATGCCGGCCGGCCCGAAGAAGGTCCGACACAACCAGAAGTGTCGACCAAGCTGTGTCGACTCGTTTTGCACCGACCCGAAGCACGACGGCCCGGACGCATGGCACGACCCAATTCCAGCACTACTCAAGAGGTACGAACAATATGACTCAAAAAAAAAAAAAAGAGGTACGAACAATAAAGAGCATGGGAGTGCTGACTAATTTACCACCTCGATCATGGACAAGGGATAGTCCCCCACCCCAACCATACTCCAAGATTTGCGCCGCTGGCTGCCGCCCATCCTCCTCCGAGCCGGGGATTCGCCGCCGCCCCTCCACATCGCGAGCGTTCGCCGCGTCCCTCGTCCTGGCCAAGCGCCGCCACCCCGCTCCACCCCTTCACCGGCGAGCGCCGCCGCGCCCTTTCTCCTGGCCGAGCGCCGCCGCTTCGCTGCCCCTCGACGGTCGCGGCCGCCGCCTCGCTCCCCGCTCCTCCTGGCCACCGCGGCCGCCCCCCGCTCTGTCCCACCTCTTCGCCGGTGCCGACGCCCAACGGCCAACTCGTCCCCTCCTGCTCAGTGCGGTCTCCCTCCTCGCCAAGTCTCCAACAACGAGCTCGCCAGCCTAACCGACCGAGCCCGAGCTTTGGCCGAGCGCGAGCCGAGCCTCACATCTTAGCTCCTGGAATCCAACAAGCCCGACCCGAGCCGAGGTAGGCCTGGCTCGCTCGAACTCGAGCTCGGCTCGTTGCTACCCCTGGTTAAACTTCCATCCATTTGCTGCCCATCTCCTCACTACTGCCCTCTTTTTCTGTGTTGTGCATACTTGATTACTTGCTCAGATTGTGGCAAGAGAAAGAGCGAGGGATCATGATGGAACAACAATCAGCAGCATCAGAGCAGGAGCTCGAGGACGATCTCCTCCACCAGTTTGAGCGAATCCTTCATGATGATCCCATCATGTAAGCAAGGCCAGCCTACAAGATCTCTCTATTTTTTAAGTTCCTGCTATTTTCTTACTTATTTCTTCATCCATATGGTAATGAAACAAGCCCCAACCTGTTCCATTCTCTTTAAGCCAAGTAGCCAACCCCTAATTCACCCATTGAATCTATTGCAAAATTGTCCATGACCCACCAATTTAGTACTCTACTCTTGCAACATATTCCTTTTTCTACCAATTTCTACTTCATTTCCTTCACTGTGAACTGCTTCGTCCTGCCTTATCTGTTCTACTGATATCCTTGCAAAAACATTTATGCAGAGATGAGGTTGGATTCTTGCACACAACACACTTCCAATCACTACATTTGTGCAGCCAAACCACCAATTCCACATCCCAACGGCCGGAAGACCATCACAACTACTACTGGTGCAGAGACCACAAGCTTGCCATCTCTTCGGACATCCTACCCAAGCTCTACCGTGCTGCACGACATGCATATTCCAATGGAAGTACAGCTCACTTTGATCTATCCTCAGCAGCTGATTTGATGAGGCACAGCAAGGCACTGCTCATACTTTCCCCTGACTTTCTTACTGCATGGAACTCGAGGTAATTCTGACTCCATAATCCACATCAGTTGCTAAAAGCTTGGTTTGGTCATTTCATTGTGTTGACAACAAGCCCCATACACAGCCTGCAATGGATTTATTCCACATGATTGCCTTGTGCCTCTTTTCTTTCTCTCTTTCAGGAAGAGGGTGCTATCAGTAATGGATTATGATTTCGCAAAACTCAGGGATGAGCTGCAGTTGTGTGCCTTGATCCTTTCATACTCGCCAAAGAATGAAAGTACCTGGAGCCATAGGTACAGCTCATGTTGCGCTTGTTCATGTAACAAATCAGGGGCATTTGGTAATTATTTCAAGCATTTGTTTTTTTCCTTCAAAATAATGTATCACTACGACCAAACAGTGTCATAGATAACCCTTTTTCCTTTTATGACACTCAAATTCATCATTCTCCTTGCGCAAACCCAATTGTCTTACCAACTGGTCAAAGAAGGGGGGTATCTAGAAGATGATGCCAACATTGTAATTTAAGGTCTTCAAAGGACCTGATAGTGTTCGTCTTTAGAGCTGGACTTCATTTGTTTGGGAACAAGGATTTGTTTATTTTGTTAGTTCTAGAAAAAAATAGTTTAAATTAATTGTCTGCTACAGGAGATGGGTGATCAGAAAGGTTGCAGAACACCATCAGGATGTGTCAGAGCTTGTAGAGAAGGAATCTATTCTTGTGAAAGAGATAGCAGAGGTCATAACTCACATTCAGCATGTTGAGAGCACATAAATAGTTTTCATTCTATTCTTATGTTGGTTATTAAATTAATTCAGCACATAAATAGTTTTGTTCTTTCTTCAGAAATCAAAGATGAACTACCGTGCATGGAGGCATCGATGCTGGCTTATTCCTTTCATGAAAAGAAAACAGGTGAGTTTAAACAATATCTAACTGAATAAAATTCACTCATTTTTTAAATCTTGTATGTGACCTTCTGATCTTTGAGCATAGCTTTCAACCATGATGGTCTCAACTTTTCTGGAACCTAAAGAATTTCTTGCGAGGTATCAGTTCTTGCACTCATCCCAACCATCATCTAATTTATGTTTCTTGAAGGTGATGGATGAGTTGGAGAAGTCAACAAGATGGAGTGAGTTTCATATTGCTGACAACTGCTGCTTTCACTACCGTAGGGTTAGGCCCTTATCTATGTAGCTTGCACTAGTTACTACTTTAAAAGAAAATTATATCTTACTTGAAGATTTGTTATATGGACCTTTGGCATTTTCTGAGAGCCTGTACAATATGTTTGTGTACAGTTTGCAGATCTTGAACTGCTCACCATGCTTGAAACCTCATGTTATTTTCAGATTTGGAATTTCCATTCTCGCTTTCCAGTATTATGTACTTGCATGCTTACCCTGTCTGCTAACTATTCCAAATGATAGCGTATGCGTTTTCTGGACCACTAATGCAAACATGCAATGTTATTGCTTGTTTACAGTCTTTGCTGCTTCCTTTACTAGACAATCATGATGCAAAGAGTGAAGAAGATTCCCTTAATTGGCAGTCAGAAGGTGATCAACTGTTGAAGGTATGGTATATTTTGTTAAAAGCTAATCACTTTGTGTTTTCTATGAACACTTTCAGCCCCTGTGACATCTTAGCCTCACTTTCCATTATACATCTGTTACATACTAGAAAATAGTAAGTGTGGAAACTTAGCTGTGTATTGCATACTTTGTCTTAGAACATTGACAAACCTCCTATCAAGAAAGAAGAGCATTGACTAACCTCTGTTGGTAGAAACTTTAAACTTTATTTGTTTATGATCTGACAGGAGGAACTCAGATGGAATGAGAGGCTCATCAAACGATACCAAGGAAGAGAGGTTTGGTTTGCTAATCCCCTGCACTGTTAATCTATCAAACATGCTATTTTTTACCCCACAATTATGGTTGATTTGTGAAGATGGTTTTGCCTATGTTGATCGTGGTGATTTACATGTTGGTTTAGTCCTTGTGGATCCATCGTCGGTTCCTTTTGCCGTGTTGGGTTCAGCGCTTGATCAGCAGCGAGGATACCTGCCAGTCAACAGAGTCCCTGGTGGTTGTGTTCCTAGACCAGGAGATATACCTGGTGTTGGACTGCCTGAATGCTGCTGCAGACGAGTTCGGCGAGTCATGCTCCCAGGCAGAGCTTGCAGCACTGTACATTCTCTGGATAGCAAAGGTAGGCAACCAACTACCTCCCTCTGTGCAAACCCAAAATACTGAGTTGTGGTGTGTGGTCTGCACAAGGTGAAGGTCCCCGTTCAGGCGCCACAGCATGGTTCCAATGGAAACATAACTTCTTGTGTTGCATGCAGCAAGTTCCGGCTGTGAAGCAGACGCTGGGAGAGAGGCTGCATTCAATGGGGAGCCTGAAGCTGGCTGAGATGTTGGCAAGGGCCTGCCCGGAGAAGAGCAGGCTGTGGACGCATCTACCTTGACTTACTCCCTAATGGAACAGTAGATAGCATCAACATGGTTGATATATAGTATCTACATTTTCCTCTGTACTGCTGGAATGTTGTTTTTTTTTTAATCTTAAATCGGAGTGACCATTGACCAAGAGATTCCGTTTATGGATAGAGGAACGTTTTTAACGGGAAAAAGAACTGTGCACTGCCACGATAGCAAGTGACTGGTGAAATTAAACAGGCAGGCATTGTTTGTTCAGAATGAATGTCATAATCTAGTCTGCTGCCAGACATTGATCAGTCGATGCGTGCATAATTGCATATATTCGGCTTACTCATACGGTCATACCTCTCTTCTCAAGACGGCTCCAAGTCGGCAATGCTTCTTAGGTGTATATTCTAATGATAAGATAATTGTCTCCTGCAGTAATAATATGCATATTATTCATATCGGTGAATTATTTGATCCCATGCTAACAAGTTAAAAATCACCTTTACAGGAAATGTTAAAGGATATTTTTCTTGTAGATTATAAATAAGTCATTTATAGTTTTTACTACTTAAAAAAGACACCATATACCTTTTGCTAAACAAACATATACTTCTATATAAGCCTAAGACCAAGATTCTGTTCAAGCATTGCTGCGGCTGCACGGCCATTGGCACATCATCACCAATATGTTCCATTTTAAGTAGTAAAGATAAACCTTCGAAAAACATCAAGTTATTGGGTTTCAAATAGACAGTCAATGTGAGTGTATATGAATCAAAATCAATACAAGGATGACTTGAGTCACCAACATGTGGTCTAAATACATGAAAAAAAAAAAGTGGTCCAAATGCATGAAATTTAGAGTCCTACCAGGCAACCACTAATTTTGCTTAAAGGAAATCAAGAAAATGAATAGAGAAACTGAGAGAACTTGTATTGGGTGCTGCATCATTCGATTAAGATAAGATGCAGAAACAGAAACAACGATTATCGGAGAGCACCATGTAATCATAATGCGAATATGGTTGAGAAGACAAAATCAAGCAGCGAGCAGCGTGTGCAGAAGGGAGCACAAGTCTTCTATAACATATGATAAAGTCATGATTTCATTGGCTGTGAGCCTGTGACTACTGGAAATAATATTAAGATGAAGAGAAACGTGATAATGAATAACAATTAATTTACATTCCCAATAAGGTATAAGTACACCAAAGATACAATCATGTAGAATCAAATAGGATCAACACATTTACATAATCCAAACTTTCAAAGATTAGTATAGATCAGTGATAAAAGGAAGGGGTAAACATATATGTGCTTTCTAATTGATTGAAAATCAAATACATATTTAACAGGTGTAAAATAACCTATAGTTATTTACTGCAGTAAATTACCATCAAACCAATAATTTTGAACCTGAGATACCGTGAGCTGAATTATTAAAAGTTTGGTGTGTTTTATATTTCTCCAAATCTCCAATGCAAATGTAACATAAAAATCTGTCCATGAGATCAATATTCATCGAATGTTCTAATGTGACAGAAGGAACAGTGTATAGTGTTTAACCATAAGCAACGGGTCAAAACTATGCCATCTGCAGACTACAGGCATTATGTAAAGTTACATATTACCTACAGTTCATATTAATTAATATAAAGTCCAAAGCATTACCACATGTAAGATTAAAAGTATGATAATGACTATTACCAGTAGAAATAGATTATGTAAAGTTACATCTTACCTACAGTTCATATTAATTAATATAACGTCCAAAGCATTACCACATGTAAAATTAAAAGTATGATAATGACTATTAACAGTAGAAATAGATTACAGTTAATTTTTTTTTTTTTGAACAAGCATTGCATAGTAATAAACAAAAGATATAGAGGTGCATTAGTATAGGCAACAGCCGCAACACAGAGGTCACGGTAGTAATAACTATTGAACTGAATAATAGCAAACACTAAAATGTGCAAATGTAGGCACAAACTCTCTTGAGCACAAAATGGGTGGCAATTGGCAAACAAAATTACAAACAAGTATCCAGTTTATCTCTTATTAAGTAGACATCAATACAATTAATAGTACATAGTACACAAGGACCAACTCCCAAATATTATATTTTGATGGATAGTGACATACATATAACGAAGTATTCATTAGGAGGATCGAACGTACATATCATCAGGAGGATCAAACATATAATTACACTGATATGTTCTTTATTTTTCTAACTAGCAGCACCAGAAAAATTTTCCTTTTCTGAAGAAATGATCCAATAGTGAACTTGTGGCTGAAGATTGGCATTGCCAAACAGGTGTCTTAACTTAATATGGACATATAACGAAGTATTCATTAGGATCAGATATATACAGTTCAGAATTTTTTGAACAATATTAAGGAACTAGTTGCAAGAACTAATCCAATGTCATGTTTTTTCAAGTGGAAGCAACAATTTCAATCAATAGAGCATGACCAAAAGTAAACAGCAAAAGCAATTGCATCTTCGTATACATAGTGAAATGTCCAAAAAGTTGAGTAACGAACTAATGATAGGTTGATGATGAATATGGACAATAACCAACTGAAAAAACATGATACAAATTCCAGCCTCACAAACACAAATGAGCATCACTACTTACAATGGGAATTTCATACCCTGCTGTAAAGCAAACGGACAAAAAAGGGGGTAAAGTAACAGCTACAATACAAAGAAGGTACAAATCAGATGCAAAGATAACTCCCGCTGGAAAACGTGTGTGCAACCTCATTAAACTGGGCAATGCCATCAGTGGCTGGACAGAGTTTAATACCAGACAAAGTGAATGGCCCTTGGTAAGCAAACTTCACCATCCCAACAACCTCTAGTTCACCATCCTTTGAATCCTGATCTACAGGCATCCGTGCCCTTAGTCGTCGAGCAGGACCTTTCAGGGGAATGTCTGGGATATGCCACCTAAGCTCCCTCTCTGCCCGGTTCAGCACAGCCTTTGGTGAAACATTTAGCAGAGTTGGATCAACAGGAAGTTTAACGATGAATGTAACATTGCTCAGCGGCTGTGGCAACATTGGGTTAGATGCATACTGTATCATCACTGAGAGCAATGTCCCGCTATGGCGTTTCACAAGGCGCATCCTTAAAGGCAGAGGTGACTGTTTGGGCAGGAAGCTGTACTTCATGATGGGGATGGGCTCCTCCTTTGATGGTGCTCTGACATGAAACAGCCCATTCTCCAGGTTACTCAAAATGGAGCTCTGCAGAGCGGCCCTCTTTATTCCAGATGTGCCCTCAAGTCTGAACGAGAACTCTGTCTCCTTCCCAGCAGCCTTCTTTAGTGGCAATGTCCGCAAAAAGATTGTACCCTTCAAACCAACCCGCACAAGAATAGACTCCTTGAACTCAGCATTGATCTCCTCCACAATTGACAACTCAGGGGCAGTCATCTCTGTGCTCTTAGTGACTAACAAATTCTCCAGTGGCGTACCAGCATTTGGTGCCTGCCCACCACTTGTGGCTAGCAGCTCAAGACCAGTGATGCTCTTATCCTTATGATCCTTCTTCGTTGTTGTAACAAACTCCGAAGCATCCAGCCCACCCCCAAATGGAGCATTGAACCCTTCAAACGCCTCAGCCAGTGAAGCCTCCTCATTGCTGAACTCAATTCCACCATAATCGCCCTCAAACCCTTCAACACCGATAAATGTCGGCTTAGTCGCCTCAGCAGGTGGCAAAGTTGTGACCTCCAACCCAGCAAGTGCAGCCGCGGGATCAGCAACCACAAGGGCAGTCTCTTTGTTCTTCTTGAACCCACCCACCAATGCCTCCTCTGGCTTGTTAACTAGTTCACTGGCTGCGAAGGGATCCTTCTCCGCGGGAGGTGCCTCCTCTGGTGGAGGCTCCTCCCCAGCAGTCACAGCAGCTGCAGGCGCAATGTTAGATGCAGAGAACTCGTCGCCGGCGGCAAGGGTCTCCTGGGGAAGCTCGAATGAAGCGCCAGTGAACGCATCACGGGCAGCATGGCGATCATGGGCAAGGTGCTCAACGGCAGGCCAGGGATCAGCACCACGAGCGCGGGCCTCCGCGTCAGGGGAGGAGTTAACCATGCGAGCGAGGTTGTCTCCATGGATGGTGGCAAGAATCTGGGAGAGGCGGACAGAACCAACGCCATGGAGGACGAGGTCGAGCGCGAGGTAGACCTCGGGGTACTTGCGGTGCACCTTCTCAGGAGTAACTTCGATGCCGCGGCAGGCGGCGACGACGACGGAAACGGCCTGGTTGACGGCGTCGGCGACGGCGAAGGCGTGGACGGCGGGGGACGCGTGGTCGGAGGAGGTGGTGACGCCAAGCACATAGATGGAGTTCACGAGGCGGTAGATGACGCGGTACTGCGACTCCACGCCCACCACGAGCTGCCCCGATCCGGCCGCGAGGGGGTCGTCGCCGATGGCGTCGAGCGAGGTGGCCGAGGCGGCGGAGGAGGCCGCGGCCGCGGCCGGCTGCTGCTTCCCGCGGGCGAGGTGGAGCCGCGCGAGCCGGAAGGCGGAGACGGCGGCGAGGGCGCGGGAAACGGGGAACCAGGAGCGCGTCTGGAGGAGGATGTCGGGGCCGTTCACCGGCTGCAGGGAGATCGCGAGGCACGCCATCGCGGCCGCCGGCGGCGAGGTCCCCGGCGAGGCGGATCTGCTTTAGGGTTCGGATCTGCAAGAAAGAGGGAGGTGAGCTGGTTTTGAGAGATCTGAGTGGGTGTGGAAGTACGAAGGAGACGGTCCATGGGAGGAGGGGTGGACCGGGTGCAGGGATTGGGTTGGGCATCTCTTTTCCTTTTTTTTTTTTTTGAAAAAGCCATAATTTTTAATTTAACAAATACTCCCTCCGGTCACAAAAAGAAGTCGCCGTTGACTTTTGGACACGCCTAAACCAAATCATAATATAAGTAATACTTAAAATACATTTAATAATAAACCAAATCATAACAAAATAAATAATATTTGAAATAACTTTTTTGAATAAGACGAATGGTCAAAGGCGTGTCCAAAAGTCAACGGCGACTTCTTTTTGTGACCGGAGGTAATAATAACGTAGCTTACCGGCCTAAGAACTCAGCGCATAGGTGGCAACAATATCCAGGTTCTATGTAGCCGTGCGTATCCAATTCGATGAGTTCTAGAATCTAGTCTAAAGATGGATCCATGGGTATGAAAGTTTGAGTATGGAAATCATTATCATTCACACATAGTTACGTAATATACTTTCTAATTGCTAATCTCCAAACCCGCTATGTCAACTCCAGCTCCCTCTCGACTCTTGTGATCTCGTCCTTACCTTCCGTCCAAACCCTAACCGCCGCCAATGTCGGCCACCACCACCGCATACCACCAATTTTGTCAGGATCCCGCTACTGCACCGCCTTGCTGGGTACCTGGATGGTTAGATGGATTTTGTGCTTACTTATATGCTCTTAAAATGCAATTAAATTGATATATATGTGACTGGTTGTAATGTTATTTGTTGTTGATTCTGCAAGGTTATTTGATGTTTTTCTAAATTTTCGGGTCTGGGTAGACCTGATGGGTCTGAGTCTGGATCTGACTTTGGACCCATGACAATTTTCGGGTCTTGGCCTAGGTCTAATCTTTGTGTCTTGAGTCTAAGTCCACGAGAGACTAGACCTAAAGGACCCAGACCCGTTGCCATCCCTACATATGTGTGCATGTGGTGTGAGCGTGTATTATGTGATGGGCAAGTTTGTGTGAGTTTTATTTTACCTTTTTAAAATGTATTATTTGTGCTTACACCTTATTTTATTCGCCAAAAGCAAACAATTTAACTTGTCAAGTAATTTTTAAAAAGATTTAATTACATATATGTCCTTATAAAATTGTAAAATTACATGATAGTGCAAATATGCTACTAAGTAGCATATTTTTGTGCTACCATGCAATTTTCGCAACTCTATAACGATATGTGTGTGTGTATGAAATTCAACCTTTTCTGAAAGTTTGAAATAATTTATCAAATATATCAAAATAAGTTTAAATAAATAAGTCTAACAGAAAATTGTGTTGCTCAACTGTGCACTTGCTATGAATCTCACTTACCTCCTTGAACTTTGACTTAGTTTTACGGCCCCTAAACTTATTCCATAAGCACATTTGCCCCCACACCATGATTTTCCCATGAAACGATGACATGGCTAGTGACCTAGCGGTTTTTGGAATGATGGCACCACCATATCTATTTTCCATCTAGGGCATGGACGGGGAAAGGGTTAAGTAGACATTGTTCAATCACTCTCTTCTCTTCCATCCTACACTATCGAGGGTTATGTCTCTGGCGAGGGTTTCACACACCGGAGGCGACTTGCGGCTGAGGAAGGCAACCTGTACGATTGTGCTCGAGTCGAATGGAGGAAGGCAACCCCAAATTTGGCCAATGCGATCAAATCAGCGGCGAGACAAGGAAGAATCTCTTGCATACCATATTTACACAGTGGTTAGCGTTTTATCGTGTTTTCGATAAGGGAAGTATTGGAAATAATGGGTTTGTATCAATTAGTAGTTTTTATGGTTGAATTTAAATTTAAAGCTTGATGGATGTGCATATGGATACGTTTGTAGGTAGGGTTTTTCATTGTTGCAATAGCTCTTGATGTTTCTTTATTTTGTGAAAATGTATTTCCCAATAGCGAGAAGTTTACACTTGAGGTTTAAGGAGGTTATTTTGTCAAGGTTGATGAGAAGATATACATAAATGATAAAAGATTGTTTGGTTTAATGGATATGATGTGGACACATGATCTTTGCTATGGATCGATGATTTTGTGGAGCAATTAGGCTGCAACAAGGATGACTTGTTGAGAAATTTTGGTTGCCACTAGGACAACACTCAACGGGGCCCTCAAGCAAATAACATATTAGTTTTGTTGCAACTAGTTCATGAGCTTGCTACTCATAACTAGGTTACAAGAGTAGTTCCAACAAGTCTCACGTTGCTTCTGGTTGTATCCCAACCCTAAGCCCTCCCCATTGTGAGTGGGGATTGCTATTTTGTCCCTCTAGCCCATTGTTATAGATACAAGTGGATCCACAAATCTGTGAGGAGTATCCGAGTGGCAAATAAACAACATAATCTAGAGAGTGGAAAAATAGCAAATCGTCTGCCCTCGTCTCCCTCCCTCCTGGCACCATCACCTTCGCCTAACGTCTTCTTTTTTCAACTTAAATTAAAATTAAAACTACCACTGGATTTTTTATTTTTGTACAAAACAATCGCTATCATATTTTATAGTTATTTTTGTAAGGCTTTTATTGGTTCTTCTAAAAAATCCTAAATCATTTTAATTAATAATCTGTTGTGCTCTCCAAATCTACTATTGAGGGTCCATAGCTTTTTTAGATTATAACCTACCGTACTTTTAGAAAAGAGCGATGCTCAGCCTTTCTTTATTGCCCCACCCCTCATTCCCCATCAATCAAGATCCTAGCGACATTCATCCCCTCCACTACTGACCACAGAAGCACCCTCTCTGCACTCGGCCCCACCCCTCGTCTGATTTACATGGTGGGCTGATTTGCAGCATTTCCCATGAACGTGCTTCTAGTTGGAGCCGAAAGAATAAGATTAAGGTATTGTTCTCTGTAACTTATCTAATTTGACTTAGAGACTTATCTCTTAACTTTGAGAGCTTCCCGAGGTGGACTCGAGAGCTGGGTCCTCTTGTTTGACTTGTTTTACATAGCTTTTAGACACAAGTTTGAGATAGAAAAGACAAATTAAAAAACAAATTATTTATATTTTAAAGAAAGATAAGCAAATAAGCAGATATGTCAAATAAGTCAAATACCCTGTAGAGAGTGGAGCCTAAAAGATTGCTTCGTTGTGATGGCACTTGGGCAAAAAATAAAGACAAGAAATTGGATACGGTTGCTTTATATTATAAGCTTTTTTAATATGAAGGTATTCCTTGTAAACAAGAAGTTATTGACTTGATTGTACCAAAGGTTAATGTGAATTTGAATGAGGTATTGTGTGCTCCGATTACTGATGATGAAATAAGGCATTGTTTGAAATAGGACCTTTGAGAGTCCAAAGACCAGATGTGCTCCCTGCGTTGTATTCCTATGTAATTGAGATTTTCTCATAAGTGAAGTATGCAATATTGTTCGGTTGTGGCTCACTAGTCAAATGGATTGCAGTCAGATTAACAAAACAACCTTAGTACTAATTCCGAAGGTGCCAATGACAGAAGAGTCAAGTAAATTGCAAATCGGCTCAAAGGGTTTCTAGATGAAATTGTCTCTCTATAGCAGAGTGTTTTTGTGCCAAATAGGTTAATTATGGATAATGTTTTAACTGCCTTTGAATCTCTACATGCCATCAAGACGAGGAAGAGAAGAAAGCGCCTTATTGTGCAGTTAAGCTCGATATGATAAAGGCTCGTGATTGTGTCGAAAGGGATTATTTTGAAGGGGGTTCTGCTCAACTTGGGCTTCATGAAAGTTGGGTGGCTATGATTATGAGATGTGTTAGAATAACAAGTTTTTCAGTCAAGGTAAACGGGCAATTGTGTAAAACTTTTGTGGCTTCAAGGGGTATTCGCTAGGGCAATCATATATCCCCGTGTTTGTTTGCATTGTGTGCGGGAGGCTTTTCGGTTCTTATCAGAACGAAGGAAGAACTGAAGTGTCTAAAGGGGATTATGCTTGGGGGAAGCAGTGTTCACATTGATCATCCTTTGTTTTGGGTTTTCATGATCTTGTAGCTTTTAATCGGACTATGCTAGCCAAGAAGATATGGAGATTACTAATTTCACCTGATTCCTTTTGTGTTAAAGTTTTGATTGCTAGGTATTACCCTAATGGGCAGGTTTTTCATGTTGCTTGCTTAAGATTATTTTGGTTTTAGTGATTGATCCACAAGATTAAGGACACTTGTTTAATAGTTCCTTTGATTCTTTTGTGTGAGTTTGTGAAATATCTGATTTGGCTTCTTAATCCTATGGAGCACATTGAAAATCACTTTTGATCTAAGGTTAGAACTTAGGAGAAGTGACTTGGAGTGAAAATCAGAGAAAAAGAGCTGACCGCAGTGTAGGCCAGACAGTCCATGGTGAGACCAGACTGTCCGAGGTCAGTCTTGTGACCTTCTGCCCGCTGGCCCGTCAGTCCGGGGTGGCTGCCAGGGAAATGGTTCCTCTGCCCGGACCGTCCGTGGTCCAGGGCGGTCGGTTCGGGGTATGTTTTGTTCCCTCCTGTTCTTGGCTGAACCGTCCGGGGTTTCATCCGTGGGGTGAACTCCAGGTCTGATAGTTCAGGGCCTAGGCCGGACTGTCCGGGGGTGTGTCTTGTGTCCTCCTGTTAGCTGGCCGAATCATCCAGGGCTAAGCCCTCCAGGCCGAATCAGTATATTTCCATGGAGTGTGTGCATCAGGCCACGAATAATGATATGATCAGCATGAGGCTCCAATCTACTTCTAGCCTTCTTGAACTAGTGACTACCAAGCTCAAGTACTCTCCAAAGGTATTGTTTGAGATCTACTCCACAATGTGGATCTCCAAGGATAGACTAAGAGTAGCATTCAGCTATGGGGGAACAAGATTCTCTTTTGACACTTAGGAGTTTGGTTATACCTTTGGGATTCCCTACTCAGAAGTTAAGATCCACAACATGGTATTTCCTGTTAAATGGTCAGAAGAAGGGGTTTCTCCTGAATTTAACCTGATCAGGCACTTCTTCAAAAATGTGGATGATGAGAGCTTCAACCCTCTAGGGACTAAGTATCTAAAAAACACTTCGGCTTTACTTTAGAACGTACTTAGGAAGACTTTTGTGCCTAGGGGTGGATACAAGGATAGATTCTTACCCATTCTTCGGTGGACTTGCTACTACATCCTTTCAAGAACCTCCTTCGGTCTGACTGATTTTCTGATAGTTGAGATGGAGGAGGGTATATTGAGGGATAAGAAGAAGAAGCTTCCTTTGGGCCATGTTCTCTGCTACTATCTCAGAAGAGGGTCGTGAATGACTCTGTCTTCACCATGACTATGACTAAGTTCAAGTTTGTCATACCCGAGAAGGACAAGCGGGGAGCTTCACGCCTAGCAGGTGATTCAGATGTTGGAGGCGTTGAAGGAGATGAGGCAGCTGGTGGGATGGCAGCACCATAGGCACCGGCTCACTCTCAGCATCAGGCCGGTGGGTCTTCTTCTGCTGCACCACCATCATTATCTAGGTATGAGGCTTACTTTGCTCAGCAGGTCTAGTTCTATGCCAACTTCAATGCTTTTGCCGACATGCAGACTCAGAGGCATGATATGTATATGGGTTGGCATCAGCAGTTTTAAGAGTACTATCAGGATAGCATGGCTCAGATGGCAGTCATGCAGAGCTCAGTTCAATTTTTGGGTGATCAACTTGCAAATTGTGTGCTTGGTCCAACAAAATATCCTACTCAAGCTGAGGTACTTGATTCTAAGGGTGGGCATTCGGTATTTTGGTTTGTACGATTCGGTTTGTTCGGTATTTTATAATTTCGGCATTTGGAATGTGGCCATCGAAATATACAACAAAAAAATAAATACCGAAACTGAAATACCGAGTTAATTCGGTTTCGGTATTTCGGTAGTTCAGTATACTGAATGGTATACAAATAGATTGGGAGACCGATGAATGCTTGGAGTAAGCAACAAATGGTAAAAAGATCAAAATTTTGATCAGGTAAGAACGGATCATGGATAAAGCAAGACTCGTGTTGGCCTTGAATAGATCGATGTAGAATTGTAGATGGGGAGCCAATGAAACCCATAAAAAACATGGACATGCCAGACCCAAAAAAATTGGAATCGAGAGAGCTTCCTCCATTGTTCGCTGCAGCCACGATGGCCATGGCCATGCTGGCCCTCCTCCACTCGGTGCCGTCGCTTGCGGGCGACAGCTGCTCGTCGGACGGTGCGACTGTTGGTCTGGGCTCCACTGCAGCGCATGCGGCAAGGGCGGCGCCAAAATCTGCCCCCTGTGCCACGCCCGTTGACACCTCATCCATGTATGTACTTTCATCCAAATCGGAATGACCTACACGTCTTGAGAAACCGTCGGGGGAGCTGTGGATCTGGCTGGCGGCGGAGAAATGGGGATTGGGGATCTGACTCGAGGAAGAAATGGCTGGTGGCTGCTACCTGAGTGCTTCCATGCCTGGGTAGACGCGGTGAGCTGGGTCGATGAGTCATGGGCCAGAGGTTGAGAGGGAGCAGGAGGTTCAGATCGGAGTTGAAAAATGCTGCTGGGTTATATCGGTATATTCGATGTTTTGGTTTTCTACAAGATAATACTGAAACTGAATCGAAATACCGAAATTTCTAAAAATTACTACCAAAATAAATACTGAAATTTTTGGTTCGGTTTTTTTCGGTATTTTAGTTTCGGGATTTTTTTGCCCACCCCTACTTGATTCCATGAATGTTTCTGAGGCATCTGGTTCTGGACATGGTGGCGATGGCACTTCCTCTCCCTTTGCACCTCCACAACCAACTCAAGTTCTCACCTATCTTCGTCAGTGCTTCACCAAGAAATGATCATTTTCCTCTCTCACCGGCAACCAAAAGATTAGGATCTTCTTTTGCGTTTGATGCCAAAGGGGAAGAAGTCGGTCCTTAGTTAAGTTGTTAGTTGATGCTGTTTGTTTATGAACTTGTGAACTTGTGAATTTGCTTTGTGGTTGAACTTGTTAGCTTAATCTTGTGGTTGCATTTGGTTAAATGAACTAACCTTGTCTTGTGAGAATTGCGTATTATTTGAGATGAAGCTGCAGGTGTTGGCATCAATCACCAAAAAGGGGGAGATTGTAAGATTATTTTGGTTTTGGTGATTAATCCACAAGATTAAGGACATTTGTTTAATAGTTCTTCTGATTCTTTTGTGTGAGTTTGTGAAATCTCTGATTTGGCTTCTTAATCCTATGGAGCACATTGAAAATCATTTTTGATCTAAGGTTAGAACTTTGGAGAAGTGACTTGAAGTGAAAATCAGAGTAAAAGAGTTGATCACAGTGTAGGTTGGACGGTCCATGGTGAGGCCAGACCGTCCGGGGTCAGTCTTGTGACCTTCTGTCCGCTGGCCGGTCAGTCTAGGGTGGCTACCGGGGAAATGGTTCCTCTGCCCGGACCGTCCGTGGTCTAGGCCAGACAATCCAGGGTATGTCTTGTGCTCTCATGTTCTTGGCCGAACCATCCAGGGGTTTATCCGTGGGGTGAACTCCAGGCCGAACAGTTCGGGGCCCAGGCCGGACTGTCCGGGGTGTATCTTGTCTCCTCTTGTTAGCTGGCCGAATCATCCAGGGCTAAGCCCTCCAGGCCAGACCGTCCGTGGAACAGGCCGGTCCGTCTGTGGTGGACACCGGACCGTCCGGGGCAGCTCCGGACGGTCCGGTCTGAACAACAGATCGTTTCGCGATATCTCGTTTCGAGGGGTAGTTCTCGTGGCTATATAAGCAAAGGTTGTCCGAAGGAATAAGGTTGAGAGGCTCATTTCACTTCCACCCATTGGCTTGCTTGTGTTCTTGGGGGCTCCCATGGGACTCTAGGGATTGAGATGCCATGCTTCCGGTGTTGGTAAGTTCTTGGTGAGTTTCACTTGTGCTCATTGGGTTTTTTTTTTGCCGAATTGAGTTTTTCCCTCGAATTTGGTTCTTGGTTTGTCTCCAAGTTTTCAACCTTCTCCTTCTATCCAAAATCCCCCGTGTTGGGGGTCACCTCCGTGTGTCGGGGGTGCATTATCTTTGTCCGTCAAAGGTGAGGAAAGTCCTCGGTTAGTCCGTGGTCACTCCGTGTGTCGGGGTGCTTACCTCTTCGTCCGTCGATGTGGTAGGTTCGTGAGGAGCTTCCGTGTGAGTGGAAGAACTCGCGATTGTGTGAGGGTTTGGAGCTTACCCGCCATGTGTTGGGGAAGAGCTACCGCTAGTGGATTGAGGGTTAGGAACGAGAGGGTCCCGGCTGTGGACTGCATGGGCCCCGGGTATCCTCTAGAAGGCCCATAAGGGAGCAGATAGGGGGCGACCCAGGTCGGTTGGCCGAAGATGGAAAGCACTCGGATCGGGCGGAACTTAAGCCGCAAGAAAGGGTTCGAGTCTACGGGACATCCCTATGTAATTAGCAGATCAATGCATACGTTCCATGTAACATCATAACGGAAATAGTTGCCATATACCCCGCGAATTACTATAAATTCTATCCCCCCCTGTACTATATAAAGGGAGGGGACAGAGGCCATCGAATCATCGTTAGGAGCACCATCTTGCATCCCGATCCACCAAATAATCCCAGAGCACAGGAAGTAGGGTATTACCTCCTCCGTTGAGGGCCTGAACCTGTATAACCCTGTCTTGTGCTAGCCATCTAACCTAGTTCTTGATTAGCGTCCCCTCGTACAAATTCATTGCCGGCGGTGACCCCCCAGTTAGTCACCCATCGACAGTTGGCGCGCCAGGTAGGGGAAGCGTCAAGATCGTTTTTTAGATCAGATGGCTTTTTCGAGATCGCCGTACGTCGACATGAGGCCAGGAGAGACCCTTCACTTCGGCACCCTAGACTTCGTTGCTGACGGCATCGGCAATCTTCGTCTCTCTCCCCCACGGGAGATCGTTCAACCAGAAGGTACACGCAATCAATGGGACCCATTGCCTTTTGGTTTGGAGAATTTCGCATGTGCTTTCTTAGGAAGATCCGTCGGCGACCTCGCCGCCCCCTCCGAGGAAAGCGAAGAAGAGCCCGATGAGATCGCCTACCCGATCTGGACGCCCCGGCCGGTGAGGTCTAAATCTCGATGGATTTCTCTCGGACTTGGGAGTCTTGCCGCGTCCTCGCGCAGACCGATCCGAGATTGAGCGAGGACAACCACTCGAAACCGACCGCTAATCCGGTCGGCTCATTCCAATCGGATCTGCGGCGTTCGTGGGTGTCATCAGCGGTGGCCAACCTATTGGACAAAGCGAACAAGTCGACTTCTCGACTTCCGACTCGAGTCGACGGAGTCTTGAGATTCAGTAACTATCGTGAGGTTTTTGTCCTTGGGCGGAGGACCATCACTCTACCTCTCAACGAGTCGGACCGAGACAACCGTTGTTGTTATGGAAGACCGAGACCGTGCGCGTCAACCGGCGCGCGCGACGCGACGCGTCGTAATGAACTCTGCGCGGTGAAGTTAAGAGATCGAGGTTTACAATACTCCCGTGCCAACGTCATCGCGTCAAAGACCCTTCTCGAGACCATTGCGCAGCGGCTTAGGAAGGCGATCCGTGCATCGAACCTCGCCCGGCGGCGGCCATGGTAGAGATGGCTGCCATCCAGCAAAATGAGGCGATTCCCGCTCCGACCGCTTCGGCTCGCAGTCAATCTACGCGCAATCGGAATCGGGCTCGCGCCTCAGCGGCAGGTGAATCTCATCAGTCACCCGCACGCGATCTGCGTCAAGATATCGAAGCCAGGCGGCGGGAGTGCAGCAACGGTGGGCGAGACTCTCATCCCCATCACAGTCGTCGCAGCGACGATCAGGCCGAGAGCACCGCCAGCCGGCGCGACCACCGCCAAGAGCAGCGTCAAGGCCCGCGTCGGGAGCGTCGTAGCAGATCCCCTGCGCGGAGGCGGCCACAACCATTGGAGGGGATTCGGGCCTTTACCCCGGATCTTCGCCGTGTGGTTTGGCCGGAAGGATTTAACCTCAAAGGCATCGACAAGTTCGATGGCGAGAGGACCCAAAGCTGGCTGCGAGTTTATGCCTTAGCGGTCGGTAGCGCAGAGGTGATCAGAACGTCATGACAAATTACTTGCCGGTTGCTTTGACCCCAACCGCCCAGACCTGGTTAACGGGACTCCCGGAGAGCTCTATCGAGTCATGGGACGACCTCCAGGAACAGTTCATCGCTAATTTCCAAGGGACCTATGAAAGGCCCGCGGGGAGATGGGAGATTGGACAGTTACACAGACGCAAGAGCGAGACTCTCCGTGAGTTCATCAAGCGCTTTACTAAAAAGAAGAACGAGATCCGGACGTTTGAGCAAGCAAATCATTGATGCCTTCTTGGCGGTGCAAACCGAGGAGTTAATCAGCGAGATGACCCGGACCCCAGCAGAATCTCAAAGCCATGTTCACAATGGCGGATCAGAGGTCCGGCCGAGGAGGCCATCGCGAATCATCGCGGTGTCAACGACGGAGGCCAAAAAGAAGCCTAACGACGAACAAGGCAAACCCAAGGACAAGAAGAGAAAGGGGATGAGATGGTCGCCAACGTGGAGCACTCTTGACCTAAACCCCCAACGACAACGACTACAAAAAGTGATGGATTCGGTATGTCCTTCCATCCTCGAGGAAAGCATTCTGCCAAGGATTGCCTAATTCTGCAGAAGTTCGCCGAAAATTCGAACCAGTCGGCTAAAGGCGGTCACGGCAAGAAGCCTGATGGAGACTACCAGGACGCCGAGCGCGAGATCAGTTATATCTTCGGGGGCTCTGATGCGTACGAGTCCAAGCGGAAGCAGAAGCTTACCACTCGGGAGATCAACGCCATCGTGCCTGCTACTCCAAAATACTTGCGCTGGTCCGAGGTGCCCATCACCTTTGATCGATCGGACCACCCAGATCGGATTGCTTTCCCTGGAAGGTATCCGCTGGTTCTGGATCCAGTCGTTCAAGGAAGTAAATTAAAAAGGGTCCTGGTTGATGGTGGGAGTGGGATTAACGTCCTTTTCGCCAAGACCTTCGACCAAATGAAAATCCCACGTTCTGAGCTACGGAAAGGGTCATCTCCGTTCCACGGGGTAATCCCCGGGACGTCCGCAGTACCACTCGGACAGATTTCCCTACCGGTCACGTTCGGGACCAAGGAGAATTATCGGACCGAGAGTCCGAGTTTGAAGTGGTGATTTCGAGCGCATATCATGCTATCTTGGGAAGGCGAGGATTGCCAAATTCATGGCGGTCCCCAACTATACTTATCTCGTCTTAAAGATGCCAGTCCTAATGGTGTAATCACCTCCCGGTGACGTTAAGCGATCCCTCGCTCTGTGGATAAATGAAAGCGTGAAATGGCGCAGCACTCGACTCGTCTGCCGAGATGGAAAAGATCCGATCGAGGTTGCATCCTTCAGAGGAAGGAGACGCCCCGCCAAAAAGCAAGCCAAGACATCCATCCAAGCGGTAGAAGAAACCAAGAAGATCTGTTGGGTCCGTCGATCCGGCCAAAACAGCCGTGATTGGGACAGGCTCGATAGCAAATAGGAAGACGCTTTCGTCACTTTCCTCCGGACCAACCGGATGTGTTCGCTGAAACCTTCGGACATGCTCGTTCCGAGGGAGGTGATTGAGCACTCTCTCGTCGATTTAAAAGGCAAAGCCCAAAAAGCGCTGCGAAGATTTGCCAGATCGGAAAGACGCCATTAGAGCGAGATCACCAAACTGTTGGCCGCTTCGGTTCATCGAAGTGTATCATCCCGAGTGGCTTGCCAATCCGGCCCCGTGCGAGAAGAAGAATAAGACATGGCGAATGTGTGTCGATTACACGACCTCAACAAAGCGTGTCCTAAGGATCCTTTGGGCTTCCCGCGATCGATCAAGTGGTGGATTCCACCGCCGGTGTGAGCTCTTAAGTTTTCGGACGCCAACTCGGGCTACCATCGATCACCGAAGAGGAGGATTGCATCAAAACGTCGCTCATCACGCCTTTGGTGCTTTCGCTATATCACAATGCCATTCGGTTGAAAACGCTGGTGCGACCTATCAGCGCACCATACAGCGGTGTTTTCACACTCAACTCGGACGCAACGTGGAGGCATATGTCGATGACGTCGTCATAAAAACAAAATCCAGAGGGAATCTCATAACAGATCTGACCGAGATATTCGGGAGCCTAAGGGCATTTCGAATGAAGCTAAATCCCGAGAAGTGCGTTTTTGGGGTTCCATCTGGTAAATTACTCGGATTCATCATCTCCCACCGAGGGATCGAAGCAAATCCGGAGAAAGTCAGCGCCATCATTAAGATGAAGCCCCCGGCTAATCAGAAGGATGTGCAGAAGCTCACTGGATACATCGTGGCACTCAGCCGATTCGTTTCCCGACTCGGGGAACGAGGCATGCCTTTCTTTAGGCTCTTACGCCGACAAGAAGATTTTCAGTGGACGGCGGAAGCACAACAAGCCTTTGAAGATCTAAAGAGGTTCCTCACCACGCCCCCGGTGTTGGTCCCTCCCATGCCCCAGGAGCCCCTCCTACTCTACATAGGTGCAACGACTCACGCCATCGTGCGCCTTAGTGGTGGAGCGGGACGAGGGCTCCCTCCGAAGGTACAGCGTCCGGTCTACTGCCGAAGCGAGGTATTGGGCGACTCTAAAATAAGGTACCCACAAGTACAGAAGCTTCTGTATGCTGTGTTACTTACATCACGGAAGCTAAAGCATTACTTCCAAGAGCATGAAATTTCGGTGGTCACCTCTTTCCCGCTTGGAGATATACTCCACAATCGGAAGGCCATGGGAGGATTGCCAAGTGGGCGGTTGAGCTTGGAGCCTTTGAAATAAAGTTCAGCCTCGACTAGCTATCAAATCTCAGCGTTATCGACTTCGTCGCCGAGTGGATGAGGCCCAAACCCCAAAGAAGACAGACACTCTCGAGTCTTGGACAATGTACTTTGATGGTTCCCTCATGCTCGTGGCTGGGCTGGGATTTTGCTCATATCGCCGACTAGAGAAAAGTCGCTGCCACGCCCTCCGAATATTGTTTCTGTCAAGAACAACGCCGAGTATGAGGCATTCATCCACAGGCTTCAAGCCGCCATCTCGCTTGGTGTCAGGCGGTTAATGGTGCGCGGGGATTCATAACTCGTGGTCAATCAAGTCCAAAAGGAGTGGTCTTGTATTGGCGGCAAAGATGGCGACCTATTGCCGGGAGGTTGAAAACTAGAAGACAAATTTGACGGTTTGGAGCTTACTCACGTGCTCCGCCGCGACAATGAAGCAGCGGACGAGCTAGCGCGGATGGGATCCACTCGAGCTCTGGTCCCGAGTGGTGTTTTCGTCCAGGAGCTACGCGCACCGTCTATCAAGCTACCATCCGCATCGGGAGAAGAACAAGAGAAGCAGAAGGAACCCGATGCAGAGGTATTTACGATGAACCCCGGGTGGACTCAGCCTTATTTAGATTATCTCCTTCATGATGAGCTACCCGAAGATCGAAGCCTAGCCGAGTGCATCACACGCCGAAGCAAGAGTTACAAGGTGGTCGGGGACGAGCTTTTGAAAAGCGCCCGGTATTAGGCGCTGTATATCTCGAGCAAGAAGGCGAGATCCGCTCGGTGAAATCCACTCGGAGAGTCACGGGCACCACGTGCCGCTAGCACCATGGTGGGCAAAGCTTATCGGTAAGGATTTTTTCTCACAACCGCGTCACAGATGCGAAGAAATAGTACGCAGATGTGACGGTGTCGCCGCACGGCGATTCACATGCCGCTCAAGATTTGAGACGATTCCGATCTCTTGGCCCTTCGCCGTCTGGAATCTGGACATGGTAGGCCCTCTCAAGCGAGCGCAAGGAGGGTTCACCCATCTCTTCGTCGCCATCGACAAGTTTACCAAGTGGATTGAAGCCAAGCGGTTCTTTGTTATCACGGCGGTCAAAGCACGCGAAGTTCTTCCGGACATCGCAGCGTTTTGGCGTATCTAATCGCATCATCACCGACAATGGCGTTCAGTTCAAGAGCAGCGAAGTTTCAAGAATGGGGCGAGGAGTCGGGCATTAAGATCTGCTATGCATCGCTGGCCCACCCGAGGAGCAACGGCGGTCGAAAGCGCCAATGGATTGGTACTACAAGGGCTCAAAGCCAGATTTTCGATCGCTTAAAGCCGACGCCACGCTACGGGTTAAGGAGTTGCCCTCTGTGCTCTGGGGGCTCAGGACAACCCCAAGCCGAGCCACTGGGCAGACACCCTTTTTCCTTGTATACGGCTCTGAGGCGGTCCTCCCGATTGAATTGAAGTTTCGGTCCCCACGGGTTGCCGGACACGACGATAATCAGTCGGATGAGGCAAGGCGTGAAGACCTCGATCGACTTGAGGAAGCCGAAAAAGATTGATCTAGTCGGCAAAGTACCAACAGGCCTACGCCGCTACCATCAACAAGAACGCACGGGCGTGCATTCTCAAGGAGATCTGGTCCTTCAAGGAATCGAAGCACGAGTATAAACTCTCCCCACTGGAAGGCCCCTATGCAATCGCCGAGGTGACCCGCCGGGGCTTATCGGCTACAACGCCAAGATGGATCTGAAGTGCCCAACACCGAACATCGAAAGACCACGTCGCTTTTTCCCTTAGTTCATGTATTCAAGCGAGATTGTGTACTCGTTTTCCTTCCTTTGACTTGCTACTTGGCCGTAAACGACCAAGCGAAGAAGTCGGGGTTACTAAATAGTGTCTTGAGTCAACCGCACCCTATCTCTTCAATAAAGTTGTTTTCTCTACATGTGTTGATCGCATTCGACTATTATGAAAATTTTTGAGTAGTGGCGCAACATGTCCCAGTGACAAGATTTAGCTACTCCGCAGTTGCAGAGGAAAGCCAAGCGCTACCTCCTGGCACTCGGGGGCTGGACCAGTCGGCGGATGCGTATCATGAAAAAGGATAAAACGTATTATTCGGATAGTTTGGATCACCGGTATTGGGGATCAACCAAAAGCTTTCGTTACAGGCACAATTATAAGTCCAACTGACCAACTATCTGGACGGCAGTCGGATGAACCTCCCCCAGTAGCGCCGCGGCCTCCTTCTCCGAGCAAGCAAACCCATCCTTAATGGCTTCACAATCTAGGCATGGGAAGTTTGACTTCGCAATAGCGAGGCCTTGGCCGGTGCATGTTATTGCGGCCTCCCGGGTGAAGACCTTGATCCGCTCAGGAAGGGCGTCGAGACGGGCAACCAGGGAGTCAGGATCGTTCGGCGGCTCCTCGTCTGGATAAAGGCATTCAAGTATCGGAGCGATTCCCGTCGAGGTCCGGCAGCAAGTTCTCACAGTAACTATCGGCCAAGGCATATTAGTCGGTTTGATGAAGGTTGAGCGAGGAGAGCGGTCCGAAAAAGTTACCTTCCAACCGCTTAGCCGATTCCTCGGCTCGAGGCTGGTTGGTGGACTTCCTCCTCCAAGGTTTTACGCGCCGCCCCGAGCTGCACTCGACGGCAAATATTGAAGATCATTACCAACGAACATCCTTTTTAGAGATTTAACACAGGTCAGGGTTTATACCTTGGTTTGCGTTGGACTTTTCCACGTGGTGGAGACGGAGTTCTATCGATCCGACCGCGATATTGTCGTTTGGTGGCATACAACGCGTTGTCGAACTCATCGCGCGTTTTTAACTCGCCTACCGTCTTCTCCATGCATCGGGTTTTCTGCTTTGACCTCTCCTTCATGCATTTGTATGGAGAAGAGAGGAGATTAGTGGGATTCCTCTCATGACAGATAGAGGTTCGCAGCGAAAAGAAGTTCTACCTTGTATATTTCAGCTTGGATTGCGGTTACTTGGTCCAGACCTCCCACTCTTGACCTCCCGCCTCGTCGACCTCGTAGCCCTCCATTTCTTTCCGCCACTTCAATCGGAAGGGTGGAATGTGTGCTTCGCCGAGGGGCATGGGATCTCCTCGATCTCGCTCGAGCTAGCCGAGCTGGAGCTTTCCCCTCACGACGAGGATTGGCGGCTAGTGGCGGAGGGCCGAGTCCCGTGAGGCTTGATGGGCCGAATGAGTCCTTGGCGCTTGGCGGTTCGTCGTCATTCATGTGTTTTCAAAGCACCAAGACCGCTCAATATGCACATCGCATGTCTCCACACTATGAAGTTATGGCGTCACGAAGGAGTACTGTGTGACGGGACATATTTCATCTGAACTTCATGCCCGAGCCACTCGGGCCCGAGCGCCAGTTTCTTCGCCCACCATGCCCTTGGGTCGGTGACCGTGAGGTGGAGGGCTCTGTGGCTGCGCTGGCGGGCGGCGGCGATTAAATCATTGGGCGGCAGTGGCGCAAAGCTGGACGGTGTCTTCCTCATCATCGATTCGTCCGAGTCCCTTGAGGTGTCCCCTTGCCTTTCTTGGCCGGAGGAGCACTCGCTGAGCCCTCGTGGGACGCTTCAGGCGCCTCCTTGTGGGGTGGAGCTTAGGAACCGGGAGGAGAAGAAGGCTTGGCACCCCTGCAACGCATCAAATTACATTAACTCTAGCCCTACATCAACGAACCGCGGTTGAGTTGAGGAGGATCTTCTCCTTACCGCTGGTGGCAAGAATCCCAGATGATATGGAGCCGGGCATTCCGCGGGAGTTATTTCCGTGCCCGGAGCAAAAAGCTCGGCCACTCGGCTGAGGATCTCCTTCTGTGCAAGGCTCTCGCTGGCTTCTCGAGTGGCGTCCTGGAGCCCCGAGTACTCAAAGGCAAGATGTGCCCTCTCCTTGATGGGCTGGATACGGCGTTGGGTATAGTTCCACACTACCCCAATACCGGTCAGCCCGGCAGACTTGGCTCTATGCGGAGAAGAACAAGAAGTTCTTCACTTGGCTTCCCCGTCATCATGGCGAGAGAAGACCAGAGGGATGGATGGGGCACTCACGGAGAAGGAAGGAGGGCGGGGAGTTGGCACAATAGAACCACTCTGAGTGCCAGCCTTTGTTGGAAGTTTTCAAGCGAAGATCGAAATAGTATTTTTTAACCCCTTCCATGAATTGAATCCAGCGCGCTGCAGGCTTTGGGATTGTCCTTGTTGGGATAGGGTTTGAGAAGGAAAAGGAATCTAAAAAGATCGAAATGGGGAGCGACCCCCAAATAGACCTCACAGACGTGAATGAAAATCGCGATATGAAAAATGGAGTTGGGATTCAAGTGTGAAATCTCAACCCCATAGAAATGAAGCAGACCCCGGAAGAAAGAGGAGCAAGGAAGGCCGAAGCCACGGAGGAAGAAAGATTCGAAGACCACCACCTCGTCCGAACGAGGGTGGGGCAGACTCACCCCGGCAGGACGCCAAGACAAACTCTTGAGGGGAGCACGCCGAGAGAGACCACCAGAGCCTCCGCTTGGTTGTGATGGACTTCACCCACTCCTTCCCGCTCTTAGCACCTTGGGGTGGAGGGGAAGGCGAGCCATTGCGATCGGAGACTACCGGCGGCGGAGGTGGCGATGAAGAGGAACCCTAGCGGCGGAGCTTCATCAAGAAGCCAACAGACCGCGAAAAGCAAGCAAGGTGAACCTGCTTGTTCTCTGCTCCGGACTTGTATCAACGGGCGAGTTTCGATTCGGGCCGGGCCTAGGTCAAGCGTCGGATGCGGCCTTTCCGCGAGGGCCCGAGAATCACTCTACTGCTCGAGTGGTTCCCCGAGAGGTTTGCGCTTATTGACCGCCTGCCTAGGAGCGGACGAGCCTAGCTACTCGGATGAAGTATTGCCATGATTCGAGATCAAATCGCGGAGAAGTAGCGTCATGGATTCAAGATCGAAGCAAAAGACATCAGTTCCTCAAAAGTCCTTCGCTCAAAGGGCACTTAGGCCTGATTACATATTTTTCCGCGGCACAAAGACATCGAGCTAGGGCTCGTCGGCGCTCGCGGAGGAACAAAGAAAAGGCCTTACGGCGGGAGGGCTTCAAGATTCCCCAAGACGGAGGCGGCGACGACAAGGCCCTTGAGGAAGCGACCTTGTGGAGTCAAGGAATCGCGGATCAAAATCCTAATGGATTCCTCCGCGGACTTCCGCCGCTAGAGCGAAGTCCTCCCAGAGCTCGTCCTCGAAGGCTTTCGCGGCGGCCTTGGCGGCGACCTCGCCTTCTCCTCGCGGGTTTCATCGACCCACGCCATGATCATCTCCAAGATGTTGGCCATTGCTCTTGCGTGAGAGAGGAGGAAAAGATTTTTGGGAGTCGCCAAAGGAAAGAAGACTCAAAAACTCAAGGCCGATGGTGAAGTAGTACTCACCAGGATTTCTTTTTATACACGGGAAGTTCAAGGGTCACGCTGGCGATCCGTTTGAACAGTGAAACCATCATAGCGATGGGGACGGAAGTGGAGCGGATCCGGCTTCCGACGGAAACACGCGCTTCTTCGGTGTGTGAGAAAAGGCGCGAAAACGCCGCTCCCCTAATTGGGCTTGGGCTAAAACCGCAAAGGGCGACCCCTTAACAAAGCTTTCTTAACACGCCCGACGGCGGCAATGTGTTAAAATCGAGCCCGATTCGCCTCGGTGCACCCCGGAGGGCATATCACGGCATATAAAATTAAAAATATTTCACAAGATACCCCATGAGGGTCACTAGCCAACTTTGCACGCTCAGGGTTGGGTGTTGGTGAAATTTGGATTCAATTTCTTGAGGTATGCCTTCATAAGGTCGCTAGTTGTATACTGCTACGCGGATACAAATATCTCTCGGCAAAATTGCGTCCAATCGGTATGCCTCCAAAGGCCTATGCTGATCCTTGCCATGGTGGGGACAGATACCACCCGGCAAGGTGTGCCCCATGTTGGGCCAAGAGCTGGTTCTTACAAGTTAAGGCCGGGCACCTGATGTCGATATTCCTAAAAACGCTAAGGTTACAGCATGCTGCAAGACGGAAGCTGTAATGGCGTGGCTTAAGGCATGCCCCAAGACGGGCTAATGGCCGCTCTTGTATTGCAAGAGAGGATGCCCAGGAGCCGAATCCTCCTATTGAAATAACGTGTCCAACGGGCCGAGTAAGCTGGAGTTTGGTATTGCCAAATTTAGGCGTTGTTTTGACATAAAAACTTAAAATTTCTTGAGTCCTTTACAATCTCTTTTCAGATTACAGGAGATTTAAGCGGAACCAGTCGGCCAAGCATCTGACTCGATCGTAAAGCACTCGGGGGCTACTGTGGACTGCATGAGCCCCGGGTATCCTCTAGAAGGCCCATAAGGGAGCAGATAGGGGGCGACCCAGGTCGGTTGGCCGAAGATGGAAAGCACTCGGATCGGGCGGAACTTAAGCCGCAAGAAAGGGTTCGAGTTTACGGGACATCCCCATGTAATTAGCAGATCAATGCATACGTTCCATGTAACATCATAACGGAAATAGTTGCCATATACCCCGCGACTTACTGTAAATTCTATCCCCCCTGTACTATATAAAGGGAGGGGACAGAGGCCATCGAATCATCGTTAGGAGCACCATCTTGCATCCCGATCCACCAAATAATCCCAGAGCACAGGAAGTAGGGTATTACCTCCTCCGTTGAGGGCCTGAACCTGTATAACCCTGTCTTGTGCTAGCCATCTAACCTAGTTCTTGATTAGCGTCCCCTCGTACAAATTCATTGCCGGCGGTGACCCCCCAGTTAGTCACCCGTCGACACCGGCTCCGTTCGTCGGTGTTCTTCAACGGTGAGTAGGTGTACATCCGTGTTACACCGAACATCGATAAAAATCTCGGTTTGCCTTCTTGTTCATTTTTGTTTACATTTTCTCTTATCTACTACTTGTTGTGTGCGAGCCTTCGAGCCGTCTTGTGATTCTTTTTGTGTCTTACTTTTGCTATTGCGTAGATTGAATAGTCAATTAGGTGAAGTAGCTAGTGTGGTTTATTAATTTGCAAGTTAAATTAAGAAAAACCCAAAAATATTTAAAATTTGACCTAGCTGATTCACCCCCCTCTCGGCCTAGGATCCTTTCAGCTTGTCCTGCCTAAGCTTCAAATATTTGGATAAATATCTTTATGGCACTAAGCTCTTGAAGTAAGGACTTTTATGGTGGATGGGTGATGGTAATAGTATTAATTATGGACTGCTCACTGGATTCGGGATGCATGAGTCCAATTGGAAACGGATCCCGAAATGCTAAAGTTGTAGATCTTATTGATCAGACTACTAAGCAATGGGATTGGGATCTTATTTATAATCTTTAACAACAAGGGGATGCTACAGATATTTTTAAGATTTCTTTTATACATATAAGCATGGCGAATCTTCAAGCATGGGCCCATACTACTACTAGAATTATACGGTCCACACTAGTTATGTGCTGAGTAGAAGATTGAATGTGCAATCACAAACTATGCTATCTACGGAAGGTCAAGCCTTAAGTATCACTTATCATATGGGATGAAATAAATTATGGAAAGTAGAAGTATCTCCAAGACTTGAAAATTTCCTTTGGAGACTTAAGTCAGAACAATTTGACAACCAATGAGAATTTGTTGAGAAGAAACATTGCTATGCAACAGTTTGCGCTACATGTGGACAGTGGGGAATGAAGGACATGTGTTCTTAATTGCCTGGTAGAAGTAATGTTATGGGAACAATTAGAGATATTGACACCTGTATTGGTCAGTTAGCAATGAGGGTATGGATTCAGATAAAGCCTTCCATACTGGATGTTGAATATGACTGTTGAGTTAACAAAACAGGTTATGTAGGTGCTTCTTACTGGGTGCTCTGAACTTTGGTATAGAAGAAATCAAGTGCCATTTAATGGACAATCTGAAAATATTCATCTATTAGCTTTCAAATAAAAAAAGATTTATGAAAAGATGCAACAACTTTATAAGAAAGAATCTCACAGCTGTGCTGTTCCAACACAAAGATATATTGTTCCAACACAAAAAGATAATCGATGGGAGGGGCATAGTTGCTTGGTTGATGATGCTTTTGACCCGATGAATAGGAAAATAGTCATGGCAGTTACTGTTTTCAACAATGAAGATGAGTTGGTAGTGAAGGTGATGGATTTGGTTGACTCAAACGATGCGAGGAGGTGGGGGCTAAGGCGTTGAAGGAGGCAATCTATGCACAGATTACAAATTCATAACACCCGTTTCAGCTCATATTGCATCAATTTGATCAATAAGCTGAGATCAAATCAACAAGATAGATCCAAGCATATTCACCTGTTGGAGGTGACGAAGAACTTGTTGAAGTAGATGGGATGACGTCGATGTGTCATTGCCGTCGTGCAGAGGTGGAAGTGGCTCAACGGCTAGCTAAATGAGAGATGAAAGAGAGGAGCTTAGGGGGGTGGAATGATGAAGCATCTGAGCTTTCGATGAGAGTGGAATATGATCAACTCAATGTCAAACTTACCCCGTATCAGAATCAAGTGCAAGTCCAAACAAATTACATAGCATATCTCATGTAGCAAGAAATGAAACCGTTGTTATTTCTAGTTGGGGAGTTTGTGAGGTAACCTTTGTCTTTGGAGCTTCCGAGGTTTAGGTTATGTTTTTTAAATATTGAATAGTGTCAAGTTCATGTTTAGGTTTAGAGCCAAATTAAACATTGCTAAGCAAGATGCATAGTACATAGTATAAAACCTCATAAGGTGTTCAGCCTATGGCTGCAGCTTCCATGATAGCTGAGTCTTGCTGCTTTACTGTTTTATACATGAAATGGATTACATCATATTGCTACAACAGAAAAGCTACCAATCCTACTAACTCGGTCAGTTGGATTGGCTAGCTAACAAAGTTGCCTAGAATAATGCTAATACAGAAAAATTGATACACGACAATTTATCTAACACCCGCCCTCGAACTCAGCCATTGAAGGTTGAGATTGTGCCGAAACACTTTCTGTTGTCGCAGCACCAAAGGTTTTGTAAAGCCATCCGCTACCTGGTGTTGGGAAGGAATGAACCGTATATCCAAAACTCGTCTTGCCACTCGATCTCAGACAAAATGAAAATCCACTTCAATATGTTTAGTCCGAGCGTGAAACACAGGATTTGAAGACAGATATGTAGCACCCAGATTGTCGCACCACAGACAAGCTGTTCGTGATTGAAAAACTCCAAGCTCGCTTGGGAGAGATTGAACCCACATAATCTCCGTTGTGGCATTGGCCAGGGCTTTGTATTCCGCTTTTGTACTCAAACGGGAGAATGTAGCTTGTTTGCGTGCACACCAGGAGATCAAATTTGACCTCAAAAAACACTACGAAACCTCTTGTGGATTTGTGATCATCAGGACAACCAACCCAATCCGCATCTGAGAAGGCACTGACCAAAGTGGACGAGGACTTATAGATTCTCAAACCAGTCATTGCAGTGCGAGAAAGATACCGAAAGATCATCTTCACCGCCGTCCAATGAAGAAATTGGCACACTTTGTTCATTGAGAAAGTGATGTCCGGTTTGGTGAGCACAAGATACTGAAGAGTGCCAACAGTGCTATGATATCAGGTGGCATCATCAGAAAAGAGAGGAGTGCCAACCGAAAGAAAAATCTTCTCAGAGGAAGACATGGGAGCAGCGACTCCTTTGCAAGAAATCATTCCTACCCGGCGGAGCAAATCCTGTACATACTGAAACTATGAGAGAACCAAATGATCAGTGAACCGATGAACTGCAATACCAAGAAAGAAGTGCAAGGGGTCGAGATCCTTGAGGACAAAGGACTGTTGAACATCACGGAGGAGACATTGAACTGCTTGAGGAGAAAAGCCCGTAACAATAATGTCATCCACATAGACAAGAACATACATAGTAACCCCATCATGATTGTAGATGAATAAAGATTTTTCGTCACAAGACAACACAAATCCAAGTTCATGAAGACGAGGGCTTAACCGAGCATACCAGGAACGAAAAGCTTGTTTCAGACCATACAGTGCTTTATGAAGCTTACACACCATGTGAGGCCGAAGTGGATCAATATACCCAGGAGGTTGACGCATATAAGCATCCTCTTTTAGAACACCATGCATGAACGCGTTCTGCACATCCTGCTCACAAAGATCCCAACCTTGGGAGACAACAAGAGAAAGAACTAATCGAATTGTGGCAAGTTTGATGACTGGGCTATAAGTATCTTCGTAGTCAATACCATAGTGCTGACGAAAGCCTTTAGCTACTAACTGAGCCTTATACCGATTAAGACTACTATCAGCCTTGTGTTTGACCTTGTAAACCCATTTGCAGTCGATGATGTTACACCCACGGACCAGAGGAACCAAGCTCCAAGTACCATTGCGTTGAAGAACTGGAAACTCAAGATTCATGGCTTCCTTCCAGCAGGGATCAGACAAAGCAACATCTAGAGACTTGGGCTCTTGGGATATAGCAAGACCATAGTGAACAAAATCATCAGGAAGCATGCGAGGTACCCGGGTGTTGTCGCGGAGACACATCGTCATGTGATGACCGTCTAGTGATGCAGCCGGCACCAGAGAAGCTGGTGAAGTAGGTGGCACCGCCGCGCTAGCAGAGGTTGAGGTGGACGCAACAGCATCAACAGTAGCTGGAGTGTGATCAGCGAGATGACCAGCAGTTTGCCCTACACGGTAGGGCGACGGTGCACACGGCCCAGCAGGAGAAGGCACAGACGGCCTAGAAGGAGGCTGGCCATCCGAGCATGTGGAGAGTGGTGCCATCTGACCAGTAGCAGAGAGAGGCGGAGGCTGTTGGAGCGCTACAGCGCCATACATGCGCATGCATGGATGGTGACGAAGCATCCTGGAAAAACGAAACAAAGTGCACGACCGACGAACTGATGCAAATGGCGTCATTAGTCATAGGTAATGGACAACCATCCGGAACAGGAAGAAGAAAAGGTTCTTTGGAGAGAATGTGAGGGCCAGATTTTTGTGGAGACTCAAGAAAGGGAAACACATCTTTGTCAAAGACGACCAGTGGAGAGATCAAGACACTTATAGCCTGTGTGTAACGCGCAGTACCCCATGAAGATACATCGGCGAGAGCGGAATTGAAGCTTACGAGTGTTGTAAGGACGAAGATGAGGCCTATGGACACACCCAAAAACTTTCAAAGAAGTATAGTCTGGTTTAATGTGAAACAAAATTTCAAGAGGAGATATATGATGAGTGACCCGACTAGGAAGTCTATTCATGAGATAGCTAGCGATGCTGAAAGCCTCATCCTAGTATTTGGGCTGCACACCTAAGAAGGCTAAGAGCGCAAGTCCTGTCTCAACAAGATGCCGATGTTTGCGTTTGGCAGCACCATTTTGCTGATGAGTGTGTGGGCATGAGACACGGTGAGAAATGCCAATCTGACTAAAGAAGGTATGTAGTTTTTTATACTCACCACCCCTCTCAGTTTGAACACGAAGGATTTTCTTTCCAAGTTGTCGTTCTACTAGATTTTGAAAGGAAATGAATGTACGATATACATCTGCCCTGCATTTTAAGGGAAAGAACCAAACAAACATGCTATAATCATTGATAAAGCTCACATAGTATTTAAAACCACCAGCAGAAACAATGGCTGGTCCCCACACATCTGAGTAAATAAGTTCAAGAGGAGTCAATGAGGGTTCATGAGAACTAGTAAAAGGCAACTTCTGACTTTTGGCCTATTGACAAGCGTCACAGATCAGCCCAGACTCACTAGAACTAGAAGAACATGGAAGTTTAAGACTAAGCAACTGACGAACTATGGAACTGGACGGATGTCCAAACCGATGGTGCCATCGACCTTGGGTAGACTTGATGACGGAGTAGGCTGCTCTTGGAGATGTAGAGTGGAGAGGATAGAGACCCCCCTTACATGCCCCGTGAAGAAGTGCCATCTTCGTGACCTGATCCTTTGCAAGAAAATGATCGGGATGATATTACGGGAAAACATTGCTATCAGAAGTAAAACGATGAACAAATAGAAGATTTTTCTTTGTATGTGGTACATGAAGGACATTATTGAGGACGAGAGATTGTTTTAGAGTGTGAATCACAGAATTACCAATGTGACGAATGGGCATACCTGTACCATTTGCGGTGTGCACCTGAACTCGTCCTTGATATTGATCGTGTATTGTCAGCTTGTCGAGCTTGCCCGTGATATGGTTAGTGGCGCCCGTATTAGTGTACCAGTTTATGTCAACGCCATAGGAGGCGGTGTTGACATTATTTCTAGTACGTTCATCCTCAGCCTGGTACGAGTGATTGAAACACTCCCAGCATTTCAATGCTCCATGGCAATCTTCCCATAGACTTGACAGACAATTTTGTTGCCGCCTTTCTTGTTGGAGCCTCTGTCATTGCCGTGACCGCGTTGGCTAAAACCACCACGACCAGTGTGACGGTGCTGTGGACCACGGCCACCACCATGGTTTCCTCCATTGCACCCACCGTGCCCACTAGAACGATTGTTTTGATGGCCACAAGAAGCTAGATTTGTCGATGCTATCCCAGCCGATGCGGCAAGATGTAAGTTCTGGTTCTGATGTTCAAGATGAGTCTTGTATGCAAGGAAATGAGCATAGAATTCAGAGAGGCTCACAGAATCAGACCTACTCGTGAAAGATGAGAGGATTGTACTCGACGTCGAGACCGGCCATAATCAAAATGATGAGATCATCATCACTCAAGAGATGGCCGACAGAAGCCATCTGATCTCCAAGAATCTTCATACGATTGAAGTAATCCACAGTGCTAAGATCATTCTTGCGTGTGGTGGACAGCTGCATCCGGATCTTCATGACCCGTGCCTTGGATTGAGATGACCAACGCTTCGGCGCGGTCCACACCTCTACCGCAGAAGTCATACCGATGCCTTGCAACAGCACGTCAGGCTCGAGTGAGACAAGAAGCACCAAGCACTTGTTGATCCTTGAGATGCCAGGTGCTATACATGCGGTTTGGGGCAACCATCTCGACCGCCTTCCTATCAACCGTCTTAGTGACAGTGATGGTTTCTTTCGGTGCAGCATCGGTGTTGTTGGCGAAGCCAAGCAATTGGTGGACTCGAAGAAAAGGCATTAGTTGTGCCTTCCAAAGGAGATAATTTTCTCCGTTGAGTTTCACACTGACAAAGCTCGCGAGGTTTGATGTGAACGGCGCCGCCGGAGTGGACGATGATGCAGCTTTAGTGCTTGAACTCATCGAGGATGTGCATGGAAGAGAGTAGGCTCTGATGCCATATAAAACCTCAGAAGGTGTTTAGGCTATGGCTGCGGCTTCCATGATAGCCGAGTCCCTGCTGCTTTATTGTTTTATACATGAAATGGATCACATCTTATTGTTACAACATAAAAGCTAGAAATCGTACTAATTCGGTTAGTTGGATCGGCTAGCTAACAACGTTGCCTAGAATAGCGCTAATAAAGAAAATTGATACACGACAATTTATCTAGCACATAGGTCCCACTACAAATCGGATATTTGATTTGGGATAAACAATCGGTCACTTATTTCAAATATAGTCAACTTGTTTCGAACATATACAGTTATAATGTTGGAACATTCATGATGTCGTACTAAAACATTTGGTTATTCCTATTAGAACATGATTAGGCATCATCGACGAACAAGGCATGGTCGGGAGTGCTGCAATAAAGAATGGCGGGAGGAGGGCAAGGGCGAGCCGCAAAGGCAATGCAGGACAAGCCTGGCAGTGATGCCAAACACCTTGAGAGAGAGAGGAAGAGGGAGAGGGGGATGGAGGGAGATAGGGGAATAGTGAGAACAGGGAAGACATCGTGTGGAGGAAAGAAGAAAGGCACAAGGGTTCTTTTCACAAAAGAGCATATTGTTTCTTTGTGCTAGGGGGGCTTTTGCAAATATGCTAAGCATGCTCAGAGTGGATGATCTAAATGAATAAGTTGGTGAACTGAAGTGACTTGAATGTTAAACTGTACTTTAAGAGGTTTTTGAATCTGCTTCTCGAAGTTGTTCACAAATGGGCATATTGTTTCTTTGTGCTAGGAGGGCATTTGCAAATATGCTGAGCATGCTCAGAATGGCTAAGCTGAATGAATAAGTTGGTGAGCTGAAGTGACTTGAATGTTAAACTAGACTTTAAGAGGTTTTTGAATCTGTTTATTGAAGTTGGTGCCTTGTTTATGTTATATTTAAGAATTTCTAGAGGTGGCTTTCATGATAGAAAATAGGATAAAAAAATCAAATTGGTTTTATGACTAAATAAGCCTAAGGCAATCTAAACATGTTGTCCATCTGTGAGCATCGTTGAGCCCTAATTTTTATTAGTGGCATTGATGTCAAAATTAATTAATATAAAGTGCTAGGGGGTTTTGGACTTCTCGGAACCCTAGCGAAGACTTGGCGTTATTGCAAAACCCTAATTTCAAGCGACGACAAATTTATGAGCTGCTCCGAAGTTTCAAGTGCGTGACCGGGCGAGAGAAGAGGTCACGTATAGTTTAGGAGTAGTTAGGTTTTATTTCCTGTTTTTCGTCGGTTTTCAAAAGGGGTTTGAATTTCTCGGACTATGCCGGATCTTTGCGAATTCTCGAAAACTCGGTTTCTGCAGTCCACCACTTCTAAAAATACCCAATATCCCTTTGTGAGATTTCTAGAGAGAGAGAGACCCACCTATTTTTCCCCCCTCATTTTTTAGTCCGAAAATCCTTCTGTCGGACGGCGTCTGGAAAAGCCAGACGGCGTCCGACTAGCCAAAATCCAAAATAGTACTCACTGTCGGACGGCGTCCGGTCGTTACCGGACGGCGTCCGATAGGGTTAAAAACTGAGGCCCTTTTTGGTCGGACGGCGTCTGGGGGGACGCCCGGTTAGCAAATTTCCAGGAAACTCTCACTGTCGAACGGCGTCCGGTGATTACCGGACGGCGTCCGGTCAAGTTCAAATTCTGACCCTTTCTGCTGTCGGACGGCGTCTGGGCGTAGGTGGCGAGCGTCCGATGGCGTGCGCGTGTGTCTTTCCCTTGCTGTCGGACGGCGTCCGATGGGGACCGGACAGCGTTCGATCAACTGTTTTTAGTGAGCAGTCGTCCCTGTCGGACGGCGTCCGGTTCCCGTCGGACGGCGTCCGGTAGAGGCTAACGGCTAGTCTTTTTGTCCTCTTCTGGGGGGCAACGGCTAGTTTTGCTCTAGGGGCTATAAATACCTATCTAGTGGCTGGCTATTTTGAGGTTTGCTGCTCCACTTCACCTACCACATTCATAGCTCATCAATTAGGTGTTCTAGAGCCATTCCTCCACCCACAAATCATCGAAAACCACAAATTACAAAACCCCAACACCGAGCTTCATGGAAGTCCTTCGATCCGGCATGATCGGGGCGTTTCGGGCTTGTTACTTTTGAGGACGACATCCTTCGTGGAGGTGAGGGCTTGGGAGTAGGCCTTGGAGTGTGGCTACTCTCGAGTCGGTGCACGGTGTGTGAGTCCACCTCACGGAGTGGCGGAACGACTACCGGGAGTAAGTGAGGCGTGAGGCTCGAGAGCGAGCCGGTCCTTGTGCGCAAGAGGTAGCCTCAACGGAGAGTAGGAGTTGCGGATCCGAACTTCGGTCAAACAAATACCGTGTCTCCCTCTCATTTATATTCCCGCATTTACTCTTATTGCATTGCTTGTGATAAATTGAATGTCATGTCTTAGTTGCCTTGTAATTGTTTATCGCTTCCGCTTACTTAAAAATTGCAATTAGGATTGGGTAATTCTTAATATGATGCTAAATTAAGAATAATCAAAAAGAATTTAAAATTGCCTATTCACCCCCCTCTAGGCCTTAGGATCCTCTTTCAAGTGGTATCAGAGCATCTAGGTTCTTCGATATTAGCTTCACCGCTACGAGATGGCTCAAGAGGGGCCTAGGATAGAAATCGGAAAAGCTCCTATTTTTGATGGAACAAACTACAACTATTGGAGAATTAGAATGCAATGCTACTTAGAGGCACTTAGCTATGATGTGTGGGTTGCTTGTGAGACCGGTTATCCGGACCCTCCGGAAGGAACAATGGCTCTTAGTGAAGTTCAAGCTAAGTACAAACGCTTTAATGCCATTGCTAGAAATGCTTTACTCTCTAGTGTGTCTTCCAAAATTTTTGATAGCATTGGAAATCTCTCTAAAGCTTATGACATTTGGAAGTATCTTAAAGAAATTCATGTTGGTAGTGCCGAGATGCTTGAGGAGAAGCTTTCTCGAGCTAGAAAAGGATTTGATCAATTTAAGATGCTCCCTAATAAAAGTGTCAATAAAATGTTTCTTAGGTTGAATCCAATTGTCAATGAAATTGCCTGATACTCGGAGAAGAAGGTCTTGGAGGACATCGACGTTTGTCGAAAGATGCTCGATGTTGTGCCGTTTAGTTTCAATCCACTTGTGATCTTAATTCGAGCATCCAAGTCAAAACTCAAGAAAATGACACTATATTGTACCAAATTGTTTATATTTCAAAGTGCTTTTGATACAACATTATATTGCAACAATTTCTTAATATATAATAGAGAAATCTTATGGTCAAAATCTATCTTAAAAGACTTTTGTAAATTCAAAATACGTCTTATATTTTGAAACGGAGGGAGTATATAAGTCAAACGCTTTGTCATTGTGTAACTTTTTTTAAAAAAATTAGTGTTTCTTCTTGAAACTTTCAAAACTATTTTTACTAATTTTTACTTGTTCAAGCCTCGTGTTGAAGGCTCACAACAAAGGCCCACGACAGATTTTTGCTAAAAGACTCCTAATTTCTCATGATGCCTTTTGTTAATGCAACTAGACAACATTAGGGTTTCTTGTACATATACCCAACCTCTTTCCTATCTTCATAGCTGTCTTTCTCCACTTCTCAACGCCTCTTCTTCAGTCCCCCATCTCCCTTCCTTTTTTGCAGCCATGATTACGCATTGGCACTAACAAATCGACGGTCATTCCGCGACTCAATTGAACCTACCAATTTAATGTATTTCTATTTGGCATGACCAAATATACCCAAATGCCAAGGAAGGTATCATAATAGGCTTCAAAGGAGAAAAGAAGGCCATCTTTTTAAAAAGAATTATTTGATTATCATTTTTAACGCCTTGACCATTTTTACACCATTTCTCAATAATCTCTCGATATCACAAGATAAACATGCACAAATCCGGTTTTGATTATTAGTTTTGATTTTTGAAGCCACCGGTAAGAAGAATAAAAATTCTAGCTGTAGTAAATAATTAGCAGAACACCTACGATGAGTTGATCCATGAGAGATAATCATATCAAATTTAAAGGGACAACCATGTGCTTACAATGGATAGGGGGATGGACCTACGATTTCATTACTTGAATCTTTTCATTCCTCGAACCAAACAAGTGAAACCCAGACAAGTCAACTAGAGTTAGAATAGTAACATTCACTCTGTTACTCTTTTATTCAATCAACACTTTTTTAACTTTTTTGTCCAAAATCCTGAAGCAACTTATCAAAACTCTTAAAAGTATATCGAGCAAAGAGGGGCGACTGCTAGAAGATATCGTAATTCAGATTTTCGGTGATTCAATTCAGCTTAAAAAAAAGCCTGCGTGCTAAAAAATCTGATCTGGCAAGGCTCCGCTGTGTTCTGCAAGCTCTCCTGGTGAGGTTTCTTCATGCCCTTATACAGTACACACTAATATAGACAACAACGCATTCTTTTATGGACTATATGGGTGATATACATGTACAGACATGTAAAAGAGAAAAAGGGTAAAATGCGACAGAATGCAGCGATACCATTAACCTTCAAATCCTCCGAGCAGTTTATTTTACTGAAATTAGTAGCCTCACAAATCATAGACCATGCATATGGCACTTCTTCTTTTTTTTTTCTGACAATAGCTCTACATCTTTTTACAGTTGCCTTCATGGGGTACCGGGGAGAGACTAGAAGAGCCACCTCCTACCGACTGAAATCATCAATCGCACCACAGCTCAAACTAACAAATAGTTTGGCTCTATCTGAGGATGATTGTCGGTCACAACATGTTTCTGATATTGAAATTTGTGTATGTCCCACAGATGAAGTCCTTTCTTCTTCTACATGCAGCCCAGCCCTATGTGTAGTACAATGATAAATACCTTTCTGAACCACACAACCATGTTCAAATGTCCGAATGCTGCTTCACGAGCATACCCTGATCTGAGCAGAGTCATGTAGAACAGACGAGAAATGGTACTGCAAAAGACATAATCGAATCATTAGAATGGGTAGAACTGAACAGAGATTCACATTCATGTCTGTTGTTCCTGCACAGAGTTCCCATATGATGCTATGAAAAGTTGCATTATACCCATTGGAACTGGAAGTACTGACACAAACTTTCATACTTTGTTATCATAGTCCATTCACTTGGATACAACGACCCTGCCAGAGGGTACTAGTACATGATAATTTAGTGTGTTCATACACCAAGATATGCAAGGGCAAGGCCATGCCATGAGCCCATGGCCAACACTTTATGTGCAACTTACATGTTACCAGATAAGGAAAAATAACAAAATGGAACAATTCTAAGATATGGATGCAGAAGCAGTGTATGATAGCTATTTATGGTAATAAACAAAAACATGAGACACAAAAAAAACAACACGCCAAGGAGATATCTATACAGGATAGGACAAATGCATGTTCTCAAAGCATATTAGAAATCTTTTCAGCTTTCATTTTTGCATATGTGGATACATACAGATTAGAGAAGAAGACAAGTTCAATACTAACCAATCAAAAAGATACTCAACACCAGTAATAGGGTGATCCGAATTGAGCGACCTAAATGAGTGTTGTGTTGCTGGCCTGGTATATGAAGCCCACCCATCCTTCCAGGAATTCTAGAATTTTCCTTCCAACTGCTGAAACAACTTCTGCTTCTTTCAGTCAGCCCATTAAATCTCTGTAAAAGCATGGCCAACAAGTAACGAAAATGTTGGTAGAAATTAGCTAAACTAATAGCATGGGAAGCAAACAAGTTGGCTCATTAAAAAGAAAATCAAATTTCTTGTTTATAACTTGTAGGTAACGAAGGAAATAATCAGAAGTGCTATGTTCAACTTCAAGTCCATTAGTTCAAGCAATGCACCTTATAAATCAAATCATAAAGCATCAACTTCATTTATATTTATTTTGTCTATGACAGAGTAATATATAAATTTTAGTATTTATACCTGTGCTAATAACGTTATGACCCTGAAGTCGAGATGATTTGCCATATCATATCTGAATGGAAGACGCTCATCACTCTTGGGTTTCCAGAAGCTAGTCCTGAACCATCTCGCTCTTGTTAAAGATTCTGTGCTTTTCAGGATACCAGATAAACTAGCTGTTTGATTTGATGCCTCTATCCTGTTCGGGGACAATTTTTTATCAACATCCTTGTCATCAGCAATATCAATCTTCCAGTGATCATCACCAGAAACCAAATTTATTCTGTGCCCATTTAGCTGCTCAGCTAGACTACAAGCTTCACTATCAACATTTGAAATCTCTCTGGGTGATGCGTCGAATTTATGTTGGTCTTTACTTATCCCAGTCACATCCTTGTGATCATTTGTGCCAACTAGTACATCCATTTGCATGGATGAAATTTCGTAACAACTTTCTCTCTTCTTTTTTTCCGGAGAAAACTGCGCAGGTGCTGAAAGGAAAGCAACGAGATCATCTCGCTCATCATCATCTAACTTCACCCAGTTAAGTCCTCGCCTACCATTGTCAACTGAAGAATCATTTACTGCTTTCTCTACATGAGAAATCTTGTCTTCTATTGCTATAACAAACTGCTGACGTCTGGCCATCGTACCCTCTTCCAATGAATATTTATCATTGCTCAAACTTACAGCTCTCTCGAACTGCTCCAACTGCACAGCAACCATTAGCATTCAGCAACGCAATGTATAAGTCAACAACTAAATTCTATGGCAATACACACCTGCCATTTTGCTGTCCCTAAAGCTGTCTGCAGCTCCCTCTGCAGATCGTTTACCTCCTCAGTACCAGCTCCGTTGCTGCGCTCATGCATCAAAGTTCTATAAACAGATTCCATCCTGAAAGAACAATTCACAAAGTTAAGCACTTTACATAGCGCTATCTGCCCCCAAACGTAAGATGCAAAAAAGACTACATCATAACATGGTAACGAAAATTAATTATATCGTCGCAAGTACAACCAAAATATTTGTCATATCATCAACTATGAACTTCAACTCTTTTTTATACCGAACAGAACATGTACGGATGGGACGGGAAAGCAGCTCACCAATCAAAGCACACGTAATATGCAGGTTGAGCAACAAATCCAACAAAAAATTACCAACACAAAAAAGCATCAAAATCATAAGCTAACTGCATTTGTGAACACCTAATTCCTCTAAATAACAAAGAGTAGCCAATCAAAATCCCAACTAACACAAAACGCTTCTCAAGTTGAAAACAACAAGCCTAAGAAATCCAACATTTCACCCGTCATATCTCGAAACAATCCAAAGGGGCGCAAATTCGTGGCAAAAAAAAAAAAAAACAAACTAGTTTACAGAAAGCACGCATCAAAATCGAATCTTTGCTAGCCCACAATGCTCCAAACAGAACCCAAGAAAGTACTCACAAGTCTGCCGACTCCTGCACCTCCTCGGCGGCCTGGAAGAAGCCATCCTTCTCCCACTGCTCGAACCCTCCCGGCGCAGCCATGGCGACCGCCGCCGCCACCACCACCACCACCACCACCGCAGATCAAATCAACAGATACGCAGCTCCAAGTGGCAAGAACAGCCGCGTTTCTCCCAACCCTGCGACTCGAATCGCCCCCCAACCTCGCACGGCGCAGGCGGATCAAGAAACCGCGCAAGCCAAGGAAAAGGCGGCGAGGGGCGATTGCAGCCACGCTTCCTTGCGCCCTCGCTCGCCTTCCCGACCTCACCACCCCGTTGCTTCACGGAGTGGAATCCGGAGGCGGAGGGAGACGTGAGGGCGGCAAAGGGAGGAGTGATAGGAGAGGGAGGAGCAGTCCGGGAGGGCAGCGAACTACTCCCCAACTAGACCTCGCCGTCTTCTCCTTCTCCTCCTCTGGTTGGCCTCCTCCTCCTCCTCGGCCTTCTTCTTCCACTATTCGGAGTTCGGATCTGTGTTTCTTTTTGCCCCAACCTATTTCCTTCCTAATAACAAGTAGATTATTTATCTTAAAAATATTTTATATGTTTATTTATGCTAGCCTTTTTTGATGGAGAGTCCCTATTTTTTACATGTGGGCCCATAAATTTTTAAAGAGAGGGCCATGATTCTTTTGATTTTTATATAGAACCAGTGTATGTGACTGATGTCATTGTCTTAGTAGCGGCCTTGATTTTCCGATGAATGCTATTGTGCTTTAACTTGCCAGAACAAAGGCGACAACTTTTAGACCAAAACGTGCTAGAAGAAATATATAGTTCAAATTCAAATATATTTCTATTTTAGGAAAAAAAACCAAACAAAACAGGGGCGAGAACTAAGAAGCATAATGAAGTAATATATAGACAATGATATTATTAATACTCAGGGACCCAGATGCAAAAGACGAATAAACAATTAAAAAGGGTAATATAATAAATTAAGTGAGTGTCGGCTGTTGGCGGCAGGTGCGCGGCGCCACTTGAGCGCCTCATGAGCGGCTGGTCTCGATGGCGACCGTGCTGGGGACCCTGACACGTGGGACCATCCAGCAAATGGGGTCACACGGGGATGCGTGCATCGGTGGAGGCTGATGCGCCAGCCACCCACCATCCCTGTCACTGAACATATGGGCCCACCGTTCTCTCTGTGCCTGTCCTTCCTTCCCCTGCCGTTGGCATTCCTGCCTGTAAAGAATGTTCCTTTTCTTCTTATTTGTTGCTTCGTATGATACGGTACAGTTCGTATTTCTGCCATGTATTATAATTATAATCACCGGATTATAGTCATGAACTAAGGAAGCTTCGAGAATTCGCGATGTTTGGTTCTGTTTATAGGCTGTTTGGTTGCCTGCATCCAAAAAGTTTTGTATCTAGAGATACAAAACTATGGTATTTAATTGTCTTCTCGTCCATCTGAGCCAGGCTCTCCGGATGCAATTACCCCCTCTAGGCTAGGTTCTGGAGATATGATCAAATTGGACATTTTCCCAGAGCCAGGCTCCGCAGATGTAGCAATAACCACTTGCGCGACACATTTGATTTATTTATTTGCTATATCTTTTGATTAGTATTTTCGATTACCGATCCGATTTAAAAAATGGGTTATTGATATTTTTCAAACAAAACAAGACCACACTTGCCATATAAATTTTAAAAGTTTAAAATTTTTATTTTTGAATTTATCTATTTATGAGACTTTCTTTTGAATTTTTTTATTTTCATCATTGATTTTTTGTTATTTTGATTTTCTAGAATTTATTTTTTAATATGTTTCATCCGTCTTTTGAATTTCTCCATGCCATTCTCTCCTTAGTGCAGTCAACCAAACAACATCTCTACGCAGCTTGTACAATCTCATTCACCTAACCAAACAACAACCATTTGCATCATCTCAGCCTGGCTTCAACCAGCCTGACTTGGCTCATACAGCCTGGTTCAACTGAGAAGGCAACCAAACAGCCTTTAATTTCGAGAGCTTTGCCGGATATCATTTTGGGAAGCTACAAGCCGAAATTTTTGGCTTTATAAACAGCTAAAGATTAAAAGATATGTTGCAATTGAACAGCTAAAGACTATAAAGATGTAGCGTATCTCCATATGTCTATGAGACAGAGTGTTTAGGAAAAAAAACTAAATTTTCTGACTCATTGATCCCGTTATAGAAAATATTGAAACAACTAATGAAAACTTTAACAATACGAGCCTTAAGTAGAATATGGAAATTTTCTACTAATCATAACAACATCTTATATTCTGTCTTAAGACATAGTGTATGAGATTATCCACTAAAATACTTGGGAAAATTACGAGTGCTTGTAGAAATGAATCTAAGAACTTGTTTCGCTTATTTCCTAATATTTTGAGAGCCTTAAGTAGCTATTCGAAGTTGTTTTAGTACTCTAATTCAAATGTTGCAATGATTTTCATTTAATGCTGCAGGAACTACTTTTCAATGCTGCAGTGCTCTTATTAAAAAATTAGGTGCTTTTCATTCGTAGTGCTCTAAGCCAATTGTTGCATCAGCTACTTTTCAATGTTGCAGTCCTCTAATTCAAATTTTTCAATGCTTTCACTCAACCGTCGGAATGCTTTAACTCAAATGTTGTAACAACTACTTCTCAATATTGTAATGCTTAATTTTCAGTGTTTAAACATTTGGTTTAACATACTGCAATCTTTTATTTAACATGCTGCAAAATTTTGATTTAACATGCTGCTACATTTGGTTTAATATACTGCAACATTTTTGTTTAAAACACCGTAATTTTTGGTTTAACAGACTACAACAATTATCCCGTTTTGGTGTAACATTTTGTTTCACATTCTAAATATCATAATTTGGTTACCGGAAACATTTTAGTCATTTTGGTGCAACCTTTTCTTTTAAATATGCAATATTTTGGTTTATATATACTGTAACACTAACTATAACATGATTTGATTTTTTTTAGAAAATCGGACGTCCTCTTTGTAGCAAAACGCTTGAAAAAGATAATTATAAGCTGAGAAGAACAACAAAAGCACAAAAGGCGTGTCCGAATTTTTGGGAAAATTCTTGTATAAATTGAAATTGCTACTTTTTTTAATATATTTTGCTCCTTCAAATAAACCCTGATGCTCGCTGCAGTCAAGTACTCGAGTTCTGTCAAGCCATCACGGGCTCTAGCCTCTAGGTTCTGTAAAGTACTATTATCTGTGATCTGTCAGAAAGGAAGTGTTTTAATCAGAATAACGCCATTGCAGCGCTGGTAATCTGGTACGATTTGATCATTAGATATAACCGATAGATAATCTTGGGCCATCATCAGATGCCACGGTGTGGCCGACTGGTCCAATCATTTTTAATCAGGTTCTGCTTTGGAGGCACCAGCACGCAGCTACACGCTGTCAGCCATTGTTTACATCCCAGTTAACAACACAACATTGGTGACCTGTCTGTCCTGTTGATGGGCCAGTTCCATGTGATATCAGAGGCTCCGTCTCTCAGACCATGCACCGCCCATACTGCTCGAGTTTTTCTTCATTCAGAAATTTGGATTGATTCCTAATTGCTAATAGTCACCCTGGCCTAGTTTGTCTCAGTTTAAATTAAATTAAATTAAATTAAATAAAAGTTTGTTATTTTTATATAAGACGAATGATGTAATACTTTTGTAGTCATTTTTGGTGGGGTTTTTAATATTTTTTTTAGAGTTTATGAAATATTTTTTTCTTAAATTTTATGAACTCTTTAAGACGTCTTTCAAGGGGTTAGAACTTTTTCAGATTAAAGTTTTCAGCTACTTTCTGCCCAAACAAACAAGGACCCTTGTCTAGAATGAGTTCTATTTTTTTAAAAAAAATGGCACGTAAAATGTGATTATGCTTTCTTGGTGGTGTATGACAGACAGCAACAACCACACTTGAGTGGACACCTACCACAGGTCCAACTAGCAATTGTGGCCACAAGGCAGTTGGTAATATGCTTTGTTCATCCAAAGATTTGTCAGGTATCACTTCCAAGATGGACATCAAATGAAATTTATTGTAGTGTACACAAAACCTGGATCACCGAAAGTGGCCGTCCGAATCATGTACCAATGGATTGTACAAAGGCGAAAAATGAAGTAGCATGGCAATAAATATACTCAACAAGAACAATAACTTTGGATCGGGACAAGTGTTTGGCATTAGTGCTTGATCCCAATTTTTCTAAGAACAGCAAATCCAATATGCTATATGCAATGTGTGTTTTTTTGGGCCTTTTTTTTTTGTGAAAAGCAAATCCGATATGCAGCGTGAAGAGTATCCTACTATCCTTTAAAGCACTGCTCAGTCATTTTAGCATATAGAACACATGTGACAAACTCATTTAGCAGAAACCCACATCCAGGTCCATGGTTAATAATATGATCTTCTGATAAACAATTCAGAAAAAGTCGGTCTAATCGGTTGGCACCATCACTCCATCCCAAAAAATTAGTTCAAAAGTGGCTTTCTTCTACCAGAAACATGTTTGCATCAACAATCAGGAGCAACTTACTTAAATCTCAAGCCACAGAGGCACAAACAGATGACTGAATTTTGCGCAATCGTCGGATCAAATATCTGGTGTTGGAGCCTCGGTTGGGAGATGGGGTTAAGCACCATGCCAGTCCTTGGATAGTTGGATCCCTATCCTCCAGAAGAGAACAGTTTGGAGAGTGGCAGCTAACCCATGTGCAACAGCTTCACCATCCACATGTCAGCTAAGGCATTCCCAACATACTCCAGTGTGGTCTTGCATATTTAATAATGAAGGGCTTCCGACTAGGAATCAATCATGGTCAAACCTGAGGTGCAGGAGGTAACAACGGACGAAATTATCCTTCTCTGTAGATCTTTGTACTCCAGTGCTAGCTTAACATCCCAACTGCCGTTCTCCCTACAAGAAAATAAATATACTGTACTGAGTAAGTGACGCTGATGTTTGACATAAAAGGAGTGACACCAAAAGGCTACTGTAGCAATGTAGTTGCACCGATCTAAGTCATCTGGCTCGCTTAATCCTTCAAGCATGGGATTAAATATGGACAGGATTGTTTCCAGCACCATCCTGTCATTTTCCTTGATCTGAGTACAGAGAAAAGGTAGGGTTAACTGAATATCTCATTTTCAGCTATTTGCCAAGCAAGAATTGACATGCTTCTCATCGTTCAGGAAAGCAAAGCAAAGTATTCTTACATCAGCCTCTAGAGTGGATTCGTTATTATCACAATTGAGAACAGCACGGAGATGTGAAATCAACTTCTGAGGAAGGCCATACGTGGGAGGTCCTCCAGATCTGGACAACCATGTCCCCCGAACCATATGAGCGGTTTGACTCGTACTCACAGACTGTGCTGTGTCATCCTCTTCATCAATAGATGTATCAAGATCTGCAGACAATTGAACATCAACAATATGGTTCTGTGTATGTTTACTTGGGTTGAATGAGAAGGAAAATTCATCCAAATATATTATAGGCCAGATTGCTAGGTCTACCATACATCGAAATTGTGCCTAGTGTCTCAGAAATTGCAAGGGACAAGGTGGCTGTGTTAAATTAAGATCACCAGGCTAAGCCATTTTAGTGAATAAATTTGTGTCATGGGATCCAGCGCAACCACCGCCACACTGAGAAGATAAATCAATGGCAACTTCTCTACTTAGGGATCTACACATAGCTACGGAGCAACACTTCTGTACAACATTATGATATGGGTGCTCCCTCTGGAACGCCCGAGTGCCCGGCTGAAGGCCGCAGCGAAGATCAGAGGTCGTCGCCGAACGGCGACTTCCTCGGGATAGCTGGCTGTACGGAGCCACCGGCCGGACTTCGACGGCGCGCCTGAGACTGAGGTTTGTGGGAAATAAACGTGCCCTTTTCTGCCTGCATTTCTCTTATTTATTTGGTGCTCAACACACTGGCACAAGGCGCCCCTAACAGCACAACTAACACTCACCCCAAACTAGCTAACAACTCAACAACTCGTGAAACAAACTAACAACCCAACTAGCTGAAGTTTAAAGGATAAGAATAAGCACTAGGCTTGCAACTGATCGGCTGCCAGTGGGGGCGTAGCCTGACCAGCAGGGCCACGGCGTCTACGGACGTAGACCCGATCCGGGGCAGCCGTATCAATACTCCCCCCTCTAGCGCAAGCTTGTCCTCAAGCTTGAAGTGAGGATAGGAGCGACGAAAATTCAGAGCGTCTTCCCAAGTTGCAGCTTCAGCAGGCTCGCCGGCCCAATGAATGAGGAATTGACGATGACCTCGGACAAAGCGGTGGGCTCTGATCTGATAAGGTGCTGGCTGAACTGTGTCCGGCGTTGGAATGGAGACTTCGTCTGGAAGTGGAGGTGTAGATGTAGGTGCTGTCCCCTTAACGGTTTGAGCATGGAAACATGGAAGACGTCATGAAGGCGAGCAGTCTCCGGCAGAGCCAAGCGATAGGCAACTGTGCCCACTCGGCTGTCAATCTTGTAGGGCCCAAAGAAGCGTGGAGATAACTTGTGTTGGGCGGAGGGCCGACGGGAGTGTTGACGATAATGCTGAAGCTTGAGCCAAACCCAAGACCCAATGTCATAGGTAACTTCACGGTGTGTCTCATCATAGCATTGTTTCATACGGTTCTGTGCCGTGAGGAGATGCTGTCGAGCTCTATTAAGGAGCTCATCTCTGTCCACTAGTTGGCAGTCCATTGCATCCACAGGAGTAGTTCCGCTGCAGTAGGGGTGCAATGGAGGGGGCGAGCGCCCATAGACTAACTCAAATGGTGTCATCTGAAGAGCTAAGTGATAGGAAGAATTATAGCAAAACTCCGCCCAGGGCAGCCACTGAACCCAAGAGGAAGGCTTTTCCGCTGCCAAACACCGGAGGTACATCTCAATTGTTCGGTTAACCACCTCGGTTTGCCCATCCATCTGAGGATGATATGAAGATGAAGTGAGGAGACGAGTACCGCATCTCTTGAAGAGGTCCTGCCAGAAGGTACTAAGGAAAACGGGATCTCGATCCGAGACAATAGATTCCGGAATTCCATGGAGACGTACAATTTGGTCAAAGAACACATCTGCGACAATTGGGGCTGTAGTAGGTCTCTTCAATGCAATGAAATGGGCATACTTGGACAGGCGGTCTACCACCACTAGGAGACCTGTTTTGCCTTGTGATTTGGGAAGAGCGACGATGAAATCCATGGAGAGATCAGCCCAAACTTGATGCGGGATAGGAAGTGGCTGGAGGAGACCCGCAGGTGATAAAAGTGCTGACCTTGTGCTGCTGACAAATCTTGCATTGTGCCACATAATCTTCCACTGTCTTGCGCTGCCCCTCCCAATAGAATTGGAGTTTAACCCGGTGGAGTCTTATGAACTCCCTTGTGAGTGAGGTCGTGAAATGCAGCGACCATTTGAGAGCGTAGCGGAGAGTCGGGTGGCACAAAGAGCCGACCCACCCTGTACACCAAGCCGCCTTGTGTCGTCCATAACGGCAATGGAGCAGGCTACTCACTGGAGGACGCCGCAGTTGTTGTAGGTGTACCGGAGGCTTTCAAAGTCGCCACGCGTTGCTGGACCGTGGGATCAAGCCGTAGCTCAGCTTCCCACAGCTCCCGCGCCAAGCCAATGGGCGAGGAGATCGCAGCGCAGGATGCTGGGTCTTCGTGTTGGCGCGAAAGGGCATCGGCCGCCTGGTTTGATCTGCCAGGTTTGTATTCCACCATGAAGTCGAACCCCATTAGCTTGCTAAGCCAATGTTGTTGGGGTGGCATCACCAAGGCTTGCTCCAAGAGATACTTTAAGCTGGCGTGGTCAGTGCGGACAGTGAAGGGGCGGCCCAAAGATAGGGACGCCAATGGCGGATGGCCTTGGAGAGGCCAATGAGTTCCCGCTCATAGGCCGCCAATTTGACGTGGCGTGTTATCTGTTTAAACCTGTGCCGAGTAGTTTACTTTCAGTTTATTTCGTTTTTCAGTTGAGTCAGTACTCAGTGTTAGACAGAGTCCTTGTGTCTGTTAGAGTTTGTTAGTTGGGCTCCTAGTCTTCAGGGCATAGGATGCCGGAGTCATTAGTGGTTAGTTGAGTCCTAATCTTGCGTAGGGGAGAAGGACGCACGTTGTGGGTCATGGGGATGGACGTGGCCATTGTGCAGCGTGTGAAGCGCTCAATGCGCAGTGTACTTAGAGTATAAATAAGAGAAGGTAAACCCCAGAAAATGCTGCCGCTTGGATGCACCAACTCTCTGTGTGTGTGTTCTTCAGTTCGTGAGTGAGTTGAGAGGCATACCTGACAATTGATATCAGAGCCCGGTACCGGTACTGGACGCGTGACCGTGCACTCGAGGGAGTCTTCATGTCCCAAGAGAACACGGCTGCGCAGCAGCGCCGGCGATCGGCCTCGCCAAGACGTCCCACTTCTGGAGTCTCCAGCAGCCATGTCACGGACAGTGGCGGGAGCGATCGCGGGCTGGTGATACACCGCGTGGTCAAGGAGATGGGCGGACCGGCGAGCTACCCTCGCTTTCGCGGCGAACTACAACGATCGAGTCTGGCGATGAAGATCAAGCTCGTGCTCGGTGCTTGTGGGGAGCGATCGATCCTGGTGTCGTGGGCAAGACGAGGATCGGATGGGTATTGGAGGCCATCTGCAGACGGTACCACCGGAGATGATCGCGACAACGGCGAACAAGGCCACGCGCCAGAGGCGTGGAATCGCATCAAGACGATGCGTCTCGGGGACGACCGCATCCGCAAATCGACTCTGCAGCGGCTGCGGCAGGAGTATTGAGGCTCTCTCGTTCCGCGATGGCGAGGTCGTGGAGGATTTCGCCATGCGCCTCTCCAGCTTGGTCACCCAATTGGCCACCTACAGTGACCCTGAGCCCGAGAACAAGGTGGTGGAGAAGTTTCTTCGGGCGGCATATCCCAGGTTTCGCCAATTCGTCACTTCTCTAGAAGCCTTGATTGATTTGTTCACATTGACGATGGAAGACGTCACGGGGAGATTGAAGACCGTTGAGGACAGTGAGAATTGGCGCCCAACCGGCCGCCGGAGGAAGCTTGCTTCTCACGGAGGAGTGGATCGCAAGAAGCAAGAAGGAGACAAAGGCGAGCCGTGGAGGAAGCAGCACGGGGAATCGTGGGCGTGGGCGTCGTGGCGGTGCATGGCGCGGTCGCGGTGGCGGAAGGAGCTTGGATCGCAGCGGCGACAAGTGCCGGAACTGCGGCAAGTACGGGCACTGGGCAAGAGATTGCCGTGCCCCCAAGCACGAGGAGCAGGCGCACATCGCACAAGAAGAGGAGGCCACCCTGTTGCTGATGAAAGGAGAAGCCACCGTCATCACCGAGTCAACGATGCCGTACTCCTCTGCTTCCCCTGTTTCGATTGAATTGGTGGAGGCGGAGGACTATGCGGCGTTTGGCGGCGCGGATGAGAAGAACTCAAGGAGGTGGGTGCTGGATACCGGCGCCACAAACCACATGACGGGATGCAAGGCCGCCTTCTCCGAGCTCGATGGCGGCATCACCGGGACGGTGCGGTTCGGCGACGGATCCATCGTCAAGATTGAAGGGCGTGGAAATGTGCTGTTCGCGTGCAAGAATGGCGAACACCGCACCTTGACGAATGTCTACTTCATTCCAAGCCTCACCGCCAACATCATCAGCCTTGGTCAGTTGGATGAAGGAGGGTGTCAAGTGTTGATCCAAGACGGCGTTCTGAAGATTCGAGACGAGCAGCAACGTCTCCTTGCAAGGGTGGTGCGCGGTTCCAATCGCCTGTTCGTGCTTGATATTGACATAGCACGACCAGTGTGTTTGGCGGCGCGCGCCGGTGAAGACGCGTGGAGATGGCACGCACGCTTCGGCCACCTCAACTTCGGCGCGCTAAGGAAGATGGGCAAGGAAGGTCTCGTTCGTGGACTGCCTACACTGGATCAGGTTGATCAGGTGTGTGAGGCGTGTCTCGTGGGGAAGAGGCGACTCCATTCCTCAACGCCGCGATCGGGCGAAGAGGCGAGCGGCTTGCCCTCGCCCATGGTGATCTCGTGGCGCCATCTCTCCACTAACTCCCGGTGAAACCGCTATTTTCTCCTCCTCGTCGACGACTACCGATACATGTGGTTGACTCGCTTGAAGGACGCCTTGCACGGCAGCCGATCATTCGGATCCAAAGCGGCGGCGGAGAAGCGCGGCAAGAAGCTTATCGCGTTGCGCGCAGACGAGAGGAGTTCACAATGGGAGCTTCAACGACTCTTGCGCCGAGCTAGGAGTGGAGCGCGAGTTGATCGCAGACTACACCGCAGCAGAGCGGCGTCGCTGGTGGCGAAATCAAAGCGTGGTGGGGATGGCGCGAAGCATGCTCAAGGCGAAAGGATTACCGAGCAAGTTTTGGGGAGGCAATTAACACTGCTTGTGTATATTTTGAATCGCTCGTCATCAAAAGGAAGTGGCGGCAAGACACCCTATGAGCTTTGGAATGGGTGGACACCAGCAATGCATTACTTTCGCACTTTTGGGTGTGTGGCTCATGTGAAGATCACAACACCAAATGCGAAGAAGCTTGATGATAGGAGGGCCCATGATCTTTGTTGATATGAGCACGGATCTAAGGCATATCGGGCTTATGATCCAAATGACAAAAAGAGTTCACATTACAAGGGATGTAGTGTTTGATGAGGAGGCAAAGTGGAACTGGAGTGATGATCAAGGGGAGTTGAGGATAGTGAATTTGTAGTGGAGCATCTGCGTTGGTTCAACGGGTATAGCTACACACATGGACCTCCAACTTCTAGCGACCAGATCTCAAGTCCTTTGTTTCTGCCGGACCCCAATTCAAGTCGATTCAGCTCGGTGATGATTTTGTAGACCACCGGTTGGAGGCAAGGGAAGTGTGACACCAAAGAATCTTGGGGAGACACAAGTGGAATTTGTGTCACCAAAGATCAAATGATGAAGGAAATTTGGATGCAGATTATGGAGTGAACCCCGAGGTACAGAAGATGGGAAATGTCTTGGGGACATGTGAATTGCCCGAAAGAGCTACAAGAGATTGCGGGGCTGTCTCAAGAAGCTAGCGATGATAAGTGGAGAAGAACCAACTACCTTTGAGCAAGCGAGCGACCAAAAGTGGAGGCAAGCAATGCTGGAGGAGATCACTTCAATTGAGGACAATAACACTTGGAAGTTGGTTGATCTTCCTGCTTTGGGATGTAAGTCAATTGGGCTCAAATGGGTGTTTAAACCGAAGAAGGGAGCAGATGGGAAGATTACAAGCACAAAGCAAGATTGGTGGCAAAGGGCTATGTGCAAAGAGCTGGAATCGACTTTGAAGAGGTATTTGCTCCTGTAGCTCATCTTGATTCTCTCAGATTGTTGCTGGCCTTTCTTTGCACAGGAAGGATGGAAGGTACACCATATGGATGTCAAGTCGCCTTCCTGAATGGAGTGCTAGTAGAGGAAGTCTATGTAGCACACACCGGTTTTGAGGTTGCAGTCGGGAGGAAAAGGTGTATAAGTTAGATAAAGCTTTGTATGGATTAAGGCAAGCACCAAGGGCACGTAATGCAAAGCTTGATCAAACTTTGAGAAATCTGGGTTTTGAACAATGTCCATTTGAGCATGCACTCTATGCCGAGGAGATCTGCATCAAGGTTGCTAGTGGGTGTATATGTGGATGATCTTGTCATTCGGGAGGAAATGCGGTGAGATTGAAAAATTCAAGAATCGATGAAAGCGAGTTCAAGATGAGTGATTTGGGGCCACTAAGCTTCTATCTTGGTATGAAGTGCACTAGAAAGAGGGAATGATCACTCTTGGTCAAAGGGCATATGCTCAAAGAATTGTGCAAAAGCGGGGTTACTGGATTGCAATCCCGTACACACCAATGGAACCGAGGTTCATGTTGAGTAGACAAAGTACTGCACCAAGTGTTGATGTCACTGAATACCGAAGCCTTATTGGTAGTCTCAGGTATTTAGTGAATACAAGACCAGATTTGAGTTTTTCAGTGGGCTATGTCAGCAGGTTCATGGAGGATCCAAGGGAGGATCATCTTGCAGCAGTCAAAAGGATTATAAGATATGTAGCTGGCACACTGCAGCTTGGCTGTTGTTATACAAGAGAAAAGAAGGGAACCTTGAAAGGCTATAGTGACAGTGACTTAGCTGGAGATGTGGATACTAGGAAGAGCACCTCTGGAGTGTTTTTCTTTCTAGGTGAAAATAGTTAGTTGGCAGTCACAAAAGCAAAGAGTAGTGGCACTTTCATCATGTGAAGCTGAGTATATTGCTGCAACTACAGCAGCATGCCAAGGAGTTTGGTTGGCCAGATTATTGGGTGAATTAAAGAATGCTGAAACTGATTCATTTGAACTCAGGGTGGACAGCAAATTTGCTTTGGCATTGATGAAGAACCCTGTTTTCCATGACAGGAGCAAGCATATTCAGCTGAAGTATCACTACATCAGGGATTGTGTTGAAAATGGGGAAATCAGACCTGAGTTCGTGAGGACTGAAGAGCAACTTGCAGACATCCTAACCAAGGCATTACCAAGAGCAAGGTTTCAGGAGCTGCGAGATAAGATTGGTTTATCTTTTTTAGCTTAGGCACAGGTTTAGGGGGAGAATTGTTATCTGTTTAAACCTGTGCCGAGTAGTTTACTTTCAGTTTATTTCGTTTTTCAGTTCAGTCAGTACTCAGTGTTAGACAGAGTCCTTGTGTCTGTTAGAGTTTGTTAGTTGGGCTCCTAGTCGTCAGGGCATAGGATGCCGGAGTCATTAGTGGTTAGTTGAGTCCTAATCTTGCGTAGGGGAGAAGGACGCATGTTGTGGGTCATGGGGATGGACGTGGCCATTGTGCAGCGTGTGAAGCGCTCAATGCGCAGTGTACTTAGAGTATAAATAAGAGAAGGTAAACCCCAGAAAATGCTGCCGCTTGGACGCAGCACCAACTCTCTGTGTGTGTGTTCTTCAGTTCGTGAGTGAGAGTTGAAAGGCATACCTGACATGGCGGTCGTCTAGTCGGCGACTGTAGAAGGCGATCGGGTGTCCTTCCTGCTGCAGAACAGCGCCGATGCCCACACTGGACGCATCACATTCGACCACAAAGGTCAAGGTGAAGTCCGGAAGGCGGAGGACCGGTGCGGACTGCAACGCCTCCTTGAGTTGGGTAAAGGCACAGGCAGTCTCCACCGTCCATTGGAACTCGCGGCGTCGTAGAAGATTGGTGAGGGGCTCGGCGATGGCGGCGTAGTGTCGAATGAAGCGACGATAATACCCCGCAAGGCCGAGGAAGCTACGGACACCTGCTGCTTAAGTTGGTGTTGCCCAACGCACCACATCTTGTACTTTGTTTGGGTTGGCGTCCACCCCGTTGCCGGAGATGACATGGCCCAGGTACCCCACGGTTTGCTGAACAAAAGCGCACTTGGAGCGCTTCAAGTACAGCTGGTGCTGTTGGAGCCGCTCCAAAACCAGTCGAAGATGGTGGAGGTGGTCTTCTCGAGAGGAGCTGTATACAAGGATATCGTCGAAGAAAACGAGTACAAATCTCCGAAGGAACGGCACCAATACCTCATTCATGAGAGCCTGAAATGTCGAGGGAGCGTTGCAGAGGCCAAACGTCATGACCAGAGACTCAAAATGGCCATGGTGAGTGCGGAAGGCGGTCTTCTCAATGTCTTCCTCCCTCATTCGGACCTGGTGGTAGCCGGAACGGAGGTCCAGCTTGGAGAAGAACTTGGCGCCGTGGAGTTCGTCGAGCAGCTCCTCTACCACCGGAATGGGGAATTTGTCCTTGATCGTCATGGCGTTGAGAGCGCGGTAATCTACACAGAACCGCCACGATCCATCTTCCTTCTTGACCAGCAGTACCGGGGAAGAGAAGGGCGACCGACTAGGGCGAATAATGCCTTGGGAGAGCATCTCGTCACACTGTCGCTCAATCTTGTCCTTTTGGCGGTTGGGATACCGATATGGCCTGACTACCACAGGGTCTGATCCTTCTTTGAGGCAAATGCAATGATCACAAGCCTTTGTAGGAGGCAGGCCCTGAGACTCCTGGAAAAGCGCGGCAAAGTCAGCGAGAAGAGCCTCGATGTCGGCCTCCTGGGAAGGCGTTTCCATGGAGAAGGTTTGGGACTCTTGGGAGCGCCCTAGACCCTGAAGGATCACCTCTGTGCCCTCACTGATGAAGGACATTGTTAGGGACTCGAAGTTCCATGGAAAAGCCCGGCGAAGTCAGCGAGAAGAGCCTCGGTGTCGGCCTCCTAGGAAGGCGTTTCCATGGAGAAGGTTTGGGACTCTTGGGAGCGCCCTAGACCCTGAAGGATCACCTCTGTGCCCTCACTGATGAAGGACATTGTTAGGGACTCGAAGTTCCATGGAAAAGCGCGGCGAAGTCAGCGAGAAGAGCCTCGGTGTCGGCCTCTTGGGAAGGCGTTTCCATGGAGAAGGTTTGGGACTCTTGGGAGCGCCCTAGACCCTGAAGGATCACCTCCGTGCCCTCACTGATGAAGGACATTGTTAGGGGCTCGAAGTTCCATTGGATGTCACCGAGAGTTTGCAGCCATTGAATGCCCAATATAATGTCAAACCTGCCCAAGGGAATCACCAAGAAGGGCGCTGTGAAGCTATGCTGATTAAGGATGAACTGCCCCTTCTGAATCTTTCCCAAACATGGAAGAAGATCGCCGTTGGCCACCCTCACTTGCTATCCACCACCAGTATGTTGTTGGGTGCCCACTTGAGCAGCAGCCGGGCCACTTATAAAGTTGTGCGTGCTGCCTGAATCAATCAACCCCAGCAATTTGTGACCTCCCATGAGCAGCGATACCTGCATGTAAACCTCGTCGCAATTGAAGCAGAGGCCTTTGAGACGCCGCTCCGACATTTCTTCCGGGCTGAGCTTGTGCCTGTATGGCACGGAGCCAGCAGATGAAACTAGCAAGTTAGCCAGCGCGGTCCACGCACCTCCTGTAGTTGGCATTGGCACCGAGCCAGTCGCCCCTCGGACCGGTGGACGGGCGGCTGAGGCAGTTGCCGTCGCCCAGGCTGTGAATTGGTCGCCCGGGAAATCCAGACGTCCTCTTGATGCTCCGCTTCTCGGGATAAGCCTATCGCCTCAACCAAGTCCCGGGGACGATCACGGCGGACATCGGCGCGAAGAGTTGCCACCAACCCCGCTGTGAATGTCTCTATTTGATCCTCCCTCTTCATCTTCGGAGCTTGGGACAGCAGCTTCTGGAATTCATGGGCGTAGTCATCTACCCGGCTTTCTCCTTGTTTCAGGTTTACCAGGTCCCCCAATGGCCCAGCCGATGGTTGACGAGAGAACCGCTGGACGAAGGTGTCGAAGAAGTCGTCCCACGCGATCCGCCGCTCTTCCTTCTCCCAATTGTCCAGCACCTCTTGCGCCTCCCCTCTCAGGTGAAGGCCTGCCATCTCCACGCATCCCGAATCCGGAATGTCATGGGCGCGAGCGAATCGCTCACACTGCTTAAGCCACAAGAGTGGGTCTTCCGTAATGTCGTACAATGGTAGTTCATAGCGGGGCGCTCGTGGAGCCCAGCGCCGATCATCCCGATCGACATGCTCCCTGCCGCGGATGCCCGCTGATCGACGGTCTTCGTCTTCCCTGGGTTCCCATGCGCGTGGCCACCTCCGAGGTGGAGGAGATCGCCCTCGGGGTGAGGGACGATCCAGGGCCCTCGCTTCACTTGCCTCCGATTCATCAGCCACCTTGTCCACGGTTTGTTTGCTCGTAGCCTTGGTGAGATCGACCAAAGCCTTCTCCACCCTCGCCATGGACTCCTACAGGCCAGCGACCGTGGATTCCATCTTGCTGATTGAATTTTCCACCTTGCCAACCCTCTCCTCCAAGCCCGTCATGGTCGAAGGATTAAGTGGCTCTGATACCAAATGATATGGGTGCTCCCTCTGGAACGCCCGAGTGCCCGGCCGAAGGCCGCAGCGAAGATCAGAGGTCGTCACCGAACGGCGACTTCCTCGGGATAGCTGGCTCTACGGAGCCACCGGCCGGACTTCGACGGCGCGCCTGAGACTGAGGGTTGTGGGCAATAAACGTGCCCTTTTCTGCCTGAATTTCTGTTATTTATTTGGTCCTCAACACACTGGCGCAAGGCGCCCCTAACAGCACAACTAACACTCACCCCAAACTAGCTAACAACTCAACAACTCGTGAAACAAACTAACAACCCAACTAGCTGAAGGTTTAAAGGATAAGAATAAGCACTAGGCTTGCAATTGATTGGCTGCCAGTGGGGGCGTAGCCTGACCAACAGGGCCACGGCGTCTACGGACGTAGACCCAATCCGGGCAGCCGTATCACATTACCTAAGGGTACAACATCATAAGGGTTGTCTCCTCTTGGTAGAAAACCATAGAAAGTAATAAGATGTGATCCTGGATGTTTTCCATAACTGAGAAAACATTGCTCCCCTGCATCACACGGTCTAGACAAAGGAAACTTCAAAAATTTTGTAGCTTTATCCACTCGTCCATAGTTGAGAATGTGTGGAGACACCTACAGAAAATATTGAGAACGAAGACTTGAGAAATTTGTAGACTAACAAAAGAAAACTTACAAAGTGATTCAGTGGTAAAGATACAAACCCAGTGATTCAGAAGTCCAGCAACAGGAACTAAGCAAGTTGTTAACTTCCCACTACTTAAAATAACCATCATACTGTTAGAATACCATAATTCACATGCCCAAAGAAAATTATCCCATGTATATACGTCTTGTTTGAATATCTCATGAAAGTTTATGCACAGCATAGGAAATAACTCATCATACTGCTGGCGTAAATGCTGAAATAAGGAACCATCGATTGCTTCATATAAGTTCAATAGTGATTTACATTTTACAGAATTAACAGAACAATATCACAGTAATATTACCTGCCTAGCTTGCATTAACTCATCAAAAAGAAGGGTTCCTTGCAATTCAGCGAGTGCATCAATACTGAAACTCAAGCCTGGAAATGCACATTATGAAATAAGTTGAATACTTGAATACTGGCTTGCTTTACAGAAGAGAATGGACTACGAATACCTGTATTGAAATTTGTCGGGAGTGTCTCAAAGTATGTCTTAAACTTTGAAGATGGGTTATACCGCTCTCTCAAGCTCCATAACAATAGCTTAGTCTCCACAGTGATGTTATTCAAGTCTTTTAATGCAAGAAGCTGCAAAGCACAGAAAAGTATTCACTAGGGACTCAAATGTTGCAACGTCAGTCTGTCAACAAATGGTAGAGTTTTGGCAGTAATGAACATATATACTGCACTTCAGAAAATATGGCCAGCATATATATTTTAGTTATACCTAGAGCCAGATTCACTTCATTTTGAAAATCTAACTGCAGTAGAGGAAGAGAAATAGCAAAGGGTTCCATGCTAGCAGTAGCAGAACTATTATACATCACCAAAAAGGAATAGTGGGTGCTTATGAAATGTGGAAATGGAACCAAAGAGGAGCATACCATGTCAGACTGACAGAGAAGTTCCTCGGATATGATAATGGACTCTGGAATTTCAAGAGCAATATCGCCCACACCTATATTTTCAGAAGCTACCATTCCTCTCCCAGCTCTATCAAAAACTGAAATCCTCGTATCCATATTTAAAGAAAGGTATAATTAAGACAACACATATGTAAGAAAAGAGCAACAGGTAGTTAATTAAAGCAAGGTTACGATAAACAAACAGTTCAAGTAGAATAACTGAGAACCGTAGTACATAGGAACAAATGATCAGAAGCATTTCCATGGCATCTGTCACTAATGCCAACTCAACTATTTGGTTGTTTGTCATGCAGCCAATAAAACTGCAGTAAATTCTATGTTACTATATTATATTAAAAAACATTATCATCATTTTTTTTAGAAACGATGAACATTATAAAAACATCAGAAACCATAGATTATTAAAAAAAATTTAGGAACAGAAAAAATTTTTATTAAACATGAAAAGACTATATCATCTAGGTTAACTTGTCATAAATTATTATTTGTATGTTGTAAAATATACGATAGAAAACAAATTTTCAATAGGTAGAAAATGCATAATGGAGCAAAGATGATCCAGTAAAGTAAAGCATGGAGAGTACAGAGTAGCACACTATGTATATATGCAACTCTTATGGGCACTTACATGCTATCTCCAATTTAGTTTTAACACCATGATGCTTCCCCCATTTGAGAAGAGAATCTTCAGGGTCATGATCCTTTTTCTGGACTACCATTTGGTCATAGTAGTTTAATCCCACAGATCTGAGCCTAACAACTACCTCATCCAGTAGGACTTGCAATACCCCCTTAGCACCATCAATGGAAGTTACAAGCAATGTGTTCAGGATTTTGAACAGCATATTTAGAGATTCAAGTTCATTCCTCACAGAAAATGGCCCAAAATCATCATCTACATGAAAATAAAGTTCTATCTGCAGTTAAGACAACTCATCCTGTAAGAAACTCTAGATGTATAAGCTCTAGCCATTTCTGTTTTACAGAAAATCAATAATAAGCAATATAATATATAATACCTCATCCATATTAACTACCCTAGCAACTTGGATCATCCGATCCAGTAAGTTGAAGGCATCTGCAGCAGAACAGGAGATTGGAATTTGAAATAGACAGGATATGTTCTCACTATGCAACATTCTCTGCATACATAAAGAAGTGAACTTAACATAAATTTTTAGGATATCTACAAAAGATTACACCAATTGTGAGGATCACACATTCTTGTATATTAAGAATAAAGAGAGATTGGTTCATCCCATTCCAACCTTAGGTATGGAACTTTTGAATGGCAATGGCAGCACAAGCTAGAAGATATACAGTGTTCGCCTAGGCAGCAGGTAGGAGCTAGGCAGTTTCCTCCCATCCCGCTTTGGGCCTAGGCGGTGACCTAGGCGGCCAGCCTAGAGCCAAAACGACGATTAGGTGGTTTGGTGACATGATTATATAGAAGATTTGCTTTTTAAAATCTATGATTTAACCTCCAACATATTAAATCTAGCAAATATGCATTTCTACATTATAAAATATCAACATATATCTTTGAAAAGTCAAACATTAGTGTCCAAACCATTGTCACATGTAAATCAGTTTGTCGTCTAGGTGCTAAGCGGATCTTTCCAACCTAGCACCTTGTATAACCTTGAAGATACCCAAAATGATAGCTATACAAAATGCAATCTAACGATCATCCCAACGCCACATCAAGAGATCACTAATAAACTACCATCTTACCTTCGTTTAACTTCATACGTAGTGCAAATCACGACACCATACTCATGAACAATTATCACCGGATCCACATAGATAACCAATGCTTTCCTTCCTAACCATTACTCATGTACCAACCCATCTTGAGAAGATAAAACTGCACCACTAATACATAATGGATAAAAACCAAGCTTCTACATCATGCAATGTATGCGGCTCAAGTACTTATTAAGCACTTTATACATCTTGCGATTGATAAAGCTGCACCACTAACGAAAACCAACAACATTTAAATTGGAAATGACTGATGCTTTCGATTAATCAACTCTTAAATATATCAATTAAACCCAGACTCATAAGCTATTCAGGTGCAAAATATGGCTTATGCGCTGTTAGCAAAGACAGAATAAACCCTACCTACTATCCCAACACCTAATCGGACAAGCTATTCAGGTACAAATATGACTTATGCGCTGTTAGCAACGAAAGAAATAAACCCTATCTACTATCCCAACACCTAGTGGAACAAGACGTGATATTTGCATCACAATAAGCGAAGAGAGGGCCAATAAACACATCAAAATCATGGCATTTCTTGCATCTGCTAACTGAATCACTGTCACGGTAGTAAGGATGTGCGCTATATAGAGTAAGCCTTCAGCAAAAGGCATATATTCGACTGTTTCAGATAAACAAAATCCAAAGTTGCAATTTTCTTGCGCTCGTATATCGTGCGCTCGCAGTATTACACATGCGGTACCTTCTTTTCTTGCTGCAGTGGATCATCCTCCGACGGAGATGGCAGGCGGATCACCACCACCTCAGCCCCAGCGGTCAGCTCCGCCGCCGCCATGGCCGCCGCCGCTTCTCCCGCGGAACGGGTGTTGGGACTTGGGAGTTGGGAGGAACAAGCACACACAGCGATGACTGACCGATGGGTCCGGGCCAACAGATGAGATGCCAACGAGGCCAGGAGCCCACGTTGAGGCAGCCCACGGCCCATAAGATCCGTTTATCCAAAGCAAAGACGAGCCGGAGCTATTCAGGGCATCGGGCTCGTCTAAGGCTGTCTCCAACAGCACACCCTAAAGCATCCTCTACCCCAAAATAGGGGATGGATTCTTCCCCTATGTGCTTCAACAGCTTTTCCTATACCATTTTCTAAAATAGAGTTTTTCTCTCCATTCCCTTCCCTTATATATAGGGGTTCTCTCTCCTCCCCTATACAATTCTCCAGATAGGGGACACTATTGGAGATGAGAAAAATATAGGGAGTGGATTTTGTTTAAGGAAACCTGTATATGAAGTTATAGGGAATGGAGTTTAGGGATCACTGTTGCAGACAACCTAATGGCCAAGCTGGAGAGTCGGCTCGGCTCGGCCTCGGCAAAAGCTCGGACTGCTCGTGAACGTTTGCGAGCTTTCACTACAGAAATCCGATGTATTTACTTCGTCCGAAGCCGACGTAAATAGCCCAAAAACCGACGTAAATAGTACGTAAATAAGCCAATGTAAACAAAGCGACGTCGATGGCCGACGTAAATAGGCATTATTTATGTCGTCTTCGCGGCTGATGTAAATAATGAACGTCGGGGAGGGTCGTCGTCATGGGTCACTTATTTACGTCGACCAGAGCCGATGAAAATATCCTCTTCCCTATTTATGTCGACTTGCCGTTGGCCCGGCTACGCCACGTGGCCCTTTGTTTATTTACGTCGGCTAGCCTGACCGACGTAAATACTGAGTTGTTGGCTGGGAAAACAGCCGCATTTTTCACCCAAATTACCATTTTTCAGCAAAATTGGAGCAACATCAAATACAGGCAATTTTATATCAATTTCATAATCTCAAGACACAATCCAAACGATCTTCAACACATAGAATAATCATCACATTTTCCTGCCATACAATATATTCCATTATTTCAATTGTCAAATATATAATCGAAACGACGGTCGACACAAGTTTGCACAGACATTCAACACATGTTCAACAATGGTTTTAGCATCTCAAGCGTCATCAATACAATCCAAATGACATTCAACACGCGTTCGCACATGTACATATATAGATGAAAAGATAGTTCAAAACATTAACTTGGAGGAGTATTATTAAACTGATGTCCGCTACCAGCATCGCCTCCTGAGGCAAGAAAGTCTCCAACGGTCGGCGGAGTCCTCGAAGAAGAAGCGACTCCAACATTGCCATCTGGAGGAGCCACCGAACCCTAAATTACAATATGATATTAGAATTTTTAGATTACACAATTATACACTTGTATAAAAAGTCTAAGTTTGATAGTACTGTGATAGAAGATTGTTGTATAAATATTGGTGGAAGTCGGAATGAAGAAAGGCTTAATGGTGTTCTAAACTGTTGTGTCATATATGCCTACAAATAATTTTAACAATTGTAAGTTCAAAAGAGTGATTTGTATTTATTAGGTTAAAGTATGAAAAAAGCAATAATTAGACTATTTTCATGAATTTTAAGCAATAATAAAGAATTCATAACGAGTGACCCAAGTTGACCATAATTTTCCGATTTGCATGAATATGGATAAAATTTATCAATTTTCAAGAATTCGGAAGAAAATTGAACAAGTTTGAATGATTTACAGGTATTAGGTTAACCATGGAAGAAACGAACAATAATTGGACTATTTCATTAATGTGATGCGGTGATATATATAATTCATAACAAGGGAACTAGGATAAACCATAATTTTGCAGTTCACATGAATATGGAGTAAAATTTAGCAATTTTCATGAATTTGAAATAGAAATGAGTAATGATTTGAAATGAACAAGCTTCAATAATTACTTACTTGTATAGCTGCTTGTTGTTCTGCCTGCCATGAAACGACCCATAAGATCCGTTTATCCAAAGCAAAGGCGAGCCAGAGCTGGGAGGGGCTTCGGGCAAGCCGAAGAGGAGGCTCGGCTCGGCCTCGAACAAAAGCTTGGGCTGCTCGTGAACGTTTGCGAGCTTAATTTGTGCCGTGCTGCCATCGCACCATGCATCTTGGTCATGGCCGTTCTACCTGAACTCGAGCTCAAATACCACCATCACTCTCCCATCCAACCAAGCCTCGCATCGCCATCGCCTTCGCTGCTTGGACCCAAGCTCAGAGGATTCTATGGACGCTTCGCGTACCCTATACCACACAACACTAGTTCGCCATGGATGCATGACCCTAGTAGGAGAGGGATGAAAGGAGACAGCGGGGGAAGGAAGAGAAAGGGAGGACTCATGGAGATAGGGAGAAAAGCCGGAGAGAAAGACGACATATGGATATGTGCTCATAATTGGGGAATGGTCAACGTATAAAGTGGCAGTATATGACATATGTCATTATAAAATGGCTTATTTGCTAGGTGCCATAGTATAAAGTGGCAGTATATGAGATATGTCATTATAAAATGGCTTATTTGTTGGGTGCCATTATAAAGTCACATTTCTTCGATATATGCCATTATGGCTATTTAAACCATTTTTCGCGGTGAAATACCTCTGAAATACGCCCTAAATACATGGCCCCACATGTCATCTTCTATCTTCTTCTTCCTCTTTCCCTCTCCCCTCTCTTCTTCTTTATCCAATTTTCATCACAATGATGAGGCGAAAAGTGGCGGCGATGGCGGCGGCAAAGAAGAACGGCGAGGAGGCTAACGCGAGTGGGAGCGGCAGCGATGGCGGCAGCGAGTGGGGATGCACTAACCTTGAAAGTGGTCGCAAGATGCAACGCTCATCAAGGACTACTCTATTTCCTAAGGACTTCCATAAATAGATAACTCATTTCTGAGCCTTGATTTCCCTAATAGGGGAAATCTACCTTTACTATTGAAGTAGGGACTTGCCTAAAGCGCCTCCCCGAGACTTGGACTCGAGGGGAGGTAAGATCTATCCTTTAAACAGATGATCATGAGCAATTGCCCTCAGCTCCTCAACCGGCCAGCTGTGTTGGAGATGAACCTTCTTAGGAATGAATCTTCCAAATCAGCCTTTGCAATTCTTTTTTATTTATCGGGGGTTCTGTTCCAGCCAATCCTAAGTGCTTTGATAGCGTGCTAGTTGAGCGAATGCCTACTCAACCTTGAAGTTCTTACTGATGGAATGAAGTTTCTCTTTTTCTAGCCAAATCGCGAGATATGGGAGGATCTCAAGCCTTTTACCCATAATCAGTTTTTTTTGTAGTATCTGAAGCAAGGGCTAGGAGTCCATCACTTGCTTCTGCCTTTTCACTAGAATTAAGATAGTGTCCTCCCTGAATTGAGACGGTAAACCCAGTTTAGAAAAGAAGAAAGGGTATTTTTATGTTCCTTCATTACCCAACTCCTATTTCCTAAGTAGCACATTGGTATTTTCATTCATAGCCCAACCAACTCCGATTTACCACAGTGAATGTCTTTGCTCTAGCTAGTCCTCCGCTTTCATAGCTTGAGCTTTTATAGCGTGCTTGCATTCCTCTTTGAAAAATGAATATGACTAGATTGCTTAGTGGAGCGTGTACTAATAGAGATTTACTTGGTGGCTGGCGGGCGCATATGGTGCAGGTGCAATATTAATTTTTACCCCTTTGAGATTTTTATGTGTGTATCCATTTTGAGACTTTTTCTATCAGGGACCTTCTGCTGCTCTCTTTGCACAAATTGCTTCTCCTCCAAGGCCTGCTATCCCTCAGGTAAACCAACCGTTATCTTCTAACCGTTATCTTTTTCATGTTAAAGCCAAAGCAACACTTAGTGATTCCACCAAAGAACCATTTGGCTTTGACCTAGTAGACTTGGATTCCGATATTGAAACAGAATCAACTCTACCCAAGCCACCACCAAGCATAGCCAACAAGCTTCTAAGGCTTAAACAACTATTGACAGACTCATGGAGGTCTCTGCTTTAAGGTAAACACCCTCTTCAAGAGCTCTTGGTCGATTTGAAGGATGATCTATCAGAGGCTAATTTCGCCACCCTCATGAGTATATGTCAAGTTGATGCCAGCAAGCTGGCCATCAGGGATGTTATCATCAGAATTGAGTGGCGCCAACTCCTCGAGAGAAGTCAAGTCAAACTTGAGCCTAAATTGGAGACTGCTAAAAGACCCAAGGCACATTTTTACATCTTGAAGTAGTCGGCTAAAACTATGATGGCCAAGAAGTTTATGCTAGAAGCTGAGCTGGCTAAACTCCAAGCTTCCATAGAGCAAAATGACATTGCTCTTCAGGCTAACAAGGAGAAGCTGTAGGCCAAACCATGTCAAGGCAAGTAATTTGAAGAGATCCATGAAGAAGGTACTAGGCTCAAAAGAAGATGATCACACTACAATTGCTAAATACCATTCTTCATTAACTGATGTAACCAGTATTTTAAACTTTTGGTGTTATACTCTGCTTTTATCACAATGTTTGATCACTATTTTATTTTGTTCTAAAGACGATATGTGTCCATACTGGCTATGACTCAGACGATTTAAGTAACTAGACTAAGCACCTACTTAGATACTAGGGTAGTATTTCTTCAAGTATTTACCATTGATAGCTTTAGTAAATAATTCTCCTTCTAAAGTTTCCAATATATGAGAATTACTTGGCACTAGCCAATTGATGTGATACGACCCTTCCCATGTAGAAGACCATTTCCCACATTTGTTATCTTCTGATCCAATAGGTAAAATAATTTTTCATACTAAATCAGCTTCCTTAAATTGCTTAGGCACTACCTTTTTATTATAATGACTTGAAACTAGCCCTTTATTCCTTTCTATTTACTCAAGAGCTCTTGGTCGATTCTTTGCAAGGTCATCTATATTATCCATCATCAAAAATTTGTACTCATCGGCTGTCAACTCATCTTGCTTGTTAATTTGCAATGAACTGATGCTTACTTCTAGTGGCAATAACGCCTCCTTAAATTGCTTAGGCACTACCTTTTTATTATAATGACTTGAAACTAGACCTTTATTCCTTTCTATTTACTCAGGAGCTCTTAGTCGATTTGCAAGGTCATCTATATTATCCATCATAAAAAATTTGTACTCATCGGCTGTCAACTCATCTTGCTTGTTAATCTGCAATGAACTGATGCTTACTTCTAGTGGCAATAACGCCTCCTTAAATTGCTTAGGCACTACCTTTTTATTATAATGACTTGAAACTAGACCTTTATTCCTTTCTATTTACTCAGGAGCTCTTAGTCGATTTGCAAGGTCATCTATATTATCCATCATAAAAAATTTGTACTCATCGGCTGTCAACTCATCTTGCTTGTTAATCTGCAATGAACTGATGCTTACTTCTAGTGACAATAACGCCCCCTGTTCGTAAACTAGCTGATAAGGAGATACCATAGTTGTTACATGACAAAAAATCCAATGTGGACTACATGAGCCTCGGGTATCTTCATAGAAAGCCCATGAAGTGGTAAACAGGGATGGCCCTAGTCGGCTGGACGATGATGAGGTCGCCACCGGACTCCTATACCTCCGGTTCTTCCACCACCTGTGTAGTCTCAGGCAAGCCCGGCGCCGCTATGCCCGGCGATGCCGGAGGGGTCACGGACAGGGCCTCCTGCGCCCCTTTCCCGCGATCGGATTCCTGCTCCTCGGCGGCGGGCTCCTCGCCTTGCTCGCCGAGAGTTTCCGTCGCTACAGGGATGGACTGCCCCTGCAACGAAGTGCCCGGTAGGACCGCTTGCTCGGTCCCACCTCAGACAGCTGGTGGTGACAACACCTTGGCCCCGCTCTCCGTGGCACTGTGTGCCGCTTCTTCCGCCTCCAGCCGCTCCACTGCGCCTTTCAACGCATCGAGCTGGTCGCTGGAGCCCGGCGGCAGAACGCTCCATGCTGCCAGCTTGTCCTTGAGGGCGAGCAACCTCACTATCCGCGATGCACCATGCAAGTGCTCGGGTAGCAGAGACTGCTCGATCGCCGCGTTCGCATCATCCGTGGCGGTCTCTTCGTGGGCAGCTGATGGAAAAGAAATGATTTAAGCCCTGCGTGTTTCGGCTGAGTACAAAAGGAACAGCTTTGTCGTTCCGTACCTGCCGCGGAGGGCTTGATCTTCTTTTTCCTCGCCACAAGGCGAAGCTTGCGCCTCTTGCTCGGCGGTTCCTCGGCTTCTTGTTCGCCTTGGGCTCCGGACGCTTGTGGCGACAAACTCAGCTCTCTGCTGAGCTGAGCACTTTTCCTGCGCAACGCAAGAAGAGATTCCTTGCACGCTACCTCCTCCTCAAGCCTCCTCTGTTCGGCGACCTGTTGCAGCCGTTCCATATGGCCCTGGTGAGCCTGCGTATAGCGTGTAAGCCATAGGGTCAGGTTTCGTACATCCTCGTCGCTTTGTTCGGTGAGGAGGGTGGGGCTTGGGCGTCTCCCACTTGGCTGGCCGCGTGCGCGCTTGGTTTGTTCGGCATGCTTCGGTGCCGCAGAGGGCTTCCTTGAGGGCTGGCGGCCGTCATGGCGCGGCGAGCTCCGCGTCGGCTCGGCGGCCACCTTGGGCTTCACGGCCTTCTTGGCCTTGCCCTGCCCTGTCTCCTCCTTCTCTGACCCGAAAAGCTCTTCGACGATCCCGCCGATGATGAGCTGCTCCTCCTGAAAAGTTGGAGGCGAGAGAAGTTAAGCCTTGGTTGTGTGAGTCTAGCGACTTAGAGGGAGTTCTTTGGAAATTACCTCTGGTGAGCGGACGAGCACGTTCCTCGGGCACGTGTAGGCCACCTCGCCGGTGACCTCGCTGTCCTTCCTAGCAGCTTTCAGCATGGCGTTTACCTGCTCGGTCACCCATCCTTCTGTTGGTTTCTCTGCCCGAATAGAAGACGCATTTAAGTTCCTGTTCGGATGAATCACTAAGGAAGGGTTGAGCGTTTGAGAAGCTTACCCGAACTTTCCCTGGTGATGTCTTCCCAATCTACTATCTTGGAGAAGGGGTAAGACATCTTCCGCAGCGGACAGATCTTGTTCGCCACGAAGTCCCGGTTTATCTCTCTGCCCGTGAGCCCAAGGCCCACGAGAGAGGCGATCTTCCTGGTGAGGTACCACTCCTCGCCGCTCGGCTCCGGCCGCGGCATTGGAGTTCCCTTTGCCGGAGCTTTCCCGATGAAGACGAGCTTGTTGTCGCCGCTCCTTCTGGTGTAGAACCACCTCATCCACCACGGCTCCATCGAGTCGAGCAGTGGTGGAAGAGGGTAGGGCGCGTCGTCGGCGGTGGCCCGGAGCTTGAGGTAGTAGCACCCGAGCGCCGAAGCGGCGGAGCTGCTCCTCGTCATTGTGTAATATTGAAGGAACAGCCCCACCAATGGATCTACTCCAAGGTAGCCCTCGCACAGGTGTGCGAAGATGGCCATCTGGAGGACGGAGTTCGGATTGAGGTTCGCCACCTCCAATCCGCTGAAGTTGAGAAAGGCCTCCACGAAATCTCTTTCGGGAGACCTCAACCCGAAAACAGTGAACTGCTCGAAGTTGACGAACTCCCCCTCGAGCAGCTTTGGTTCTTCCTCTTCCCCAGGCAGCCTCCAACTGCTGGTGTCGACGTGTCCCTCTGCCTCTAAGATCTCGAGGTCCTCCTCGGTCATGCTAGTGTCTGAGAACTTAGCCATAGCAGTCCCCAGGGCTGAACGAACAGATTTGGGAGTGGAGTTTGGCTGTTTGATGCTGAGCGTGGTTGGAATTAGGGCTTGGGAGGGAAAGGCGTGAGAGCGAAAGTGGCAAGCCGCGGGCGGCTTGGGTGTTTTTATAGTCCCAGGCGAGCAGCTCTGCAACGGATTTTCACAACAAACGGCTAGTTTTTATTGCAACGGCTAAGTAAAAACGGTCATCTGTTTTCACTTCGCAGCGTCAGTTACCGTTGAGATCTGCCAACGACAACTTTTTTCCAGTGTCTGCACTGAGGACTGAGTGCTTTGCTCGGATAGATGTTGTTCTCGCTCGACGCAATGAGTTGCTTTCGATCGATCGGGTTTGTTCGATCCCGGACAAGTCCTGTTCGGGAGAGCAATAACCTGCTCGGTCGTTCGTTGTACGTCCTCGTAACAGCGATATTTCCCTATTCGTGACTTGGAGTCTCAAGAGGAAGACCCCACTCTAGTGAGTCCTTCCACTTGAGTCTCGGGGGCTAGCTGTCGGGGATAAAATCACGGCCCATTGCCATGGCCCACTCCCTGACGGCCCAATCGGACAGCCTACTAGGACCCAGCTCCCTGGAAGGTTCTATCAGGCCCATGTGCATCCTGCCGAACAGCCCTTGGCTCGCACGGTGCGTAATGGCCTAGGATTCGTGTTTGAGTCCGACTCGGACAAGAGTTCTGCACGGCTACGTGAAGACCCGGACGTTGGTTTCCCGGATTGGAATAGACGTCGTGATCCCCAAGACTTGGAGTTTACCTTATCTACCTCAGGATATATTTGGCATGTATCGAGTTCGTTACCGATTCGTGGTCAGCCCGGCCCGATATTCCCTTGGTAGGTCGGTTATTTAACACTATATAAACCGAGCCCCTACGGCGTGTAGAGGGCACAGGATCATCGCATACTGCTTCCTGTACACACATAAAGCTTCCGCCTTGTAATCCTCTTTGATATAAAGAAAGGCTGGACGTAGGGTTGTTATCTCCCTAGAGAGGCCCGAACCAGGATAAAAACCCTGTGTCTCCCTGTTGCTCGTTGATCGCTGTTTGCCTTGCTCGGCAGGTCTTCTATCTCCCTTTCTCAAGAACCTTAGTTGACTTGGGGTCAATATCCCAATCGTCAACACCTCTGTGTTTTCCTCACTCTAGATGGTGGATTTTGTGGATTAGTGAGGATTAATGGGTTTAGGAGAGGAATCTAGTATGCAGAGTGTTTGGGCGTGGTTTTCATCTATCTATGATTCGATTTAAGGTTTGGTCCTATGGAAGAAATTGTGCGTCTATATTCTAGCTTCGTTTCAAGTATAAGAACGCTGAAAGCGGATAAGCGGTTTGAGAGATATGACGATTTTAGTACTGCTGTCCAGAAAGTGTAATCATCGGTCTTTATAAAGCGTTGGCCCTAGTTTGTTGATTGAGCTTTAGGCATAAGAAAGATGAGAGTGGGTGTGTCAGAGCTTTAGTTAGTGTGCTGTTGAATGAGTATTGTATTGAGATTTGACACTTTGATAGGTGTTGGAGCGGATCGGTGTCAATCTACACTTCATCCGGATCCTCGCGGTTAAAGGCAAGTATATGTTAAACTAATGTTTGTTTGATGGTATATGTGTTATCTTAAGGAGTTTAATTGCCGTGTGATTGTTCTTATTGTATGGTTGAATGAAGAGTTTATGTTGATTTGATTTAAATATTTCTTTACTTCTAAAAGAAAGAAATATGTGATACCTAGATGACAGAGAAGACAGTGTGGCATAGTGTCATTTTTGCATCATGTGCATATGAGCCAGGTCGGTGAGAAAGTCACTTTTGACTAGTCCGGTGAGGTCGGTGAGAAAGTCAAAAGTGACTAGTCCGGAGTGCTCTAAAGTCCTACTTGGTAGGCACTCCACGGGAGTGGAGTAATTGGTCCCCCCTGAAACAGGACGGGCAAGGTGCGGCATCGACGGGTGCGCACCTAGCTATACCGGTATGAGCTCACAGTACAGACGCATGTGCATTGCATTGCATCAAATGTTTGGAGAGTGAGTTTGATGGAGTGGTCATTATAATGATTGTTTTCTTTTAATGTAATTGATGGAGAGATCTTGATGCCCTTTATGTTTATACATATACTTTGCTGAGTATTGCTGAATACTCACTCTTGCTTTTATTTAATTTTTAGGTACAGGTGACGTCATTCATGCATGGGGATGGGATAATAGAACCTGGACTTGAGCACTCACTACCTCTCACATCATAATTAGTGAAATTATGAAATTTTCTTGGTAGTTGATCGTCTTGTATAATTGGAAGTTACAGTGTTCCTTTCATGGTTAGTGGTCGGTGGAAAATGGTTGTATATTCTTCTGATATAAATTGCCTATCGTGGATGTCCATATAGGCCTTGTTTGTTTCAGATTAACGTAGCGTTGCGTTTCGCTGTAGCAAATTTGTGACCCCCTCAAAATACGTCTTAACGAGTTCAAAAAATTATGAAAAAAATATTTTACAAACTTTAAGAAGTACTATTTAAAACCCCACAAGAATGACTACAAAACATTACATCGTTTGGCTTATACAAAAATAACAAAATTTCATTTAATTTAATTTAATTTAATTTAATCTGAAACAAACAAGGCCATAAACAAAGGATATGCTGTCGAAATTTTATAGATTCTGCCATTCTGGAGAGTTGGTAGCATTCTGGGTTCTCATGGAACCGGGCATTCTGGGTTCTTGTGGAACCGGGGTGTTACACCAGTGGATGGCAGAAGCACAGGAGGCCTTCGAAGACTTCAAAAGGTTTCTTACTACACCTCCGGTACTGGTCCCACCCATGCCTCAAGAACCTCTCCTACTTTACATCAGCGCCACGACTCACGTAGTCAGCAGCGCGCTGATTGTAGAACGGGAAGAGGAAGATTCTTCCCGGAAGATCCAACGCCCGGTCTATTTCGTCAGGAAAGTATTGGGCAACTCCAAAATACGGTATTCTCATGTACAGAAGCTTTTGTACGTCGTGCTCATCACGTCGCGAAAGCTCAAACATTACTTTCAAGATCATGAAATTTCGGTGGTCATGTCCTTTCCTCTTGGGGATATACTCCACAATCGGAAAGCCACCGGGAGAATTGCGAAGGCCTTTGAGTTAAAGTTCAACCCTCGGCTGGCCATTAAATCTCAAGCACTTGCCGATTTCATCATGGAATGGACGTAGTCCCAAACCCCAGCAGCCAAGGAGAATCTTGAGTACTGGACAATGTACTTTGACGGTTCACTCATGCTCAGCAATGCGGGGGCTGGAATTTTACTCATATCTTCAATAGGCAAGAAGTTAAGATACGTCCTTCAGATCTTGTTTCCAGTCAGTAAAAACGCCACTAGGTACGAGGCACTCATCCATGGGCTTTGCATCGCCATATCGCTCAGCATCCGACGGTTAATGGTTCGCGGAGATTCTCAGCTCGTGGTCAACCATGTGCAAAAGGTGTGGTATTATATTGGCGACAACATGGCCGCGTACTGCTAGGAAGTCAGGAAGTTGGAAGACAAGTTTGATGGTTGGGAGCTAACACATGTGCTCCGCCGCGACAATGAAGCAGCAGATGAGCTGGTGCGGATGGAATCCAGTCAAGTACAAGTGCCGACTGGTGTTTTCGTCGAATAATTGCGCAAGCTTTCCATCAAGCAATCGATCCGTAGGACGAACAACAAGAAAGTCGAGCGAAAGAAGTCTTGTCCAAACCCTGGATGGACGCAGCCATATTTGGATTACATTCTTAAGGATGAGTTACCGTAGGATCGAAGCCTAGCCGAGTGCATAACACGTCGAAACAAAATTTAAAAGTAATCGGGGATGAGCTATTTCGAAAAAAACAGTTCCGAGGTACTAAAACGTTGCATATCTAAGCAAGAACATAAGGATCTACTAAACGACATCCATTCGGAGGAGTGTGGGCATCATGCGGCGGCAAGTTCCCTTGTGGGCAAAGCATATCGATAAGGGTTCTTCTTACCAACTGTTGTGACAGACGCAGAAGATATAGTACGCAGATGTGAGGGCTACCAATTCTTTTCACGGCAGATTCATATGCTTGCTCAGGATTTGCAAACCATACAAATCACCTGGCCCTTTGCCGTCTGGAATCTCGCCAGAAAAGCTTTTTCCTCCAGAGCCTTCTGCTTTTATTTTAAAACAGTTTGCTCCTCGCGAAGTGAAGCCAAGGTTTCGTCATGGCCCTGAGAGAGATTGGCTATGAGAATTATCAAGATTAACAATGAACTTAGCATCAATCGGATGGGCTCTTACTCCAGATTGTGTTAGCTTCTTCTTCGTGGCGGTAACGCAGTTCGGTGACTTCCCTGCGGAGCTCCTTGATTTCGCCACGATATTTTGACCTTTTCGCGTAAAGCGCATTGTCAAATTCGTCTCTCGACTTCAATTGTTCAATGGATTTTCGGAGACACTGGGACTTTTGTGCAGCATGCTTGCCCATGCCCTCCCGCCATTGCCTCCAGAGGTCCTCCATGATGGTGTGATCGGCGGCGTTGGCGACGGCTTGTTCTGCGGCAGCAATGGCCTAGCCATCAAGCTCTTTGCCTTGGCCTTCCATAGTGGGAGAGGAGAAGAGGCTAAGTGTTTTGCAAGAGGAAGAAATTGGGTGCGGTTCTATAAGTTGTGTTGGGATTTTATATGCGCCAGGAATACAAAGAGACACGGATCCGAACCCGTTTGAATACAGTAAAGCCATTATGATGATGGTACGGAAGTGAGTGTGGACTCAGTTCCCGACGGCGGCGTGAGATGCTTCTGCTCAACCAGAGGGTCACGAAGACTCTTCACGTTCCCTAAATAGGCTTGAGCCTAATTTGTTTAAGCAAAGAGCAACCCCTTAACAGTCTTTCTCGACAATATGTTGACATCGAGCTTAATTTGGCCTCGGTACACCCTTGAGGGCATATGACCGAAAGCGCCACCCATTGAAAAGTGTTTCATGACATATCCCATGTTGGGTCACTAGCCAACTTTGCATGTTCAAGGTTGGGTGTTGATGAAGCTTGGATACTGTTTCAGATGTATACCCCTCGTGGGTCGCCAGTTGTATACCGCAGCCCGGATACAAATACCTTTCGGCCAAACTTTATCCAGTCAGTACGCTCTTTAGTGGGCCTCCAGCTGATCCCTTTTCTGGTTGGGACAGGTACCACTGGCTGAAAACGTGCTCCATGTTGGGCCGAGTGCTGATTCCTGCAAGACAGAGTTAGACGTTTGGTGTTGTATACATCTTAATGCGCAAAATGCAATAGGCCGCATGACGGAAACCGCGATTGCGTGGCTTATGGCGCGCCCCTTGACGGGCCAATTGCTATTCTCACAAAGTGAGAACGGTTGCCGAGCAGCCAAACCAATGGAATACATCCTTAAAGGTGGAGTGGCGTGCCTCAAGAAATAGATCGATTGCCGGAATCTCGATATCTTCGAGTCGGGCGTTACTCTTAAATTTTTAACTTAAGATCTCTTGAGTTCTTTACAACCTCTTTTCAAATTATAGGAACGATCAGACAAACTAGTCGGCGAGGCATCTGACTCGATTGCAAAGCACTCGGGGGCTACTATGGACTACATGGGCCTCGGGTATCTTCATAGAAGGCCCATGAAGTTGCAAACAGGGGCGGCCCGAATCGGCTGGATAAAGATAAGAACCACTCGGACTACATGTGGCTTGGACGCCAAGAATAGTCCTGAGGATAGAGTTTGTTTCTGTTTGATTAGGAGATTCATACTTGTAAACACCGGTGCGTATACGTGCTAGACTTTCTAGAGATGAGATTGGGTGCAACATACCGGATCAGACCGTGTAACCTTATCCCCCCCCCCCACACTATATAAAGGGAGGGGTAAGGGCCGTAGAGGCATAAGCTTTTTGATCATCAGATCATCACCATCATAATTCCACAAACGCATGATTAGGGTATTACCTCCACTGTGAGGGCCTGAACCTGGATAATCTCTGTCTTGTGCTACCTTCAAGCTTAAGATCTAGCGCATAACCCCATTCAAATATATTGCCGACGATAACCCCCGGTTAACCACCCGTCGACATCCGATATGCCTAAAGTGAATTAATCAAAATAGTATGTCAGACCCTCGGCTTTTCGTCTATGTTCCTCTTAATTAACACAATTGATATTTTATTAGACGATTTAGCCTAACCATTTGCTTGTGCAAAATATGGTGAAGAAGTCCACATTTTGGTGCCCAATTCTACTACAAACTCCTAAAAGGCATTGGACATAAACACAATACCTTGATCTATCGTGATGGTTTATGGAATACCAAACCTATAGATGATATGTTCTTTTACAAAGTCAATTGCTTCAACAGTTGCAACCTTTTTCAAAGGAATTATTTCAACTCACATGGTGAAATAATTAGGAGTTGCAGCCAAGACATGTTATGTCCTTTAGATGATGCATGATAAATTTCTTCGATTACATAAATACCCCATCCTCTAATTAGCATTGGATTGCTTAGCCATAGCATTAGCTACTTCATAATTGATCATGTTTGACGCTTTCTGCTGGGTCATGTAAGCTTCTCATCAGCTTGGATTAACTATTTCAAGAAGTTGTCGACTCGTGTTGGCATGATCACATGGTCTTGGTAAAGATCGAATGCATTGATGTCCTTATCTTTCTGATTTGGTACAACTATGATGAATCATGTCCCACTCAAAATGCCAAAAAGTATGTTGGGGCTAAAAAGTGTTCTAGCCAAAGCAGACTCGGAGCTTAATTAGGTCAGAGTCCCAGACAACACCAATTTAGGGTTCATGATATGCCAACTGATTTGATCCTACAATCGGTAAGAAAAGACGTATTCAGCTATGAAGAACCGATTAGATTGCTACAATGTTGAACATGCCACATAAGTAAACATATTCAAACAAGAGTGATAGATAATGAAATTACTAGCTCAGATATGATCTAAACTAATAGATTTCAGTTAAGATAATTCTTATTATCAAATCAACAAAGTCAACGAGACAATAAGATAAGGGGTATATAGACAACAAGTTGGTAGACACAATCAAATAGCAAGTAAAACGAAGGATAAATAATCTAACGGCAAGTTCTAACATGACTAGCCCATAGAAAGTGAAAATCAAGCAAGAAGATCGAATTAACCGAAACAGTTCTTACCTAGGGTTTACCTAGAAATCAATCGAAAGACGATACCCAGGGTGCCACGACTTCAGCCTCGCCGGTCCGTTCCACCGCACTGCTGCACGCCCGGCCCTGCTCGGCCTTTGTTGCACCGCGCGGCCTCCTCTGCCTCACAAGGCTCGTCACCGACTTTCTCTACCTCACCGTCGGCTAGTAAAAGCGTAAATATGGTGTCAAAAGCGTAAATACGGTGGCCCTGTATGTATTTTGAACCGTAAATAGTGAGGAAATGGTCGAGAAAGGCCCTAATGGCATATTTCGAAGAAACACGGCTTTTTAATGACATGTATCAAATAACTTGTTTTCTAATGGTAGTATTTCAGATTTGGCCACTTTGGCCTTGTTTGTTTCAGATTAAATTAAATGAAAATTTGTTATTTTTGTATAAGTCAAATGATGTAATGTTTTGTTGTCATTCTTGTGGGGTTTTAAGTAGTACTTCTTACAGTTTGTAAAATATTTTTTTTCATAATTTTTTGAACTCGTTAAAACATATTTTGAGGGGTTACAAATTTGCTACAGTAAAATGCAACTTTACATTAGTTTGAAACAAACAAGGCCTTTATAATGAATATATCAGATTTTTTCTCGAAAAGTTAGATTTGAATTTGTTGATCTTAGACTGCCTCAACACTAAGTATTTATATATGGGCACCATCGACACATCTTGTTGTGTTTGCCACGGAATCATAGTAATATATTCATATTTTATCTCTAATTCCGACACAAACTCTTCTGTCTTGGGTTCCCGTCGTTGTCTTCCTTTCTTGTCTAGCGCCAACCCAAAAACGGCCCAAACCATATCGGCCCAGTTTCAATTTTTGGTGTCAACAACCAATAAAAACTACTGTATGATTAAAGAAATAAAAATTGTAATTTAATTGTATTACAATTTATTTAAAAATGCAATTAAATTACAATATTAAAGAAGTTATTTTCGAAACAAATATATATGATTATTATGTGCTCAATTTAAATAGATTAAATTTTTTTATAGATAAAGTTTTAAAATTTTAACTTAAAACAAATGTAAAGTGACTGCTACTTCAGAATGGACTAACTGAGGGGGTACATACTAACAAATCTAACCGGCTAAACGCATGAATCACCCAGCTAGTTTATAAGATGATGCCCGTGCAGCGTGTTTCACGTACGTGTCCTTGCAAAATGCAAACCAGACACAAACCGATAGTCTCTTGCGAAAGAGAAACATAAATGACCTGGATTCGCGGTTCTAATCTTGGATCATCTGTCCCCGTCCACGCTTTGCAGTTTGAAGTTTTTTCCCAGGCTTATCCATGCACTGGCCAGTTTAATTCCCTTCTAAAAATTGTAATAGACACTGCAAATATGTAGGGATTGAGGTTCATGCCACCATAATAACAGAAAACTATGAGGAGCTAATTAGAACTGACATCATGATAAGATATGCTGCAACATGAGGGCCTTTTGATGTTTAAATTAAATGAAAAACAGGGATACAACCCTTATCTAAAAGATAACCACAAGTCATAAGGCGAGCACTAAAATTACCATCAAGTCAAATCTTTCACCCCGTTAAATTTTAAGAAAAACCATATACAAATGCCCTCATTTGCGCAACAGTCGCAACTGAGGAGCAGTCTGATCTGTAGATTCAATATTTGTACAGTCAATATAGATGTATTTTTTTTCATTGACGGCATCAGCAGCTTGACTTTGCATCAGGCACACCCTCGTTTTCCTTTCAGCTCAATTTTTTTTCCCGTTCTTCCCGTCCAACTTCGACTTGAAGAAGACCTCCAATTGGAGCTCGTTGATGAGAAATTTTTGTTTTGGCAATCGTCATCGCTAATTAAACACCGTTTTAGCTCATATCATGTGTTAATCACTGATGTTAACTTGAATCGGCGTGGTTAAAAAATTGGGAGTGTGTAGTGGTAGGATTGAGGTACATACCTTGCTGCGCGGCACCGGGAGGAGGGGCGGCCAGCGGATAGTGAGATGAGAAATAGAAAAAAGAGAAGGGGGAGGGAAAACAAAGAGAAGGAATTGATAGACATGTGGATCTATTTTTTTTTAAAAAAAAAAGTTAAAATTCCATGTGTACGAGTATACGTGACAAAATCCTTCACCCGAACCATTAACATGGTTGCAAAACCATCCTCAAACCCGCCTGCAGGGGTTATTTGTAACACTTGAACTACTTGAACAACAATCCGGCGGCGGCTTAGGAGAAAAAAAGGGTGAGCTCTGTGCTGCCCAGATACGAGGTCTCCTTGCGTCGGTGCGTCGGTAGCAGCCTCCGGGCAGCTGTCGGGGTAGGAGCACGGATCTGGATGGGGCACTTGGGATCTGAGATTTCTTCGTCAGCAGACGGAGCAATAAGGTGTGATTTGTCTTCGTTTTAGCCAATAAGATACCTCGTTATGTCGACACGACGGAGGAAGTTGCAGAGCTTTGGCTTGGGCCTAAGTCGACGCGGCGATCGTGGCCGGCTTGGTGATTTGGGTCGAAAGCAAGGTTTCTCTTCTGGGTTTCCGGTGAAGGCCAAAATAAAGTTGTCAATTGGAAAAAAGGGAACCTGTTTTGCCCTTCTTCATTTGCTACATCTAGTTATTTCTGATCTGTTTTTTGCGCCCGAGATCTTGGTGGAGTCGAACCAGCCGAGTGCGTTTTTTCCATGTTTATTCCTTCTTCAGATTATTCCTCAAGTCAGAGATTCAAGCTGCCACGACTACTTTTTGATATTAATCTTTCAAATCTGCTTCCCATGGTGGAGGAGGATGAAGAATATAATGCTATGGTTGTCTACGGAGGTTGCTAGAGTTTACAAAGACGATGGAGTCAAAGAGAGATTCGGATTTGATGCATTGTTAGCAATAGACCCTTGTCATGATCACATTGTAATTTTCTTTTTATGTGAGGGCTTCTATGTAATAGGGACACTAATATTTTAATGATAAGTCTCTTTTTTCAAAAAAAAAAAATTCACTTGTCACTAGATGCTAATAACTTGTTCACCACGCTAATTTCTGTTTCATTCCATTCCATTTCATCCCATCTTGCTTTATTCTATTCCATTCAACCTTGTAACATTAACCAAACATACCCTTAGGGTTTACAACCATTCATCCGGCTATAAGCCAAAATTTATGCAAACCACGATGGGTGTTTGATGGAGATGGCACATAATAACTTGAAAAGCAAAAATACGAGTATAGCACAAAAACGCATGCAAGTGCTTCGTGGAAGCGCTGGCAGTGATATGCGTCAAGTGATCCATCACGTTGACTTCCATTCTAGCTAGCCATGACACACATGGACATTGACTTAGGCAGTTCCCATGATCACATCTACAATATTCTATTTAATAGTAGAACTAAGAATGGAATCATGTCGCGCCGGGATAGTGTCACAACAAGGCCGCCTTGCCCTCTTTGTTTCATCACATCGGTGACTCGCTTCCCTTTTTCTTCTTTTTGCCCGTTCTGCAACCTGCTCTGTGCGCCTCTCCCATTGCCCCTGCTACCTACATCACCACCCGCGGCCGGCAGTGTCACCGCTGCATCAACCGCTCCATCCCCTTCCTTCCCACCACCACATGTCGGCCCTGCGCACCATAACCCGAACAACACCGTGTGTCGTCTGCCCGCCGCCGTTGGCCCGACCGCCTTTGTCCACACCTATGGCTTTGGTGTCGCCGTCGGTGCCTTGCTGCCTCCCACACAATCCCCAACCAACCACCAGTCCACAACCACCACAGCCACGGTTTAAACCCGACGAGCACAAACAACCTCAATCCTAACCTAAACCCAAATTCAAACCTAGTGGTGGTGGTAGTAACACCGGCAAGGTCGACAGTGGCGTTAAAGGAGGAGGAGGATGATGCGGAGGAAGAAGGTGGAGCGTGGCGGTGGAGGGAGAAGGCGGAGCTTGGCGGTGGGTGCGAGCCGGGGGAGACGGAATATCATCATTCTGTCTATTTAAACCCCTCCTGAAACTGGCACTTTACAAAACGCCACCATTTCCTCCTCCGACAAAGCACTCGTTCGTCGCTAGGCGCTAACTCGCTCGCCACGCTCCGAAAAATTCCGACTCACGCCACAGGGCAGCCTCTTCTCCGTGACAGGGAGCGATGGAGTCCACCGAGCAGCAGCCCGCCGCCGACGAGCCGGAGACCATCTTCCGGTCGAAGCTGCCGGACATCGCCATCACTAACACCCTTCCGCTGCACCGCTACTGCTTCGAGCGGCTGCCGGAGGTTGCCGGCCGCCCCTGCCTCATCGACGGCGCCACCGGCGCCGTCCTCACCTACGCCGACGTCGACCGCCTCTCCCGCCGCCTCGCCGCCGCGCTCCGCCGAGCGCCGCTGGGCCTCCGGCGGGGTGCTGTCGTCATGAACCTGCTCCGCAACTCGGCTGAGTTCGTGCTTTCCTTCTTTGCCGCGTCCCGCATCGGCGCCGCCGTCACTACCACCAACCCGCTCTCCACCCCGCACGAGATAGCTGCCCAGATCGCCGCCGCCGGCGTCACCGTCGTCTTCACCGAGTCCCTCGCTGCCGACAAGGTCCCCCACGGCGGCGACAACCTCACCGTCGTCCTCATCGACGAGCGCCGCGACGGCTGCCTCCATTTCTGGGACGACCTCATGGAAGATCTCGCCGGAGACGAAGACGACGATCTCGCGGGAGACGACGACAAGGGGTTCGACCCCGACGAGGTGGTGGCGCTGCCGTACTCGTCGGGGACGACGGGGATGCCGAAGGGGGTGATGCTGACGCACCGGAGCCTGAGCACGAGCGTGGCGCAGCAGGTGGACGGCGAGAACCCCAACATCGGGCTCGCTGCCGGCGACGTGATCCTGTGCGCGCTCCCCATGTTCCACATCTACTCGCTCAGCACCGTCATCCTGTGCGGGCTGCGCGCCGGCGCGGCGCTCGTCGTCATGCGCCGCTTCGACCTCGCCGCCATGATGGCGCTGGTGGAGAGGCACCGCGTCACGGTGGCGCCGCTCGTGCCGCCGATCGTCGTGGCGGTGGCGAAGAGCGGCGAGGCAGAGGCGCACGACCTCTCATCGGTGCGGATGGTGCTCTCCGGCGCCGCGCCCATGGGGAAGGACATTGAGGACGCCTTCATGGCCAAGCTCCCCGCCGCCGTGCTTGGACAGGTACGACCAGCCTACGTAGCCACGTTCTTCTTCTCCTGCTTCTTCTTCGAATGTAAGCACAAAAGAAGGAAAACAAAATGTTTTGCGTGTGTTTTCGAAGGTTTTTTTTTTGTGTGTCTATAAGCTGAGTGACTATTAGTCCTAATGACGGTTTCTTGCAAGGGTTGAGACCGTTAGTTTGTTCGATAGTGAACAACACTCAACATCTAAGAGCCAGCATTTCAACATCACAGTTTGTACTAACAAGAATTAATGATACAAGAATAAGAACAGTTCATATTCTCCAATATGCAAGCAACTAATATGCTCTGCCCTTTCTGCTCATTCATAGACTCCTTGGACAACCATTGGTAGTTAGTTATGATCTCAAACAGAGTTAGAGCATCCGTAGAGAAAGTTGTAAAATAAAGTGTTTAGAGATCTACCTAGTGTCTGGTGGAGAGAAAAAAAAAATCTTTTAGAGTATAGTTTCAAGTGTAAAGAATTTTAGAGAGATGGATATAAAGTAAATTGTGTTATACAGTGTAAATTTAGAGCTACGGTGAGTAGTGTTATACGGTGTTATATGCTATTTATATATATCATGCACACACTGCAATGATCTCTATGGCCCTCTATGTGGCTTGCAGGGCTATGGTATGACCGAGGCTGGGCCAGTGCTGTCAATGTGCCTCGCGTTCGCCAAGGAGCCTTTCAAGGTGAAGTCTGGTGCGTGCGGGACGGTGATGCGCAACGCGGAGCTGAAGATCATTGACCCCAACACCAGGAAGTCGCTCGGCCGAAATTTACCCGGCGAGATCTGCATCCGGGGGCAGCAAATCATGAAAGGTACAGACAATCCTCCTCAACTCTTGGCATGTCAAACAGTTGACTTTATTACCAGGCTGGACCCCTAGATCTGATCTCACTTGGAAGCGTAGCATACGCACTACATTGACTTGCATGCCATTATTTCTTAATCTTTCGATCATGGCATGTAAACCATGTTCTCAAGATAATGTGCAATATAAATCTGGTCAAGAAAAGGTATGCTAGTGGCTCCTTGGAAGATGGAAAATGATGTAGGCCGACATTGTCGAACGTTCATTGGTTCATTCTTCCATCAAGTCAATGGTAGGTGTACGATCCTTTGTAATTACTAGAACAAGTAAGACCAAATATAAGTCGTTTAAATTTCATGAGTCAAATAGTGTAGACGTGACACTAATATATGTGTATAGTCATTTTTTAATGGTTGATGTGAGCCATTCCATTCTCGTACAACCATGTCCAGATCGGAATGAGATGTTTTAGATCTTGTTTGTTTTAGTTTAAATTAAATTAAGTTAAATGAAAAATTGTTATTTTTATATAAGTTAAATGTTGTAATACTTTGTAATTATTTTTGTGTGGTTTTAAATAATTTTTCTTATAGTTTGTAACATATTTTTTTCATAATTTTTTGAACTCATTAAGACATTTTTAAGGGGGCAGGACTTTTTCAGATTAAAGTTTTCAGGAATTTTTAGCTCAAACAAAAAAAAACTTAGCAAATGGTTCCTTTTCATCACTGCAAGGCAATTAATCCATCCAATTTCGTAACTATGTGATGTTTAGTTTATGGATAGGGAGCTGAATTGACTAATTTCTTTTTTAAAGAAATGGAACGATTTGAGTCATCACAGTCTTAGCTATCATAAGCACAGTGCAGTACAAACGAGTAATGTCACCGCAGAGCACCACCGCACCCCCTCCCTCCGATCTCATGTTTTTTAAGGATTTATTTCTAAAAATGATTAGTAGTAGGTATGCATACATATTTGACTTGATGTTAGGTCGTAGTTTCTAGCGTGTGTTGAGTTTATGTGTATTTCTTACACCCTCTAAAAATAAAAGCTAACTAGCTTATTACCAAAACACTCAAATAAAACTATTAAGTTGTATGCACATATACTTTCCAATACTACCCCCTCACGTGGAGCCTCAAGCCTCAAACATGTGAAAAATAGGAGCGGTATATTAAGCTGCATACACTGATCAGTTCACCCAAAAGTCTAAACTGATGAGTAAGGATGAACAATTCACTTATTCTAACGGCCACTATAAGAAAACAAAACCAAATAGGAAAACTATGTAAGTAAAGACACCTTTTAAAGAAGGAAATTAAGACTCTTGATGGTGGCATCTTCAATCATTTCTACAACAACCTTGGGGAAAAAGCACAAGAGATACCTTTTTTAAACTAGGAAGAGCTTGTCCTCAACCACCCAAGTCTTGAGGGCCTCGAGGCACCCTTCCTAGAGAAAGAGGTAAGAGTGTCATTTACAACATTCCTAGTGACAAAGCGTCAAGGTCGGACGACTTTATCGAGACTTTTTACAAGTCTACTTGGTGTATCATCAAAAGTAACACCCTTCAGGAGCTATAACTGCTTCATAACGGTTATGGTCAGCATTTAGAACTCCTCGATTTGGTGTTCTTAGTCCTCTTCTCTAAGAAGGATGGAGCAAAAAAAAAGTGACAGATTTCAAACCTATAAGCCTTATACACGGCATAGGAAAGATTTTCTCTAAGATCCTCATTGACCATTCGGCCCCTCAAATTCAATACATGGTGTTTATAAACCAGACTACCTTCGTCAAAGAGAGATCGATTCAGGATAACCATCTTGACACAAAAAACTTCCTATAAAATTTTCATTTGCAGGAAAGCCTCGACTATTTTCGCTAAGTTTGATCTAAATCTTTTGACTTGAGTAGCTGGGAGTACCTCCTACAGCTTTTGGAGGCCCTATGGTTTGGGAGTTGCTAGCGAGACTGGATAAGTGTCATCTTGGCTTCCACCTCCTTTAGGGTTCTCTTAAATGGCCCTCCAAGAGACCCGGTTAGGGGTGGAAATGGTATGGATATTATCCAACCGACCGAATTGATCGGATAGTGATTTGGATAGTTTTATGGATATCCAACTATTTTTACAGATAAAGATATGGATATGGATAATTTGGCGTGGATATGGATACGAATACGGAGCACTGATTATTCGGTGGATAAAGAATATTCGAGTTTTTGTTAGGATAATATCCAAATATAAAATATGGATATTATCCGAATGTATTTATGAAATTTTTTGAATGTATTTCTACAATTTTTTATTGATGTTACCCAACTTTTAAATTGATTTTTTGAATTTTTAAATCTAGACTAAGTTAATAATATTCATGTATAGACTTTCTAATGTTTTGTTTATACGAATGTTATAAATTTTTACTTCTAAATTTAAATTTTGACCATATTTTGTTAAAATTTGGAACGGATTTTTGAAAATTAATTTTAACTATTTGACTAACAATATATGTATCCTTGTCTTATCCGATCTATATTCGCTGCGTATTCATAACCGATGTTTTCCAATATTATTCGAATTAGTATCCATATTCTCGCCACATTTGTATTCGAATCTATATCCGGTAAAAAATAAGGATAGGGATATGGATTAAACGATATCCAATCTTATCCGATCCGATCACATCCCTAAACCCCGGTAAGGCATGAAAGAGGCCTTTGCCAGGCTGATCCCCTTTCGCCAATGTTATTCATCCTGGCCATGGACCCCTCACAACGAATTGTTGAACTAGCGGACAAGGAGCAGCTTCTACGGCTACTCAAATCGCCGTTAGCGAAAGCAAGGATTTCACTTTACATGGACGACGTAGCAATCTTCATCAACCCATATAACAAGGACCTAGAAGTGTTTTAACGGATTCTCCACATCTTTGGACAGGCTCCAGGGTTACACAACAACATCGGCAAAAGCAGTGTCTTCCCAATTCGTGGAGATGATATAGCCTGTTTGGTTCGTTGCCACACCTAGCCAAGCTTAAGTTAGACAGGTTTGACCGTGTTAGGCTCACGTTTGGTTCATTGCCACACTTGTGACTTGTCACACTTTCTTAACTACCTGGCCCACACGTTATAGACTCATTTTTATGCCACACTTTGCCACAAGTGTGCCGCCCAATTTAACCGCCACAAAAAGTGTGGCCAGCCACACTTAGCTAAGATTAGGCGTGGAATAGTTAAGCATCAACTAAACAGGTACATAATTCTACAGAATCAGTGCAGTTTCTAAAAAAAAAAAAAAAAACTCCGAAACCGTCGTCCAAAACAGAGCATCATTTAGCGGTCACGAGTTTGGCAACCGAAACGAATACCGCCCCAGCTGGTACGACGTCTTCGGTTCATGGAAACGGAATTCGATCTTCTGGGCCCCTGCAGTGTGAGCGAGCGCGAGAGGACACACCCATACATATCATCGCTGTCCGAGAATGAGGTGCTGCGTGCTTGAGATCCTGAAGCCGTGGGGTCTGAACTCTGAAGGAATGCTCCTTTTCTGGCTTTGCTGCTGCTCGCGCATCAATGGTGATGGCAACCAGACCGTACGTGTGGCGTCGTCCAATGCTGTCACTCTCAGTTAGGTCACCGCAATTGCTTGTGTGTGTGTATCCAAGACATGGATACCTGATGAATCCTTCCAAGTCGAAGGTCCAATAGCGAAAAAGCGGCACAATCACGTCCACCTCTATGGCCTTTCTTTCCGGCTTAAATTAAATTTAATAAAAATTCATTATTATTTTACAAACTAAACAATGTAGTATTTTGTAGCTTTTTATGAGGTTTTAAATAGTTTTTTCTTAAAGTTACTAAAATATTTTTTTATATTTTTTTTGACTCTCGAAGACCTCTTTTTAGGAGCCAAAACTTTTCATAATATAGCTATCGACAATTTTAAACTGAAACAAACAAAGCCTATAATTCATGGGAACATATCCTGTGCAAACAGACTTACGGTACTTTACCTATGTATTAAGTTTCAAAGCTGTCAGGAATCCATGTCGAGGCAATAAAACTAACAACTTTGATGAGTTCAAAATTGATAGAATGTTCTATTTTTTTGTACCTTTCAATGTAGGATGAATTTGAAATTAAAATTTTATACAGAGATAGAATAAGTTGAAAAGTACATCTACAATTTTTTTTAGAATTTTTTATAACTTTTATAGTTCGGTTGCATGCTTGCACGGCACAGGATTGGTTCCCATAATTCATATCTCCCTGTTAAAAACTACGTGCTGTTTTAGATTTTAATGCACTCTTCCAAATGTGGCATCAATCACACTTTTTTTTACATTATATTGGTATGTTCGAAATATAAATGAAATAGAGGTACTATATTATTGAAATATTTTTATAGCTACTACAATAACATTGTTCCTAATGTAGATAGTTTTACACAAATATTGTTAGTTAAAGGCTCCATCATGTGCCACTACAAAAGTAGTGCAAGCGCGCACGTGTTTCGAGCGGCATAACATGAGTTATTCCATCTAAAACGTGATATATTTCTTGGTTGGCGGGTGGTACTCAGAAATATAAGTAGAACAAGGAAGAAACTGTAGTGTTTGAGTTTACATAGGTTGGGAATCATATGACTTCTTTTAGCATTTGTCAATTTTTTTCTAGATCGGAATGCTCCTCAAGACTTTGGAGCAAACAAGCGATTAATTAATCTATTGCCTCGACATGGATTCCCGATGTCCTGTCTAGCTCGAAATTTAGGAGAACATTACGTAAATAGTAACCTCGCTGCTAGAGTGCCAGTACCAATACAAAAAAACTTTGAAAAATAATATATGCCAAAAAAATCAGAATTTTAGGTATCTGAAAAAGTAAGTTGCGCTGTTTCAGAAAAAAAAAAAAAAACTTCAGAACACTCCCTCTATATCTTAAATACTTGATATTTTAGATTTCAAAATACAACTTTGGCCACTGTTTACTATACGATTTTCAAGAGTTCACTCTACATACTTCAAAAAAGTTTTTGGATAATATTTTAAAACTTTTGACTAGCATGAATCTTAAACATTAAGTTTTTGTGATATGGCGGGGGTATTCACTAACGTGGAAACATCGTTCAAACCGTATCCTATATTTGCACCAAACCTCCAATAAATTCATGTAAACAATGGCACCATTTGCTTCTGTTCAGGGTACATGAATGACCCGGAGGCGACCAAGAACACCATCGACGCCGATGGGTGGCTGCACACCGGCGACGTCGGGTACGTCGACGACGACGACGAGATCTTCATCGTCGACCGGCTGAAAGAGATCATCAAGTACAAGGGCTTCCAGGTGGCCCCCGCCGAGCTCGAGGCCCTGCTCATCACGCACCCCAGCATCGCTGATGCTGCCGTTGTCGGGTAAGTTACAGTTACAGTTTTACTTCTTTCCTTTTGAGATATCTAGTGATTTACTGTTCTGATTCAGAACGTGTCAAGTCAATGCACAAGGGTTAATTTGAGATTAAAAAACGAACCTTGGTTCACAGGCGTAGCTCTAGTAGTAGCTGTTGAATGGGATTAACCTGAAGTGTGTATTATCACTGCAGGAAACAAATTGAGCCTGAAATCGGAGAAATTCCGGTCGCCTTCGTGGCGAGAACTGAAGGGAGTGACCTCAGTGAAGATGAAATCAAGCAATTCGTATCAAAAGAGGTACCTCTACTGCTCAAAACACACACACACATACACACAAAAAAGAGGATGGGCTGGGACTTGCAGACGATAAATGTGATTGGGAAAAAGAGAAATTGTTATTTGGTCTTTTTTTATCAAGCTTAAACCGTTTGAACTGTTTTCATTTCACTGTTTTCAGGTGATCTATTATAAGAGGATCCACAAGGTGTTCTTCGTCGACAAGATACCCAAGGCACCATCAGGCAAGATTTTGCGAAAGGAGCTGAGGAAGCAGCTGCAGCAGCAGCTACAAGCCTAGAGTCTGTCGACCTGGACAATTTGCATGAACAAAAACATGGCTGGCACACATATACTGACTTGATGTAAAAAGGAGGTTTATTTGTTTGTATGGTTTGTGATGTTGATGCGCTCCGAGAGAGATATTCTTTGTCAAGAACCATTTTCCCATTGGTTTTCGGAAATGAATTGAATGCTATGTTGGACTTCGAAAAGTTTTTAAAGCTACTTCTCAAAACTGGTCCAATTCATTTATCTTATTTTTAAAAAATTTTAGAGGTGGCTTCATGATTAAGGAAAAAACTAGACTACAAAAGGTAAAAATTTATTTTTAAGCCAAATAAGCATAAGCCACTTTAAAAATGCTCCTTGTTTACTCTTGTGAAATATTTGCACATTTGGTTCGAAACATCTTTTAATAGCTGATGAAATATTTTCCGTAAACGTTTGCTAACAAAAAAATGTTTCATAGTACTTCGACGACGTTATAGGTAGGGTGTTCGCTAAATCACAACTAACTTCCTTTGTATCTTCAAGGTAAGTGTCAAATCTCTAAAAAACAATAATTCAAATGAAGCGAGTATCAAAGTTTAGGCTTTGTTATTTCCAATTTAATCCAGCTGAAAAATATAGGCCAAAAAAGTTTTGAGCCGCTTGGAAAGCCCAAAAAATTTTGGGAAAAAAGCTTTTCAAAGCTTTGGGAAGAACCAATGTCTTAGAAAAAATGGTACAAAATGTAACGACATTTAGCATACAGAAAAGACAAATTTTCAACCATACCTTTTCATTTTCAAGCCAACTTAGAACAGTAAAGAACACTAAGTGTCAGGGATAAAATCATAGCCCATTGCCATGGCCCACTCCCTGACGGCGCAATCGAACAGCCTCCTAGGGCCAGGCTCCCTGGAAGGTTCTATCAGGCCCATGTGCATCCTGCCGAACAGCTTCCTGGCTGGCACGGTGCGTAACGACCTAAGATTCCTGTTTGAGTCCGACTCGAACAAGAGTTCTACACGGCTACGCGAAGACCCGGACGTGGTTTCCCGGATTGGAGCAGACGTCGTGATCCCCAAGAATTAGAGTATACCTTATCTACCTCGGGATGTATTTGGCATGTATCGAGTTTGTTACGGACTCGTGGTCAGCCCGGCCCGATTATCCCTCAGTAGGTCGGTTGTTCAACACTATATAAACAAGGCCCCTACGGCGTGTAGAGGGGCAAGACGACTTGAAGCCAAGATCGTATATTACTTCCTGTACACATATAATCTCGTCGAGACTTGTTCGTCTCGTCGAATTCCTCCTTGTAATACTCTTTGATATAAAGAAAGGCTGGACATAGGGTTGTTATCTCCCCGGAGAGGCCCGAATCAGGATAAAAACCCTGTGTCTTCCTGTTGCTCGTTGATTGCTGTTTGCCTTGCTCAGCAAGTCTTCTATCTCCCTTTCTCAAGAACCTTAGTTGACTTGGGAACGACTCCAGGCCATGGCAACGGTGATCAGGTCCACCAATCAGGCCGACCTCGTCCGCATGGGCGACGCTGTTGCTTCTCACCTAGAGCGACTGGCTGAAGGCCTTAAGTCCATAGGTGAAGTTAACACCTCCTCCAGATAACGCAGTCAGCCTGTCCGGAATGGCTCAGACAGCGAGTGCTCCGATCGATCGTGTGACCCTCGTCACCGTCAAAGGACAACTCGCTACGAGCAAGATACCCGTGGTCGTCAGCGCTCACCAAGTCCCCGTGGTCGCCGCGACCACAAGGGCAAGCAAGCACGTGACGATCACGGACGATCCCCTCGGGAGGAGCGCATAGTGGTGACCACGAGGAAGGAACGCGGAGAATTGTCTCAGAGAGAGTTTCTCCAGGCAGAATCTTTCCGTTCAACTAGAGTTTCTCCGCGCAATAGGACCAATGTCTTCTCAAGACTAAGTTCTCTGGGAGAAGGTGGTCGGGCGTACAGCCTGGGCTGCAAGACTTCCAGAGCTATTACGTGCGTCTGGGCAAGGAGGATGATCTGCACCAGATGATCCAGATGAACGGGGACGCCCTCCGCAATTTCGTGAAGCGTTTCATTAAGATCCGCAACACGATCCCGAACATCTCGGATGAATCTGTTGTCCGCGCTTTAAAAAACGGAGTCCGCGATGAGCGGCTCACCCAGGATCTCGAGATCAATGAGACCTGGACCACCAATGACCTGTTCAAGGCGGTTGACCGCTATGCCAACGTGGCAGAGCGTGTTTAGTACAAAAAGGCGTTCGACAAGGGCGAGCTGCCCGCCCAGCCTGGTGTAGATGAGAAAAAGAAGAGCAGCAACAATTCTGGTGACAAGAAGTCCCAGAAGAAAAGGAACAAGGTGCGCAGGATAACACCGTCGCCGGTATAGATCGCGCACCTCCTCCCAAGGACGGGCAGAAAAAGCCTAACAATAACCACAAGGGCAAGAAGCCCGCCCAGGAAGGCAATCAAGGTAAAAAAGGTCCAAGTGACCGATATTGCATGTTCCATCAGATCTACGGCCATGATATACGCCATTGCAGAAGCTGGGCTGCAAAGCTTGAGGAATTCTACAACGGCAAAGGCCCCATACCCACCCTGTCCGAAAAGGGTGATGCCCGCAAGGGCAAGCTCCAAGCCGATGGTGGTGATCGGGATGACGAGGATGACTATCCAGAGCCCGTGAATCATATAGCCGTTATCTTTGGCGGCTCCTCGGCATACCCCTCTCGATGCAGCCTCAAGGAAGCTGTTCGGGAGGTCCACAATGTTGAGAAGGGCAAACCGCAGCCCGAGACAATGAAGTGGACCGAAGTTTCCATCTCCTTCTCTAAGGAGGATTGCCCCACTGGGATGACCAAGCCACAGCGTCTCCCGCTGGTGGTCGCTCCGACCATCAGCAACGCCAAAGTCGGGCGTGTCCTAATCGATGGTGGGAGTGCGCTGGATTTGCTTTCAGCAAAAGTCTTGGACGAGATGCAGATTCCTCGCTCCAAGCTCAAAGAGGTTGCGATGCCCTTCTATGGGATCGTCCCGGGAGAAGCTGTTCGGCCGCTGGGGCAGATTGTTCTTTCTGTTACCTTCGGCAGTCCAAGCAACTTCCTGACAGAGTTGATCATGTTTGACGTGGTCGACTTTCCATCTGCCTACAACGCGATCCTAGGCAGGCCATCTCTGTAAAAGTTCATGGCCGTGTCCCACCATGCATACCACTGCGTGAAGATCCCGGGCCCTAGCGGCGTGATCACGGTCAAAGGCAATTACAAGGCTGCTCTAGATTGCAATGAACAGTCCCTTGCCCTGGTCGACCAGCTTCCAGCGTGTGGTTCCGAAGTTCCGCAGACCAAGTCTGCCCGTCCCAAGGTTTCTGTCCAGCCAGGGGGAGAGACCAAAGAAGTTTCGCTGTCTCTTAACGATCCTTCCAAGACAGTTCATTTAGGGCCCGATCTGGACCCCAAATAGGAAATCGAGCCCATTGCCTTCCTCCGAGCTAATGCAGACATGTTTGCCTAGGAGCCGTCTGACATGCCTGGGGTCCCAAGGGAGGTTATTGAGCACAAACTAGCGATCCGTGGGACAAAAAGCTGTTCGTCGAAGCCGTCGCGCCGGATTTCAAGCAGGGGATCATCAAGGATCAGCTTGGTAAGCTGCACGCTGCTGGTTTCATCCGCGAGGTTGATCACACCGAGTGGCTGGCCAACCCTGTGATCGTAAAGAAGAAAGGCGGCAAGTGGCGGATAATTGTTGACCACACAGATTTGAACGCGGCTTGTTCTAAGGATAATTTTCCGCTGTCTCGCATAAACCAGCTGGTCGACGCGACTGCGGATGCCCAGCTTTTGAGTTTTTTAGATGTTTACTCCGGTTATCACCAAATAAGCATCTCCCCCGAGGATGAAGAGAAAACTGCTTTCATCACTCCTTTCAGCACTTTCTGCTATACGACCATGTCTTTCAGTCTGCGCAATGCTGGTGCCACCTTCCAATGCTTAATGGAGAAGACTTTCTCAGAATTGTGCGGAAGGAACCTGGAGGTCTGTGGTGACGACATAGTTGTAAAGAGCAAGTATGCTCCAGATCATGTAAAAGACCTGGCCGGGACTTTTCGTAATCTCACCAGTCACAGAATTAAATTAAATCCAGAGAAGTGTACCTTTGGTGTTCGATCTGAAATGTTGCTCGGCTACGTCATAGGTTCGCAAGGAATTTCTGCTAACCCTAAAAAAATCGAGGCCATTGAAAACATGCAGGCTCCGACTACCGTTAAGGAGGTCCAGAGCCTCACAGGACGGATGGCTGCTCTAAGCAGGTTTATTTCCCGTCAAGGCGAACGCGTGCTGCCCTTCTTTAAGGCTCTGCGCAAGCATAATGGTTTCGAGTGGACAGAAGAGGCCGACGGATCTTTCCAAGAACTAAAGCAATACCTGTCCAACCCACCCGTCTTGACTAGCCCGCGACATGGCGAACAGCTTTTGTTATATCTTGGCTGCACGCCATAAGCGGTGAGCGCGGTCTTGACGGTGGAAAGGGAAGCCATGCAGCGGCCAATCTATTACATGAGCGAGTTACTTCATGGATCAAAGGAGCGTTACCCTGAGGTCCAAAAGTTGATCTACGCCTTGCTCATGTCCTCTAGAAAGCTTCGGCATTATTTTCAAGTGCATCAAATACTGGTCCCGACCAAGTTTCCTCTAGGAGAAATCCTAAGGAACAAGGAAGCTGGCGGATGCATAGCAAAGTGGGCAATGGAACTAGCAGATTTCAATATTCTGTTTGCTACCCGAACTGCTATTAAATCCCAGATCCTAGCTGACTTTGTCGCTGAATGGACTTACCCGCCCAAATCCCAGGAAGCTCCCGAGCAACCTGAAGAAACCCCCTGGACCATGTTTTTTGATGGCTCGCGCACTGGAAACTCGGGGGTTGGTTTTGTTCTCATCTCCCCTCAAGGAGAGCAACTCTAGTATTCTATCCAACTACACTTTGCGGCGACTAACAACGCCACGGAGTACGAGGCCTTCCTCGTGGGGCTAAGGGCGTGCATGTCGCTCGGTGTCCAACGGCTACCTGTGAGGGGAGATTCACAGCTGGTCATCAATCAGGTAAACAAGGAGTATCAGTGCTGCGATGACTCAATGGCGCGATATCTGGTGGAAGTGAGGAAGTTGGAGCGGCACTTTCGATTTTTCGAGGTGCTGTGCGTGCCTAGGAAGGACAACTTCTTGGCCGACCAGCTGTCCAAGTTTGGATCCTCACGCAAACCTGCTCCGGCAGGGGTGCTCGTCGAGCACCTTTATAAGCCCTCTATCACGTCTCCGGATGAGGCAACAGAGACAGGTGGTGCTGTCTCCGTCATCGAACAGGCTGTAGACTGGACAACGCCATTTGTCCGGTACCTTGCAGATGGGACCCTGCCCAACGACGAAACCGAGCGTTCCCGGCTTATAAGGCGTGCTAGTCCATACAAACTTGTGGACGACATCCTTTACCATCAAGGTGCTCTGGGAGTACTTTCCAAGTGCATCTCGCAGCAGAAGGGTGTGTTTCTTCTTAGGGACATACACGAGGGTACCTGCGGTAACCACGCCTTCTTCAGGACTCTGGTCGGCAAAGCATTTCGCATGGGTTATTACTGCCCACAGTGTTACAGGATGCCCGGGATGTGGTAACTAAGTGCAAGGCATGCCAATTCCAAGCCCGGAAGACCCATAAGCCCGCTAAGAACTCCAAACGATCTCCATCATGGCCTTTCTCCACATGGAGCCTGGATCTGCTCGACCCGTTCACCAAAGGGTTCAAGGGCTGCGCGCACTTGCTCGTCCCCTTTACGAAGTGGATCGAGGCCGAACCTGTGTCCTCTCTTCACGCCAAATCGGCTGTGCGTTTCTTCAAAAACAACGTGATGACGTGCTTCGAGATTCCCCACAAGCTGATCACCGACAAGCGGTCCCGGTTGAGCGAGCTATTCGGGAATATTGCGAGCAATTTGGGCACCAAGTCTGCGCTTACCGCGGCACATCCACAGAGCAATGGAGCAGTCGAGCAAGCTAATGGACAGATAGTCCAGGGTATCAAACGGCGCGTGTTCGTGGCACTCCGCAAGCACAATGAAGCCTGAATCGACGAAGTTCCTTCCGTCCTCTAGGCCGTTCACACCACAGCCAGCCGAGCAATTGGGGAAACTCCTTTCCAATTGGTCTACGGTGCAGAAGCCATCTTGCCCGCCGAAATAGTACTCGGCTCGCCTCGCACGAGCTCGGTCAACATGGTTGACTCAGAGCGAGAGCGCTTGCTCGAACTCGATCTCCTCGAAGGCACACGTGAACGGGCACAAGTCAGAGTGGCGCGCTACCAGCAAGATCTTCGTCGGCACGCTACCAAATCAGTTCGACCAAGGGCTTTGATGGTGGGTGACCTCGTTATGCGCCGCCTCCAGAACCTGTCCAATGCCGACAAGTTAACTCCCCGATGGGAGGTCCCGTTCACGGTCGTTTCTACTGCTCGCCCGGGGGCTGTTCGCCTGGCAATGGAGGACGGGAGAGAGCTGACCAGCACTTGGAACATCGACCAGCTTCGTAAGTTCTTTATGTAGGTCTTTCGTTTGTTTTCCTAGCTCTGCGCTTTTTGTCAAAACTTCGCGCCTTAGTTCGTCCAAGTCTCTCGGGCTGCCATGTAAAGTTCAATCCAATAAACAGTGAATATTCGCGGCCCCCTGCGGCCCTTTTCACTTCTTGTCTTCTCAGACTATCTTCTCTTTGGTAACACTTGATGGCTGCCCGGACTTGCGAACTATTGGCTCCGCGATCTTCAGGTTTTCCCTACCCGTATCTAATTTCAGCAAGTTCCTAAACTCAGGGTTGCGTAACACGGCTTTTCGCCTAGCGGCTAAGACTGCTCTCGTAAGCCCTCCGCGGCAGAGGCACTTACCGCGCTCGGCACAACCACTTGGCAAAGCCTGCTCTCGTAAGCCCCCCGCGGCAGAGGCACTTTCCTTATTCCGTTACCCTTTGAATTGCCTAACTTACGTAAACAAGCAGTTCATGGAACGAGTCGATCAGGATGCGGGTGTCGCTCTAACTCTCTACGCACGTGCTTGATTTTGCGAACTTAGGTCTTCAAACATCGTCCGTACCGGGGGCTAGGGTGTCGCTCTTTCTCTTGTGCACCTGTTCGAGTTCGCAAACTCAGGTTTTCGATCAGATGCACAACGGGGGCTGGGAGTTAAGCTGGCGTTCTAGCGTTTTTCATAAACTTTCTAGCGCTATTTCGCCTTGCTCTTAGTTTCCTGTTCGTTCTTGTCTTTTTGCTACTCTTTGTTGCAGGGAAAAGGTAAGTCTTTATTTATGCTAACAAAGTTTAGAGGTACCTAGTCCCTTTCGGGTTACAGCCCTATTGCTACTTAGAAGCAAGCTGCTCCTTTAACTCCTCAATCTCTAACTTGAAGCGCAGGACTTCCCCTTAGGCTTTGATCCCTTCTCTGACTTCAGCTCAGAGACGTTCGGCTTCCTCCTTTCTGATTGTCCTGTGCTTGGCCTGCTTCTTGGCCTCTGCACGAAGGGCCTCGACCTCTTCGGTCTTGGCACACAGCTGCTCGGTCAGACCTTCACTCTGACTAAGGCGCTGCTCGGTGGTCTCGAGCTGCTCGGCCAGCTCCTTGACCCTTCTCTCCGTAGTGCTCGCCCTCACGGCCAGCCCGCGAAGCTCCTCGGCATCTTCCTGTGATACCCACAGGGTGGAGATCTTCTTCTGGAGTGCCGCGGAAGACTACCTCTCATCGGTTAGCTGGGCCTTAAGCTTTTTCACCTTCGCCTTCAGTCGGCTTTTGGCTGGTGCGAGGCGCTCCCCCTCGAGCTCCCTCGCTCGGTATTGCTAGAAGGCTCCCAGAATGGCGCTACGCTCGATGCCAACGCCTTCTTCAAAATCTTCCATGGTGTCCCGCAAGACCAGAGCAAGAGAAGAACAAATCCATCACATTCAGTTACTCGTGACTTAAAGCAGACAAGTTTCGGCTTTGGGTTTACCTCTTGAAGACGATTCTTCAAGTTCTGGCGAAGGCGCTCTCCAAGACCGTGGGTGGCGAAACCCTGGCTGCTCGGAACAATCGCGGCATGATGCTCTCTGTGATGCGCCTTCCTCTTGCTGGAGCGCACCCACCTGAGGGCAGCAGCGATGGGTGATTGCCTTTCTCCCTCAAGCTCCTGCCCTCCTTCCTGTTCCTCCGCCCGATCACCTTTGGGTAAGATTGGCGTCGCTCTGCTCGGCGACGTCGGTGTCTCAGCGGACAGGGCGACCTGTGCACCCTGCTCGTGGCCTTCCTCCTCCCTGGCCGCAGGTCTTTCGCCCTGCTCGCCAGTGATGTCCGTCGCCACAGGGATGGGTTGCCCCTGCGACGAAGTGCCTGGCAGGACCGTCTGTTCGGTCCCTCCCCGGGCAGCCGGCAGAGCCAAAACTTTGGCCCCGCTTTCCGTGGCCCCACGCCCCGCTTCTTCGGCTTCCAGCCTCTCCACCGCGCTCTTCAACGTGTCGATCTGATCGGTGGAGCCCGGCGGTAGCGCAGCCCACACTGCCAGCTTGTCCTTGAGGGCGAGCAGTCTTGTTGCTCGCGACGCACCGTGTAGGTGCTCGGGCAGCAGAGACCGCTCGATCGCCGCGTCCACGGTGTCCGTGGCGATCTCCTCCTGGCAGCTAATGAAAAAGAAACGCGTTAGTCCTATGTGGTTTGGTAGAATGTAAAGAAGAGAGCCTCGCTACTACATACCTGCCGCAGGGAACTTAACCTTCTTCTTCGCTTCTTGACGGAGCTTGCGCCTCTTGCTCGGGGGTTTCTTGGCTTCTTGTTCGCCTTGGCCTCCAAACCCTTGCGGCGACAAGCTCAGCTCCTTACTGAGCTGAGCGCTCTTTTTGCGCAACACAAGAAGCGTATCCTTGCGCGCAACTTCCTCCTCAAGCCTCCTTTGCTCGGCGATCTGTTGCAGCCGTTCCACATGGCCCGGGTGAGCGTGCGTATATCGTCTCAGTCAGTGGGTCAAGTTCCGTACCTCCTTGTCGCTCTGCTCGGTGAGGAGGGATGGGCTTGGGCGTTCCCCTTGGCTGGCCGCGCGCACGCTTGGCCTGCTCGGCGCGCTTCGTCGCTACAGGGGCTTCGGAGGTTGTTGGCCGTCGCTGCGGCGCGGCGAGCTCCACGTCGCTGCAGCAGCCACCTTGGGCCTCTCGGCCACCTTGGCTTTGCCCTTCCTCGCCCCCTCTTTGTCGGACTCGGAGAGCTCCTCGACGATCCCGCCGGGGATCAGCTGCTCGTCCTGCGTATTTGGGAAGCGAATGTTAGCATGCCATGAACCGTGCAAGTCTAGCAACTCAAATGGGGTTTCGCAAGTTACCTCGGGTGAGCGGACGAGTACGTTTCTTGGACAAGTGCAGGCCACCTCGCCGGTGACCTCAGTGTCCTTCCTGGCAGCCTTCAGCATGACGTCGACCTGCTCGGCCACCCATGCGTCGGTTGGTTTTACTGTCCGAACAGAAGATGAGCTTAGTTCCTGTTCGGACGAAATCACCAAGAAAGGTTGAGTGTTTAAGGGACTTACCCGTGCTCTCCCTGGTGATGTCCTTCCAACCTTCTATCTTGTAGAAGGGGTAGGACGTCTTCCGCAGCGGACAGATTCTGTTCGCCACGAAGTCCCTTATGATCTCTCTTCCTGTGAGCCCGAGGCCCACAAGGGAAACGATCTTTCGGGTGAGATACCACTCTTCGCCGGTCGGCTCGGCCCATGACATCTGCTTTCCCGCGGCGCCTACCGGTGAAGGCAGGCTCTTGTCTTCGCTCCTCCTGGTGTAGAACCACCTCATCCACCATGCGCCCATTGAGTCGGGCAGCGGTGGACGGGGGTACGGAGCGTCGTCGGCGGTTGTCCGGAGCTTGAGGTAGTAGCACCCAAGTCCGGAGGCGACGGAGCTGCTCCTCGTCGCTGTGTAATAGTGGAAAAACAGCCCTACCGATGGATCAACTCCCAGGTAGCCCTCGCACAGGTGTGCGAAGACGACCATCTGGAGGATCGAATTGGGATTGAGGTTCGCAACCTCCAATCCGCTGATTTCAAGAAGGTCTCCACAAAGTCGCTTTCAGGAGACCTCAACCCGAGCAGCGCGAACTGCTCGAAGTTGACGAACTCGTCCTCGAGTGGCTTCGGTGTTTCCTCCTTTCCGAGCAGCCTCCAGCTGCCGGCGTCGATGTGTCCCTCCGACTCTAAAGCTTTCAAGTCCTTCTCGATCATGCTAGTGCCTGAGAATTTGGCCATGGCAATTCCCAGGGTGGACGAGCAGCTTTGGGAGTGGGCGATGACTGTTTGATGCTGCGCGCGGTTGGAATAGGGTTTAAGAAGGAAAGGTGCGAGAGCGAAAGTGACAAGCCACGGGCGGCTTGGATGTTTTTTTATAGCCTCAAACGAGCAGCTCTGCAACGGTTTTCTGCTACTAAACGGCTAGTTTTTTACTGCAACGGCTAAGTAAAAACGGTCGCCCGTTTTCACTGTGCAGCGAAGTTACCGTTAGAATCTGCCAACGACTACTTTTTCTAGTATCTGCACTGAGGGCTGGGTGCTCTGCTCAGACAGATATTGTTCCCTGTTCGACGTAATAGAGTTGCTCGGCGCTGGGCAGGTTTGTTCGGTCCCGAAACAAGGCTTGTTCGGCTGAGTCACAACCTGTTCGGTCGTCTGTTGCACGTCTTTGTAGCAGCAAAATTTTCCTCTTCGACTTGGAGTCTCAAGAGGAAGACCCCACTCTAGTGAGTCCTTCTACTTGAGTCTCGGGGGCTAGCTGTCAGAGATAAAATCACGGCCCATTGCCATGGCTCACTCCCTGACGGCCCAATCGAACAGCCTTCTAGGGCCTGGCTCCCTGGAAGGTTCTATCAGGTCCATGTGCATCCTACCGAACAGCTTTCTGGCTGGCATGGTGCGTAATGGCCTAGGATTTCTGTTTGAGTCCGACTCGAACAAGGGTTCTGCACGGCTACGTGAAGACCCGGACGTGGTTTTCCAGATTGGAGCAGACGTCGTGATCGTCAAGAATTGGAGTATATCTTATCTACTTCGGGATGTATTTGACATGTATCTAGTTTGTTACGGACTCGTGGTCATCCCGGCCCGATTATCCCTCGGTAGGTCGGTTGTTCAACACTATATAAATAAGGCCCCTACGGCGTGTAGAGGGGCAAGACGACTTGAAACCAAGATCGTATATTACTTCCTGCACACACATAATCTCTACAATTTCGTCGAGACTTGTTCGTCTCGTCGAATTCCTCCTTGTAATCCTCTTTGATATAAAGAAAGGCTGGACGTAGGGTTGTTATCTCCCCGGAGAGATCCAAAACCAGGATAAAAACCCTGTGTCTCCCTGTTGCTCGTTGATTGCTGTTTGCCTTACTCGGCAAGTCTTCTATCTCCCTTTCTAAGAACCTTAGTTGACTTGGACCGATATCCCAATCATCGACACCAAGGACTAAGGTTATGAAATTCACCATATGATGGGAGCGATTGTGTGCTCGCCTGTGAGTTTTTTCTGGTTTTGAGGGTGGCGATGGAAATGACCATATGATGGGAGTTCGCAAAAGGCCGAAAATCAAATTCAACTTTAGGAAGAGATTAAAAAAAGTATAAAAATAGTATTAATATGTTTCGAATGGTTGACATAAATTCTTGAACACCTTTGGGCAGCCATCGCACCACCGCAGCCTTCCCCCGCCTGGCCACTTGGCTGTGCGTGCAAACTTGTTCAGTTCTACTGCTCGTCTTTGACTCGAACCGCTCATTATTTCGCAAATTTCAGTCGCCGTTTCGCAAAATACTAACAAAAGACTGTTTCGCAAATAGCTATTCTTGCTGGCGAATTCAAATTATCGAATAATAATCTTGTCCCGTTTTCAATGAGATTTTGTCCAGGTTTCAGAATGTTTATCTCATGACATCCAGATCGTGGAGAGGGAAACGGCATTAAAAAGTCGACGAGTTTAAAGAGGATAGTCAAATAATTTAAGGAAGAAAAAAGCTGTGCAGAACAAGCTCAGAAGAAACATTGTAACTAAAACATACGAGCAGTCTGAAACAAAAAAAGAATCTTAATAAAGTGCTTTTATCTAATGGAACTAAGTTGGCATAGCCTGTCTCACCCGCCTTGCTGTTTGATCGCGGCTACTTTTAATGCAATGAGTTGAAGCTGCAGTCTATGGTGCACCTTGTGGAGTAGTTCAGTGCAACTATCCCGAGTTGTGCAAGGACCGCACATCAGGTATATCACATTACCCAGGGGCCTTAAATAGATATCATCCTCTTCACGAAGTTGCTGGAGCAAGGATCTTGCATACAGTGATGCGTACCTGTGTGAATCAAAGTACAAAACATGTCAACGCGAGAGCAATCCAGCAATAGTATAAGCATGTCGTTGCATTGCAATTAAGCTGGGAAGATATTTTTTCACCGAATATGTAAGAGCTCCAGGCTAACATGCCCTAGAACAAATGACGAGACAATACCACACGGGCAAAACAAAGCAAAAAAGATCCATCCAATGAGTACAGCAGAAAATAATGAGTACTATGTTAACTAAGGGGTGATAATATGGTGGCATCATTGCAGCCTGGGATGCTGGCTCAACCATAAATTTGAATTGCTACATAGAGGTCAGATGTAAAGATATCAAAGTAGAAATAAATGACTCAAAAGTATCATACCCGGCATCAGATCCCTCAGCCTTGAGCTCAATCGCACACAGAGTTCCCAAGGAGACTACTCTTTTCACATTTGGTAGTGATGATAACTGGCTCACAAGTGTGCCATCCCATAACTGCAAATTTCAGAGTAAACTTTAAAAATGTAGAAGTACATGTACGAATTGACACTATGTAGCAGTAACACTAACAAAAAAATACCTCTATAAAAAGTGTACTGTTAGATTAAATATGTATTTCAGAGAAACAAAACAAGTGTCTCAAGAGAGTTACAAGAATTACATAAACACATTGTCTCAAAAAAAAAAAAAGAATTGCATACACAATGCCTTCATCAACAAGCAAATTATGGAGTTAATAAATAACATGATATGGTCCAATGGAAAAGCATGATCAACATGTTATAGCGAGGAAAGCACTGCTACCTCCAAGGTAAAAAAACACATACAGAGAGCAAGCTAACCATTCCCCAGATCAATCTTAAGAAATATTACTGTAAACAAGTTCTACCAATTCAATTATTAATTTCGTTACCTCCTTCAGCTTCATATGATCAAAATCAAGATTTAAATTGGTGGATGGATCTCTAAACCATTGGATAGCTTTTACTGCCGCAGAGCAGCCCATGGCATGAGCAGTATAGGAATGACCATGTAAGAGGGCAGTAAGCTGGAGCAGGTAAAAGAAATTGTCAGTGTTAATCTCACCAGATCCACTGTGATGCTTTTTGACATAATATTATATTGAATATTTGATATTATTAAAGCCTGAGCATGCAAAAAACACATTCAGGATATATACCTTAGAGTCACTTTTGAAGGCCTCAAAAACTGCTTCTGTTGCCAAAGTTGCAGCTAATGGCACAATCCCACCAGTCATCAATTTAGCATAGCAAGCAATATCTGGTAAGCAGCCGAGCAATTCTGAAGCAGACTGAAAAGTAGAACAGTTATCAAGATTTCGAAGATTCAAGCTAACTTTTAGCATATGTTATCTATCAAGGTGAATTTGTGATAGATTACCTCCACACCAAGACGCCAAAACCCTGTAAATACCTCATCAAATATGACAGGGATTTTTCGATTCCTACACTCATTGACAAGTACTCGCTGGAAAAGTGGATCTATCATGTGCATTCCACCAGCACCTTGGATTACTACATAAATGAGTTCATCAGATACACTAGCATAGAAAACATATTAAACAAAAAAAAATATCCATTTGCATCCAACAAATGCATTACTTGCACGTAAGTTAAAAAGGGCAATGTTGATGCGATAAAAAGCAAGGAAACTTTGCATACAAACACATATGATGAATTTTTCACAGAACTCACTATTAGATCATACATAGCACATACCAGGACAACTAAAGAAACTGTGCTTGTCCAAAAGGTGGCACTCAATGCGAATGAGAGAAATTATCAAATAACAAATACCCAAGCAGCACAATTGGGAACTGTTTGTTTACCTGGTTCTATAATCAGCGCTGCAATATGCCCTGAATTACTTTTCAGTGAATGCTCTGACAATTGATGTGATATGTAGGAAGAATATAAATATGCTGCAGCTGATGAGTCCCTCGACTTACAAAAGACTTCACTAAATGAAGGAAAACCTGCATTGTCAATCAAATAAAATTTAATAAAGATCCACATAGAATGTATCTGGCACATCAAACACAAGTTACCGACATATATCGCTGAGAGTCAGATGATCATGCTGTATCAACTGGGGCAAAGAAACATTGCAGGTCTTGTTTCTTATGTACACTGTCGGAGGATCCAGAAAAAGTCCACGCCCTGAATACCTACAGAAGAAACCTCAGATAACTAATACCAGATTCACCTTTCGGAAATAACAGCAAGATCAGGGTACCAGAAAATGATGCTTTCATTCCCTAGGAAAACCATACACTGTTTAAAGGGAAGCGCAAATAAGAAATTCCAATTAGGCCATCAAGCAGCAATATAGCAGAATAACAATAGGAGACAGTTAGGAGAGATAAATCACTAAAGAAGGGTACAAATACTTATAGGCATTTAGCATAGTAAATATGAAACAGAACTTCATGCATACCATGGTTGCTGAATAAACGATGTATAAGCTGATGGAGCTTGAGCTTCCATAGCACCCAGAGTATCACCATGATAGGAACCATTTAGAGCAAGGACCTACAAAGAATTTAATTAGTAAGTGCACAGATGGTAGTATGATATCTACTCTTGAGATTACAATTGTGGCTAGTGGGTCGCTTAAAATGTGGTGAGATTATAATTGTGGCTAGTGGGCGGTTTAGATTGTGGCGGCTGCGAAGATGAGACACCAGCACAGAGAAGAGATGCACCGTTGCACAAGGGTTGCATCAGCACAAGGAAAACAAGAGGAAGCAGATACGAAGATTTTCTTATTACCGAAAGTCAAAACACACACGGTTCAGGCTTATAAAAAGTATGACAGTGACAACAAAACAACAAAAATAATCTCTACCAAACCTTAGCTCATAAACATAAAGCTTAATCATCTAACAAAACAAACAAACTAAAGAGATAGGCATACTGCCGCCTGTAGCCATCAGGCTGTTGCTGAGCTTGGTGCTGCAGCTGCAGCTGGTGTCACATGCTAGCTCATGTGGTAGCTGCAGTGCTTGCTGGTCTTACCAACAGATCAGCAGGGTTTACAAATCATTAATCCACATTGCCATATTTGTTCTTCTAGATATAGTTATTGAAGTATACTGAATGAGGTAGATAGAGGCAAGTTATATGTCCAACAAAGTTTGAAAGGATGAATAAATGAAACAATGCAAAACATCCTCCATGATGTTATTCTCCACACATAATGAGATTTGAGGTGTCACTAACCAGTGGAGTTCTTAGGGGTGTTTTCACAGAGATATTATCAATGTAATCATGCAAATCAGAAGTGTAAGACAATAATAGTATTAGCACAAATATTGGCAACAAAGTCATGAGTTCCAACCATGTTGTCATTCATGAGTTCCAACCATGTTGTCGTAGAGCAAGAGTTAATGGCACTATGTCAGTCATACCTCAGTGCAACTAATTTACACCTGTTACTAATATCTTAAATAACCCATTTCCCACAAGTAGACCTAAAGCATGCTGAGAGCCTAGTAAACCTAGTTTCAAGTATTTTAGCAATATGTCACACTTGACCTAATACTCCATCTAACATAAGGTAACCAATTACTTATCTACATAACCAGCCTGTCTAACCTTGTAAACTTATTGGCTTACTTGTTTTGCATTATCAAATTCAGGGAGAATACCTAGTCAAGAACTTAGTAGAACACTAGCCACAAGAACTTATAGTCAAACTATTATTAGTGATAAGAAACTCACAACCTAACTACTGTAAAAATAGGTCTAGTGATCTACTGTAAACATTGTGAATTCCAAAATCAATGTGAAAAAAAAAACATGCACCAAATTTATTAATTTACAGTCGACAACAGAACAAAGTAATGAAGAATAGGGTGTTCGTATAAGAGTAATAACCTTGAAGTGAATATTACTTTCATTTGTGGTAGTGTTGTCACAGTCCACTATAATTCCATGATCAAGTGAAAACTTACGAAATGCCATCTTCAGAGCAACTTCAATTGCTGTTGATCCATTATCTGAATAATAAACTCGGGAAGCCCAATCTAACCAACAAAATAAAGGGAAGCTGTGTGCAATGAATGAGATGTGCTTCGGCCTCAACAATGTAGCTTGAATAGCATGAAATAAATAACTAAACACAAACAACCAAAAAATTATCAAGGCATAAAACAAGAAATAGTGCTATGGTGTGCAAAATTCAAAGTTCAACATGACACAAATAAGCACGTATTATTTGATTAATCAATTCATTTCACACATTTCCTTTATATGTTCTCCTTTAGAACACAATTATCTATCAGGGGCAAAAGCATATATATATTTAAGAATTAAGATAGAGTATGGAATTACACAGTGCAAAGGCACCTAAAACTACTTGTCAATTTTCATAGTAATACATCATATCTTCATTAAGAGGGAACCTACAGTCCATTAATTTGATTGTGCATAAAATTATAATAAATAATAAACAAGTAAAAGCACTTACCTTTACCAACTCCCCCAAGCAAAAGCTCTGCACAATGAAGAGCAGGCTCATGAACATTCTCTGGAAACATTACATGACCATATCTTGCAGCAGCATAACCCATATCTCTTGCAAGTTCAATCTAATGAGCAAAGAGAAGTTTAGGCTACAAAAATTGCCTGTAAAAAGTTCAACGTGCAAAACTTTAGCAATAGAACACCTGTAAGGAGCTCCCTTAGTGAATCAAGGTAAAAGAGATTTCACAGATGCAGAATATGCAAGAATATTAACCTGCATTTTAGAATCAGGTCCTTGAGTCCACCAACTTGCACATGCATCGAACTGAGGGATAATCATCATTTTGTTGCCTTTAACCTAAATCAAAAGATTTCACACCAATGGTTAATTTTGCAGTCAAAACTTAATACATCAGCAATGCTTCATACAAATTTCTTTTTTTAACCAAAAAGTTAGTAGACATTTGACAAACCTTGTATACTGAGAAATCCTCACCACAACGAGAATCAATTACTGTTACACAATTTTCAGGGACAAGATTGTGTTGAGTAAAGGGCCACCACAGCAAATCCTTTGCTTTTCTATTCATAATATTTAACCTTTGAATTCTTCCTAAGTGAAAAGATTGCAAGAAACCTTTAAGCAAATTGAAAACTGAAGATGATTCAGAAAACCAATCAGTTAGGTCATCTGAAGGATCCTCCGGTATAGGTGGCAGCGCAAGCATAGGTACCCTGCTTAGCACAAACAATACAAAGATATAATACAGTTGTAAAAGACTGGTCAACAGGTAAAAACTATTTATCACCTGTTTCGCAAGTAAGAAAGAAGGAACTTGTTGTTTGACAATCCACGATCTTCCAGAATAACTGCACTCACGTCATACCCTCTGAGCAACAGAGATTCATATGCAGATAAAGTTGATGAAATACCACCAAGACGGCCATCTCCAACAAGAATTGCTGGCAACCTAAAAGGCCTGTACAGTTGGACGTAATCAAAATGGTGACAAAGTAAATCAATCACTAACCTAATATGCACAGCTGTACGCGTCAAGGAGATTTAACAGTAAACTGATCATAAGTACAGAGACTGCTACAGTAGTTCTACTTTGTAATTGAAAACATAAACTAACTCTGATTATAACCAGGATCTACGATACATGACTGTTTTCATCGGTCAGCACTTGAATTATTGAACATAGAAACTGTTCCAGGACATAAAAATTCATTCCATCCTTAGCATTACGAAAATGAAACAATCTAACACAGTTTTCAACATACAAGATACAAACCTCAGAAAAACTTCATACATCATAATAGCAAATCATTAATCATAATCTAATCAGACCGCATGCTTATTAACCAACACCAGCTTACATGCTACCCTTATCCAGAGCAATTTCCACGGAAGAATAATTGATTTTTTCTAGATTTCTTATAAGAATTTTTTTTTCTAGATTGAACCCTTTTAGATGAGGATTTCATAGAATGCGCATTATACAAATTAGTTTTAACCAAAAGATTGACAATGGGCGCACAGCAAACAAATGCCAATTGAATCATGCCAAACCTGCACATCATTTCATTTCCTAGCAATAGAGTCTAGAGAAACATTTTGCATAGCATAGAGTCCATAGACCGTGCTCAAATTTGCCAACATTTAGTAAACATATACTATAATTGGGCGCTGAACAAGCAGAAAGCAAAACGCACCGGTAGAGATCGCATTGCAACGTGCCAGATGGACCAGGGCTGGCTACGCCACCGGCTGTCTCAACCAGCTTCCACACCTCCCCCTCCTCACTCCCCAGTTCGTCCCCCTCAGCCAGGCACGTCTCCAGGCGCCGCCTGACCTGCGCATCCTCAACCACCATCCCCTCCCTCTCCGCAGCCAGGTGCGGCGACACCGCCTCCCGCCACGCGTACAGCGTCCTGCACGCCAGCAGCTTCCTCACCGCGACGCCCTCCCCTTCGTAGGCGAAGGCCTTCTCCTCGGAGGCAGGGAACGGGGGCTCCACGGAGGGGGCGGGGGAGAGGGTGTCGATGGAGGCGACGAGGCGGGCGGGGTGGGAGGGGCGGAGGAGCGCGGGCACCCTGCGGAAGAGGAATGCCGCGTCGGAGTCGGCGGGGAAGCCGGTCTGCAGCGGCTTGAGGTAGAGGACGGCGGAGGGGGAGGCCGTGGGGGAGCGGAGGAGGGAGGCGGCGAGGCCCGCGGAGACGAGGGTCTTGCCGACGCCGGTATTGGCGCCGAAGACGGCGAAGGTCGGCGAGGAGAGGGGCACGGCGGGGGCGGAGGAGTAGCGCCGCCGGCGAGCGTGGCGGAGGCGGAGGAGCATGGCCGCGGACTTGGTTTTGAATGGGGGTTTTGGGCTCCGGGAAGGACGAAGCGACAAGTGCTTCTGACTGCTTCTGATGGCTGGACCGAAAACTGAAAAGATAAGCTTTGAAATGCAGCTTCGTTCACGGTAATGCGCAATATGCCACGGAGACGGAATTGTTAAAAAAAAATTCCCTGTTTCCTGTTAACTTGTAGCAATTCTCCTCTGAACTTTAGTTTTACTTTCTCGCTCTCCTAAACATGTCTCTATTTGCACAGTTGTCCGAAAATCGTTAGCGCAACTATTAAGTGCCAACATGACAATTACATGTCCATTAATTGCTGATGTAGCTGCCACATGCCAGTTGAAGGCTGAGATGACAACCCATATAGCTATCTGTTGATGAAAAAATTCATAAAAATTAGAAAAAAATTGACGAAAATCATAAATATCGAAAAACATAAAAATTCAGACAAATTGAAGAAGAATATAAAAATAGGAAAAGGCATCAAAATCCAAAAATAAGAAAAAGGAAATTCAAAATAACCTAAAAACATTTTTTAATGATTTTCTTTTTCTTTTTTAATTTTTTTTATTAATTTTAATGATTTTCCCTTTTTTATGTTTTTTATTTTTATGATTTTTCCCATTTTTCCAAATTTTTATGAAACTTTTCTAATTTTTTGGATTTTTATGATTTTTCAACTTATTTAAAAATTTTATAATTTTTTACCAATAGCTAAACCATGTGGGCTGCAATGTCTGCCTTCAGCTGCCATGTGGCAACCACATCAGTGCTTAACGGCCACGTAATTGCCACGTCAGAACTTAACGGTTGCTCTAATGTTTTGTGGCAACTGTGTAAACAGAGACAAGTTTAGAAAAGCGAGAAAGTAAAACTTAAGTTCAGTGGACTACGTGAGAATCGCTTCAAGTTCAAGGGGCAACAGTGCAATGTTCTCTTGTTAAAATATATTCCCTCTAGATGTATAATAGTTATCGTTTTGGACATTCACACGGTATTCAAAATAAAAATTTGATCATCAATTACTAATAAATTTATTTATAAAATCAAAAAAATATGATATTGTGACAGTATTTTTCAAGACGAATTTATATGTATGGTTTTTATATACACAATGCAAATAATTTAAAAGATTTTTATAGATAAAGTTTTAAAACTTTGACTTAGGACAAACTTAAAACAACAAGTATTATGGAACCGGAGAAAGTAAGTTTTACTGATAGATTAATTGCCGCATACGTTCTTTACAATTTTTGAAAATAGATAATTACGTCAACCCTTTCACCAAAACTCTCTTTTTCCCTTTTCTCTCTTTTTCTCCCATTTTTCTATCTTTTTTATATTCTTTCCTTTCCTTATCCTCCCGCTGTCTAAAGTGTTGACATGGGGTAGGAGGAGGGGTGGCTAGGCTGTGCTTTTTGTCGGTCACCCATGGGGGGATCGCCCAGGCAGGGACGATGGACGTGCCCTCCCTAATAGTCGGCAACAGTCGGCTATGGCTTGTCAGCGGAACTAACGTCGGGGCTCCGTCGTCTGTGCACTAGGCGATTGTCCCCCTTCCCCTTAACACGATAGACGCTTATTTAGAAAAACAAAGGGCATATAATTTTTTGAAAATTGTAAAATAATGTAAAATAAAAATATCGTCACTGCTCAATGTACCTAGGCTCCATTAAAGGCAAGTATGTTGTTTCTCAATAAAAAAAGTGCAACTGTACTACACTACAAGGCATTGGCCCGGGCCTAGCAAGCTTCCACTAGTCACATTGTCGCAAGTTTACAACGACTAGACCACGTCTGAAGGCCTAAGAGGCAATGGCGCTTGGACCGCTCAAGGCTACGGTCTCAACTGTAGCGGAACCAGGGCCAGGGCCGTGCTTCGGCCCATGACCAGGTGGCACGAAGCGGTACCCTAGCCGATGTACCCCCCTCAAGTGCCTAAACATTAAGAAATGTAATAGTATAAATAGAGGTGGATACTCAATGTAATATCAATCTAAAAAATTAATAAAAGCAAAACTCCATATCTGCATTGTGCCTTCTTGTCTCATCTACGGTGGCGTGTGATTGTTCTTTTATACCTTAGAGTACACCCGGTAGCAAGGTTTTACAACATGTTATTAGCGAGAGTGTTGCGGAACCACTAATTATGGTCCGTGCACCGGCCCATGACCAGGCGCGACACGAAGCCGTTCCCTATCCGGCGTACCTCGTCAAGTGGGTCCCACATTAGACCTAATGTAAACCCTAAGCAATCTACTAGTATAAATAGAGATGGAGACTCAATGTATTATCAATCAAAAAAATTAATAACTCCAACCCTAAAAATACATAATATAAAATAGAAAATAGATCAATAAAAAAATATATAATTCTTTTGAACTTTATGATTACCAGGATCTGGAATTATATAAATCGAAATTTGTATGCTCCTTAAATAATTTAGAAAAGTTTTGAATAAATAAAAAAATCTGGCGAAATAAATAAACCGGTTTGCACCTAAACCGACGGTTAACTGGTTCGACGGCGAACCGAGGACACGCATCAGCCGGGGATTGGCGCTGGCTAGAGCTTGTGGGCCAGGCGGGGACAACGGGACACACGACAGTGACAGCAGTGGGTTGGCGCGTGACGACACTGACGATGTGTTGTGCGGGGGCGGGCGCCGGTGGGAACGGGGCACGTGGCAGCGACGGATTAACGGGCGATGGTGCAGCAAAATTAGCGAGTGTCAAGCGTCGACGAGGTGACGCGTGCGCACGGGAAGGCAGTGACGGGCTGGCGTGGCGGTACCGGATTGGCTGGCACTAAATCTCGAGTTGGGTGATGTTAGCAAGTTCGGCGGCGATGATGGCGCAGTGGCGGTGCTCCGAGATTGCAGCAATATTCGGTGTAGTGTTTCTTCCTCGTTTCTTCACCTAAATACACATTCCATATATCCAGTTGGCCATCTTGGCGAGATCTATAATATGATGCAATCTAATCTAGAGTTTGGAGAACAAAGGATGAGCTTTACTTTGTCTCAGGTTTAGGAAAGATGGGGTTTGGTGGCTTGTGTTCCTATCTCAAGTAGGGATTAAAATCGCGGGCTATAGGTCTTTGTGCGACTATTGCATCTATATGCGCTATAGAAGAAAATAGCGACGCTATTTAGCATGCGGAAAATAGCGCCGCTATTTCTCATTTTTGCAAACACCAGCTCTGAAATCAACCAATGACCCAAAACTTCAGCCCAAATGGCTCAAATCTCAATCCCCTTCTACGGTGCCTTATTCATCTAGAGGATGATATTATTGCTATGGAATTGCTAAGTGATCATGACTCTCCTTCTGATGAATCTGGAGAATAATAACTTGTTATGATCATCTGGTGTCATGACTTGTGACTTGTGACTTGTGACCTATGAAGATATACTACGGTGCTAGTATTTGGAAAGTGCCCTATTTTGTAATAGTATTGCACTAGTATAATACTCCAATTAAGTTGGATATTTAGTGGACCTAATTTTTTTATTGGCATCTAGTGTTCGTGTTACATGTTATATATGTCATGTTTAATTATATTTAATACAATCTGCTATATAGAATAGCTTTCGTGATATCCCGCTATAGCTTTTATAACTTTTTTGGGACCTTGTTGCAAAGCCGCAAAAAAAGCGATTTAAACCCTTGATCCCAAAACTTTGGGTTATGATTGCAAGGAGAGGGTCTAAGTGGGTATTTATAGTGGTAGAGGTGCTTCAAAGGTTGGTTTGTTTTTGGGCAGGAGATAGATTAGAGCTCTTAATTAGACTCCGTGTAGAATTCGGAAACCTCTTCTTTATGGAAACGAAGTTTCCTTCGAGTATTGCTCCTCAAATCCGGGTCTTAGGTTGGCTATAGGTTATAGATACTCCAGAATGTTTTGGGAATTTTCCTATTCGTATTTCTCATTATTTCATGCACAACACTCATTTTTCTATGGGTTGATTGGGCTAATCTGAATTTCTAGAGGCCCAAAAAATTAGGAAAATGATGTGGATCTAACTTGGTTGGCTGGGTTACTTCGGCTGCTTGCTAAGCTATACCCAAACAACATTTATAAAGCTAGGACTTGACCTAAATAGTTAAGAGAGACTTTTATAATACATAAAATAATAGTAATAACTATTAGTGTATAATCAACTTTATTTACTTTTATTCATTTTTAAATAATTGACCCATAATAATTATATTAGGATGTGAATATTTTCTTGGAATAATTAATACATGAAAGTATCGACCAGAATGTGCGCACACATTGGCGATAAGATCTAAAGGAACTTTCTTTCGTGATGGGAAATAGCGGAGTAGAGCAAGTAGAAGTGCATGAAGCGCCCCACAAAGAAATGACCATATAATATGTATTATTAGGGAAATTTATAGATAGAGCCAATGTCGACTTCTTTTGCTAGAAGAGCAACAAAAATAATGAATGGTATGGTATACCACACGACTGATACCTCAAGGTTTCATTCCCCGATCACGAGATACCTTTAGATATATTTGATCTCATTATTCACTAGTATTGACATGGCCATTAGTCCCTGTTGGGAACAGGATCTAGTCCTGGTTTCCTAACAGCGTCATGCAATTCGGGACTAAAGGCATGTGGACTTCAGTCCCGGTTCCCCCAACCGTGACTATAGCCACCAAAATATCTAAAAATATGGCAAACCCAAGAAGGATCTAGTCCTGGTTTCCTAACAGTGTCATGCAATTCGGGACTAAAGGCATGTGGACTTTAGTCCCGGTTCCCCCAGCCATGACTATAGCCACCAAAATATCTAAAAATATGGCAAACCCAAGACTCAAACTTAGGACATCATGACACCAAATGACTTCACTCACCCTTCTAACCAACCCACCCACCCACCCACGCATATTGACTAGAGTAGTATATGCATTCTTTTTGAAGTTTGCTAGAACGAGCCTTTAGTCCCAATTCATAATTCGAACCCGTTATGATGAACCTTTATCAGTACGGGTTTGTATTGCGAACCAATACTGATTAGTCCGCGCGCTAGCTGGTCTGTACCCATCTGCGAAAGGTACCTTTATTGTTGCCTCCAACCAGTACCAAAAGTATAAAATCGTTACTATTGCTACGAACTGTTACTGATGCACTATCAGTATAGGTTTCAATCCAACTGGCACTGATGTGCTGGTAAATTAGGCCATTTCTCTAGTAGTGATCAATAGTACTCAACTTGAAATTCTAAAAGTCACTACGTGGAGTAAAGTAAAGAATTAGAAGAATGAACATACTTGAAGTATGAATTTAAAATGAAGAACTTATGTATGTGAAACAAAGTTTTGCTTCGTCTTGCTGTTCGAGCATTGCCCCCATGAGATTTTAGTGCACCAATCGGTATATACTCAGAAAGTAATTGAAAGGTTTTGTTTTGAAATCGTATTTCTCTAGAATTCCAATGATTGGGAGGTTTTTGCAGAAGGACAAGGACCCTTTCAAATCTAGAGAAGAGGAGGAGGAAATACTAGGGCAGTAAGTCTAATATCTGTGTGCAATTACAAGCATTATGTATCTTGCAAATATTACCCAACCTGACATAGCATCTTGTCATGAACTTGTTAGGGCATCCCCAACGCTGCCTCTTTTTCACCCCTAACACATTATTTTAGTAGTAGATAGAGAATAAAATATAAGAGAGGGAAATGTAGGGAGAGATAGCGTAATAATAGAAAAGTGGATGAATAGTGATGAGATAGGGGGTATATGGAGGTAGCATTGGGAATGCTCTTAGCTCGATATAGGGCAGAGCCCATGTAGCGACATTGGAATGGAATAAAGCTTATCTTTCGCTACCTTCGTGGAAATATTGATCTTGGCTTGTTCTACAAGAAGAACCAAGATTTGATTATTGTTGGTTATACCGATTCTAGGTCCTGTCAGACCCGCACATGCTGGTAAAACTGGTTATGTTGTATTCATATGTGGTGGGACAACAATATCTTGAAAGTTGTTAAAACAAACACTTGTGTCCATGTCGACAAAGTAATAAAAAATAAATGCATTGAATGAAGTATCTCATGAATTAGTCTCCTAAATTGAATACTGTGAATTGAATGTTGAGCAATTAAACCCCGAATATCATAAAGATAATGCCGTATGTGTAGCACAACTAAATATGAGTTATATGACGAGCAATTTTTTGAAGCATATCAACCGCAAGTTTTTTTTTATGCTCTTGGAATGCATCAGTTGAATGAAATAAATATGTGGCACACTAAATCATGTTGATTTATTCACAAAGTCACTACTTGCATCCTCTTTCGAGAGGTGCGTTAGAAATATTGGAATGATTAAGCTCAAAGAAGTGCTGAATTCAGAGAGAGATACTTTATGTACTCCTAATTAAAGTTTAGGCAAGAAGTCTGAGTAACTAACTTGATCAGGTTGATCATATGCAATATTGGTTGGTTTGTACCTTTTCCCTTAGTGAGTTTTTCTTTGAAGTTTCTCACGTAAGGTTTTTAATGAGGCAAATCATGCACACATCAAGCATATATGCTATGTACTCTTTGTCCATTTTTTTTTCACTAGGTTATTATGGAGTTTTGATGAGGCATATGTATTTCACTGGCAAGGTCTAGGGGTAGTGTTGCGGAACCACTAATTACGGACCGTCCTTGCACTCCTGTTTTTTTTAGAAAAAGTATAAATATTCATTCAAATTGAAATTCTTTTACAACAAGATCCATGACCAATTGCCTAGATAAACAACATAAAGTTTGTAGGATCTAACTGAAAAATAACCTATGCATCTAGATTCACTCTAGTTGCCATCACCATCGAATCCAAAGATCGTCACCATCCGTATTACTACCAATTTCATCTCCTCCAGCCACATCCTCATAGGGAGACGGAATAGAAGATAAAGATCAATAATAGGCTTGAAAACTTGTATACTTGTTATAGCCACAATCGATAAAGATGAATCCAAACATGCACTACTGGACATCATCATTGTCATCATTGAGACTGCTAGCATGTGAGGTCGTCGAAACGCAATCCAAATATTTACCTTTTCTTCAACTTCTCCACCTTAAATAATCATTCAGCGAAGAGATCTGAACCGCACACCATTGCTCCCGCTCCAAGTAGATCCCGTGTTAATGCTCTTCCCCTTCCTCATCTGCGCCACAAATGCCTCGAGGAGGTCTCTTATTGACTTAAATGATGGAATATTTGGGCTAACAAAAGTAAAATCTAATAATAAAACTCATCCTAATCTCCTAATGTAGATTTAACGTCGTCTCCTCCCACCGACCATCCGGAGGCCATCGGTGAAGAGAATCTGGCCGGATCCGTGGCCACACCCCGGCGGCTGCTGCGCTAGTTCTGTGGCTCTCGGATACTCCATTTAGGTGTGTTTGCCTCTGCGGTTTTTACTGAATTTAGTTGAAGAGTTACAATTTATAAAGACATTTTTAATTTTGTTGTCTGAAATAATAACACCATTTCTATGTTTTCTGGGATCATCACTCAACAATCAACATCTAAAAACAGAGACCACTAATTTTTTTAGAAAAATATATTTTCCAAGTCTCGTAAGTGGCAAATTTATTTTCAAGGATCAGTGCTAGAGATTGTTCGTCCTTCACTGAACTTAATACTAGACATGCATTACTTTTGAAAACGTTAGTTCTGATCGGTGCAATAACAAAAATTGCTTTACCATTAATTAATTAATTGATGACCATTGGACAGTCCAACTAGTATGCACCGATGTTGAACCGTCCAACTGGTAATCACCAAGAGGTCACACGAGCCGTACGTGGCTACTTTATCAAATATATATCTGGTGGTCATTGAGACATGAGCGGGCCTCTTTGATATCTTGTTTTAGTTTTGTTTTTGTTGGGATGACAACTTTTGTTATTTTTATATACACCATTTACTTCATTTTTTGAAAACAATTTTTTTTATAACTTTGTAGGGTTTTTCTCAAAGATCTCAAAAATATTTTTTTAATAATTTATTTAGCCTTTTCATACCACTTTCAAAGGTGGTCAAATTTTCTCAACAAAAACTAAACTAAAACTAAACAAGCTATCAAAGAGGGCCATATGACTCAATAAGCGAGAAAAGAGGACTACCCAAAACGTCATGTTTGCATTGCCATTCGATTCATGTGTTCGAAATACATGTGTGTCCTCTTCTTAAGCGCATTTGCTTATCCCCATTTTGAAAATCTGAACGCTTTTGTTTCTCTCTCTTCTCAGAGCTCTCAAAAACAAAATAAGTATATTGAAGTCGGCCGGCTCCTCAGGGCCTCTTCTACAGGCTCTCATCAGCAACGAGAACATGGCTGCAACTCTTTTCTGAGTTTGGCATGGTTTCCTCACCGTGATCCTGTGAGGGCATGCAAGATTGAAGAGTGCATAGATCCATTAATGTGATCAATACTATGTTCAAGAAGTTGACGCATAGACATCTTGGGGGATTGCTTAATAATTGTTGCTAGACTGTACAATGGCATGAGAGCGAAACAATGTTTCCATGAAGAAATATGTAGGCTCATGTTTTAACCATGTAGTCATGCAATATTGTTGCAAACGCAGACGCCAGGTCATGAAGTCCTTTCTGGTAGCTCATCGTTTTTTTGTGCGGTTCCTGGACTTTAGGAGCATAAACGAGCCTAGTATAAATGGTACAGCTACTACTCTTCATCTTATTGGTAATATGTAATGTGTACTATGATATCGGAGGAAAACAATTTTGTAATTCAGGATTTATAGTGTTGGAGAGTAACATCTTCTTGTGCTACTCTTATTCTATGGTGAGGGCTCCTGCATGCCTGGCGTTGCAAAGATTACCTTTATCAACTGGGTAACTTGTAGTAGGGGTTCACAGATGGATAGTTCTTAATTAGATCTCAGCATGACGCGGGTATGAATTTTTAGCACACACTTAAAACTATTTTGGATCTTGTTTGATCCAAATACAAGCATATAGTCTCATATCCTATAGAGGGTCAATACCTCAACTGATCACTCGTTGGTGCTGGTTAGCTCACATGCAAATGCAAATAAGCACCTACTTGCAATCATAATTAAAGATTTGCATGCCCAGTTCTATAATTAGTGGCTTCATTATTGTTGCATGTTGTTGATAAACTAATGCCTCGTCCAGCCCGTCCCTAGCCGGGGCGTCACGTAATGGATGTGGGTCCCAACTCGTCTTGTGAACCAATCCAAACTCTAGCATATATAAATTATATATATTGGAGAGGTTTTGATCTATTATATACATGCAAACAAGAAAGCGACAGAGATTTTCCTCTCCACATATATGAGTTGTTGTGTTCCTTCTGCTCGTGCCTCTTCACATATATGTGTTGTTGTGTTACTTCTGCTGGCGTATAATCGAAGTATTGGACTACACCCGGCAGCAAGGTTGCATAATATGTTATTAGTTGAAAGCTATCAAGACTGGATCGCAAACAGTACGAACGACATTGAATTTCTTCCCATAGGCTAATTTAGACAACAATTTGGTGTTGTACGAGCCTCTAAGGCAATGCTAGCTTTTTACTTAGCTAGCTTAATTACAATTTTTCTTGCGTCCATTTCGCGCTATTATCTTTCTTTACCACAAGTCTTGCGTTAGCCACTTGGCACAAATTTATGCTGCTACTATATATGTGAGTTCATGCACACCAAAGCAGAAGCCATTAGCGACCACATGCTAAAGGGTGGCAACACGGTGGAACTTCTGGATGAACAAGGTTCGTACCTCTTGCCGGAGTGGGTGAGAGCTGTGCAAGAACAACTCGTCGACTTTATTGTCGATGAGATTGTACATCCACGTGGCGAGTTTCACGACCTTGTTAATAGGTGGGTCCTGTCGACGGTTGAGATATCAATCTCAAGTCAACTAAGGTTCTTGAGAAGGGGAGATAGGAGACATGCCGAACAGCGATCAACGAGCAACAGGGAGACAAAGGTTTTTATCCTGGTTCAGGCCTCTCGGGAGAGATAATAGCCCTACGTCCAACCTTTCTTATATATCGAAGATGATTACAAGAGGATGCTCGACGAGACGGACAAGTCTCGACGAGATTATGGGTGTACAGGAAAAACTATGCGATCTAAGCTTCAATGCGATGATTAGGTGCTGGATTCACCCCTTAACACGCCGTGGGGGTCCTGTTTATATAGTGTTGATGAACCGACCTACCAAGGGATAATCGGGCCGGGCTGACCACGAGATCGTAACGAACTCAACGTACCAAATACATCCCGAGGTAGATAAGGAAAACTCCAAGTCTTGGGGATCACGACATCTGCTCTAATCTGGGAAACCAGCGTCCATGTCTTCATGTAGCTGTGCAGAACTCCTGTTCGAGACGGACTCAAACACGATTACTTGGCCGTTACGCATCATGCCAGCCAGGAAGCTATTCGGCAGGATGCATATGGGTCAGATAGAACCTTCTAGGGAGCTGGGCCCTAGTAGGCTGTTCGATCGGGCCGTCAGGGAGTGGGCCATGGCAATGGGCCGTGATTTTATCCCCGACAGGTCCCTTCTATACGGACTAGTTAAGTGTCGAGATCGACATCTACCGCAATTAAGATAGAGCGATGCATATAAAAAAAATCCTGATAAACAAATCAAACATATGTGTAATTAAAAATTATTTGAATTGCTCACATTTGTGTACTTATATATAGGCCTAGCTAGATAGCTAGCAATTGCGACATATATTAGTTGTAATTAAATTTATTAATTAATTTGATTCATTTATTCATTGTTAACTGTGATTACATATAACAATAAAATATACTACAAAACACATATGTCACAACAACAATATATAATACAAATATATAATGCAAATATATAATGCAAATCAGAGCACCCATGTGTAGACACGTGTATGTTTGCTAGTACCGGTTGGAGACACCTACCGGTACTAATAGGTGGCGGGGGAGGCACCACGTGTGGGCTTTCCAGTTCGCTTGGAGAGATCAACCAATACTGGTAGGGGGCCGGTGAGGCGCCACGTGTGTGCTGCGGCACAGCAGGATGTGCCTTCAGTACCGGTTATTGAAACCGATACTGATGCCTGAGAAGCATCGGTCCAGATTTAGGGTACCGGTTCAAAAACCGGTACTAATGGCTTTTACGAACCGGTACTAAATACTCGTTCCGTAGTAGTGCTGCCTGAAGTTTATGCCGTTTTCATCACAACCGTGGATGTTATACATATCGTGCATACTCTTTTCTACTAGCTTTTGTTTGCCAATGTAAGTTTTCGATAAAACCTTTACAACTGTCTCTGCCAAACTAAAAGACGTATTCATTTAAAAAAAAAAATCTAAAAATGGATAAAAGTAAAGAAGTCTTGTACTATAATCAATTCTACGATTTCAAATTTCACTGCAGGAATCGATTAAACATTCGTCAAAAAATTATTTAAACATTCGTAAAAAATGCTTCTACTTTTTTTTTATAGTAACCGCAATAAATTTGGATCAGCTTTCAGCGAGTAACTAGACATTCGCACCATATAGAACCTAATTTTTTATGCTGATATAAGGGTTCTTTTTAGAAATGATTTTTCCAATTTTTAATTTTAAGAATTGTTTTTTTTTTGTTTTCCACTTTGACAAACTCGGAAGTCTTCAGAATTCGGATTATCGTAGCAACGCCAGGAATGCTGAAACTCCCCAGTAAGTATGATAGTGATTTAAAGCATATATATGCAAGGGGTACTTCAGTTTTTTTTAGAAAATGATAAAGATTCATTCAAATCGAAATACTTTTATGACAAGATTCATGGCCAGTTGTCCAGATGAACAACACAAAATTTATAGGACCTAACCGAGAAACAACCTATGTATCTAGCTTTCACTCCGGCTACTGCCATCATCGAATACAAAGATTGTCTCCTCCAGCTACATCCTCATAGGAATCCAAAATAGAAAATCAAGATCAATAATAGGTTTGAAATCTTGTATACCCGTTATCGTCAAAATCGAGAAAGATGAATTCAAGTACGCGCTATTAGACACCATCGTCATCGTCATCATCATCGAGACCGCTAGCGTGTGAGGTTGCCGAAATGCATCCCAAATATTTCTCGTTTCTTCGACTTCTCCACCTTAAAAAATCCTTCGACAAAGAGATCTGAACCATGAGTCGTCGAATAGATCCCGCGTCAATGATCTTCTCCTTTCTCATCCGCTCCACAAACAACCCGAAAATGTCTTTTATTGGCTAATATGAAAGAAGATTTAGCTTAACAAAAACAAAATCCAATACTAAAATTCCTTCTGCCACAGGTTTAACGTCGTCTCCTCCCACCAACCATCCATAGGCCATCTGTGCAGAGAATCCAGCAGGAACTGTGGCAGCACGGTCTTTTTTCTTCCTCCCGACGGCTGTTGTGTTCGTTTTGTGCGGCTCTGGGATACTCCAGTTGGGTGTGTTTAACGCTGCGGCCATTGCTGAATTTAGTTGCTAGTCCTCAATTTGTACAACAGTCCACCTCAGTAGTCTCTAACCCATCTTTAATCAGTGTCATGTTAGTTAATTGATGATGTGGAGGAGAGAGAGTGTGAATAGATATTTGATATGTCTTTTAAGAAAGAGTCGTCTCTACACGAGAATTACGAAATTTTGTTTGTGGGCATATTAACTATAAAAACGTGCAGCCATCTCTATTATTATATATGTTATCTCTAGTGTTGTCTCTATTTGACATGGCAATAATTGAAGACAACTGTGGTCTCAACCATTTTACATGCTCTTAGTAGCTCGACGTTCATGCTTTCCGGGAATAGTTAAAAAGGCATTTTTAATTTGTTGTCTGAAATAATAACACCATTTTTATTTTTTTCGGGGATCACCACTCAACATCTAAAAACAGAAACACCACTTATTATTTCAGAAAAATATAATATTTTCCAAGCCTTGTAAGTTGGCAAATTTATTTTAAAGGATCAATGTTAGAGATTGTTCGTCCTTTCTGAACTTACTACACATGCATTACTTTTGAAAACGTTAGTTCTGATCGGTGCAATAACAAAAAATTGCTTTACCAGAGAATAGCTTAATTAATTAACACATGGCACAATGGCTCTATCTGATGACCATTGGACCGTCCAAGTCCAACTAGTATGCACCGATGTTAAACCGTCCAACTGATAATCACCGAGAAGTCACACGAGTCGTGGCTTCTTTTTACTATCAAATATCATGTTTGCATTGCCATTCGATTCATGTGTTCGAAATTCATGTGTGTTCCTCTTCTTTAGTGCATTTGCTTATCCCCATTTTGAAAATCTGAACGCTTTTGTTTCTCTCTCTTCTCAAAGCTCTCAAAAACGAAATAAGTATATTGAAGTAGGCCGGCTCCTCAGGGCCTCTTCTACAAGCTCTCATCAGCAACGAGAACATGGCTCCTCAACTATTTTCTAAGTTTGGCATGATCTCCTCACCGTGATCCTGTGAGGACATGCAAGATTGAAGAGTGCATAGATCCATTAATGTGATCAGTACTATGTTCAAGAAGTTGACGCATAGACATCGTGGGGGATTGCTTAATAATTGTTGCTAGACTGTACAATGGCATGAGAGCGAAACAAAGTTTCCATGAAGAAATATGTTGGCTCATGTTTTAACCATGTAGTCATGCAATGTTGTTGCAAATGCGGAAGCCAAGTCATGAAGTCCTTTCTGGTAGCTCATCGTTTTTTGGTGCGCTTCCTAGACTTTAGGAGCATAAACGAACCTAGTATAAATGATACAGCTACCACTCATTCATCTTGTTAGTAATATGTAACTTGTATTGTGATATCGGAGGAAAACAATGTTGTACTTCAGGATTAAGGGCTCATTTGGGCGAGAGGGGGAAAAATCCTATAGACAAACTTTCCACACGGGGATTTTCCTGGCCCGATTAAAGCCAGGCAAAAAAAAGGCCCACGCCTGTTTCTTCAAGGGAAATGACAACCAAACAACACCTGTCTCTCCTATGTGAATTCCCTGACAACCAAACAGCACCTGCCTCTCCCACGTTATGTTGTAAGCACAAGTCCAGTAAGCAAAGCGGACAACACAAATATCAACAATACAAATATCTTAGGACAAAATAAGGACTCATCCATGATCCACTGGTGTGATACAGACACAACAATGCAAAGCATAACAGAGAAGCGATTGTCGACGGCTGTTTAACTGGGGGTTATCATCGGCAATGAATATAAATGGGTTGCGTAGGATCTCAAGCCTGATGGTAACATAAGACAGGGGTTATCCAGGTTCACGTCCTCATGGTGGAGGTAATACCCTAATCCTGCGTTCTTGGGATTACGAGAATCTCGATTACAATGAGTGTCTCGAGATCTTATGCAGTGGAAAGCTTAGATGCTAGATAATGATTCTACGGCCCCTACCCCTCCCTTTATATAGTGTAGGGGAGGGGGATAAGGTTAAATGATTATATCCGGTGTGCAGTATCGAATCCTATATTCAGAGTGTCCAGCATGTATACGCACCAGTAGTTACAGGTACAAATCTCCTAACCAGACGGGAATAAACTCTATGTTCAGGACAATCATTTTGGCATCCAAGCTAGATGTAGCCTGAGTGGTATCCATCCTCTCCCAACCGACTCGGGCCGCCCCTATTCGCCACTTTATGAGCCTTCTATGAGGATATCCGAGGCCCATGCAGTTCACAGTAGCCCCCGAGTGCTTTGCAATCGAGTTAGATGACCCGCCTACTGGTTTTGTCTGATCGTTCTTATAATCTGAAAGGAGATTGTAAAGAACTCAAAAGATCTTAAATTAGAGCTTGAGAGCAAAGCCCGACTCGGCGATACCGATATTCTGACAATCGGCCTGTTTTGTGAGGCACATCATTCTGCTTTTTTAATGGTGTATTCCATTGATTTGGCTGCTCGGCACCCATTTTCATCTTGTGAAAACAGTAATTAGCCCATCATGGGGCATACCTTAAGCCATGCAATCGCGGTACCCGTTTTGCGGTATACTGCATTTTGCACATTAGGATATATTCGACACCAAATGCCTGATTCTGTCTTACAGAATTCAGCGCTTGGCCCAACATGGAGTGTGTTTTCAGCCGAGTGGTACCTGTCCCGACCGAAGAAGGGATCAGCAAGCGACCCACTTAAGGGCGTACCGTTTGTATAAAGTTTGGCCAAGAGGCATTTTGTATTCGGGCTTCAGTATACAACGAGCGACCCACGAGGGGCATACCTCCGAAACAATATCCAAGCCACATCAACACCCAACATTTAACGTGCAAAGTTAGCTAGCGACCCAGCATGAGATATGCCATAAGACATTTTTAATGGGTGGCGCTTCCGGTCATATGCCCTCATGGGTTGTACCGAGGCCAAATTAGGCTCGATGTCAACAACGTATTGTCACTGTTTGCGACGTGTTGCCGAGAAAGCCTGTTAAAGGGATCACTCTTTGCTTAGATGGATTGGGCCCATGCCCATTTGAGGAATGTGAAGAGTCTTGGCGCCTTTCCTTCCCAGCCGTTGCGTCGCTCGCTGCCATCTGGAACCGAATTCACACACACTCCCGTCCCATCATCATGATGGCTTTACTGTATTCAAACAGGTTGCGAGGTGCGCCTCTTCGTATTCTCTATGTATAAAAACCCGATGTAGCACACAGAACCGCATACAGCCCCCAAGCAGTTTTTCCTCTTGCGGAATACCCAACTTCTCCTCTTCTCACACCATGGAGAACCAAGGTGAAGAACTCGACGGCTGGGCCATCGCTGCCGCTGAACAAGCCGCCACCGTCGCCACCGTCCACGCCTCCATGGAAAACCTCTTGCAGCAATGGCGAGAGGCCAGCGCGGAACTCCATGCCCAGGAAGCCATTTGCCTTCTGGTTCAAAGATTCTTCCAACTGTATCTAGTACGCATCCAACTGAAGGATGCACTGGTTGCCGCCATCCTTGCAGACGGATGGTTCTAGGATAGCCCCTTTTTTCTTTTAATCCTTTGCAAGCCAGCAACAAGCCACAGCTCATTGTGCTGTGCTGCAGGGTCTTCTGTAATCAGTTTAAGAGCTGCTTCGTAATGAAAGAACTTTTGGCCTTCAAATCCTTCCGATTATCACATCTGTCGAATCCCGACTGATTTTGTCTCCATCCGAACGAATAGGCCAATTTAGATCTCAATCTACCACTCAACACTTTGACGTTCTTTTTCGTAAATAGCAATCGGCATAAGCAAGTGATTCGATTCCTCATCCGTTAAAATAGCCATACTTCAGTTCCGAACAAGGCTCGGCCCAAAATACGTTTCGCGACCCTTTAAATTCGAGGACAAGGGATCGAACCGCTCTACCCCGCCCATTTTTCGCACTTGCAGTTTCACTCACTCCAGCTAACTCCGCCGCTAGGGTTTTCTCTCGTCGCACATTCCACCGCCACCGATCTCAATCTGCTCATGGCTCCACCATCTCCCGTTGTCGTGATAGCGATCAAGAGTTCCAAGGAGTGGATGAAGTCCATTACCACCGACTGGCGGCTCCAGAAGCTCGTGTCTACCAGCGTACTTCCGTTGGAGCAAATTTCATGGCGTGCCGCCGCCGGTGAGTCCTCCCCTACCCCTCGTTCTGACGAGGTGGTACCTTTGAAGTCCTTCTTCCTCCGCGGCCATGGCCTTCCGTGCTCCTCTTTTCTCAAGGGTCTTCTGCATTTTTATGCAATTGTGCTAACTCACCTCAATCCCATCTCCATCTTTCAAATCGCTGTCTTTGTTCATATTTGTGAGGCGTATGTTGGGATATCGCTCCACTTTGATCTCTTCCGGACTCTTTTTCTTCTCAAACCTATCACCAACAAAACAGCCCCCAAAGCCGCTAGGGTTGCTGCCTTCCAGTTGCAGGAAGGAGCCAAGAAATTTTACCTTGATCTCCCAATGAAGACTTCAAATAAGGGTTGGCATGCCGAGTGGTTTTATTGTGCCAACGTCCCGCCAGTCCTTCCTGTCTTCACTGGAAATTGTCCTGTAGTCCTCCCTTCTTGATCCTCCCCTCTCCCAGAGAGTGAAGATACCCATGTAAAGGAATTGTTCCCCTCCTTGGGGACTTGAAAACGAGGGGACTGGCCGGCGTGGGAGCTGTTATAAACTACAACCTCTACCGTGTCTAGCCCTTAAAGGAACGTGTCCACCTTGGATTTGAATATTCGGGGTCCAAAGACACCACTCGGGAAGGCGAAGATAAACTCCCCCAGAAGACTTTGATTGCCCGATTCGCCGATCTCTTTGCCCCGGGCACACATTGAAAATACCGGCTTTCCAGATCCTTATCGGCTATCGAATCCACCTCCAACAGTAAGCAAAGAACTTCTCTGCTGACTCTAGGTGCAAGATTCATGACGTTTGACCTGGCTCTAACCTCCTGTAGGATCGTGTGGCATTCTTCTCTGTCCACCTGGTCCCCGAAGCCCCTGGCCATAAGGTTGCGCCGCCTAAGCATCCTATAGAGGACTCGACTAACGCTCCTCCAGCCAAAAAGGGAAAAGGGATTGTCTTTAGGGACTCGAATGAAGATGAAGAAAAGGATGACACACCACTTTTGCATCGGCGCCGCCAAAGCCCAAAAACAGGCGCTCCTCCCGCCAAGCAAGTTCCAAGCCCTCCGTCACCTCCGCTCGCAAATCAAGAATCCGCGTCAGGGCCAGGAGGGCCTTTTGGCTCAATCCCGCGTGGGCATGCCACTCGGAAAGGCGTGGGCCTTAAGATTAAAGTGTCACAAAGGTTTACACTTCGAACACCTTCATCCTTCATATGTTCCAGTGAAATTGCACCTTTGACATTTTCTTTCACCCACAGGAAGCCCACCACAGGTATCCCCATAGGCAATCCGAGTGTGAAGGCACTGGCGCCCGCAGCTACTGCTCCTCCACCTTCGAGCTCCTAGGCTGAACCGGTCTCAACTGGGGACTCGGCCCACCACGTAGCACCTTCGCCAACTGCTTTGTCGCCCAAAGGCCCTCCTCCAACATCCAAAGCTAAGGGCCCCATCCCCGCTCTGGCTCCAGAGAGCTCGAAACCATAAATTGAGGAGATCCCTCGCCCTGCTTCTCTAGCCTATACTCCTCCTCTACGCATCAAATGAAGGAAGGAGATGGAAGGCTATGAGGCAGATGGCGCCAGGTGGGAGATGCTGCGGAACATGATGGAGTTCAACTCCAGAGTGCTTGAGGTAAACCACCTTAACATCTTGAATAATATTATAGTCGAAACGCTTCTGAACAGCTCCTTTGTCTCTTCCCAGGACCTGGGCAAGCAATCCGCACAAAAGTCCCATTGTCTTAAGAAAGTCGTCGAGCAATTAATATCGAAAGATGAATTTGACAATGCGCTTTATGCGCAGAAGTCAAAGTATCGTGGTGAGATCAATGAGCTCTGCAAGGAAGTCGCCGAACTACGGTACGGCCACGTAGAAGAGGCTAACACCATCAGGAGTAAGTGCTTATCCGATTGACGCTAATCACCACCTCCCTCCACTTTTCTACGCCACCTATTTGCGTCCATAACTCTCGTCGTTCACCTCCTCTTTCTAGCTCTCCGTCCGTTCTAGGACCAGCTCCACTTTCTGTTCCTGGGTCTTCTCCTGACACCTTGACACCTTCCTTTCCTTTGCCAGCCTCTTCTTCTAAGGACTCTTTTGTCTTTGTTTTGGAGTCTTCCCCAGCTCCACCTCGGTACACTCTTCGTGATCGGTGTACGATTCCCTGTCCTGATCGCTATGGCTTTCCTACTCTAGCTACCTCTACTTCTGAGCCCACTTTCTTTTGTGATGCTATTGCTCATCCTGAGTAGCAGTTCATTATGGTGAGGAGCTTGCGGCCCTAGAACATACCCACACTTGGGACCTTGGTCCCGTTCCTTCTTCTGTGACATCCATCACCTGCAAGTGGGTCTACAAGATCAAGACTCGCTCTGATGATTCTCTTGCACGCTAGAAGGCTTGTTTTGTTTCCCGTGGTTGCGAACAGGAGCCTGGTATTGACTTTAGGGAGACTTTTGCCCCTGTTATCCACCGGACCACTGTTCACACTCTTGTGGTCTTTGCTTTAGTGCGCCAGTGGACCATCTCCCAGTTTGATGTGCATAGCACTTTTCTTCACGATGAGCTGTGTGAGGAGGTCTACATGCACCCATCTCTTGTCTACTCTATGCCTGATGGTCATGTTTGTCGTCTTGGTCTCTCTCTTTACGGGCTAAAGTCTACCCCCATGCCTAGTTTGAGCGCTTCACCTCTGTTGTTACCGCTGCTTGTTCTGTTGTGAGTTAGAATGACCCAGTTTTCTTTATTCACTAGTCTCCTCATGGTTGGACACTTCTTCTTTTTTATGGGGATGATATGCTTATCACCGAGGATGATCCTGAGTTTGTTGCCTGATGGGCGCGGACGCAGGTCCCGATCTTCTGGTGAGAGACGACGAGGATAATTCGGTAGGTGTCACGAAGACCTATACGATCCGGCTTCCAACCCCACAAGGAACTGTAAATCCCGGCGATCGCTAAACCACCACGACAAGTGTTATCGACCGAACCAGAGGCACGATCGACCTATACACGAAGGATGGTTCCTGCAGGTAACCGAAGAACGAGCAAAAACACAAGATAAGCAATCATAATTGCGAATATAGATTAAGGATAATGGGGTTCAGAAACATGATCCTGTTGGTTTAGCCGACACAAGAAGAACAAGGCGAAATCTCACACAACCGTGACGACATCAATTAAACAAAACCCAACTAAAACTAAGCACGGCGGGGAACTTATATAGGGCGGCGGCCAGAGAAGGGGCACCCAAACAGGTGCCCACACGTGCCCAACCCTAACTCTAGGGGTACACGGGTTTTGGGCCCAAAAATACGACGACGCAGCGCCGGAAAGTTTCTGTCAGTCAACTTGTTTTTTCGATTTGCGTTGACTTGGATTGAATTTGGAGGAGTGGCTGAATCCGTTGGAAAGCTTATCTCGTAATCTTTCCGTAGAGTCCTTATTTGTCTCATTTGGATGTCGTATGTGATTTGGGCGTCCATTTGAAGATGCACTGGTTCTGTTTTGCAAATAAGATGGAACAAACGAGTGATAGAATTGTATTCATTATAATCAAGTATATTCTGAATCTCACGGTTTAACCCACCAAAGAATCTAGCCATTTTTGCATCATCACTCTCTTGTAAACCACAACGCAACATACCAATTTGTAGTTTCTGATAATACTCCTCAACTGTTTTGCTATTTGATTTAAACGTTGCAATCTATTAAGCAAATCTCTCTCATAATAAGAAGGAACAAATCTAGATCGTATGGCACGTTTTAAAGCTTGCCAGGTGGTAGTTTCATTTCCTCTTCTACAGATTTCATGCCACCAAATAGATGCAAGATCAATGAATTCAAAAACAGCAACCTTAACTTGGTTCTCAAGTGAAACAGTAAAGCATGAAAACTTTTGATTTACCAATAATTCCCAATCAAGGTAAGCGTCAGGATCATATCTACCAGCATAAGGAGGTATTATCAATTTAACCTTGGCTAATGAGTCATCACGTACCTCACGATTACTTTGACGGTTTCTTGCCATACCTTGCCGATTGTGGCGTAGCCTTTGATGGTCTTGATCATTGTGCACATTGAATTCATCATCAGCCTCAAAATCAGCAACATACTCATTCTCAACTTGTTCAACCTCTTCAGCTCAAGAGCGACGGTCAACAGGGGCTGCGAGAGGCACAGAGGCAGCAGGGGGTGCAAGAGGCACACGGGCAGCAGGGGCAGGTGCTCTTCTTTCAATGTCTTCCATTCTCGTAATTAAGTTGACAATCCTTCTCTCAAGACGCTCCATCCTATGGGCGTTTGCATTCGCCAGTTGAGCGATGCTATTGGCTATATCAGCCATGGCCTTTTGTTGGTCCTCCATGTACTTTGCAACTCAACGTGAAGCACAGACTGGTTATTACTTCCTCCTGACATGGTTAGTGGGAGCAACAAGAACACACAAGAATATATATAGTATATGCTACTGTTGTGTGTGGGTGTTAACAGCTCTCTCTAACATATCCTTTGTTCTTACCAGTTCTTACCACGCAAGCAGTAGGTACGATCAGCAACTGATCGGTGACAATTTCGAATCATGAGATGGTAAAGCGATGGCTAGAATCTGTCCCTTCTTGGTTAGTATAAAGTGGAGCTTAGACAGGCTTTAATATGTAGCAAAGAAAGTACTAAAACCACACTAGTTAAAAAGAAATTGAATAAGTGTTCAACGACGATATTATGATGGTCCTAGGCTAGACCGTAATAGAGACGCGAGCTTAATCATAGACGTCGTCACGAGAATCCAACTAGTACACTTCAAAACAAGCTCAATTTTTTTTCACTTCATTAGTGCGGATTTTTTTATTTTCTTTTTTTTTGCACTTGCCTTTTCTTGTTTTTATAGTGCGGCTTTTTCTTTGCACTTGCATCTTTTTTTCAACTTTTCAAACGGGACAGCAAAAGAAACAATGCTTTATGCGCAATTACGGACCCCAAACACCCCGAATCTGAGAAACACTTCTATACAAAAATTAGAGGATCTTTTAAACTTTCCAAAACATCCAAGATCATCAAAATCCGAGTTCATATGAGTGAAATATGGGCAAAATACCGAACTGGATACAAGTGAATACGAAATCAGCCTAACAAAGATGGCAAGTTTTCTCACTATTAGATGCCAAATTTGGAAATCTTAATTTCGACTTAGGCAAAGTTGGATCTAATAGAAAATTTTGAGATCTTTCCAACCGAGCACAACAACGTTCAAATCCGAGTTCATATGCAAAAGTTATGGCTGTTTCACTGTAACAGTCACAAAATTGCACATGAGGACGAATTGGAAACCATTTTGGAGTTTCCTTTTTGGGCTTGGCCGAGATGGGGGAGGGGTGGGGCTCAGCCAGGGGGATATGGAAGGTGTTTTGGTAGGTGGAAAGTGTGAGACGTTTGCAAGGTAACCAATCCGCTATTTTTTTGGGAAGATATGATAGAGTGGAATATAGCAGGACAGCTACAAATAAAAACACGATGAACACTGTGATAAAAACATGACTCGAAGTCGAAACTCTAAAGATCAAACACTAAGGCCAACAACGAATCAACGATGCAATGCAAATTCAACAAGAATTAAACTATGCGGTAATAGTAAAGGCTCAAAGGGCTTGGAATTTTTTTTGTGTGGCAATTTTCTAGACTCTAGGTATGAAATCAATCTACTAAACAAAAATTCTCACCAGGCAACCGGATGCTCTGATACCACTTGATGGGTGCGGACGCGGGGTCCCGATCTTATAGTGAGACACGACGAGGATAATTCGGTAGGTGTCACGAAAACCTATACAATCCGGCTTCCAACCCCACAAGAAAATGGAAATCCCGGTGATCGCTAAACCACCACGACGAGTGTTATCGACCGAACCAGAGACACTATCGACCTGTCCACGAAGAACAGTTTCTGTAGGCAACCGAAGAACGAGTAAAAACACAAGATAAGCAATCACAATTACGAATATAGATTAAGAATAATGTGGTTCAGAAACTTGATCCTGTTGATCTCGCCGACAAAAGAAGAACAAGACGAAATCTCACACAGCCGTGACGAAATCAACTAAACAAAACCCAACTAAAACAAAGCTCGGCGGGGAACTTATATAGTGCGGCGGCCAGAGGAGAGGCGCCTAAACAGGTGCCCACGTGTGCTCAACCCTAACTCTAGGGGTACACGGGCTTTGGGCCCAAAAATACGGCGACGCAGCGCCGGAAAGTTTTTATCAGTCAACTTGTTTTCGCGATTCCTGTTGATTCGGGTTAAATTTGGAGGCTTGGCCAGATCCGTTAGAAAGCTTATCTCGTAATCTTTCCGTAGAGTCCTTATTTGCCTCATTGGGACGTCGTATGTGATCTGGGCGTCCGTTTGAAGGTGCACTGGTCCTGGATGTCCGAACCGGACTCGGCAGCGAGTTCGACGTCCTCTCTACTTGGGCCCGTTGGTCGAAGACTTCTTGAACCTTTTCAATGATGTCCTCATCATTTCCTATGTTAAGACGTGCCTTAGCGAGCAGTTTCAGATGTCAGATCCGGGTCCTCTTCGATATTTCCTTGGGATAGAGGTTGGTTCCTCTCCTGATGGCTACTATCTCTCCCAACGGAAATACATTGTCGACCGCCTTGATTGTGCCTGTCTCGCCGATTAGCGCACGGTTGAAACTCACATGGAGCTTGACCTTCAGCTTCGTCCCACAGATTGTGACCTTCTTGCAGATCCTACTTGCTATCGCCACGTAATGAGAGTCTTATTTATCTTGGTATTACTCGTCCTGACATCTCCTATGTTGTTCACATTCTGAGTCAGTTCATGTCTGATCCCACTCAAATACACTACAGTCATCTTCTTTATGTCCTGCGGTACCTTCTTCGTACTATTGATCACCGCTTGTTCTTCTCTCGCTACAGCTTCTTGCAACTTCAGGCCTACTCTAATGCTCCTGGGGCTAGTGATCCCTTTGATCGCAACATCTCTGCCTACCATGTCTTCCTTGGCCCTTCCTTCATTGCTTGGAATACCAAGAAGCAGCAGACTATTTCCCGCTCTAGTACCGAGGCTGAGTTGTGGGTGTTGACTTCTATGATGGCTGGGGTGACATGGTTCAGGTGGCTTTTGGCAGATTTTAGGGTCACTATCTCCTCGCCTACGACAGTGCCCTCTGACAGCACTGATGCCATCAGTATTGATTGCGATCCAGTGAAGCATGAGCTTACGAAGCATATTGGCGTCAATGCATCATATGTCAGGTCACATGTGCAGCAGCAGGTGGTTGCTCTCGAGTTTATGCCTTCATAGTTTCAGCTTGTAGTTTTCTTCACCAAAGCATAAACTAGAGCTATGCATGATTTCGATCTCTTTGAACTCAATGTAGTGGATCCATCTTAAGTTTGAGGGGGATGTTAATAGTATATTGTATTGGGTCTTATTTGCTATTTTCATTTTGTCATGTACCTTGTATATTTTGGCCCATTGGAATAGTTGCTACCCATTTCATAGAAACATTGAAATTCAGTTCACAAAATTAAAATGGTAAAATAATTAGTTTCATACATTTAATATATACTATAACACAGTACTAATATTTTAGGGTGCAACTTATTTATCCTTAGATATCTAGAATAGCTGACAATGCTATGTGTGTTGTACTGCTTTTTCCTCCCAAGAGAACCTAATTTAGTTAAGAAACTTCGACAGAATAAATCGAGGATTATGTCATGGTCTGTCCACGGGTGCAAGTACATGACAAATGAGCTAATTGCACTGATGCAAAATCTTTTCTTTTCTCTTGTCATTCAGAATTAAAGAAAGAACAAGAAAACAATAGTCAAAAGGCATGAAAGAAAAATAAACATACATAATGCTCTTCCTAGGACAAAAACAGAATTTAATTGCACCGAGATACTAAAGCTCCAAGTTTTACTTACCTGATCGGCCAACAACACCACTAAAAGCTTTTTCTTACTCCTGCTGAGATCCTTGATTAATGTGGTCAACCCAGCCTTATCCGAACGAAAGACTAATTAAACAAGAGGAAACATAGCATTAGTTAGTTAGTTTAATCAAGGGACTTAGTGAAGGTCTAAGGCCCTTATTTTTGTAAGTTGTTTAGGTGAGTCTACTCCATGTTGTCAGATGACACAACCTGCTTCTGCTTGGAGGCTACTACCAGAGTTGTGATGCTTCGTGCTTTGCTACAAGCTTATATAAGTTTCTTTTTATCTCGGCACAATGGCAAGTTGGCCATGCAATCTTTTTCCTCCCTACACGAATTGTTAATTTGGTGTATTATTCATTGCCCCCTTTCTGTCTAGCTGTTGCTCCTTGTCTAAGGGCCTGTTTCCCTTTACTGATGCTACTTTTAGAACAGCATTAATTCATCTTGGATATCACTTCAGCAGGAACTAATCCCACTGACATAGGATATCGAATTCCTGATCAAAGCTAACAGCGGCTCAAGTTTATAGAACTCGACATCTAGTAGCATTGCCATCTTCAATCTTCTTCACAGCTTCTTGCTGTGTTAGCAAGATACAGGCTATTATACTATACATCAGAGACACTGAAGCTGCAACAACTTCATACTCTTTGGTCAAAAGTGTACCACTTTTGCTGTAATGCCCGGACCTGCCTCTCTCTGACCGAGGAGGATTGAGACAAAGACGGTATACAGAACAAGTGTACATTCTTCCAATTAATAAGGCAGCCAGTGCTAGTAGTTCAAGCAGTACACATATGGTACATTGGTACCACTACTGCTATCCTGTAGAATACGGAAAGGGAAAATGAAGGATCAGCTGATCAGGACTCAGGACTCAGGAGAAGAGAACATGCGGCTCATCTCTAGCTGCAGTAACTGAAACCTTACAGAATAGCTGGGTAGTTCTTTGAAGTTGGAAGCCTCCATGAAAATTTTGCTTTTAGGCAACTATACTTCAAAATATGCAGGTTGTTGTACACAGTAAGTACACAATGCAAATATCCAAACTCTAAGCAAACTCATATAAATCAGACTGAGAAACATAATTTGGGTAAAGATCGGCTTGCCTCGGTCATAACTCAGAGAACGAATGTGTTATTTAGAAACTTTTCATGTTTCTCCTTGTTCAGTGATCAACAAATCAGATGATAGTTTCATGCTCTCTAGCGCTTCATCTCCAACGTGGTACCAAAAGTATTTTCTGTTGCCATAATGCTTACCATCGTTTCTCATCAAACTACATTAGGTCGACCTCATTGACAGCAAGCATACTTTATTATCCAAATGGTAGTTAATTTCAATACAATAAGAACCAATCCAGAACCAACCACCCCAAAATGCAATGACCCTCTTTCTCTAACAAAAGGAGAGAACATCTAACAGAAAATGTTAATGATCTAGTTATATAAAATACAAAGTTGCACGCTCGCACAACCCACTTGATCCTCATGGCCAAAGTCTTGTTCTTGCTCAGATACATACACAAAGAGAAGGCTAGGGATGCATAATAAGCCACAGAACAGAATGCAGGTCCATGGTGGCAGGGGAAAGAATATCACAGACAAAACTTTGCCCGAGTGACAGTGACAACACGAGCGAAATTGGTGATAGACAAATTTTGCGGATATTTTTTCCAGACGAAACTTTTTAAATTGCAAAAATTCAGGTTTGTATCGCTCAAAATCACTGAAAATTCTGAAAAGCACACAAAATTTTACTACATTTTTTTTTACCGATGTATTTTTTTACTATACCATTCCGACAACATAAAAAATCAGAGAATCTTTTCTCCATGGTGCAATGTGACACCATGCATGATTTCACCACATAACTTATGAATAAACACGACAACAAATTAACTCTATACTCATACGACATTTCACTATTATCTACTATCTCTGTTCTTCTCTCTAATTTTTATTCACACTTTACACTACACTAAAAAATTTCTTCTTTCCATCGGCTACTGTATCCAAGCTACAATATTTTAGAACTGCTGCTACATATGCTCCAAAGGGTGCACTTGTGAAGGTCACAGAAACTACACCGGCAGGAAGGAAGGAGTCTTGGGGGTCAAAATGGATGACACCATGGAGGATACTGCTGAACTGTCAGTTGCAACTGCCCATGGACTTTTGGCTGCAGGTCAGCCTAGCCCAAGGGTCCCTAGGAAGGAGAGTGTTTATACTATTTACAGCTCCGGCTCGATCGGTTCGGTGCCGGCTTCCCATCATGGACCAGCCTAAGTTAGGGCTCTTGACTTGGCGAGGATGGTACAAGTGTACGGCCGTAACTGAATGCAGAGATCAGGCCATGACTTGGACCGGCCATCCTGGCCATCGATCGTTCGATCCCTCTGTACGCGTCCTGTAGAGTACGCTTGTTGTCAAGGCACTATGGTACTCGTATTATTGGTGACGAGCTAGCTCTCTCTCTCTCTCTCTAGACTCTCTTTCTCTCTCTGTGTTGCTCCTATATATAAATCGCGCGATCCTACGCAGTCCACCATGACCACCACACCACCACCACCACCAACTCACCGGAGAGAGAGAAAGGGAGGGAGGGAGAGAGAGAGGGGATAGATGGGGAGGGCGCCTTGCTGCGACAAGGCGACGGTGAAGAAGGGGCCGTGGTCGCCGGAGGAGGACGCCGTGCTCAAGAGCTACATTGAGGAGCACGGCACCGGGGGCAACTGGATCGCGCTGCCCCACAAGATTGGTAAGTTAATTTCCACTCCTTTGATGATGATCTTTAGAAGACATCAAGACAATGCCATAACGTACATGTTGATCTTCAGAGACTGAAACTTTGATCATGCTTGCATGTTTAATTTTGGGGGTTGTTTAGCTTAGGTGTGTGCCTGCCTGATGATGTTTATGATTGCATGCAGGGCTGAAGAGGTGTGGGAAGAGCTGCAGGCTGAGGTGGCTCAACTACCTGAGGCCCAACATAAAGCATGGGGACTTCACCCCGGAGGAGGACAGCATCATCTGCAGCCTCTACATTAGCATTGGGAGCAGGTAGCCAGATCAAGAAGCATTCCATGGAGAGCAAATCAACCACTCCCTTTCATCAGCACCCAGCTCAATCATTTTGCTGATTGAGCTGCAATTGCTGTTGCTTTGCTCCCTGCAGGTGGTCGATCATAGCGGCTCAGCTGCCGGGGAGGACGGACAATGACGTCAAGAACTACTGGAACACCAAGCTCAAGAAGAGGCTCCTCGGCCGCCGCAAGGACCGCGACCACCGCCAGGGCGCCGCCGCCCCCGGAGGTGGCGGCGCCGCGAACGTCGACGGCGAGCGGTGCGCGCAGGCACTAAGCGCGTCGGCGATGGAGAGGATACAGCTCTGCATGCAGCTGCAGGAGCAGCAGAACCCGCTCGCTGCCGCCGTCCACCACCACGGGCCTCCCTTCATGTGGCCGCCCGGCAGCGCCGCCGCCGCCACCACCCAGAGCAACGCCACCAGCACCAGCGGCGGCGGCAGCCTCAGCGTGACGGTGGCGGAGCCAGGGCCGTCCGGCTCCTTCTCTCTCGACGACGGCCACCTCCCCGGTCCGCTCGACGCCGCCGTCATGGACGCTGACCTGGCCTCGCCGTTGAGCCCGGGGCACTCGAACGTCACCACCATCGAGGCCGAGCTCCAGAAGCTGCTCTACGCGGACGGGGGCCGGAGCTGCAGGGACGGCGCCGCCGGCGGCGGCGTCGCGCAGCAAGGTGACGTGGACTGGCCGTGGAGCTACGATCAGGACAAGTCCCCAGTGAGCTGCTGGGACTTCGCCCCTGACACCACCTCGGTGTTCCAGGACTACGCGTCTGTTGTTTATGACATCTGAAACTAAAGTGAGATTAATTAGGGAGGTGATAGGGATTTGTCTAGCCTCGTTCTTGATCAGTGACGTCTGCAACAGAGACCAAACCGTAATTAAGCAGCTTTCTTGTAAGAATTAATTATTAGCAGTAAAAGCTCGAGATGTAAGGGATAAATAAAGGTATGTAAGAACACCACGTTAAAAGAACAAAGAAGTGTTGATAACTTGGCAAAATTTATGCTTGCAAAGAAGATGCTTGCCGTGGGACAATATCAGTACCGGTTTGTGGCTCCAACTGTTACTAACTGGCCAGTAATATTTGCTCACATGGCGCCTTCGGAAATTCAGTACCGGTTCGTGGTTACAACCGGCACTGGACCGTAGTATTTGAACTACTTCTCTTCCTCGGCCAGTCCCCACCGGAGCAAAGTGGTGTCCGAGTCACGACGAGAGCAGCACAGTGGTGGACGAGAGCTAAAGGAATGGCGAAGCATGCCACTTAAATCTGAAGCTATATATTCAAAAAACCGGCCTGATGAAGGGAAACACACATCTTGATTTGTGACGATGCTCATGTGCATGAACGAAATATACTAAAGAGCAATAACGTTTGTGATTTATCCATGGCATATTGTTCGGTGGCGCCAAGGATCGAGTACATGCAAAATATAGTAGCTTAAAAAAACAAGTTTGCTAATCTTCAGTCTCATGAAAGTTTCAAAATCTCTCGGTCGATTTTCAACTTACTTGTGTCGCCGTCGTCTTCACCCTCTTTGGCGGCGGCCGCCGCTGCAGTGCCATCTAGGTTAGGGATAGAGTTCGGATTGGGGGTTTGGTTCCTGGTGCCCTTGAGCTTAGACGAATTTCGAGGAAGGCTGTGGCATGGTGGTGGGGTGGATTGGCCGGGGAACATGGGGCGGCGCCGGAGCCATGGGCTCGGATGAAAGCGGTCAGACAGCGGAGGAGGGTAGATTGATGCCTGCCATACATGTTAGGTTAGGTGGGTTAGCACCTGCAGCAGGTGGCGAAGGGTGCAGCGGCGAGGCGCCAACGGCATCGCTGGCTGAAGGCGGCGGAGGTGGAGGCGGGGGAGAAGAAAGAGGCAGCGATACAAGGGAGAGGAAAAGAAAATTTGGATCGGGGAGCCAGAGGAGATGGAGAGGGTAAAAGAGCGGAGGAAAGATCCAATGGCCCAAAATATTGACTGAGAGTTAAATAACTCTCAGTTAACTAACATGTAGCCTCTCCCCTTTTTTTGGAAACGATGGAGATAGATCCCATTGACTAGTCGGTGGCAAGTAACGGGCAATGGCAGTGCCGAATGTGTCGGTACAATAGAATTTAGAGAGAGAGAGAGAGATAGACAACAACAAGAGGGCGTGCCCTGCATCCGCTGGCCTTTACTCCGCTCCTTCCTCTTCAGGAGAGCCTTCATGGCGCCCTGGTGAAGACTCACTCGATCGTTGTCGCTAGTTCCTCATCTACCGCGCCATTTTCATCCTATTGGCATGTAGTCCGTCCGAGGAGGAGGCAGCGTGCTCTGCGTCCCCCTCTTTTGGCCGCCGCCCGGGTGGCAGCTAGCGTAAATGCATCCTGCGACAAGATCCGCGCTGGGCTTAAAGGGAAGAGATTCTGATGCTTCATTAGAGACCACACCTCTGCCTCCTGCCATGACCCTATCCAGTGCTTCGCGTGTCGCCGCTCTGGGCACGCGGCTATTCGCCGAATGGACTGAGTTTGGAGCAACTTCCTCCTCAGTTGTTAGTTCCAAGTGCACAGAGGATCCTGGCTAGCAAGCACTAGCTCCCTGCTCCCCTTAGCTCCACCGTGCGCCGCTCCGGCCAGCGCGACCACCCACATCATGACTCCCTCGGTTGGCCGGTGGTGCCCATGCGAAGGCGGGCCCTCCTTCTCAACGTCGAATCCTGCTGCACGCAGATCTTACGCTACCGTCGCTGCCAGCTAGGGATGCAAATGGGTCGACCCTAGGGCCACCTTTGACCCTCTCTAGTTAATTTGTTTGTACTAAAAACTTGATTCCTAATCTATTTAGTACAAATAAATGAACTAGGGAGGGCCAAATGTGGCCCTAGGGCCGACCCATTTGCATTCCTACTGCCAGCTCCACCTTGAATGCTTCCTCTTCGGCCTCCTCCGCCAACCTACCTCTGCAGGCCTTTACTCCGGTCCTTCCTCTTCAGGAGAGCCTTCATGGCGTCCCGGCGAAGACTTACTTAGTCGTCGCCGCCAGTTCCTCATCTACGGCACCACTTTTCTCCCTTTTGCAAGTAGTCCGCCCGAGGAGGAGGCAGCATGCTCTGCGTCCCCCTCTTCCTGCCGCCTCCCGAGTGGCAGATGGCATTAATGCATCATGCGGCAAGATCCGCGTGGGCTTAAAGGGAAGTGCTTCCGATGCTTCGCCGGAGACTACACCGCTGCCTCCTGCAGTGACCCTATCCGGTGCTTCACGTGCCACCGCTTAGGGCACACGACTTTCAACTGTTGTCGGCACCCCCCTTTTGTCTCGCCACCCAGCCTCCAATTCACTCCACCAACCACAAGCCCCCTTTTACTCCACATTGCTCTGCTTCCCTTGCCACCAGCTCCCATCGGCATGACCCCCTTTGTCGTTCTTCTCTCACCCCCCAGTGCCCCCTCGGCTCGCGTGTGCATTGAGGTCTCACCGACCATGCCCACGAACGCAAGCGAACTCCACCGCAACAGGGTTCTCGTGACCATCTTCGGCGGGCCACATCCGGACATCGATTGGGTTACTCGCGAAATCAGCGTGCGCATGGACATCCCTGTATTCGACATCGTTGTCACACACTTCTCCCACCTCCGTTTCCTGGCGCGCTTCACCTTGCCTGAGCAGGCGTGGCTCGACGCGCACAGCTCTTTCCATTCCCATGGCCGACACTTCGCCTTGGAGACAATCGCCAATGACATCCAAGCTGAGGGGGGACCTGGCACCGTGCGCTACCACATTGGTGTATTCTTTGAAGGCCTCTCTTGCATGCCTGGTCCTCCGAGGTGGTCGACCGTATCTTCGCCGACGTCGACCGCCTAGACACCGTCGACGAGTGCACAAGGCTTCACTTGGACACATCCTCCTTCTGGGCTTGGGTCTTGACATGCGTCCCTATGAGCATCCCCCTCAAGGTGGAGCTCAAACTCATCAAACCTTCCCCTCACATGGAGCCCACAGCGGCGACGGTCGCTGCCCTGCTTGTCTTGCCGGCACGCCCAGACCGCGTCCTCCCCGAGCATCTGTGCACCGCCTACTCGTCCATGTCGATGAGGTTGAGGACTTCACAGCCTTGTCATCTCGCGTCGGTGGCAGGGTTTCGGTGACCGATCCGCACCCCTAGAACATGGGCTACCCCGACACCGTCCCTCCCCCCGTGTTGGTGGCGTCTCAAACCTCCTTGTCGTCATCCAGATAATGGTAGTGATGGTGACGACACCCCGATGCATGGCTGTACTCCTCGTCGCCGCCGCCGCCATGGCAAGTCACCGGTGGCGGCTCCTGCTGGTGCCTCCTCTTCGACAAAGGTTCAGACGCGCTTCGGGTTTTCGCGCGTTGTTGTGGACATGCCTACTCTACCTCTTCATCCCTTTTCGCGCTTTGTGCCTCGTCGCCGCATGCCCTCACTGCCGCACGCGAGCCACTCCAACTCTGTCAACGTGCGCACGCTCGTGCTCGCCGCGCCAAAGACCCCTCCCCTTCGATGGAAACTTTAGAAAGGAGTCGTCGGGTTTGACTTCCCTCTCCTTCGGTGGCCTATCCGGCGAGCTTTTGCTGGACTTGACTACCCTCTCCTCGGCCCAGGTCTAGCCTACCTAGCGTGCCAGCGGGGCTTGGCCCAGTTCCGGTTGCCCTCATCCTCGGGACGGTTCTCCTTGGGCCGGCCTCCACTATGCTCAGGGCCTTTCGCCAGAGTCCACCCCCTTGAGGTCCCCTTGCCGTTGAACCAGTCAGGTTGGTCCATCAGGCCACCCCTTTCGGCCCCATAGACCCGCCAAAGGCCCTCTCCACAGATCGTGTCGCACCTTTTGTCGACAATTTCGACCCGATGTACTTTGAGGCACTTCTCCCCATCCTCACGTCTGCCTCCTCAGTCCGCAGACTCCTCGTCTTGGCCACAATCATCACCCTCGCTCCACTGATCTCATCACCCTCGCTTAGGTGTCCCCGGCTTAAGCAACAATCCGCAGTCCGCTCTAGCTCTAGGCTTGCCTCGGCGCACGTCACTCTTGCCCCAGCTGGTTCCTCCTTTGTGCCAGCGATTCTCAAGGCCTAGAGCCTTCTTGCCCGACGTTTGGGGATCTCCACATCCGGTGCCATCGATGACCTTGCTGTGCAGCTTTAGATGCTCTTCTCCGCCACCATACTTGATGGCGCCACGGTCTACGCGGTTGCTAACCTCTGTGGACTTTCCCGTACCGTGCTTGAGCTTGGTGAGCTCGAGTCTGCGGGGCTGGGGGTTCCATGGCCTAGTTCCCTGGTGCCGCTCGCCTGCCCTGGTGCTTCCCGTCCTGATGCTTAGTCTCCCGATGCTTAGTAATCCTCGTACCTAGCTTTGTGTTCGTTTAGCTTGTGCCCTTGAACCACTTGCGCCGCTGCGCGTGGTCCCCCTACATGTCTTCCACCTGAGTGTGGTTTTTCAAATTTAGTGTTGCCACCTGCAGGTCCCCCTCAACCGCCTACATGCGGCGTGTCCTTGGCTAACCTTCCCCTGTGTGGGCATAGTTTGCCATCTTCATTTTTTCCCCTTGTGTGTGGGTTGTGTAAGTGGATCCCTCCCCATCGGGGCACTCTGTCCCCTTCGGCTATGAGATTCACCGCTTGTTTGTTCTCTTGGTTTTTCCCTTGGAACATTCGTGGCCTCAATTCTACGGCCAAGCGGGATGTTGTCACTTCCCTTGTTCGTGACCACGAACCCTCGATCCTTGCAATTTAAGAGTCAAAGCTCTCCGACCCCTCCACCCAGCTCCTCCTGGAAGTCTGTGGTCATAGGCTGTGAGGTCTTCTGCACCTCCCAGCCTCGGGCACGAGAGGGGGCTTGCTCCTCTTCTGGGACGACTCTCTTCTGCAGCTTTCTAACCCACTAATACTTTAGCACTCCATCTCTAGCCGGGTCTTCTCCGCCAATAGTCAACTCACCTAGATAATCTCCAATGTTTACGGACCAACTGCTGAGCTGGACAAGGAGCTCTTCCTTCAAGAGATGTGCCAGATCGCCTCCCATTATGCCAGCCCATGGCTCATCCTTGGGGACTTCAACTTAATACTTAGGGCCTCCGACAGAACAACCTCAATCTCAACCGGAGGCTTATGTTGCTCTTTCGTGCAACTTTAGACGACTGCTACCTCTGCGAAATTCACCTCTCGTGTTGCTTTCTTGCAGTCAAACCCAACTCTGGTCCCACTGGATAGAGCTTTCGCCACGTCAGACTGGATATTGCTCTTTCCATCCTGCCCCCTCCTACCACTCTCGTCCAACACCTCATACCACTGCCCTCTACTCCTCACTGCCGAGAGGCTACCCAGGTCGCACAGGCGTTTCCATTTCGAGAACTACTAGATCAGTATCCCCGGTTTTATTGAGGAGGTCCAGCGTGTGTGACATTCATGGCCACGCCACCCACCCCTTGCTACGCCTAAAAACCAAGCTCAGCCTAACCACCTCAGCTCTTCGAGACCAGAGCCGCTCCCACATTGGCAACATCAAGCTTCAACTCGCAATGGCCTTGAAGATCATTCGGCTTTTGGACGTGGCCATGGGATTGCGTGCCTTTTCATCAGAAGAGATTGTGCTGAGGCGTCAACTTACGGCCAGGATCTTAGGGTTGAGCGTCATCGTAAAAATCAAGTGGAAGCATTGCTCCCGCCTAACCTGGCTCAAGCTCCGTGATGCAAACACCAAATATTTCCATTTAAGGGCAAATGGCTGGTGCTGGTGGAACTTCATTCATTCCCATCAACCCTTTCTGGCCTACACACAAAATTTCACGACAAAGCTGGTGCGCTGCACCAGCATTTTGACTCAGTTTTTGGTGAGCAATCCTTGCACAACCGCCCCGTCGCAACCAGATCTTTCAACTAGGGCTTCATTGGACTCTCCGTGGTGGACCTCTCTTCGCTCGAAGACCCGCTGACCATGGATTAGCTCAAACAAGTAGTCATGTCCCTCCCAAATGACAAGGCTGTAGGGCCAGATGGCTTTACCTAGGACTTCTTCAAAGCCTGCTGGGATGTCATCTCGGCTGGTTCAGCCCTCCAGAGTCTCTTCATTCTAGACGACACCGTATTCCCAGCTCTGAATAATGCCCATATAGCCTTTCTTTTTCCTAAAAATGTTAGCCCGTTTTCGGCCTCGGACTACCGCCCCATTAGCCTCATCCACAGTGTGGGGAAGCTATTCACCAAAATTTTCTCTTCCTGCCTGGCCCCGTTTATGGACGACGTCATCTGTCCTTGTCAAAGCGCGTTCATCAAGAGGTGACACATTCAGGACAACTTCCTCCGCGTCTAGAGCAAATCCAAATTCCTCCACATATCATGCTCCCAAGCCCTCTTGTTCAAGCTTGACCTCGAAAAGGCTTTCGACTCTATGTGCTGGCATTACCTGCTGGATAACCTTCGAGCTCGTGATTTCGAGGCTCACTGGCGGAACTGGATCTCCTTAACCCTATCCACCTCCTCCTCAAGGGTCCTCTTGAATGGCCAGCCCATCGACACCATCTTCCACTGTAGGGGCCTTCGGCAGGGAGATTCCCTTTCCTAATCCTCCCTACTTTTCAACATTGCCATTGAGCCGCTGGTTGCTATACATCATCGCGCCACCGAAGCTGGGGTTCTTTCACCACTCAAGGAGCCCATCAGTAACAACGGCAGCCCTAGAATCTCCCTTTTTGCCGACGACGCAACATATTCATAACCCCTTCCACTGTGACATCACCTCTCAAACGACTATTTTCCCCATTCTGCAGGCGCAATTTGGAAACCCAAGAGCACCTTTTCCTTCAGTGCGACTTTAGTTCCTTCGTCTGGGCAAGTTTGTCGGCGTTGCTCAATACCCCGCTACTCAACCCTACAGGCTGGTCTCTGGGCAACAACTTTTCTGTGTGGTGGGCTGAAGATATAATCAGGCATGGCCCCTCATGTGCTTCCTGCTCGGCCCTCTGTGCCGCCATCTGGCATCTTTGGCTGGAGCGTATCAACCGCATTTTTCGCCAAGAAGAGCTTCCTAGGCTAGACTTTCTACAACTTCTGTTAGATGAAATGCGTCTCTGGGCAGCCGCAAGAGCTCATTTTGTATAAGTTAGATCTTCTCTTTGGCCCTGGGGGAGGGGCCGATACCTCCCCCACTCTGTCTTTGTATACCTTCTTCTTTAATCAATGTAAGAAAGCTCTCATGTCCCTTTGTCTAAAAAAAAGACAACAACAACGGTTGTTCCCAAAAGAAAAACACGGCAGCATGCAAGACTGAGCAACGAAGGTTGACACTTGAGAGAGAGAGGGGGTGAGGAGTAGCCATGCGCGGCCCAAATGCAGCAAGGCAAGCATGGTGTGTGATCGTTGGCCGGTGGCCCATGTGTCAGCATGAGCATGCATGCTGACCTGAAATATTCTTGACCAAGCCATTGGTCTTGGTCAGTTTCTTTCTCTCTCTCTTTTTTTAATGGTGAGTCATCTTCAGTTTCACTCGTGATGAAGGCATGTGGTCACAGGAATCTGTATCTTGTAGTCAGCAATATATCTAGCTAGTACTGTGACGAGTGACAACCGCGTTATTCGTGGCGAATTCTGCAGCCATGGAAAAACTTCTGAAGCGGTCTCGACGTAGAAATATCCTGGCCCAGTAAATAAAGGGCTCACTGGCAATCTGGCATCATCCTAATGATCCTATGCACAGACACAGAGAAGCTTGTCCTTAATCCTCATGGCAGCGTTGATCGCACTTTCGTACGTGTCATCACGGCCTCGTCAAATCAACAAATGATATAATGATACGAGTGTTTCGTGGGAGTAAGCCGGATGAAGGCTAATGCTGTTAGCTGAATCAACTTAGATAATAGCAAAACTTTGCTGGAGTAATATGTAAGTGTATATGTAGAAATTTCATCATGGAAATAAACTTAATAAAGAATAAAACGACACCACTCCAATAAATTATGAGGCACGATTATCATATGACTTGATAATAACTCGATGAAACTCAACTTGATGATACTCCACAGGGCTAGACTGGATTTTGTAGCACCCTCGTATGGCCGTATCATCAGCTAGGATTGATCTGCAAGGTAATATTGCCAATCTGTTGAGAAGTGAGCATTGCTCAACTGGTTGTGTCCTGAGTGTGGGACACAATAGGTCGGGGGTTCGATCCCCCGCTTCTCACCAGAGGCGGAAAAAAGAAGGTGGGGGGGGGGGGGGGACGAGAGCGCGAGGTGCACGCAAAAGCAGAAGAAACAGGAAACGGCGCGAAACGAAGAAAGAACAGCGCTAGATTTAACTAGTAGATATGTTTAGAAATTTATAATCACACATGGTTTCCATTGTATCTCTGCTGATACAATGAAAAATGGGGTTAATCCTCTTTTTTTTTTAAAAAAAACATTGCCAATCTGCACAAAAAAAAAATTCTAATAGAGCGTGCATAAAGAAGAGGCTATATTGAAATGTGACAAGCACGGATTAATCGGTAATTGAAAACATCACTCTTCCTAGGTATTAATGTGCAGAATAACCTATCAAAACATGCATAAATATGGGGTCGGTCAGATTGATATTGCACCATCCTTCTTCATGGTTAGCATTGATATTGCATCATCCTTGCTGAGTGGCATGAATTCGATGGACTAAATTGCATAAATGCCAAATCTAAGTCCCTAGTTCCCCATCTTTCTTCTCGGTCCATACCATTAAGGGTGTGATTGGCATAAGAAGGAAAGGGGAATGAAAATGGAAAGTGGGTGGAAATTGAATTCCCTGCCTCCCCTCAAGGAATTGAATTCACTTTCTTTAAGTGGCAAATTCATATTCCCTCCTTCCCATCCCTTTAAACAATCAATGGAATTTATAATCCATATTTTTCAATTCTCATTTCCTTCTCTTAATTCTCTTCAACCAATCACGCCCTGATAGTTACTCTGTCTTGATCTACATACTTGCGCGTGTGGAGAGAGAAATAGAGAGCGCGCGGGGGCAACAACGGTGAGCCACCGGAGTCGCACCTAGACTAGCGTCCGGACTCGGGATTATGCCTCCTTGACGTTCATGTACGTTTGCACCAAAATCACGAGACATGACAAGATGAAGATAGATTATTTTGTTGCTAATCATGGGCAAGGCAATGGTATCTTCGTTCGCTTGTCCACGGTTAACAAAAATATCCTCGGACGCGCCGTCGCGCCCTGACGTGCGAGCAAGATCAACAAGGCAACTGATGATGCCTTTATTTAAAAAAATTATTTCTTTCCATTTATACAACATTCGGCCTCGAATCTGGCCTGCTCCCAACGGAAAATTCGATCTCCCATGAGAAGTCGAAATCCAACAAAATTCGAAAATCGAATTTCAAAATCAGCCCAAATCCATTTTAATATAACCACTTTAACCTGTGCCAAGGGGATATTTCGATCAGGTATTGATAGTTGAACAATGTACCCTTACGATAGTTAAAAGAGACTTCCTAATCATTTCCCCTCAACGAAATGCCAAAACAGGAACGCATCAACTAAAACAAAAAAGGATGCATAAGTAACTCAGTATCCGCATGTAAAATTTCTTTTTCAAAAACACAAACTTTGCATATCAAGCTCATTGAGCACATTAGGTTATGTTCAATATTTTTTTAATGATTCCATTACCCAATTTAGAATTATATTTTCATATTTTAGATTTGGGCCGGTTTCAAATTCATGATTCCGATCCCGTTACAGAAATATTAAACTGGATTCTCCACCATTTTGTACCCCTGGCCATAAGCCATGGGCCGAGTGGAAGACCTCAGTTTGTGGTTTCTAATGAAAAAGAGCTAACGCGCCACATCAGGGCTTGCGAGTGGAAAGTGTGCAACACCGCGCCTCAACTGAGAGAATAAATTTTACGCAATCTAGCAAAACCCAGGAGAATTTTTGCATCGAAAAGGCCATACAGAACATTCTCACTTAATGATGATCCAAATTATCAGCACATCTTTCTTTGGAGCATTCTGTCACATCAACATTGCATGCAAACATGGCTACAATCTTGCAAGGGCCAAGGATCGAACCTTTCATACCTTGCACCAACGACTAAGAGTACGCTATCTGATCCCACCAAACGTGGGCGCGCCTGACAGATTGGGAAAAAATGAAATTTCTTAATGACCAACGAGCAAAAGTTTGAGCAATGCCATCCTTATGTAGAGACCGTTCTTAGCCTGCCGGAAATAGGCTGCTCTTGGGTCACTGTCAACATCTACTGTGATCTGCAAAACAAACATTGGACCTCATTAAATTTTTGGCTGCCACAAGACCTAGGAAGCACACCATGCTTGGTTTTAGACTAACCATTTGTGAGAAATAGCATAAACCATCCAAGCAGGAACATGTCACCTGATAGTAGTTCCCAGATTTCATGGAAATGACCGCAATTAGTTCACTATGATTGGACCTCATTAAATTTTTGGCTGCCACAAGACCTAGGAAGCACACCATGCTTGGTTTTAGACTAACCATTTGTGAGAAATAGCATAAACCATCCAAGCAGGAACATGTCACCTGATAGTAGTTCCCAGATTTCATGGAAATGACCGCAATTAGTTCACTATGATAAGTTCGGTTGACAATTTTTACCGATTAAATATGAATTTTAAATTGCTAGTTTATAATATTTCCATAATGTTGCTCCTAAATCCTAAGTCCTAACAATACGGAAAAACCACAATTTGCCCACTTTAAAAAATTTCACCAGTTTGAAGCCAGCCTTCAGCTGGTGCCACGTAAAGTATACTCCACAACCACTTGGAATCACCAAACCAGGATGGTAGTATTGCAGCTAAGTAGTTCCCAAGTTCACAATGGTTTACATAACTAATCGTTAAAGTACAACCACAAAGTCAAGGGAAACTGGTGGTTAACATTCTGCACCAAGACGGGTTATTTGGCAATCCAGCATCTCTGTTGAATGGCTTATCAACTATTAAGGCTTTCACGCTCAAAGATATGCACTAGATAGTATTGCAAGATGCAGTTCCAACAGTGTCAACCACAACCAATGAAATCTCATTTGGTACACAATAGACAATACTAATTGATTTTAAAAAAATAAATATTGTCCTCATGGTTTTATTTAAAAGGAAAAATTGCTAACCTCATCAAGCCTTGGAAGGGGATGCATGATGACAGCATGCTTTGGCAACACATCTAAAACCTTCTTGTCCACGATGTACTTACCACGAGCAGCTTCATAAAGATCGATCCTCTCACCGAATCTTTCTTTTTGAATGCGTGTTTGATAAATAACATCACACTTGGATGCCACCTCCAACAAATCAGAACTTTCTTCCCACTCAACACCTTGTGAAGTTAAGTACTCCTTGATGTCATCCTTAGGGACAGAAGGAAAACAAGCACCATTCAATTTATTCCATCAGGCTATAATAGAAAAAAAAAAAGAAAAAGAAAGAAAAGAACACAGTCAATATTTGTAGGTAAGACTTGTACCTTCATTTTTACAACATCTGGAGATACAAAGAATATCTTAATGTTCTGGTATTTAGCAGTCAAATAGGCTAGAGATCGAACAGTCCTCCCGTTAGCAAGATCTCCAACCAAACCAAGTTTTATTCCCTCTAGCGTGCCAATTTCTCTCTTTATTGTATATACATCCAACAAAGCCTGACCAAAAGATAAATATATGAACTATAAAGAATACCTAAATGGCAATTCCACTAGTTCATTACTTCATTTCAAATAAATTACAAGGAATACTAGAAGGGCTTACCTGACACATACCAGAACAATCTAACTTTATTTTATCAACTGGATGGGGCAGATAAAGAGCCATGGTGGACAACTTACCAGAGCTCAATGGCCACCAATAAAAAGATGCAATATACTGGATAATACTCTTTTCATTTCAAAATATAAGGAATATAGCTTTCAAAACAAAGAGTGCACGTGAATTTGATGATGGTATCTCTCTTTTGCCCAAATTTATGTACCTACTCTCTCCAACATTTATGAGGAAGCAATGACACTAACTATGCTCTTTTATTCCAATAGGAATAATACGGGTAATTTTCAGGGAGGACATAGGGAATCCCATAATACTAAGGGTTGTTAATGTCATCTCCCTCTACTATTATCTGTTAGCCCAGGTATGCACTCGTCACTCTGTCCAGCCTAAGCTCTAAGATCAAAGAAGGCAGCAGTAGAGATTAGCAGTGCTCACACATGAACATGCGCACATACACACAGACGTGCAGGAGTTATCCAAATGACTCACTATTATTAAACTTGCAGAACATCAGAATATATAAGACCGAAGACCTCCAACTAATAAGACCTATTCTTAAGGATTTAATGCAACGACTAATTAGCTACATGCAAAGACTTGTCTAAACTCATGTTGCCATGCAACTGCTAACACACATGCATGCAGTTGCACGTTGCAAACTACTTCACCTACTCTCATGCTACTAGCCCACTAGTAAAGAGATTTGGCCAGCAACTTGACCATGGCTCTCACGTACAAGACTGGCCGATATCTAACATGACAACACAAGATTATTATCTAACATTATCTTGGCCTTGTAACCTCCATAATACCTATATAGAATATGCATTATAATAAAATAAACAAAAGGATTATATGATGGAAAAAAAATGCTTGCAAATGCAGGATATACCATACCACTTACCAGAATAGCATTCTTAGTCAATTTATATAGAAACTCCCAAATAATAAGCCAGTACATGATCGGTTCCAGGTACACTGTTATGTGCATGTGGGTCCCAGCAGGCATAGGATAGAGATGCCGTGCGCGAACAGTACCGCGCGGCACTGTAGCGGTGAACAGTGCCTTGTGGTACTGTAGCACGTCGTGTTTAGTTAGGATAAGGATGAGTTAGTTTAAGTTAGATAAGATCAATATCTATTAGATAAGATTAGTTGTTTTCTTAGCATCCAAGTATTAGTTGTTTTCTTAGCATCCAAGTTACTCATCTCTATAAAAGGGATGCCATGTATCCATTTTAATCAAGCAAAGAATTAGAAAAGGTTTGGTCAAGGACCAGCCGCGCCACGCGCGGCTTATCCCCGCGCCACGCGCGGCCCCCTGCTTGCTGCCGGTGAGATTCCCTCGCCGGTGTCCTCTCTCTCTCTCAAGATCTATCCATCACATACACACTAATTCATGGCCATTTCAATTATTGACCATTTCACTTCTCCAATGTTATGGACTATGGTCATGCAACAAATGCTACGGATAGGAAAACCATATCCATTTAGGTTAAAACCTGGTTTTCCACCCTCTTCTTTATTACATGAATTGAGAAGTGTTCCGTTTTAAATAGCAACAAATAGAGACTAAGGATAGCATCAGACCAGTTCAAGAAACACTATTACCGAAGCATATTATCCTATTCATTTTAGCCAAGTTTTGAACAATGCAGTAAAAAATGATGCATAAATATCCCCAAGAGGAGCTCTCTCAATATAAATCAACATAAAAATATTATCACAATGAACCATGGGGTGTTTATGAAATAAAAACTTGTGCTCCCAAGAAAAGTTTAATAACAAAAGAAAATATGGATGCCCACCAATCTACTGTCAATTTTATCTGACCAACAGTATAGCAATGCAGTAAACTGGAATGGACATCAAATGGTTCACTGGTCCATGCAAACTGCAGCACCCTTGATGCTGATTTAGTGGGAAGTGTCGGAATATTACCTGGGTTGGATGTTGCCCAGGCCCATCACCTGCATTAATAACTGGAATGTTTGCTGTAGCCGCTGCTCTCCTTGCAGCTCCGCTTTCAAAATGCCTCAAAACAATAATATCAGAATAACCCTCAACAGTCCTGATGGTATCTGCATCATGGATAAACATGTTTAGTAACCTCATATCTGTTAATGCTCAATAAAATAATGAGATATGGACAATTTTGAGTCAGGCTGGCAAAACTAAGGACAAGTGAATTGTGAACTTCAAATCAAAAGAGCAAGTTCTGGAAAAAGTTCTTACACAAAAACAGAATTCTGACTAATAAATTCTGCAGTTCCTATAAACATACCAGAAGGCAATGCACATTTGAGTTATCCAATATTAACATATGTTGATGAAAATTGGGTTCGTTACATTCTCCATATCATTATTAGGTAGAAATTGAATGGGAAACTAGTGATGCAACAAGGTCAAAGCAGTAGCCAACCCAATCTGAGCAGCATGCTATTTGAATTACTATTACCCTAGATGGTCTCACCCTACATGACAGGGAAGAGGGAACCCAAATCTGTTCACATCTGTGCCATAAGTTAACAAACATTTCTACTTTGCAAAACCAAGTAAGAGGAAAGCCGGAAATAATCACCTGAATCATTACTGAGCCCAACCCCAAACTACCAAAACATTTCAAATTTGTAACTAGTGGTTCCAACCAACTGTCTGCATGATATCCCAAAATGTAAGTAGAGATCCAAAACTAATCAAATAAGATTTCAACTCAGCTACTTGATTCCATAATTCCATGACACGCTTCAAAATGTTATTGACTGAGCTTAAATGCTGAGAACAGATGTAGTATCATAATGGTTCTAAAGCGTTCGAAACAGAACAATTCAGTATTTACCACTCACACAATTGTTAAGTGCTGAATCCTTAAATGACAATCTTTGGAGTGGCAAATCCTTGAATATCCACGATGATTTGCTTATTCCAACTAAAAAGTTATTGCACAATCAAGATCCTACTATTCCAAATGCAAGAACAATGCCTACTATTCTCATTTCCTCAACTATTGACATAAACTCAACCACATTTTGCCGCTCCAATCGAAGTTCACAAACTCAATGGCACATCAAGAGTTCACAGATTATTTCAGGCAGCTCACCTTCGAGCGTCTCGCCCTTGGCGGCGGACGAGAACTCGCGGGCGTTCTCGGTGGTGAGAACCTCGCCGCCGAGCCGGCGCATGGCGGCCTCGAAGGAGAGCCGCGTGCGCGTGGACGGCTCGTAGAAGAGCGTGGCCATGAGGTAGCCCTCGAGGACGCGGCTGCGGGCCCCGTGGGAGCCCCGCTCCACGGCCTCCATCTCCCGCGCCACCTCGAAGATATCGTTGAGCGCCTCCCGGTCGAACTGCTGCGCCTCGATCACGTCGCCCAGCCGCAGGGACGCTGTGAGCTGCGGGGACCGCGCGGCGGAAGCAGCGATTGCGCCTCGGCGAGGGGGGAGGGAGGAGGAGGCGGGATCGACAAGAGCTCTAGGGGAGGGCACGAGGAGGCGGAGGAGTGGGAGAGCGGCGGCGGCCGCCATGGAGGAGCGGCGGCCGGCGGCGAGAGCCCTAGGGTTCAGGGGTTTAGGAGCAGTACAGCCGTACACGAGAGTTTGCCCGTTGCTCCCGTGGATTTTGCGTGGTTTTCGCGTTTTTTTGATCTGCTGTTTGATCGGTGCGAGGGAGTCAGGAACTCAGGATGCGTGAATATACTCCCACAGCCACAGAGTATACCAGGTAATTTTCGTCCTAATGTACATGTATTGTCGATTTTTGGTAGAAGAATATTCACTGGTTTCTTCTTGTGAATTACCGTCGGGTTAATCACTTAATTGGATATAGGGGCTATTGGATAAATATAGTAATGAAGCCGTTGCTTCCAAGAAATGTCAGAGCAAAGTTTATACTCTCGTTGGTTTCTAAAAACATGATGTTTAGGATTGACTCATGTTTTTACCATAAAATTCTAGGTTGCATCTAAGGGATTTGGTATTAACATGAACAAGCAATATGTACGATTATGTTCTCAAAAGGATAATCGCTTGTCATGTGTCTGGCTCAGATATGGCCCATGTAGTGCTCTCTTAGCCTCAAGTATGGCCCATGTAGTGCTTTCTTAGCCTAGACTGATGTTTTGCTCGAGTAATGTGCTAGGCAAGTTGTGTATCTTTTTCCATATCGTGCGGCATGGGAGACCATTGCCACACGACGTGGCCGTGGGGTTAACTAATGTGACTTGTTTATTGCATTGTTGTAGTGTAATTATGGCCTTACTGGGATGTAATTAGGCTCCATAGTTATTGTTTGATTGTAGTATAAATACCCATGTGCGGGGAAGATAACAAGACGTGAAATAGTAATACAACATTCTCACAATGTACATACTCTCTCATTTGGAATGAAATAAACTGGAATAGGGTTATTATCCATGTCCCCAAGAGGCCCAAACTAAGATAAACACCTGTTTCTCTTTTCAAAATTTTCACATGAAGATCTCTTCAACATCTCGAGTCCCACCATAGCAGAAAGGGGGCTTTCTTCTGATCCCTCATTTGAAAAATAAGCTCGATGGCAAGCCTTGCTCCCAATCGTCGACGGCTGGCTACCCGTGGGAATCGTGAGTTCCTTTGCCGAGGAATTCCTCTAGTATGTCAAACTCTAGCGATACTAGTGATCTTCGCATCTTCGATGATATTAACGGAATCGTGAGTTCCTTTGCTGAGGAATTCTGCTAACATGTCAAACTCTAGCGATACTAGTGATGTTCGCATCTTCAATGATATTAACGATAACGACAGCTACTACACTGATAGGGAGGTGGCTAAGTCATCGACCCACCGAAGCACGTTTAGGGGAACGTAATTCTCCCTTGGATGTCTTGGCATACCACCTTGGAGTACGTCCTCGAGCCACTCTTCGAGCAATTCTACGGAACTCTAGAGGAAGATACCCCTATGCTTGTCGAGGATGACGATCACCTCACCCCACGTGAATCACCCAGAATATCACACCCATACAAGAATTCGGTGGAGCCAATGCACTCAACTAACCCTCCTTTTTGAGAGTCGAAAGTGTCTCAAGGTGTTAGCTACCGTTGTCTAGTAGCTCAAAATCAATCGAGCCAACGAAGACTTCCCTACCATGAGTGCAGTTGTTGCGGAGAACCTTAAATGATTGGCAATAGAGTTTGACAACATTGAGTTATGTGGTCGTTAGTGCAACCGGAACAACCTGAGGAACCGTCGTCGAATGGACGATTGACGTGATAATCCTTCAGAAGATACTTCCCAGCATCGTATCAATTGCGACAATGCTAGGGGCAATCTAAATCAACGAACGACAGCTTGTGACACACCCCGGAGTATTACTTGGGGATGTTCAAATCACGAGGACACATGGGTAGGAGTGAAAACAGGTCGGATTGGATCGGATAATGGCTAAATTATATCCTTATCCTAGAGTTTTTCTCTGAACCAGATACGAATACGGATAGCACGGTTACAGACAGGGATACGGGAAATGTCGAACACAAATACAGAGCGGATTTGGGTCGAATCGAATACGATCATGAATATTTATCGGAACATATAACCCCTCAAACTATACGTCTGAGTTCAATTAAAGTAATCAACAAATAGGCCATATCACATCAGTATATCAGTTATCACCAATTCACCATGACATCATGTGATTCATGCAATCATGCATTCATACATAAGCATACAAGTGATACAACACATAAGCTAATTAACACATAATCATTAGCATTACCAAATACCAATGAACATTGACATAGTTCATGTCTCGCGAAAAAGTTATATTTCAAATTTCCAAAATCTTTCTATTTTTTTGAGGATTTTTAAAAACCCATTCCTATTTTGTTATCTCTAAGGAAAAGATTTTTCTATTTTTCTAAGTAGATTTATCCTATCATATATAAAGTATTATTCCATATTTGAATTCTACTCATTTTTTGGATTTTTATAAATTTATTTCACATTGTTCTTAGCCATATACTATTTTCTACAATTATTACAACTTTCTGATAATATTAAATACGAAAAAAGGAAATTCCACTTTGGGCTTTGGGCCTTGGGCTGGTGGCCTCGTGCTAGTGGGATGGGCTTGGATATCCGATCATATTCGGCATCTTCTTGGCATACACTTCTGGCTGTGACCTAAGGAAGTTGCTAGGGAGGTGCATCACATCGAACAAAGCAAGCCTCGGCCCGAGTAGCTCAAAAAGACTGAGTTGTCCCTGACTTTCCCAAATGATGATTGTCCCCTTGGAATGACAAAGACTCCTCTCGTAGTTTCCCGCACCATAAACTATTCGACAGTGGGGTGACTCTTGATCGATGGAGGGAGTTCCCTTGATCTTTGTAGGGACCTAAAAATGGATCTGAATCCCTTATGTGCTTTACATGTTCTACTCACTAGATCAAGTAGCTAGAACATACATATTTCTAGTCTTGGATCATAACCATCAAATGTTAGATTCAATGGCCTTACAACAGCGGAAGACTTCAATAAATAGTAGAATTGAAGACATGATAAAGACACGATGAAAACCCAAGTAACTCCAAGGGCCACTATAGGTACACACTCCTAGACGTTAGAGTACACTTCATCTTGAACTCCAATGATGACCAAGGACAATGCCAACTATCGGGTTGGCCTTAATCGATCTTACGAGTTTCTTGCGGCAACCACACCCTTTCTTTCACAAGGTTGAAGTTCAGACAATGATGAATAAACAAGAGAGAGAGAGAGAGAGAGAGAGAGAGAGAGAGAGACAATGTTTTTTACCCTTGTTTAGGCCCTTACCGGAGGAAGTAATAAACTTACGTCTAGCCTTTCTTTACTTATATTGAGTATGTGTACAAGGGAAGATCTCGATCTAGGGCCCTCAAAAAGACACCAAAATCAAGAATAGGCAGTATGATGGTTCTAGACGAGAACATACCTCATTGAGAATTGTGTTTTTGGGGTGGACAAAGTATGTGATGGTTGTTATGTCCATTTGTGTGTGTGTATTGTCCCCTAAGGCTCAATACAGAGGGTATATATAGTGTCGATGTTTTGGCTATCAGATCCTAGGTTGGTGTAGTCAATCCTGAATACGAGCCAAACTTGATCCCCAAGACGTCTAGTCTTTCCATACCGAAGCAACATTTCCTTGGGTAGCACATCAATCCTTTAGATAACTTTGAACCTTTCATGGAAACTCAGAGATTACATGGATTAAGCAATATTATGCGACCAGCGAACAATACTTGCCACAGCTGGAGCTTGTGAGAACTAGACAAACTGGTCCTCACGTTGGGCGACGCCATGGGGTCAAGATAACCAAGGACTCCTAGGTTCCAAGCCACGGATGGCTTGGGATAGGGTAAATGAAGCCAAATCACCATTAGTATAGGTTATCTGTCGGTGCTTAAATGAAGTGATACAGTTTTTTACAGCCGGCTTTTAGTACAAACCGACAGTAAAACATCAGTATCGACTCGTCCTAAAACCGACACCGATAATTCAATCATCACTACCAAATGTTTGTATAGCCGGCACTAATGTATCACTTTCGGGTGGTGACACAAGGCCGACAGTGATAGAAAAACCATCACTACTGGTCTGTTAACAAGCTAACGGTGATATATTTTTACTGTCGGCTTCAAAAACCGACGGAGACGCTTGCTACAGACCGGCGGTGACAGCGAATTATCCCTGGTGGGTCATACAACAGTCGGCGGTGATATTTCCTGATCACTACTGGCTGGTGCTACAAACCAGTTGCATTTGCCCTTATTCCAATATATATGAAGTTGCAATCAATTTATGAATTCTAAATCATGAATCTTGCCATTACCTAATTGCAACCTAGAATCTGTGTAGTGCCCTTGGAGGTTATCAACACTGTTGTAGACCAACAAATAGCATTTTAAGAGAGCTCATATACTCATACCAGTCCTAAAGAATATGGTAGTATTAATTTGGATAAATCCCTAGTGGTGATCCATGCATAGCTTGCTCAAAAAGAGCCATGGGTATATTATTTTGGGTATTAAATCAGCACTCAAGAAACATTGTTTACCTCGACTATTTTTGGAGCCTCTTAAATTTAAAGGCATCCGTGCATGTTTCATGAAGAAACAAATGAAGAGAATAGCACTGCATACTCATACGTTATGAAGAGTGCTAGATGTAAGAAAAGCATACTAGAAGTAATCCCTTCGATATGAATTCAGGCTAAACTACACTAGATTTGATGCACTTGCAATGCAAGCCAGCTTGAAAGACTGGTTTTAGAAGCTCCTAACTCTTATCCTTTCAGTATTTCATTCTGGGTCCCCCAGTCTCAAATGACAAGGGATTGCACAAACAACCCACCGGGCTATAATATCATCGTGAAGATTTTCTGAATCTTGAAAATTTTATGTGCCATAACGTGCCACCAGAAATTAATGAATAAACCTTATATTACGAAGAGAATGCCAAAGTCCCTGAATCTCTGGACTGCATCTAGTGGGACATTGTGTTCCAATTCAGCCCTTATCAGCGCAATTTTGGTATTTCATAGTGCTCAACACTGTATTCTATATGTGATCGAGTTTACTCTCATACAAGAAATGAAGCATTTGAAAAAAAGATCTAGTAGATCGTTGGAATTAAGGATTTTTTTTCCATACCATTATATGAAGTCCGTTGCAATGGACACTGATAGTAACTTTATTTCAAAGGCATTTGATGATGGGATTTGAAGCAGAGCACTTTGCATAGACATAGCATGCCACCTCTTGCAGAGAGACTAGCAGTCATATGAATTAAAAAAATTAAATAATTAGCCCGGTTAATTAGCAGAGTTGTAATTCTTTAAAATGTGTGGAGACATGAAGTTCAACACAAAGCATCCCTAATTACTATTCAAAAGGACATGTAGTCCAACAACATCCATCTAGTGCATGCAAAGGGTCATCATTAAATTTTCCACTTTAAATTATACGTACCATACCACTATTGACGAGGATTATCTTTCCGTCATTAGTGGGAGAATTAGAACTTCTGAATGAGAATACCGGGAAAATAAGCATATAGAATCCTCGTGCATAATCCTTGTGCTAGTAAAAAACTGAAAGTCTTGTAAACTATTGAAGTATATGAAATTACCACAGCCCATCATTTTTATCATATGAAGGGAGTGATTAAGTTGCATTACTAGAAGTAATGCACCAGAGAGGGTTGCAGTACCAAAGATTTGAAGGTATCCTTCAATCTGTTCAAAGGCCTCATAATGAACAGGGAGTCTGGTTCCTCCGACCTGAAGTACCTAGGAACGCATGGGAAAAAGGGAAAGAGGGCTTATCATGACCAAATCACTAAAATACCCCAAGTAGTAAAGGGGAGCCAGTTGAGACCTGGCAGCTGGAGAGAAGCCTGCTAGTAAGGCACTTGATCCCAGTTTTGAATATGCCATGACAGGAATAAATGCATGAATGTATCGCCCAAAGTGTGCATACACACCGGCGATAAGAACTAAAGGAACTTGCTCCCATAATGAAAAATAGCGGTGCAGAGCAAGTAGAAGTGCACAAAGCATCCCATGACTAAATGGCCATATGAATTGTTTTATTAAGAGTGTTTATGAATAGAGCAATAGCCAATATTGACATACCAATTTTGCATATAAAAGAAGGCAATTACCGCGACACTAGCATCTTCTCTAGAAGAGAAATAAGAATAATGAATTGGTATGGTACATAACAGGGCTAAAAGCTTATTCCCTGGTCATGGTATTTCTCTAGATATATCTCATTATTGGCAATAGTCAACTTGAAGTTGAGATGAAATTTGAACTGAAGGGTGTTGTTACTGAATATATGTATAAGAGACTGGGATTCGGACTTGTGAATAAAGATACTTGAAGTATCACCTTCCGTAATCAAGATAGAGCAAATAGAAACATATAGTGAGAAACTCTGAAAGTCACTATATGAATTGAAAAAGAGAATTAGAATAAGTATGCTTATACTTGAATTATGATTTTTAAATGAAAGACTTGGGTAAAACTAAGTACTGCTAACGGTAAGTCCCGTACCTAAGTGAAATAGGAACACTTATGTATTTTGCTAACGGTACGCGACTTAATGTAGCATTTTCCGTGAACACGTTGGCTCGATGCAATGCAGCGCCCACGAAGAGGCATTGAAAGGGAATAAAGTTATCTTTCGATACCTCTATGGAATCATTGACCTTGACCTGTTTTACAGGAAGAACCAAGATATGAATATTGTTATTTATACCGATGCTGTGTACCTGTCGGAACCGCTTTCTAGTAAATCATAAACTGGGTATGTTTTCTAATGTGGTGGCACTGCAATGTCATGGAAGTCGTCCAAGCAAATGCTAGTGGCTACGTCCAGTAACCACTTGAAAATCATTGCATTATATAAAACATCTCACGAATGTGCATGGTTGAGAAGAATGGTGAAACACATCCTGCAGTCATTTAGATTATCTATTGAGCAAACCCCTATAATTATCTATGAATATAATGCTACTTGTGTTGCACAAATGCAAATGGGTTATATGAAAAGCAATCTTACTAAGCATATCGACCCCAAGTTCTTCTATGCGCATGAACTGCAGAAGTTGAATGGAATAAGTATTCAGCACACCAAATCCTATGAGAATTTGGCTGATCTATTCACTAAGTCATTGCCTACTGCCTCCTTTCAAAGATGTGTTAGAGGCATTGTAATGATCAGGTTCACAGAAGTGTTGAATTCAGGGGGACATACTTCACACGCCTTGAATTAAAACTTTGGTAAGGATCCAGAATACCCAACTCGATCTAGAAGATTGTATGCAATGTTAGTGGTTTGTACTCTTTTTTCCTTAGTGAGTATTCCTTGAAGTTTTCTTGCATAAGGTTTTTAATGAGGCAAATCGTGCACACAACAAACGTATGCTATGTACTCTTTCTCCAATCCTTTTTTTCCACTAGGTTTTTGGATGGAGTTTTGATGAGGCATATGCATCTCGCTGACAAGGTTCAGGGGGAGTGTTGCGAAACCACCTAGGAGGCGGGTTCGGCCTAACCTAGGACCGGCGTCCCTCCTGGTGGGTCCCACGCTAGACCTAGCCTAAACCCTAAGTAACACTACAAAAGAAGAGGTGGAGCCCCCATGTTGTAAATGAGATTTGAGAATTAATAAAGAGAAGCTCTACCCTCCGTGTTCCCTGTGTTCTTACTCTTTCTCTGTGATTGTTCGCCTACGCCTATACCTTGGACTACACCCGATAACGAGGTTCCTCGATAGAAGAAAATTCGAATCCTGGCATAAGCCAGCTCATTTTTTTGGAAATTCTTTAAGTCATACGTCCGATCCCGTCGGACGCTGCCCTTGCTAGCAGCTGCTCTTTGTGTACTGCTCCATGCTTTTCTTCTAATGTAGCCCTCTCGTCTCTCTCTATTTCTCTCACTCAGCAAACCCACACCAAAACGCAACGAGGCCACCAACAAACCTCTTAATCTTAGCGCTCCTCCTCCCTCCATCTCTCTTCATCTCCAATCTTCTTCTCTCTGACCTGCATCCAAATATGGGCAACTATAACACCCAAATTTGAGCCAAGCTATCAAATTTGATCAAATTTCCACAAAATTCAAATTTTGAAACGTTTCTTTGAACTGGACCTCGGATAGGCCGTTTTTGGGCCAAATTCTAGCCGAGCCCATCTCGCCTTTCCCTTGTTGCGCTCTCTCTCTCTCTCTCTCTCTCACTTCCGGCGCCGCTCACCTCCCTCTCTCTCTGTTGCGGTGTCGCGTGATCTCTGCCACAAGGGCGTCGTGGCAAGTGCTTTCGTCGCCACCTAGCTCCCCGCCGCTCAAGCGCGCCGCGCTGGCACCGCCGAGCATCGGCTCCACTACCTCTCCACCGCCTCTGCGCCATAAAAACCTCGACGCCGCCATCTCTTTCTTTCTTTTCCATTTTTGACAACTCCGAGCCACTCTGCTTGCTCCGTTCGATGGCTCGCTTCAATAGGAGCACCACCAAGCGCCATTGATGTCGTCAGAGCCGCCGTATTGCTTGAAATATTTCGCCGACCCGAAACACTTGGCGAGAACCTTTCCGTTGATTTCTCTCTAATCGGTAAGCCTCGGCTCGATTCTTTCCGTCTGTAGATTCTACTCTACCTCACGCACATTACCCCTCAATCAATTTAGCAAGAGCCTCGCCGGAGCATCCTCGCCGATGTTGCCCTGTTCGGAGCTGCCGCGGAGTCGCACGTCTCCAAGTCGATCCAGCCGCACGCCATCCTCTTCTAGGCTTCGGTAAGCAAGCCCTCGCCTCCCTGATGCTTCCTTCCCCTTCAATTTGGCTAGAGCCGCATTGTAGCGCCGCCGCCATGTGATGCCGATCCACTCCGTCGCTGCTGTCAATGGCGCCGCCGCGCCTGGTCACCGACGGCTGCGACGTGGGCACCAGTACCTGTGCGCCGTGTCCCTGGAACCATGGTAGCACCTACACTCGCTCGCATAGCCCCTAGCGCTGCCGAACGTCGGTTGTTCTCTCGGTTGCCGCTCTGGCGGGAGGAAGAAGACGATGACATCATCGTGACGTCATCATCTCAAGCACTGTGCATGCATGAGTCGCTGACAGACTGGTCCCACCCGTCAACCGCTCTCTATACTCTGTTGCGTTTCCTGTGTTTTGAGTGGTTGGCCAGTGGGCCCTTGGCCCCATGATTCAGCTTAAGTGGAGGCGCCTTCTTGTTGGCGCCTTCGACGTCGCCATTGGGCGCGCTCTCACCCGCGGCTGGGCTGTGCTAGCATTTTGGGTCGTTCCGGCATGTTGCGCTGCGATGCTGGTTGGGCCGCGCCGGGTCCTTGTACCTAGCATGGTGATGGGCTTAGCCCATTACTGTTGCACGAATTTCTCTCTAAGTTAGCCATTTTTATATATCCTGAAAATGGTTATCTATTTACTAAAAATATTAAATTAGCATAAACAATTCCTAGAAAATTATAGAAAATATTAGGATAAATCCACATCTTTGGAAAAAAAAAAAATTTTGCACAGACTTATAGGATTTTCTTTAAACCAATTAAAGTAGATGTTTTAGGCCTTATTAACCATATTAGAATATAATTTCGAGGGTATTTTAGTAAATGCATCCATAGTCTTCTAAACACCATAACAATTGTACCCGCGTTTAGAATCAATACTCAGCCCTGCATTTTGTATTTACCTTAGCTAGAGTAAATATTAATTTTAAATCTTTTCTCCGATAGACGAACCTGCCCTAGAAGAAGTGTTTCCGGATGCAAGTCAAGCTCATTCCACTGATCACCAAGGCGAGTTAACACCCTAGCTCATTCTTCTACCCAGTTTTTACTAAATTATCTTGACTCAAATATAAATGTGAATGCTCAATATATTTCAAAATTGTGTACCTTGTTAATCATGATTTAATCATGTCCTGCCTTTGTTACACTTGTTGATATCATGATTGCTTGATTGACCTGAAGACCCGAGCTAGGCTGCTAGAGGGGGTGAATAGGCACCATAAATTTTCGACGCTACCGTTTTCACCACAACCCGAACAACTTTAAAATTATGTGTACCCATAGCATGTATGACTAAGAGCTATGAAATATGTGAAAATTTTTGCATCACAATCCTAGTTGTCAAGTGTCCAGAAAAGAGTAATCAATATAAAGCTTGCTTTAGGAAAGAAGACCAAGCCCAATGATCAAAGTGACTTTGAAAAAAGCAAATGCAAATTTGTTCTCACTTGAATGAGATGGATGGTGGCTTTCTGATGCTCTTAATTTTTTTGGGAATTTATGACCCTCTTACATAATTAGCCATGAGCATCTCAGCCGAATATATCCTCAAAACTCTCTGTAAAAAAAAAAAGAAAATTTAAACAATACAAGCTTCTTTCTGGAAAGCAAAATCAGATCCTCCAGAGTTTGTTTCTACTTAAGGAGATGGATGGTGTCTTTCTGGTGCTCTTAGATTTTTGGGAATTTTGTCCCTATGCAACAATGCGTTGAAAAGCACCAAGTCAAAAATCTCCTGAAATCCTTCCACGGAAAATATGAAAAATCAAACACAACGAGCTGTCAAGAACATCAAGCAGAAAGTGTTAGGCTCGGTTTTCACCTCATAGCTCTCAAATGGGGAACCAGTGGACTTTCAATTTTTACCACAGATGGGTATATGAGTCACACATCTTTTCCAGCTGGAATCATACCAAAATGGAGTTTTATAGATTTTTCTAAAAATCTTTTACTGACTGCTGTGTAGATGAAAGTTTATGTATAGATTAGCAACAAATCAAGAACTTGATATCTTGCATCTCATATGATTACAAAGAGTGTATCAAATCATACTAGAAACCTCAAGGCATCATAGACCACCAATAGCCAGCAAGAAATCATCCAAGTTCATCTAAAAAGAAGAGCCCCAAAAAGGAAAACGAAAATAAGAAAACTAGGAGTAAATCAATGCAACATACTCATGGAGAAAGATTTCACTGCATAAAAGTTGGGGGATTAAAAACCACACTCCATGTGGTCAGAAGCACTCTAAGTGCCACCCAAAACACACCCAACTCACCCTCTCTATTTTTGAAATTTTCAGTTCTGAGGAGATGAGGAGGAGGTGTTCCCCCCCTCTATTTATAGCCCAAGGGTGAGATGCCCTAAATCCTATAGCCCATCTCCACCCTTCATTTAAGGATGAGTGGTATACAACTCACACACTACAAGACACACTCGCAAGAGGGAATATTATCCACTTATTCCTTCGGGAAATATCTTCGTAGCTTCCTCGGTCGCAAGCCCAAGCCTGGGCCCACCGGTCAGATCAACTTCGCCACCAGGTTACCGACGCCGCAACCTCCAGCTGCCTCAGATTGCTTGCCATGGCTAAACTTCTTGAGTACACCACCTGATGTGACCGCCAGATCATCGAACCCAGTCGCCTACACGCCTCCAGAAGCACCAGCCTCCAGCTGTCCCCGCGAAACGTCAGCCACGTACCACCGATACCTGCATCACTGAGGTGAACACACATGAAACCAACACCCCTTACCTCACCTGCAAGGTTAATCCATCACAAATTACCAACATCATAATAAATTCGTGACATCACAATTAGCATACCCTAACATATCACGTGTCAGCTTAACAAATTCCACCGGACCACGTCAGATAAAAACTATTACCATGCCAAGCTCAAGTAGCCCAAGCTCCCCCTAACTATAAGCCAGCCAAGCTCACAACCCCGAGTTCTCCCCTGGGAGCCTCAAATCTAGCCTTGTCCAGTGGCTTGGTGATGATATTAGCCAATTGACGGTCGGTCTCAACAAACTGCAAGACTGTGTCACCCTTTTCCACATGGTCTCTAAGAAAGTGATATCTCATATCAATGTGTTTTGTCCTAGAGTGCTGCATCAGGTTTTTGGCAGTGTTGATGCCAAAGGTGTTGTCACAGAGAAGAGGCACACTTGCTTGGACCAACCCAAAATCCATCAAGGGAGAGCAGAGAAGAGGCACACTTGCTTGGACCAACCCAAAATCCATCAAGGGAGAGCAGAGCCAAACAAACATGACTGCAACATGCAGCAGCGGCAACATACTCAGCCTCAACAGTAGACTGCGCAACACTCGACTGCTTCCTAAAGGACCATGAGACAAGAGAAGTGCCAAAAAATTAGCAGGTGCCAGAAGTACTCTTTCTATCTATCCTACAGCTAACAAAGTCTGCATCTGAGAAGGCTCTAAGAGATAAACAAGAGGCAGTAGAGAATCAGAGGTCAAAGTCTGAAGTTGTTCGGAGATAGCGGAAGATTCGCTTCACCGCCTGAAGGTGAGACACTCTAGGTGAGGCCTGAAAGCGGACACAAAGACAAACAACGAACTTGTTGTCCAGCCGGAAAGAGGTGAGATAAAGCAGAGAGCCTATCATGCTACGATACTCCTTCTGGTCGATTGGCTCTCTATTCTCATCGGGCCCTAGGGCAACAGTGGTTGCCATCGGAGTAGAGATCAGCTTGTTATCTGACATGGCAAATTGACTCAGCAGGTCTTTTGTGTACTTACTCTGGTGAAGAAAGGTCCCCTCTGATGATTGCTTCTTGAGCTCCCCCATCATGCTCATCTCAAATTCCAAGCTCATCACCTCTGAGAACTCAGAAACAATAGCAAAGGAGGAACCACAAAATATAATGTCATCGGCATACACTTGCACTAGAAGGAAATCAGAGCCAACCATACGGGTAAACAAGGTCTGGTCTATTTTACCTATTAGGAACCCATTGCTTACCAGGTAGGTATTATGCCTCTCATACCAGGCCCTGGGTGTTTGTTTTAGCCCATATAGAGCCTTATCAAGCTTATATACATGATTAAGATACCTTGTATTTTTAAAACCAGGATGTTGCTTCACATACACTTCCTCCTTAATATAGCCATTTAGAAAATCACTACGAACATCCATTTGATACAGCTTGAACCCATTGGATACCATAAATACCGCTAAGATCCTGATGGAATCATGGCTAGCCATAGGAGCGTATAGGTCTCATCGAAGTCTATCCCATCGATCTGAGTGTATCCTTGAGCAATCAATCTAGCCTTGTTTCTAACCACTACTCCATCCTCACTTTGCTTGTTATTGAACATCCATTTAGTACCTATTACATTATGTCCTTTAGGGCATTCAACAAGCTGTCATACTTTCTTCCTCTCAAAGTTCTCCAGCTTTTCATGCATCACATTTACCAATTAGGATTAGAAAGTGCATGGGTGACGTCCTTTGGTTGAAAGGAAGCAACGAAAGCAGCAGATAAGCAAAGGTGAGAAAGTCTAGACTTGATCGGGTTAGCATCCTCTCGCTTAAATCACCGATTATCTATGTAGGAGGATGGTCTTTCTGGATGTGACGAGGAGCCCTAAAAATGTCCTCTACCTTGGGAGCAGAAGAGGTAGGATCAGAGCCACCGGGTGAATCAGATTCTATAGGTGAGAACCTAGAAGCACAAGGTGAGAGCTGAGTAGAATCAGAAGGTAAGGGATGAGACTGAGGAGCAACACTGTAAACTAGAGGCGTTACCGATGGAGCAAAGTCATGATCGGGTTCTGAAGAACCGTCGTCTCCAATGAACTTCTACTCAATAAAGATTGGCTCAAAAGACGAATCTAAACCTGAGATATCTGGCCTTGCCCCCGGCATAGCCTCATCAAAAGTCACCTCGCAAGTCTCAACAACTCTCCGCCTCGCACTATCCCAGACACGGTAATTCACCGCAGAAGCTGTATACAAAAAAAAAATGCCATCTGAAGATCTGAATATCGAGATTCAAATTTGTCTAAACTTCCAAACTTCAGAATAAAGCACTTGCATCCAAACACCCTGAAATGTGAAACACTTGGCTTACGCACATATCGAAGTTCATAGGATGTGCGATGCAGCTTGGACCTCCGAAACACCCTATTAGAAACATAGCAAGCTATAAAAACAGGCTCAGCCCAGAAATACCTAGGAGTAGAATATTCATAAAGCATAGTCCTAGCCATCTCTACCAAAGTGCGATTCTTCCTTTCCACAACGCCATTTTGTTGGGCGACGTGTGGAGAAGATAATTGATGCTGAATACCAGAATCAGAACATACGCTTTCAAATTGTGCATTCTTGAACTCAGTGCAATTGTCTGAACGGATTGCGCGAAGCGTTCCTGTGAACTCAACAGAAAGCTTACGAATTAAGGAATAAAAATGGCCAAATGTTTCGTCCTTGTTCGCCATGAAATAGACCCAAAAGTAGCGAGAATAGTTATCGACAACAACGAGCACATACCACTTGCCACCCACAAACTGCACATGGGAGGGACCAACAGTGTTCATGTGAAGCAATTATCCAGGTGCATCAGTCATCACTAGGGTGGCTGGTGGGTGAGCAGCGGCTACCATCTTCCTATGCCGGCAAGAAGCACAAACTATGTCATTTACCATCTTGAGTTTGGGAAAACCACGAATCAGATCCTGCTTGGTAACTCTGTTCAAGTGATCAAAACCAATATGATCCAGTCTCCTATGTTAGAAGGAGGTGTCACGGGACTCTGAAGCAATCAAGCAATGAGAAGAGCCAACTGAAGATTGGAAATCAACATGAAAAACTGTCCTAAATCTATGAATCCCGCAAACAAAACTCTCAGAAACATCAAGAATGCAATTTTGATTCTGCTTAAAACGAACCTCAAAACTCTCATCAGTCAGCTGAGAATCCGAAAGCAAATTATAGCAAAACTTGTTGACAAGGGCCACATCCTTAAGTACAACCTGGTCACTAACCTGGAGAGAGTCTCGAGCGAGCACAGGACCTGACGAATCATCCCCAAAGGTGATTTTCTCACCCTGGGGCTCACGGACTGAGGAGAACCACTGAGAGTTTTCGGTCATATGGCGACAACACCCGGAATAGATGATCCACATGTCCCCTTTCCCAGCCCGACACACTTGAGTCAACGAGTGAAGAAACATGGCTTAGAATTGGGAAATACAAGTGTATCTTTTGGCTCACAAAATTGAGTCGCACGGCCATACCGAACAGACTCTACTCGGACTAGGCCATCTCTTCTAACAGGGAACTGTCCTAACGCTGGACCAAAAGCAGCCTGCTGTTGAACTGAGGCAGGTGCATCTTGTCCGCGCTTCCTACCCTTCTTGCCATTTCTCCACCATGGAGTTGACACCTCACGTCGTGGACGCTCACCTCTATAGCCAATAGGAGGTATGATGAGAACATCATTGATGTGGTTGCCCAAGTCGAGAGGACGTCGAATTCGCTGCCGAGTCTGGTTTGGACTTCCAGGACCAGTACACTTTCAAACGGACGCCTAGATCAATACGATGTCCAAATGATGCAACTAAGGACTCTGCGGAAAGATTACGAGATAAGCTTTCCAATGGATCTGACCACGCCTTCAAATTCAATCCGAGTCGACAGGAATCGCGCAAACAAGATGACGGATAGAAACTTTCCAGCGTTGCGTCGCTGTATTTTTTGGCCCAAAGCCCGTGTACCCCTAGAGTTAGGGTTGAGCATGTGTGGGCACCTGTTTAGGCGCTCCTCCTTTGGCCGCCACCCTATATAAGTTCGTCGCTGTGCTTCGTCTTGGTTGGGTTTTGTTTAGTTGATTTTGTCACGGTTGTGTGAGATTTCGCCTTGTTCTTCTTGTGTCGGCTAGACCAACAGGACCAAGTTTCTGAACCCCATTATCCTTAATATATATTTGTAATTGTGATTGCTTATCTTGTGTTCTTGCTTGTTCTTCAGTTGCCTGCAGGAACCGTCCTTCGTGGACAGGTCGATCGTGCCTCTGGTTCGGTCGATAAGACTCGTTGTGGTGGTTTAGCGATCGCCATGATTTCCAATTCCTTGTGGGGTTGGAAGCCGGATCGTTTAGGTCTCCGTGACAACTACCGAATTATCCTCGTCGTCTCTGACCAGAAGATCGAGACCCGCGTCTGCGCCCATCAAGGTATGTCCTGAGAACGACACTGCTCACTCCCCAGACTGGCAACAGGACGAGCAACAGAAGGCTGAGCTGCAAGTCCTGGCCGTCTACCCACCGGTTTAGCCTGAGATAGAACGAACCTAGGTGCAGGATTCTTAGAAGGGCCTTGAATTCTAACCTGTACGTGCTTCCTTAGCACGGCAGAAGCAATTCTGCTAGTGTGTCCTATCCTATTGCTGAAGGTGCAAACTACTCCTCTACCATTTACAGGGGCATGAGTGGTAGGGGGAGCATTCTTCCTAGGTGGAAAATGTGCAGCTTTCATCTGAGACTAAACAGACCGTGTGGTTGGACTTTCCCTAACGATCTCTGCGGACTTGAAAACAGTAGTCTCAGAAACACTGTCCCTAAAATCAACTGTCTGCCTGTTCTCATTCCTTCCAAGGACTCTAGGTGGGTGTCTCTTGATGTGCTCTAGCTGATTGTAATCTAGACATCTATCCCTTGATATCTTGCTTTTGTCAAGTATCAAGTTCAGCTTTCGTTTGCCCCCAACAAACTTCTCAAGAGTGCTCATGAGTTACTCGCACTCCTGATGGAGTTGGGGACAAAACCTGCAAGAAAAGAAAGAGTTCGAAGAGTCCTGGCTATCAGTTGTACCTTTTTCCAAGGCTTTGCGTCACTTATCATATAGGATCTTAACTTCCTCTTGAGAGCCTGACATGAAAGACACTCAGCATTTTGGGCTTGGGTCAACCTACCCTCAAATCTATCACTAATGTCCTATTAGATCATACCTATCTCCCCATAAAACTCAAGACATCGATCACACACAGAGGCATAAAGAACAGTATCATTAATTTCAGAAATCTTAGTTTGCAAGTTCAAATTATCAATCTTCAACAGTGTTCAATCACGACATGTATAATCAAGTGAGTGGAAGCTACAACTCTTATCTGAGCTGACTGGGTCTTTAGGTGGAGCATGATCGCTACAGCCTACAACTGGACTGACTGGATCCTCAGATGAGTTTACAGAGAGATCAGGACAAAGCATGCTAGGGTTCATTAAGTAGACATACTATAGATCAGAAGTGACAAGAAACAAATTCTTCCTTGTATCATCTAGTTCTGATATAATCTTAATATTAACTTTCCTAAGTTTTTCTTTCAAATCAAGCACCCTATCATTATCATGAGTTGTTCTTAATTCATTAAAATCACTCATGACCATATCAAACTCTAACCACCATCAGAGTCAACAGGCTCGGGAACAATCCTATATTTTTCATTCTCTAGTTGGATAGTGATATTCTGAAAACGCATTTTCAATTCATCCAATTCTTGAGTGAGCTTCCCACAATCAGAGCAAGCAAAAGGTTTAGCATTTTTTAGTTGAATTTCAAGGGCATTTTTCTTGGGCAAGACCCTAGTGTACTTGTCATGAATTTTAACTAACGCTTCCAAGAGTTTAGAATAGGAGTGGCCTTGTTCATCAGTTACCTTATCATTGTCGGTGTGGTAGATGTCTGAGTTGTTGTCGCGACTGTCGTCGTGTGCCATGAAACACATGCCGGTGTAGTCGACGTCGTCGTTCTCCAGCAGCCCATCCTTAGTATCATCCGAGTGTCCATCCTCCTTGTCGGAGATGACGGCTTCTTCCACAGCAGCTAGCACCTTCTCGACCATGCGGCGTCCCTTCATTGGTTGCTTAGGTGGCTTCTTCTTGTCACCTCCACCACCGGCCTTCATGTTGCGGTTCTTGTTGACGTAGGCATTCCATGCTGACACGACATAGTCGTTCCGCTACTCTCCTCCGGACTTTGGACAATCACGCTTCATGTGGTTGAGACCATCACAACCGAAGCACCTCATGATGCCTCTCATCCGATCGACCACTCGCCTATAAGCGTGTGAGAACTTTCTAACCAACAAGGCGAGCTACTCCTTAGGAATCTTGTACATCTGATCATTGGGCAGCTCATAGAGGCCAGAGAAGGAGAAACCGGTAACATCAGAAGAACCACGACCGGAGGGATTTGCTATCAAGACAGTGGATGAGAAAATATGCTCTTTCGGGAGATGCTCAAGTTCGTGCGTCTTGAGACTAGCATAGAGCGCTTCCAAGGTCAGCGTCGAGAGATCGGCTGCGTGTCGGCTTGCAGTCACCTTCACATCCCAGACCTTAAGATCCAAAGTAGAGAGAAAGGGCCTGTCGATCTCCGAATCGATATATTTGATTTCAACCAAACGAAGATGGGCAAGAATCTTGGTGAAGCGGGAGAAACATGAGTCAAGCGTTTCACCCGGCTTACGAGTAAATTGATTGTACTCTCTTTTTGTTGGTATTGTCTCACGAGCTTAACCTGAGCCGTCCCCTCATGGTAAGCTTTGAGGGTTGTCCAGATTTTGAGGGCTATGATGATGTTCGGCATCCGCTCGTGCTCCCCTCGGCTAATACCTTGAATCAGAAAATTTTGAGCTTTTGCATTAATCTCCACATCGGATTGATTCGCGTCCGTGACCTCCTTGGGTAACTCATATGGGTCCTTGATCTTAAGCCAAACATTGTAGCCCTAAGCTATCACATATGTCTCCATCCTAGCCATCCAATAGGAAAAATCAGCTCTAGAGAACACGGCTGGTTTGGTGGAATACTTGTCCACCATAGCTCAAATAGCAACAACGATCGGCTTAAAAAATCGGTCAATATTTGCAAAGAAGCACCAAACCAAATGCTCTGATTCCAGTTGAAAACCCGAGCTAGGAGGCTAGAGGTGGTGAATAGACGCCACAAATTTTTGACACTACCGTTTGCACCAAAACCCGAACAACTTGACAATTATTGTACCCATAGCATGCATGACTAAGAGTCATGGAATATGTGGAAATTTTTGCATTCACCATCCTGGTTGTCAAGTGTCCAAAAGAGAAGAATCAATTCAATGCTTGCTTTAGGAAAGAAGACCAAGCCAAATGATCAAAGTGACTTTTAGAAAAGCAAAAGCAGATTTGTTCTCACTTATAGGGGATGGATGGTGGCTTTTTGGTGCTCTTCAATTTTTGCGCATTTTTGTACCTATTAAATAATTATCCATGAGCATCGCAGCCAAAAATCTCTTCAAAACTCTCTGTAGAAAAAATATGAAAATTCAAACAACACAAGCTGCTTTCTAGAAAGCAAAATCTGATTCTGCAGAGTTTGTTTCTACTTGGAGGAGATGGATGGTGGATTTCTGGTGCTCTTAGATTTTTGGGATTTTTTTTCCCCATGTAACAATGAGTTATGAAGCACCATGTCATAAATCTCCTCAAAACTCCTTCCACAGAAAATATGAAAACCCAAACACCACGAACTATCAAGAACTTCGAACATATAGTTTGGGTCTCGGTTTTCACGTCATAGCTCCTAAATGGAGTAGCCAGTAGACTTCAAATTTTTACGACAGATGGGTATATGAGTCACGCATCTTCTCCAACTGGAATCATCTAAAAATGAGTTTTCTAGAGTTTTCCAAAAAATCGTTTACTGACTGCTGCGCGGATGTAAGTTTCTGGATAGATTAGAAACAAGTTTTGAACTTGATCTCTTGCCTCTCATATGGTTGCAAAGTATATATCAAATCATATCAGCAACCTCAAGGAATCATATACCACCAATAACCAGTAAGAAATCATTCAAGTTCATCTCAAAACAAGAGCTACAAAAGGGAAAACAAAAATAAAAAAACTAGGAGTAAATCAATGCAAGATACTCATGGAGAAGAAAGATTTCATTGCATAGAAGTTGGGGGATTACAAACCACACTCCATATGGTCACAAGCACTGTAAGTGCCACCCATAACACACCCAACTCACCCTCTCTATTTTTGAAATGTTTAGCTCTAAGGGGATAAGGAGGAGGTGCTCCCCTCCTCTATTTAGCCCAAGGGTGAGATGCCCTAAACCCTAGAGCCCATCTCCACCCTTCATTTGAGGATGAGTGGTGTACAACTAACACACTACAAGACACACTCCCGAGAAGAAATAATCTCCACATATTCCTTCAGGAAATATCTTCGCAGCTTACTCAGTTGCCAGCCCAAGCCTAGACCCATCGATCAGATCAACTTCGCCACCAGGTTACCGACGCCGTAGCCTCCAGCTGCCTTGAATTCCTTGTCATGACTAAGCTTCTCGAGTACACCACCACATGACCGCCTGGTCATCGAACCCGGTCGCCTGCGCTCCTCCAGAGGCACCAGCCTCTAGTTGTCCCCGCGAAGCGTTTGTCACGTACCCATCGATAACTGCATCACTGAGGTGAACACACACGAAATCAACACACCTTACCTCAGCTGCAAGGTTAGTCCATCACAAAATTATCAACATCATAATCCATTTGTGACAACACAATTAGCATGCCCTAACACACCATGTGTTAGCTTAACAAATATCACCGGACCACTCCGATCAAAACTGTTACCTTGCCCAAGCTCAGCACAATGGTCAGGTTCCAATTCCACGGCAATTTCCACAAATGCACCATTTATAATTCTTGAAAACACTTCAAATTCCATCTTGTCAACATATATTCATCATTAAACCGGTGCACCCTACACAAAGGTCTCAACATGTCCACATACTAAATAAAATGTTTAGACTTCCAAGTCTTGGGTAAAAACTGATTAGATTTGCTTAGGTCTTATTGATTTAATCGGGTATCCAATCCAGCATTGATGAGCCAAAACTCATCAATTGACATAATGACAATATACACCTTGATCATGATGGATTTTACACTACATGCGTTCATGTGATGTAGATTTGGTTTATGGGATAATGTTGTGTGGTTAAAGGGAACCGGGACGGGGAATGATGGAAGAGAAGGGTGATGGGTAGGATAGACCCAGAAGTGATATCTGTGTAATATTCATATATATGTGTGTGCGTGTGTGTGTAGTAGATATAAATGTGAAGGTGGAATGTTCGGGTTGAGTAAGGGCTCGCCTGGAGGGGTGCATATGTGTTATGCACAGCGTAAAGTCGCTTACCTTTTCTCCGACGGGAAATTGGCTTCTAACACCACAACGCGTGGCCATCGCTCAGTAGAGCAGGTTGGTGGTTTGTTTAACCTTAGGCCAAACTGAGGGGAAGGTGAATTAAGCCGTCACTTGTGTAGTGATCTAATCCTATCTACCGGGGTGGACTATAGGGACTGTGCCATTCGCTGAGCGGCAAGTCAATTGGAAGGGTGGCATGGGTCACCAGTCTGCCGGAACATGGTAGGATGGTGATTCGCAACGGGGATTGCCGACCCAGAAATGATGGTTTGGTGAAAGAAGATGGGATACAGGAATGGTTTGTTGAGGGTACCTGTGTGGCTTGAAAGTTGGATTTAATGAACTTTTATTACAATCTCACCTCGACATATTTTTGGAGATGTCCTTTATAAAATGGCTTGGTATAGGTTTTTAACCAAATATGTTAATTCTAAAATTTGGCTTTTCGCAAAGAAAATAACCTTAACACCACCATATGGCCTATATCACTATTATGCATTAAGGACTGTGTTAACTTGTAAGTGCGGTTTGATTGTGCACTTACCCTATCACCCACTCACCTTTTTTTTAGATTACGGAGATCCGAAAGATGGTGATTATGCTTGTCATGGAGATGGAGATGCAGCGTTCGAAGATCACGACCAACCCTAGCCTCTTCTATAGTCTGGGATCACTTACGTAGCTTAGGAATCTCATGTGTAAATTAAAGACAAGTTTTTGCTAACACCTTCTCTTTTGTTGTATGACAACCAACTCTATGTCACTTTTTGTTAAATCCAAGTGCTAAAACTCGGTTAGTACTTTCTTTGTGTAATAAATTTCAGTTGGCATTGTATGAGATGATCCAGCTATGTAATGTGAGGCTATACTGATCCAAGGACTAGTGCAGTTTCACAGGATGGGTTTCAAAAGTAAGCAAATTTGAGGCCCGTCAGAGCTGGTATCAGAGCATACTACTGTAGAAAACCTAGAAATGGCCGGTGAACTATGGATTTTTTGCTTACATTAGTTCGTGTTCAAATTACGTCCATCTAATGATCTCAACTCGTACCATATTTTTGTAAATTTCATTACTTTAATGCTTGACCGCTCTATTGACTTGATGATGCCATCATACAATGCTTATTGTCCTGTTTTATTAGAATATGTGTGTCGGTGTTCTAAACCAGACATATTTGTCTTGTGGGAGATTCGTAGTTCGGTCAGGGGAATTTTCGCCGCTAGATCGCTCAAGCTCACGCTCATTGGGAGACACCAAATTTACCCAGTTCGAACCCCCAATGCGGGTAACAGTCCTACTCCTGCGAGGGTGGTATTCTCTGGGATTCGGAACGCTCTTGCTCGAGAGCTCTTACAGCAGTGTGTGTGAAACAGCTAGGAATCCAACCCCCTCTCCCTCTGCCCCCGCTCCCTTTTATACTACAAGGGGCGGACATTTGGTCAGAGAGAGAGAGACAGACGCCCCACTGGTTGGTCTCTGGTCATGGCGCCCCCCACTTGCTCACGCTGACGTCTATATCTTAAATGGCTTCCTCTGATCGTCGGGCCTGACGGGACGTGGGAGACGCCTGACACAGGCGTCACTTTGCTTCTGCCATCGCAGTGATGGAATGACCGCTACAGTGCACTGGATAGGCTACAGTACAGGCAATCATCTATCACAGTCTCGCACACCTGAACCCTTGCATCTAATGTAGCTGATACGCTGAACGTTGGGGAAGCCTTAACCGAGAAGCTTCCTCATTCCGTGCGGGCGCCTGCCAAGTGGGGCCGGTGCCCACCTACTCGGCGGGGTGCCACGCGTCCTGCTCGTGCTCGGCGCGGGGGTCCGAACGCCTGCTCTACACCGAGCTGCCACGCGTCCTGCTCTGACTCGGCGTGGGGGTCTGATCGCCTGCTCTACGCCGAGCTGTCACGCGTCTTGCTATGACTCGGCGTGGGGGTCTGATCGCCCGCTCTACGCCGAGCTGCCACGCGTCCTGCTCTTCCTTGACGTGGGTACCCCGGTACGTCGTGTACCGACAGTGTGGTTTCATCATGTTCATGGGCAAGCATGCTGTAATCGGCATTAAGTCAAAAGATATGCCATTCTAATTCATATATGTATATTTATCTAACCCTATTACTAATATAAAGTATAACTTTGTTCCTTGTATATGTCTGATGTGGTGTTCAACGAGTATGACTCCACTATGGGCTACTTGGTCGGGCAGAGTAGCGTGGGAGCTCTACAGCATATGACAGTTGCTCTGGATATCACTGAGCTTCCTCGCTACTTTTGGACGTCAGTAAGGGCGTTGCCCAAGCCTAGCTATATTGTGCAGGTTCGGATTTATTAGGAGTGATGCTGCTTCTTTAGTGTTAACAAGGCTGCGCCAAGATTACAATCACTTACTTAGGGACCATTTGGATTAGCACTGGACACAAGGTGCCAAATTCAGCCGGAGGGCGATGAACCTATTTTATATTAGAGGACGGTATATCTAGTGCACCTGGCACAAGGAGCACAACATGCCCATCATGGGGCAGTAGAGAAAATAGATTTTATACGCTCTATCCTTGCAGATGAGAGGGTAGCGCATAGGACTTTGCACTGCCAGGCCATGCGCATCGAAAGCATCCTAGAAGCGTGCTAACATGAGAGGGATGCTGCCATAGCACAATTGGATGGTGATCAACCCTTATATTAAATAGGGAAGGTGAACGCTGATGTCCCTCCACTCAGTCCTCCACCGCACCGTAGGCTTCGCCATACCGCCAGGAAGAGAAATCTTCCTGGTCGTGCCTTGGTAGGGATTCCTCGTCACGAGTCTAACGCATCTTCGTCTACTCCTTCAACACCTGCTACTCTAGAATAGCAGCTACGAGACCTGGAGATGTATCTACCACACCGTACTGTGGGGTACCTCCACAGCCTGTTCTGTAGGAGACGACAGTAGTCTGGGGAGTGTATTTGCCAAAAGCTATGTATCATAGTACTGCCTGCGTGCAGTCTTTCCAGGAATGTAACATAAATAATTGATATCCTAGTAGATGATGGATAATATCAACTTCCTAATGATGTTGTAAATAAGCCGCGTGTTACCTTTTCGAATGTATCCATGTAATATCTTGCGTTTCTATTATCCATTGGTCTAACTTACAGTTTTGCAATACGTCATGTTATTGAAATCTAGTGTGACATTTTGTTAATGTAGAATGGCTGACCAAGGAGTACAAAATGGCGCTTGTCAGAATACCCAATCAAGAAATCCACGAGGAGCAATAAGATTGCCATCACCGCCAGCAGGCAATCCAATCATACAGCAAGTGTTAGCATATAAAGCACAGATGTTTGGTGCATTAATGAATAACCAACGGCAGCAACCGAAAACCCCGGAGCAAAACAGTTCTCGATTAGGATATTTCATACGTACCAAGCCACCGGTGTTCACTCATGCTGCTGAGCCTATGGATGCAGACAATTGGTTGAAGACTATTGAAAGAAAGCTGGTCTTAATAAGATGTCCTGCTAAGGACATGGTTCTTCTAGCAACACACCAACTGGATGGTGCTGTTCAGACTGGTGGGAAAATTATTTGGTAGCTAGACCTCCGGATATGGATCGGGGTGCAGCTGTTTCAACCTCATCTCGCCCCCATAACAGAGATGCAACACAAAACGTTCAAAGTGAAGTTGCCACTAATGACCCTGAACAAGTACCGTTGCCAGCTGAAGAAGAAGTGGATTTGGAAGAACCAATAGATAGAGATATTCCTTGAGAAGAATTCGAAAAAAGCTTTCCGCAACAATTATATTCCAAGTGGAGTAATGAGAGTAAAGAAGATGGAATTCAGATTGCTGAAGCAGGGGAATATGATAGTTCAGGAGTACCTCACCAAATTTAATCAACTAGCTAGATATGCTCCTCAAGATATTGTGGATGAAGAAGAAAAGGTAGATCGGTTTATAGAAGGTTTGTATCCACCTCTCTGATCGTGAATGTTGTTGCTCGATTTCAAAGATTTTCAGTATGTGATCAATAAGGCTATGGTCGTGGAAAACGACCTTCGTGGTCAAGAGTTGAGTAGGAAGAGGAAGATAGCTGCGCAAGGAAGTTCTGGAGCTAGTAGGCCACCTGCGCCGAAACCACCCCAGTTCAAGAGGCCTTATGCTCCACAGCCACAACAGAACCAATTCCCAGCTCAATCCTCAACTCAGAGATTTATACCAAGTGGTTACTTTGAAGAGAGACAGTACAGTTCGTAGCAAAGGTCGGCCAGATCAGAAGCAATAACATCCGGGTTATGTTACAATTGTTGCAAGACAGGTTACTATGCAGCAAATTGTCCAGAGAACAAACAAGCTCTAGCCAATCGACCTGTTCCTCATGTGCCAATTCCTCAAGGGCGTGGTAGAGGACGTGGGGTCGACAACTCCATTCCGCCAACAATCCAGAATCGCGGTCAACTGCACCATATAACTTCAGAAGAAGGTGAAGAGGCACAAGGCGTTTTGATGGGTATGCTTGCTATTAATCGTAGTCCTGTTCACGTACTTTTTGATTCTGGTGCATCTCATACCTTTATAACTCAAGCTTGCGTAGATAAGCATGAATTTAAAACTTATCCATTAAACAAACCTCTAGTTGTTAGAACTCCGGGTGGAGCAATTCTGATTCACAAAGCTTGTCCCTGGGTGGAGATTAGGCAAGAAAAACATGGGTTACATTTTGATTTCCTAGTTTTTCCTTGCCAAGGAGTAGATGCTATTATTGGTACGGATTGGTTGAAACACTACCAAGGTATTCTTGATTGTGCTAAGAGAGAAGCATGTCTCGTCTGACCTGTAGTGTATGATATGTTATGGAAGGTTGATGAACCTTTTAGATGGGGTCATGCCATATGGCATCTCAAGGAAGATAATCCGTTGTGAGTAACAGTAGTGAAGGAATATATAGACTTATTTCCCGAAAAACTTTCGGGACTTCCACCAGATAAAGATTTAGATATGGAGTTTGCCATAGAATTGGTGCCGGGAACGGCTCCAATTTAGAATTGAAGAAGAAATTAGAAGAGTTGCAAAGTAAGGGATTGATTCGACCAAGTTTATCTAGTTGGGGATCACCAGCAATGTTTGTTGACAAAAAGGATGAAAGTCGTAGATTAGTTGTGGACTATCGAGCTACGAATGCTGTCAGCATCAAAAACAAGTATCCTCTATCAAGAATTGATGATTTGTTCGATCAACTTAAGGGAGCTAATTACTTCTCGAAGCTTGACCTTCGCTCCGGTTATCACCAAGTGAAAATGAAGAAGGAGAATGTTTCTAAAACTTCCTTCACAACTAGGTACGGTCTATTTGAGTACTTAGTTATGTTTTTTGATTTAGCTAATGCCCCTGCACATTTTGTGAACATGATGGATTAAATTCTCATGGAATTTTTGGATAAATTTGTTGTGGTATTCATTGACGACATCTTGATATACTCCAAGGATGCAACTGAGCATGCCAAGCATTTGCGATTAGTTCTGGATAAGCTTAGGGAGTTCAAGCTTTTTGCCAAGTTTAGTAAATGTGAATTCTGGATAGATGACGTCAGTTTTCTCAGGATTATCATATCGGCCGAGGGGATTAAAGTAGATCCATAAAAAATAGCACCTTTTGATGAGTGGCCGAAACCCACTAATACCACTGAAGTTAGAAGTTTTCTCGGATTAGCTAGATACTATTGTTGGTTATTGAGGATTTCTCAAAAATTTATAAAGCCATGACTCATCTGCTCACAAAAGATGTTCGTTTTGATTGGACTGAGGCTTGTAAGGAAAGCTTCCAAGAGCTAAACAATATGTTGACTAGCACTCCTGTCTTAGCAACTCCGGATACAAGCAAGAAGTTTGAAGTATGCTATGATCCCTCTAAGCAAGGTCTGGGATGTGTTCTGATGCAAGTGCGAAGGGTAGTAGCCTATGCATCTCGTCAATTAAGGAAGCATGAGGAGAATTATCCTGTTCATGACTTGGAATTAGCAGTTGTAGTTCATGCATTGAAAATTTGGAGGCATTATCTGATGGGACAGAAATGTGATGTCTATACAGATCATAAGAGTTTGAAGTATGTTTTTACTCGGTCAAATCTGAACGTGCGTTAAAGAAGATGGTTATGGTTAATCAAGGATTATGATCTTAATATCCAATACCATCCAGGAAAAGCAAATGTAGTAGCAGATGCTCTGAGTAGAAAACCTTAATGTCATCATTTGCAATTTCTAGAGCTGCTTGAACCTCTTCTTAAGGATATTGACAGATTTAACCTAAATTTGCTAGAAAGTAGATTTCTAGCCAACTTAGAAGTACAGCCTACCCTGACGAGCCACATTAAGGAGAAATAGCTATAGCATCCAAGCACCAAGAGACTGAAGAATCTTATGGATAAAAATAAGGTGGGTAGACTTCGGCGAGATGAAAATGGTTTACTGGATGGGTGATCGGATTTTTGTGCCACACGATGAATCTTTAAAACAAACCATCCTATCAGAAGCTCATGATACACCTATTCTATTCATCCCGGTAGTTCAAACATGTATCATGACTTAAAGTGTCAATTTTGGTGGCCAATGATGAAAAGAGATGTAGCACAGTATACAACAAGGTGTCATAATTGTCAGTTAGTCAAAGCTGAGCATCAATGACCAGCTGCACTTCTGCAACCTATCAAAATACCAGAATGGAAGTGGGACAAAATTACCATGGATTTTATAGTCGGACTTCCTCACACAAGACCTGGATTTGATTCCATCTGGGTAATTATGGATTGGCTTACCAAAGTAGCACATTTCTTGCCTGTTAAAAGTACTTATAGCAGTAAGAAGTTAGCAGATCTGTACCAAGCTAGAATTATGTGTTTGCATGGAGTACCAAAGCGGATAATATCGGATCAAGGAACTCAATTTACTTCTCAATTTGGAAAAAAAATCCATAGTGCTTTAGGAACTCATCTGAATTTTAGCACAGCATTTTACCCTCAAATGGATGGACAGTCTGAGTGGGTAATTCAAATTGTTGAAGATATGTTAAGGTCTTGTACTTTTGAGTTTTCAACTGAATTGGAGAAATGGTTATCGTATTCGAAGCACTTTATGGACGTAAGTGCCGAACACCTCTTTATTGGTCCAAAGTAGGAGAAGCACAAGTGTTTGGTATTGATTCACTAAAAGAGGCAGAAGAGAAGGTTTGAATCATCCGGGAGAAATTATTGATAGCTCAATCCCGACAAAAAGCTATGTTGATAAGCGTAGAAGAGTTATCGAGTTTCAGCCTGAAAATTTTGTTTACTTAAAGGTATCTCAGTTACGAGGTGGTCAGCGATTCCAACAGAAGGGCTAATTAGCACCTCGATATGTTGGTCCTTACCAAATCCTGGCTCGAAGGGGGCCAGTAGCATATTAGTTAGACCTGCCATCAGATCTAGGTAATGTTCATAATGTGTTGCATGTATCTCAATTTAAGAAGTGTCTGCGTCAACCAGAAGAAGCAGTAAAAATCTCCAAAAGTCCTATATCCGAGAATCTCACATGTTCAGTATATCCTGTAAGAATTATGGATACTATGGAGAAACAAATCCGGCGTAAGAACATCAAGGTGTGCAAGGTTCAGTGGAGTAATCAGACGGGAAGTCAATCCACTTGGGAGCTCGAGGATCATCTCCAACAAAACTATCCCTATCTATTTCCTGGTCCGTATCTAAATCTCGGGACGAGATTTATTTTAACGGGGTTAGGATTTGTAACACCCAAATTTGAGCCAAGCTATCAGATTTATCAAATTTCGGCAAAATTTAAGTTTTAAAATGTTTCTTTGAATTGGACCTCGGATGGGCCGTTTTTGGGCCAAATTCTAGACGGGCCCATCTCGCCTTTCCCTTGTTACTCTCTCTCTCTCTCGTCGCTTTCTCTCCCTCACTCTCGGCGCCGCTCACCTCCCTCTCTCTCTGCTGCTGTGTCGCGTGATCTCTGCCACAAGGGCATCGTGGCAAGTGCTTTCGTCGCCACCTACCTCTCCGCCGCGCTGGCACCGCCAAACACCAGCTACACCACCTATGTGCCATAAAAACCTCGCCGCTGCCGTCTCTCTCTCTCTCTCTCTCTTCCATTTTCGACAACTCTGAGCCCCTCTACTTTCTTCGTTCGATGGCCAGCTTCATCAGGAGCACACCACGCACCATTGAAGTCATCGGAGTCGCCGTATTGCTCAGAATTCCTCGCCAACCCGAAACACTTGACGAGCACCTTTCCGTTGATTTCTCTCTAGTCGGTAAGCCTTGGCCCAATTCTTTCTGCACGTAGATTGTACTCTACCTCACGCATGTTACCCCTCAATCAATTTAGCAAGAGCCTCGCCGAAGCATCCTTGCCGTTGTTGCCCTATTCGGTGCTACCGCGGAATCGCACGTCGCCAAGTTGATCCGGCCTCGCACCGTTCTCTTCTACGCTTTGGTAAGCAAACCCTCGCCTCCCTGAAGCTTCCTTCCCCTTCAATTTGGCTAGAGCCGCATTGTAGCGCTGCCACCATGTGATGCCGAGCCACTCCATCGCCACCGTCAATGGCACCGCCGCGTCTGGTCACTGACGGTTGCAACATGGGCGCCAGTACCTGTGCGCCATGTCCCTGGAACCATAGGTAGCACATAAACTTGGTCACATAGCCCCTAGCGAAGAAGACGATGACATCATCGTGACGTCATCATCTCAAGCACTGTGCATGCATGAGCCGCTGACAGACTAGTCCCACTTGTCAACCGCTCTCTCTCCTATGTTGCGTTTCACTGTGTTCTAAGTCGCTGGCCAGTGGGCCCTTGGCCCCATGATTCAGCTTAAGTGGAGACGCCTTCTTGTTGGGGCCTTCAACGTGTGTGAATGCATTTATGTGTGAATGCATTTATTACGCCTGCAAACTCCATTTTCCATCGTTTTTTAAGGATTTTTTGTTAGAAGATCAAATCAACAAACGGTTTTGGCCATTGAACTTGTTACATTTTTACGAACAAAACAAGACCAAACTTGATGAATACCGGTTACATTCACGATAACTATAAATAATGATATAGATAACTACCGTTGAAACGAAAAAACTGCAACATATATTTATAAATACAATCTCCACTAGAAAAATGGAATATTACAAGCCAAAACTATTCACGAATATGAAATAAACTATGGAAGAATGTAAAAAAAACTATACATGAACTGAAGACCATTAATATCTGGACCCATGAAACTATAATAAATGAGTAAAAACGATATACGAACTGACAAAACTATAACGAAAAACTATAACAAAAGACTATATATGGGTAGTGTAGCATCGTCCATGGGTCGCCGGGTAACACTTCTAAAATCTCTCCTAATTTTTCTAGAAATCATTGAGCTCATCTACTATTTTTAATAAATCATATTCTAATTTCTAGAATTTATGAATTGCAGAAAATAGGAATTTCCACCCAGTACAGTACTGGGCCAGCCCATATCCTCGCAGGCCGTAGTGCAGCCGCGCAGGTGCGAGCACGAGGCGTGGGGCGTATGTCAGCGATACAGATCGCGGTTCAAGGGCGGTCGTTGGAGCCAGATCGGACGGCTCTGGTTCATCGTCTACCTCTCGCTGTTGCGAGAGAGCATGGGGATGCAGCAAGCTTTGCGAGCGGATTCCGGGCGCTACAGGGCATCATTTTGACTGATTCAAGTTTCTACGTGTTCCTTGGATCACCTGCACCCATTGGTACCGGTCTTGCGGCTATAGATGGCCAAACACGACGACGCGACGAGCGGAGGCGGAGATAGCTATTGTGAGGTCATGCATGTGCGGCTACAAACTTGCTACTGTGGTTCTAGAGCATGCATGAGCTAGGCGAGGGCTAGTGGGTACTCTCCGAGCTTACTGGGAGGTCGCGGAAGCTCTGGTTCAACTTGTTACCGTGCGGGTCCGAGCAAGGGTGACGGTGCCACGCAAAGGAAGCTGGCAGCGCGGGTCCCATGGTGGCGGCTGTGTGCACGGAGGTGACAGGAAAGCTCGGGCATGCGTTCTCTCCCCACTTGAGGCCAATGGCACGAAGAGATAGAGCCATAGAGGAGGGCGGTCGGGAGAGAGAGAGAAAGACGGGATGCACACCACATGTTTGTTTAATTGCCTAAATGGAAAGAGTGGATACAGGCTGCCATGCGGGTTCCCCTAGGGTTAACTCTTGGTAAACTCAAATTTCATAGGGTCTTCAGGCTTCTAAAGTATTTTCTTAAAATTTTACTATGATTTGTACTCCAGCTTTCCTTATTTTGCTAAATTAAACCCCGGTTGGATTTTAATAACCGAGATGACATAAAACATAATGTAGCTCTCGATTTAAGTAGGAAAATTACGAGAATGGGTTTTGGGCTATCACAGCCAGGGTGTCGAGATGCACAGCTGCCGGAGGGCTATGCAGCGTGCGAGAAGGGACAGGGCATTGCACGGCGCCGGTTGGCGAGATGGTCGCAGGCTAGCCGCCTTGCAGCGCAATCGGCTAGCTGGAGTGTCGCAGTCCACGCGCTGCTGTCAAGGTTGACGAGGATGGGGCAAAACACCGGGTAGGGGCAGAACCGGTGGGGCAGTCAATAAGGCGGCACCGGCGTGGACGGACGCTGCGGGCCTGTTTGGTTCGTTGCCTAGGTTTGCCACGCCTAATCTTAGTCGTGCCATAAATTTTGAGGCATCCGTTTGGTTCAACATCTAATTTTAGTCGTCCCACACTTTTGTCGACGGTTGAGATATCGATCTCAAGTCGATTAAAAGTTCTTTAGAAGGGGAGATAGGAGACACGCCGAACAACACGAACAGCAATCAACGACGAACAGGAAGACAATGGTTTTTATCCTGGTTCAGACCTCTCGGAAGAGATAATAGCTCTACGTCCAGCCTTTCTTTATATCAAAGAGGATTACAAAGGTGGATCCCGACGAGACGAACAAGTCTCGGCGAGTAGTATGCAACAATGCGATGATCCGATCCCTCTACACGTCGTAGAAGCCCTGTTTATATAGTGCTGAACAAACCAACCTACCAAGGCTAACTACGAGATCGTAACGAACTCAACGTGCCAAATACATCCCGAGGTAGATAAGGTAAACTCCAATACTTGGGAATTACGACTCCTATTCCAATCCGGGAAACCACGTCCGGGTCTTCACGTAGCAGTGCAGAACTCCTGTTCGAGACGGACTCAAACACGATTCCTTGACCGTTACGCACCATGCCAGCCAGAAGGCATTCGGCAGACGACATCGGCAGATAGAACCTTCCAGGGAGGGCCTGCACGCCGCCGATTCGATTGGGCCGTCAGGGAGTGGGCCATGACAATGGGCCGTGATTTAATCCCCGACAGCTAGCCCCCGAGACTCAAGTGGAAGAACTCACTAGAGTGGGGTCTTTCTCTTGAGACTCAAAGTCACGAAGAGGGAAAATATGCTGCTACGAGGGGGATCCCGAAGCACGTGACCACGTTGCTCTTGAAGAAGCGCACATCCGTTTTGGCGTGAAGAGAAGACACAGGCTCTGCCTCAATCCACTTTGTAAAAGTGTCAATGGCGACGAGCAAGTGTGTGCAGCCCTTGTACCCCTTGGGGAATGGGCCGAGCAGATCCAGACCACATATGGAGAAAGGCCATGATGGGTGGATCGTTTGGAGCTCTTAGGCGGGCTTATGTGCCTTTCGGACGTGAAATTGACAAGCTTTGCACTTAGTCACTATATCCCGGACATCTTGTAACACTGTAGGCCAATAATAGCCCATGCGAAACGCTTTGCCGACCAGAGTCCTGAAGGAGGCGTGGTTGCCATAGGCACCCTCGTGTATATCCCCAAGAAGGAACACACCCTCCTGCTGAGAGATGCACTTGGAGAGGACTCCTAGCGCACCTTGGCGGTAAAGGATGCCGTCCACAAGCTTGTATGGACCAGCACGCCTTGTAAGCCGGAACGCTTCGGCCGTCGTCGGCGTGGTCCCATCTGCGAGGTACGGACAAATGGCGTTGTCGATCCGCGACACCGCCGATGACGGAGGGCGCACCACTGCCTCTCTGTTGCCTCGTCCGGAGACGTGATTGAGGGCTTGTAAAGGTGCTCTACGAGCACCCCTGCCGGAGAAGGTTCGCGTGAGGACCCATACTTGGACAGCTGGTCGGCGAAGAAGTTGTCCTTCCTAGGCGTGAAGAGCACCTCGAAAAATCGAAAGTGCCGCTCCAACTTCCTCACTTCAACTAGGTAGCGCGCCATTGAGTCATCGCAGCACTGATACTCATTGTTTACCTGATTGATGACCACCGTGAATCTCCCTTCTGATCGGCCGTTGGACGCCGAGCGACTTGCACTCTTAGTCCCGCGAGGAGGCCTCGTACTCATGGCGTTGTTAGTCGCCGCAAAGTATAGTTGGATAGAATACTGGAGTTGCTCTCCTTGAGGGGAGATGAGAACAAAACCAGCCCCCGAGTTTCCAGTGCGCGAGCCATCAAAAAACATGGTTCAGAGGCATTCATCAGGTTGCTCGGGAGCTTCCAAGGATTTGGGCGGGCAAGTCCATTCAGCGACAAAGTCAGCCAAGACCTGAGATTTGATAGCGGTTCGGGCAACAAACAGAATATCGAACTCTGCTAGTTCCACTGCCCACTTAGCTATACGTCCGCCGGCTTCCTTGTTCCTTAGGAGTTCTCCTAGAGGGAACTTGGTCGGGACCAGTATTTGATGCGTCTGGAAATAATGCCGAAGCTTCCTGGAGGACATGAGCAAGGCGTATAGCAGCTTCTGGACCTCAGGGTAGCGCTCATTTGATCCATGAAGTACCTCGCTCACATAATAGATTGGTCGCTGGATACCTTCCCTTTCCACCGTCAAGACCGCGCTCACCGCTTGTGGCGTGCAGTCAAGATACAACAAAAACTGTTCGCCATGTCGCGGGGTAGTCAAGACAGGTGGGTTGGACAGGTATTTGTCGGCGGTTGGGATATTGACCCAAGTCAACTAAGGTTCTTAGGAAGAGGAGATAGAAGACTCGCCGAATAGCAATCAACGACGAACAGGGAGACAGAGGTTTTTATCCTGGTTCAGGCCTCTCGGGAAAGATAATAGCCCTACGTCCAGCCTTTCTTATATATCAAAAGTGAATACAAGAGGTGGCTCGACGAGACGAACAAGTCTCGGCGAGGTTATGGGTTTACAGGAAGCAATATGCGACAATGCGAAGACTCTTGGCCTAAGATCAAGTCGTCTTGGATTGACCCTCAACACGCCGTAGGGGTCCTGTTTATATAGTGGTGAATAACCGACCTACCGAGGGATAATCGGGCCGGGCTAACTACGAGATCGTAACGAACTCAACGTGCCAAATACACCCTGAGGTAGATAAGGTAAACTCCGATACTTGGGGATCACGACTCCTATTCCAATTCGGGAAACCAACGTTCGGGTCTTCACGTTGCCGTGTAGAACTCCTGTTCGAGACGGACTCAAACACGATTTCTTGGCCGTTACGCACCATGCCAGCCATGAAGCTGTCCGACAGGATGCATACGGGCTAGATAGAACCTTCCAGGCAGCTGGGCCCTGGTAGGCTGCTCGATTGGTCCGTCAGGGAGTGGGCCATGGCAATGGGCCGTGATTTAATCCCCGACAGGTAGCCCCCGAGACTCAAGTGGAAGGACTCACTAGAGTGGGGTCTTCCTCTTGAGACTCAAAGTCACGAAGAGGGAAAATATGATGCTACAAGGATATGCAACAAGTGACCGAACAGGTTACGGTTCTACCGAACAGAACTTGTCCGGGATCGAACAAACCCGATCAGTGCCGAGCAACTCTGTTGCGTCGAATAGGAAAACACATCCATCCGAGCAGAGCTCCCAGCCCTCAGTGCGGACGCTGGGAAAAGTAACCATTGGCAAATCTCAACGGTAACTTACGCTGCGCAGTGAAAACAGACGACCGTTTTTACTTAGCCGTTGCAGTAAAAACTAGCCGTATAGTGGCAAAGAACCATTGCAAAGCTGCTCGCTTGGGTTTATAAAAGCACCCAAGTCGCTTGCGGCTTGCCACTTTTGCTCTCACGCCTTTCCTTCCCAAGCCCTAGTTCCAACCGCTCTCAGCATCAAGCAACCAAACTCCACACCAAATCCTGCTCGTCCAAACCTGGGGACTGCTATGGCCAAATTCTCAGGCACCAGCATGACCGAGGAGGACTTGAAGGTTTGGGAGGAAGAGGGCCACATCGACGCCGGGGAGGAGGAAACTCCGGAGCCGCTCGAGGGCGAGTTTATCAACTTCAAACAGTTCGCACTGTTCGGGTTGAGGTCTCCCGAGAGCGACTTCGTGGAGGCCTTCTTCAACATCAGCGGATTGGAGGTGGCAAACCTCAATCCAAACTCCATCCTCCAGATAGCCGTCTTCGCACACCTGTGCGAAGGCTATCTGAGAATCGATCCACCGGTGGGGTTGTTCCTCCACTATTACACAGTGACAAGGAGCAGCTCCACCGCTTCCACGCTTGGGTGCTACTACCTCAAGCTCCGGGCCACCGCCGACGACGTGCCGTATCCTCGTCCACCACTGCTCGACTCGATGGGCGCGTGGTGGATGAGGTGGTTCTACAGCAAGCGAAGCAACGACGGCAAGCTCATCTTCACCGGGAAGGCGCCGGCGAAGGGAACCCCAATGCCTCGGCCGGAGATGTCCGCCGAGGACTGGTACTTGACAAGGAAGATCGCCTCCCTCGTGGGCCTTGGGCTCACGGGCAGGGAGATCATCCGCGACTACACAGCGAACAGGGTCTGTCCGCCGCGGAGAAGACCCTATCCCTTCTATAAGATAGAAGGATGGGAAGACATCACCAGGGAGAGCACGGGTAAGTGCCTTTAAGACTCAACTTTTCTTTGACGATTCATCCGATCAGGAACTAACAGCTTCTTCTGCTCGGGCAGTGATGCCAACCGATGCATGGGTAACCGAACAAGTCGACTCCATGCTTAAGGCAGCGAAGAAGGACGGCGAAGTCACCGGCAAGGTGGCCTTCACCTGCCCACGCAACGTACTCGTCCGCACAGACGAGGTAAGTCAATTAAACCCAGTCTGTGTTGCTAGACTTGTACTGTTGAACATGCTAACATTCACTTCCCGATCAAGCAGGAGGACCAGCTGATCCTTGGTGGGATCGTGGAGGAGCTTTCCGACTCCGAGGGAGCGAGGAAGGGCAAGGCCAAGGTGGTCGAGAAACCCAAGGTGGCCGCCGCGCCAACGCGGAGCTCGCCGGGCCATGGCGGCCGCCAACCCTCAAAGAAGCCACCCGCGACGACGAAGCGCGCCGAGCAGGCCAAGCGAGCGCGCAGCCTGCCAAGTGGGAGGAGACCAAGTCCCACCCTCCTCATCGAGCAAAGCGACGAAGAGGTAAGGGTCATGACCCTTTGGCTTAAGCGCTTTGCGCAGGCTCACCCTGGCCATGTTGAACGACTGCAACAGGTCGCCGAGCAAAGGAGGCTCGAGAAGGAGGTAGCACGCAAGGAAAAGCTTCTTGCGTTGCGCCAGAAAAGTGCTCAGCTCACCAAGGAGCTGAGCTTGTCACCACAAGCTCCTGGAGGCTAAGGCGAAGAAGCCGAGGAGCCCCCGAGCAAGAAGCGCAGGTTCCACAAAGGAGCGAAGAAGAAGGTATCGTTCCCTGCGGCAGGTATGCACTAACAAAGCTATTCTCTGTACGTTGTACCAAACCGCGCACGAACTAACTCTTCCTCTTTATTCATCAGCTGCCCAGGAGGAGGTCGACGCGGACTACGTGTTCGCGGCGATCGAGCGGTCCTTGCTGCCCGAGCACACCTTTCGGTGCCCATGGACAACGAGATCGCGGCGCTTATTGAAGGACAAGCTGGCAGCGTGGTCTGCGCTCCCGTCCGGCTCCAGCGACCAGATCGACGCCCTAAGGAGCGCGATCAACAGGCTGGAGGCCAAAGAAGAGAAGCACGGGGCCACGGCGAGCGGAGCCAAGGTCTTGGCTCTGCCGGCTGCCCAAGGCGGGACCGAGCAAGGGGTCCTGCCGGACACTTCGTCGCAGGGGCAAATCGTCCCTGTGGCGACGGCTACGTCCGGCGGGCAGGAAGAAGTTTCTGCTGCCGGGGAGCAAGAAGAGAGGCGGCGGCGAAGGTAAGCGGCTGCTCAGAGAAGAAGGCCACGACGAGCGAGGCGCAGCAGTGTCGCCTGATCCATGGATGCTTCGGCGCCTCCTGTTTTGCCCGAAGGCGAACAGACGGAGGAGCTAGAAGAAAGAGAAGTCCCCCCTGCTCCCAAGCGGACGCGCTCTCACGCGGGCAAAACGAAGCGGGGAAAACGGCACGCGGTCCTCGTCCCGAACAGGCGAGGCTTCGTGACGCACGGTCTTGAAGATCGCCTACGCCGGAGTCTGGAGCGGCGGCTTGGAGAGGTAAACCTCAAAATCGAAACTATGTCTGCTCGAGCTTTTAGCTGCTCAAGGCTTAACTTGGTCTTCTCTCTTTCAGTTCGTGGAGGGCACCATGGAGGAACTCGTGGAAGGTGTCACCGTCGAGCGCAAAGACTGCTTCTGGCGACCTTCCGGGCGGCTCGAATGAGGGGCTCGGCAGAGCCCCAAAGACCACCAAAAGCCGGAGCCGGCTGAAGGCGATGGTGAAGAAGCTCAAGGCCCAGCTGACCGAGGAGAGGCAAGCTTCCGCGGCTCTCCAGGAGAAGATCTCCACCCTGTGGGCATCACAGGAGGAGGCCGAGGAGATGCGCGGGCTGGCAGCGAGGGCGAGCACCGCGGAGGACAAGGTCAAGGAGCTGGACGAGTAGCTCAAGACCGCCGAGCAGCGAGCTAGTCAGAGCGAGACTTTGACCGAGCAGCTTCGCACCAAGACCGAAGAGGTCAAGGCGATTCGCGCAGAGGCAGCGGAGCAAGCACGGCTCAGCAAGGAGGAAACCGATCGTCTCCGAGCTGAGGCCAGAGAAGGCTTCAAGGCGCAAGGAGAAGTCCTGCGCCTTAAGATAGAAAACGAGGCACTGAAGGAGCAGCTTGCTTCGAATTAGAAGTAGGGTTGTACTCCTTGTGCCTGTAAACTTTTGGTCATGCAATAAAGTCATGATTTTTGCACAATAAAGACTCACCTTTTCCCTACAAAAAAGAGCAGCAAAAAGACAAGAACGAACAGAAAACTAAGAGTAAAGGCACAACAGCGCTAGAAAGTTTTAAGGAAAAACCGGTAGAACGCTTAGCCTAACTCCCAGCCCCCGTTGTGCAGCTGCTCGAAAACCTGATTTTGCGAACTCGAACAGGTGCACAAGAGAAAGAGCGACACCCTAGCCCCCGGTACGGACGATGCTCGAAAACCTAAGATTGCAAATTCGAGCACGTGCGTAGAGAGATAGAGCGACACCCGTATCCTGATCGACTCGTTCCATGAACTGCTCGGCGACGTAAGTTAGGCGATTCATAGTTTAACCGAGCAAGGAAAGTGCCTCTGCCGCAGGGGGCTTACAAGAGCAGGCTTTTCCAAGTGGTTGTGCTTTGAACGGTAAGTGCCTCTGCCGCGGAGGGCTTACGAGAGCAGACTTAACCGTGAGGCGAAAAGCCGTTTTACGCAACCCTGAGTTTAGAAACTTGTTGAAACTAGACACGGGCAGGGAAACCCTGAAGATTGCGGAGCCAAGTGTTCGCAAGACCGGGCAGCCATGAAGTGTTACCAGAGAGAGCTAGTCTGAGAAGACAAGAAGTGAAAAAGGGCCGCAGGGGGCCGCGAAAATTCACTGTTTATTGGATTGAACTATACATGACAGCCCGAGAGACTTGGACGAACAAAGGTGCGAAGTTTACAAAAGCGCGGAGCTAAGCAAACACACGAAAGACCTACAGAAAGAACTTACGAAGCTGGTCGATGTTCTAAGTGCTGGTCAACCCTCTCCCGTCCTCCATTGCGGTGAGCGGCCCAGGCGGCGTAAGAAAGCGACCGTGTATGGGCCCTGCCAACGAGGAGTTAGCTTGTTGGCATTAGACAAGTTCTGGACACGGCGCTGAACGAGGTCGCCCGCCTTCAATGCCCTTGGTCGAACTGACTTGGCAGCGTGCCGGCGGAGAGCTTGCTGGTAGCATGCCATTCTGACTTGTGCCCGTTCGCGTGTGCCTTCGAGGAGATCGAGATCGAGTAAGCGCTCTTGCTCGTCGTCAACTAAGTTGACCGAGCTCGTGCGAGGCGATTCGAGTACTATTTCGGCGGGCAGGATGGCTTCTGCACCGTAGACCAATTGGAAAGGTGTTTCCCCGGTTGCCCGGCTGGCCGTAGTGTGAACTGCCCAGAGGACGGAAGGAACTTCGTCAACCCATGCCTTGTTGTGCTCGCGGAGTGCCGCGAACACGCGCCGTTTGATACCCTGGACGATCTGTCGGTTAGCTCGCCTCATTGCTCCATTGCTCGTGGATGTGCCACAGAGGTAAACGAACCTTGGTGCCCAAATTTCGCGATATTCTTGGAATAGCTCGCTCGAACAGGCGGGTACCGTTATCGATGATCGACTTGTGGGGATCTCGAAGCGCGTGACCACGTTGCTCTTGAAGAAGCGCACAGCCGTTTTGGCGTGAAGAGATAACACAGGCTCTGCCTCAATCCACTTTGTGAAAGTGTCAATGGCGACGAGCAAGTGTGTGTAGCCCTTATACCCTTTAGGGAATGGGTCGAGCAGATCCAGGCCCCATGTGGAGAAAGGCCAAGATGGGGGGATCGTTTGGAGCTCTTGGGCGGGCTTATATGCCTTCCGGGCGTGGAATTGGCAAGCTTTGCACTTAGTCACTATATCTCGGACATCTTGTAACGCTGTAGGCCAATAATAGCCCATGCGAAACGCTTTGCCGACCAGAGTCCTGAAGGAGGTGTCGTTGCCACAGGCACCCTCGTGTATGTCCCTAAGAAGGAACACACCCTCCTGCTGAGAGTTGCACTTGGAGAGGACTCCTAGCGCACCTTAGCGGTAAAGGATGCCGTCCACAAGCTTGTATGGACCAGCACGCCTTGTAAGCCGGGAACGCTCGGCTTCGTCGTCGGGCAGGGTCCCATCTGCGAGGTACCGGACAAATGGCGTTGTCCAGTCCGCAGCCTGCTCGATGTCGGAGACAGCACCACCTGTCTCTATTGCCTCGTCCGGAGACGTGATTAAGGGCTTGTAAAGGTGCTCTACGAGCACCCCTGCCGGAGCAGGTTCGCGTGAGGATCCATACTTGGACAGCTGGTCGGCCAAGAAGTTGTCCTTCCTGGGCACGAAGAGCACCTCGAAAAATCGAAAGTGCCGCTCCAACTTTCTCACTTCAACCAGGTATCGCGCCATTGAGTCATCGCAGCACTGATACTCCTTGTTTACCTGATTGATGACCAGCTGTGAATCTCCCTTCACAGTCAGCCGTTGGACAGCAATCGACTTGCACGCTCTTAGTCCCGCGAGAAGGGCGTCGTACTCCGCGGCGTTGTTAGTCGCCACAAAGTGTAGTTGGATAGAATACTGGAGTTGTTCTCCTTGAGGGAGATGAGAACAAAACCAGCCCCTGAGTTTTCAGTGCGCGAGCCATCAAAAAACATGGTCCAAGGGGGTTCATCAGGTTGCTCGGGAGCTTCCTGGGATTTGGGCGGGCAGGTCCATTCAGCGACAAAGTCAGCCAAGACCAGGGACTTAATAGCAGTTCGGGCAGCAAACAGAATGACAAATTCTGCCAGTTCCATTGCCCACTTGGCTATACGTCTGCCAGCTTCGTTGTTCCTTAGGATTTCTCCTAGAGGGTACTTGGTCGGGACCAGTATTTGATGCGTCTGGAAGTAGTGCCGAAGCTTTATGGAGGACATGAGCAATGCGTAGAGCAACTTCTGGACCTCAGGGTAACGCTCCTTTGATCCGTGAAGCACCTCGCTCACGTAGTAGATTGGTCGTTGGATGCCTTCCGCCCACCGTCAATCCCGCGCCTCACTTTGTGGCGTCTGACCAAGATAAAGCAAGAGCTGCTCGCCATGCCGCGGGGTAGTCAGGACAGGTGGGTTAGACAGGTATTGCTTTAGGTCCTGAAAGGAACGATCGGCCTCCTCTGTCCACTCGAAGCCATTGTGCTTGCGCAGGGCCTTAAAGAAGGGCAGTCTGCGTTCGCCTTGACGGGAAATAAATCTGCTTAGAGCAGCCATCCGCCTAGTGAGGCTCTGAACTTCCTTGACGGTAGTCAGAGTCTGCATGTTTTCAATGGCCTCGATTTTTTCAGGGTTAGCAGAAATACCTTGCGAACCAATGACGTAACCGAGCAACATTCCAGATCGAACACCAAAGGTACACTTCTCTGGATTTAACTTTATTCGATGCCTGGTGAGATTACGAAAACTCTCGGCCAGGTCTTTTACATGATCTGGAGCATACTTGCTCTTTACAACTATGTCGTCGACACAGACCTCCAAGTTTCTTCCGCGCTGTTCTGGAAAAGTCTTCTCCATTAAGCGCTGGAACATGGCACCAGCATTGCGCAGACCGAAAGACATGGTCGTATAGCGAGAAAGTGCGAAGGGGTGATGAAGGCGATCTTCTCTTCATCCTCGGGGAGATGCTTATTTGGTGATAACGGAGTAAGCATCCAAAAACTCAAGAGTTGGGCATCCATGATCGCGTCGACCAATTTGGTCTATGCGAGGCAGCGGGAAATTGTCCTTAGGACAAGCAGCGTTCAAATCTGTGTGGTCGACACACATCCTCCACTTGCCGCCTTTCTTCTTTACAATGACAGGGTTGGCTAGCCACTCGGTGTGATCAACCTCGCGGATGAAACCAGCAGCGAGCAGCTTGCTAAGCTGATCCATGATGATCCCCTGCTTGAAGTCCGAAAAGCGTCGAAGCTTCTGACGAACAGGCTTCTTGTCCGGCCGGACTGCCAGTTTGTGCTCGATAACTTCCCTTGGGACTCCGGGCATGTCAGACGGCTCCCAGACAAACACGTCTGCATTAGCTCGGAGGAAGGCAATGAGCTCGCTTTCCTATTTGGGGTTCAAATTGGCCCCCAAGTGAACTGTCTTGAAAGTATCATCAAGAGACAGCGGAACTTTTTTGGTCTCTCCCCTTGGCTGAAGGGAAACCCTAGGGCGTGCAGACCTGGTATGCGGAACTTTGGAACCATGCGGTGGAAGCTGGTCGACCAGGGCAAGGGACTGCTCGTCGCAATCCAGAGCAGCTTTGTAATTGCCCTTGACCGTGATCACACCGTTAGGACCCTGTATCTTTACGAAATGGTATGCATGGTGGGAGACGGCCATGAATTTACCGAGAGATGGCCGGCCCAAGATGGCGTTGTACGCAGATGGAAAGTCAACCACGTCAAACGTGATCAACTCTGTCCGGAAGTTGCTTGGGCTCCCGAAGGTAACAGGCAGAACAATCTGCCCCAACGGCCGAACAGCTTCTTCCGGGACAATGCCGTAGAAAGGCATCGCGACCTCTTTAAGCTTGGAACGAGGAATCTGCATCTCGTCCATGACCTTAGCAGAAAGCAAGTCCAACGCGCTCCCGCCGTCGATCCAGACAAGGCCAACTCTAGCGTTGCTGATGGTCGGAGCGACCACCAGTGGGAGACGCTGGGGCATGGTCATCCCAGTGGGGCAATCTTCCTTAGAGAAAGAGATAGCGACCTCGGTCCACTTCATTGTTTCGGGCTGAGGCTTGCCCTTTTCAACGTTGTGGACCTCCCGGGCAGCTTCCTTGAGGCTGCGTCGAGAGGTATAAGCTGAGGAACCGCCGAAGATGACGGCGATATGGTTCACGGGCTCTTGATATTCGTCATCGTTGTCCCGATCAACATCGTCGGTTTGGCGCTTGGCCTTGCTGGCATCACCTTTCTCGAGCAGGGTGGGCATTGGGCCCTTGCCGTTGTAGAAATCCTCGAGCTTTGCAGCCCAGGTCCTGCAATGGCGCGTGTCATGCCCGTAGTTTTGGTGGAACTTGCAATATCGGTCACTTGGACCTTTCTTGCCTTGGTTGTCTCCCTGGGCGGACTTCTTGCCTTTATAATTATTGTTGGGCTTTTTCTGTCCATCCTTGGAAGGAGGTGTGCGATCTATACCGGCAACGGTGTTTTCCGCATCACCCTTCTTTTTCTTCTGGGACTTTGATGTGACCATGTACATCATAGATAGGACCAACACTGCGTCAACATGGTGGTCATCAAGATTTTCGTCGACTACTTCGCCAACATGGACGTCGACGAGCTTTCAATTGACTACTTCATCTTCGACCTCTTCATTTACAACAAGTTGGCGACACTTTACGGCATCATCTACTACATCTACATGTACTACGACGTCTACGGCTGCATGGGTTTATCGACCACCACCATGGCCAGGACGTACAAGCCAGCAGCATGTACGTCGTCGTGTTGATAATGCGTCGTTGCCGCCAGCAGTTCGGCCTCCACCGTGGCCACCTCCCCAAGCTCAAGACGTATTCAAGAAAGGCGCATCTCCACCACTCCGACGCCCTCTGGTCCCACAAGCTACGTCGTTGCAAAGCCGGCCCAAGAGAGAGCCCAATTTATCCACGAGTCAGGCTCGGCTATCTCCGCGCAGTCAACTTAAAACGGACGCCCCGGGCGTATACGGACTCCGTTTTGGACGTTCTTGGTATGTAAGGAGAAGCCCTCGATGAGATTTTTCCAATGGATCTAGTCCCATGTCCAAATTCCTTACAGATCAATGGGAATCGTCAAAACAATATTGCGACCAGAATCTACCGCATTATGCCGCGCGCTGCGACGCTCCACTTTCGGCCCATGGCCCGTGTACCCCTAGGGGCTGCGCCCCAAACCCTAGCCATCGCTATAAATTCAGTAGCCATCGCTAGTTTAGACTTGGGTTTTGCTTAGATTATTCTGCCGTCGCAGTTTCGCCGTGTATCGGTTTGCTGAACCCCAACTTTGTGTGCTTATTCGGTAATCAGTAATTTGAGATTGCATCTACCGTGTTCTTGCTTGTGTTCTCGATTCGCTTGCAGGAACTAGCCTTCGTGGTGAGGTCAACCGCGTCTTGGCGTGGTTGATAACGAACGGAGACAGTGGTGTAGCGATTGCAGGGTTAGATCTGTTCTGATTGGAAGCCGGATCGTCAACGTCGAGTTCTCCACCAATCGTGTTTACCCATACCTGTCGAAAGATCGGGACCCCGTCCCCATCAGACTTCTTGTCACCAGGATTGTTGCTGCTCTTCTTCTTTTCCTCCACACCAGGCTGGGCGGGCAGCTCGCCTTTGTCGAACGCCTTTTTATACTGAACGCGCTCTGCCGCATTGGCATAGCGATCAGCCGCCTTGAACAGGTCGTTGGCGGTCCAGGTCTCATTGATCTCGAGATCCTGGGTGAGCCGCTCGTCGTGGACTCCGTTTATGAAGGCGCGGACAACAGATTCGTCTGAGATGTCCGGGATCGTGTTGCGAATCTTGATGAAACGCTTCACGAAGTTGCGGAGGGTCTCCCCGTTCATCTGGATCATTTGGTGCAGATCATCCTCCTTGCCCAAACGCACGTAACAGCTCTGGAAATTAGCAATCAGAGCGTCACAAATCTGGATCGAAGAGCGGATGGAACCCTCTTGCTAGTTGAACAGCCACGTCCGAGCAGCACCCTCAACGACGGTCGGGAGGTAGTTAGCCATGACAAGCTCGTCACCCCCAGCCGCCATGATGGCCTTAGCGTAGATGGAAAGGAATTTCTCTGGGTTTTGGGTCCCACTGTACCTCTCCATGTGTCCGGGCTTGAACTTTGAGGGCCATCGGACAGAGCGAAGCTCATCAGAAAAAGCCCTGCAGCCCAAGGCGTAAGACAGGCCACCTTCCCCGGTAGAACCTAGCCTTGAAAAGACGTTGGTCCTGTTGGTCGGGGATACTCTAGCTGAGCGGGAGGTTTCTGCCTGGAGGAACTCTCTCCGTGATAAGCCTCCATGCTCCTTCCTCGTGGTTGCGACTACGCGCTCCTCGCGAGGGGATCGTCCGTGATCATCGCGTGCACGCTTGCCCCTGTGGTCGCGATGACTACGGGGACTTGGCGAGCGACGGCGACCACGGGTAGCTTGCTCGTGGACAGTGGTCCTTCGACGGTGATGAGGCTCACGTGGTCGATCGGAGTGCTCACTGCTCGAATCCACCCGGACAGGCTGACTGCGCTGCCTGGAGGAGGTGTTGGCCTCACCTAGGGACTTAAGGCCTTCGGCCAGTCGCTCAAGTTGGGAGGCAACAGGCTCACCCATGCGGACGAGGTCGGCCTGGTTGGTGGATCTAAGCACCGTTGCCATGGCCTGGAGTCGTTCCCGACTCTGATCTAGGGGTTCTGAGATCCCTGCGACATCCGCGTCTTGCCCGACTGGAGTCCGGTTGCGCGGGGATTCGACCCGAGGAGGCTGAACTTCTGCCGGGGGTCTTGGCGTAGGCGCGCGAGGCGGGTCGCGACGCTGTCGCTTGCGCTGGTCGCGGATCTGCGCCAAGGTTTGGTTGATAGACTCGTCAAAACTGTGGCGAACAACATCTTGCTCGCGTGCAGCTAGCACGGCCTCATCTTGGTGCCGAGCAGAATTAGACTGCCCGATCTCACCGGCCGCAGCGGCCCGTGCAGGATCCTCTGAAATCCCTGCACCGGCCGTGTTCATGCCGCGGTGACCCTGTGTTGGCGCGCTAGACGGTGTCATCACTGTGTCGCCACAGGAAGAATCAATCGACATAGCCTTGGAATCCGAGTGATCCAAACCTTCGTATAGATCGTCGGTTCCGTAATCATCGTCGATAACGGGAGCTTGATCTAAGACCGTCTCCGAAACATATCCAGAGACTTCTGTCTCAGATCTAGACATTGATCGAGGTCGATAAGACCGATCCGATCTGGCAGGGAAAGAGACATCCTGCCCTTCTGAGTCGTAGTTCTCAGGAAGAGATTCGTGGTCGCTGATGGAGTTCGACATGCTTGATCTTCTAGGTCCCCACGGTCGGCACCAACTGTCGACGGTTGGGATATTGACCCAAGTCAACTAAGTTTCTTAGGAAGAGGAGATAGAAGACACGCCGAACAGCAATCAACGACGAACAGGGAGACAGAGGTTTTTATCCTGGTTCATGCCTCTCGGGAGAGATAATAGCCCTACGTCCAGCCTTTCTTATATATCAAAGGTGAATACAAGAGGTGGCTCGACAAGACGAACAAGTCTCGGCGAGGTTGTGCGTTTACAGGAAGCAATATGCGACAATGCGAAAACTCTTGGCCTAAGATCAAGTCGTCTTGGATTGACCCTCAACACGCCATAGGGGTCCAGTTTATATAGTGGTGAATAACCGACCTACCGAGGGATAATCGGGCCGGGCTAACTACGAGATCGTAATGAACTCAACGTGCCAAATACACCCTGAGGTAGATAAGGTAAACTCCGATACTTGGGGATCACGACTCCTATTCCAATCCGGAAAACCAACGTCCGGGTCTTCACGTAGCCGTGCAGAACACCTGTTCGAGACGGACTCAAACACGAGTTCTTGGCCGTTACGCACCATGCCAGCCAGGAAGCTATCCGGCAGGATGCATACAGGCCAGATAGAACCTTCCAGGGAGCTAGACCCTGGTAGGCTGCTCGATTGGGCCTTCAGGGAGTGGGCCATGGCAATGGGCCGCGATTTAATCCCCGACAGTATTGCTTTAGATCCTGGAAAGATCTGTCAGCCTCCTCTGTCCACTCGAAACCATTGTGCTTGCGCAGGGCCTTAAAGAAGGGCAGCCCGCGTTCGCCCTAACGGGAAATAAACCTGCTTAAAGCAGCCATCCGCCCAGTGAGGCTCTGAACTTCCTTAACGGTAGTCGGAGCTTGCATGTTTTCAATGGCCTCGATTTTTTCAGGGTTAGTAGAAATACCTTGCGAACCGATAACGTAACCGAGCAACATTCCAGATCGAACAACAAAGGTACACTTCTCTGGGTTTAACTTTATGCGATGCCTGGTGAGATTGTGAAAAGTCTCAGCTAGGTCTTTTACATGATCTGGAGCATACTTGCTCTTTACAACTATGTCGTCGACATAGACCTCCAGCTTTCTTCCATATTGTTGCGGAAAAGTCTTCTCCATTAAAAAGCTGGGCGTGGCACCGACATTGCGTGAGACGAAAAACATGGTCGTGTAGCGAAAGTGCGAAGGGGTGATGAAGGCGATCTTCTCTTCATCATCCGGGAGATGCTTATTTGGTGATAACCGAGTAAGCATCCAAAAACTCAAAATTTGGGCATCCGCATCGCGTCGACCAATTTGGTCTATCTTGAGCGGCGGAAGTTGTCCTTAGGACAAGCGGCGTTCAAATCGTGTGGTCGACACATCCTCCACTTGCCGTCTTTCTTCTTTACAATGACAGGGTGGGCCAGCCACTCGGTGTGATCAACCTCGCGGATGAAACCAGCGCGGCGAGCTTATAAGCTGTCGATCCTTGATGATCCCCTGCTTGAAATCAGAAAAGCGTCGAAGCTTCTGGCGAACAGGCTTCTTGTCCGGCCGGACTGCCAGTTTATGCTCGATAACCTCTCTTGGGACTCCGGGCATATCAGACGGTTCCCAGGCAAACACGTCTGCGTTAGCTCGGAGGAAGGCAATGAGCTCGCTTTCGTATTTGGGGTCCAGCTTGGCCCCCAAGTGAACTGTCTTGGAAGTATCGTCAAGAGACAGCGGAACTTCCTTGGTCTCTCCACCTGGCTGGACAGAGACCCTAGGGCGTGCAGACTTGGTCTGCGGAACTTCGGGACCACGCGGCGGAAGCTGGTCGACCAGGGCAAGGGACTGCTCATCGCAATCCAGAGCAGCTTTGTAGTTGCCCTTGACCGTGATCACACTGTTAGGGCCCGGTATCTTCACGCAATGGTAAGCGTGGTGAGAGACGGCCATGAATTTACCGAGAGATGGCCGGCCCAAGATGGCGTTGTAAGCCGATGGGAAGTCGACCACGTCAAACGTAATCAACTCTGTTCGGAAATTGCTAGGACTGCCAAGGTGACGGGCAGAACGATCTGCCCCAGCAGCTTAACAGCTTCTCCCGGAGCAATCCCATAGAAGGGCATTGCGACTTCCTTCAGTTTGGAGCGAGGAATCTGCATCTCGTCCAAGACCTTAGCAGAAAGCAAGTCCAAAGCGCTCCCGCCATCGATCAAGACACGGCCAACTCTGGCGTTGCTGATGGTCGGAGTGACCACCAGTGGGAGCCGCTGAGGCTTGGTCATCCCAGTGGGGCAATCTTCCTTAGAGAAAGAGATAGCGACCTCGGTCCACTTCATTGTCTCGGGCTGAGTAGAGAAAGAGATAGCGAACTCGGTCCACTTCATTGTCTCGGGCTGAGGTTTGCCCTTCTCAACGTTGTGGACCTCCCGGGCAGCTTCCTTGAGGCTGCATCGAGAGGTATAAGCTGAGGATCCGCCGAAGATAACGGCGATGTGGTTCATGGGCTCCTGATATTCATCATCGTCGTCCCGATCACCACCGTCGGCTTGGCGCTTGTCCTTGCCGGCATCACCTTTTTCGGGCAGGGTGGGCATTGGGCCCTTGCCGTTGTAGAAATCCTCGAGCTTTGCAGCCCAGGTCCTGCAATGGCGTGTATCATGCCCGTAGTGCTGGTGGAACTTGCAATATCGATCACTGGGACCTTTCTTGCCTTGGTTATCTCCCTGGGCGGGCTTCTTGCCCTTATAGTTATTGTTGGGCTTTTTCTGCCCATCCTTGGGAGGAGGTGTGCGATCTATACCGGCGACGGTGTTGTTCGCATCACCCTTCTTTTTCTTCTGTGACTTCTTGTCACCAGGATTATTGCTGCTCTTCTTCTTCTCATCCACACCAGGCTGGGCGGGCAGCTCGCCCTTGTCGAACGCCTTCTTGTACTGAACGCGCTCTGCCGCATTGGCATAGCGATCAGCCGCCTTGAACAGGTCGTTGGCGGTCCAGGTCTCATTGATCTCGAGATCCTGAGTGAGCCGCTCATCACGGACTCGGTTTTTAAAGGCGCGGACAACAAATTCATCCGAGATGTTCGGGATCGTGTTGCGGATCTTAATGAAACGCTTCACGAAGTTGCGGAGGGTCTCGCCGTTCATCTGGATCATCTGGTGCAGATCATCCTCCTTGCCCAGACGCACGTAACAGCTCTGAAAATTGGCAATCAGAGCGTCACAAAGTTGGTCCCACGAGTAAATGGAACCCTCTTGCTGGTTGAACAGCCACGTCCGAGCAGCACCCTCAAGGATAGTCGGGAGGTAGTTAGCCATGACAAGCTCGTCACCCCTAGCCGCCATGATGGCCGTAGCGTAGATGGAAAGGAATTCCTCTGGGTTTTGGGTCCCATTGTACCTCCCCATGTGTCCGGGCTTGAACTTTGAGGGCCATCGGACAGAGCAAAGCTCGTCAGAAAAAGCCCTGCAGCCCAAGGCGTAAGACAGGCCACCTTCCCCGGTAGAACCTAGCCGTGAAAAGACGTTGGTCCTGTTAGTCGGGGTACTCTAGCTGAGCGGGAGGTTTCTGCCTGGAGGAACTCTCTCCGTGATAAACCTCCACGCTCCTTCCTCATGGTCGCGACGACGCGCTCCTCGCGACGGGATCGTCCGCGATCGTCGCGCGTACGCTTTCTCCTATGGTCGCGGTGACCACGGGGACTTGGCGAGCGGCGGCGACCATGGATGACTTGCTCATGGGCGGTGGTCCCGGCGGTGGCGAGGTCCGCGATCGTCGGGCGCTCATTGCCCGAATCCACAGACGACAGCCGATGTTGCCGGAGGAGGTGTTGGCCTCACCTAGGGACTTAAGGCCTTCGGCCAGTCGCTCGAGGTGGGAGGCGACAACATCGCCCATGCGGGCGAGGTCGGCCTGGTTGGTGGATCTAAGCACCGTTGCCGCCATGGCCTGGAGTCGTTCTCGACTCTGATCTAGGGGTCCAGGGATCCCTGAGGCATCCGCGTTTTGCCCGACTGGACTCTGGTCACGCGGGGATTCGACCCGAGCAAGCTGAACTTCTGCCGGGGGTCTTGGTGTAGGCGCGCGAAGCGGGTCGCGACGTTGCCGCTTGCGCTGGTCGCGAATCTGCGCAAAGGTTTGATTGATGGACTCGTCGAAACTGCGGCGAACAACACCTTGCTCGCGAGCAGCCAGCACGGCCTCATCTTGTTGTCGAGCGGAATTGGACTGCCCGATCTCACCGGCCGTCGTGGCCCGTGCAGTATCCTCTGAAGTCCCTGCACCGGCCATGTTGATGCTGCGGTGGCCGTGTGTTGGTGCGCTAGACGGTATCATCACTGTGTCGCCACAGGAAGAATCGACCGACATAGCCTTGGAATCCGAGAGATCTAAACCATCGTAGAGATCGTCGGTTTCGTATTCATCGTCGATGACGGGAGTTTGATCTAAGACTGTCTCCGGAACGTATCCAGAGACTTCTGTCTCAGATCTAGACATCGATCGAGGTCGATAAGACCGATCCGATCTGGCAGGGGAAGAGACGTCCTGCCCTTCTGAGTCATAGTCCACAGGAAGAGATCCGTGGTCGCTGATGGAATTTCGACATGCTCGATCTACTATGTCCCCACGGACGGCGCCAACTGTCGACGGTTGAGATATCGATCTCAAGTCGATTAAAGGTTCTTGAGAAGGGGAGATAGGAGACACGCCGAACAACACGAACAGCAATCAACGACGAACAGGAAGACAAGGGTTTTTATCCTGGTTCAGGCCTCTCGAGAGAGATAATAGCCCTACGTCCAGTCTTTCTTTATATCAAAGAGGATTACAAAGGTGGATCCCGACGAGACGAACAAGTGTCGCGAGTAGTATGCAACAATGCGATGATCCGGTCCCTCTACACGCCGTAGGGGCCCTATTTATATAGTGCTGAACAAACCGACCTACCAAGGGATAATTGGGCCGGGCTAACTACGAGATCGTAACGAACTCAACGTGCCAAATACATCCCGAGGTAGATAAGGTAAACTCCAATACTTGGGGATCACGACTCCTATTCCAGTCCGGGAAACCACGTCCGGGTCTTCACGTAGCCGTGCGAGAACTCTGCTGAGGCGGACTCAAACACCATTCCTTGGCGTTCGCACCATGCCGGCCAGAAGCAGTTCGGCGGGGCGATCACGGGCAGATAGAACCTTCCAGGAAGCTGGGCCCTGGCAGGCTGCTCGATTGGGCCGTCAGGGATTGGGCCATGGCAATGGGCCGTGATTTAATCCCCGACAACTTTCTTAGCCTCTGTCCCCACATGTCATTGACTCGTTTTCTTACCTCACTTTGCCACAAGTGTGGCGCGGATGGCCTGTTTGGTTCGTGGCCTAACATTGCCACAACTAAGGTTAGGCGTGCCACAGTGGCTTAGGCGCATGTTTGGTTCTCTTCTAAACTAAGGCTCGCCACAGGAGCTTAGGTAGGTTTCTATTCATTTTCCTTAGCTTTTCACGCCAAAGGTGTGGCGGTGTTTTTCACCGCCACAACTCCTTGCCGCCGCCACAACGCTCACTCTCGCAGTGGCATCGAAGACCGGAGATGGTGCAGCGACGGCGAGGGTCCATGACAGCGGCAGCGCGGCGACGGCGATGGCAAGCGGCTTAGGCAGCGGCGACGGCGAGGCTCCAGGCGCGGCGGCGTCGGCGAGGCTCACGTGGCGCGTCTTCTGCGCCGTCGGCGAAACTCTGGCGTGGCGGCGGTGTTGGTGAGGCTCCGGGCGAGCGGCGGCGTCGGCGTTGGCGAGCTCCCGCAGGCATGGGCGGGCATTGGCGAGGCTCCCGCGGGCGAGCCAGCGTCGGCGAGGCTCCTGGCGTGGGCGGCGGCATTGGCGAGGCTCCCACGGGCGGCCCTCTCTCTCTCTCTATGTGTGTGTGTGTGTGTGTTTATCATGATGGAGAATGAGGAAGATTGGAGAAGAAGGGGAAGAAGAGAGCTGATTGACGCCTGCCACATGCTCGATAAAATGTCATACCAAGCTTAGTCTGTTTTTTCCTTAAGCAACCAAACGCTATCCGCAAAATTTTGCCTAGCCTAATGTTAGTTGTGGCTATGAACCAAACACCACTTAATATTAGTCAAGTTAGTCATGCCACAAGTGTGGCAACCTGCTAACCTTAGGCGTGGCATTTTTAGGCGACAACCAAACAGGCCCGCCACACTTTTGTGGCTTGCCACACTTTGCCTAATGTGAGGTGTGGCACTTTTAGGCGAGAACCAAACAGGCACTTTGTCCAGCATGGCGGCACCCATGGCCGATCTACCCCTACCTCCTCCCTTCGGATCGGCACTTCTTCCCCTTGATTTGTCCGCCAGCGCGGTCCTAGATAGGAGATGAGCTCCGTCACTATAGCGTATAGATATAAAGTTGAATAGAGACTACAGTACCAATATACTTTAGTTGTATTGCTTGATCTTTAGTCCTCATTAATTTAATTTGGCACTTTCACACCATGAGAAAAAATTGATCACTTGTTGTCATTAAATAATATATGCGACTCCGCATCTCGATTAATTAATCAAATATAAATTCTGCATGTTTAATATGCCACGAATAATTTTTATGATACCATCAGAAGGTCAAGCCAAACTCTTGGGCTGTTCTGACTCCATCGAAGGAGGATCTTCTTCTAAGACCACCAATCTATCCTATGTTCCATGCATTTGTCGAGTCAGTATGTATAATGCCAATGTGTTGAATCCAGATTTTTCATATGTATCTATAACAAATTTTTACGAAATCGCGATGTGTGCGACAACGGTGCATCTTCTAGGGGTGAACTATGGAAATATAGATAATGTAATCCAGTCTTCAACTGCACAATGGTGGTGCATGCACACGAAGACTAACACAAAAGGTGGCTTCAAATTTGCGGTCCACTATGATGGCGATATATATGTGTCGGTTTCTACCCTAGATGTCCCCGAAGAACTTCAGAAAATGTTTTGGATATGTCAATGTGACTTTCCATTGGGTCCATCGAATAATTCCATTGAATGGTGTAGCTTTTGATCCGTGCACAGCCTCTTGTGTTGTGGAAAAGCCATCCGTTGGAGAGATAAAAAATAGTACGGACATGTGTAATGCTACAACCGAGCATCTTAAATATATGGCCAGTAATTTCAGAATTACGAGTACCCTCAAAATGGTATGTATATTATCATTTTATTTACTTGTGGAATTCTTGCATGGCATTTAACGTACATCTACTTGCATATTTGATATGTGCAGTATCATGAAAGATAGGAAGACCATGGTGAACCTACTAGGAGTGGAGTATGGCACCGTTGATAACGTGCTTCTAATAAAAGTATAAGCCGTTGCATAATACAACCATGTGTTTAATGCTACGAGGGTCATGGAAGCCAAATTTCATAATAGGGGAGGTGTCGACGGTTGGGATATCGACCCAAGTCAACCAAGGTTCTTCAAAGAGGAGATAGGAGACACGCCGAACAACCACGAACAGCAACGAACAGGAGACAGGGGTTTTTATCCTGGTTCAGGCCTCTCGGGAGAGATAATAGCCCTACGTCCAGCCTTTCTTATATATCAGGGATGAATACAAGAGGTGGCTCGGCTAGACGAACAAGTCTCGGCGAGATTATGCGAGTACAAGTACGCGATAAGCTATAAGATGATGACTAGACCCCCTTAACACGCCGTAGGGGCTCTGTTTATATAGTGGTGAGCAAACCAACCTCTAGAAGGAATATCGGGCGGGCTAACTACGAGTACGTAACGAACTCATACATGCCAAATATATCCCACGGTAGATAAGGAATACTCCTAGTCTTGGGGATCACGACTCCTAGTCCAATCCGGGAAACCAACATCCGGGTCTTCACGTAGTCGTGCAGAACTCTGTTCGAGTCGGACTCAAACAGGAATCCTAGGCCATTACGCACCGTGCCAGCTATGAAGCTGTTCGGCAGGATGCACATGGGCCTGATAGAACCTCCCAAGGAGCTGGGCCCTAGTAGGCTGTTCGATTGGGCCGTCAGGGAGTGGGCCATGGCTATGGGCCGTGATCTAATCCCCGACAGCTAGCCCCCGAGACTCAAGTGGAAGAACTCACTAGAGTGGGGTCATCCCCTTGAGACTCAAAGTCACGAAGAGGGTATTTTTCCCTGCTACAAAGGCATGTAACAAGCGACCGAACAGGTTATGGCTCAACCGAACAAGACTTGTTCGGGACCGAACAAACCCGATCAGTGCCGAGCAACTCCGTTGCGTCGAACAGGGAACGACATCTGTCCGAGCAGAGCACTCAGCCTTGATGAACCTTTGGAAAAAATAGCCGTTAGCGGAACTCCACGGTAACTTCACTTCATTGCAGCGGTGAAAAGCAGCGACCGTTTTACCTAGCCGTTGCAGTAAAAACTAGCCGTTCTGGGACAAAACCGTTGCAGAGCTGCTTATACGGGACTATAAAAGTACCCAAGCCGCCCGCGGCCAGCCACTTCTGCTCTCGCGCCTTTCCTCTCTAAGCCCTAGCTCCAACCACGCTCAGCATCAAGCACCCAAACTCCATCACCGACCACCTTTCGTCCGTCCAGGAATCGCTATGGCCAAATTCACAGGCACTAGCTTGACCGAGGAGGACCTTAGGATCTGGGAGGAGGAGGGCCACATCGACACCGGTAGCTAGAGGCTGCCCGGAGAGGAGGATACTCCGGAGCCGCTCGAGGAGAGTAAATCGACCGAGCAGTTTGCCTTTTGGGTTGAGATCTCTGAGAGCGACCGTCGAGCCTTCTTGAACATCACGGTTGGAGGTGGCGAACCTCAATCCGAACTCCATCCTCCGGATGGCCGTCTTAGCACACTGTGCGAGGGCTATCTGAGCATCGATCCGCCTTGGTGGGGCTGTTCCTCCATTACTACACAAGAACGAGGAGCAGCGCCGCTTTCAGCGCTGAGGTGCTACTACCTCAAGCTCGGGCCACCGCCGATGATGCGCCGTACCCTCGCCCACCTCTTTCGACTCAATGGGCGCGTGGTGGGTGAGGTGGTTCTCTGACAAGCGGGCGGCGACAGCAAACTCATCTTCACCGGGAAGGCGCCGGCAAAGGGGACGCCAATGCCTCGGCCGGAGATGTCCGCCGAGGATTGGTACCTGACAAGAAAAATCGCCTCTCTCGTGAGCCTCGGGCTCATGGGCGGGGGGAGATTATTCGGGACTTCACGTGACGAGTGCATCGGTCTGCGGAGGAGGTCCTATCCTTCTACAAGATAGAGGATGGGAAGACATTACAAGGGAGAGCACGGGTAAGTGCCTTTAAGACTCAACCTTTACATAGATTCTTTCCTCCGAGCAGAACTAACAATTCCTTACATTGGGCGGAGAAGCCAACAAGCGCATGGGTGACCGGCGGGTCGGCGCCATCTTCAAGGCGGCGAAGAAGGACGGGAGGTCACCGGCGAGGTGGCGACACTGCCAGCGCAGCGTGCTTGTCCGCCTGAGCGAGGAAAATTACTTACCCTCGGCCTATGTTGCTAGACTTGCAGCGTTGTTTAAATGCTAACGTCCGCTTCTCAAAACGCGCAGGGAGGACCAATCGATCCTTGGAGGATCGTTGAGAACTCTCCGGTGCGAGAAGGAGAAGGCGAAGAAGGGCAAGGCTAAGATAGCCACGAAGCCCAAGGTGGCGGTGAGCCGACGCGAAGCTCGCCCTGACACTGGCCGCCGCCACCGTCGAAGAGACCAAGCTGTGGCGACGGACCGTGCAAAGCGAGACCAAGCGGCGCTGGTCAGCCCAATGAGGAAGAGACCAAGCCCCTCCCTCCTCGCCGAAAGCAGAGCGACGAAGAGGTAAGACCATGTCCCTCTCGCTCGGGCGTTACACGCAAGCTCACCCCGCCGCATGGATCGGTTGCAGCAGTCGCCGGCGAGAGGAGGCTCGAAGAAGAAGTCGCGCAAGGAAAAACTTCTTGCATGCTTGAGAGGAGCTTCCACTCACCGGGAGCTGAGCTCGTCGCCCTGAACACCCAAGGGCCAAGGCGGAGAAGCCGCCAAGGAGCCCCCGAGGAAGAGGCGGAAGGTTCCGCGAAGAAGATCTGGATCAAGCCTTCCACGGCGGTATGTAGGAATCGATCTTTAGATCTTCCAACCTTGACGCGTTAGACTTAACGATCATCTCTTTTCATCACCGCCCAGAAGAGACCGCCCGCACGACGGCGTCGAGGCGCTCGGCGATCGGCTGCCCCGAGCACTGCAGCGCTTCACGGGCGATGAGGCTGCTTGCCTCAAGGACAAAATTTGGCGGCGTGGAGCTCGCTTGCCGCCGGAACTCCGAAAGCGGATCGGCCGCTCAAAAGCGCGGTGGAGCGGCTGGAGGCAAAAATAACAACAAGCGGCGCCACGGACTTGGTGCCAAGGCGATGGCTCGGAAGCGCCGAAGCGAGACCGGCGGCCGTCTGCCGAACGCCGTCGCAGGGCAGCTCACCGAGGCGACAGGATTCTCCGTGGCGAGCGTATAAACCCGGCCGCCGAGGAACATGAAAAGCCCGAGCGGTCGCGCAAGTCGTCCCCGTCAGGAAACAACGGCGCCACTGGCGGAGTGGCTCGGCCTCGCCCAAGACGTTGGGCGGAAGAGGAAAAGGAAGAGGAGAAGGAGCGCGGAGGCGAAAGTGCCGCCCGTCGCTCCTGCCGGGCGAAGATGCGCCCCGCAAGAAGGAAGCGAACAAAGCGGCGGCGGCAAGAAGCGCGCCGCCTCATCCCACCGGCGGGGCTTCGTGGCGCATGGCCTCGAGGACCGCTGCGTCGCGGATCAAGCAACGACTTCGGGAAGGTAGGCACCAAAACCAAATCTTGCTCGGCTTAGCTACGTCATCATAAAGTAGTTAACTTGTTCTTCCCTCTCGGTCTTGAGGGACACCATGGAGGAGCTCGAGGGCGGCGTCGCCATCGGCGGAGCGCCCGTCTTGGCGTCGCTCGGGAGCACCTCGGGACGAGGAGTCCGGCGGGGCCCTCTGCACCAGCCCAAAGTCAAAGCCGGCTGAAGGCGAAGGTGAAGAAGCTCAAAGCCCAATTGGCGAAGAGGCGTTCTCGCGAGTCTCTCCTAGGAGGCCGAGGAGCTTCAGCAAGCCATTAAGACGAGCACCGCTGGAGGAGAAGCCGCTCGAAGTGGCTCGAAGAGCAGCTTGCTGGCGTTTCCCAACGGCGGGACCAGCTGGCGGCGGACGCCAAGAGGCTTAAGGCCCAGCTCGCCAAGGAAGAACAGACTTCCGCGGGTCTCCAGGCAAAGATCTCGACCCTGTGGGCTTCACAGGAAGAGATCGAGGAGATGTGGGATGATGTGAAGCGATCACCGCAGAAAAGGTCAAGGAGCTGGACGAGCAGCTCAAGGCGGCCGAAAGGAGTCACCAGAGCGAGGCTCGAGCGATCACCAAGGCCAAGACCGAGGAGGTCGAGGCCATCCGGCAGAGAGGCTGGCGCAAGCCAAGCGGAACAAGAAGGAGATCGAGCGCCTCAGTGAAGCAGGGAAGGAATCAAGGCTCAGATGAAGTCGTGCGCCTCAAGTTAGAAGTTGAGGAGTGAAGGAGCGACTTGCTCCTAAGTAGCACCGCTGTCAGAACCGAAAGGGCCTTGTACTGAAACTATTTTGAGTAATGTAACAAAGTACTTACCTTTATTCTGCAAAAAAGCAGCAAAAGACAAGAACGAGCAGAAACTAAGAGAAAAGCGAACAGCTAGGAAGTTTAAGAAAACCGGTAGGCGCTCGCCTAACTCCGGCCCGTTGTGCATCTCGCTCGAAACTGAAGTTTGCGAACCCGAGCAGTGCACAAGAGAAAAGCGACACCCTAGCCCCGATGCAGACGATGCTCGAGAACCAAGCTTGCGAACTCGAGCACGTGCGTAGGGAAAAAGCGACACCCGTACCTTGCTCGATTCGTTCCGTAGTCCGCTCGTTGGCGTAAGTTAAGCGATTCGAAGTAACCGAACAAGGAAAGTGCCTGCGCGCTGGGGCTTACGAGAGCGAGCTTTACCAAGTGGTCGCGCCCGAGCGATAAGTGCCTCTCGCCGCGGAGGGCTTACGAGAGAGACTTAGCGCAAGGTGGAAAGGCCATGTTACGCAACCCTGAGTTTAGGAACTTATTGAAACCAGATACGGATAGGGAACAATCCTTAAGATTGCGGAGCCAAGAGTTCGCAAGGCCGGGCAGCCATCAAGTGTTACCAGAGAGAAAGAGGTAGTCTTCAAAAGACAAGAAGTGAAAAAGGCGCAGAGGCCGCGAGAATTCACTTAATTGTTGGATTGGACTTTACATGGTGCCGAGAGACTTGGACGAACTAAAGCGCGAAGTTTACAAAAGCGAGGGCTAAGAAAGCAGAAAAGACCTACACAAAGAACTTACGAAGCTAGTCGATGTTCCAAGTCTTTGGTCGACTCTCTCCGTCCTCCATAGCCGGCGAGCGGCCCAAGGCGGCGTAAGAAGCGACCGTAAATGGGCCCTCCCAACGAGGAGTTAACTTGTTGGCATTTGATAAGTTCGGACCGGGCCTAGAGCAGGTCGCCCGCCTTCAAAGCCCTTGGTCGAGCCCGACTTTGCAGCGCGTCGGCGAAGATCTTCTTGGTAGCGCCATTCGACTTGTGCCCGGTCGCGTGTGCCTTGAGGAGGTCGAGATCGAGGCGCTCTTGCTCGTCCTCAATTAAGTTGACCGAGCTCGTGCGAGGCGAACCGAGTATGATTTGGTAGGCGGGATGGCTTCGCACCATTGACGATTGGAAAGGAGTTTCCCGGTCGCCGGTGGCCGTAGTCGAATCGCCGGAGGACGGAAGGAACCCGTCAACCTGTGCCTTCTTGTGCTCGTTGAGAGCAGCAAATACCCGCCGTTTAATACCTGGACTATCTGTCCGTTAGCTCGCTCGATCGCTCCATTGCTCGTGGATGTGCCACGAGGCGTAAACAGAACCTTGGTACCCGGTATTCTCGATCTTCTGGAATAGCTCGCCGGGCGGTATGCGTTATCCGTGATCAACTTATGGGGAATCCCAAAGCGGCGTGACCACGTTGCTTTTGAAAAAGCGAACAGCCGTTTTGGCGTGAAGAGGCGACACGAGCTCGCCTCAATCCACTTTGTAAAAGTGTCTATGGCGACAGCGGTGTGTATAGCCCTTGTACCCCTTAGGAATGGGCGAGCAGATCCAGACCCCATGTGGAAAAGGGCGGGATGGGGGATTGTTTGAAGCTCTTGGGCGGGCTTGTGTGCCTTAAGGCGTGAAATTGGCAAGCCTTGCACTTAGTCACGATATTAGGGCATCTTGTGTGATGGGCCAATAATAGCCCATGCGAAGCGCTTTGCCACCGTAGTTACGAAGGCGTGGTTGCCTGAGCACCCTCGTGTATGTCCCTTAGAAGGAACACACCCTCATTGCGAGATGCACTTGGAGAGAACTCCCGAGCACCTTGGCGGTGAAGGATGCCGTCCACAAGCTTGTATGGAGCAAGACGCCTTTTAAGCCGAAGCGCTCGGCCGTCATCGGCGAGTGGTCCCATCGCAAGGTACCGGACAAATGGCGTTGACCGATCCGCGCACTGCTCGATAACGGAGACAGCACCACATCTCTGTCGCCTCGTCCGGGGCGTGATTGAGGGCTTGTAAAGGTGCTCGACGAGCACCCTGCGGAAGCGTGTTCGCGTGAGGATCTAAACTTGGATAGCTGGTCGGCCGAAGTTGTCCTTCCTTGGCACGAAGAGCACGAAGAATCGAAAATGCCGCTCAACTTCCTCACTTCAACCGGTATCGCACCATTGAGTTATCGCAAAGACCGATACTCCTTGTTAACACGATTGATGACCGGTTGTGAATCTCCTTCACAGTTAGCCGTTGGACACCAAGCGACTTGCGCTCTTAGTCCCGAGAGAGGCCTCGTACTCTGCGGCGTTGTTAGTCGCCGCAAAGTGTAGTTGGATAGAATATGGAGTTGCTCTCCTTGAGGAGATGAGAACAAAACCAGCCCCTAGTTTCCGGTCTGCGGGCGTCAAAAACATGGTCCAAGCGGGTTCATCAGTTGCTCGGGGAGCTCCTGGGATTTGGGCGGGCAAGTCCATTCAGCGACAAAGTCAGCTAGGACACGTGACTTAATAGCGATTCGGGCAGCAAATAACGGATCAAACTCGCTAGTTCCATTGCCCACTTAGCTATCGTCCGCTAGATTCCTTGTTCGTAGGATTTCTCCCGGAGGAGCGTGGTCGGGACCAGATTTGATGCTTTGGAAGTAGTGGCGAAGCTTCACGGAGGACATGAGCAAGGCATAGAGGAGCTTACGGACCTCGTGGTGCGCTCCTTTGATCCGTGAAGTACCTCGCTCACGTAATAGATTGGTCATTGTATGCCTTCCTTTCGATTGTCAAGACCGGCCACCGCTTGTGGCGTGCAACCTAGGTCTGATGGAGCTGCTCGCCATGCCGCAGGGGTAGTCAAGGCGGGAGGATTGGACAGTATCGCTTCAGATCTGGAAGGATCTATCGGCTTCTTCAAATCCACTCGAAACCATTGTGCTTGCGGGGCCTTAAAGAAGGGCGCCCGCGTTCGCTTTGACGGAAATAAACACCTTAGAGCGACCATCCGTCGGTGAGGCTCTGTACTTCCTTTATGGTAGTTGGAGCCGCATATTTTCAATGGCCTCGATTTTTTCGGGGTTGGCGAAATACCTTGCGAGCCAATGACATAACCGAGCAACATGCGGATCGAGCGTAAAGGTACACTTCTCTGGATTTAATTTTATTCGATGCTGGTGAGATTATGAAAAGTCTCTGCCGGGTCTTTTACATGATCTGGAGCATACTTGCTCTTTACAACTATGTCGTCGACATAGACCTCGAGATTTTTCCATATTTGTTGCAGGAAGGTCTTCTCCATTGTTATTTGAACGTGGCCCCAAACATTGCGCAGACCGAAAGACATGGTCGTATAGCGAGAAAGTGCCGAAAGGGTGATGAAGGCGATCTTCTCTTCATCCTCGGGAGATGCTTATTTGGTGGTAATCGAGTAAGCATCTAAAAACTCGAGATCTTTGGCGTCTGCATGATCGCATCGACCGGTCAATATCGAGGCGCTGAAATTGTCCTTAGGACAAGCGGTGTTCAGATCGTGTGATCGACACATCCTCCACTTGCCGCCTTTCTTCTTTACAATGACAGGGTTGGCTAACCACTCGGTGTGATCAACCTCGCGGATGAACCAATGAAAGCGGTTTATGTCGATCTTTGATGATCCCCTGTTTGAATTCAGCGGCAAGCTTACGGCGAGCAGGCTTTTGTCCGCCGGACAGACCGGTTTGTGCTCGATTACCTCCTTGGGACTCGGGCATGTCGATGGCTCCCGGTGAATACATCTCGCATTAGCTCGGAGGAAGGCAATGAGCTCGCTTTCTATTTGGGGTCAGTTGGCCCCAGTGAACTATCTTGGAAGTATCATCAGCGACAATGAACTTCCATGGTTTCTCCCCTGGTGAAGGAGACCCTAGGGCGTCTGATTTGGTCTGCGGAACTTGAGACAGCGGCGGAAGTTGGTCGACGAGGCGAGGGATCGCTCGTCGCAATCGAGGCGACTTTGTAGTTGCCCTTGACCGTGATCACACCGTTAGGACCGGTATCTTCACGCAATGGTAAGCGTGGTGGGACACGACCATAAACTTACCGAGAGATGGCTCGCCTAAGATCGCGTTATGCGCCGATGGGAAGTCGACCACGTCGAAAGTGATCAACTCTGTCCGGAAGTTGCTTGGGTTGCGAAGGTGACAGCGGGACAACCTACCCTAACAGCGGCTTCTCCGGAACAATTCCGTAGAAGGGCATTGCGACTTCCTTGACTTGGAGCGAGGAATTTGCATCTCGTCCAAGACTTTAGCGAAAGTAAGTCCAAAGCGCTCCGCCGTCCACTAAGACACGGCCAACTCTCGCGTTCGATGGTCGGGCGACCACCGATGGGGAGCCGCCGAGGCTTGGTCATCGGTGGGGCAATCCTCCGAGAGAAGGAGATGGGGACCTCATCCACTTCATCGATTCAGTGAGGTTTTGCCTTTTCGACGTTATGGACCTCGGCGGCTTCCTTGAGGCTGCGGCGAGAGGTGTAAGCCGAGGAGCCGCCGAAAATGACGGCGATATGGTTCACGGGCTCTTGATATTCATCATCATCTTCCGATCACCATCGTCGGTTTGGCGCTTTGCCTTACCGGCATCACCTTGTTCGAGGCGGGGTGGGCATTGGGCCCTTGCCGTTGTAGAAATCTTGAGCTTTGCAGCCCAAGTTCTCTGATGGCGTATATCATGCCCGTAGTCTTTGGTGGAACTTGCAAAATCGGTCGCTCGGACCTTTCTTGCCTTGTCCGCCTCCCCGAAAGCGTGCTTTTACCCTTGTAATTATTGTTGGGCTTCTTACGCCCATCCTTGGGAGGAGGTCGCGATCCATACCTGCGACGGTATTGTTCGCATCACCTTTGTTCTTCTTCTTCTGGGACTTCTTGTCACCAGGAACATTGCTGCTGCTCTTCTTCTTCTCATCCACACCAGGCTGGGCGGGCAGCTCGCCCTTGTCGAACGCCTTTTTGTACTGAACGCGCTCTGCCGCGTTGGCATATGATCGTCACCGCCTTGAACAGTCGTTAGCGGTCCAGTCTCGTTGATCTCGAGATCTGGGTGAGCCGCTTCGTCGCGGACTTCGTTTTGAAGGCGCGGACAACAATTCATCCGAGATGTTCGGGATCGTGTTGCGGATCTTAATGAAACGCTTCACGAAGTTGCGGAGGGTCTCCCGTTCATCTGGATCATCCGTGCAGATCATCCTCCTTACCGGACTTACGTAAATACTCTCGGAAATTAGCGATCGAGGCGTCACAAAGCTGGTTCCATGAGTGATGGAACCCTCCTGGCGATTGAACGACCACGCCCGAGCAGCACCCTCAAGGACGGTCGGAGGTAATTAGCCATAACGAGCTCGTCACCCCGCCGCCATGATGGCCGTAGCGTGAGATGGAAAGGAATTCCTCCGGGTTACGAGTCCCATTGTACCTCTCCATGTGACGGGCTTGAACTTTGAGGGCCACCGGACAGCTCGAAGCTCGTCGAGAAAGCCCCGCAGCCCGAGCATATGACCGACCACCTTCCTGGCGAGAACCTAGTCTTGAGAAGGCGTTGGTCTGGCGCGGAGGAACTCTGCTGAGCAGGATGACTCGGCTGGAGAAACTCTCTCGGGACAATCCACCACGCTCCTTTTCGTGGTGGCGGCGACGCGCTCCTCACGAGGGACCGTCCGTGATCATCGCGTCGCGCTTGCCCCCGTGGTCGCGATGACTACGAGGACTTGGCGGCGGCGGCGACCACGGTAGCCTTGCACATGGACGGTGATCGCCGATGGTGACGGGGTCACGCGATCGATCGAGCTGTCCGAATCATTCCGGCGATTTGGGCTGCGGCTGCTGGAGGAGTTGTTGACTTCTCCTAGAGACTTTAGGCCTTGACGGACGCTCTAGGTTAGACGCTTAACGACGCCCACGCGGGCGAGATCAGCTTGATTGGTGGATCTAAGGACCGTTGCTATAGCCGAGCCGTTCCCGACTTTGATCTATGGGTCCCGGATCTCGAACCATCCGCGTGCTCGCCCGACCGAGTCCGGTCGCGCGAATTGACCCAACAGGAAGCTTCACGGAAGACTTAGCGCCGGCACGCGAGGTGGGTCGCGACGCTGTCGCTTACACTGGTCGCGAAACCGTGCTAAGGTCTGATTGATGGAATCGTCGAGGCTGCGGCGAATGACGTCTTGCTCATGGCGACTGCTTGTGACCTCGTTTTGATGCGGCGAGTTAATCTGCCCGACCTCGCCAGCCGCCACAGCCCGTGCAGGATCCTCAGAGGTTCCCACATCGGCCATGTTAATGCTGCGGGGGCCATGCGAAGGTATGCTAGGCGGTGTCATCATTTGTGTCTCCACGGTGGAATCTACCGACATAGCCTTGGAATCGACAAATCTAAACCGTCGTAAAGATCATCGTTCCGTAGTCGCTGCGTCGATGACGGAGTGCGATCGAGGCTATCTCGCCATGTAAGCGAGACATACGCCTCGGATGCGGAAAGCGTTCGAGACCGAACAGATCGTCTGAATCGGCGGGATGAGACATCCGTCTTCCGAGTCGTAGCCCTCGTGAAGTATCTCTCAGATCGGCGATGGAGTTCGACATGCTCGATCTGCGTGTCCCCACGGACGGCGCCCGGTGTCGGCGGTTGGGATATCGACCCAAGTCAACCAAGGTTCTTCAAAGAGGAGATAGGAGACACGCCCGAACAACCACGAGCGACAACGAGCAGAGAGATGGGGTTTTATCCTGGTTCAGCCTCTCGGGAGATAATAGCCCCACGTCCCGCCTTTCTTATATATCAGGGATGAATACAAGAGGTGGCTCGGCGAGACGAACAAGTCTCGGCGAGATTATGCGAGTACAAGTACGCGATAAGCTATAAGATGATGACTAGACCCCCTTAACACGCCGTAGGGGCTCTGTTTATATAGTGGTGAGCAAACCAACCTACCGAAGGAATATCGGGCCGGGCTAACTACGAGTACGTAACGAACTCATACATGCCAAATATATCCCACGGTAGATAAGGAATACTCCTAGTCTTGGGGATCACGACTCCTAGTCCAATCCGGGAAACCAACGTCCGGGTCTTCACGTAGTCGTGCAGAACTCTGTTCGAGTCGGACTCAAACAGGAATCCTAGGCCATTACGCACCGTGCCAGCCATGAAGCTGTTCGGCAGGATGCACATGGGCCTGATAGAACCTCCCAAGGAGCTGGGCCCTGGTAGGCTGTTCGATTGGGCCGTCAGGGAGTGGGCCATGGCTATGGGCCGTGATCTAATCCCCGACAGGAGGCTTTCGTTGTGCTATTCATTTCATTGGAGACATATTCGTATTCATCCGGCCTTTAGATGTTGCCGATGACCTTGAGGATACAAAAGAAAGCTTTGCCATGCTAGACGTGGTATTCAGCACATCCACTGCCTACTTTCTTTTGAGGATGCAAATTTGGATCCATGCACCTCTAGTCCAATTATGCCAGTCCAATTATGCCACAACCTTCAATTGGGATGATGAGGAATAAGAGGAAACACCATTTTAGTATCTCAATTTATATTGTTTGATTTTTATTTCCACTTCTTTGAAAAGGTTGACAAACATGTAACCTTTCGTTTATATATGTTTCTTAATTTATATGCTTTCTTCAGTGTTTATCATTTTTTAAAAAACTGAATGTTGTATAAGTTATTCAACTATTTTCTTCGGCAGACACATGTTCTCTATAAATACACATATCAAACTATCAATTCAACGTGCATGTATGATATTTCTTTGTTATTCATAAGTACCGACTTTGATTTATTTCTAAATCCAACATAAATATATGTCTCGTAGAAAAGAACGGGCACCCAACTAGTATACATAAACACTAAAATATTCTCCCCCACGTGAGCCCTGCCCTCCTCGCATGCATACCTCATATTTTTTTTGTTTTTCCGTCGTAATTTTTTTTATTGAAAGCTCCGATTGACAAACCGTTTGCGCCATCGTGTTCCTGATATTTTTTCGAACAAAACTAGATCGGTCTCACTTTTTAAATTTTTGCTTTACTATAATCATGAACAAACTTTATTATATTCCGCATATATTTTACTACTTTCCTATGAACAATGTTCCACCTGTAGCATTACTAGTTTATAGCTTCTACACCCTTGCCACCTTTCCAGAATCATATCATCCGGTGTCAGGATAGTGCCAATCTTCGACTTCGTAAGTCTGGGATTGGTACATTAGATTTCATCTTGACCTTTCCCTTTCACGTATGACTCGGTCTTCTTCATAAGTTGATCAATCATCAAACCATGAACAAATGATTAAAGCCTTCACAACGCTTTCTCATACTTACATGAATCTCGTGCATTTTAGTAAATGATTTCTCCAAGCCCTTCATAAGATTTTATGACTCGATGTTTCAAAAGAGCAACTAAATCACATCAGTAGCTACAATTAGTTAAAAAATCAAATTTTCTACATGCTTGACGTAATCAATCATATTGACCAAATGATGGCTGATCGATTTTTCCTGTGCTAGCATGCTCGCAAATAATGACTTACGGATCATATACTAAGCATTGGATTAACTTGGGTTGCAATCAAGGGCAAGATAGAAGCATCTTAACCCACAAGTTTGATCATTCGACATGCAACCGACGTAGGGAGAGTATCCTAGCCATCCAAGGAGCCAAGATGCTGCATCGGAAGGCTAGGGGGCAACCCTTCACTGGTCCAGTCCCATGCAGGCTGGCTAACCCCCCTGGATGCAACCGCCTTGGGACAATGTGCGACTCTATGAGCTGATCTAATTAGCCACATGATGCAACATCGGTGGATATAGTGATGCTAGGCGGCCAACCTACCAAACATGCAACCAACCTCCCTCTCGGCCTATAAGTACCGCTAGGTCTCCTAAGCACTATAATAGGCGGGTGTTTTCGCCCGTTTAACACACTAGTAAAATACCCGTGCTTTGTCACAGACCCTAAAGGGATGAAAGGAAAACATAATTCGTAGACAAAAATATAAGAATGAAGGGTGATGCAGGAAAGATCCACTACTGCGGATCGGGGCTTCACAAGCGGCCCATCACAAGCGGCTGGCTTTAACCTGCTTGCAACCCGATCGCCACAAGCGGTTCGTGGCCAAAGGGTGGGAGGGTGGCGGGAAAGGGCATATGCAAGCGGTTCGTGGTACAAACCGCTTGCAGAGATAGGACATTGTAAGCGGTTCGTATCACCAACCGCTTGAAATAATCTGTAAGCGGTTGGTGATACGAACCGCTTACGAAGAAGAGATCCGCAAGCGGCTTGTATGACAAACCGCTTGCATATGCTTTTTCCTTCCCGCCTAGTTCATTTAATCCCTTCTTCCTTCCGAAAGCGAGCTCATGCAAAGAGCAATCGACGGGCCGAAATTGTTCATGCAGGAGAGTCTTGCCAAAATTTTAATTGAGGCTAATAGCTCCAAATTAAGGTTTCCAAGGTAAGTAAACATGGTCTCAACATCATTTTCATATGGACATTGCTTATCTTTTTGCATTGGATGTCGAGAAATATTAAATAATCTTGTTTGAATTGAAGGGTGTTTGTTTTGCTATAGCTCTCTCTCTCTTGATAATTTGAGGTAAGATGTAGATCTATTGGGGGTTTTAAGTCTCATATTAGTTTTGTATCCTTTTTTTGATGATGTATAAGATGTTGAAATTAGTTGGTAGGGGTGATTATTTGTTTTAGAGAGCAAGATCTAGCTCTTGGTGCCTTAGCTAGCTCTCCCTTCTAGATCTTTTGAGGCAATGTGGTGATCTATTGGATGATTTTCACATTAGTTTAAAATAGTAGGTAGGGTGATTATTTCAATTGCTATAGAGCTAAATAGATGTAGGTTTTTTGCTAGGTTGGTAATAATTTTTTTGTGTATGAAATGTAATTAAAAATATTTTTGAAAAAAGTTTTTTAATTTGTGAGATTTAGTTGGTTTAGCTATAAAAATCAAGAAAGTTTAGAGGTAATTAAAAAATATAACAATTAGTTATTTCGAGTTAAATATTTTAATTTGAAAAATATAATAAGTGTTCTTATTAATTTAATTGGTGCAGATGAACTGGCAATGGATGTATGCGGATCGTCGGACAAGGGAGTTCATCGATGGCGTGAATGCTTTTCTTGATGTCGTATTTGAGACTTGCCTCCGGGAAGCTTCAGACGGTGTCCGTGCGTAGATTGCGTGAACGAGAAAGAGCACTCAATGCGAGGACGGATCTGAGGCCACTTGTTGATGAGAGGTTTCATGCCGAACTATACATGTTGGACTCACCACCATTTAAGTAGAGCATACAAGCATAGAAGACGCAGCGAAGAAGCCGATGAAGACGAAGTAACATATGATGGTATGCGGACGCGACGACATACGAGGACGTAGAGGATACACAAGGTGATCGGTTTGGTGTGGATGATGACTGGACGGATCTTTGCGTGTGCAGAGGGAGATATCACAGAGGACAAACAATATAGGAAGTACGAGGATTGTTGGAGGACCAGAGAACTCTTTTGTACCCAAATTGTGGTAAGGGGCACAAGAAGCTACGCACCCAATGGAACTCATGCAATGGAAGGCTGTGAATGGTGTGTCGATAAGGGTTTCGATGAGTTGTCGCTCATAAAGAAGTTGCTCGAAAGATAACACCCGCCGGAATCCACATATCAAACCAAAGCGGTCTGTGTCCCTTAGGATTGAAAGTCTGAAAGATACATGCATGTCGCAACGATCGTGTCCTATATCGCGTGAATATGCCGACTTGGATGCATGTCCGGTGTGCAAGGAACTCCGTATAAGACGGCGTGGCGATCGGTGAAGTAGATGGGGTGCGTGTGAAGAAGAGAGCACCGCAAAAGCGTTATGGTATTTTCCTCGATTCCAAGGTGGGCGTATATTTGCAAACAAAGCGCATGCGAAGATGATGCGTTAGCACAAAGAAGAGCGTAAGGTCGACGGAATGCTTAGGCATCCGCAGATGGCTCATGATGGAGGATGGTCGATCGGAAGTACAAAGACTTCGCAGACGAGGTCGAAACATAAGGTTCGGTTTGAGTACCGATGGGATGAATCCTTTCGGAGACATGAGCAGCGACCATAGCACTGGCGGTCACACTATGTGTGTATAATATTCCTCCATGGTTATGCATGAAGAGAAAGTACATAATGATGCCGTTGTTGATCCAAGGCCCCAAGCAACCCGAAAATGATATCGATGTCTACCTCAAACCTTTGGTAGAAGATCTTCAAACGTTATAGAACGGTGTAAAGGTCTGGGACGAATACAAAAGGGAGTATTTCAACCTGCGTGCAATGTTATTTATAACAATCAACGACTGGCCAGCGCTTGGTAACCTGTCTGGCCTAACTGGCAAAGGCTTCAAAGCGTGTGTGCAGTGTTTGGATCAAACCGATGGCACGTACATGAAAAGCTCTCGAAAGATGGTGTACATGGGGCATCGCAGGTTTCTTGTTCAGAGCCACGCGTTGCGGAAGAAACGCAGGAATTTAACGGGAGGAAGAACATCGTTCCCGGTCGAGGCATCGAAGTGGCAAGGTGTGTTTGCTATGGTGAAGGATCCAAGGTAGTTTTTGGAAAGGGTCCGGAAGCAAATCATGCGAATGATGAGGATGGCCATGCACCCATATGGAAGAAGAAGTCAATATTTTGGGACTTGCCTTATGGGAAGATTTGGATGTTCGCCACTCATTGGACTTCATGCACATCACCAAGAAGCGTCTGTGTGAGCTTCCTAGGATATATAGATCTGACGGAAATCGAAGATACGGTGAGTGCTCGGAACAACCTTGAAGTCTGGGCATCGGGAAGGACCTACACCTCAAAAAAGAAGTACGGAACAAGCTGTACCACTGCCGTGAAGTTATACTCCAAGCAAAGAAGAAAAAAAAAGCGTGATAGAGTGTCTTAGCGGTGTGAAGGTCCTTTCGGATACTCGTCGAGCGTAAAGAGATTAAGTAAATATGAAAGAGAACAAAATTGTACATATAAAATCCATGGTGTCTTGTCTTTGATGACACGATTGCTCCGGTGGTTTTAAGAGGTGTCTTGCCCGAGTGGGTAAGGGGACAATCACAAAGCGTGTTCGTTTTTCAACGCTATTTCGAGAAGGTCATCGATTCAAAAAAAGCTGGGTGAGCTGCGGTGACGTGGTACAAAGTGTGGTTAGCCTCGAGATGATCTTTCCTCCTGCCTTTTTTGATATCATGGTTCATCTCACTGTTCATCTAAGCAAAGAGATAGGTATTCTTGGGCCCGTTTATCTCCACAGCATGTTCCCTTTCGAGAGGTACATGAGCGTACTAAAGAAGTATGTACATAACCGTTCTCGGCCAGAAGCATGCTTTGCCGAGGGTTATGTCACAGAGGAGGTGGTCGAGTTGTGTGTGGACTACATTGATGATCTAGACCCCATCGGCGTCCCTATATCACGCCATGAGGGCAGGCTACGAGGTAAAGGGACACTTGGAAGAAAAGTACTTGCATGCAACGATCTTCAGATATTTAAGCAAGCACATTTCACTGTGTTGAAGAAATCGGCGATGGCGCCCGTATGTCCTCCAACACAAGAATACTCTCGTCTCCGGTTCGAGAGAAGACCGACACGTGGATAACACCGAGACACATGGATTCTTTCGGTAGCATGGTTACAAAACCATATCCTCAAAAACAAGTCCAACAATGAGCTTGTTAACGCTGGCTCTGGGACCATCCGTTGAAATAGTGAGATGGTAGGGTGCGAGATAAATGGTTACACATTCTACACGAGATCACAAGATAACAATAGCACAAACGTAATAAGCGGTGTCCGTATAGAAGCCGCCGACAATAGAGGCAAGAGTGGACACATATTATGAATTCATAGAAGAGATATGGGAGCTCGACTATGGGCCTTTGAAGGTCCCATTGTTTAAGTGCCAATGGGTAAAACTAAGCGTGAAGCGGCGTGAATGTCGACAACACGGCATGACTACCGTCGACCTCCAAGAAGTCGGCTACTTGAGAGAACCATTTGTTCTCACGAACGAGGTGAGACAAGTCTTCTACGTATTGGACATGTCAAGCGGACCAAAGAAGAATCAAATCAAAGACAAGAAGAAGGAACAGCCCAAAGCGACACGTGGTTCTCCAAGGCAAGCGAAGGATTAGCCGGAGTAGAGGGCGTTCTTGACGAGGAAGAGTACGATCGATTCGATGAGATCCCTCCATTTGCGATAGATGTCGACATAAGCATCTGGATGACACAGCATGGATGCTCGCTTTATCGCATGCGATCACGATGAAGGAAGAATTGTAAAGACAAAAATGTAAATGATTAGGATGACCCTTATTATGTGGTCATATTAAATATATTATGTGGTAGATTCAACTATGTTATCATGTAATTGCATTTTAAGAATTTATAAGGTGGAAGCAATATTTTTGGAAAGAATAATGGCCTAAGTAAATATTAGAAATGAAAGTAATGTAAAAAAGATTTTTAGTTTTTAGAAAAATAATGGGCTAAGTACATATTAGAAATGAAAGTAATGCCAAAAAGATTTTTAGTATTTTTGTAAAGAATAATGGGTTAATCACATATTTATAAATGAAAGTAATACTAAAAAATAGTTTTTAGTATTTTTGTAAAGAATAATGGGTTAATCACATATTTAGAAATGAAAGTAATATAAAAAATAGTTTTTAGTATTTTTGGAACAAAATAATGGGCTCGATAAATATTTCTAAAAAATAAAAGGCAAGCGAAAAATAAAAGGCAAAAGGCATGGGCTCGAACCATAACCAAAGACGGGAGCCAGACTTAAGCGACAGCGCTAGCCAAGTGAGAGGAATTTTCATTTCAATAGAGAAGGCGCAATACTTTCTTAGCGTTATCAATAGATGGTACGTCCCAAGCCTCGGCATGTGTTATGGACCCACTTCTACAAGCGGTTTGTCCCATTGAACGCTTGTGAAAGTGATTCTAGCGGTTTTAATCACCAACCGCTTGAAGATGCCCTCATCGTTCGGGAGGCGAAATTCGAAATTTTAAATGTCGCTATCGGCTTCTACAAGCGGTTCGTTCTACAAACCGCTTGTAAAAGTGTTCTCTACAAAGCGTTAAAATTGCGAATCGCTTGTAGAGGTGTTTTCCAAGCGGTTTGTAATATTAACCGCTTGTAGAGCCCTTCCTATATAAGGTAGAGGGTTCGCGGCGAAATTTTCTAAGTCCTTTGCCCCTGTCTCCCTCAACCGTTCCGTGCATAATCTCGCGCCCACCGCCGCCACCTCGCCGCCGTCTAGTACCGCCAGCGGCCGTACCTCACTTGTCGTCGAGCACCGCACGGCGGCCGCCTCTGGACACTCCACCTCGCCGTCGTCGATCACTGCGTGGGACTCGCGACATCGACCATTGTCTTGTGAGCGCCGCCTCCGCCACCGCCGGCGAGCACCTTCGCGGTGAGCCCTCGCTCCCGTTCGCCGTGGACCTCCTCCCGCCACTTTGAATCTGAAGGGCCGAGGTATCGAGCCCCTTCCTTCCCCGCCCCCATTGCTCTGTGATGCACTTGTAGTGTTCGACGGAATCTTGTGTGTGTTGATGCTCCTATTGCTCCCTCTGTCATGCTCCTATCGCTAAGTAAGAATTTACGTGGCTTTCCCCTTGTGGTTGGTTGTGCGATGTACCAATTAGAGATTTTGGGGATCTAATTCTTGAATTAGAGGCTAAATCTCTGGTTTGGAAGCTTTCGCATCGTGGTATGTGCTTTACCCTTATTGCTCTGTGATGATAATCTGGTTGAGGCATATATAAATACATTTGTTGATTATATCTTGTGGTAGATTCAATTAATTTCTGCACTGTTAGGATTTATATTCTGTTCATCCCAATTCATGCCATGAACTGTTGTTAATTGGTCACTAAACGCTTGTTATCTTGATCTGTATTGGTGCATACGGCTGTTTTAGTGTGCTGTTCAGATTGCTCAGTGATCTGTTTATTTCCTGGTACCTTTGCTTACCACTTTGTGCTGTTCGGTTGGTTCAGAATAAATAGATTTGGGTCCAGTGGCTTGTGGCTTGAATAATTGTAGATCGCGATTACGATTGGCTAAATTGGGATGTTCTGAGCTTAATTCCTTTCCAAAACAGTGCAGTATTGATTGTCTAAACCTTGATATTAATCTCAGATTGTATTTGCCTATGAAATCACTAGAACTATAACTAGGAAGGCTGTTTTACAACAACCAGTTATTGGTTAAATCTAAGAGCTCCCTAATAATGTCAATGGTGATTTATTCGCTTGATATGTTGGCTACCATGTTACAGTCCATTTCTATAGAGTACATGATAAATAATCTATTCCATGGCATTGTTATGTGTTTGCTCATTCTATTTATATTTGGTCAATTTATTATGCTTATATCGCAATATGTTCAACACACTAATCAGTCGTACACACAGCACAACCACACCACAAGCTGATTTGGTTGGATTAGTGGCTGCCATGTTTTTCAAGTAAGTCGGTGATCATGAGTTGAGCTTGGCGCATGCCCTTCCCGGACGCTCCCGCATAAAATTCTTTCCCTCTTTGTCCGGTGGACCGATTTACGGGGACTAGCCTTGAGCTAGAGGCCGTTTGACCTAATTAGGTGTCGAGAAATATTGTATTCAAATATTGTATTTAAATATTGTATTCAGGCAGCACGACCCAAATTCTTTCATGTCATGTGTCGACAAATATTGTATTCAAATATTATGCGTTTTGATGGGTGTCGAGATGGATGACATCTAAGAGATGTATATGTTGTATTCAAATATTGTATTGAAATGTTGTTTTCAAATAAAAGAGATATATATGTTGTATTAAATGTTCATTATTTCGCGTGCATGCACAAAGTGATAGATGGCGCTCGGACACGATGATCTTGATTTCGATCGCGGAAATGATTTTCTACTTAACGAAATCGCGATGGGCACTCTCATAAGTTACGATGAGGCCAACCGGTAGATCAATGGGTGATCAGGCTGCCCGGCTCAAGCGGTGACAGTGCCTCGGCTCAAGCCGGTGATCACGCATAATCCATGCTCAAGCCGGTGATCCAACCGCCAGTGAAACTAATGTCGACGGTACCGTGAGGTATATATAGCTTGAACACTAAAATGACCGTTTCTTACCGTCTCATAGCAATAAGCCTCGACACGTGTTCCTATTTTTTTAAGCGGAAGCGTCCAACGGCCAATCCAAACAAATCGAGGGCCTAACAAAAGCCGTCGACAAAATGCGTGATTACTCAAGTTTCGCCCTTTGGGAAGCCCGAAGCCCCTATGTCGGCACTTGCCCTTTCAACAACGCTCATGAGTCATTGTGAGGATCATGTCCCTATTAGCATCAAGACATGGCCCAAGGTTCCTCTGACTCTGAAAGAGCCGCTCTGGAAGGATATAAAAGAAAACTTCACGATTCCGACTTACGAAAACAAGTGCAAGAAATTTACTCGAGCAAGATGGCGTTATGCTTTCAGTCGTGGAAGAGCGAGCTCAGTAAGAAGTACGTGGAGACCGGAACAACCCTAGACTTCAATAAGTATCCGAAGCTAGCGGATCACTGGCAAGCATTCGAGGAGTACAAGCTGTCAGCTGAAGGCAAGGCCGCAAGTGAGCAGAACAAGGCCAATGCACAGAAGAAAAAATACCACCACCATCTCGGGTCCAGTGGTTACATCAAGGCTATGTCAAAATGGGAGAAGCAGGAATAAGAGCTTAGAAAAAAGGGTATAGTACCTGAAACAGAAGACTGGGAGCTCCGCCCACGCAACTGGACCTTGGGCCACGGAGGGAGGCTGAAGGATGATGGCAAGCTGGAGATGGCACCACAAGTGCAACCCGTGAAAGAAAGGATTGTGGAAGCCATCGAGAAGCAACGTGCAGGTTCCTTGGTGGTAGACAGGGAGAATGACGAGCTTACGACGACTCGGGAACGCAGAGCATCCGGGAAGGACACGAGGACTTGGCAAGGTGTGCCGTGGATGGTGGCTTCTCAAATGATCAAACCACATACCGGAGCCGGAAAGAAAAAAGTAAGAGAACACAACAGTCAGTCAAAATTGAGCGGAGCTCAAGGAGCATAAGGAAAACATGGCGAAATGCTAAGCGGGAAGTGCAAGCTGCAATCGCCGATCTTCAAAGACCGAGGTGGGGTTATCGTCATGCCTCCGAAAGTAGATGTGGTTAGTCCCCGGCTCCGGTCGGTGGCGACTACGCGTCAAACAACGTCTTGGCCGATGAATTGTAGGCCCGTTATCCGTGGGCGACATCATCGTGCCCGCCAATGTGAGCTACGCGTCCAACCGCACAACCTCACCTCAAGGTGGCTTACGCTTTGGCCTACCCGCGGAGTCGGACGGACATTCCATTGTAACCCTATACCCGCTGGATACTCCAAGGTCACGGTGGACGAGGTGGTGGCGGATTTGAGGATATGGAGTTCGATATTCTTTGGAGGAGACGATGTGACCAAGCTTGAGAGGCCGTACATAACATCATCCTCTGGCGGAAGAAGTACATCGTGTTTCGATGGTGCGGAGGTGACATCTATACCGAGACGAACACTCCACCGAGACGGAGCTCACCTCCTCCACCAAGGCAAAGCACGCCACCACGCGCCTCGCCGGTGAGACAAAGCACTCCACCACCCGCTAGCGCTATCGCAGAAGCCCAACACCGCCTTGACCCCTCAAAGCAAAGGAAGCGGCGGACCGAGAGAAACAACGAGCCGGCATCTCCCCAAGAAGAAGCTTGCTAGCAAAGGAGCATTCTGCGGCTAGAACGACAACAAGCGGAGGCGGCGGCTTCCCATTCAGACAGAGAATGAAGGAACCTGAAAAAACACCTTATGAGATGACGTCGAGGAGCTAAAAAGCGAGTCGAAGAAAGTCTGTGGACGCATGGATAGAGGGTATAAAGCTAAAACAAATCCACCGCCAAAGGAACGAATTGATTCAAAGATCGCGGACTTCTTCGCGACAACTAGTCAAGACCGACCGCCTGCACCGACTACCAAAGAACTATCGAAGCACGTCTTCAAGAGTAAACAACCTCGGGCACATACATGAGCAAGGAAGAACAGGAGGAGGCAAAACGTCTACAGATGCAAGATGACTTCATGAGGAAGTCGGCCTTGATAACATAGATGCCGCCTGTGGAATAAGCGATGATCTTCCAACGGCACAAGTCGTGGCCATTTAATTTGGGCGGTAGTTGCTGACCCTAAGGACATACGGAAACTACGGTCAAGATGCGACGCGCCCATGAATGGTATGAACACAAGTCCGCCAGGATATGCTCATTGTTGCGTCTCGTTTCAAGAAGAACATTTGTTTCGAGGGAATGATCAATTGATAAATCTTGATTTTGAAGATCGGTACAATGTGTACCAGAAGACGCCAAATCAACGTGTCCTTCATGACTTCTTTGGTGCTGTGAGTGTCGACTCCACAAGATGTATATATATATATATATCTATACATGCTTTGCCGAGAACCCTAATTAATTAACTCAATTAACCCATTTTACGTAGAATGGAGATACAAAGACTTAGAAAGCGAAGCGAACTCGATTGGCTTCCTTGACCCTTGGTTGGTCAGCGAGGAAGTCGGGCAATACCGGAAAACCAAAGGAAATCCACGACTACGTTGTACATGCACTAGTACAACAACACTACAAGCAATACATACTTCTGCCATTCAACTTTAAGTACGTGCTGATGTTCTCACTAACATCTCGTTCTTATATTGCTTAAGGCACCTGATGGCACACTATATATTGTTTAATTACATGTCATAACTGTTGCAATACATAAATAGGTTCCACTGGATCCTTATAATCATAAGGCTTGACAAAAGCATGATCATCGTCCAAGACTCACGGAGAAAACCGCAAAAGGAATACCAGTGAATAATTGACCTCCTTAACAAGGCGTTCCTGGGCTTTCAAGAGATTCAGAAAGGACGTTTTAAGAAGGAATTCGATATCAAGCTAAGCGACTGGGTACGCTAAAACGACGTAATTACCCTTTGTCAATAAATATTTTTTGTTATTACTGATCTGTAATTGCCCCGCATCGACCATAGGTAAAACAACAATCTGCGGAAAACAACCTATGTGGCTACTATGTGTTCCACTATATCCAAATGATGTGCCACGGCGAGCTTGAGCCTCAAACTCCTGAAGAGGTTCGTATATATATGCACGCAACCATGCATCTAGCAACAACTTAATAACGTTCTTATGTGCTCCATTAATTTACATTATGGGTGCACGTATTTATTATTTTCACTTTAATTGAATTGGCGGCCGACATGGATAAACATCTTGAAGTGTTACCACATCATCGGGTGCTCGCATTACGAGAACAAGCTGTTCGGCTTCATTCTCGATGAGGTCATTAACCCCGTAGGCGAGTTCCATTATCGAGATCCATATTGAACACGAACAAACTAGGGACGACTTCTACGTCGTCAAAGAAGCGTCAAGAAGAGTACCGCAAAAAAAAAATGAACTGCTTTTGTCCATTTTGCACAATGTATATTAATTATAAACTTTGTAAATTTGGTAGGTGCATATAAAGTGTACATTATTACATGTATTATCTAATATATTTAAGCTTGTTTGATCGCTAATTATATGCTCATCCTATATGTATTTAAATTTAAACGACAAATAAAAAATCTCCTGCCGAAATATATATTTAAATATCTATTTGCGCCGCTTTAAATGAAATAACGGTGGCCATTAAATCAAGACGCTTACATAGCGATTCTTGAACCGCTTATGAGATGCTCTCAAGCGGTTCGTGGATCCAACCGCTTGCAGAGAGCCCCACGTGGCTTCCACGCCGCCCGCGCCATCGCCCATGAACCGCTTGAGAGGGCTTCATTAGCGGCTATGGAGCGCTTGTGATGCCCGTCGGGCATCGATCATGATTACTCGCAAGCGGTTCTAAAACCGCTTGCACAGGCCTTACGAGCTGCTTGGCCTACCCCGATCCGCAGTAGTGATTGAGAGTGTAGCACGTGACATGTTGTAGCTAAGATCGTTTATGTTGAAACATTATTTAACATAAAAATTATTGGTGACCAACCACCACAGTAACTAAATTTAGGAACCAACCAATGAAATGAAAATACTAAATCAGCTAACACTATGACAAAATTTAGGAACCATCGGAAGAAATAAAAATACTAAATCATATAAGCATTATGACATAATAGTCACAAAATGCAAGCATGTGGCTATGAATATCAATCACATATAAAAGGTCTCATCAAGCATGCCATTTGAATCGTAAATATATGAATTGTGAACCAAAAAATAAAGTGATTTACTAACAGGCATCAACGGTCAGTTATGCTTCAAAATGAAACATGATCCAAAAATCAAATAATATAAATTTAGATACTAAAACGACGCTTTCTCTTATTCCTCAACATCCCAATTGAAGGTTGTGACACAATTGGACTTGAGGTGCATGGATCCAAATTTGCATCTTCAAAACAATGTGGACGATGGATACGCCTGAATACCACGTCTACCATGACAAAGCTTTTTTTGTATCCTCAAGGTCATCGGCAACATCTGATGACCGGAAGGATACAAAGATGTCTCCATTGAAATGAACAGCACAACGAATTATGAACTTTGGCTTCCATGACTCGCATTGCATTAAACACATGATTGTATTGTGCAAACCCTTGTACTTTTATTAGAAGCACGTTATTATGATCTTTCCTATCTTTCGTGATACTGCACGTATCAAATATGTAAGTAGAAGTAGATGTATGTTAAACGCAATGCGAGAAATTCACAAGTGAATAAAATGATAATATACATACCATTTTGAGTATACGGCATAATTCCGAAATTACTGGCCATATATTTAAGATGCTCAGTTGAAGCATTACGCATGCCCGTACTATTTCTTATCTCTCCAACAGATGTCTTTTCCACAACAGGAGTGGTGGTCCATGGATCGGAAGCAACACCATTGAATGGAATTATTCGATGTACCCGACGGAAAGTCACATTGACATGTCCAAAACTTTCTCTTGTGTCCTGAAGTTCTTCAACGATATCTAGAGTAGAAACCGACACATATAAATCGCCGTCATAGTGGACGGCAAATTTGAAGCCACCTTTTGCCTTAGTCTTCGCGTGCACCACCATCGTGTAGTTGAAGACTGGACTGAATATCGCAAGTCCTTCCGCCTTCACCAGAAGTAAATTATCTATGTTTCCATAGTTCACCCCTAGAAGATGCACTGTTGTTGCACACATCGCAACTTCATAAAAAAATTTTACAGCTACAGATGACAAATCTAGATTCAACACATTGGCATTATAAAAAAAATACATATGCAATTAGAGGAAATATAGGACTCAACAAATAATTTGTACGTACCGACTCGACAAATGCTTGTAACATAGGATAGGTCGGTGGTATTCGAAGAAGATCCTCCTTCCATGGAGTCAGAACAGCTCAAGAGTTTGGTTTGACCTTATGATGATATGAAAAAAATTACTCGTGGCATATTAAATATTAAACATGCAGAAGTCGACACACGGAGTCGCATATATTATTTAATGGCAACGGATGAAGGAGGTGACGCCGCCGTCTCTGTCGACGCTAGGCTGAAGAAGACGGGGCGGCGCCCGCACCCAACCTTGCGCATCCGCTTTGCCGTGCTCCAGGGCCACCCCACCTGCATCGTCGCCCCCTAGCTCCATCTCTCTCTCTCTCTCTCTCTCTCTCTCTCTCTCTCCGTGTGCCTCCAGTGCCCTCCCGGCGTGCTCTGCCGTCGCCCCGGCGTTCACCGCCGCGCCAGCGCCCGCGCCTGCGCCCCGCCTCATCCATCCCCGCGCCGCCCCTTCCTCTCTTCCTCCGCCGCCTCTCCCTCTCTCCCGCCGCCCAGTCGTGCTCCCACACCGCCCCGCCGCGCCCGAGCCCGCCACCGCCTCATCCACCACCGCGCCGCAATGCCCCCACTCTCTCTATCTCATTCTCTCTCACCATGCGCAGCCAACACCGCCCCGGCGTGCTCCGCCAGCCGCGCCCGCGCCCACCCCTGCGCCCCAGCCCCGCCGTGATCCAGCGCCACCCCGCCGCGCCCGCGCCCGCCCCTGCGCATCCGCCCCGCCGTGCTCCAGGGCCGCCCGCCGCGCCCAAGCCCGCCCCTGCGCCCTCGCCGCCCCACCTGCAGCGCCGCCCCCCTCTCTCCATCCGCCGCCCTCTCTCTCTCTCTCTCTCTCTCTCGTACAGAGAGAGGGATACGGTGCTAATCAAAGAGGGAGAGATGATTCAATACCTTCTCAATCAATGTACTGCGCAGCAGATGGAAGATGCCCCGGCTGCTTGGGTGTTTGTCAAGTAGATCGATGCCTTGTGTCGATATACATCCGGCCTCTGCGCCAATTTTTTTGGCCCGTCCAATAGTTTTTACAGGTACTCGGCAAACAGATAAGCACCGATATGGATAGGAACCAAAGTTAGTTAGAGGTCCCAACGTAGAGGTGGAATTTTGGTGCAGATAGAATTTGAACCGGGTGTATATTTTTAGGTTATCTTTGATTCATTGTTCGGTTGGATTGCACAAAAAAGTTGAGAGCCTTCGAAAAGAGTTACATAAGACTAAAAAAATATTTAAAATGTAATACTTAATAGTATGTACAAAAATAATAAAGTTGTCACATTAGAATAACAAAGAAATAAAAATACGTGCACTTTGACACTTAACACCATTTAGACATTGTTCATCATTTCGTGCACAAATTGCATACAAGACATTGTTCATCAATTTTATTTTGGTACAAATAATGCATTTCGGAAGCCTTATAGATCAAAATTCTAAAAACCAATAAATCAGTAAAAATAAACTGAATATTGCATACAAGACATTGTTCATCATTTCATGCACAAATTGCATACAAGACATTGTTCAACAATTTTATTAAGATACAGAATATAACAAAAATAGTTAGCTCTTAAATATGCCTTATGATTTTGGATATCCTCATTTGTTCTCAATCCTGACTTGCCAGCCTATTCTTGAGTGTTAATGTTTGCTTTAATAAAAATAAATGTTGCATTAGTCTAACATGTAACTTCAACTGAATGAATTGGATTGAACTTCAATAGCAGGATGTACCTTCAAATTTAGAGATTAGTGCACCATTAACAACAATTAGGATGCCAGGATCAGCAGGATAAATAGCTATCAGTATTGATAATGCCTAACATAACAGAACATGAATATCAAACACTAATAAATGAAATATTCTACAAGATTCAATGCATGCATGAAAATAAATCCTTACCAGAAGACTATAAACACCTGTTGCAATATAACCAGGCTCCTGTGATGTACTCTTTTCAAGTGTTGAGCCTGAAATGCAGTACATATAAAAGACGAAGCTCGCACAGACAGCTGATTTCAAAAATTAAACCTTACAATGTAATGCAGCAAATAGTATTGTTACCGACATGGCCATGGAGCATGAATTCATCAATCAATTGCAGCAACAGGGAGAAAAGAAACTATTTGGGAGAGTGGGAGGGAAGTGTTGGTGGCACACGGTGAGAGAGAGAGAGAGAAGGCCCTGCGGCGCAGAGGTGGATGAGGAGGGGCGCAGGGGCGGGCTCGAGCGCGGCAGGGCAGAGCTGTAGTACGTCGGGGCTGGTACGGCAGGGCGAGCGCGGGCGCAGGAGCAGCCGGACGGCGCTGGAACACGGCTAATAGCCTCTACGGTATCCACACGTACAGGGATTGAAATCCGCCAACACGTGATGTGTTGGCACCGGCGTGCCAACGAGGGAGATAACAACTTGAGTGTTTGGTGTAGAGGGAAGTGTCTCATCCGCCTCCTTTATATAGTCCTCCATAGTGGGCCACTACGTCAGAGGCACAACTAGATCCAAACCCCACGTCATACGTGGTCTAGAACACCCACATCATATGTGGTTCACGCCATCCATGAGCTCACATCATATATGTCCCATGATTGTCATTGGGCATAATCCCAACAGGAAGTGTGTGGGGATGGCTACCAACGAAGATGGTGGCAGCGGCCGAAACAGAGACCACGCGTGTGGCTAGGGCTCTCCGATGCAGCTCTGCTTCAATAGATAGAGGGGAAAGTTTAGGTGGAGGAACCTAGGCAAGTGGAATCGAAAAGGAGCTTACCAAATCGACGGTTACGAGCGCGATAGAATTTGGGGAAAATTTTTGGGAAGAGAGGGGCGGCTTTGGCGCTACTATAAGGTGCAGTGGTGCTTCGGGGAAGGCCTTGGCCCTGCGCAGGCGATGGTACGTGACGGGCATGCCGAGCAGGACGATGATGCTATCCAGGGCTGGGACAGAGTGGGTGGCTATGCTAATTAGGCCTTTTGACTTCAGTATCGCGCGTGATGAAAACGGTGTGGCCCGGAGGCGCGCGCATGTATAGCGACAACACTATGCTGGGTCATGGCAACTGACTAGAGGTTCTCTGCGGCGGACCAGTGGTCGGTGGTGACGGATTGGGGCGGGGCGTGAGCACGCGTGTCCTGGCGCACCCCGCAGGCGCGGTGCACGACTTGTGTGTACCCTGGCAGAACCAGTGGGCACGCAGCATGGCGGCAAGGTGCATGAGGGAGAGCTAGTTGCGACAGGGCCAGCGATGTGCAGAGAGAGAGTAGGGAGAGAAAGCGAAGAGAGCGCACACAAATTTTGAATTCAAATTTGAATTGAACGAATTTGGATACATTTGGGAGTTACAATATATAATGGTGGTTAATTAATTAGTGGCCGGTTTTTTTTTTTCAGAGCTAGTGGCCAGTTGTTTATTTAGTCAACATGGAGAAGCGAATCAGATCACGCGAGCATCCAATGTGACTTTTAGTTAATCACCAATCCTAATTAGTTACGTACCTACGTATGATACTTGCAAAATAATTTGCATGTTGGCAAGTTGCACGACCAGTGACAACTGACCAGTGACAACTGTCGTATATATAATTTCTTCGGGGAGCTGTTAGCTGCCTATAAATAGCAGCATCCATGCAAGCACACCTCTCATCACTAGTTGTAGCAGTAAGCTTAATCTCCCAGCTTGAGGTTAATTAATTGATTAACCAAGACAAGCAATGGCGACCAAGATGAGCCTCAAGAGCAGCAGTGTAGCGATTATGTGCCTGCTAATCTTGGGCCTTTCTGTTTCAGTCAATGGGGTCTGCAATTGTTGCAAAAGCACGGCTGCAAAGGTCTGCTGTAATGCTTGCGTCTTTGCGGGAAAGCCAGAATTTATCTGCAAGAACACTTGTTGTTTCCCCTGTAAAGGTTTGGATGGTAAGCTCACTTTCTATGATCAATAATTATAATTTACCCGCGTTATTTCTTAACCTGTTGCTGATAGTCAGCGGATTTTTGCAAAGTACAAGTTTGCATATGCATGCTTAATTTGGTTTAATTTTCGTAGGAGAAACCAGCGTCGCGGACTATTGCAAGATAGGATGTGCATCCTCTGTATGCAGCAATTTAGGTAAAATAATCACGTTGCAGTCGTTGTGAATAAATATAAATACATGCATGTCTTTCTTTTCACCTTTGCTAGTTATAAGGCGACTGAGATTTATTTATCTCTCAGTCAATTTTCTCACATACGTGGATATTCGTTGGATCTTTTATGTGTCCTATGAAGATGTTTGATCAACGGCTCAAAAAATCGTTTGAGAGCTAAATAAGTCTCAGTCGCTTTCTTTTATGTTAGTTGTTGGTCCAGGGAATTAATTGTTTCTAACAAGCACTATATATTTTTTTTTCAGCCGTTGACGATGGAAACCATGGAAAGGAAAGTATGGTTAAACATTGCCAGGATGCATGCCACAAGTTTTGCACCAAAGATATCAACCTGGAAATTGTTGATGCTTAATCAATTTAGCACGAGAACTATACCTCGTGCATATGTTGGTCAACGTACACCATGGCCTAGTTGTGTCAAGCTTTGCCTTCAATAAATTATCGGATATGTCATATTATCCAACCAGATTGATTGCTCGACTTATCAATGTACTTGTGTTATCGATGTAAGCTTGTGTCGTTCTAGCTACTTCCAATAAGACCATATGTAAGGGTCGATAAGTATTACATATGTACGTGTGCCAGGCCTGGAATTTGATTGCACGTTGATAATTGTTCAATTGTTTGTGTTCTTTTTTCTGTTTGTTACTTCTACCCCAATGTTCTTATATATCTACCTATTATTCCATTTTCACCTTCAGTCAATATAACAAACAACTTATTTTCTGGCCAGCCCATTTTTTTTTCTATGGCATCAAGCTTGCTAACTTGTTTTCTTGGCCGCATGGGAGATGGTAGTTTTTTGTGTTAGATTAATGACTGAGAGTCAATCACATTAGCTTGCCTAATCACGAGAACACAAACAACAGCAGAAGTGGTTAGCACTAACCTTGATAAGGATTCCATAAGTGTCGAAGTTGAGCCATAGATGATGCAGTGGCAACCTCGTCGTTCTTGTCCAGCAACACGGTCATCTAGGACAATAACAACTTGCACAACTGTGGTCTTTCTGTTACTCCAGCGCTTCACCACGAGAACGGATTGGGTGTGGATTAGGTGTTGGCATGATCAAATTAGGCATAAGGTCAATCATAGCCGGCAGCCCCCTCTCTCCTTTTATAGCGCTATGCAACAGGGGGTCGAAACAAAATAGGTTAGGGACGGCATCCTCGATCAGGACTCCAAATACATTAGAGATAGGCCTAATTAGAGATAAACCCAATTAGATGATTGTATGGACAGGTTTAGTAAGAGATTAATCCCAACACTCTCCCACTTAATCAAAAGACTAACAATTATAAGCATTCCCATCATAAAACAACATAACATGACAAACATCACAAAATCCATTAAACGGTCAACGAGACTTCAATACTTATAGCATACTAATTCAATCTCGGTCGGTATATACCAATTATTTATGAGAGTGGTTTCTTTAATTGGTCCTCATATCCAGAATCAGTGCTTTCAAACTCACCCATGCACGTAACATGATCAGGAAAATAATGGATTGTGAAGGGCCCCTCAACGGCTGCTGAGCCAGACCCTGTAGTGCCTCATCTCTCTAACGTATTGTCATCTCAAGGCAGCTGTCGTAGTGGTGGAGTTGGCGTCCAACCACCTAGAGGTGGTTGTGCGACGCCTCAGCAATGAATGGAGCAGACAAATCTTCCGTCACCCCTCAATTTAAACTTACCTTGAGGATCGACGATCCCATGCACTAGCCCTTGTATCAGTATGCTAGCGCGGAAGACCACATAGCTGATACAAGCATACATCGATTAAATAAATCACTGAATATTACATAACAGTGTTACACCCTTAGGTGAATTTAGTAAGGAGGCCCATACATGCCTTATGTTACAAAACATTGTTCAGAGTTACAGCGGTGTCCAAAATATGTACCCAAAAGAATCCCTATCGACTAGTGTCTATTAGCGACTAGAGCGACCCCTAAGACTCCTCAGGTCCACCATAGTCCTGTCCATCATCTTCGTGACACTCGTAAGGGTCATCATCGACTCCATCGTCTAAAGAAGAAAAGAAGGCGAGGTCAGCGTCATCCAAACGCAGGCTAGTTAACACTTCCCTTAATGCATATAGTGTAGAAGGCTTTATTTGGAGAATAGGGTTATTTTATTTGTGTAAAGCCAAGTTTATAGAACTTTAGAAACCTCCTAGCCAGCATCAACTAGAATTTGTCTTATTTATATAAATCAAGGGTTTTCCATCTTAACAATGCACCCAAACCCGACTAACCAATCCAACATATCAACCAACCCACAATCGACCAACTATCGACCAAATACACAACCCACTCAACCGATCACCATACCAGCTTATACGTTCCCCATACTTTCTTCCGGTTGCCCCAACCTTTCCTAATTCTGCCATCATTCCAAGGTTTGGAAATCCTGTTATGGACCACATATGCCATGGCATGCCCGGCTCGGCCTAGGGGGTTGCCAGCCCTCACTAGCCGACCGTCACCCTGGGGATGTGTGGCCATTATCACCCTCGGTGATGACGCATGTTGGTCCCTATCGAGAATGGTCCCAAAGGGCCTCCGCAGAGCGCACACAACTGGCGATCCGAGACTCGTACTCCGCGCGATGGCCACGTGTTGTGTTGGAACCATCCCTCAGATGGCAGCGATCTCTCCGCTATGCGTGTGACTCCGCGCTCCTCCTGGATAAGCCCTGGCTAAACCCAACACCAAACACCCTGTGCCTTGATCATCCCTCAGGATGTCCAACTAGGGGCAACCCACCAATTATTCTCTACTTCCACGGTCATCGACCACACCACACTTGGGCTATCCCAAACAATCCGATCCACACAGACCGACTTCCCACATGTCTTTACCCCAAACACAATCAACCCAATCATGCAACTACCAGCCCTAGCTGTCAAGTGTCATATCATATTGAATGAGAATAATGAATTACCGGTGAATATCGGTTCACCGTTCCGTGGCGATTAGCCAGAAGATTTGATTAAGCCTAAGCCAGTTTAAGCATGTTTTACCCATTGGGTGGGGTTAAAGTGGTTACCAGACTAATTATAGGCTATCAAGAGTAATGACAATCAAGGCAGTCATTAAGGCTAAATAGTTCAAGGCAGGCATGTATAATTATTACAAGATTAACAACTAGGCAGTCTACTAAGCATGCATTTAATTAATAAACAAAATAGTTAATAGAAAACTGGGTAATGAACATGCTATTTAGTGATGTTAATCCACACTAGGGAAAGTCGCTATCTCTCCCTAATACGAACTACATCTAATGAGTAAGTGTTAACTCGCCTTGCTCAGTAGGTGGTCCTCTTCGGCGTCCCCAAACCTTCCTTCGGTATCGCCTACGTCTAATCATATCAATAAACTAGTAATTACTTTCTAATGCAATAGAAAACATGATGCATGTACGACCTAGGTCAAACCCATCGGCATTAATGCCTAGGGTTAATTAGCGAAACTACTTTTCGTATGATATGCTATGCATGAAAAGGTGCATTAATAAATAATATTATCAGTATATAATAGTCTACAATTCCCCAAAATACGATTTCGTTCGATAAGGTCGTAATAGGGTGATTAGGGTTTCTAGGCGACATAAAATGACGACTTTTCGGAGTTCATCCTACGTATGAGGTAATGTTTATCAGAGTTGACGTTATGCTAAGTGTTTCCCCAATAAAGGAGATAAACCTAAGTTATATCCATTATTAACATCTTTTCTAAAGTTAGTTTCTTAAGTAATCTAATAGGGAAATTAGTTAATTAATTGTTGGGTTTGTCACTTAAATAATCCTATGGATATATTAAGCAAGAATAGCATTTATTAAATTGTTCTAAAGTCAAAAAGACATTTGTCTATCCAGTTTAATTTTGTAATGAATATTTGGGGTCTAATTCATTAATTAATATACCCAACAATTACCCTAGAATTAAATTAACCATTTTTATATATGCAAAACTACAATATCAACTAATAGTGCCAAAATCCCTAATACAGTGGCCATGGTTATATTTTATAAAATCATAAATGGTCTCTAATATTTATCTAATTTTTCTAGAATTTTTGGGAGTCTTTAGCTATTTTTACTAATCCAAAAGCTAATTCGGCATTTATCTAAACAATAAAATTGCTGGAAATTAAACGGTTAAATTCTCTCGGGCCGAGCCAAACCAATGGATGGCCCAAAGATAGAAAGCGGCCCATGGCACAACCGAAGGCCAAGACGCTGCTTGTGTGATATCTGTTGGCGTATTTCACAATCTGCGACCAACACAGGGCTGACGCATTTCTACCAAGGCGCCACCACTTAATCGGACAGGTGGGTCCAGGGCCCATATGTCAATGACTCCAGGGCAACCCTGCACGTGAATTGTTTTTCTGGCAGGTGGGGCCGCGTGTAAGTGACTTCCTAGCTCGGTCTCGGCATGAATCTTGACGCGGATCGGACGGGTGCGGCTCATCATCAACCTCCGGCCGGTGACGTGGCCGAAAAGTGGTGGCGAGCGATGCGGCGGGGCTACAGGGATTCTCCAGTCATGTGCATTGGCGCATCGGCATCTACCGTCTCCTATGGTTCCTATGAAGCTTGCGACGAGGCCAGAGGTGGCCGGACGCGACGGCGCAGTGACGGCGGCGGAGCCGAAGGCTCACCGGAAAATCCGTGCCGCAACACCGATCTACAGGCTACCGGCATGCTCGGGGAGCTAGAGGGGTTCGACGGGATGCTCACCACAGTGCAGGCGGAGAGAGGGACGCGCGCGGCGGCCCGGGCGTGAGAGGCGCGCGCGCGCAGCGCGTGGCAGAGGATGGCTGGCGGCTGGCGAGGTGACGCGCGTGGCGCGCACATGATGAGAGGCGTGGCGCGCGGCGCTGTCAGCGCAAGGCGAGGCAACAGAGCTGCAGCTGAGGGGACGGCCAAGCGGCGGCGGCCCATGGGGCAGGGAGAGAGAGAGAGAGCTACTGGGTCGGACCCACGTGTCAAATTGGTTCAAACTGAAACAAAGATTTGAAAATTGCTCAAATTTGAAAGATCCCCAAATTGGGGTGATACATCTTCTCCAATGTGTAATCAAGGACTTCCCTCGCCACTTCCTGAAGACGGGCAAGACGTACCAGCTGCTCCTAGATTTGTGGCGAGGCACTGATGAAGCCTGGCAGCTCATGCATGTGTCGGGCCATTGGCTGAGTGTAGGCTCCGCCCCTTAGGTCGACCCATTGATGGCCTCCTGAGCAGCATCATCGATTGCCGCTTGGCACTTGTAGATGGTACCTGGGAGTGTCGGTGTCGTACCGATGTCCCTCGATCTCCACATGCGAGTAGTAGATCCGTCGATCCGTCGATCTCCACATGCGAGTAGTAGATGCGTACGTACGTGCCGTACGTGTGTACCTCGCCGGATCGACGGATGTCATGAAATCTTTTCGGGAGTGGTTGACCTAGGAGGGTTGCCGGACAAAGCTAGTTTCACGGCTCCTAGGGATTTATGGTTAAATCACACCAGTGATGAACCAAGCTGGTCCTTCAAGAGTGGGCTCAGCGTGCCTCCTCAGAGTGCATGCCTCTGACGCACCAAATTTGTACTACCATGTGATGGCCACGCGTTGTGTCGAAGCCATCCTTTGATGGCAGCGCCTCTCCGCTACACATGTGACTCCACGCTCCTCCCGGGCTAGCCCTAGCTATGCCCGGCACAAGGCAAACTTGCCCCAAGTTCACACTTCTCTTATACTTAGCTCCACTGAGCACTCATGCTGGACCTCATCTACATCATCCTCCTTCGAGTTTCCTTAACAGACCATTCATCAACATAACCTCAAACCACCAACACACTTGACCATACCCATTGCCAACTAATCAAACCAACCCTGAACAAACACACCACCTCAATCACTTCACGCATAAAGCATAATCCCAAACTCAACTAACAACCCTAATTGCCATATGTCATCAAGTTAAACAAATGAATGAATGAATGAATGTCCAGATAATGAATGTCCATATGTCATTAATTTGGACCTAAGCATGTCTAAGAAAGTTTTACCCAATAGATAGAGTTAAAATTATCACTAGACTAAACCTTTTCAATAGATATGACAATCAAGGAAGTCATGTTTGGTAATCGAATAAGAAGGAAACATGCATATTTATAACATGAATAAAACTAGGCAGTTCATATAACATGAATTTTTATAACAAACAATATAATTTTTGCAAGTTAACACTAATAAATATCCAGAGATGCAAATAATGTGTGATGCATGAATGCAACTATGAATGATTGCAACGATTCTATTTCCCACCTATGGAAAACTCTACAATCCAACGAAATGCTAGGTCATGCATGATCTTATAATAAGATGTATTTTTATATCCCCATACTAGTCTAAGAAATTTTTATGGTGCTTAATTACAATTTTAAGACCATGATTGTACATGTGATAATTGTAAAAGTCCTTATTAGCATTTATTAATTCACTTCAAGGTGGTGAAGATTATTTTCATAATTTTCCTAGGTCCGTGGTTGTATTTTATGTTCTGAGGCATTTTCTCAGCTTTTTATAAAGTCATATCTTATTTTTAATAAATAAAGAATCATTTCAACCTTTTTTGAATTACTCTATATTAGTAAAGGCCTTGCATAACTATTCCAGCTCCTAGAACAGTAGCTTAGCATGCACTAATATTTTTTTTCTAAAATAACAGCTGGTCTCTAGTATTTGCCATATTTTTTATAGAATTTTTGGAAGTCTCTAGATATTTTTAATAGATCAAATATACTTTTTTGATTTAATTTTTTGTCGTAAGTGCAAAGAAATTTTGTCGCACGGTAACGGGCCGCATCTAACAAGCGAGCACGGTCTGGTGCGTATTCGATCCATGGCGCAGCCCACGTGACCGAGCGCTTGCCCACGCATGTTGAAGGCATATTCCGAGTGTGCGCCTTCTCGCTGGGGAGACGCAACGCTTAAAACGCGCCTCCATGTAACACGCCAGGTGAGCCATGGACCCATGGTAGGAGACACACCTTCTGAACATGGTTTGCTCACACGCGAATAGGTATCTGACAGACAGGACATGGGGGTCGATGACACTAGCGACGCGAGTCTGCATGAATTTCGGCGCTCATCGTACGAACACCGATCGTCGTCTACCTCTGAACGGTGACATGGCCGAACCGCGGTGGCTCCTGACACGGCAGCGCCACCGGTCACTCTCGTCACATGTGCATGCATGCGGTGGGTTTTATGCTTCGTCGCGATGCCAGCGGTGGCCGAAGGCGGAGGCACGACGAGCGGTGGCGGAACTACACACCGGCGAGGCGGCAATCCAAGAGAAACCAGCTAGCGACACGCTTTTGTCAATCTAACGCGAGCGGGAGGACGCCATGGATGCTCACCAAGCTGACGAGCGTGCAGAGAAGTGTGTGGGAACGGTTGGTGACGGAGATGGCGATGAAGGTTGAAATAGAGACCACGCGGCTAGGGCTCTCGGGTGCAGCTCCGCTTCAATGAGATAGAGGGGAAATGTTAGCAGGTTCATGGACGAACGCTAGGCGAGTGGAACCCGAAGAGAGGTTTCCCAAATCGATGGTTCCGAGCGCGACGCAATTTGGGCAAAATTTTGGAGAATCTAAGGGCAAAGAGTGGGGCGGCTTCGGCGCAGCTATAAGGGGCAGTAGGGGCTTCGAGGAAGACCCCGGTGTGGCGCAGGCGATCGGACATGGCGGGCATGCTAGGCAAAACGATGAAGCTATCCAAGGCGAGGACAGAGCGGGTGGCAAAGTTAAGTAGGCTTTTTGACTTTGACCCTATGCGTGATGATAACGGTGTGGCCAAGTGGCGCACGTGTGTATAAGGACGATGGTCTATTGGGTCATGGCAACGGACTGGAGGTTCTCTGCAGTGGACCGGCGGTCGGTGAAGACGGATTGGGTGGGGCGTGAGCATACGTGTCCTGGTGTGCCCGGCACAGCGCGGCACATGACTTGTGTGTACCCTGGTACGCAGGACCGGTGGGCACACGGCGCAGCGGCAAGGTGCATGCGGAGAGCTAGGGGGCGACGGGGCCAGCGATGCATAGAGAGAGTGAGACAGTAGGGAGAGAGTTAGCAGAGGGAGCACACAAATTTCGAATTAAAATTTTAATTGATCAAATTTTTCTTAAACTTGGGGGTTACAAAATATAATGGTGGTTAATTAATTAGTGGCCATTTGTTTATTTAGTCAACATGGAGAAGCGAATCAGATCACGCGAGCATCCAACATGATTTTTAGTTAATCACCAATTACCTACCAAGCGTATCAACTCGTTGTTTTTCAGTACGATATTTACAAAATAGTTTGCAAGTGGTACGGCCAGTGACAACAGTCTTTGCAAGTTGTAATAGCAGCATCCATGCATGCACACCACTCAACACTAGCAGTAGTATTAAGCTTAATCCCCCTGCTTGAGGTTAATTAATTGATCAATCAAGACAAGCAATGGCGGCCAAGATGTGCCTGCTGATCTTGGGTCTTTCGGTTTCAGTCAATGGACTATCGCGAGACAGGATTCCTCTGTATGCAGCAATATAGGTAAATAATCACGTTACAGTCGTTGTGCATAAATACACATGCATACATACACATGCATGGTTTTCTTTTTAAATTAGTTGCTGGTCCAGGGAATTAATTGTTCGTAAACAAGCACTGTATATATTTTTTTCAGCCGTTGACGATGGAAACCAAGGAAAGGAAAGTATGGTTGAACATTGACACGATGCAAGCCACAACTTTTGCACCAAAGATATCAACCTCGAAATTGTTGATGCTTAATCAATTTAGCATGAGAACTCGCTCTCTCTCGTGCATATGTTGGTCAACACCATTGTGCAAGCCTTGCCTCTAATGAATTATCGGATATCTCATGTTATCCAACCAGATTGATTGATCAACTGATCAATGTACTTGTGTTATCGATGTAAGCTTGTTTCGTTCTAGCTACTTCCAATAAGATCATATGTAAGGGTCGATAAGTACTACAAATGTATGTGTGTCAGGCCTGAAATTTGATTGCACGTTGATAATTGTTCAATTGTTTGTATTCTTTTTTCTGTTTGTTATTTCTACCCCAATGTTATTATACATCTACCTATTATTCCTTTTTCACCTCGAATTAATATAACAAACAACTTATTTTCTGGCCAGTACAGGCTTTTTTTTCTAAGACATCAAGCTTGCTAACTTGTTTTCTTGGCTGCATGGGAGATGGGAGTTTTTCGTAGTATATCACATAGGGTCAATCCATTGCCATATTCTCCAATATGCATCCACATCATTGATGTTGTCTCCGTATATATAGGGCTGGAAAAATAGCTCGTGGCTCGCAGCTCGGCTCGGGCTCGAACAAATTTGGCTCGGCTCGGCTCGGCTTGAACATAAAAATGGCTCGAGCCAAGCCTAGTTTTGAGGCTCGTTAAAATAGCGAGCCGGCTCGGGCTCGGCTTGTTTCTGACCTGGCTCGGCTCGGCTCGGCTCGTCTACACATTTTAAACGCAAAAAGCCCTGCGGCTCGTGGCTCGGCTCAGGCTCGGGCGAATTTGGCTCGGCTCGGCTCGGCTCGGACCTCTAAACGGCTCGAGCCAAGCCTATCTTTAAGGCTCGTTAAAATAGCGAGCCGGCTCGGGCTCGGCTCGTTTTTGACCGAGCTCGGCCGAGCTCGGCTCGGCTCAGCCCGGCTCGGCTCGTTTCCACCCCTACGTATATATCGATGATCCGTGTAATGATTACATGAACAGTATTATAATACACAGTTGTTTTGCCTCAGGGTTAGCTTTTATGCACGTTCTATTGACCAACACATTTGTTAGAAATAGTTTGTTTACCCTCGTTTGATCAGCTAGTTTTACTTTACAATATAGTCGATAGCCAGTTTACCCTCATTCTATTGATTTGAGTGACTCGTTGCTTTAAATGATAGTCCGTTATCCTTCGCTGTACGATTTAGTTGATATGATCAGCTTAACGATATGATCTAAGCTGATATTTTTGTTATGTTTTAGACCTGTTGACTCACGTGATCACTTTGAAGTTTTTAAAGAGGTTCACTCTATACTCTAATTTAAACAACTAAATTAACCTGATTAATTTTCTACCTTACTGATTTAATGGTAAATTGGCTAGCACATCCTAAACCCTATGATTCGGTGCTGACAGGGATCTTATTCCCTAAGCACATAGTGAGTTTGCTCAATCGCTATGAATAGGTGCTAAAAGCCAAAGAATGTTACATAAAAATTCAATCATGTGGTAGTGAAGAATTCATGGGGTGGATAGTTGTTCATGCGATGTGGAAGGGGATAAAATGGAGGCGGATCAAAGTAAGCCAAGGTGGGCTTAGCCATTATTTGGGTTGCAAAGATGATGGTAGGAGGTGGATGCATAGTATTAGAGTGGGCCACAGATGTGGAGGCAAAGATAGAAGAGCGGGCCACAACAAGGTTGGGGTTGACAAAGGTGAAGGGAAGTGAAGTTAGGTGTTTAACAACATTGAAGGGAAGATGTTGGCAAAAGGGGAGGTAGAGGCGGTCGCCGCTACAGATAAGACCTTTACTCCCAGTTGGGAATAGCCTTTAGTCCCGATTTCAAAACCGGGACAGCCCGATCGGGACTAAAGGCTTGTTGGCTTTAATCCCGGTTTAGGAAACCGGGACTATAGCCGCCACGCGGTGTAGTAAACATTCAAAAAATATGGCAGCGGCTGAGATTCGAACCTAGGACCTCTTGCACCACGTGACTCCCCACTCATCGTTCTAACCGACCCGCCCACCCACGCGTCTTGATTAGACTAGGATATGCATTTGTTTTAAATTATGTTGGAACAAAGCTTTAGTCTGGGTTCGTAACACAAACCAGGACAATAGGCCTACCTTTAGTCCAGGTTCGTAACACGAACCGAGACTATGTGTCTGTGTCAGTTGACCTCTACTCGCATACCAAAGGGTAGATCAATCCTAATTCGTGATATGAATCGGGACTGATGTGAGTGACTAACTGAGACTGAAGCGTTGGAGCCACGAACTGGGACTGATGCGACCATCATTCCTAGTTCTTGTTTAACCAGGACTGATAAACTGTTATGGAAGGCTGTTTCTCTATTAGTGGGTTTGCGATCCTCATAGAACGCGAAGGGGTGTAAGAGATGGTAGCGCTGCCGTTAAATAGTTGTTAGTTTTGTTCCTAGATCATATGAAGGTGAACCATCCTAATAGTTGTGAGCACGGATGGAACTAAGCTGAGCTTGAGAGGCTCAGGCGTGTTTAGGTTCAGGCTCATTTTGCGAGCAAGCTAGATCAGCTTGACTCGACTCGCTCGTATAGCCAAGCTAGAAACTCCCACGAGTCCCACTTGCTAAAAGCTCGAGCTGGCTCAAGCACTCGTGGATCGTTTATGGTAAGACATCAACATTCCAAGCATGCACCTAATTCATCAAGATTCGTGCACACAAAATAAATACATACAAAACAACATTGTTATTTACCATTTGAAGATGTGAATACAATAACTGCACAATTAATTGTTTACAAACTAGGCACGAAGCACGGACTCCATAGAGTCCCAAATATTTTTAACATGCACACACACACATATATATATATATAGACACGCACACTCACACACATATAGTGGAGCTATAGAACTCTTAGGAGTACTTTAACTAAGATACTCCCACCCTCCCCATACGCGCAGGTTCCGTCAGAAAAATTATAGTAAACATGTGTATATATTATTGTAAACTTGCACTCAAATTATAGTAAATGCCGATAAAAATTTGGTTAAATTGCTCCCCTTATGGTGCATTAATTACGTGAATTTATCATCTTATTTCTATTTTTCCCGTTGATTGCGAGCTCCGATGGACAAACCGTTTTCACATATGTGTTGTTTACATTTTTTTCTAACAAAACTAGATTGGTCTTGCCAAATAAATTTATGTTTACTATAATTGTTACTTCATTTTACTATAATACAAAAAAATAGTAAAACCTATTTTCAGAGTAAAAAAAATGTTTCCTGTAAAATGTTTACTATAGTTGAAAAGCAGCGTTTACTATAACTCACAAGTAATGTATTTATTAGGATGTTGCTTAATTGAAATTATAGTAAATTCATAAGAATGAACTTTACAATAATGTGCTAATAAATACTCCCTCCGTCCACAAATGATCTATATATAAGCTTTTTTTGTTTGTCCAGAAAAGATCTACGTATTAGCCTGGTTTTAATTACATGAGGTTGTAGTTAATTGCATTTCGAGGTGAGAGTTATGACTGCTGTGGGCGTGCTACAAGCATGCAGTCCTTATATTGGTGGGAGGACACAACTTTTGAGGTGAGAGGCTAGAAGGAGTAAATAATGGCACAACTTTCGCAGCAATATTCCTAAGATTAAATGGGTAGTTGATCCATTAATTGATTTTCTTGGCCTTTGTGATTTCTCTTAGACGTAGATCATTTGTGGACGGAGGGAGTATACAATAATTTGTTGTCCAATTTACAATAACGAACGTATTTTTGACATTTTCTACAACAAAACTAGACCGGTTTTGCCAAATAAATTTTGGTTTACTATAATTGTTACTCCACTTTACTATAATACAAAAAAAGTAGTAAAACCTATTTGCCAGATTAAAAAAATCTATAAAATGGTTTACTATAATTGGGAAGCAACCCTTACTATAGCTCACAAGAAATATATTTACTAATATGTTGCTTAGTTCAAATTAACTAATAATGAACTTTACAATAATGCGTTAATCAATTTACAATAATATGGCAAGAAACTTTGATCTTATACATCAATTCTAAAAAAAAAACTTATACATGGAGCACGACAGCAGCAACGTCATCTGCACCAACTCGACCTATGCTAATGCAGCCGCATCGTCGTGGTCGGTGTTGTTGTGGCCGCCGCATCATCATTTTGCCATCCCACGACACCATATATGTGAGTTTACAATAATGTGCTAATCAATTTACAATAATATGTTAATCAATTTACAATAATGCGGCAAGGAACTTTGATCTTATCCCATCAATTCTACAAAAAAAATCTTATACACGGAGCACGACAACATTAATGTCGATCTGCACCAACTTGATCCATGCTAATGCAACCGCATCGTCGTGGTCGGTATTAATACGGAATTAATAAACTTTACAATAATACGTTAATAAACTTTACAATAGGATATTAATAAACTTTACAATAATACGTTAATAAACTTTACGATAATGTGGTAAGAAAGTTTACAGTAATACGCTAAACAAAATTACAATAGAATACTAACGAAGTTTACAGTAGGATACTAATGAAATTTACAATGATGCACCAAAGGGCTCTCAGATTTCATACTGACATTCTATTTCAGATTTCATACTAACATTTTATTTCAAACCTGAAGCAATGTGTTCTATGTAACACCTTGTAAGTTGCATGAATTCTAACCTGGAGCAATGTTCTAGTGCCTTATATGCTAATGCTCCCTGGACTGAAAACTGACATGTATGAATTGAAAAAGACCAAACACATCCCAGGTGCAAAGCTTCACCGAACTGACATGTATGCAAATGGCCATCCCTCAACAGTAGAAATCAGCACACACATTGAAAGGGTGGAACATAGGCACAGCGGCTAGCTGGCAAAACCCACTGGTTCATGGAATCGTATCCTCGGCGATCGCCTCGTGATCTGTCCTTGCGTCATCAGCGCGTGTGAGCCCATGTGGGACCCACCACCATATGGGCCCACATGTCGAAGAAGATCTTGCCCTCAGCGATCTGCCGAGGATATCTTCCACGGTTCATCAAATGGGTTTGTCCTTCCCTAATCTGGGTTCAATGGCATTCAAGTTATTGTTGCATTCAAATTCATTGATTGACAACGGCAATTAATTCCTTTATTAGGGCATGTACAAAGGCATTAATTAATCTATCTCTTAGAGGTGATTTGGCAAAATTCGTATGACGTGGCGCACGATTTGGGGGAAAAGAGGAAGAGCCGACTCTCCACTAAGAGCCAACTCTTGGCTGCAGCGCCGATGCAATAGAGACGGGGGCGCTGCCGTTGTAGGCGTAGAGTCGTCTCCACCCCCAAATCCTCCCGATCCGATGCGATCTCCACCATTTGGCGCCAAATCGAAATGGTAGGAGGGCTCCGCTGACCCGTCGGCCGCCGTTCCCCCTCCACAGCCGCCGCCGCCGCCGTCCGTTCACCCTCCGCTGCCGCCGCCGCCCGTTCCCCCTCCACAATCGCAGCCGCCGCCACCCATTCCCCCTCCGCAGCCTTCTTCGGTGGCCTCTCCACAGCCACCGCCGCCACCTATGGCATCTCCACGGCCACTGTTTGTTAGTGCTGCAGAAGGCTCAGTTTCTTGGTTTATGTTTATAAACTTAACTGCATATTCTCTAATGAATAGGAGGTGATTCTGACTGCTGTGTCGCAGTGAGAAAAAAAAGAGCAAGAATGTTGTCTCATTTGTCCATGGTGTGAGCAAGAATTTGATTCTGACTGCTTCTGGCTGTTGTTGTCTCATTGTTTGCATTGCCGGTTTGGTTCTAGAAATTTCGTTGTCTGCATTGCCGGTTTCTCCAACATCTGAAAGCTCAGGTACTATATTTACTCCTGCTAATACAATCTTATGGATCATTTTTTTCTTTCTTTTAGATCATTTTCTTTCTTTATTTCTTGAGATCTGATCTTTACTATTCTGGACATGTATTACTATAGCTCCAGCATATTGTCAGAAAATTGAAATAGCATCATGGTATTTTCTGCAAATCTGAAAAGTAAAAAAAAAAAAACTGACTTTTGGGAACACGATGCTGATTCAGGATAAACAAAAACTCTTCTTTCATGATCCTGTGAGTACCATCTTTATCTTAAAACAATGCTTGCAGTAAAATTTCTTCCGTGTTCGGTTTGTGGGTTTGTCTAGTTTTCTATGGATGGGGCTTAATGCTTAATAGGTTGTTTGGTTGCCTGCATCCAAAGAGTCTTGCATCTAGAGATACAAAACTAGGGTGTTTGGTTGTCTTCTCACCCATCTGAACCAGGCTCTCCATATGCAATTACCCCCTGCGGGCCAGGCTCTGGAGATACGACCAAATTGGGCGTTTCCCCATAGCCAGGCTCCGCGGATGCAGCAACAAACACATGTGCGACACATTTGATTCATTTATTTACTATATCTTTTGATTAGTATTTTCTATTACCAAACCGATTTCAAAAATAGGTTATTGATATTTTTTCGAACAAAACGAGACCACACTTGCCATATAAATTTTAAAAGTTTAAAATTTCCATTTTTTTAATTTATTTATTTATGAGACTTTCTTTTGAATTTTTTATTTTTGTAATTAATTTTTTGTTATTCGGATTTAATAGAATTATTTTTTAATATGTTTTCATCCCTCTTTTGAATTTCTCCATGCAATTCTCTCCTTACTGCAGTCAACCAAACAACATCTCTACGCAGTCTGTACAATCTCATACACCTAACCAAACAACAACCATTTGCATCATCTCAGCCTGGTTCCAACCAGCCTGGTTCGGTTCATACAGCCTGGTTCAACTGAGAAGACAACCAAACAGCCTATAAGAGTATGCATCTTGAAGGCATGCAGTTGGTTTACTCCCTTACTTCTGATAAGATCTGATCTTAGAAGCTACATCTCTCGGTAGCTTTGAGGAATCACATTCACATAGCCTATTCAGCGTGATACCAAACACTACAGGAAATGATCTCTGTGTCGACGGCCGCAAAAAACAATGTCGGCGGCCCGAATCCCGACGACAGGCTGTGTCGGTGGCCAAAAGTAGTGCCGACGACAAAACCAGCATCAGGCCACCAATGACGTCGGTCAAAGGAGGGCCGACGATAATGCTTGCCCTGCCGAGAGCACGAGTTCAGATTTTTTAATTTTTGTTCCCGCCAAAAGGGTTTTGTCCGTGGCCGAACAAGCTGTGTCGTCGGCTCTAACCCGGACGACAGTCTGTGGCCACCAGTGACGTCGCCCAAGCCCTGCCGCCGACAAAAGTGAGCAGTGTCGTCCAAGCAGTGTCGGCAGATCTGTGTCGTCGGCCAGCTGCCGACAAAGGCCTATGACGTCGGTTTTTTGGACCAATGACGTCAGTTCTGGCCGCCGACACTGAGTTTGATTCCTGTAGTGAAACTGGTTCATTAGGACAGATAATATGTAACACCCCAGCCCAACCGGCTCGGAGTATTACTAACTCTACGAGAAATTACAAATTTCAACAGCATCTCCTTTGTTTATATGGACATCCACGACAGACAATTTAGCATATATACACATATAATCAACTCCCAACATTAATATGTAATCAACGGTAATCTTAAACCTACTTACGGGTCCAACTCAACAAAGCCCAATACCAAACCATCACAGCATTTAACAACGACAGTGAGGATAATAAGTAAATGAACAAGCCAACCATCCAACAGATAGCAAAAACATAAATCTCCACAAGGCCTAAATCATATATGGTTCTCTAATTAGATTAGGTAAAGATAGCTTAATTTGCTAAGTCCAGCTATTTGCTTAAGATATGAGTGTGCTTGTGCCAACAAGAGCTGTCCTACAACCCCCCATGCATGTCGCCTTCAAAGATCACCTAAAAACCAAATAAAGTAAAAGTGAGTATCAAAGAATACTCAGCAAAATATATGTATAAACATAAAGGGCATCTAGATCTAATCGACAATTACAATAAAAGGAAACAACTATTACATCAGCCACTCCATCACACCCACTCTTCCAACATTCGATGCAATGCAATGCACATGCGTCTGTACTGTGAACTCATACCGGTATAGCTAGGTGCGCACCCGTCGATGCCACACCTTGCCCGTCCTTTCCAGGTGGGGACCAATTACTCCACTCCCGTGGAGTGCCTACCAAGTAGGACTTCAGAACACTCCGGACTAGTCACTTTTGACTTTCTCACCAACCTCACCGAATTAGTCAAAAGTGACTTTCTCACCGACCTGACTCATATGCACATGATGCAATAATGCCACTTCTCTGTCATACAAATATCATATACCTCCATCACTTAACTATGAATAGTAGAGCATTTAAATTGCATCAAAATAATAAGAGCCCTCCTTCCAACCAATCAATAAGAACAATCACAAAACAATCAGACCACACAGTCATATATAGCATCAAACCAACACTTGTTTAACATATACTTGCCTTCACGTACTAGCCTCAGGCTAGGACGAACCACGGGTAACATCGAATACGCACCAGAACCTATAGAAAAATTAACACATCTCAACACCAAGCTTCTACAGATAGCACAATAGATAAACCACATCGCCCCTACACCACCCCTTCTCCCTCACCATCTAAACAACCTCTCTAAGGCCACAAAAGCATAGAAATCAATAATTCCAATTTCTGGGCAGAAGTATTAAAACGGGCATTTCTCCTAAACCGTTTATCCAAATTGGGTGTTCTTGGATGTTTTGGAAAACTGAGAACGAGATGCAACTTTCATTCCATATGAACTACTCCCAAATCTTAATGGAAACATCTCTAAATTGAGGCGCAACCTACTGCATAGACGATTCCAGGTTTGATTCTCAAAATTGACCTCTAGGGATAGCAAATCCTTCCTAAATCCCAGCCTACACATCTCATACAACATCTATTTGCAGAAATTAAACAGCAACCTCAAAGGTTTACACTCACCACCAAAACCCTAGCCCTTCCTTCCTCTTTTCCTTTCTTCCTCCTTCTTCATCTCTTCTAGAGCACATACCCCATCTTCTTCTCTCTTCTTCCCCACTGCCTCCACAACACTACCCAAGAGCAATCGACAACGAGTATCGATTGGTGGCGGTTACCTTGTGCACAAAGCGACGATGCAGGCACGGCGTCGACGACGGGGACCGCACAACACAGCGGCATCAACCACCGAGGCGGCGCAGCCACAAGACGGTGGAGCGACAGTGTCGGCATGGCCACAATGGCCTTGGCGGCGGCACCGCATGGCGGCGGCAAGACGGCTGGTGGGTGGCGTCGTAATAACGGGCGGCGGCGGCGACGTGCACGGGACGGCGCGGCCACCGGGTGGCGGCGGGGAAGCGGACGGCACGGGGACGGTGGCACAGGGACGTGGGGATGGGGCGGCTGGGCGTGGGGATGGGGGTGGCGGCGGCTAGGGCTCACCCTAGGGAAACCGTCCCCCTCCCTCCCCACTACCTTAAACACCCCCTAATGGGCTGGGCCTGGGCCTCAAGCCCACGGGATACTACATAATATATACATTAGGACAGCATTACCATGTGAGATTAGTCCTAGGTTATACCAGAAGGAGGAGGAGCTGTTTGAAATAACATCATTATGGTAGCAAGAGCTACCTTGCTATGAACTACAGGTTTCTTTGCAACACAAATGCTCACAGACAATGTACACACTTGGCAGACAATGTACAGGTTTCCCTTTTCTGTTCCTTTTTATGTCCAGTGGATAGCATTGTTGTTGTGATAGAGAGAATTGTTGTAACTCTGGAAGTGCAGTCCTAGACTTAACTGAGCACAAAAGAAAAAGGGGATGTTTGGCTGAAATTTGGTCATTTGGGCTGGGCTTGGTTCATTTCTGAAAAATTGGCAGTGTTTGGTTACCTGATTGCCTCATTTTTAAATGGTTCTATTGCTACACATGTTTTCATTCCTGTGTGATCGTTTTATTTCTAGCATGAATATGTGTTTGTGTGTGTGCGCTCTAAAAAGTATAATTATTTTTGTTTATTTGAACAACGGTTAGAAAATTCGGTTAATAGCATGTGCGTTTCATATAAAAGAAGTAACATGGATGTGTGCACACTTAATCATGTAGCATAAACAATAACTTAATTGCATCTCATTATTAAGAGACAATGGTTAGAGACAACCCATTGTATGAGGTATATTTAATGTTGTCTCTTTGTTTGGGTAATTGTGATAAGAGACAACCTTTAGGCTCTCCTTTGTATATGCCCTTAGCATTCAAATTAACTCCTTATATCGTTGCATGCAAATTCATTAGCTGACGATGGCAATTAATTTCTTCATTAGTGCTGCATGAAAATTCATTGGCTAGCGAAATTGACGCAATTAATTTCTTCATTAGCATGCAAAATAATTCCTTCATTAGCCGATGCATGCAAATTCATTGGTTGTTTGATGGCGCGCCAATTTAATATCAAAAAGGAAAAGGAGCAAAAGTATAAAAATTTTCTAAAAAAGCAGTCAGATTTTATCCATCTAAATGCTTTCATGATACTACCTAAATCCTACATGTACATGTTACAGGGGTTTATGGATTTCTACCTCCTCAAGTACCTTCTACAACTTCGTTTACGAGAAAAGGGCCTGCGCCATTAGCGCTACCTACGCCTTCGGCCACAAGACACCTTACGCCTTGAGCGCCTACTACGACTTGGCTACAAGCCTACGCCTTCGGCCATGAGCTACCCAGCGTCATGAGCGCCAATTGCGGTCTAACCCTGACCCTAGGCTTCGATGGTACGCTCTAAAAGGGCAACGAGCTGTGCACTGCGACAGACGGGTACAGGTATCAGTGGGGCAAATCTAGCCTGGGATATGGTACGCTCTAAAAGAGCAGCCAGCTGTATACCGCGATAGACGGGTACAGGTATCACTCAGCCAAGCGTCATCCAAGCAAGGGTATATGCCCCATGATGGGCCAATAGCCAATATTTCGATAAATCGGGCTGGGTTCCACTCAGAAATTTTAACAAGGAGCGTTATTAAGCCCTTCATAGTCTCTTTGCATGCAATGGAGCACTCGGCTTTAAAAAAGAAATCAGTCAGAAAGAAACATCAACAATCTACAAGCATTCATTATGAAGCATGATTCATTTAAGGTGCGGCAAAGAGGAGCAGCAACTTGACTATGAATCACTCGGGGGCTACCGTGGATAACATAGACCACGTGTACCCACATGTAGACCTGATCAAATGCCGGGCCAGGCCTGGAAAAGCCCGATCCCGAAAAACCAGGCCCGAGCCCGGCCCGGGGCGTCGAGCTCGGAAACCGGGCCCGAGCCCGGTCCAAAGCCCGAAAGCCCGGCCCGAAGCCCGACGGCCCGGCCCAGTCACGGCTTAAATCAGGAAAATCCCGGGCCGGGCTCCGAAAATGAGGCCCGAGCCCTGCCCGATGCACTGGCCGAGCCGGGCCGGGCTCGGGCCGGGTATCCCATGAACAGGTCTACTCACACGGTGGGTCTAAAAGACCACCCGACAGGGGATGGACCTAGTCAGGTGGATAAGGACGGTACCACTCGAACTCTAGAAGGCTTGCCCGGCAAGGAAATACTTAAATATAGAAGTTTATCCTTAATAGGGAAGATGCACTTGTAATCCTGAATAACTATGTATCCGGTAAGAAAGAATAGAGATAGAAATCCTACCTCGTAACCGACCAGGACTCTATCTTGTAACCCTGTCCCCCACTATATAAGGCGGGCAGGGGACCTTGGTTCGGCATAGATAGACATCTACATCTATGGAGAGACATCTTCCTCGACAATGATCATCAGATCACCAACATAATCCCAGAACACAGGACTAGGGTATTACCTCCACCGCGAGGGCTTGAACCTATATAATCCTTTCTCTTGTGTTACCATCGAGTTTGGATCCAGCACATAACCCCATATATAATCATTGCCGACGACACCCTCCTGGTTTAACAAATGTCGACAATTGGTGCGCCAGGTAGGGGCAGCGTCAAGATCAATCTCATCAAGCTCGATGGCAACAAACGACGGCATATATTCTGTATGCGATCTTGTTTCTTTGATTCCCGTTGATCCAGAAGGAATTTTAGGACGAGAGTGAATGCGTAGGAAATATAATCTTGTTAGCTTTCCAACGAGTCGTATAACATCGAAAACAGAGTCCGGATGGCTAGGGCATCTGTTTGAAGACAGACTGCACATGAAGGTCGCGAATCCCAGCAAACTTGTCGACGACCTCCTTGGCGTGGGGATTGGCCACAGCGCACCTCGTGGATTGTTGCTTACTAGCGAGGAGGAGGCGATTGGATCGCCGTGAGCAACTATTTCCGTATGACTAAGTGCAGATCGGTGAACCAGCTTTATCGATTCGTCCTTCGCTGCGCTCTCCGCTTCGAGAACCGACTACGTCACCAACGATCTTAGCGACCTCCACCTCTTGGGGAGGCTGCGACAATGCCTCCCATTCAGGTTGGGGAACTCCGCGGCCATCTACTCATGAGTAGTAAGCCAAGGGCTCACTTCCCGACTTGGACACGGCGATGGCTCGATTCTGTATGTCATCTTGTTTCTTCGATTCCTGATAATCCAGAGGTAATTTGAAGTCGGGACTATGATGCGTTCGAAAGACAATTTCTTCAGCTTTCCGTGAAGCTGTAGAACGCTCAAAACAGAGTCCGGGTGTGTCCTAGGCGTCCGTTTGAAGGCAGACTGCGCGGGAAGGTCGCAAATCTCGGCGAGCTCGTACACCTCATATTGCACTTTAGAAGTATACATATATTGTTATAATCGGGATTAGATGGTGGTTGATATGAGTTTAAAGTGCTCAATGTGATAAGATCATACTTAAAAGTTTCAATTGTACTTTAATTGAAATATGTCAAAAGTTCCCATTAGAATCAAATACAAATCATGCTTTAAGGCTGTCGGGGATAAAATCACGGCCCATTGCCATGGCCCACTCCCTGACGGCCTATTCGAACAGCCTACCAGGGCCCAGCTCCCTGGAAGGTTCTATCAGACCCATATGCATGCTGCCGAACAGCCCTTGACTGGCATGGTGCGTAACGGCCAAGGAATCGTGTTTGAGTCCGTCTCGAACAGGAGTTCTGCACGGCTACGTGAAGACTCGGACGTGGTTTCCCGGATTGGAATAGGAGTCGTGATCCCTAAGACTAGGAGTATGCCTTATCTGCCTCGGGATATATTTGGTATGTATGAGTTCGTTACGATCTCGTAGTTAGCCCAGTCCGATATTCCCTCGGTAGGTCGGTTTGCTTTGCACTATATAAACAAGACCCCTACGGCGTGTAGAGGGGGACTTGGATCTGGCTTTTTACATCTGGTAGACACCTGATCTTCGTTTGTACACCCATAATCTCGCCAAAACTTGCTCGTCTCGTCGAGCATCCTCTTGTATTCACCTCTGATATATAAGAAAGGCTGGACGTAGGGCTATTATCTCTCCGAGAGAGGTCGAAACAGGATAAAACCCCTGTCTCTCGCTTTCGTTCTTTGTTCGTGGTTATTCGGCGTGTCTCCTATTTCACTTCTAAAGAACCTTAGCGACTTGAGATCGTGTTATCTCAACCGTCGACAAAGGCCTTAAATAAACGTCATAGAGTGGTGAACGGCTTCAAATGCATATTGCGCTTTACAACAATACAAATAATGTTATAATCGGATAAGATAGTGTTTGATTTGAGCTCAGTGTCCGATGTGATAAGATCATGAATTAAAGTTGCAAATAAAGTTTTTTCAATATTTGTCTACAATTCCCGGTATAATAAATACAGATAGTACTTGAAGGCCTTATACACAGCATAAAGTGGTCTAAAGCCTTAAATATATATTGCGCTATACAAGTATACAAATAATATTATTGTAATCGGATATATATAGTGTTGATTTGACCTCATAGTGCCCACTGTGATAGGATCATGCTTAAAAGTTACAAATACAGTTTATACCATATGCATCTACAAATTTCGGTATAATCAAATATAGATCGTGATTAAAGGCCTTAAATACACATCATAAAATGGTATAAGGCCTCACGTACAAATTGAGCTTTCCAAGCATACGGATAATGTTACAATCGAATTTAGATAGTGGTTGATTTTATGAAAAGTGTTTGATGTGCTAAAATCATGATTAAAGTTGCAAATACAGCTTATGCAATGTTCATCTGCAATTCCTAGTATAATCTAATACAGATTATGCTTAAAGGCCTTAAATACACATTATAAAGTGGTTTAAGGCCTTAAATACATGCTAGTAAATGCCCTTGCGTTGCAACGAAGCTATATAAAGAGGAAAAAACATAAATCAGCACAATATATATAATTTTAAAGAGTGATTACGAGTTAAGGCGTGACAATTTAAGCTATTAGTTGTGCTAAGATATCTCAAAATAGGAAAATATCTAGTATAATGCCCATGCGTTGCTATGGAATACAGAGGGATATGGTTACAATTGCATTCCAAATATTTACTCAATCACTATTTTTTTCTCATCTAACTGATCACCAAATAATTTGGTGCCTATCTCTGCCATTAGTTTCTTTCCGAGTTCTATTTGTTTCCTTTCTAGTGTGGACCAAAGGAAATTTAATCTACATATAGGGTACCATGCAAGGAAAGAGCAAATGCATGATAGGTCAAAATATCCAGTGATTTGAAATTTTTTTAAAAGAATTAAAGGAAACAACAAGTGGGGGCTATGTGAAACTACCAATGGGTAGACATGATTATACTTTTTTTGAAAAGAATGAAAGGAAAGAGCAGGCGTGGGGGATGAGATGTGTAGCTAATAGAATGGGAGGAATTAACATGCGCGAGATTGGTGGAACTATCTAGTGAGTAGATGTGTTTTAAATTTTTTTGAAAAGAAAGAAAGAAAGGAAAGAGCATTCATGGTATATTAATAGGTGGAACATCCAATATGGATAGACGTGATTTAAAATTTTTTGAGAGATTGATTGGCTATGATTTCAGCGGATATGTATGAGCAGAGATGATTGGGAAGCCACCACCATCACCGCCGTCATGTCCACCACAAGATGCTTTACAATAGTGGAGATATTGCGCTTTACAAGTATACAAATACTGTTATAACCAGATACAAATATTTGTTGATTTCATTTTAGAGTGCCCGCTGTAATGACATCATGATTAAAAGTTACAAATACAGTTTGTGCCATGTGCGTGTACAAATCCCGGTATAATCAAATACAAATCGTGATTAAAAGTTTTAAATACACATCATAAAGTGGCCTAATGTTTCAAATACATATTGCGCTTACAAGTATACATATAACATGATAATTGGAATTAGAAAGTTGTTGATTTCAGCACAGAGTGCCTGATGTGATAAGACCATACTTTAAAGATTCAAATAAATTTATTTAAAATATGTCCACTGTTCCTATTATAACCAAATACAAATCGTGCTTTAAGGCTTTAAATAAACATCATAGAGTGGTGAAAGGCTTTGAAATACATATTGTTCTTTAGAAGAATACAAATAATGTATAACCGAATACTGACATTGGTTGATTTGAGCTCAGAGTGCCCTATGTGATAAGATCATAGTTTAAAGTTACAAATACAGTTTATGCCATATGCATTTGTAGCTCCTGTTATAATCGAATACAAATCATGCTTAAAGTCCTTAAATACACGTCATAAGTGGTGAAAGGTTTCAAATACATATTGTGCTTAGCAAGAATACATATAATATTATAATCGGATATAGAGATTGGTTGATTTGAGCTCAGAGTGTCCAGTGTGATAAGATCATGGTTTAAAGTTACAAATACAGTTTTTTTTAAAAAAAAGTATGCCTATCGTTCCTGATATAATCAAATACATACCGTGATCAAAGGACTTAAATACACATCATAAAGTGATGAAAGGCTTCAAGTACATATTAGGCTTTACAAGAATAAAGATAATATTATAATTGGATACAGATGGTTGTTGATTTGAGCTCAAAGTGCCCGATGTGATAAAATCATGGTTTAAAGTTACAAATATGGCTTATGCACATTCGTTTACGGTTCCTGATATAATCAAATAGATTGTGCTTAAAGGTCCTAAATACACATCATAAAGTGGTCTAAGGACTTAAATACATATTGTGCTTTACAAGTATACAAATACCGTTATAATTGTCAACCCTCAATTGCAGCTTACCTTGAGAGTCGGAATCCCATACACTAGCCCCTGGATCGGTACACTAGCGCGAAAGATCACATAGCCGATACAAGCATACATCGATTAAATCAAATCCCTGAATATTACATAATATGTTACGCCCTAAGTTTAGTAAGGCGGACATACACGCCTTAATATTACAAAACATTGTTCTGAGTATTGCAGCTGTCCCCAAAATATGTACCCAAAAGAATCTCCTATCGGCTAAGTGCCCTGCTAGCGACCGGAGCAGTCCCTAAGACTCGCCAGGTCCACCGAAGTCTTGTGCATCGTCATGATGGCACTCGTACGGATCCTCCTCGAGTCCCTCTTCTAAAGAAAGTAAGTAGGCGAGGTCAGCGTCATCCAAACGCTGGCTAGTTAACACTTCCCTTAATGCACATAGTGTTTAGAAGGCTTTATTTGGAGGAAAGGTTTATTTTATTTGCATAAAGCCAGGTTTTATAAGATTTTAAAATCATCCTAACTAGTATCAACTAGAATTTGTCTTGTTTATATAAATCAGAGGTTTACCATCTTAATAATGCTGCTCAACCCAACTAATCAACCAACCATTTCAGCCAACCCACAATAGACCAACTCTCGACCAAATACCCAAACCAGCTTGACGGATCACCCCGACTTTCCTACTGTTGCCCCCAACATTTCCTAGTTCCGCCATTCTTCCATGAATTGGCAATCCTGTTGTGCACCACACTTGCCATGACATGCCCGCCTCGGCTCGGGGATTGCCAGCCCTAACTAGCCAACCGTCACCCTGGGGAAGTGATGACCCATGCCGGGTCCTATCGAGAATGGTCCCAGAGGGCCTCCGCAGAGCGCTCGCAGCTGGCGATCCAAGACCCGTACTTCGCGCGACGGCCACGCGTTGTGTTGAAACCAACCCTCAGATGGCAGCGATCTCCCCGCTACGCGTGTTACTCCGCGCTCCTCACAGGTAAGCCCAGCTAAACCCAAAGACCGAGCACCTCATGCCTCAACCATCCCTCAGGATGTCCTCTAGGGGCAACTCACCGATCAACCTCTACTTCCACGGTCATCGGCCATACCACACTTGGACTATCCCAACCAACTGACCAAACCAGACCGACATCCCACATAACCTTACCCTCAAACACAATCAGCCCGACATGCAACTAATAGCCCTAACTTTCATATGTCATATCATATTTGAATGAACAGAATGAATGACTGGTGAATATCGGTTCACCGTTCTGTGGCGATTTGCCGAAAAATTTGTTTAAGCCTAAGCCAGACTGAGCAAGTTTTACCCATTAGGTAGGATTAAAGCGATTACCGGACTAATCATAGGCTAACAAGAGTAATAACAATCAAGGCAGTCATTAAGGTTAACAGATCAAGGGCAGGCATGTATAATTATTACATGATTAACAATTAGACAGATTACTAAGCATGCATTTAAATAATAAACAAAATAGTTAACAGAAAACTAGGTAATGAACGTGATATTAGCGATGTAAATCCGCACTAGGCAAAGTTGCAATCTCTCCCTAATACGGACAACATCTAAAGAGTAAGTGTTAGCTCGCCTTGCTCAGGTAGATGATCCTCCTCGGCTTCACCAAACCTCCCTTTGGGATCGCCTACGTCTAATCACACAATCAAACCAATAATTACTAACTAATGCAAGCAGAAATCATGATGCATACACGTCCTAGGCTTTACCCTCGATACTATATTATAAGATCAGGTAACGATGCAAACTTTCGTATGATATGCCATGCATGACAGAGTGTTTTAATAGATAATATTATCATTATATAATAGTCTACTATACCCCAAAATACGATTCCGTACGATACGGTCGTAATTGGGTGATTAGGGTTTTAAATCGACATATGATGACAGCACATCGAAATACGACCTAAATACGAGGTTAAGATTATCGGAGTTTGTCTTTTCTAAGTGCTCCAAAAATACAAAGTGTAAATCTACGTTACAAGGTATTTTAATGCATTTTTCTAAAGTCAGCACATATTTTTAAATAAAAAGGAATTTGCTAATTATTAGTTGGTTTTTAGCAAATTCAATCTCTAATGAGTACCTTTGCACAAACTTCGCATTTTTATAGTGTTTTATATCTATTTGGCATTTCTTTACCCATTTTATTTTCCTAAGATTTTATAGGGTCAGATCAATTATTTAATATAACTAAAAATCACCCTAATTCTAGTTTAACCAATTTCTTATAAGAATTCTACCCAATTCATATAACAGTGCTATTATTTCATTACAGTGGTTGATTTTATATTTTTATAAAATATGGCAGGGCCTAAACTATTTATCCAAATTTTTCTAGGAATTTCGGGAGCCTCTAACTATTTTAGATAAATCAATATATATTTCTGGGTTTATTTAATTGATAAAGTCGGTGAAAAAGGGTTAAATCTCGTCAGGCTAACCTAGCGAACGAGCCGGCCTAGCTACTGTTTCGGCCCACAGCCCATGCGCGCATGCGCCCACGCGAGCCAGCTGCGGAACATCGAAAGCGTATTTCCGTGGGGGCGCTTTCGCACGGGGCTCACGCCACGCGCGCATGCGTTTCCACTTAACCTGCGCAGTGGGGCCAGGGCCCGCATGTTAGCGACTCAACGACACGGTTTCGACCCAGCACTGACGAGGAATACTAGCAGGTGGGTCCCACAGTTCAGTGGCACATTGGCCATGTCTATGCACGAATCCTAGCGCAACATCCGACGGCTACCGCTCATCGTCTTCCTTTGAGCGAGGCGACATGGCTAACGGCAGCGGCTCGTGTTGCGGTAGCGCTTCGGCCATGCTCCGGCCAAGTGCGTGTGCGGTGGAGCCGAAGGTTCGCCGGAGATATCAAGCTCAACTACCGATCTACTAGCTGCTGGAATGGACGGCGAGCTAGAGAGGGTGACAGGCGTGCTCACCATGGTTTGTGCCGAAGGAGATGGGGATCGGAGACGGCTGGCGGCGAAGGGCCCGGCGACGACCAAATAGGGGCGTCGCCGACGCGGTTCCTCTGGGTGACTCCTCTGAAATCAAGTGAGGGAAATTGTCAAGGGTGAGATGGGCACGCTCGGGGCGAGAGGAATTGGGCTGTGGCTCACAAATTTGACGACAACGTCTCTGGCGCCGGCGGGGTGAGAATTTGGGGGAAATGGAGAAAAGACGGGCCGGCAGGACAGTGTCCGATTTTATAGGTGCCGGGTGATGCTCTGGCCCGAAGGCACGCTTGGCGAGGGCGGGGAATGAGCGGCTGTGACGACGACTTGCCAAGAATGAGAACAGCGGTGTGGCCTTGTGTGGCGATGATGGTATGGGATGTTGAAGGGATCGGACGTGAGCCGAATGAAGCGGCGGCAAGACCACTGCAATGAGAGGAAAGAGAAAGGAGAGAGAGAAGGGAGAAAGAGAGAGAGGCTGTGGGGCCCACATGTTAGCACGAAGTTGAATGAATTTTGAAATTTCAAAAATTTTGAATTGCCCCCAAAAACTGGGCTGTTATAATAATTGAACACGGATAGTGGTTGGTTTTAGATTAGAATACATGCTGTGGTAAAAATAAGATCATCCTTAAAAGCTTGAAGAGCACTCTCATCCTTAAAGTTTAAATAGCACTCTCGAGCAGACCATTCCACTCCCTAGCAAGCATAACAAATGGAGGTGCTTGTCACCGCACCGCTCAGCTCAGCTCCTTCCATCTAATCCTTTGTCTAAACCCTGCTCGCCCTTTTCCACCGGTAGTCTCTTTAAAGCAGAGAAGAAAGGTGTAGTAAGTAAGAGCCTAGTAGCCCACCATTACCATCTACTTATCCGCTCGGGAAGGAAGTGAGTCGAGAGTGTGAGAGAGGGTGAGAAAGGAATATGGTGATTATAAAGATATATTCTTGTAAATACAATGTCACGTAGTCGTAGACATTTTTTTAATCCATCCTTTGTGATTAATTTTCCAATATCACAATTTATAATTATTTTTTTACAGTATCGTATTATAATTATCATGGTACATACGAATCCACCGGAAGTCAGCGATCAACGTCTTCCTCACTTTCCCTTCTCCCGTTAGGTTCGGTTTGGTAGTCGTCTTCGTCGCCTTGGGTACTCGCGCGCGCCAGCTCACTCCCTCCCTCCTCTCCAGATCTCCTTCCCTCCCGCCTCAGATCTCTGCCCCCACCCCTTGCCCAAACCCTAGCCCGCGCCCTTCCGCCGCGCGGGGTCGCGCCGGCCGCCATGGGCATCGTCTTCACGCGGCTCTTCTCGTCGGTGTTCGGCAACCGCGAGGCCCGCATCCTCGTCCTCGGCCTCGACAATGCTGGCAAGACCACCATCCTATGTAAGCGGCCCCTCCCCATTCACCCCCGAATCTCCGCATTCCCGCGCCGGATCTGCGGTTTTTTTCTTTGGGCGCGAGGGTTTTGAATTCTGATCCGTGTGGTTCACGCAGATCGGCTGCAGATGGGAGAGGTCGTCTCCACGATCCCAAGTGGGTTTCGGTTCCGATTTCCAACTCCTTTGTCCGTTTTTTTTCCTCTTTGTTGGATTGCACACGGGGTGATGGATTTGATGCGATGAGTGATGTTGTGCTGCAGCGATTGGGTTCAACGTGGAGACGGTGCAGTACAACAACATCAAGTTCCAAGTCTGGGATCTCGGTGAGTCGCACAGATCCCGTTGCCCTCCATTCAAATGTTTGCGTTGAATGGACTGTTTTAGTAATGCTGGAAGTCCAACCGTTGTGTAATTCATAACCAGAACTAACATTGAGCAAGCTGCACAAGTTGAATTTGGCAAGGTTTCGCCATGCCAATGTTAATTGACTTCATTACTATTGGAGATGAAGTAAAATGGAAAAATTGGGCATCTTTTTGTGGGTTGGCGATATGATATCAGCTTTCTGAATATCACCAATTCACTATGGAGTTGTACTTGTAAGTTTTGTTTAGTTCAACTAAAATGACTTTCAGTTTGATAACAAGAGGCCCAAAGCATTTGGATCGTTGAAGTGATTTGGCCGATTTGCTATCATCAACATGAACCTCAAAACATAACCTATACCAGTCATATAAGGCTGTAGGCTAAACTCAGTCCGGTACCAGCTTAGCCATTGCTTTGCTTTGCTTTGCTTAGATTAGTATTCAGTCTTCTTTTTTTATTTAGAAACAATATTTGATACATGCTGCACAAGTTAAAATAACAACTTTTGTGCTCAAGGGACTTGTCCTATTGATAAGAACTAACTCTTCATGTTGGTCCACATTTCATAGAGTTTGAGGGATTCTTCATTGACATTTTATTGCCTTCGGCATACATTAGTCATGATAATAACTTGTCTTAACATTCTTTATCATGTATTCTGGATTTCTGGGAAAGGGAGCCTTTAAAATGACTTGCTATAGTGCGTGCTTAGTTCATTTGGGACATCCAGCTAATGCAATCTGTAGAAGGTCAGAACACTGCCTTTAGATATTAGGGCGTGTTTGGATCTCAGCCTTCGCCTGCCTTGCCAACGAAAGGCGCGCTGTAAAAATTGGCGTTCGTTTGCTTGCCAGCCGACGAATGGCACGCCTTCTTCATTTGCTTGCGCTCGCCACCATCTCCCGTGTAAAAAACGCGCCATCTCAGTGCGTCCGATTTCTGCGTCCTAAGATGGCGCGCCTTCTTGCCATTGGAATGGCACGGCGAACGAAGGGAGAAATCCAAACACGCCCTTAAAGACTTAGTTTGAGTGACAAATGCTTATAAGGGATATTTTAATTGGATTAGTTTGCTTCTTGACATTTGCCTGTCATTGGTAAATTTTGCTCCCCATGAAATAACATGACTCTGGCTTATGGCTCACACTTGGGCTCCTACACAGCTCTAAGTAAGCATGTTCACTAGTGCACAATGAACCTTTTGTGGCTGAGCATAATCGTACAATTGTATGACCCTAATAAATTCGTTATTATTTTTTTAAAAAAATCATGCATGAGATATGGCAAAAGAATTATCAGACCTGAGTCTCCTGACTGCGCAATTGTAGAGATCTCAATTGTTAATATGACTTAAGGGAAACTACAAAACCTCAATAGCTTTGGAAAGTGTGATTGCACTCTTTTTTTAGGGACAAATACAAAACCTCTATAGCTTTAAAAAGTGTGATTGCACTATTTTTTTGAGGGATAAATACTACTGGTAATTCCTAACAGTCATATAATGCTTAAGAAATGTGCACAAAAGTGTAATTTCACTCTTGGCTATACAAAGTCATTCGTTTGTTTTTCTTAAAGCACCATCTGGCGTATTGTGAATGTAGTGAAACTTTTCTTGTGCCACCACCATGGAACATCAACGTCACAGATAACACTTAAACTCTAGTTTCATTTTGTGCAAGAGAAGTTATCACCTTTTTTATCACTTTAACATGGCATCCATATTGTTTATTTTATTCTCTAGGTCAACTTTTAGTGGGAACTGGGAAATCACACAAATATTTTTAAGTTGCGGTGATTTTTGTTCTAATTGTCAACTTCTTTTTGCATGAATATTATTCTTTCTGGAGTAGTTTTTCAGGGCACCCTCCTTTCATTATTAACATTAACTTTGTTCTCTCAACAGGTGGCCAAACAAGCATCAGGTACATTCTTTTTATGATCAGTATTTGACTTCAAAACTTGTGTATCATGTAATTATTTATTCAAATTATAAACATTTTGGAGAAACGTCTTCCTACAGTACCTCTTTATTTAATCTAATTATTGGTGCATGTCTGCATGAGACAAGTTTATTGCATTCTTCAGTTTATAGAAGCCAAATTGTGATGTTGCAAGAATAATTTTATTTGCTATTCCAAAGCTTGGATATTACTAAATCATAAGGATAAGTTGAAAGGATAATTCATCACTATGGTTTCTGACATCCCAATCCTGGTGATTTACTGCTATGAGTTGTATAACGTGTTCTCTGTTATATATCCTTCCTATAGACCACGTAAAATTCAGTTTAATATGGTTCGGGCCCTAGGGAAATACATATAGTCGGAATGCAGTAGACACGAAATATAAAAAAACTTTATTGATGCACTTTGTCTAATTGAGGTTCATCTGATTAATCTTTTAAAGGGTTTTGGCTCAGTTGAAGATTTTTGTTGTGTTCCCTCATTTGCTGTTGAAATCTCGACAAGATTTCTAATGTGTGCAATTCACATTCTGTTTAAGGAGTATTCGGTCTTGTAACAGCTTCATCTTCTTATCATTCTGCAGATTTGGGATGAGTGTTTAAATTAATTACTTGGCATGTAATCTTGTAAAAATTAATTTAGCTCTCTCTCTGTTGGAACTTGGGAGATTCTATCAAACTGTAAAATGCAATTGTCTAAGAGAATGTTGTGCAGTTTGAACTTTGAACTGGAAGTAATAATTTTGTTGACAGTGCTGCATTTCTTTTACCATCATAATCATAAATACCATGCTAGATTTGTCATTATCTTTTTTTTGTGAGTTAGGCCATACTGGAGATGCTACTTTCCAAACACCCAGGCTATCATATATGTTGTTGATTCAAGTGATACTGATAGGCTGGTAACTGCAAAAGAAGAATTTCATGCCATCCTTGAGGTATGATCCATAATAAATGAGGCCTCTGGTTTATATAAGGAAACTGATGAACATTTGCTAGCATGCATATTGTGGTTCAGGAATTCAGACATTTACAAAATAATGTGTTGATTTGTAGTGCTAAATTGCTAATTGCAGTACACGAACATGGAACTTGTTTATTATATTTGAAGTGATTGAATATTTGTAATAGATTCCAATGGTTTGAACATAAGCATTGTTCAAATGACTCTTAAATGTCACTTAAACGGGAAAACACTGTGGGACCTTAAGAGTGTCGGAGCATTTTACCATCTGCCACTGCTCGCTGTTGGTGCCAGACCCAGGAAACCTCTGCTGATATCGCGGAGCCAGGTGGTTACCTTTGAGGTTGCCAACCAATGAGGGATTCTGTCCAGCTTGCCGTCCGAGCTTGGGTAAGCCATCGTTTGCAAGCAGGAGTGGTGGGCACGTCGCAGGAAGGGGAGACAGCTAGTTGTGTTGGGAAGAGGGGAGGTAGGGAAGGCGGCGCCGGCGGAAGCAATGTTGTATCTAGAGTGGGAGAAGGAGAGAAGTGTGGGTTTGCTCGTTAGGGTTGAGGACGTAGACCCAGAGGTGGTGGTTGGCTCGTGGACTTGTGGCCTTATGGGTGGGTTGGCTGGGCCGTTGGGTGAAGCAGATGACTTGGTGGAGTGGGAGAAGGAAGGAGAGAAGTGTGGGTTTGCTCGTTAGGGTTGAGGACGTAGACCCAGAGGTGGTAGCTGGCTCGTTGACTTGTGGCCTTATGGGTGGGTTGGCTGGGCCGTTGGGTGAAGTAGATGACTTGGGCTAGATAGGAAAGATTTATGGGTTAACTTCAATATTTTGTTTCTCGACTTGTTTTAGGAAGTTTTTATAATGTCGTTAAAACGAACTAACATTGAAATGCTAAAAAGGTGGTTAGTCGTTCCACCTTGTTTTATCGCTTTAACCATGGTTTGAACAAATATACCGACTGGTTGGAAGATTTTTTGTGACAGTCAGCAGCATGTGGATTTTTTTATATTTTCTAAGGAAAAGTCCATTTTAGATACCTCAACTATCACGAAAGTCTAAAAAAACACCTGAACTATGATTTTGTTCCATTTTACAACCCTGAACTTGTCATACCTGCTTAAAACACATCATAGGCAGGATTCCCTAGATGGTTTTGCACATGTGGCTGCCATGTGTCCATTGGCTTTGAGATGGCCTCGACCATGGCAGCCACATCTGCTCCTCTCTCCGTAATCTCTGTCTCCCTCCCTCACCCTCTCCGATATTTGATTCTGATGTGGAGTCGTGTTGCATGTCGAAGGCGGCGCGGACAGCGTACGGCGTACGACGGAGAGGTCAGGCGGCGGTGTGCACGGGCGGAGAGAAGAGAGGAGGAAGGAGGCGGCGCACCCGTGTGGAGAGGTGCGGTGGCGTAAAGGAGAGGGCGCGCCCGTGCGCGTCACCGGTGTGCGTGGTGGAGAGGCGGCGGAGCAGGGCGAGGTGGCGGCGCACGGAGAAGGCGAGGGCAGCGGCGGCTCGTCCATCCCCTCCCATCCGTCGTCGGAGGCGGCGCATCCATACCCTCTCCCTTCGATGCCGCCGGTGGCGCGCCCATCCCCACCTCCGATGCTGGTGAAGATGGTGCGGGGAAGGAGACGGTGCAGGGAAGATGGCGGAGCCACCGCCCCGCTGCTGGGGCCGCTGCGCCGAGTTGCAGAGGTGCAGGCGAAGTGGAGCTGTGGAGGGAGATGGCGCCGCCGTCGCGCCGCAGCGTGGAGATCGGACCGCCGCTGCCTTGCTCTGGTCGAAGGAGGAGGGGATGGGCGTGCCGCTGCCGGCGTCGAAGGTGGAGGGGATGGGCGAGCCGTCCTCGCCTTGCTCCGTGCACCGCCTCGTCTCCCCTTGCTCCATCACCGAGTAGATGAGAGGAGAGAGAAGAGTGTAAGAGAGAAGACATGAGAGAAAGTGAGAGGAAGAGTAGATGAGAGAGGAAGAAAGAGGGTGGCAAGTGAGAATCACTTACAGGTGGGCCTAAGTGCCATGTCACGCGTCACCTGCTAGCCAAGTCAGCAAAATCACCACTACGTGGCGCCACAACCGCAAAACCACCAAACGAAACTGGATTGCGATGGGTTCTGAACCGGTTTTAAAAGTTTGGGGTTGTAAAATAAAGCAAATCATGGTTTAGGTGGTTTTTCGCACTTTCGCGATATTTAAGGTACCTAAGATGGACCTTTTCCTATTTTCTACTGCTTTTGATTGGTTTATTGATTTTGACATTAGTCGTTCCATTGTAAATAGCAAGCATGCTTCCTGATGGAATATTTGTTCAAAAAAATAAAACTTGGTATATTCTTTCATTTCATTATAGTGGCTTTGGGTATGCTTCTTGATGTAAAATATTGAACTTTTTTCTTGTTTAGATTATTCTATTGTTTGTTGCTTGTAGTACTTTATGCACTCTGTGGCCCTTATCTTTTTCGATTATTGATAATTTTTATCAGTTAGCATGCGTTTTGTGCCAGATATGCTAATAATTGAACAACTAGGATGCAAATGAATTTTCAATACATGTTACCTTATTACTCATCAATTAAGTACATTTCCTGATTGTGCACATTTACTTGGCAGGAGGATGAGCTAAAAGGTGCTGTTGTTCTTGTGTATGCAAATAAACAGGTGAAAAATTAAACCATTCAAATTTCCATACTGTTCTGAAAGTTGGCATGTTTTCTATGCTTAATCAGAAACGATGTGCTTACTTAGATGGCTGACACTGCTCCCAGATCCACCTGTACTACTAAAAAGCCTGTAGTGGTGATGAGTGATGGCCATAACTCATATTTTACGTTTTGCCCCAATGGGTTTCCTGGTTTTGTGCCTCAGATAGTGAGTGGTGATGAATTCATGAGTGACGAGATCATCTAACTTTTTATGTTTCGCCCTCCCTGGATTGCTCCATTTTTATGCTTCACCCCCTCGGATTTCCCCAGTTTTTAAAGTTTTCACCCTTAAGTTTCTGGATGTCTTACACATGCCCTATGTTTTATGTTTGTCCCTGTCTGAGTTCTGTTTTTTGCTTTTTCTTAGCTAAGCATGCGCACCTGCCTAGTACATACAAATTTCTAATTAATGGCTTGCACCATACCGGGTGCATTTTTTTCCTTTCATTTTTGCAATGCATGTATTTTCTTCTTTTGCTACAATGCTGCTATCAAGCTGCCTGTCTCCTTGCTCGTTTCCATGAACTTTATTCCTTGACTAAAGTTTATTGCGTTGATTATTCATTAAGTAACCCCATGATGCTTTCATGCTCTTATTAAATTTATATTTTCAGATACCATTTGGATGTAGGTTGCTGCATATCCTATGTCCTGTTGTCGTGCAAATTTATTCGTTGTCATGTCTGCTTTTTTCAGGATCTTCCTGGTGCACTTGATGATGCTGCCATAACAGAATCGTTAGAACTACATAAGATTAAGAGTCGCCAATGGGCAATTTTTAAAACATCCGCCATAAAAGGGGAGGGGCTCTTTGAAGGCTTGGACTGGTAAGTTCTGTGAAATGATTCCTTCTTACGGGGGCACTGGAAAGATGCCTAAGCCAAACAATCTTTTTACATATGAATGATGGTTATATGTCTTTAGTAAATCATTAATTTTTTACTTATAGAAGAGGATCTCTTTTTATTGGTAGTGACTGTACTTGATTACCTATGATCTCCAATGATCATATCTAATCTCTATGTAATGAGTTAGGCAACATGCATATGAAGGATGGGAACCTCAGGAATGTTAGAGCAACTTAAAATTTGATACTTTTTGGTTCTTGCTGCAGGCTCAGTAATGCACTCAAATCTGGGAGCAGCTAATGTAGGAACTTCGGTTCCATGAATCATTGTTTGATGGTAAACAATAGAGACGGTGCTATCCTTTTCATCACAAGTTTGTGCGAAAGTCCCACTCAATTGTTTTTGACTCCAGAAGTTTTGCACCATCAATTATCTGTAAAGTGCCTTTTTAAAGTTTTCGGATATAACACTAGATGTACCTTCATATGGATCAAGAATAGGTTTGTAGAGAATGATGATCAAATTGTGAGGACTCTGAAAACTGTGGTTTTACTCGTAAATCTTGTCAATTGTGATATTTTTCTAATGATTAAGCTCACCTAATTTTTCTTTCGTGTTAGGCCCTCTTTGATTCGCGGTTTGGTTTAATTTTATTTGCTTGAGCAAAAAGTTATTATTTTTGTACAGATCATTTATTGTAACATTTTACAATAATTTTTTCAAGGATTTATGGGAGGTTTTCTCAAAGATTTTAAAATATTTTTAATAATTTTTATCGTTTCTAGGTCTCTTTTTAAATGCTCTCAACTTTTGGTTTAACCCAACCAAATTGAACCGTGAATCAAAGAGAACCTTAAGCATCCTTTCTTCGGCTGCAGTGTGAATAGATATAAGTTGGAAATGTAGGTGCTACAAATGATTGTGAAGTACCGAATCCGATGCCTCAAGTTACTCGGTTTGTAAAAACTTTTGTATTAAATTGGTAAATAAAAAAGGCATATTATTAGCCTGCAGACATCATGTTAGTATTAACTTCAACTATTCGCCTTTCTACGTCAAACTAATCATCAAACCAATGTCTACACAGACGTGAAGTATATGGTGTAATAACTAAAATGTCCTGAGTTCAAGACCCCAATAATGCAATATTTCTCTTATCAGCTCAAGCTTTTAGATAACGGAGGGAACAGGAGAATAGAAAAAATTGCCCTGTTTAGCATGACCATGATTGATAGTGTATCATGGTATGAAATCACGATGGTGTATCATAGTATTGAAAAGAAATCTGCAGATAGACCTGGCTCGGCAGGGACCCACCTAACAAGACGCACATCTGTGAATTGACGTCAGCAGGGACGTCATCTGATAACAAAGGTACCTGGGCTGAACGGCAAGCCTGTTCTGCAGTCTTGTAAACGACGGTTCAACCGCTATCTACCTCACATCAACTTACCTTTGTTAACGACTCCTAACTGCTTAGAGCATTGAAGAACTCGCAGTTTAGAGCAAGTACAAATATACGATGCTCCACTTCGCTGTTGCAAACCATTTCGCTTTTTTTAAAAAAAATAGGGTAGAAGGATAGCCGTTCAACTTCATTAAGTACAGAAAAAACGTGAGACACATGGAAGTCCAACGCAGCGCAACCGCTGCCGCCTCGAGAACCGGGACCTCAGAATAATGGTCAACGGCACATTTTTCATGCAGTTCTCATAGAAAAGACTAAAAAAAAATGAATTTACTCATTTTGAATGTCTTTAATGATCAACCTTATGCTATCTGGAAGTTGTCTAGTGGCATCCTTGTGATTAAATCTGAATAATGAAACGCTCGAGCGAGACATAAAAAATCTGTCAATATTGTGATGGATGCAGCTGAAATTAAAAGCTGAAGAGGACAGGAGTGAGACTTCTTGCCAGGGCTGTACATGAATGCAGAAAGTGGGCGTAGCAATCGGACTCGTCCTGTTTCTTTGGAGGCCTCAAGGGACAGAAAGGCCGGAAGGTTCTGGAAACCACGACCAGGATAAGATTTATCCAACTAACTGACAATAATAGTGCCCCTGAAAAAAGAAACCCTGGGAGTGCCGGAAAAGGTGACCTTCGGTGGAAGGCTCGCTTCAGGCCCTCTTTGATAGCTTGTTTAGTTTTATTTTAGTTTTTGTTGAAAAAATTTGACCACCTTTGAAAGTGGCATGAAAAGGCTAAATAAATTATTAAAAAAATATTTTTGAGATCTTTGAGAAAAACCCTACAAAGTTATAAAAAAATTATTTTCAAAAAATAAAGTGAATGGCGTATATAAAAATAACAAAAGTTGCAATCCCAACAAAAACTAAACTAAAACAAGCTATCAAAGAGGCCCTCAAGCGTGCTTAATTCGCACGCTGCCGCATGTAAATGGAATTGTCAAAATGTCGTACGGATCTAGAGGATATTATAGCTGCATGCATTGATCAGTTCATATAGATTTAAACAATGCTATAGCTGTATCAACCAATCAGCTCACTCGAAAATCTAGAAAATGATGAGCAACACACTTTAATACCCCTTCGCGTGGAGGCTTCCTTTCTCAGGGCCTCCGAACAAACTTGTACCTTTCAATACCCCTCTTCGCCAGGCCGTGCTGGGGTATGAGGCGGGGAGGCGGCGGTGTCGTGCCCGGGCACCCCAAGCCCAGGGGCTCCACCCCCAACACTGTGATGCCTCTTGCTGAGAGCGAGACGATTATGATCTTATTTACCTACACAACAACGATTAGCAATGATTAGGATAATAGAAACATTAGGACTGTTATCCTAATATTGTTGTTGCTTATCTGATCTTATTTACTGTGTCGGTAATTGTGGTATCAGCTGAAAGAAGCTTTTTCAAAATTGAAATTATTGAATAACTATTTGAGATGTACAATGTCTCAAGAAAGGTTAAATATTCTATCAACTTTAAGTACTGAGAAGAAATTATAATGTCTAACGAAAGGTTAAATATTCTATCAACTTTAAGTACTGGGAAGAAATTATTGGATGACATTAGTGTCGAGAACGACATTGACAGTTGTTTTTACGACTGTTCACAAAATGCAGGAGATAAAATGTACTTGATCTCTGCATTGGACTTTAGCCTCGGCGATCATGGCCTCCTGTGTTACTTTGCCACGTGCCAATGATCTCAATCACGGCTACCATCTTGAACACGGCTCTCGATCGAGTCCTGTAGGTAACCACCGCCCACCATCCTACTTGAACTAACCACTGAAACCTTGCTTTAATTTGCACGTGACTAAACGCAAGTGTGATAAATGGTCGGCTCACGTTTCTCGGAGGAAATTACATGACCAAAACAGCAAAAGTCAAATCCTAAAAAATATATCAAGATATAGCATGCACTTTAAAAATAATACAAATTGTCCTATTGTTGTTGCGACCATACGCATGGAATAATCCAGTCAAAATTAACTAGTATTGCAGCCAGAGACTCGTGGCAACATTAGCATTTAGCACAACCAGCCATATGATAGCTTCGGTCACGGCCGAAAACCGATGGGTTTAACCGTTGAGTCATTGAAATCTCGGATTATAAGAAATTCAAGAAACTAGACCATGTAGGGTTTGAGAAGCTACCTAAGACATTTGAGGGGTCAGTTCTAAGAAATATGCACATATGCCGTATGAAAAGAAAAGGTAAATTAAGATGACGAGGGCATCATCGGCAAATATGCATCTACTATTAATTTATACTACTTCAATTATGTCGGAACCGAGACTTGGAAAGCGACGAAATGGCACGAATCCTCATATACCAACGGGAGCACTCCAGCAAGCATACGCTATGATCTATGAAGCCCACAACCACCGGGCCGAGTCTGATAGGACGTCCCAGACATCGCTAAGTCGGGTTCGCCCATCCAGGAGCTACCCATCTTCAAACAGACACCCAGACCACATACGAGCTCCGTCTTCAATGTTCGACAATTACAAGGAAATGTTAGGAGATAAGATTTCTAATGTTTCTGATTCCACTGTGAAATTCCTTCAGGAGCATCATGAATTGTTGAATTACGAAGATGGGCATAATTTTCCCGAAGCTGTGTCGCCATCTTTTTGGGCCCAAAGCCCGTGTCACCTAGGTTTTCATACGCGTGGGTCACTGTGTGGCGGCGGCTCTCCACTGGCCGTCGTACTACATATATATGTCTCCTCCGTGCTTCATCTTCCTCTAGTTTTGTAAAGTTGAGTCCTCCATGTTCGTGTGAAACTATCTCGTTCTTTTTTTGTCATCTAGATCAACAAGACCAAGTTATCGGGACACCAATGTATTCATAGTTTGAGTTAAATAAAGCAACATTATTCATACCACATAGGTCGCCATTCCACCTCCCATTTCCTCGGACGAGTTTTCTCTTGTGCTAGATAATATCGATGAGGAGGCATCAGAGGACGATGAGGAGTCATCCGACGATGGTGATGAGGAGCATTTTCCAAAGGAAGATGAATCGTCCAATGACCTTGATGATGGGGACCAATAGAATATGGCACATTATATAGTTGTTTTTTATGTTTTTATGTCTTTTGTTGATCGCATTGTTGTCCGAGAACTTATCATTTTGTTGTAAGTGAAGATATATTTATATTGATATTTATACTGTTACATATTTATAAATCATCTAAAACTTTTAAATACAACCATAATTCATACATAAGATAACATATTTTTAAAAAGTTGTCGTCAACAGTCTTTTCTTTTACAAAACTTCGTGCTGGGGACGGGAGCAAGTCTCAAACCCACGACCTTGTGAGGAGCTAGCACTCCCGCCGCGCACTGATACCTAGGTGAAAATTTGCATTTCTTTGTTCAAACATAAAGGACAAGTGAAAGAGGATCCTAAGGCCTAGAGGGGGGGGTGAATAGGCAATTTTAAATCTTTTTCGATTAATTGTTGATTATGCATCAAATTAATAGTGACCCAATCCTAGTGTCAATTGATACGCAAGCGGAAGCGATAAACAAGTTAATAGGCAACTAAGACATGGCAACACAATCAACACATTTAATGCAATGGTAGTAAGTGCGGAAAGTAAATGAGAGAGAGACACGGTGTTTGTTTGACCGAAGTTCGGAGCCGCAACTCCTACTCTCCGTTGAGGCTACCCCTTGCGCACAAGGACCGGCTCGCTCTCGAGCCTAGCGCCTCATTTACTCCCGGTAGTCGTTCCGCCACTCCGGCGAGGTGGACTCCGTCACCCGTACACCGACTCGAGAGTAGCCACACGCCAAGGCCTACTCCCAAGCCCTCGCCTCCACGAAGGATATCTTCAAAAGTAACAAGCCCGAAACGCCCCGATCATGCCGGATCGAAGGACTTCCATGAAGCTCGGTATTGGGGTTTTATGAATTATGGCTTTGGATGATTTTTGGATGGAGGAATGGCTCTAGAACACCTAATTGATGAGCTATGAATGTGGTAGGTGAAGTGGAGCAGCAAACCTCAAAATAGCCAGCCACTAGGTAGGTATTTATAGCCCCAAGAGCAAAACTAGCCGTTGCCCCTCGGAAGAGGGCAAAAAGACTAGCCGTTAGCCTCTACCGGACGCCGTCCGACGGGCACCGGACGCCGTCCGACAGATGCAACTGCTCACTGAAAATGAGCTGATCGGACGCCGTCCGGTCAGGACCGGACGCCGTCCGACAGAGGAGATGCACTCGACCGGACGCCCCCCAGACGCCGTCCGACAGCGAGAAACACCCAAGTTTGAACTTGATCGGACGCCGTCCGGTGACCACCGGACGCCGTCCGACAGCGAGCTTGCAAAGAAGTTTAACTGACCAGACGGCCCCCAGACGCCGTCCGACCAGAAGAGGGCTCAGATTTTAACCTTATCGGACGCCGTCCGACAGTGTGTACTATTTGGGATTTTGGCTGGTCGGACGCCGTCTGGCTTTACCAGACGCCGTCCGACATAATGAATTTTCGGCTAAAAGGTGAAGGGAAAATTAAGTGGGTTTCTTTCTCTCTCTAGAAATCTCACAAAGGGATATTTAGGTATTTTTAGAAGTGGTGGACTACGGAGACCGAGTTTTCGAGAATTCGCAAAGATCCGGCATAGTCCGAGATATTCGAACCCCTTTTGAAATCCGACAAAAAACAGGAAATAAACCTAACTACTCCTAATCTATACGTGACCTCATCTCTCGCCCGGTCACGTGCTTGAAATCCTTGGAGCAGCTCAGAAAATTGTCGACGCTTCAAATTAGGGTTTGAGAACGCCGATTCTTCGCTAGGGTTCCGAGTAGTCCAAAAACCCTCTAGCACTAAATATTTATCTATTTTGTCATCAATGCCACTAACAAAAATTAGGGCTCAACGATGCTCACAGTCTCCCCCTTTGTGGCACTTGATGGCAACCCAAGAGAGAATAAAATTTTTGAGCTGCAAAAGGGGTTAGTGCAATACAAACTTGCGAGCAATTTCAAATTTAAGACAACCACAACTCGACCACAAGGATGTGCAAAAGAAGGAAGCTCCCCCTAAATTCATGCATAAATTTGAAAACACAAGTCAACAAGGTTCAAAAGACATAAAACCAACCAGAGTAACAAACACAAACTTAACCGAGTATCGAGGCAACCAATAGTATTACAGGCAAAGACAAAACCTCGATCTCACTACCCATCTCACTAACTCATGCTATTCTCTGTACCTTCTCCTAACTTCTCCCCCTTTGTCACCAAGTGACACAAAAAGGGAAAAGGTCCTATTCTTGCTGGTCTTGATCCATGTCGTCGCCTTCGTCATCTCCCTGGCCGCCGGAAGAGGAGCCCTGACCTCTGGGACGCTTGAACAAGGGCATATGAGCTGCAGAGGGTACCGACCGAGGTGAGGATGGATCATCATATAGCTGGGTCGGTTGAGGGTTTGGCAAAGAAAAGTTGAGATGGCGAGCGACTTCTCCACCAGCAAAATGAATCTTACCAGGAGGAGGATATGACTGTGGTGGAGGCACAAAGGAAGGAGCAGGCCCGGAAGGAGGGTATACCCAAGAATGAAACGGTGGTGGGTAGGCAGGTGGGCGAGGAAAACTCTGATTCTGCTGGTAGGCCTGGTAGCTGTCATGAGCATGTGAGTACCATGAGTAAGGATTGGCCCCTTCTGGAACGGGCATAAACATTGCACCCATGTACTGAACCGCTGACTTGAACTCTGCAAATTCATCATTTAAGTATGTCTGCTGCCCTGCCAGATCTGTCATCTCCCTGCGGGTGGCTGCCAGCTCTTCTTTCACCTCAGTGTGAAAATTTTTCATCTCCGTGCGCAGCCCTCTCATCTCACCTATCAAGGCGTCATACCAAGGGGGAGGTGCAGCGGCAGAAGAACTCGCACCAGGTGCTGGCACAAATGGCTGCATTGGAGCAGCAGGAGCAAAAACAGGAGCTGGTGGAGGAGCATCATCACCAGGTCTACCCAACTTGGGCTTGCTCCCAAGTGAGTTGAAGAAGTTCTTCATCTGATGCTTTTTGATTCTGTTTGTCCAGCTTCTTACTTCATCTGCAGAAACCCGCTGAGTCCTAGAAAAAAAATAAGCCAATATAGGGAGCTAGAGGTAGTGCCCTATTGACCTCTCTGAATATTGTGTCATCCAGCTCTCCCATGAGGGTGGCGCCAATGTTTATAACTCTGCCTGTCAGGAGATAAAGTATGAACCAACTGCAGATCGGTAAAATCCTGTCACGGTTGCCACCTCGAACAAATAAAGTGCTTCGAAGAATAAGGTTTATCGAGCGGGCTCACATGCATGGCTGATTGGCCTTCTATATTCAATTCTTCCTCATCAACATCAATGTACATGAACCGTACTTCTTCAAGAGGAGGATATTTGCCCCTCCAGAGGGCATCTTCATAGCACACCTCGTTTAAATCAGTGCCAGAGTCTGGAGTACCCAAGGCGTGATTCATCTCGACCACTGATATCCCCTGAACCTGTCCATCAACTGAGTGATAATAGTTCGACTCTGACTCGTCCTCGGCAACCAGTAAAGTAGCAAAGAACTCACAGTTCCTCTCTTGATTCCAGGTCAATTTCTTGTTGGAGATCAATTCTGCTAGGCCTGGTGTGGAGCTGAATATGGTGTGAATCTCAGGCCCTGCCACTGTTGTGATCTCACTCCAGTCAACACCATGAGGATCCCTCAGACTACCCTTGGGAGCAGAAAAGCACATGTAGAGCTGCTTCTGGAACTTGGTGTAGAAACGGAAGTCTTTGGTATACTCTCGCCTTTGGGGGAACCACCTCGCATATGAGACGGACCTTTTCTTCCTCAATGTCTCCATAGACAGTTTCAGAACCTGATCATCCACAGGATCGTCCTCAGCGACCACTGTCTCAGTGACATCCTCATCTGCCAGGTCCTCAGCATAAGTCTCATCATCAGCATCCTCGGCGGTTGCAAAAGACGATCCCGCAACCCGAGTCCAATGAAGTCCCTGATCAGGCTGCTGCTGAATGTCCGCTCTAGTCACTCTACTTGGGCGAGGAGGAGCGGCACTGCTAGCCGTCTCATCTATGTAATCAGGATCGCCCTTACTGCCACTGTCGCGACGACCACTGAGGGTCCTGCTCAGAGCCTTCCCAAACTTCTTCAAAGATTTCGACATCTCGAATTACTCCCTCTGACAAAGTGACCACTGACCAGAACAACCTTACTGTCAACTGCCACTGTCCAACGATCCACTGACAAGGTGCCAACCCACCACGGTCCAACCCTGAACACGAACGCGGGAAAATCCTATTCAAAACCTAGAACTCGGTAAACAACAAAATTTGACGGGAATAGAGGCGGAAGCCGTTATCGAGCCCTAGAAGCGAGGAGGAAGCCGCCGTCTTGCGAGGAGATCGTCCCTAGGCCCTTCCGGTAGGGAAAGGAGGAGCTCGGCGGAGACGAGGCGCCTGACGACGGGCCGTCCACTTCAATCCACGCGGAGGAATCAAGAGACGGACGAGGGAGGCTGCCGGTAGTGGTGGAGGTCGCCGGAGGTCGCCGGAGGGTCTTCCCCGGTGAGGAGAAGGGGCAGGGGCGGCGCCGGTTTAGAGAGGAGGAAGAGATCAAATGAGGAGAGAGGGACACAGAGGGGTAAGTTATACAGATTTCCGCGCGGTTAGGCCCTGTCGGACGGCATCCGACAGTGATCGGACGGCGTCCGACAGAGAGGGTGCAGAGCACAGTTGCCCTCGTCGGACGGGGTCGCGGGGAAGCCAGACGGCGTCCGACAGAGATATTGCAGCGCCATTTGCACTTGGTCGGACGGCGTCCGGTGGTGACCGGACGGCGTCCGACAGTACGAATTCAGCACCCACAAATCCTGTCGGACGGCGTCCAAGCCTGTCCAGACGACGTCCGATGAAGGTAAAAATTGCAGCTGCTTTTACTTCGGACCAGTGGGCCCCACCAATGCGAAAATTATTATAAAAATAATGTTTTGAAGTGATGATCTCCATTTTTGCTCAAAATTCAAAGAAAGATTCAAATGTGAGCAATTCGAAGTGATTTAAAAATTTTAATTTTGAAGAGATAAGATTATAATATGACAAATGAAATCAAGTCAAATTCAAAAACCCAAATCTTGATCTTAGAGATCAACAAAATGTGTGAACCCCAAATTTTGCCTTGATTTCTCATATAGGTATGAAAATCGAGCATAGGGGTTCACTTTAGAGTTTAAGCACATGTTTTTGAATTTTGGCTCCTTTTTAAATATTTTCAACAATTTTGATGCCATATGATTTTCAAGAGAACAAATATGCATATGGAGCAAATTTTTCAAAGGGGGTAAGATTTTCAAAACTAGAAGTTTGAAGTGATAAGACGATAAGGATAATCTATTAAGTTCAAATTTGTTTTGGCTTGAAATATGGGACAAGAATGTGCTAACCCAAAATCAAATTTATCTTTTCACCACTAGAGGGAGTTTTGAGATCATGAGTTGAAACTAAACTCCCCCTAAATGTGACAAGGGTCAAAAGCAAATGGAAAAATTCAAATAAGACCCAAAAATCACAAAAACCAATCAACACGCATTTGATCTATCTAGTATGTTGAGTTCATTCCTTAATTTGCAAAACCGTGCCTCATCCAAGGGTTTGGTGAAAATATCCGCTAATTGGTCTTCCGTTCGCACGTAGGCAAGCACAACGTCACCCTTTGCAACATGGTCATGAATAAAGTGATGTCGGATGTCGATGTGCTTTGTACGGGAATGTTGGACCGGATTGTTGGCTATTTTCACCGCACTTTCATTATCGCATAGAAGTGGCACTTTTTAAATTTTAGCCCAAAGTCACTAAGCATCCGAAGTCATGTACAAGAGTTGAGCACAACAACTTCCCGCCGCTACATATTCCGCTTCATGATAGATAGCGCCACGGAGTTTTGCTTCCTCGAAGTCCATGACACAGTGGCGCCCTAGCAAGTGACAACCCCGAGGTGCTTTTGCGATCAATTTTGCAACCGGCGTAATCCGAAGTCGGAATAGCCAAGAAGCTCAACACGCGCTCCCTTGGGGTACCAAAGACCTAGGCTAGTAGTGATTTTTAGATATCTCAAAATGCGTTTTACGGCAACAAGATGCACTTCTTTAGGGGATGCTTGAAAACGAGCACACATACACACACTAAACATAATATCGGGTCGAGAAGCGGTAAGATAGAGAAGCGAACCGATCATGGAGCGATAAAGCTTTTGGTCCACGGGCTTTCCATCTTCATTCAAGTCAAGATGCCCATTAGTGGCCATTGGTGTTTTGATCGATTTGCAATCGTCCATAGAAAACCGCTTGAGAAGGTCCTTTGTGTATTTCTCTTGACAAATGAAGGTCCCTTCCCGAAGTTGCTTGATTTGAAATCCAAGGAAGAAGGTGAGTTCTCCAATCATCGACATTTCAAATTCCTTGGACATCATTTCTCCAAAGTCCTTGCATTTAGATTTGTTAGTGCATCCAAATATAATATCATCCACATATATTTGACAAATAAATAAGTCATTTTCAATTGGCTTTAGAAACAATGTGGAATCAATCGCACCGGTTTTAAATCCCTTTTCTAAGAGGAAGTCCCTAAGACGCTCATACCATGCTCTAGGAGCTTGCTTGACACCGTATAGCGCCTTAGTGAGCTTATAGACATGGTTTGCGTGTTTGAGGTTTTCAAAACCGGGCGGTTGCTCAACATAAACAAGTTCATCAATAAAACCATTTAGAAAAGCACTCTTGACATCCATTTGAAAGAGAGTTATGTTATAGAGAGAGGCGAATGCCAAGAATAACCGTATAGCTTCAAGTCGAGCAACGGGGGCGTAGGTTTCTCCATAGTCAAGACCTTCAATTTGAGTGAAACCTTGCGCCACCAATCTTGCTTTGTTTCGTACCACTTCACTGTTCTCATCTTGTTTGTTGCGGAAGACCCATTTGGTTCCAATGACATTGTGGTCCTTCGGTCTTTCCACAAGTTCCCAAACTTCATTGTGGGTGAAGTTGTTCAATTCTTCATGCATGGCGTTCACCCAATCCGCATCCGCCAAAGCCTCATCAATGGTCCTAGGCTCAACAATAGACACAAAAGCGTGATGCTCACAATAATTAGCGGTATGAGAACGGGTTCTTACGCCTTGATTGAGATTGCCAATGACTTGATCTAGGGGATGATCCTTGGAGAGAGAGCGGTGTTGTTGGACTGGTATTTGTAGATCAATGTCTCCCCCTTGAGCTTGATCAACTTCAATATTCGCATCTCCGTCCACCGCTTGATCTTGAGTTGTTAGAAAGGAGTCTTGAGTTTGATCATCAATGGAGGTGGTGGAGGTGATTACTTCATCTTTTGGTGCCTCCGGTGAGGGTCGAATTTCCCCCAACTCCATGGCTTCATGCGGTGGCTCATCACCTACATTTCTTGTCAACTCTTGCTCATTTTGTGAACCGTTAGTTTCATCAAACTTGACATCATAGGCTTCCTCAACTAGCCCGGTAGAATTATTAAAAACTCGAAAAGCTTTTGAGCGAGAGGAGTACCCTAATATGATACCAATGTCACACCTCTTTTGAAACTTACCCAAATGAGTCCTTTTCTTATATATGTAGACCTTGCAACCGAAGACTCGAAAGTAAGAGATGTTGGGCCTTCGTCCCACTAATAGTTCGTATGAGGTCTTGTGAAGGAGTCGGTGAAGGTAGAGACAGTTGATGGCATGGCACGCCGTGTTGATGGCTTCCGCCCAAAAGACATGCGGCGTGTTGTACTCGTCAAGCATTGATCTTGCCATCTCTATCAATGTACGGTTCTTCCTCTCCACCACTCCATTTTGTTGGGGAGTGTATGCCGCCGAGAATTCGTGCTTCACACCTAACTCATCACAAAATTCCTCGACATTTGTGTTAGAGAACTCGGTGCCATTATCACTCCTCACCTTTTTAATAAATGAGTCAAATTCCTTTTAAGCTTTCAAAGCAAATCTTTTAAACACATCACCGGCAAGAGATTTATTTGTAAGGAAAAATACCTAAGTGAAGCGAGAGAAATCATCGACAATCACATGACAATAAGAATTACCGCCTATGCTCGCATAGGTGGTTGGGCCAAATAAATCCATATGCAAAAGTTCAAATGATCAAGCGGGCCCCGCGCGTCAGGTGGGCGACAAGGCCCCAGCGCGTGGGCGAGCCCCTTAGGGCGCCGGGCAAGGGCCCTACACGTCAGGCGGACGATCAGGCCCCAGTGTGTGGGCGAGCCCCTCGGCGTATCAAGCGGGCCCCAGCGTCGGTGGCGACAAGGCCCCAAATGGCGTGGGCGAAGCCCCTCGAGGCGCCGGTGAGAGGCCCCACACGTCGGCGGGCGTCGAGCCCAGGCGTGGGCGAGCCCTCGGCGTATCAAGCGGCCCAGGCGTCGGGTGGCGACAAGGCCCGTGGCGTGGCGAGCCCCTCGAAGACGGCGAAGGCCCCACACGTCAGCGGGCGTCGAGCCCAAAGATGTGGCGAGCCCGTCGATCGCCGAGCGAGGGCCCCGCGCGCCGACGGGCGCGCGGGCGAGCCCTCGGCGTAGAGGGTCTCCCACTGTCAAGTGGGGCCCATATGGTAGGGAGTGTTGCGAAAGGAGTCTTCTGGGCGAAGGCTTCCCCTGCTGCGAAGGACGAGCGCATTTAATGCGACATCACGCGCGGATAGACAGCTGAAGAGATGATTACCGCTTCTGATGACTTCGCGAGCTGGCGGCCATCATCGTGGGCGCAATGGAATTGACCGGCAGAGAGAAGGTTTGCTTAAGATAGCCGTCCGCGTCAGGAGGAGCAGGCTGGGCCCCACCCGCCGACTCACCGGTGTGACTGTGCGTGTCAGAGGCCACTTGCAAAGCACGCGAAGGCGGCGCCGCGCAGCGTGGGCAGCGGCACGTTTTCGTCTCTCCTGTCGTGTCTTGTCGATGTATCGAGAGTCTTGTCTCGCCTACCCCTCGGCTCTCTCCGTCGATTCGAGGCTTGTATAAAAGGAGAGGAGAGAGAGGGGAGGAGGCACGTTGGGCACGTTAGGTGCATACGAGCGCTTGGAACACATAGTTCGCAAGCATCCTGTAAACCACATTCCATTCAACCACAACAAGAAGCGAGCTAAGTCTCGGCGGGAGTAGGACTATTACCCGCGAGGGTCCGAAACAGGTAATCCCGTGTGTTGCTCTTCTTTGCGCCCCACGCTCAATCGAATCGGCCTTGGTGATAGGCTAGCAGGATAGAAATCTGACTAGGGGTGTGATCCGCAGTGGTTGAGCGGTGAACACGCCGTCAGTGGCGCGCCAGGTAGGGGGCGCTAGTATCAGTTCTTGCTCTTCGACTTCACCGATGGCGGATCAGCAGTCCGCGATGGATCAGGAGGCGGCCGCTAGAGCCGCGGCCGCGGCAATGGCGGTGGATCAGCCGGGCGGCAGCCGCCCCGGCCAAGCTAGGCGGCGCCTGGCCTTGGAGGAGTGCACCCCAGCACAAAACCTCCATGCGGCCAGGGCCCTGCTGGACAACCCACCGGTGCCGGTGACTCCGGACTCCCCGGCGGCTCCGTGGCTGGCCAGTTTGGCCCGCTACGTCGATGCCGCCTTTGGAGTTGAGCGGCGAGGTCTTCCTCCTTCCCCGCTCGCCTCGGGGGCTGCATTGTACAAAGTCATCTTCAATATAAAGATAAGTTCTGTCTCTCTGTGGGCATCTATTCTTTTTCGCTTTAAGTCTGTTAGAAAACATTCTGTTGAAAGCTGGTAGCGAAAGTACTTAAGGCTGATGGCCCCTTAGTTGCAAGAGCAAACGCTTATAACTTGCGGCTGGGCGAGGCGGCGGACGGAAGGCGGGTTCTAGCCAGGTGTGTCGGCTCGGTCTGGGCAATGCGCCAACGGCGGCACCAGCGACTAGACCACTTCCGGAAGCTAAGCTCTCGCCACGCAACGTTTAAGGTCGGTTTGCCGAGAGGCCATAAGGGTTGAAGTAACCTGATGCTTAAGGAAAAAGCGCTCACTTGCAGCAGAACGTTCTGTCTATAGCTTTTGGCGGTCAGCTGCGTAGCCTTAAAAAGTATGTTAGAAAACATTCTGTCGAAAGCTGGTAGCGAAAAAGTACTTAAGACTGATGGCCCCTTAGTTGCAAAGGCGAACGCTTAACTTGCGGTTGGGCGAGGCGGCGGACGGAAGGCAGGTTCTAGCCTGGTGTGTCGGCTCGGTCTGGGCAATGTGCCAACGGCGGCACCGGCGTCTAGACCACTTCCGGAAGCTAAGCTCTCGCCACGCAACGTTTAAGGTCGGTTTGCCGAGAGGCCATAAGGGTTGAAGTATCCAAAACCCTAAGGAAACAGCGCTCACTTGCGGCAGAACGTTCAGTCTAAAGCTTTTTGACGATCAGGTGCCTCAGTTTCTCTTTTCGCAAATAAGAGTTTGCGTGAAGCTAGATTGAGACTCACGACAAAGAGCAAAAGTTTGCATTAACAGGATTTGTACAGGACAAAAAAGAAGATAGAGGAGTCTGTCTACTCCTCGTCTTCATCTTCGTCGCCCTCTGCCGGTTCAGCGCCGCCCATCATAGAGACGCGGTTGGCGGCGGTGTCAACCCGCGACTGCTCAATCCGGTCCAGCTGGCGCGCAGGTTCCCCGGTGGCGGCGTCGAGGTCAAACGCGGCGTCTTGGGCAAGGCAGTTGCCCAAGACGAACCGTGCTGCTTCGAGGACGCCGTGGCAACCATCTTCGATCGCCCGCGCCCGCATCACCACCGGCAGATCGCGCAGGGCCTCGGCGGTGCGCCCCACGGCCCCAGCATATTGTGCGGCGGTCTCCTCCAGCGGAGAGTACAAGGTAACGCCAGCAGTACTGGGACGTCCCCGGTTGTGGTAGGCGGCGCGCAGCATGTCGGCAAGGACCCGAAGACGCTCGGAGTGCTCCGCGCGGAGGTCTTCGACGGCTTTGGTTGCCGAGGCGGCAGCGGCTTGCGCCGCCCGACCTCGCGAACGCCGCCTCCCTCGCGGCGACCTCCGCTCAGCGCTGCCGCGCACCACCGACGGTCCGCGACGCAGGTTAAAGCGCCTTCCGTGCCGCCAGTGTGGGCGAGCACGGAGCACCTCGCGAGCGCCGGCGTCGGCGGCGATGGCGCCACGGCGTTAGCGCCGGCGAAAACTCCTCAAGATCGCCTCCGTCGGTGGATCGCGGCGAAGCTGGGTTGGCGGATCGTCGCGGAATGGAGCTTGAGGCCCCAGATCCGCCTGCCCAATGAAGATAAATGTAAGCAGGGTTCAGGTATACGAAAACATGCAGCATGCTAACCCTAACTAAAATGTGCGTAAGTGCAGAGAGCGCTACCTGGTGCGGCGCGCCCAGAAATCGAAGGTCGAAGGGGGGAGCGCCAAGCCGCTTGGTTGCGGAGGCGGTGGTGGCGCAGTCGCGGTCACCACCACCAAGCGGCGCTGGCGCGAGTGGCGTCAGCTACAGAAGCACCGGCCTTGGCGGAAGCCGAAGACGTCGGCAAGCACCAGCAGCAGAAGCGTCGGCGCAGAGGGAGCCGAAGAACCAGCGGGCGGCGCCAGTCCGAAGAGTCGCCGCGCTCTCGCCCGGTGGCGGAGTGGCGGCAGCAGCAGCAGGGCCCCCACTGGAGGGGGCCGGAGGAGGCGGCAGAAGCTCAGGATAAGAGGGGCGAGCTCTCTTTGGGCTCGTCTCCCCCTCTTCGTCGTCGTCTCCGGCGAGGATCAGGCGGCGCTTCCCAAGAGCGCGGTCGGACTCGGCCGCCACAGAAGGTGGGCTCCCCACGATTCGTCTCCCGCCGCACAAGAAACGAAAAAAGTGTCTGCACGACGGTTCGCGTATCATGGTGGACCCGGGGGCTACTGTCGGTATAATAAATATCAGGGTACAAAGAGTCCTGTGAAGATCAAGAAGACCAGGCGAGGGCCCCACAAGTCGGCGAGCGTCAGGCCCAGGTGCGGGCGAGCCGTCGATCTTGCCGAAGCGAGGCCCCACGCGTCAAAGCGGGCGCGTGGCGAAGCCCCACGGCGCGCGTAGGGTCTCCCACCGTCAAGTGGGGCCCGTGGCGAGGAGTGTTGCGGAAGGAGTCTTACGGGAAGGCTTCCCCGCTGCGAAGACGAGCGCATTAACGCGACATCACGCGCGGATAGACGGTGAAGAGATGATTACGCTTCTGATGACCCGTCTGCGAGCTGAGCGGCCGCCACCGTGGCGCAGCGGAATTGATCGACAGAGAGAAGGTTTGCTTAAGATAGCCGCCCGCGTCAGGAGGAGCAGGCTGGGCCCCACCCGCAGACTCACCGGTGGATTTGCTGGGTCGAGGCCACTTGCGAAACGCGAGAGGCAGCGCCGCTGGCGTAAAGCGTGCACGTTTGCCTCTCTCTGTCATGTCTTGTCGATTATCTTGAAATCTTGATCGCCCACCCCTCGGCTCTCTCCGTCGATTCGAGGCTTGTATAAAAGGAGAGGAGAGAGAGGGAAGGAGGCACGTTGGGCACGTTAGGTGCATACGAGCGCTTGGAACACATAGTTCGCAAGCATCCTGTAAACCACATTCCATTCAACCACAACAAGAAACGAGCTAAGGCTCAGCAGGAGTAGGACTATTACCCGCGAAGGGGACCGAACCTGGGTAATCCCCGTGTGTTGCTCTTCTTTGCGGCCCCACTTCAATCGAATCGAAGCGCGCTGATAGGCTAGCAGGATAGAAATCTGACTAGGGGTGTGATCCGCACTGGTTGAGCGGTGAACACGCCGTCAGTCGGGATGTAGACATAAATGTCTTAGTCGGATGAGAATTAGCCACTTGCTTGCCGGCTTGGCATGAGCTACACAAACGATTTTTCTCGAATTTGACATCCTTCACTCCAACAACCAAGTTGTCTTTAATAACCTTTTTCAAAGTGCCCATTACAACATGTCCAAGACGTCTATGCCACAACCAACCAAGAGTGGTTTGGGCAATAAGACAAATCTTGATTTGAGAAGATTCACGGTTTGGAAAATCAACCAAATATAAGTTTTGAAACCGGGTGCCTTCAAATGCAACACTTTGATCCTTAGTGCAAACAATAACGAACTCCGTTGACCGAAAAGAAGCAATCAAAACCCAAATCGCACACTTGAGCAACGGAGAGGAGATTAAAATTGCAAGCTTCCACCAAGAGCATATTAGAGATGGATAGGTCATTAGATATTGCAATTTTACCTATACCCTTTACCTTTCGTTTGGAGTTATCCCCAAATATGATCTTATGTTCGGGGTCCTTCTCCTCTTCTAGTGAGGTGAACATACTTGAGCTACCGGTCATGTGTTGGGTGCAACCGCTATCAAATATCCAATGACGGCCACCGCTCTTGTAGTTCACCTACACACACAAATTCAAGCTTGGATTTTAGGTACCCAAGACTTCTTCTTGGGTCCTTTTGAGTTAGTCATCAAGCATTTGGGCACCCAAATAGCCTTCACATCTTTCTTTTCATTGGGTGCACCAACATATTTAGCATAGGTAGAGCCATTCTTTCTCATAAGAATGTAACTAGCATTAAGCACTTGAGTTTTAGACATGAATTGAGATGTTTTAGCAAGAGGACAAGCAATGGCTTTATGTTTTTCATTTTTACAAATGTGGCAACTGGTCCCTTTCTTAACAAAAGTTAGCTTGGGCTTACCCCAACCGCCCTTGGGCAAATCCCCGGGATGAAATCCCAAACCATGCTTAACCAAGGTATACCTTTGCTCCCAAAGCAACTTGTTAAGAGAGTTGTTTCCCACAAGCAATTTAGCCAAGCTAGAGTCTAGTTGCTCAATTCTATCCTTTAGAAGCAAATTTTCCTTTACTAGCTCATTAGCACATTTAGCAACACCACAAGTACCAATTGAACAAGCATTTTCATTTGGAGAAGTAGCACTAGTGGGTGAAGATGAGCTAGTATTGGGTGTGATCGTGGGTGACAAGCTAAAGGATGTGTCATGAGATAAGTTAAGTGAACCATCTATAGTGTCAATTAAATCACAAGTCACACCAACATTGCATTTTTCAATTGAGCAATCAAGAGGAGTTTCAACATCAACATTAGAGCTAGCAAGTTTATTTTCTAGAATTTCAACTTGCAAATTTAGAGCTTCATAATCATCTTCTAGAGTTTCATGTTTTTCAAGCAAATTTTCAAATTCATTCGCAAGTTCTTTATGCACTTTTACTAACTTCTTCCTCTTAGACTTTTCCTTCTCTAAAGCATTATTCAAATCATCAATCAAAAGGTTAAGCTCACTTTTAGAGAGGTGCTCATGTGTTACCTTCTCCTCTAGTGCCATGAGACACATGGGAGGTGTGGGATCGTCGATGGCGACTCCGGACACCTTGGTGTTTTCATTGTCGGAGGAGTCCGCCCAAGAGCCCTCATCATCGGTGATCCATTCCCCAATTACTTCTTCTTGTACATTGGCGGTGAGGCAAAGCTTTTGCTTGGGAAGAACCGGAGGAGCATTCTTCTTGATCGCAAACCCAGCTGACCCATGAGCTCTAGTATCTTCTTCTTCGGAGGATGATTGGGAGAACGATGAGCTTGAGCTATCTTCCTTCTTGGTCTTTTGACTAGCAAGAGCCTTCTTCTTCTCCTTTGATTTGTGATCGCTCTTGCGGTAGTGACGGTACTTCTTCTTGTCATCATCCTCATCTTCCTCTTGATTCCTTACCTTGTGCTTGTTCTTTTTGCTTCTTGGACAATCCGCCGTCAAGTGACCCTTCTCTCCACATTCATAGCAACGCATTTCGGAGATGGGTCTTCGCCTTGAAGAGGATGATCCGCCGCGGAAGCTCATCTTCTTGATCAACTTTCTTGACCGCTTGACAAGAAGGGCCAATTCTTCAATCTCCGGAATTGCATCATCGGAGTCATCATCATCTTCTTCAACTTCAACCTTCTTCTTCCCACTTTTGGTTTTGGCGGGAAGAGCAATTGACTTTTTGTTGAGTGGGGACTCTTCACTTTCAAGAAGCCGCATCTCGTATGAATTGAGTTGTCCAAGGAGTTTTGTCGATGTCATTTTCTTGAGCTTTGACTTGGATGCCCGAATTAAGGTCACAAGTGGATTGAAACTAAATGGCACAACATCGAGCATCTTTCGACAAACGTCGATGTCCTCCAAGACCTTCTTCTCCGAGCATCCGGCAATTTCATTGACAATTGGATTCAACCTAAGAAATATTTCATTGACACTTTCGTTAGGGAGCATTTTAAATTGATCAAATCTTTTTCTAGCTCGAGAAAGCTTCTCCTCAAGCATCTCGACACTACCAACATGAATTTCTTTAAGATGCTTCCAAATATCATAAGCTTTAGAGAGATTGCCAATGCTATCAAAAACTTCGAAAGACACACTAGAAAGTAAAGCATTTCTAGCAATGGCATTAAAACGTTTGTACTTAGCATGAACTTCATCAAGAGCAATTGTTTCGACCGGAGGGTCCGGATAGCCGGTCTCACAAGCGACCCACACATCATAGCTAAGTGCCTCTAAGTAACATTGCATCCTAATTCTCCAATAGTTGTAATTTGTTCCATCGAAAATAGGAGCTTTTCCAATTTCTATCCTAGGCCCCTCTTGAGCCATCTCCTAGCGGTGAAGCTAATACGGGAGAACCTAGATGCTCTGATACCACTTGAAAGAGGATCCTAAGGCCTAGAGGGGGGGTGAATAGGCAATTTTAAATCCTTTTCGATTAATTGTTGATTATGCATCAAATTAATAGTGACCCAATGCTAGTGTCAATTGATACGCAAGCGGAAGCGATAAACAAGTTATTAGGCAACTAAGATATGGCAACACAATCAACACATTCAATGCAATGGTAGTAAGTGCGGAAAGTAAATGAGAGAGAGACACGGTGTTTGTTTGACCGAAGTTCGGAGCCGCAACTCCTACTCTCCGTTGAGGCTACCCCTTGCGCACAAGGACCGGCTCGCTCTCGAGCCTAGCGTCTCACTTACTCCCGGTAGTCGTTCCGCCACTCCGGCGAGGTGGACTCCGTCACCCGTACACCGACTCGAGAGTAGCCACACGCCAAGGCCTACTCCCAAGCCCTCGCCTCCACGAAGGATATCTTCAAAAGTAACAAGCCCGAAACGCCCCGATCATACCGGATCGAAGGACTTCCATGAAGCTCGATATTGGGGTTTTATGAATTATGGCTTTGGATGATTTTTGGATGGAGGAATGGCTCTAGAACACCTAATTGATGAGCTATGAATGTGGTAGGTGAAGTGGAGCAGCAAACCTCAAAATAGCCAGCCACTCGGTAGGTATTTATAGCCCCAAGAGCAAAACTAGCCGTTGCCCCTCGGAAGAGAACAAAAAGACTAGCCGTTAGCCTCACGGACGCCGTCAACGGCACCGGACGCCGTCCGACAGATGCAATCGCCTTGAAAATGAGTGATCGGACGCCGTCCGGTCGAGACGGACGCCGTCCGACGGAGGAGATGACTCGACCGGACGCCCCCGACGCCGTCAAGCGTGAAACACCAAGTTTGAACTTGATCGGACGCCGTCCGTGACCACGGACGCCGTCCGACAGCCAAGCTTCAGAAGAAGTTTAAGTGACGAGACGGCCCCAGACGCCGTCCAGACCGGAAGAGGCTCGATTTTAACCTTATCGGACGCCGTCCGACGATTAGTGTACTATTTGGGATTTTGGTGGTGGACGCCGTCCGGCTTCTGAGACGCCGTCCGACATAATGAATTTTCGGCTAAAAGGTGAAGGGAAAATTAAGTGGGTTTCTTTCTTTCTCTAGAAATCTCACAAAGGGATTTTTAGGTATTTTTAGAAGTGGTGGACTACGGAGACCGAGTTTTCAAGAATTCGCAAAGATCCGGCATAATCCGAGATATTCGAACCCCTTTTGAAATCCGACAAAAACAGGAAATAAAACTAACTACTCCTAATCTATACGTGACCTCATCTCTCGCCCGGTCACGCGCTTGAAATCCTTGGAGCAGCTCAGAAAATTGTCAACGCTTCAAATTAGGGTTTGAGAACGCCGAGTCTTCACTAGGGTTCCGAGAAGTCCAAAAACCCCCTATCACTAAATATTTATCTATTTTGTCATCAATGCCACTAACAAAAATTAGGGCTCAACGATGCTCACAACATGCAATCCTTTTCATGCATACGACCTATGAATATCGACTTAAGCCACTAACCTGTAGTGAAGCTTATCCTGTGGGATCCATCTGTCCGATAATGATTTATCATATTTCATAAAATCCAACTTAAACTAATATTTAAGTTGTGTGGAAACCCCTTTCGACCTTGTAACCGTTGAACCGGTAGTGATGCAATCACCACTGTCACTATGTTTGACCGGTAGGGATAGACGCTTCTGTGGTAGTGTAACAAACCAGGCTACTACTCATACTAACCAAATCGGGCGGGGCAACTAGGTTAAGACTCGATCCTAAGCACCGTTCGGTCATTCGTATGAACGCCTATCCAAATTTAACACAACCAAACTAAGTTCGACTAGCTTGGCCCGCCCATATAGCCAGCTCTACGGGCAGTTGCAAAACTAGCTCACGCTCACTATCTACCAACCAATTTTCAACTATTCGCCACACGCTAATCTCCAGACCAGATCAGTCGCTTTCAGCCAAATGACTTATTGCCCTACGAAAAGAAAAAAATTACCGACCTCTTGGACGGCTCCATCCATTGTACTCAAACTACAAAGAAACAAGATGAACACATATGTCCAAGTGCAATAAAAAAAGACTAGTAGACATTAGACAACGGCCCTCTTTGGTTCGCAGTTGGGTTTTATTTTGCTCGGTTCGGTCAAAATTTGTTATTTTTATACAAACTATGTGTAACACTCTATAGTAATCTTTTGAGACTTTATAAGATTTTTCTCAAAAATCTCAAAATAATTTTAAATAAGTTTTAAATATTTATGTATAGTTTTAATTTTTGACTCAACAAAACAGAACCAAACCCAACCGCGAACCAAAGGGTGCTAGCAAGCAGCGCTGCCAGCTAAGGCTTATCCCGCCGGCACTCTGACCTGGCATCAAGGCCAGCTGTCTCGGTCTCCACTCGGACGGAACGGAAGCTCCTGGAAGCAGAACCTTCCAGAACGGACACGTGTCCACTCCCCTCTGCACGCTCCCACGGAGACGGAGGGTGCCGAGGCCGGTGGCCAGTGGCCCAGCTTGCGCGGGCGGGGCGAGGATGTCAACGCGGGAGACCCCGTTGACTTGTGGGTGGGCCCGTCACCCGTGGAGCGCGCACGATCGGCGGCGGATAGGGATGGCCGGGTGCGAGCGCAGTGCGCAGTGCGCAGGGGCTCTCTCTCCCAATCATGCAACGCACGCACCCACCTACGCGCCGCGCCAGAGTCTCTCCAGTGCCGGCTCGATTAATAATACAAGTTCATCCAGCGTTTAGAGACCGGAAAAAAAAGGCATACCGTCTCTTCCTGAAATTGTATTTGAAGACTCAATTAGTTCTTAAGAGTATCCCATCAAATTCTTTATATATATCTGCATCTAAAAAACTATCGGACACTAAATAGTGTATTACATGGAGTTACAGAGACGGTTGGGATGCTTTTAGAAGTTAAAGGCTATTTTTCGGTCCTTTAAAGTTAGTTCCGTTTACACGTGTCATGATTTTTACCATTAAATGCTAAACTGTACGCTGACATGTTTTTATGGATAAAAATACACTATTGCCTCCTAAAGTTGTATCAAAGTTTCACTTAACCCCTAAAATTGAGAGCGGCGGTGGCTAGTGCATGAGCCAATCGGTAAATGGTTAACTCGGAAAGCATAAAACTAGATTTATTATACGAATAATATATTATGTCATACGTTTCTAAATTTGTTTTGCCGGTTTACACAAGTTTAAGTTTAAAAGACTGTAGATTCAAGTAGAAAGAAATAATTTTTTATTTGCCACTCAAAATTAGGTTAATCCCTGAAAGTACCACTAACTTTCTCGAAATTGAAATTTTACTTCACCCCTTGATTGCGGCTTCCTTCGATTGGCCTTGTTGGGACTACTATCAAAGTAGATTGGAAATGTCTTTTTTGCCCGTTTGTAACAGGAGCCGAATCAAAATGCTACTGAAAGAATTTAAAAAGGATTAGTAGATAGGAGAGAGGGGACAAAGGGAGGAGTTGGGGTGGCCACCACCTCCCTTCATCCAGCAATGCCATGAGCAAGCAGAGACGAAGTAAATCAGCGGGGCGACGCTGGAGCCGTGGCTGCAAGAATGGTGAACGATTTTGTTATTGCTCCCCATGGTTATCACCGCCGCATGAGCATGGTTATCACCACCGCATGAGAGAAGAGGAGGAAGACAACACTTAGGTAGTGGGTGCAAGGTGACGCTGGCAAGCCAATGGAGGCCAGTAAAACTTGAAGGTGAAAATTGGATCACCTGTGTGAGGTTATGACGGTCATTTGTGCAGAAGCGAGATAGGTAAAGAAAGTTAGATAAATCCATATGATCCACATCTAGCTAGTTTACATATTTAGGTTCTGTTCTTTTGCACTGATGTGAATGGCTGAACAATTGAACTATTGAATTGACTGAATTTTAAGAGCTTCTCGAGGTAGTCTCAAGATTCGGATCCATTTTGTGACTTGTTTTATAAACCGGTAGGACCCGCCTTCGAAACAACAAAAAAACGAGCTCAAAAAAGACAAAACATATGTTTTCCCAAAACATAGATAAGCCGTTAAGCTGTTAAACAGAAAAAAAACAGAGCCTTCCTAATGCAGTAAAAATTCAAATATGATTGCAGAAAAATTGGGAAGAAAACCAATAAATAGGAAGCACTTGCCTAATCTGGACCAATGGATGGTGGATGGATTTGTTCAGATAGATGACGTACGATAGTAAAAGATAATGGTCATCGACACACTTACTAACTGGTTTAGAGTATACACCGCTTGCACGCTGAATTACAACCAGCTTCCACAAGCTAAAAAAACTGCTTCCAAGGAGTGTCGAGAGCTTTGTGGAATGGTTTTGAGATTACCAAGAAACCAAAGCGTTAAGACTTGTAGAATCCATTTCGGATCAGTAATTATAGATTATAATCGATAAAAATCTAAGAAGGACAACAATGCTAATTTGGTTTGGATTGTTTGTGATGCTTCTGTTCTTTTCTTAGAACCTTTTGATTATAATCAAATAAACCTCTAATATAGTCTTTGGCAATTTGGTTCATATTAGAATCCGTATCCATAAAACAATAAAGGATAGAACCATATATAACCAGATCTGATCTGATCTGATCACATCCTAGCTAGGGATGAAACGGATCGGATACGGTTCGAAAACCACTCATATTGTATTTCATCAATTTAGTTTGACCGGATACGGATTCGGATACGGATAATACCGGATACAAATACGGATACGAATAATATCGGATACAAATACGGATCGGACGCGGATACATTCTCGGATAATACGCGAAAACATATACTAAAGAAATAAGTATATCCAAATACATATAGTTATCTCTTTGTGACTAAACTTTATGGCTCATAGTCATGAAAATGATGGTGTGTAAGTATCATACAAGATAAAGAAAAAAAATGTAAAATCACATACATCTAGTTGTTATATGTGTTAGTTATTTATCCTATAGAAATATAATAGAGATAGTTTATATATGGATTTAGCTAATCGGATACTATCCATCGGATATTATCCAAGAAAAGCTTGGATAATATCCATCGGATATTATTGGTATCCATACCGTATCCGCTTTGCCGGATTCGGATATCCATAGAATTATCCGGCTCAATATTTTTGGATATTATTATGCCTCGGTCGGTCGGACGGTCGGAAATTATCCGTACCATTTTCAACACTAATCCTAGCTAGCCATTCCAAACAATATTTCTATGGGACAAATTACTTATGCTCATTGTGAAAATATGCTTTTATTTACGTCATTCAACAAATTAAAACTATGCCTTCAAAGAAAATATATTCCCCCTGTCCACAGCCACAAGCCTGTTTTTTTCTTAGGAAGAAAGAGTTACTCCTACACTCTGCATATTTTTTCCCTTTTTTTTTCTCTGGCTTGTACGGCAGGATTAAACAGTGGAAAGAGATGGCCAAAAATAATTGCAGAGTTTTTCCCACTAGCAACAGCCGCAAGCAGGCGAGCAAGGCAGGCCTCACCTGCAACTGCAATAGCCAATAGGCACTGTATATTTCCTATGCGCCGCGTTGAATTTCTCACGGGGTTGCGAAAAGCAGGTGGGCCCCGCCCGCAATAACATCCCGGACGATCGAGCACGCCACGTCATCGTCAGGATCAATTCCTGCGATTTGTATAGTCCGCGTGGGTCCCACGTCGGCACAGACCATGGATAGGCAGGATAGCTACCCCCCGCCCCGTCTGATGACTATTATTGTGTGAGCTAATTGGGGCTAAACAATAGGGGAAAACGCTGCGTCCACAAGCAATTCAGCCCCGGGAAACATGCGTAGCTAATCTAGGGCAGAGCACATATATCTCAAGATTCAAAAAGAATAATTAGATATGGACATCTTGAAGGCTATTCCAAACGGCCATGATGATGGTTGGAATTAATTTATGAACGAAGGAATAGCCAGAAGGATAGGGAAGCTAACATTAAATTTATATCGACTTGTTTTATCTTAAAAAGTTTGATCTATTTTTATTGAAACAATCTAGACCCATTAATCTTGAACCCCTAAATGGACGGTTTTAATTTGCTACTTCGGCGATAAGAGGTGGTTTTTGCTCTTGTATGGCGATCATCATTGAGAGAAATGGATGCAACACAATTTGGGATGTGAGATTAGAGATCCTCACAAATGAAGTACCATATAAAGTGGCATTAGAGAGCCAAGGCTCATGTAATTTGGGAGGTGGGATAGATTAAGGATCTCCGCACATGAAAGTTGTATACATACAACTGTGGCTTGGTTCGCACAATAGTTAGTCATCCTTTAAACATAGATGACACATATAACATATGCATGCATTCGAAGCAAAAAATCTAACTTAGCATGAAAACTGGACTAGACTACTAATCAAGGGTCGAGCTTGTGTGGCCTTGGACTAGCCTGTTTTTCAGATTGTCTATGAACAATTGTATTCTCGACAAACATGTTATAACAATGTTAGATATTTTTCCAAATATTCATGTTAATCAACCATTAATCAACAAATAAGTAGACGATGATGAAAATTTGTGGGATTCTCTCATACCATGTGCATGGGTCACTAGGTCCTTGTCAGGATCCTCCTCTCTTTTAAACAACAAACACTTTAAATGCCATCTCCTTTTCCATTGTGGAAGAGTGGAAAGTTTCCATCACCACATTGGTATGGCTATGCCAACTAACATTTAACTACATCTTAAAATTTTATTAATTGATTCTTCTCTCTTCAAAATAGGATAATAGACTAATAGAGTTTCCACACACCTAAAATTAACCAAGATAAGGTCATGGAAGACAAAAGAGATTATACAAAAACTTCCAATGCTAGAGACAACATTCAAAAGTAAAATAAAAAATAAAATACGTTTTACCTGACAAAGTAATTTTCAACTACAAAAATATATCTTAATATTCTCCAAATTATCTAACCTAATTAGGTCATATGGTAGATCATAATCATGCTGGACAAATTCCGTTTGGTTAGGCAAAGGAACAAGGATGCCTACCATAGTACACCTACCAATTCGTCCTTAACTACACCTTCTTCTACCTCAGCTCAAAGTTTTCGCGGCCATTAGAGCTCCACGTGTCGTCTCAGGTCCATCACCAACTCCACCTTCTTCCCCGAGCTCCCCTTCGTCTTCACCTCGCTATTTATACAACTCAGCAGCTCATCACTTCCATCTCCCACTCAACACACTCACGATTTAAGCACCAAGATTTAATTAGCTCTCGCTCCACTCCATTAACGCGAACGAGGCAAGAATCGAGGAGGAGAGCGCAAGAGGCGGCGGCGGCATGGGAAGCGAGGGGAGCACGAGTCCGGGCGGCTGCGCGGTCTGCGGCGGCGCCGCCTCCGTGTACTGCGCGGCGGACGCGGCGGCGCTCTGCCTCCCCTGCGACGCGGCTGTGCACGCGGCGAACCCGCTGGCCTCCCGCCACGAGCGCGTCCCGCTGGCGGCGGCGGTGGCCGCCGCCGCGGCGAACTCCGGCGTGTACGACCTGTTCGCCCCAGACGACGACGGCTGCTCCGCGGCGTCGTCCTGGCCGGCGCCGGCGCCGGCGCAGGGCAGCCCGAACAACAGCTCGTCCAGCTTCACCAACGACAGCGGCGCGGAGGCTAGCCTGTTCGACCTGCTCTCCGACGTCAACCTCATGGCCTGCGGCGGCGGCGGGGCCGCCGGCGCAGCCTTGCCGGACGGCGTGGCCCCCCAGGTCGCTGCGCCTTTTTGGCTGCCGCCCGACCTCACCTCGGGCGGCGCCGCGTGGGGCGCGTGGTCGCCGGCGGGGCCCGTCCCCGTCGTCGTCCCCTCCGGCGCCGGCGCCGCCGACGTGGTGGCGGCGGCGGCCGAGAGGGAGGCGAGGGTGAGGCGGTACCGCGAGAAGCGCAAGAACCGCAAGTTCCAGAAGACCATCCGGTACGCGTCCCGCAAGGCCTACGCCGAGGCGCGGCCGAGGATCAAGGGCCGCTTCGTCAAGCGCGCCACCACCGCCGCCTCGAACGGCGACGGCGGCCCCGCCGCAGTCGACGAGGCCAAGTTCTGGCTCTCCTTCTCCGACGACAGCCGCGGCGACTCCGGCGTAGGGTTCTTCGTGGATGCCGCGGCCTACGGAGTCGTGCCAAGCTTCTAGAAAGCTCCAGAGACCTTGCCAACAAAGCCATGGCGATCGACCATGTGTGTTAGTGGTCGTGGCAATGGCTGCGTCTGACCAGCTTAAGACCAATTAAGAGAAGGGCACGCTCACATGCCGCCATGACACTGGCGTCATCGATTGATCGTGTTCATGTCGATATTCGTGGTGAAAATCCGCCATCAATATTTTTAACTGATGGTGCGGATTTTCGATCGGTGTAATTTCGTTTCGATCGGTGAACTAGGGGATTAATGTACTCTAATTTAGAAAATAGCTCGTGTAGCTGTTCACCTCTAGCTTCATTGTTAATTTTCAATGCTAAGATCAATAAAAGTCCATGTTCGATCTTGTCAATTTTTGTGGCCAAAACTTGAAAATTCTAATTATTATTACTAGTTTTTACTAACAGATTAGCTATGCGTCTTCTATGGGTATAATTAATTTCGCTTCCATTTGCCAGATTAAGGGTCTCCTTTTTTTAATGCGTCAGATTGCGCGATAGCTTGCGTGGGGGGTTGTTCACGGGTAGGGCTGGAAAACGAGCCAGAAGCTCGCGAGCTGCTCGGGCTCGGCTCGGTTCCAGCTCGACTCGTTTAGAAACGAGCACAAGCCGAGCACCAGTTTCAGCTCGTGCAATCAACCGAGCCGAGCCGAGCTAGAGGCTAGCTTGTTCGGGCTCGGCTCGTGGCTCGCTCGGGCTCGCTCGGGCTCGTGTCTCGCTCGGGCTCGGACCAACCTTGTGTGGTGTAGAACAAAGAACACGGGCCAGTGGAGGAGGTGCAGTAGCCCTTTGCGAAGCTCGAACATTAGAAGCACCGATAGGGGCGGTTCGAATACGGGCGCCAGTAGAGGCAGGGGCGTCGGCGCCGATGGAAGCGAGGCCTTCGCGATGGAGGTCAGGCCAAGACGATGGAAGCGAGGGCTTGGCGCCGAAGCGAGGTCAGGCGTGGCGCCGACGAGGCGAGGGCTTGGCGCCGCCGCCCGCGAGGCCGAGGTGTTGGCGCCGACGGAGGCAATGGCCTTGGCGCCGAAGGAGGTGAGGGCCTTGGCGCTGAAGGATCTTGCAGGCGTAGGCGCCAATGGAGGCAGCGGCCTTGGCGCTGGAGGATGCCGGGGCGTTGGCGCCGACGGAGGCTGCAGCCTTGGCGCAGGAGGAGGCGGGGGCCGTAGCGGCGAAGGAGGCGGGGGCGTTGGCGGCACAGGTGGAGGCAGGGGCCTCGGCGGCACTCGTAGGGGATTAATGTACTCTAATTTAGAAAATAGCTCGTGTAGCTGTTCACCTCTAGCTTCATTGTTAATTTTCAATGCTAAGATCAATAAAAGTCCATGTTCGATCTTGTCAATTTTTGTGGCCAAAACTTGAAAATTCTAATTATTATTACTAGTTTTTACTAACAGATTAGCTATGCGTCTTCTATGGGTATAATTAATTTCGCTTCCATTTGCCAGATTAAGGGTCTCCTTTTCTTAATGCGTCAGATTGCGCGATAGCTTGTGTGGGGGGTTGTTCACGGGTGGTTTTCCTGCGGTAAGATAATAAAATCTATGGGTTTTTTTTATGAACAAATTAGCTAGGATGATGACACTAACTTTTTAGCAATGATATCAGTGCTGCTTTGTTTAATCGGCCTGGTTATTATAATTTACACAAGCAACATATTGCAATTGTGGCACATTCTCCTTATCCAGAATTGTTCCTGGAATATTCTGTCCTTCCGATTCTATAACGGAACGAGGGAAAACTGATGATTATTTTTTGGATGTTTGAATGTTGATGCTTATGTATTTCTTTCTAAAATTTACAGCATCCGGCCATCCGGCCGGTCATACTCATACATAATATGGGTGTTTACAGGGAATTTTCTCCCGTGTTGAGCAGGAACCAAGTGCTTAATGTACTTACAGGAGAAGACTGGTTAACTTAGCATCCATGGTTAAGGAGGTGTTTAGGAGCGCTGGAGCTCGCAGCGGCAGCGATGCAGCTATCTATGGCTCGCAGCTAATCTAGCTCTCTCACTCGAGACCACTACGCAGTTCCCGGTGCCGGTTCCATGCTTCTATTGAGCATGCTACATCCACGGGACCACGGGTCTAAGATACCAAAACTGCGTAGTTCATTGAGCATGCTACATCGACAAGTCTAAGTGACCACTATGTAGTTTTGGAACCGGGTTCTATTGAGTCTGCTATATCCATAAGTCTAACTAGGGACTGAACCAAAATTCAAGACCCACTTAACCCAAAAACTGTCCTATTTGGTGATGGACGTCACACCTTTTATGTTGTACTCCCCATTCCTCGGCCACAACTGATAATCAATGTGAGACTAAACCGTACAATCAATCCTCCATTAGACATTAGGTGACCCAACTGCTTGATACCGTGCGACTTTGGAGACACTCAAATCACATATCCGGTGACCTAGTCCAACACCTTGCAACTTGGCAATGTTTCATGTTTTAGATATGAAGCCCTGATATCGCTTATTTGAGTCCGCTACGATCCAACCATATCATAGAACACAAATATTTGGCTCCCCAAGACTAACTCAAAGTTTCGGATCTCGGTCTGATTGAGCTTGTTGTATCCATAGGCCCAACCAGAGCCATAATAAAGGTTTTAGATCCACTCAACCCAAAAGGCTAGTCTAATGGGTGATGGACGCCCCCACCTTTTTAAGTTAAACTCCCCCACAACAAAAATTCAATGTGGGATTAATCAATAATCTCCCATGCACACATTGGGTAACCCAGCCTGATACAAACACCATGCGACCCAGCATAGGTTTCAAACTTGAAGTTATAATACCACTTGTTAAAAATTTAAGGTCATGCAAGACACCCCCACCTTTTTAAGTTGAGCTACCCCCACAACAAAAAATCAATGTGGGACTAAACTAAACAATCCCCCTTGCACACATTGGGTAACCCAGTCCAACACCATGCGACCCGAGAGGTGTTCAAGGCTTCAGAACTAAAGGGGAAGAAAACCTTAAAGGTTAACGGTATCGTGGAGATCCAAATTCCAAGGTATCGACGTACATCCTTGTTGACGTCAAATAAACACCAATTTTACACGTCAACATATTTGGGAATTTCGGCATTTCAGAGGAAAAATCAAGGTTTATACTAACATTTTATTTATTCTAATAAAGTTCCACAAGTTTTGGTGAGTTTTGGGTCCACAGGTACAAAATGGGAAGAACCGGAGCCGAACCGAGCAAAAAGCCAGGCCGGCCGACCTGGCCACGTCACCAATCCGGCTCCAGCTTCTCTCAAGTGGCATAAAAACACAAATTGAGAACATCTACTCCATCCATTACAGTCGGTTTGATTAAATGGACACGGTTGCTTCACAAATGAGCATAGGATTCCCTTGGATTCCTTTCTTGCGCATGTCAACTTGATCCACCGTCTTAAGGGGTTAATCTCCACCATCAATGAAGCATCCTAGAAGGAAATCCACGGCCGAGAGGTGAAGAAGGTGGGTCGGCCGACCCACCTAGGCCGGCCGACCCCCTCTTGATGCTCCTTGGATTCTCCTTTGAAGGGTGGCAAGATGACAAGTGTCTCATGCCGTGGCACCCTCTTATTGGCTCCGGAACACTATGAAAGGACCCTTACACCTCACTTTCAAAGAGAGCACAACACATTCCTTACTTTCATTCCACTTTTTAGAGTAGCTCTTAGTTAGTTGTAGTTGGGAGTTAGAGTCAAGTCGGGCTGAAGCTCGGAGTTCCGAAAGTGTCTTCGTGAATTCGGGTAATAGCTCTTGTACCATTTCCTAATTGTTTTAATTAGTGAGATCACTTCATTCATTACTTATGTGTTGAACTTTATTTGAGCTGAGTATATCTACATAAATGAGTTGTGTAGATTTGCCTTACCGGTAGCTTGTATTTGTCTGGAATCAGTTTAAGTTCCCACTCATATACTGTTAGAGCCAGGCATTGAACCTAAATCAACTTCTTTTTGGTACTGAGGAAGATTGATTAGAAATAGTAGCAGACGTGGTGTCTGAGGCTAGAACTAACTCGGTTTACACCCGGGCCCACGTATATGTGGTAGGTGGTGACAGCCCTATCCATCCGTAGATACTAAGTATCTCGTGCGTAACCCACAGCGTCCGGCTTTGGACCAGTAGAGCCCTATTGGAGTGGTCATAACCATTCGGGATTCCAATTTAGGATAGCGGGTGGTAGTGAATGTCCGAGCTCCGACGACGAATACCAAGTGAACCACTGTTAGATTACCAAGCTCACTCAATAAACTGAATCACACAATTTTGAGAACTTATTAAACTTGTCTCGTTGTCCTCCCAACTGTCTATCTAGCTAGAGTAGCTTGCTCTTAATTTGTGTGGATATTTATATTGTGTGTGTGTGTTTCCGGTCTTTTCATTTATCCTAACCCCCGTTACCTAAACTACCTGGTATTTTAAATAATTAAGATATAGAGGATTGTCTCTTTAAACCCTCGTTCCCTATGGATTCGATAGCTTTAGGAATACTCTTGGTGAAAACTACAAGCCATATCCGTCCGCTTGCGGATTAATTTCTTTGAGCGTAAGTATCGCCAACAAGTTTTCTAACGCCGTTGCCGGGGAACGCAGCGATTTTTCAAAAGAAAAAAAAAGAGATAAATTTTTTTCAAAACCTACATCTAAATTATTTAATCTACCAGCCTAGTTTAACGGGAATTACCCTGCTCTGTCTTTATTCTGTGGAACTAGCAGAGCGGTGGATGACCGGTTTTGATCTTCCGAAAAACTTCCGACAAAATCCGGAGTCACTGATGCGAAGGACAAGACCTCGAGTCCTACCTCCGCAAATCCGTGTCTCCGAGTTACCAAACCTCACGAGCAATCCTTTTCTCGTCACCGAGACACCTTCATCATCAATGACTGCCGAGAAGACCATTCTTGAATTCTCAGCCTCATCAAGCACCAATGTCCCCACTGGACCTGCCACCAATGTGGGTGACGGTGGTTTCGAGCTGAAACCAGCTCTCATCAACATGGTTCAGGCGAGCCCCTTCTGTGGCAAGCAAACGGAGGATGCCAATGCACATCTGCAGCACTTTCTTGAAATCTGCAGTATCTTCACCATAAAGGGTGCAACTCCTGATGCGGTCCGGCTACGCCTTTTTCCGTTCTCATTGATCGGGAAGGCAAAACAATGGTTTTATGCCAACATAGATGCAGTCTCAACTTGGGAGAAGTGCTCCAATGCCTTTCTCACCAAGTACTTTCCTCTGGGCAAAACCAATGCCCTGCGGAACAAGATTTTCGCATTTCAGCAAAACACTGATGAATCCATTTCGGATGCCTGGGAGCGACTGCAAGAATATATACTGGCTTGCCCCCACCACGGGATGCAAGACTGGTTTATCATTCAGAGCTTCTATCATGGGCTTAACCGTACTGCCCGAGAGCACCTCGACGTTGCTTCTGGAGGAGCCTTCTTTTCGCTTAGTGTAAGTGCTACCTGCACTCTCATTGAGAAGATGGTCTCGAGCCAGGGCTGGAACGATGAGCGTTCGCAGCCGCGCACTCGAGGAGTCCACCAAATCGACGATATGGATATGCTCGCGGCTAAGATGGACTTATTAATGAAGAAGCTGGAAGCGCCGAATCAAACCGTTTAGACGCTCGAGTCTCGCACGACTTGCGAGGTTTGCGGGAGCCTTGGACATTCTGGAGACAACTGCACCGAAACCCGACCGAAGGACGCAAACTTCATCAACAATGGGTTCCGACCTCAATCCAACACATTGGGTTGGAATTCGAGGCCGAACTTCTCCACCGACAACCGTCTTCAAGGAGGTAACATTGGCAATTTCAATCGCAATAAATCTCCTCTAGATGATGCAAATGCTCAAAAAAAAGTGAATGATAGCATTAGTAGGAAATTTCTTACTAATGATAAAATTTTTGAGAGCATTAATTCAAAACTAGAAGGATTTTCAACTGCCATGCATAGTCAGATAAGCTTTAACAAAATGTCAGAAACTCAAATTGCTCAACTCTCTGCTTCAATCTCTACAATTGCTTCGGAAAAGTTGCCGGGACAGCCGGAGGCTCCCCCGAAAGAAAATGTTAATGCGGTCGCAACCCGATCGGGTAAAACTACCCGAGACTCGCCGCAAACTAACGAACCCTAAACGCTAAACCCTAAACATGTTCCCACTGGTGCCTCTTCTTCCAATGGTACTATAATTCCTATTCCTATCCCTTTATTCCCTTTTTTGGTCTATCTACATTCAAGGAAATTCATACGCTCCATGGACAGAGCAAAAAGTGGAGTGTTGGTCAAAGCAAGCTGCCCTATTCTATCAGCAGGGAAAGAAGATGATACCTCCGACGAAGAAGAGGAGAAAGGTAAGCATGATGAAGAACCAAGAGAGGATCTGCCGAAGACGACGAGAAGTGAAGCGCGGACCAAGACAAGTTCTGCTGAATTCACCGACACGCAACTGCTACCCTTCCCACATCGCCAACGCAAGTCAACTGCGGACACGCAGTTTGTCAAGTTCGTTGAGGTAATTAAGTAATTATATGTCAACATACCATTACTAAATGCGATGCAGGTACCAACATATGCCAAGTACCGACATATGCTAGAGCGGGTGGTACTGAATGTCCGAGCTCCGACAACGAATACTAAGAGAATCACTGTTATATTATCAAGCTCACTCAATAAACTGACTCACACGATTTTGAGAACTTATTAAACTTGTCTCGTTGTCTTCCCAACTGTCTATCTAGTTAGAGTAGCTTCCTCTTAATTTTTGTGAATATTTATCTTGTGCGTGTGTGTGTTCGTGGTCTTTTCATTTATCCTAACCCCCGTTACCTAGACTGGCTGGTATTTTAAATAATTAAGATATAGAGGATTGTCTCTTTAAACCCTCATTCCCTGTGGATTCGATAACTCTAGGAATACTCCTGGTGAAAATTACAAGCGATATCCGTCCGCTTGCGGATTAATGTCTTTGAGCGTAAATATCGCCAACAATCCTGCACGAACAATATCAAGATGATGGTGATCAAGACCGCTAAAGTCTACATCCAACCCCTGACGCGCTGGGATGTACCCTTGATGATGCCAACAAGCTGTCTACTGCAACTCTAAGTCAAGTTCAACTACATTAACGTGAAGCCAGAAGACACAAATTCAAGCGACACGGGGAGCATAACCATACAATGTCTGTGCTAGGTACTGGATGGGCTGTGTGACCCCATGTATTCTACCATTGCCAAACTACACCCTACATCTACCCACAACACGGTGAACCACAAGGCGAAGAGAAGAAGAAGACAGCCTCGTGGCTTAAATCGGAGGTGTTCGACGTATCCACGCACGGATGTAATTAACTGGGTAGCCTTCCGAGGCCCCAGGATCCTAAACATCACAATCATCAATACAGATGGCCAATTAACATGGCAACAGAGCACAATACAACGAGAACCTGTGCTTTGTTGTCAATTAATAAAATATTAGTATTCTCGCCCCTCTTCTATGTGTTTTATGTTAAATACACTGGCACGCCCACGTTTTTCGCGATGTGGAATTTGTGTGCATCATAAGCCGTATGTATCTTAGTTTAGAAAAGCCTACACGTTTCTTTCATTATCTTAGAAAAATCGATCTGTTCTCCTTCTGTAATAATTCATTAGTCATGCTACCATGGTCTTAGAACCTATATGTTTATTTGACTTATCTCTTTCTTAAAAAACCAAATATTTTGCCTTATAAAATCAATTTTCTAATCTCAAAACTACTTCCTAAAAATAATAAAAAACAAGTCTAGTGAAGTGGACTGTCATATCCAAACTACATCTAAAAGTTCTTAAAGTTTAGTTTTTTTTCTGCAAGTAAGCAAATAGGCATGAGTAAATAAAGTCCTAAAGAATAAAGAACCCATATTCTCATGTATAGCATGCACTAATCGATGATTCCTTCATGCCATTTAATCCGGGGTTACTGCAAAGTCTAAATTACACAAATTAGCATAAAAAACTTGAATATACAGTACATGTCACCTCAGAGTTCTTCACCAATATGCCATTAGGAAGCCAATATGGCTTTTTAGGGCAAAACTAGTTGCCACTCTCTTTTTTCCTCCTATTTTCTTCCTCCTCACTTTTGTTTCTCATTTATCTTCCATCCCTCCCTCCCCTTCCCTTCTTCCTCTTCACTTTTTCCTTTGGTGAGTTCACATTCTCCTCCTTTGGCAACTCTTGCCCTCCAATTCTCCTCTTTTCACCCTCCCTGAGCTCTCTCTCCTACCTCTGTTTGGGAGATCTCCATCCTCAAGCCATCTCTCTCATTCCTCTTTTTTGGATCCTTCCATCCTCTATCCTCCCACCTATGAGCTCAGGGTCCGTCCATCATTGTTGTTAGAACCTTGGTTTCCACTAATGCTACTAGAGTGGAAGATAGGAACATGAATCAAGGAAACACATAGATCTAATGGTGCAGAGCTCAGTGGAGCGGGGCACAAAGATCGACAATGACAAAGTTAACTTGGCCATGAGCTCCTAGACTCGTTCCACTGTAACTTATCCTTAGCTATTACCATCTAGTCCTCCCACCCTCGGCGAGGAGCTTGAGCCCATCACCAGTGAGTGGTGTTGTGTGTGCCTACTAGCATGGGTGGACATAACACAACATCATAGTGGCCAAAGGGCTAGAGCATGGCAATGACAATACCTTGGGCAAACGGTGCCTGAGTTTCGGCATTGACAACTACGGAGATAGAAGAGGCAAGGCCCAACGGTGGCTAGAGTTGTTGCAAATAATTGTTTAAGGATTAACTAGATACATGCCACTGCTAAGTTGTGACTTTAGAATATGCCATTATGAAGTTCAAAGTTGCATGACTTGCGAACAATTTTGGACCAAAGTTCCTTCTACCCATCAACCACCTTTTACCTCCTCTCTCTCTCTCTATCCATACTTTTCATCGTTTTGGTGGGCTCGAGCGAAAATGGCGGTGGTGGCGAAGACCTAGAGGTCCCTCAATTTGGCCTAAAGGTAGTTGTGGCAGGCTTAGATGGTGATGATGGCCAGGACTGTGTGGCTTGCTCAGGTAGTGATGGTATAGACGACAATGGTGTGGCATGCTTGGGTGGTGGCAGCCTGCATATGGAAGTTTGTTTGGACGTCAATGGTATGTTGACCTCAGATAGTGGAACAGTCTAGAGACCACACTCAGGTGGATTTGGGCGATGGCGGTGACCTTGGGCTTGGATAACAACGATGACCTAGATGTGGAACATCCATGGGCAACACTCAAGTGGCAGTGGTGTAGTCTAGAGATAGCGGGACCGGCTTGAGGATGATGTCCTCTAGTATTGGTGCTAGGTAACCTCAAGGAACAAGTTGCGAAGAAATGAAGCAGAATAATGGTGGAAGGAATAGGGGCACAATTTTTTTAATAGTGACATATATGTGAGTTGTAACTTTGCGATGGCATAAGGGAAATTTCATATTTATAAGGGCATATGTATGAACTTTGAAGTGATCCTCTATTAGTGGCATATATCTAATTAACCCATTTTAATGATACTTCAATGAAATAGAACTTTTTAGTGGGTTAGCTATAACAAACACGAGGATCATGAACCACGAGGAATATCCGAACCGCAGGAATTGTTACATATGTTGTAATCATAGGTAATTATGCACCGAAAAGCCCATTCCTATTAAGGTTTCCGTACGTTAAAATGAAAAAAATCAAATTGTAGCTAGGTTGTATAATAGAAAGAAATCATTGTATAACAGAGATAAGAAATTAATAAAAATCATTGTGCTTGACTTTTCTCTCTACATCTGTGTTCCTTGTTTATTGTGATTGTACTTGCGTGTGTAGGTGTCGGGGATAAAATTACGGCCCATTGCCATGGCCCACTCCCTGACGGCCCAATCGAACAGCCTGCCAGGGCCCAGCTCCCTGGAAGGTTCTATCTGGCCCATATGCATCCTTAAGAACAACTTTCTGGCTGGCACGGTGCGTAACGGTCTAGGATTCCTGTTTGAGTCCGACTCGAACAGAGTTCTGCACGGCTACGTGAAGACCCGGACGTTGGTTTTTCGGATTGGATTAGGAGTCGTGATCCCCAAGACTAGGAGTATGCCTTATCTACCTCGGGATGTATTTGGCATGTATGAGTTCGTAACGAACTCGTGGTTAGCCCGGCCCGATATTCCCTCGGTAGGTCGATTGTTCAACACTATATAAACCGAGCCCCTACGGCGTGTAGGGGGCACGTCCAAGATCATCGGACGACACGATGCCCTTGCATATTGCTTCCTGTACACCCATAATCTCGCCGAGACTTGTTCGTCTCGCCGAGCCACCTCTTGTATTCATCTCTGATATATAAGAAAGGCTGGACGTAGGGCTATTATCTCTCGAGAGGCCCGAACCGGGATAAAACCCCATCTCCTGCTCGTCTGTTGTTCGCATTGTTTGGCGTGTCTCCTATCTCAATCTTCAAGAACCTTAGCGACTTGAGATCGTTATCTCAACCGTCGACAGTTGGCGCCATCCGTGGGGATATAGCAGATCGAGCATGTCGAACTCTGTCAGCGATGAGGAGATTCTCCCTGAGGACTACGACTCAGAAGGGCAGGATGTCTCTTCCCCTGCCAGATCGGATCGATCCCTTCGATCTTGATCGCCCTCCAGATCTGGTTCCCTTATTTGCCGAAATTTGGATCACTTAGCGCGCGACGACTCTTCGCCCGGAGCGTTCGTCCCCGCGACGAGCTCCGTGCTCGGGGGCTGGATCTCTTCGCGCCGGGTAGCTCTTCGCCCGGGGCGCGCGTCTGGTCCCCACGATGAGCTCCGTACTCGGGGGCTGGATCAAAACTCCTTCCAGATTCGGAGGTCGTTACGCTGGCGATGGATGACGGAGAGAGGCGACCACTTTCGTTCCTAGCCGCGCTTTTCTCAAATTCGCGCCTTAGTTCGTCCAAGTCTCTCAGTCGCCATGTAAAGTTCAACCCATTGAGCGGTGAATGCTCGCGGCCCCTGCGGTCCTCCTCACCACTTGTCTTCTCGGACTACTCTTTCTCTCTGGTAACACTTGATGGTGCCGGTCTTGCGAACTCTTGGCTCCGCGATCTTCGTGGTTTCCGCCAGATCTGGTTTCAACAAGTTCCTAAACTCGAGTTGCATAACACGGCATCGGCCTCGCGGCTAAGCTCGCTCTCGTAAGCCCTCCATGGCAGAGGCACTTACCGCTCACGGCACAACCACTTGGCAAAGTCTGCTCGTAAGCCCTCATGGCGAGACACTTTCCTTGTTCGGTTACCTTCGAATCGCCTAACTTACGTTAACGGAGTTCCTCGAACGAGTCGATCAGATACGGTGTCGCTCTAACTCTCTACGACGTGCTTGAAGTCGCAAGCTTAGGTCTTCATGCATCGTCTGCATCGGAGGCTAGGGCGTCGCTCTTTCTCTTGTGCACTGCTCGAGTTCGCAAACTCAGTCCTCGGCAGTACACAACGAAGTGGGAGTTAGGCTAAGCGTTCTACCGGTTTTTCTTAAAACTTTCTAGCGGTTCGCCTTGCTCTTGGTTTCTGTTCGTCCTTGTCTTTTCTTTGCTCTTTTTTGCAGGAAAAGCTGCTTCGAAAGCTGCTTTCGGTCGACTCTCGCTTCGATTCAAGCCTTTCGGCGGTCTTGAGTCGCTCGGCCAGCTCCTCGAAGGACCGCCTCTCCTCGGTCGATTGGGACTTGAGCTGAATTTCGCAACCCCGTGCGTTTTCAGTTTTCAGTTCCTTTCCTTAGCGTTGGTTTTCCAAAACCTCGTTGGTCTTCGCTCCGTGGCGCTCCCGCGTCTGAGCATGCCTTTTATCTGGCGACGACCATGACGGCTCCGGTTAACCGAAGCGGTGCACCACCGATGGAGTTCTGCCCACCGTAAGCCGATTCTCATCGCAACGGGCATACCCACCGTAAGCCGATTCTCATCGCAACGGGCACTCCTGGCGCTGGTTCCGCACCCGCCGAGGCGACACCAACGCTATACGGGTCCAAGCCCGGATAAGATTTCGCCTCGCACGTTTTGCCTGCGGCTAAGGTCCCGATCGCCTTCCCTGGTTAGCGGTCTTAGCCACAGCGGGACTGCACTTGTCCGCACACGTCTTTTTTTATCCATGCTACGTCCTTCCTGGCACGGTAATCCAGAGCAATGCACCACCAACGGAGTCCTACCCATCGTAAGCCGATTCTCATCGCAACGGGCACTCCTTGCGTCGGCTCCGCATTCGCCGAGGTGACACTAACGCTATCGGGGGACGTACCCGGAAAAAATTATGTCTTGTGCGGGTAGGTCGTCTTTAGCGTGTTTTTCAAAACTCGCTTTGCTCTTCTTAGAGCCTGTTCTTGCTTTCTTTTTCCCCTGTTGGCTCGTTTCTTGTTTGTCTTCTGCAGGAAATACAGGAACGGGGAACATCAGACTCCGATGATGGTCGTGGCGAGGTTTCAGGCTTCCCACCAAAATCGATGTCTGCATCCCTCTCTTCTCGGGCACGCTCCGCGCATGCCGGAACTGATTCACTTCACCAGCGTATGATTTCTTGCCTTTGCCGCATCGACCTTCACAGTTCGGCTAAGTTAAGTAGAAGCGCCACCAACGGAGTCCCGCCCACCGTAAGCCAATTTCATCGCCAAGCGGGCAAGCCCATCGTAAGTCGATTCTCATCGCGAACGGCACTCCAAGTGTCGGTTACGACTTGCCAAGACAACGCTATCATCGCCGCAAGGAATACGTTATGGGTAAGCGTTGATTTCACACGTTCTTTTGCGGCTCGACCGCATCGGGTTGTGATTCACCTCGACCGGCGGTTCTTCATCCGGAGCCAGATCGGTCCCGAGACGAGCTCCGTGCTCGGGTGGATCACCTCGCGACCGGCTCTTCGCCGGGAGCGCAGCTCTACCGATGCGTCTTCGCTGGTCGTATTTTACGGTTCCTTTAACGAGCTCCGTGCTCGGGACTAGATCTCATGCACTGGTTCCTTTGGCGAGCTCTACGCTCGGATCGGGTCACCTTCCCTCGTATGCATTATGCGCTCACGCACACGATCTACGTGCGGGGCACATCACTTTCGCTCCTGAGCATAACGTTTGCTCGAAAGCGTAATCTCTATTTCCTCGGGCAAGCTATAGCCCGAGAGGTGGTTTCTCTATTTCCGTTCATCTTTTCCTAGGCATCTGAATGTCTGGATGCAACAGCACGAGTCCGTCTCGCGACTTGCTATGTTTATTCTCCCGGAAGATCTGATCTTACCGGATGCGGTGGTACGCTCTTTACTACCAAGAATCCAATCCCTCCTTGATGACGTTCAGCCTCAAGGAGATGATTCACCTCACTTCTTCCGATTTCTGTATCGAGGGCTGGGTACTCTGCTCGGACAGATGTCGTTTCCTGTTCGACGCAACAGAGTTGCTCGGCGCCGGACGGGTTTGTTCAGTCCCGAACAAGTATTGTTCGGTTGAACCATAACCTGTTCGGTCTCCTGTTGCACGTCTTTGTAGCAGAAAAAATACCCTCTTCGTGACTTAGAGTCTCAAGAGGAAGACCCCACTCTAGTGAGTCCTTCCACTTGAGTCTCGGGGGCTAGCTGTCGGGGATAAAATTACGGCCCATTGCCATGGCCCACTCCCTGACGGCCCAATCGAAATACCGCCAGGCCCGGCTCCTGGAAGGTTCTATCGCCCATATGCATCCCGCCGAACACTTTACGGCACGGCGGCGGCGTAACGGTCTAGGATTTCTGTTTGAGTTCGACTCGAACAGAGTTCTGCACGGCTACGTGAAGACCCGGACGTTGGTTTTTCGGATTGGATTAGGAGTCGTGATCCCCAAGACTAGGAGTATGCCTTATCTGCCTCAGGATGTATTTGGCATGTATGAGTTCGTAACGAACTCGTGGTTAGCCCGGCCCGATATTCCCTCGGTAGGTCGATTGTTCAACACTATATAAACCGAGCCCCTACGGCGTGTAGGGGGCACGTCCAAGATCATCGGACGACATGATGCCCTTGCATATTGCTTCCTGTACACCCATAATCTCGCCGAGACTTGTTTGTCTCGCCGAGCCACCTCTTGTATTCATCTCTGATATATAATAAAAAATTTGGACGTAGGGCTATTATCTCTCGAGAGGCCCGAACCGGGATAAAACCCCATCTCTGCTCGTTGTTGTTCGCATTGTTTGGCGTGTCTCCTATCTCAATCTTCAAGAATCTTAGCGACTTGAGATCGTTATCTCAACCGTCGACAGTAGGACTACCGATTTACAACATGCTATTAGCATGAAAGATCTCAGGTTTCTCATCATGATATGTCGCTCTCGTAAATAGATCTGTTGATTTCAATATACTATTTTGCATGCGAATCTATAGATCGAACTATGAGAATTGGCACGTTGATCCCTGAAGGATGCCGACATGCTATCACCAGCGATGCCCACGCCCACGGGCCCCAGCACCAGCGACGGTCGCCCATGCCCATGCCTGCACGTGCGCCCGTGGCAGTGACGATGGCGGCCCACACATGCGCCCGTGGCAGCGCGACAGCGGTAACATCGATGAGGGTTAGGGTTTTTATCCTAACCATGACCCGACCCATAATTGAGGCGACTAGGGTTAGAAACCCTAGATATGCCAGCACATAATTTTATTTTACGTTTATCTCCATGTTGTTTTAGATTACAATTAAATTTGTTTTTTATATGCTAATTCAGTAAATTAGCTTTATTCACTGTTCTTGCATGATTATTTGTATAACATCCGGAGATTTGTTTGTTTGTGCCAAATTAATGAATTATATAGTTTTAGCAAACATGCATGTTATATTTTCTGAAGTAAATATATGCATTACTATGTAGGATATGTCTAACATAAACACGCGGATTTTGCCTAGCTTGTCGTCGATGGGAGCAACTATTTGACCTGGATAATGGATCTCAAGATCAATTTGACCGCCCACTCACTTGATGCTACTATTACCCCTCTTATAGAGGGTGCCCCAACAATGCCTGACCCAATCAAGTAATCAGCGCTGCATTTTATGCGTTATCATCTACACCCGAACTTGAAGGCCGAGTATATGATGGAGGACAGTTCTCTGGCTCTGTGTAACTCCCTAAAGGAGCGATATAACAGCAAGTGAACATTCTCCTGCCAGAAGTTTAGAGAGAATGGACGAAACTGCGGTTTCAAGACTTTAAAACTGTGACTGTAACATAGCAACTCTACTAGCTGTTGGAGTTAAGCTATATGATACGGACCGGCCATTTCCTCTAGTTCCGAGTCAACAAGCCCTTATAACCTACTGGACCAACCATACGACACGCTATGCTAGGGAAGTGTATCTTCTGCCGTAGGACAGAGGCATACACTCTCTGACATATGGGCCCTAACTTGACTTAAACTTTTGAAGAACAAAAGGCAAAATAATAAAAGCCCTAACTCGCTTGATGAACTCATCTCGATACCCAGGTTCATTCTACACGTGAGTCCTAGCCATTACGCTTGATGCCATCATCCCGAAATCTTCGGGGTTTCAAAACAACCATCAACACCTCATGTCGCTTCACGTCATTATTAGCAAAACACAAGTACTATCCACACATTACGAATCCTAGATACCTTCGGTATTTCCTAGCGTTCTTAAAAAAAATTAGGATAGACCCTATATAGGCCAAAAGTTTATCCATAACGTAATCACCAGAAAATGCAATCTTTTATGCTCATCCGTGCTTAGACTGATAAAGTCGAGCCATCAATGGATAAATTACATGATTGCATCCCAAATTCCCAATACACGTCTAAGGCTCCAAGACCAAAACACCATGAAAGGACGCCATACGTACGAACACCAAATAAAAAGAAAGGGCCTAACTACAAAGAACAAGACTCAGAGAACATGGTGCAGTCATCCATGTCATCGACCTCGTCCTCCGGAATGTTCCAGTTCTCAGGCTCCTTCAGGCACTCATCATCAGTGGACAGGAGGAAATGCAGAACCTGAAAGATGCCATTTTTTTGCCATGAGTTAGCATTTCACCAGATGTAAGTATGTATCAAGCAGTGCATGATCAGTGAGGTTCAGATAGTGCGTTGATTGATTCAAAGGTATGAGTATGACCTCGGCCATCGAGGGTCGCCACATCGCGGGTCGCAGGATGCAGCGCGACGCGACGCTGACCATCCTCTTCAGCTGATCCTTGTCATAGTCGTCACCGAGGTTCGGGTCTGCAAGTTCAGTCACTTGCCCAGCCTCCAGGAGTGGCTTTGCCTAGAAAGTAAGAACAAGGCACAATGTGAGCTATTTTTTTTCCCAAGGGAACAGTTATTTGTGTTTCAGCCATTGGGGGTCTCTCATTCAAGCAACTCACCCACTGAAGGAGGCTCATTTTGGAGCAATCAATAGGCCTTCTACCAGTTATAATCTCCAGAAGCAGAACTCCGAAAGCGAAGATGTCGGTTTTTTCGTCAACGATGCCATGCATGAAGTATTCTGGTGCTAGATACCTGGTCACAAGCCATACAGACATGTTTAGTTCTCAATTGACAAGTGACAACAATGTACTTGTAGTACTACTTCAGCAATCAGTATGCAGTGCTTACCCAAATGTGCCTTCTATAGGTATGACAGAGTGATGAGTCCACTGCTTGGGGAGCCACTTTGCAAGTCCAAAGTCTGAAATCTGTTGCAGAGACAACACTTATCTTTATCAAATCGCACTGTATTGATCTCCTTTTTTTGTGCACTTCAAAATATTATGTGCATTCCAGATAGTACTTTAGCGACTATTTTGTTCTTTAGGTTTGAAGAAGGATAATCGTTCGACAGAAAAATAGGTTTACCTGAGGTTCAAAGTCATCGCCGAGAAGTACATTAGAAGCCTTGATGTCGCGGTGGATGATTCTATGCTTGCAGAACATGTGCAGATACTGCAAGCCCCTCGCAATGCCTACTGCAATCTTGTACCTCATAGGCCATTCAAGGATTTGTGCAGTCTTCCCTGCAATATGAACTTCAGTTGTCACATGGTAATTGATAAATTTTTCAGTTCACCTGTGAATAATACTACTGACTGAAATTCGATACCGTGCAGAGCCGATGCGAGCGTTCCATTTGCGCAGAATTCAAATATCAGGTACAGTCCATTCTCCATGCAGCATCCAAGCAGGTAAGCTGTGTTTGGGTGGCAGACATGTCCCTGGATCCCTAGTTCTGTGAGGAACTCCTTCTCCTTCTGCTCACTTGGCTTGCCTTTCGCTAGCCTCTTAACAGCCACACATTGACCATCAAACAGAATGCCCTTATACACTTCTGCATAGCCTCCTCTCCCCACTATGTTATCTATGAGAAACATCAGTCAGATTACAATCTTAAAAACAAATATTGCTGTTACAGTTGTCATGATACAAATTTCAGTAAATATCATATATCATTCAGAACTGTTTCTGAAAATACTCTCATGGAACACTGAAAAGGATTTACCTGGATGGAAGTCATTGGTAGCAACTGAAAGCTCAATGTAGCTGTAACACTTCCAGGCCGGTTTCTGATCTTCAGTATATGTCGAGCAAACATCGTTGCCCTTGGTGCTATCATCATCGGTGGACCTTAGGAATGGAAGCCAAAGCTTCATGTCTGACAACCGTCTCCAGATGCCATTCTGTGCACGCCGGCTGACCTCATTGCTAAATGTGCTATAGCACTCTTCAGTAACTTGGTGCCCCCCTTCCTCCGGTCCATCAAGAACCGCTCTCGGTGAGCTCTTGTCCTCGGTGGATTCGCTCGCAGATTGAACTTGCTTTCGCAGCGAGCTTGATCGAAGTAGCCTCTGAAGTGGTGGAAATCTTCTACTCCATGTCGAGCTTGTAGAGATATTACTGTCTTTATTTTCACCATTAGAGTTTGTACATCAATGAAAACATGATTGAAATTGATAAAAATGATGAAATGCTCTCACCATCAAATGACTGAGACTTCAACCGAGCGCTATGTTGCATTTGGCCTTCCCTTCCAACCGCAATTACTGAGCAATTCTTTGGTGAATGAATGAAGCAGTGGTTTGCAACCTCGAAATTATTCCTGGTTTTGTAATAGTTTGGATATTCAGATTTCAGTGTTAAATTAGCAGTATGCCAGTGGCAAAAGGAAGGGCATTGACAGTACTTGGAGTAAATTATGGAGAGAATTATTTTTGAGATGCATGTCAACTGCATATTACATTGACAAGTACACAAACTGAAATAAACATGAACTGCATATTACCTGTGATATGTATGTCTTGATCTTCCGACAATAAGGAAGTTTGCATCAGTCAATGCAGCTTCCTGGGTCAGGGCCCTACCAATGCTCGAGCTACAAATCACCTTGGCCTCCAAATTGACCTGAAAGAAGAAAGAAAAGACAAGAGGATACATATTAGTATCTCCAATTCAGGGTGCAACATAATTGTAGCCCTAAGTTTCAGCTTGACTTGAAAGTAACCAAAGTTTAAATGACAGTACATGTACATTATCCAAGAATTCCAAACATTGTAAAGTGAAGGCTAGTACGCGAAGAAACATCAGAGACAGATAACAGACAGACCGTAGTACCCTAGTCCTAATCATGACTTTCTAGTCCAGCTTCACCTAACAGCTGAAAAGAGACATGATAAACCTGACAAAGGGGCACCGAACTAAATGCCTAGTGTGCACAAGCTTTGCTTCCAAGCCCCCACTACATTATGTTCACCAAAAGCACACAGATATAAAAGGAAAAAAAAGACGAATTTGCACCTGAGATACTGTGATGAACATAAAAAGCAGAGCAAATTTGCAAGAAGAAACCAAACAGAGAAGGTAAGAACTGAACACCCATGTCATGTTTGTATCCCCAGATTCACTAAAATCATCACACAAATACATAGTAACCGACAATAAATCACGGAGGTAAAACAAGAGCATCGGTAAAAGTGAAACGAATTGCATCGGGAGTGTTCTTGACAAAAAATTTTCACCTGTTTAGCTTCACATGTCTCCACAAACTCCCCAAGCATGTAGATCACAAACGCGTTCGCCTTCTGCAGCCTGTTCTTCCTCCCCAACCCTCCTGCCCCCAAGCGACACAAGCATGCACATGCACATGCACATCCATCATAAACAAATCCATGCAGCAACAACAAGAAACGAGAAGAATTCAAACATTTTTAGTTACCAAGAACATGAACTGCGACGACGGAATCGTTGGGTCTCGCTACGACCCTGATCGCCCAGGACAGCAGCTCGGAGCAGCCCCGGGAGTTGTTGGGCACGCCCACGAGTATCCTTGAGCCAAGCAGCAGGCGACGCCCATCGCTGCACTCCTCAATGGTGTTCATCGTCTGCACCTCAGCTCACTCCTCCAGCTCCTAGTGGCTAGCTAGTGACTGGTGACTAGTGAGTGACACCGTCCTCCGCTGTGACGATGATGATGACGACGACGGCCACGACAAAGACAGGGATTTGTAGGAGCATATATGGAGAGAATGACATGGTGATAGCTGATAGTTATGGGAGTGAGTGCAGTGTAGTGGAGTGCAGTGGTGGTTAGTTAGTTGGAGGTAGTGATGGCCATTGAGCTATTCAGCTAGCTCTTCTATGGCTTATGGGCGACCACAATGGACGGGGGATGGAGTCAAAGTCACTCACCATTTGCCATGGCATTACAAAAATGGGGCGTTGCTTAGGGCTGAAGATGCGTGCAGGCACAAGCAGGATTGGTGCCTGATTCTGGTTGGATCTTGCGGCACTCGATCTGGGCTGTACTTGGACCGGTACCCGACTTGATCTCACAGTACTGTTTAGCTTGATCCTTGAGGCTGAAAATCAAGATGGATTGATTCAATGGTAGTGCAAGTAGAATTCATATTGATTCAATGGTACTGCAAGTAGAATTCATATTGATTCAATGGTAGTACGTGCAAGTAGAATTCATAGGGCAGAAACATTTTGCTCAAAAAAATAATAATAAAGTGCAGAAACACATCTAAGTGGTAAGTGCTATTTGAGTTGGTGGAGTGTATGATTAACTAGTACAAGTGGTAGTCTTGTAGTAAAGCATCGCATTATCCATTGAGGAGATGCTTAGCTCACCTAATGGAATGTTTTACTACAAAAGCAACCGTTTTCAGTTTTGAGCCGTTAAACGTAGCTGTTTTAGCAGTTTGCATCAACGCCTTTTAACACAATAGAACAACCAGGCAATGCATGCACAAGCCAGTTAATGTATCACGCCTTTTTTTAACTGATAACATGGCTATGACAAATTAAACAAGCAGTTTGTTCAAAAAATTAAAGAAGCAGATTGCTCGATAGTATTCTTTATTTTACAAGGAAAAATAGCTGGTCGTATAGATGCATGCAAGTTCCTGTTAGAAGTCCGTATTTTTACATGTCTTCATGGAAATCAAGTAGCACCTCAGTGATTAATGTTGACATTTTTACTCGAGCATATTACATTTCACACAGGCTAATACCGGTTCTTAGAATTTTAATGTTTAAATAATTTCGAAATGTAAATTTGACCACTAATTACCATTACAATTTACTACTAAAATCCATAAAAATTATTGTATTATGAAAGTGCTTTCGAGACTAGTCTATGTGTATTATTTTCATGCGCCCAATTCAAAAGGTCCAATTTACGAGTCTCTCTAAATTTCTCTTCCTAATATTTTAATCCCTACACTACTATATACCACGGTGTTAAGAACACCGATGCGTAACAAATAGGAAGAACCATTAGACTTACCCTCACATACAAATATATGACACCTATTGATGTAGTCCCTAAAATGCAACGTTAACTACTAATTACTGTTATAATTTATTTGTAAAATCAAATGAAATAATAATACAACGTTTCTACTGTTCGACCCTAATCTACATATAGCATCAGGACGTTCATATATCCAAGTACTTTAAAATTGTCCGTAGCTAAAGTTCAAACTCTGACGTAGCTAACATCCCCGAGATCGATCAAAATTACCTCCCTCACGTACGTACATGACAAAAAGACACCCCCCGAACTCCTGCCACAAAACCCAATCCCCATGCCGTTCGTTCATAATCTGTAAACACAAAGAAAATAAGGCACATAACCATATAACTGAACCTGGGAATATACAATTTTGTTCAGGCAGGTAACCGCAGGACGAAGTTAATCCATGAACACAGAGCGTGTCGCCACGCACCGGCCGAGACAGAAATGGTACCCTGGTTGGTAGAGGCTAGAGCATGGTTAGGGTGGAAGCAAAGAAAGGACTCAGGCGCTGCAAGAACTGGGTGCTATGGCTCCTCCCTCCCGGGGTGCCCTCTCTTGTCATGGAAGTCAGGGCAGCCATGAATGGAGTATTGGAGTGGCCTAAAACCCCAGGCCCGCGGCGCGATCATGGCCGAGATCTCCTCACGCGCATGGAGGCTGGGACATCTGGCGCCCACGGATGATTGGGGTTCGTTGCAAAATCTCGCACTTCGTGCGGGGGTGATTAGTGGCGCTGATTGTGCAGTGGTGGCCTGGCTTTGCAGGTTTCTTAGCTTCTCCCTCACTTCCATGGAGATGACGGTCATGATGATCGGAGATGGACGTGGATATGGTGGGGCCCGGGCTTTCAGGCCCATGAAGGATTAGCGGCCGTAGGGTTTATGTTGTTGTATGGGCCGGCCCAAGCCCACGTCCACTATTTTTGGGAAGCCCAATAAAGCGTGGTGGAAAAAACTGGCCGAAAAATCAAAACAAAAATCACTTTATTTGACTGTATTACTTGCTCCGTTCTTTTTTGTTTACGTCTTTTATTTTTGGTCACGCATTTGACCATTCGTCTTATTAAAAAACTGTATAAATGTGATTTGTTTTATCAACATAGGTATTTTAAGCATAACTTATTTTTTTCTTGCTTGCACTAAATTTTTGATTAAAGCGAATGGTCAAAGACATGTGTAAAATTCAAAGACGTAAAAAAGCAAAGGGAGTACTTCATATCGTGCGTCTGGGAGCGGACGGATGCATCCAACACATGCATATGCAATCCGACATGATAGGTGCGAGACCGTGAACCCGTCGGGCTCATGGTCTGTTCCTCGAGAGACGCAACCTGCATGGAAGTTGTCCCCGGGCTATTTGCGGGCGGTTTCGGAAACCCATCTATGGAGTGCTTTTACGTCATTTCTCCTTGTGATCCCTGGGAAAATTTTCTACCTCCCAAGGGTAATAGGGTTTTCTCCCCTACCTCTCCACAACTCTCCCAAGAGTAATGGTTTTTTCTCCCCTACCTCTCCACAACTCTTTCGCGATTCGCTCTCTGGCGAGTGGCCCGTTCCCTGTTCCCGTTGCGGTGACCCAACTCCACCTCTGATCCTCGCGGATGCCTCCAATCCTTCGATCCAGAATAGAATACCTCCCTCCCAAGATCCAGATGGGCAGACGTGGCTAGCGCAGTTCTACGAGCACCACTCCCATGACAAGCGACGCGTCCTCATGGGGAGAGATCATCCGCAAGTGCCTCGCTCGCACCGGCCAGTAGGTGCTTCAATTCCTACCAATTTTGATCCTCTTGCTCACTGATTTTCACACATATACCAATTCATTCTTTCCTACCTTTCTTGAATCCAAGAATCATTAGCCTCGCTGCAAATCTTGGACCCCGAATCAAGGGAAGTTTTCTTGTATCTGGACCAAGATGGTCTTTTGTTGATATTGCCACTCACGTTGATCTGTTGGTTCTATGTACGATCGCAGTGTTCTTTCATGGAGCATTGAAATCAAAAGGTTCTGTACAGGTGCTACGCCTCTCTCTTCTTCCACGTTGGCGTCGACAATGATAAGTGTGCTGTTGACACTCTTTGTCGGTGCAAGGAACCAGGTGTCAACCCTCAAATTTTACTTACTTTAAGAGTTGAAATCCCATGCACTAGTCCCTGAATCGATACACTAGTAAGGAAGATCACATAGCCGAAACAAGTGTACATCGATTAAAGTATAAATCCCTGAATATTTCAAGCCAAGTTATGCCCTTAGGCGATTTTAGTAAGGCCATGAACATAAGCCTTTAGTACAAAATATAGCTCAGAGTGTTGCAGCTGTCCCAACATAATGGCTTAACGGCTAAGTGACTTTCAAGCGACTGGAGCATCCGCTAAGACTCATCAGGTCCACAGAAGTTTTGTCCGTCGTCTTCATGACACTAGTAAGGATCATGGTTATCAAGTCGTAAAGTCGAGTCGAGTCGCATGAGGGGAGACTTGGGGACTAGTCGTGGCTAGTCCATGACTAGTCGACAACAACATCTATTTTGTTTAGAAAAGTAGTTGTGTAGTTGGCATGACTACTTGTACTTTTGTAAAAAAAATAACAATTACAGTGGAGTCCAAAAGCATAGTAAGGATGAGAATGCAATGCCAAGTGACTAGTTTTCTTCTAATGTTAGATGATGGAACTCACGGTAGAATGCCTAGTCGAGTCGAGGTCCCTAGTCGTACTAAAAAAAGAGACTTATGGACTAATCGTGAATTAATCGCGACTAATCGCAGGACTTGATAACCATGGTAAGGATCCACCTCGATCCTATCATCTAAAAGAATGTAAGTAGGCGAGGTCAGCGTCATCTGAATACTGGCTAGTTAACACTTCCCTTAATGCACTTAGTGAATAGAAGGCCTTGATTTGGGGGAAAGTGTTATTTTATTTACGTAAAGCCATATTTTAAACGGATTGAAATTACACTAACTAGCATCAGTTATCAAACAGTCAAAAAGTCACAAAGAGTTTAGCACCATAACAAACACTTCCTAACCCTATCCTACCGACCGACCTCAACAACCAACCCTAGATCAACAAAATCCCAACACGATACATACTTGACTTTGAACTTCAACACACCACCTTCTCTTTGCCCCCAACACTTTCCAAAGTCCGCCATCCTTCCGAGATTTGGCAATCCTGTTGTGGACCACACTTACCATAAACTGCCCGCCTCGGCCTAGGGGGTTGCCAGCCCGGCCTAGCCTAGCGTTATCCTGGGGAAATGTGGCCTCCATGACATCCGGTGACGACCAATGCCGTACTCCGCGTGATGGCCACGCGTTGTGTTGGAACCATCCTCTAGATAGCAGCGATCTCCCCGCTACGCATGTTCATCCGCGCTCCTCCTGGGTAAGCCATGGCTAAGCCCAGCACAAGGCATCTCGTGCCTTAATCATCCATCAGGATGTCATCTAAGGGGTAACCTTCCAACCATCTAGCCTCCACCTCAATAACCTTTCACATTACCACACACGATATGTCCCGATCGATCGACCAAACCAGCCCGACACACCACATAGCCATACCCACAACCACCTCCAGCCCATCATGCATCTACTAGCCCTAACTGTCACATGTCATAACCATTTTAATGAAAGAATGAATAACCGGTGAATATCGGTTCACCGTTCCGTGGCTAATTGCCAGAAGATTTGTTTCATAGATAGGATAAACACAGCTACATTCATGCTTGTGGAGTATTTATTTGTTAAAATATAATAGTACAAGATAATTTGGTACTTACAACATTATATAGGTGGGCAACATAGCTACGGGATCCCGTAGTCTAATGGTGCTTCACTTTAGCACGGTTCGCCTTGTTCTTTTGAGAGATTTCCTATGTGAAGATAAATGTGTAAGGCATTCATAAATAGAAATTAAAAAAATAATGTGATTTGATAGACTATACCTTGATTTTTGCATCAGACCAAGTTGAAACCAAAAATCTCCACTGCTCATCAGTCATATTTGGTACAGGAGAGGTAGTGCTGATTTCATTAGCAGGAACACCATTAAAGTATTTTTGCTTCAACCTATATCGATTCTGCCGCACCGCAGATTGAAATACATTGGCGCAAGCATCATTGGTTGGCTTATGATTTTTGTCCACAGCCAGCCAGCCCTATTGAGATGAATGGAAATCATTTTTCTATGAAATGCATGACCAGGTATGCAGTAACAGATCATTTCTCTATGAAATATTTCGTCACCGTTCCTCTATCAAGATTTATTGGCAGGCATGAAGTTGTATGACAATTTTATTTTGTTCTGTGACACTTATTTGGATTTCGTCACAGCTTTCTTTGAGCCACAGCTCGACATCTAGTATTTGTGACGCTTCTCGAGATTTATCATAGATATGATATCTTTAATGACAAATTTTGTAAAATTCACGAGCAAAATGTCATGGATAGGCAAATTTCTACTAGTGAGTACACTACATCATAAACATAAATACATCACAAATACAAACAAGATAACAGAGTAACTGACAGCTGACAAGTATATCACAACAGAGTACATATTTTAGGCCGAGACTTAGTGCTGGAATTTGAGTGGGCTTCAGTTTCGGCCTGCGAGCATCGAATCCTGAATAGTGCTGCTAACTGCTTTGGCCTGCTATGCATTTTAGCGCCGCTAAATCGCGCTATTGCGCTCTTAGCTGTGATAGCAGACATATATGCAATAGAGTAGCATCTGCATGTACAAAACGCTATATCGGCGCTATAGCCCGTTATTTAGAACATTGTTTTTTATAGTATTCGGACGGTCTATGTTAGACCTAGACCTCCGTTGGTATCATCTCAGCTCTACTTACTTGCCTCAACCTCCAAGTCAAGCTCCTGGCACCTCCTCCCCCTCCCGTGTCCACCTCCAGAAGAGAAGCGTGCGGGAGCAATGGACGAGCATATGTGTATTTCTCATGCCAGCATGTTGGCTCAATTTTTAAAGGACGAGTCCAATATGAAAATGGTATACTATTTTTAGAACCATATGATCCGGAATGAATTTGTGCATGACACACACACAATCAAACATTAGACTCAGTTTATAATCTATATACATAATCAACTGCGAATTATATATATATATGATTTGCGATTCACAATTTTCGATATGAGTACCTTAACATACCTATAAAAAAAATGTACATGTACTTGAGATATCAAACTTCAAAGAAAATTCCTCCAAATCTCAGTCTTTCGCACTTACCATCATGCATGCATCTTCCTTCTTTTGGTTCAGGTTAGGGTTGGGGTTGTGGGTTCAAAGGATGGGTACCCTGTGCCCCTAGGCTTAATGGATGCCTGGGGTTGCGACAAACCGACAGTAGGGAGATATTGTGGTAGGAACGGCGACGACGTTGGAACCACATGCATAATTGAAGGTGATGGCAATGGGCAGATCGGATGCAGGTGATGGGAGTAAGTGCGGGCAGAACGACGGGAGGGTGGGGACAAAGTGGTAAGGTGTGGACGCCACCGCCGATCACGAGCAGATGGGTTGGCGTGGTGCACGTGGAGCAACAGAGAGGGAGGAGAAGGATGGGGAGGGGCTACTTCAACAAGGCAAAAGGGGGGAGGGGTGCCGCTGGCGAGGAAGGAGGAAAGGCGGCACTAACTGGGCGTGGGATGAGGAGGAGAGGGTGCGGGATTTTGGGATTTGGGGTGGCGAGGTGGGGATGCGTCGCATTGAGAAAGACGACAAAGCTGTTGAATTGACATCCAACTAGCCAGAATTACAACTAATTTTTTTATTAAAAAACAAACGATTGTTTTCTAGCGGCTAGTCGCTCCAAAATTATGCTCATCCTTTCCCCTTAAAATGTTAAATTCATTTTCGATTTAACTGGTTTGTTATAGTTTCAGTCAATATAACCAGCACCGTAGTCGCATCACATTTAGAAGTGGTTTAAACCGATTTCAAAACTCGATGTAGAACATTTCATACTAGAATTTAAAATTCTCATATCTATATGGATCATACACACGTAGCAGACCGCTTGGGGCGCCTACCAACTTTCCGAGGTCCTGCAAGCGTCTTCTTTGGATCAAAATCAAAGCAAGCAGGCACACCTTCCCTACGTGTTAAAAGGCCAAAAGCGTCGTGCATTTCGCCAACGCCAAACCAAACCAAAGCAACCTTTTATCATCACGCCAAGAAACACGGCAACCGCTTCATCGCTCCCAGGTTTCTCGGGCCTTTTGGACTTCCATCAGAACCCAGCTTCTCCATCTCGAAAAGCAAAGTATGTGTGCATTTTTAATTTTTTTTAAATTGGGCCCAAACAATTGCAGGCACAGACGCAAAGGCCCTGCTTTGCCCATAGTTTCTGCCTATGTTTCATTAAATTTGTACGTTTTTTGTTTGGCACGAACGTTACCTGAAACGCATAGCCAACTTGTACGAATAGCTAGTCATTACTACTACCGTGCTACGTACTACTGCTACTTGCCAACAGCTCCTGGTTTGAGTGATTTCATTTTTAAAAAAGTTGGGACAATTCTGTGTCACTAAAAAAAATTCATCCACTGTATGGTATCCCATGTGTATGACATGTGGGGCCGTATGAGTGTATTACATGTGGCCCATGGTATGCAGTTTTTTTTTCAGTGGCATACATGGTATTTTCCTTTTTTTCAAAAAATGATGGGGAGATACCGAATATATTATGATTAGAATAAGTGTGCATGTCCCAAGCATTTTTTTCACAAACTAATCACTTTCTTGATCTTAATTCTCATCAAATTTGTGTACAATCCCGGGAGAACTGAAAAAAAGAAGATGAAAATTGGAAGAAGAATAGAACAGAACTAATAATTCTCGCAAAACCCACTAAAGCTTTTCTTTTTTATTGGCAGTTCACACCTGATCTACTCGCTGGCTTCGCTCACCACCAGCTGCGGTGGCCGCGCTTGCTCCGCCTTGCCGCAGCTCCGACGAGCCCTCCCCGTCGGTGCCAGTGCCCGGTCGGCGGACAATCGGCGCCGCCAGGAACGTCGGCATATTCTGCCCGGCCATGACGACGGCGACGAGGCCCGCGAAGGCACGCGGCGACGCCGCGGCCCCGGCCGCCGGCGATTTGGAGCCGTCGACGTCCGCGGCGCCGCCGGCGCCGGGGGAGGAGCCGTCCGCGGCGCCGAGGTAGTCGTTGAGCTTCCAATACGAGCAAGCGAGGATGAGGAGCGCCAGTGCGATGAGGCCCAGCATGGCGGCCAACCCGCCGAACAGGTACGGCACCGGCGAGTGCCACGGCGAGTCTGCCGTCGGGGGCGGCACCGCCGCCGGGGAGGTCGACGCTGACGCTGGCGCAGCTATTGGCCTCATGGCCTCGATCGTGAATTCTTCTTTGTGTGGCTTGCCTCTCTCCGCGTGTGTGAAGCAATTCTTGGCTTGAGAGGAGAGTGAGGTGACTTGGAGTAGAGGAAATGGCAATGGAGGGAGAGAAGGATGATGATGCAGAGAAGCATTTATACAAGGTTAGTTAGTAGTCATGATTTTTTTAATTAAAGTATTGATTTTTTTGTTTTGTGAAAAAGTAGATATTTAACTAATGCGTTATTTATTAACTCCATTTTGTCTGCGTGATAACAATGTAAGTTCCTCAGGAGAAATAGTGTAATATAATAATAACACCCGGGTAAGGTGGTTTAATTGCATGCCATACGCTGTTAGTTGTTCTTGTAGGATATTAGGGGTTGTGTGGTTGGTTGGTTGGTAATGTAATTTATATAGGGTCTCGATGGAGAAATAGGTGGTTGTGTATATTGCAGATAGAGGAATGGTTTTATATTTAGTACTTGGTTTATGTGATGGTTTTCACTTTTTTTGGGGGTAAAAGGTTGGCCGATCTGTATAAATGCTGGGTTGCAGCTTGTTTTGTAGGATGCCTAATGTAGACAGCTGTGTTGTTGAAGGAAAGCGAGATTAGCTCATGCATGTGCCTACGCGCCTCTTTTGTTACTAATTAAATTGATATATATTGCATTTTGCAGCATGCTTGAAAATATACGAAAAATGTCTCCATCAAAGAAAGCACACGTTTTTTAAGAATAGCTTGTACATTTTGTCGTTGTACCACTACCATCTGGTCCATCTCCTGCACAAATTAACAAAAGCATAGAAAAATATGGCAAATTCCACATGAAAATAGAAATTTTGTGCTTTATCTCTTCTTATATTGTCAAAGTAAGCTTCTTTTTTGTTGAATATTACTTCCTCTAGTTCCATAATACTTGTCGTTTTGGACATTGACACGGTCTTCGAAGTATAACTTTGTCCACCAACTACTAATAAATTTATCTACAAAATACACGGAAATATGATATTGTGAGAGACCATTTGGGTCACATTTTGTGTGTGATGAGTATTTCGAATGGTTTTTGATTGAATATGTGTTTGAGTGTGAATTTGTAAGGAACATGAAGTGTGAATGAATTTTTATGCTTGTTTCCTTTGCTCAAATCAGAAATGTCACAACACAAAAAATATGTGCAACAAGATTCTCTACAACTTTCATAATAACACTTATTTTTTCGAGTATGGAAAGATCACCAAAACTACATAATACTGTCGCTGTCCGGAAAATATTGGATATCCAACATTGGATATTCCGATGTTGGATATCAGATAGTCCGATGTTGGCCGGATTGTCCGATGCTGGGTTCGATTTGGGGTCCTCTATTTAGGAAATATCGGATAGTCTGATATTTTTATCGATAGTCCAATGTTCGCCAGACTGTCCAATGTTGGGTCCGATTTGGGGTACTCTGTCTGGAAAATATCGGATAGTCCGATATGTTTTTGAACCAAATTTCATGTGGACTAATTTGCAGGGTGTTTTGGGACTAATGTGGATCAAGTTGAGAGAAACTTGGGTCCAGTATGCGTGTGCTTGTCTATTTGTGCGCAGGTGACTCGGAGTGGATCAATGCCGGTGATGGGACCAAGGACGTGGATGGATCCATAGTTCAGGTGGTCGAGGGTTTGCGGGATTTATCGGAACCGGTCTAGGCACACGGACAAGGATGGTTGGGCGTCAAGGTTTCCGAGGTGTGCGAGTGGAAGCAATCCAAGGGGAGTTGGACGCGTGGCGGGCTCGACGGCCAAGGAAGGCGGTTTTGCGAAACCATGGATGGTACAAGAAGGTTCTGGAGTGGCCCGTGGTTTTAGGAGCTTAGGCACGAAGCTAGGCCAAACTGGGTTATCGGGTCAGGTGGAAGGCACCACTTCGTAAAGTGTGTAGTTGAATAGATAATCACGCTAACGGGTTTCGGGTGAGCCCATGTGAAGAAAACCTTAAATGGGTGGCTGGGAGAGCCTCCCTATAAAAAGGGCTCAGTTGTTTAGTGGGTGGGTTTTTTAGGCTTTTAGAGTGAGGAAGGAAGTGGCTTAGAACTAGGGTTGGGGAAAAGGATGAGAGCCCAAGGGGATTGAGCACCGCAGATTCAAGTTAAGCATTCTTCTACAAAATTACGCTATAAACATCTAGCATCAATCAAATTGGTATTTGCGAATTCATGCTTCTTGCCTCCGTTCCACTTTTCGTTCTGTTCTTGTTGATTTTGTATTGATTCTCATTGGTTCCTTTTTGGTGGTTGTTTGGGGATTGGGATGGTTGAATCTTAACACACAGTTGCATCTAAACTCAGCAAGAAACATCTTCCATGAGCAACCCTAATGGTTGGGCTGGATTTGAAAGTTTTATTGTTCTTGCCTATCCTTGATCTTGAGCACTTACATTAGGAAAAGGCTGAGTTTTTGGTAATATTTCTTTAGATCCCTCCGTTACTGGATAGTAGACTCTTTCAGAAATCTATGGTTCAAATTTGAGACGAATCCCGTGGGTAGATTTTGAACTAGGTCAATTTTCGTGCCCAAGTGCTCTTCTGAAACTGCTGAATATCGGATAGTCCGATATGAAATAGGTTAAAAAGGACTAAAATTAAATTTGGCTCCTATTCACCCCCCTCTAGTCGCCATTCTTAATCCTTAATATTGTGAAAGTTTTTTTCAAATCAAATTTATATGTATAGTTTTTATGTACAAAATCAAAATACTTTAAAAGATTATTATAGATAAAGTTTAAAAATTTTGACTTAGGACAAATCTAAAACGACAAGTACTATGGAGCTGGAGGGAATATGACTATGTCTGAATGCTTATTTGTGCAAAAATTAATTAAGTGCTTCCATTAGATATATTTTAATCCGAAAAAAGTGACCATTCAAGAGAGGCCTCGTAGATAGGGGTGAAACGGATCGGATATGGATCGGAAACCACTCATATTGTATTTGATCCATTTAGTTTGATCGGATACGGATTCGGATACGGATAGTGCCGGATACAAATACGGATACGAATAATATCGGATACAAATACGGATCGGACGCGGATACTCTCTCGGATAATACGCGAAAACATATACTAAAGAAATAAGTATATCCAAATACATATAGTTATCTCTTTGTGACTCAACTTTATGGCCCACAGTCATAAAAATGATGGTGTGTAAGTATCATACCCGATAAAGCAAAAAAATATAAAATCACATGCATCTAGTTGTTATATGTGTTAGTCATTCATCCTATAGAAATATAATAGAGATAGTTTATAGATGGATTTAGCTAATCGGATAATATCCATCGGATATTATCCAAGAAAAGCTCGGATAATATCCATCGGATATTATTTGTATCCGTACCATATCCGCCTTGTCGGATTCGGATATCCATAAAATTATCTGGCTCAATATTTTCGGATATTATTATGCCTCGGTCGGTCGGACGGTCGGAAATTATCCATACCATTTTCACCCCTACTCGTAGATCTCAAAACAAATAAGAAAAATATTTTAGAAGCTCTAAACAGAACTCTTTAAAACCCCACAAAAATAACTATAAAGTACTATACGTTGTTTGGCTCATAAAAAATCGAGAAAATTTAGGCGTTAGTTTTAAATTTTAGTTTAAGAGAAAACAAGACCGTAATTTTCCTTCTCTTCAATGAGACAAGACTTAATTTCCCCGCTCCAAAGATCTTGCCCTAGCATGCATTTCTCCTTAAGGCAGAAAAAGGAAAAAAGTGATCCATTGTGTTAACCGATCGACGGAGACGGCAGAGGCCTAGGTCGATGGTTGGCTGCAGCAACAGCGCCTTGTTCAACTCTCCCGTGATTGCAGTTACATCGGACACAAAGCCTTTCAGAAGTCAAAACAAATAGCGGCAGAGCACCCATATATGAGTAGGTGTTTTGCGCTTGGCCAAAGAATTCCAGAGCTTATATCCACCCTGGATTCGTGCATGACTCACCCTCTCTCTCATGTGGTCATGTACAAAAAATAATACCTAAAATTTTTAAAATGAAACTTTAAATAATCGGATCCTTCTTCTTACTCCTCTCACACTCTCTCCGCATCCCCTCAACCCGGCCGAGCTGACCCCTCCTCGGCGAAGCGGTCACCTGTTGCCATCGCGATGCGACCAGCCGCTCAACCTGATCCAGCTCTAGCACGCACGAGGATGAGTGGTGCACTGGCTCATCTAGGCGTCAACATGGCCGCGGCGCAAGGACATAGTGGTCGTCGGTGAGTCATCGAGGAGTGCCTAGATCAGCCAGGGTGAGGGGAGGAGGAGAACAGGAGAGAGGAAGAAGAATAATGCAATTGCTTTATTTTGAAAACAGAGTTTTTTTTTTCGAAATATCATGTTAGAGAGGGCGGGATACACATAAATCTCACTGCACTGCCTAGGGTTAAGATAAGCCTGGATAATCCTTGGCCAAGCACAGATGTATTGCAGCATATATGCACCATATAATCAACAAAGAGAATCTTCTCTATATTTACAGATTCGATCATGACCTACGTCACTTTGACAAAATCTCTATCTTGTTTACGTAAATTTAGAGATTTTCTTTATCCATTCTTCCGTCGAATAGGTGCTCCAGATAGAACTAAATGAAATGAATAATGATTTAGAAAAAAGATACGTAGAACCATTGGCGAATCTAGAAATTTTGAGGAGGCTGGGTATAAGCCTAACTGATGTTCTTAGTTTTACCCATTTTGGACAGTCCACATTGGGTATGGGCTAATTTTCTATACAATTACAATGGGCTCAATAGCTTCGCGGGCCGAGAGCCTAGGCATGAGTCTAGGATCGTCGGGCCCTGCCACTGCGTCTAACAACTTTTAGGGACACACGAGTTCAATCACGGTGGCAAAGAGTTTTTTTAGTTAAAAGCTAAATTTTTATCTACATTTGACCGTCCTGATTTATAATTATTTTTCTGATTCCAGCAGGTATTGTATTATTGTCTGACGTGAAATTCGTGCGCTCTAAACAATGGTTTAGTTAAATTTGCACTAAATCATAAGGATTTTAATCCCAATCCTCTGGTGTAAAAATTTATCATAATTAAGAGAAAAGGTGAGAGACGTAATCGAGACGGGTTAATTAGCTTTCAAGATTAGCTATGTGCCGCAATGGCAGTTAATTAACTTTCTGGATTGGTCACTGATCATGTTGTCATGTCCTCGACTGACGACAGTAATCTCGAAACAAAAGAATTGAGGAGCTGGTCTCCGTTGGTGAAGTAGGTGGCGGCCGGTTAAACACGAGTACGTGTGCATGCACAGATGCATACGTACGTGCGGTGGACATGGCAAATATTGGTACTTTTGAACTAGAGCTCCTCCAGATCCAGATCTAAGAAGGAAGTCTCTCCCTCCCTCGGTTCGGCAGGTGTTGGGGCTGAGCTCTGGCGGCCAGCCGGCAACGAATGTCTCGTCGGCGGCGGCTGGGGTGGTCTCCCCTTCACCGATGATGGTGATTTTCTCTCGGTGGGACCTACCGTGAGTCACGCTGGAGGACGACGATGTGATCCTGCATCGGCGTTGTGCCGTCGTCTGTGTGGTACGATGTTGCTGCCAGCGATTGCAATGGTTCCAACGTCGGTGACAGCGTGTGGGGGTTCCGAGTCTGCATCATCGGGCTGTGGGTTTTTTTTTGCTTTTTGACCGGGTTTTTTCATTGTTTGTTGGTTGGTGATCTGTGGTGCGTTATTAGTCACATGCTGTGCGCCTTAGTGTTCTTCATGGTGATGCCATTCCGGCTAACCTGTCTGTCGAGTGTCCTTTGGGTTTGATGTACAAGTGTCTTTTGTAATATTGCCCTATAATCGGAATGAATTTCCTCTAAACAAAAACTAGAGCCTTTATAACGTCCTTATACATCCCAAAACGTTTTGTACCTTGAATTAAGGCTATCCATCAAGCTGATCCAGTAGCTTTGAAAATGTTTATTAATTTCATCAGCTCCATGCATCGATTTAGACTTTCTCAGACGAGGCAATATTTCTTTACGTAAATGTAACAAAACAAGATGACAAGGTTTAAAAGTTAGCCCCTTCCTACCATGGCTCTCGACGCCAAATTATTCAAGCCATCTGCCACCTACCGCAATTATCCCTCCCATCTCACCAGAAGACTAGGACTCCACACTCGCCACATCACCAAAGGATCATCGCGTACCTCGCGTGATTCTTGCTAGTTTCTATCCATACCTTGTCGATTACGTCAAAGTTGTCAGTAATCACAATCATTGTTGGCATTAAAACCATTATCATCCTCTACCATCAACGTGACTAAATTATTCATATTTTTCCACCTCATTTGCCCGAGCATGAGCAACGAGTGGGGATGGCGATCTCATCCTCCATGTTCTCTTGCTGCATTTTTGATAAATTTGCAGCAGGTTGTGATTGTTGTCTCTTAAGATGTTGAACTTGATTATGGCGAGCTTGTCATTGATTTGAGTCAATGCATTATCATAATTTTCAGCATGTATGTTGAGTAATCGTGTAAAATCGTTGTATGATTCGTGTCGAATGGACTATGAGAACATCAGCTTGGTTTTTATTGTTTCTTTCTTCATCTTCCATGGTTATAAATAATAGAAAAATACACAAAGGTATGTAGTTCCAGATTCACCACTATTTGCTAGAATGGATCAAGTCACTCTCTCAAGCTCGTACTTTGTTCTTGCTAATTCTTAACAATACAACAAGTAATGCAATTGACAGTTGGTTCGTGATAAACCTATCTTAAATGTGAGTAAAGCGATTACATGTGGTATGTAGAAAGTAGATGTTGGACAGGCTATGTATTAGTAACAATGGAAACAAGAAACTAATTTCAAACTTACACAAGCTGAATAAATGTTAAAAATTAATACTGAATAAATGTTAAAAATTAATACTTAGCCTTACTTAGCCTATGTTATTGATCAAACAAAAATGGTCAATAGAATAAATCAAGTATGTTACTCTGTATACAAGTTGTAAACACACATCGACTCAAACATTTGCAATTTGTCATAATACGAAAGCACAAGGTTGATCCAAACTATCTAACTTGTTGTTTTCTGTGCATTAGACAACAGTTTGATATTTTGGCATTAACTTTAAGTCGGGTGTCTCTTTTTCAATGATTTTTTAGGATTTTTCAACAATTTTTCTTTAAGCCCCATTTTTAAAAACCAACTCAAAAATTTAGACAAAATTTATAGTGTGCTCAACTAGAGATTTCAGAACAACAACTAGGTCTCCATCAAGCATTCATAATTTTCTACTGCCTTCATATATGGATGTGAAAGTCATTATTCAGCTCCTTTTGGTTTTACTTAGAAAGGATAAGGCAATTTATGGTGTTTTGGTGGAGGCTAATAAAGAGGTGATTTATGGTCAGGATTGAATGATTTGTGTTTAGGTTTTAGAAATGGATTTTGAGGTGGGGAGTTGAACAGGGAGATGAATAATAAGATGAACAACAACGAGACAACACTAGATTAGATAAAAATGCAAATTAGTAAAACAAAATAAACAAATTTAATGGCACAAAGGGTCGGAGGAACAACGGTTAACAATCTTTTTGTGAGGAAAATTTTCAAGAATATAAGAAGGACACAATCAACCAAATAAACGAGATACAAGAACTCAACGGTCAACCATTGCTCCAATACTAAACGATGCTCTCACGAGATTACCCAATCTTCTAGTGAGGGGATAATAACTTCAATTAAAAGGAAGATGACTTTGAAGGTTCAGCTACGAAGCACATAAGGATAAGCGCTATCAATTACTAAACAACAGCCGTAGTCATTATCAATTGTACCAAGACACGCATGACCTGACCATGAAAGTTTATCCTTACAAGCAATCAAAGAACTAATAAGAACAAGGCACACAAAGAACTATGGTTATGAACTTGTTTACTTCTACTCTGGGCCATGGTGGCAACTAATTTTAACAAAACCTAAGAAATGGAGGGGACTTGTCCAGTAGTGTTTGTTCTCTAAGCACCCAAAATTATTTTTACTATATTTTTCAGGCTCTTTGAGTCTCTTTTTTATGAAACTCAACCTTTTAGATTAATCAGTGGCTCTACAAACTATCACCTTGCTCCAACGTCAAAATAATTTTTAATTGGGGACCTTGATTTCTAAAAATCTCCAAGTAACCGGAATAAGCCAGGAGGGGTGAACATGAATGACATTTTCATTTTCAAGATATTACTCACATCTTCGATTGATTGAAATACCACATAACATATCATAGGTACTTGGGAGTAACAAGCAAGACCCCGATCCCTCTTTAGAGCAATTTGATTGGTTCTTCACATCAACTAATTGGAACACTGCTTCCCTAATACAATTGTCTCATGTGCAGCTTCCCACATATCACATCATATGCCCTGTACTATTTCTATTCAAACTTCAATCCCAAGATCTCCAATTTTTAGATTAAATAGTTTCTGGATTGGCATACCTGGCTTTAAGGAGGTTGTTAAGTTAGCTTCGAACCTACCTTGCAATAAGATAGATCCTGCTGCCAAGATTTCTGCAAAATTCAAGGTATTCAAGTGAAAAAATTTTGATCAATAGAAGCAACTTGGTCCTACAGTTTTGTTGACACTAAAATTGGAATTGAGTCGATATTGTTGTTTGGGAAAGAAAATATGAAGATTGGGCTATGTTTGGGCCGACGTGAGGCAAGAAAGGAAGGCGACGACAAGATTCTGAGTTAGGGGAATTTGTGTCCAAATCAGAAATAAAATAGTAATAGATTATTGTGATTTCATGGCAAACATGACAAGACGTGTTGGTTGTGCTTGCGTATAAATACTTGGGTTTTAGGCCGTGTAAAGCACCGACAATCAAACAATACAAATCTACCTTTTTAATATCATCTACTTTTCTTGCGTTAGGTCTAGTTTAGTGTGGTTTCGCCGTATCCTATATTTTCCTTCAGCTCAGTCACTCTAAAACATGCTTTAAATATATTCTTTACACCAAATGGACCTTCCCTATTGTTTTCTCCTAAAAAAATTCATATTATAATCTACCGTATCTTTTCAACTACAATCCAAAAAATTAAATCGGCTCAAAATCTATGGCTTGATTTTTTACTTTTGTACGAGCCATACATTTTAAACTTTATAGCAATTTTTGAGACTTTTAGTGTTTCTTCACAAAACTCCCGAAACTATTTTAATATATTCTTAGCCTTTTCGAGCCTTTTTTCAAGGGCCTCAATTTTTTATACATATTATAATCACCATAGCTTTTCAGCTGCAATCCAAATTAAAATTAGCTTAAAATCTTTCTTTACATTTCTTATTTTGAAAATGCCACACATTATAAGTCTTTGTAACCATTTTTAAGATGCTTAGTATTTTGTTCAAAGTGCACAAACTATTTTTAATGCATTGTTTTTGGGAAAACGCCTAGACACGGACGTCCGGCCTCGCGTGCGACGCACGCGAAACGCGCAGGGAACACCGTGCCGGCATGCAGGTGGGTCCCACAACATTTTTTCTTTTGGTGGACATAATTTTTGACCGGGTACTCTAATCCACAAACCGTTTGCACCAACGTGTTCCTCATATTTTTACGAACAAAACAAGATATATGTTGTCATATAAATCTTCAAACTTACCTGGTGAAACTTGGGTTTCTCCTACCGAAACTTTGGTTTCATACTTGTTAAACTTTCATCCAAGTTTCTTCAAGTTTCATCAGGTCAATCCAAGTTTCATCAAGTTTCATCAAGTTTCAACAGGTTTCATCCAAGTTTCATCAAGTTTCAACAGGTTTCATTCAAGTTTCATCAGGTTACATCGAAGTTTCATTCAAGTTTCATCAGATTTCCTTACTACACGGCCAAGTTTCATCAGCACACGACAAAGTTTCGCTAGTATAGGTGTAAGTTTCATAAGTGACTTCTCCTAGGTTCACATAAAAAAAATGAAAAAGTAAAAAAAAATCAAAAAAAATTAAAAAGTATTTAAAATGGGTTGCTCTCGATTTTAGAAGAATTATGAAATTTATTCCACACATTTTGAACACTGTTTGAATTTTATACAAAAATCAGAAGTTTAATTAAAAATCGATCAACTGCACGGCTAACAACTCGCCTGGCATGCGGATGCACGGCAGCGCTCGGATGCGCACGGTGCCGGCGATCCAACGGCCCAGGCTGGTCCAGCCCGCGCGCGTCCGTCGGACGTCCGACGCCTGGCGCTCGCCTTGTTTTTGCCACTCCAAAGAAGTTTTTTTTGAGGACCCTCAACTTTTTAAATTATAATCTATCATGAAATCTTCAACTAATAAAAAGAACAATGCCATAAGGATTTTTGAATCGTTCTGACTTTTCTGATGCTCATTCATGACAGTATAAAGTTTTCGCAGGATTGCTTCCAACATATGTTTCTCTTTCTGATTTTTTGGTGGCTAAATTTTCTTATTAGCTCTCACAATGTCGTTTTTAACTTGCAAAGTGGCCTTCATTAGCCACGCCTCGCTGCTGCGTGTACGGTGCTGCACTTTGCACTGCGACAAGCAGAAGATGAACATATTGGACAGATGACCATGACATATCTTGAAAGTGGAGATCTAGCACTAATTAAGCCGGTCCCTTAAGAGTATTATGATAAACGACCAGCAAATTCCTTATGTGGACCATCGGGGAGGCAAAAGATCGATCTTTCCCTGCTCTGGAAGAGCTGCGCGCGTATAGCTAGGGAGCTAGCTACGTCGTGTGCATGCATGGACGCACATACTGTCATGTTAAGGCATGCCTAATGCAACCTCTAAAACTCTCCTATCTCATCACTAATTAATCATTACCCTATCTCTCTCTATATTTTTCTCTTATATTGTATTACCTACTACTGATACAGTAATTTGAGGCTAAAATGAGAGGGAAGGATAGCATTGGTCATGCCCTTAGGCCACAAGTTGTGACGTGTACCTAAAGTCACAGGTCGTACAAACGTCAGTAGGTGGTGTTTTCGTGTCGTGCGTGCTTCGGCCGGCCTCGCCATGTCCGGCCCGACTTCTCGCGTTCGATGCTCGTCCACTACTGGGGATTGGACAATCAGTCTCGATTCGGTACGGGCTTTAATTTTAGTTTCTTAATCAGGACAGTTCCTAGCCTGGGACTGATGCCTATTGGATTTCAGTCTCGGTTCTGGATACCGAGACTAAATCTTTTCTGAAAATAAGTCCCCGAAACACCGTGTCGATGCCTAGGGACACGCCTAAGGAACCTATCAGTCCCGGTTGGTGTTTTCAACCGGAACTTATGTATGTGCACTTGTGCAGACATATATTTATTTGTAATATATATTTATCCCTAACTGTTACATTTATGTTATTTATATATGTGTATTAAATTACAATTAATTAAAGAACATATAAATAACAATTAGTTAAAACACGTTGCTGCCATCATTAGATTCCTGCGTATCCTTAACTGGGAGAAAACTGTCAGTAAAATAGGAATTCCCTTCAGAAATATATAACCTGATGGGGCACCGTCAGGCAAACATCCTTAAGTAGTTAAGTTTAGAAAGTCAGTAAATTTTTATTTTCCTGACGGGTACCTAACAACATAATTATGCTGACATTTTGACCCGTCAATTAAATATATGCATTTCCATGAGTGCAAGGGACCGTAATAAGAGTATTAACCTGACGAGCCATTCCCCGTCAGTATGACGGGCCATTCCCCGTCAATAAATATTATCTTGACAGGCCCTAGCTCGTCAAAATAATTGTTTTTCTAACGTTTCCATTCCCATAAAAAAAACTGTGGTCACCAGAAAATAAGCATGTGTTGGTTTCATTACGACAAATCCACATAATTATTTACTTTTCTGCAGAACATATAAGAAATAATTATTAATCAATTTGAGGGTTCACCCACCCCGGAGATAGCATTCTTTTCTATTGCGAAAAGAACTTTCACCTGGCTAGCACTTAGCAAGGTTAGTTTGCTGACAAAAATTGACATACATACTAACATACATCCGAGACAAGTAATGGAGCATATAGATCATGCAAGCAAGTCTTCATTGACATGAACCATATCATCTATCCATACATCATATAATATCCTTAAAAGTAGATCTACATTTGCATCCTCCATTTTTCTTTTCTTTTTTTATCTAAACAGAAGACGGACAGATGATCCAAAATACAATTTTTATCTATGAAAATGGTCGCCATGCTCCATGCCCAATGAATTCTAATATGTCCAGGGCATCTTTAAGTCGAGCAAGAGCATCAATTATCATGTGAAATCATGTAAATCAGCACTACAATGATAATAAAAAATAAATTCTAAAAGTATATGCAGAATTACTGAGACAGCTAGAAATGTAATTGTGAGTTTTTAGTGTTTTTGAGCTGTTGAGCTGTACAGGTAATGCTACCAAGTGATCGTCACACACATGCAACAAGGAACATCAGTCCATACTCCATAGGGCCAGAAAAGGGGCGTGTAGTGAAACCATAGAAGCATAATGTAATAGAAAAATGCACTGCCAGGCGCGCGACGTAATGTGAAAAGATAGGATGGGCTAATGATTTTAGCAGCTAGACAGATGTTTATCAGTTAGACACACTAAAACAAGTTAAGAATGCATCTCATCGGCATAGCACTTACTAGTAATTCGGTTTTGTAACATCCTCCATTTTATCGTATGCCACTTGTATTTTTAAAACCCTAAAAGTAAATTAAAAGGAAAATGTTATATACAAAACCCTAGTTTAAATTATTTTAAATTAGGTTTAAGCCAAAATCCTAGAAAACATTTTGAGAAAATTTTAGAAAAATCCAATAATTCTTTGAAGACATCATTTAGCCACCTACCAAATTTCAAGCCCAAAGCTCAAGACTACCTCATGATTCCATGAAGTGTTGCCATTCTGCCGGGAGCTCGTCAAATCCATGCAATGATGAGCAAACATGGGAGACCCAAACCCAAAATTTGGAGGAGAGATTTTAATTAGAAGCCTAATCTCGAGCTAGGATAGAAGACCAGGCCAAATTTTGCGGATTTGGGTATTTTTCAAATTTGGGATCCTAATCCTACCCGGAGTAGAATTTTAGCCCAATTTTAAATCCTCCCACCTTAAGGCCTGACCTAGGTTGCCTTGACAGTATAAATACCCACCAAGACCCCCCTCAAGTCCATAACTCGAGAGACCCCTAGATCCCAAACCCTAGCCGCCAAAACCCTAGCCGCCGAGGAGTTTTCGAGGTATCCCCCTAATCAACTAAAACCTACATGGTGTGTGTTGACTAAGGTGGCAAGTCGGGTGGTTTTGTAGAATGAGGATTGTGGTGGAGGTAGTCACCTTGGTCTAAGGACTCTTGAAGTGTGCTTATTCGGCCAAACCATACAAACGTAACCATAAGTGCTAGATCTAGTATGTCAGCCAACATGTGCTATTACTGACTTAGTAGTTAGGGGAAACTGTTAGCACACGATACTTTGAAAAGATCGGGCTGCGGTCCGTTGGCTCAAGAGAGGGACCCGAGTGTTGAAACCTTAGAGAGGGTATCAGTGTTAACAGAAGGAACTAATGAATCGCCTTGTATCGTTACTTGGTCTAGACTCCTAAGGAAGAGCTAAGACATAAAAGTATCACTAGGCTTATGGGTAAAGTGTGCTACACTCTGCAGAGTTTGAAAACTATCATGATAGCCGTTCCCACAGTTATGGGAGGGGAGGAAGGTCATAAATGGTAGTCTCACGTGTTAATAATTAACCTGATGAGTTGGTTTGGTTTGGGTTATTCGAAACTTGTGTTGTTCTGTAGAGGGACTTTGGAAGCCGAGCTATGTGTGTTTACTTTAGGAATCTTATCATTAATAATTGCTATACAATTGGTTTTACAAAACTTATTTGACTAGAATATGTGTTTATTCAAAATAGTCATCCTGTTCTTGTTTATATCCTTACATTCATTAGAAGGATTCTTGCTGGGTATCCGTGTACTCACTATACAAACCACAAATATATTTGTATTTAGGAGAAAAAAAATATGTGTACTCACTATACAAAGCACGGATATATTTGTATTCCGGAGAAAAATCAGGTCCGGTTTGCATACAAGATCAGGAAGATTCTATGCTGTATTTCGACCAAGACTAGCTATCGTTCAATTGTTGGATTAGAGCATCGTCATACTTTAATTCCGCTGCATTATTTGGATCTTGCCCTCTGAACTATATTATGTCGTCTTAATCAAACTATTGTAATAAGTGTTTGTGCAACAATTACTTTTGCATATTATATTTTTTTAGTTAATTGTGATTGTGTGACGATGTTCAACAATTGTCGTTCATGAGTTGCTGGTATTAATCTCTGAGACTAGCAATCGATCATGAGTGGATCCTGTTGAAGCCGGGGTCGCGACAGGTTTTCAGTGTCATTTACCTTATAAATTATGGTGATATATATTTGCAAGTGTAGTTAATCGAGAAATAACTAATGGTCTTAAGATATAAGACATCATGCATATTCCTGTTGTTGCAGCAAAAACATGCACTGAACATTCTTTGGTAACCTTAAGATGCCGCAGACAGCAAAATCCTTCTGTAGCTTGCTGTTGTGCGGCACCCACGCGACGCATCGGAAGATAGGAAAGAACTTCTCCCTCCCCGTCACTACATCCGCGCCCTCCACGCGAGGCTACCAAGGCTTAGGTCAAATTTTGACGATATTTTCATTCTAATTTGCTCAATCACAGGAACCTGTGTTTTGAACAAATCGCATACGATTTTGCTCTTACCTAGATCCACCGCCGCCGCCGTTGTCTTTTCTGTCTCCGGCTGTTGCCGCCACCACTATGCCGCGAGGTTAGGGTTCAGAGTATATTCCCATGCCCTCCGAGCTATGAGAGAGATTGGGTCAGCGGCGACCCAGTGGTTATGAAGGGATTGTGGTGGGGACGGTGAGACGGTGATTGCACCATGGGAGTCGTGGAAGTGGTCAAAGGCAGCCGGACGGCAGTAGCAGGGGGATCTCACTCATAGTAGCCAGATTAGGGTGGGCGGGGCCGAGATGGTGGCGGCAGTGGAGGCGCATGGAACAGCCTAGGTAGTCGCCAAAGAAGAATGTGGTGGAGGAGGAGGGGCAGCGTGCTCGGGAGAAAAAGGGATGCATGAGGAGGGAAGGTGATTGTGTTTTGCTGAAAACACGGTCACATGTGCCAAAACGGTCTCATTTTTTTTGAGTAATTTTGTCATAAGACACTCTAAATTTCGTGTTGTTTGTCGAAGGATACAAGTGAGTTGATGACATGTAGTCCTACGGCTCAGATGCCATTAACACGATGGGCCCTATATCAAATACGATAAAATTTAAATTGTGTCCCACAACCTAGTTGGTCATATTTTTATTAGATTACTCTGGTTCGCATTTTCTAGATTACACCAGCTAGAATTTTCTTTTCCACCTTTAAGTTTTTACTGGATTACACTAACTAGCATTTTATTAATTTTTTACTGCTCCCGTCAAATCGTTCATGCTTTTGGCCTTGTTTGTTTCAGATTAATATTGAGTTGCGTTTTACTGTAACAAATTTGTGACCCCTCGAAATACGTTTTAAAAAATTCAAAAAACTATGAAAAAAATATTTTTCGAACTCTAAGAAGAACTATTTAAAACCCCACAAAAATAACTATAATATATTACAACATTTGGCCTATACAAAAATAACAAATTTTCATTTAATTTAATTTAATCTAAAACAAACAAGGCCTTTAAGTCAAGCCACACTCCAACGATTAAATCATTAAACCGTGTCCACTAGATTCTTGCCCGGCGAGCCTTTTAAAACAAGGAATGGTCCCTTTTAAAGAATAAAAGTACTTCTCTAAGGAAAAAAAAATAACTAGTACAAGTCTAGTCTATAGCATGCACAACGTTGAGACCAAATAGACTCGCTGCTTAATTGAGACAACTCAGGCTATGACCAATGGAGCCATGATTTAGGCCATGTTTGTTTAAGCTTCTAACTAGCTTCTAGCTTCACAAGTCAGAAAAACAAACAGCCAGCTTTTGAAACCCCTTTCAAAAAATCGAAAGCCTCCAAAAATATAAATTGTATTGTGTCTAATTAACAAGTTTTGTGTGGCCTTAATTGTTTTATTACTGTAGCAAATAAATAAAAAGAAGAGAAATGTAAATAAATAATGAAAAGAAGGTATAAATAGTGTTGAAGTGTTAGTCGACCCAAGTTAATTAGGTTTGTATTGACGATGCCGAAGATTTTGGACAGCATAATTTTTTTTTTTTTGTCGAGCCGATATATATACTTCGTTGAACTCTTGAGAGAAAAACAGTTACAAAATAATCATGATCTACCATATCTTAAAGCTACAAAGAGCCATGCTCGCTAAAGCCCGCACCATGCACATCCCGGCTCTTCCGAGGGGTCAATTTACGCAAAGTCTAGTTCGGTAGGAAATCAATGGATGGTTCGTCGCCGCATCTTGACGTGCGAAACAACACCAACAAAAGGCCTTATTCCAGGTGGACAAGCGTGGCCCGCTTTTGATTAGAGAGAGGATTCCACTTTCGCAGTTTCCTTCGTTGTTTCTGAATTCCTGACGGCCCGGTTCACACCATGCATCTATCAACGGTATACGAGTATCTAGGTATCATTATTTAGATGTTATAAGCATGCCGTGTAAAGTATTTTCTGCCATCGGCCTCTAAATTTGAAAAGTTAGTACTTACATGTATGTTGTTAGAAAAACAGGGTATCGAATAGATGACATGGAAGACGTGACATGTGGTAACGCGGTTTAGCTCCCATCCTACATCTACGAGGCTATGATTATGTACCGATCACCCTGGTCACAGTCACATGTTGACTGCGACCTGTTGCTTGTGTTCCTACGATACTACTTTAGTTATTACAAGTTACATCAGTTTGCCCTCCTATTTATAGTGGAGGCTAGAATACGAGGCCGGCCCTAACACGATCCTCCCTATGTAATATAACTCAAAATTCATGTAACCTATTTGTATATATATGTTCAACATCAACTTTAAAAAAATATGGTTATATTATCGTTGTTACTGTTGGGTATGAGCTGGCACGGATTAATGAAAACAGACACTGACGTAGTTAATTAGTCATATCAGATATAAAGAAATATTGATAGAAGGGAGGATGTTTTTGCGATGATATGATGGGTTAATTTTAGCGATATGAGAGAAGAATATGGTGTATATTTTTATTTAATGACGTTTCAAATCCGCAAGTATCCTCAGAAGCGGAATGAGAACAAGTTAATGCTTCGGACGACAGGGACACAAGTGCATTATCTCAGTTTGAAAGACTACGTTAGCACATAAACATGAGCCTAATAAGAACTTTGTGCACATCATCCTCTCATAAAGATTGGGAGGAACCAAATCTTCCTCTTGAACTATAGACTTTAGCCAATACATTTAGTGTCGCAAGCGGTTTTGCCATGCGGGCAGCCCACGTGTGCAACACGTTGGCTCGCTACATAAAGGGTTGTATTTTTTTTTTTCCAAAAATTGAATTATATCCAGGGTCTCACGTGTCAACCCCTCATACATCTTCCTCCTCCTCTCTCTCCCCCTCTCCTACAGGGCGAGGCCATCTTGGAAGCCTCCGATGCCACCGCGGAAGCGCTCTGTGCGTCGGCGCCGACTCGGGACACCGCCGACGAGCTCCGCCACAGCCAGCTCCACTTCCGCCCGCACTCTCTGGCCTGGCCCGGTGGCCCCTCTCCCTCTCGGCTTTTGTCATCTAGAGAGGCAGAGTACCCTGCGCTGCCTCCCAAGCCCTTCCATCCTAGGCGCCACGCCGCCAACCCGCCACCGTGTCAGTTCACCGCCGGGCAACGAGCGCTGCCGTATGGTCAACCCGCCAACTCGCCGAAGCCAAGCCCTCCCCCCATTTTACTTCCGACGAGCGGCGGTGCCCCCTCTCCGTGGAGTGTCGGGCGGCCCTCCCTGTGGCATTTTCTGCGCACGGTGACCGCCGCTCCGGTGGCGACTACGGCGTCCCGAGCAGGTGCCAGCGCACAGAGCATGTTCGCGGCAGCATCAGAGGCGTCTGAGATGGTGTCGCCCTGTAGGAGAGGGAGAGAGAGAAAGAGGAGGATGACGAAGATGTATGAGGGGCTCAGTGGAGAGCGAGCGAGCGAGAGAGAGAGAGAGAGAGAGAGAGAGAGAGAGAGAGGAGGTGGAGGAAGAAGATGTATGAGGGGCTCGGTGGAGAGGTGGAGAGAGCGAGGAGGAGGAGGAGGAGGAGGAGGAGGAGTAGGAAGAAGATGTTTGAGGGGCTGACAGGTGGGACCTTGGATATAACTTTTTTTTTTAAAAAAAAATTGCAACCCCTTTAGGCAGCGAGCCAACGTGTTGCCCACGTGGCATAACCGCCTGCGGAGGGTATTTGAGCCACTAAATGTAGGGAAAATACGATGTATGACACTCAATTCGGAGGCCTGATCAATTTTGCCATTAAATTCGGTGACATGGAGCGAGACAACACCAGACATGCGAATTTCTTATGCAGATGATATTCTGGCCTTTTTCTTTCCTTTCTCCTCCTTTTCCACCATTTTCTCTCTCCTTACATTGGGACCCACTTGTCATCTTCTTTCCCTTCTTCTTCCTCCATCCCGACCGGCGGTGGTCCGGCAAGCTCGCCAGCGAGTGCGCGGCGGTGGCGGCAAAAGGCAGCTGCGGCGGGCCGGTGCTTGGCGAGATGGCGAGGCAACACGACGGGACAACGGCGGCAGTGCGGCGGCGGGCTGCAGCAATGAGGCAAGACGACGGAGCGGCGGCGTGGCGAGACGGCGAGGTGCGGCGAGGCGGCAGCGAATGCGTTCATCCCGATAGGCGGTGGAGGCGGGTGGCATGCAATAGCGACGAGCAAAGGCACGGTGGAGACAGGGAGGTAGGAGGAAGAAGATAGGGAGAAAGAGGAAGATGTGGTGCTAACATGTGGGTCCTGGTTGTTAGGAGGAGAGAGAAAGGAAGAAATTGTATGGAAAAAGGAGGAAAATGGGGAAAAGAGATTAAAAAAGGCTAGAATGTCATCGGTGTAAGAAATTCGCGTGCTCGGTGTCGCCTCGCTCCAGATCACCGAATTTAATGTCAAAATCGATCAAGCATCCGAATTGAGTGTCATAGTATTTTCCCCTAACCGTATTGCAGGGGTTTATCTAAACGGTTTTGCTCATGAGGAGGATAAAGTCTCTGTACCACTTTAGTTCAGGGGTTAAGTAGACTTTTTCCTTTTTCTTTTGTTAGCTTGGCTGATAACCCATGCAACGACGATGTTATGAAACTACTTTGCCAAGAATTTTGATGGCTAGCTAACGTCTCGCAAGGTCTCCACTGCAACCATCCCAACATCCTAGAAAGCACGATACATACAAATTTTTGTAATTCTAGAATTTACCCACTAATATATATTCATATGCGAGGCACTTCCAACAATTTATGTGTGCCCTTTTTGTTTATCACAATGTGGATCACATTTGTTCTCTGTAGTTGCAATACTTTTGTAAGAAATATATATGACCATGCATATAAATCATGACTCAGCAAACCAAATTTGCTCAAAACTTTTGTGATTATTTGCATCAGTCGGAGAGTGGAAAACGGAGAGGCTTGCTAGAGATCCTTTTCACGTCTGCTGAGGATATCGCTGGCAAGTTTGCATCCACTACTTTTGTACTTCTACTACGTCAGAATCTAGACTTGGAAAACAGCAAGATGACATGAATCCACCATTCGAGCCTTCACCAACGAGGGTCCAGCAACCATACGGTACATGAAGCCCATGCCCACCAGGCGAGTCCGATAGGACGATCAAGTCGTCGCCGTGTCACGTTCGTCCATCTAAGACCAACTAATTTTCAAACGAATGCACAGACCACATGCGTGATCTATTTTCACCGTTGAGCCACTACACAAAAAGCTTAGTAGATAAGCTTTTCAACGCTTCTGATCATACTGCGAAATTTCATTGGGAGCATAAAAAATCGTTGATATAAGGAGGCAGGCAGAATATGTATAACAACGATACATGCACTTAGCCTGCATTCTTTAGGCTATTCCCAATGGACAATATCTTATTGTTATTTCTTAAGTGCCAGATCACTAAGGGAGCATTAAGATGCTATTTGGATGGGGGTTTCTATAGAAGACTTCCAGATCTGTACTTCCTCTGTTTTCACAAACTCAAATGAAAAAGTAAATTAGGATGACCATACTACGTACCTCTAGTTAATAAATTTGGTTACTTGTGTATGAATTTGATTAGTTACATGTATTTAAACTTCTTTTAAAACAGCTTTACCATTAAAATGAATCATAAATCATCCTTAGTAATTACCACAATGGACAAGTCGATTTCATGGATAAATATAGTGAAACGGAGGGAGTACGCATAACATGCATCGGTTCTTTTGCTACAACTGATTGTAGCATTACTAATAAGTAATAACGGCCCAATTTTTTTGTATGTATCATAGATGACTAGGGGTGAAAACGGGACGGATAATGTCTGAATCGGACCGATCGGATCCGAATTTGGATATCTTCGGATCGGATATTTTCGGATACGGATTGAAACTTGGATATTTTTAGTCGAATACGGATTCGGATACGGGATGACCATATCCGTCGGACTCAGATTCAAACTCGGATATCCGAGAATCAAGTTATTAGGATATTCGAGCCCATCCCACTAACACCAGGCCACCAGCCCACCAACCCAAGGTCCCAAGCCCAAAGTGGAATTTTCTCCTTTTGTTTTCGTATTTAATATTATCAGAAAGTGCTAAAATTTGTAGAAAATAGTATATGGCTAAAAAAATGTGAAATTAATTTCTAAAAAACCAAAAAATGAGTAGAGTCCAAATATGGAATAATATTTTACATATGATAGGATAAATATTCCTAGAAAAAAGAAGAAGTTTTTCCTTATAAAGAACAAAATAGGAATGGGGTTTTAAAAATTCTCAAAAATAAATAAAGACTTTACAAATTTAAAATATAACTTTTTCGCAAGACATGAACTATGTCAATGTTCATTGATATTTGGTAATCCTAATGATTATGTGTTAATGAGCTTATGTGTTGTATCACTTCTATGCTTATGCATTAATGCATGATTGCATGAATCACATGATGCCATGATGATAACTGATAAACTGATGTGATATGGCCTATTTGTTGATTGCTTTAATTAAACTCAGGCGTATAGTTTCAGGGGTTATATTTCCGACAAATATCTATGATCGTTTTCGATTCGACCCGAATCCGCTCTGTATTCGTGTCCGACATTTTCTATATCCGTAACCCTAACCGTGCTATCCGTATTCGTAATTTCATATCCGGTTCCGAATAAAACTCTAAAATAAAAGTATGATTTAGTCATTATTTGATCCGGTCCTATCTGATCCATTTTCACCCCTATATATGACATAGCTTAGATGGCTAACGTAGCATGATTGTACGTGCTTAATTAAGGCACACATATAGTTGGATCAAAGTAAAAGAAAATCCGTAGGGTCGAGCGGGATGGGTCCAAACAACACTTTCAGTACTTACTGCAAGCTCTAATTTGTAACACATGCTACAAGACTATGCCGGCCACTAATTTAAAAGCATTGCCAATCTAAAGCTAACTTAGGTCAACTCAGTTACTATTTGCACCTTCTTTTTACTTTTCATCTACATTTCTCTTGATTCTATTTTATTTGTTACTATACCAGAATGATTTAAGTTAGACCTTCGTTGGTCATTCTATATCCCAAAATAATTTGAGAAAATTACCTGTATGCCATTAGAAAAGTTTACAATTCCCTATCTGCCACTCAAAATTCTCTCTTCTCTTTCATGCCACTAGTTCAAGTTTTCTATTTCCTCAGTACCACTGCCGTTAAGTCCGTTAGTTTTAGCCGTTTAAAATGTTCATTAATACCTAAAATACCCCTTTCGTTTAAAACTTTAAAAATCATATCTCCTTCATTTTAACTCCAAATTGAGTAATTCAAATTTTAAATTTATGTAAAACCATGCTCTACTTGCTATTCAAATATTTGTAATGTTTGGTATTTTCAACTTTTGTTCTCCTTCATGAGGCATGGTAGGTTTAATTAATTTTAAAATAAATTTTACATGCAGAAAGTTTTAATTTTTACTTTCAAATTTGGCTATTCATAATTTTATGAATATGTAAAAAATTTCTCATGTTTTTATGAATTATATACTATTTTATGATTTTTTTTCTATTTTGTAACGTATTGAAAAGGCAGGGGCATGTAACTCCGTTATATTATTTACCGCTTAAGTGTCACGGAGAGAAGAAAAAACTTAAACCGGTGGCATGTAAGGGAAGAGAGAATTTCCAATGGTATTTGGGAATTTAAAACTTTTCCAATGGCACATAGGGAATTCTCTCAAATAATTTAAATATGCCACAAGCAAAGCATTTAAGTTTTGGCGATATTAACATCAGAATTGGCTGTTTTACCGAGGGACACCGATGGAAGAGGACCAAATCGCGTCTCGCTCTCACAATTAAAAGGAGTCCTAACTCCTAACTAAAGCTTAATGGTTCGGTTGGCTATCAGCGTCAGCATCACTGCATCAGCATCAGAGGGAAATTTGTGCAACTTACATGTTGTTTAAGAGGAAAGAAGAGGTACATTTCGACAAGGGAATGATGCATATTTCTGTGCGCCTGTCAGTTATCAACCAGCGTCATATCGCATTAATTCCCTCGGTGTTTGATTTTTAACTCTCGGTGGACAATTGATTTGTTATTTTTATGTCACTCGAACATGGTTAGAAAAATTTGGTGCCGCATGACGTCATGTAGTTATCGCATTCACACATTTATATGGTAAATGATAGTGTTGCCGTGCACGTAATTACTTTGTGTGCACGAATCTTGGATGAATCCAACAGCATCAAGACATGGAGCATCTTGATGCAAATGAGCCGACCCTAGGGCCACCTTTGCCCCTCCCTAGCTAGTTTATTTGTTTGCACTAAAATTTTGATTTTTAATCTATTTAGTACAAATAAATGAACTAGAGAGGGCCAAATATGGCCATAGGGTCAACCCATTTGCATCCCTAGTCGTACTATGGTGTGGCGATGGCACCCTGTCGCTCTATGGATGGGCGATCAGCTTTTGAGGCTGGTAGTTCCCCAAGGGTGATCACACTCCCCCACCTGCATGCCACCCTTCCTTAGCTGGCGATGGGACAGGAGATTGTCATCCTTCGAACGGGTGGCGATGGGATAGTAGACTGTCACCCTCCGAACAGGCGACCGAAGACTGTCGCCTACTAGACGGGCGACTAGGTGTGGCAGGGGAATCAATTACCTTCGGATACTGCTCGACAACGGGACAGGGGCCAATCGCCCGTTGGATGGACGGGCGACCACCACCATCCGCTGCACAGTACTCGCCCAATTTCCCATTTAACGGGCAATAGCCCTTTGGTTAACCAACGACCGTCTATTTTTCTTAGGCCCTGTTCTTTTGAGCAGATCTGAACGACTAAAATGACTGAATTTAGAGAGTTTTTCGAGTTGGTCTCGAGATTCGGGTCCATTTTGTTTACTTGCTTATTAAAGCGTTATGACCCACCTTCAAAACAGTAAAAAAAACAGACCTAAAAAACTCAAATCATATGTCTTTTGAACACGTAAATAAGTCGTTAAATTGTTGTCGTTAAGAAAAAAAATACCTTAATGGAGAGCGCCAGGCGTCGGATGTCCGGATGGGCGCTGCACGGACCAAAGACTGTCGTCATCCGTCGTTCGCACCGCGTGCATCCGACGCTACTGTGTTCCGCGTGCATCAGACTAGTTAGCCGTGTAGTTGATTAAATTTCCAATTAAACTTCTGATTTTTATATAAAATTCAAACAATGTTCAAAATGTGTGGAATAAATTTCATAATTCTTCTAAAATCAAGAGCAACCCATTAAAATACTTTTTAATTTTTTTGATTTTTTTTTTCACTTTTTCAATTTTTTTTATGTGAAACTATGAGAAGGCACTTATGAAACTTACGATTATACTGGCGAAACTTGGCCGTGTGCTGATGAAATCTGATGAAACTTGGACGAAACTTCGATATAACCTGATGAAACTTGGATGAAACCTGTTGAAACTTGAATTGACCTGATAAAACTTGAAGAAACTTGGATGAAACCTGTTGAAACTTGAGGAAACTTGCATTAAACCTGATGAAACTTGATAGTTCGGCAAGTTTTACGAATATGAAATCTAAGTTTCTGTAGGTGAAACCTAAGTTTCAGTTAGCGAAACCCAAGTGTCACCAGGTAAATTTGAGGATTTATATGGCAACATATATCTTGTTTTGTTCGTAAAAATACGAGGAACACATTGGTGCAAACGGTTTGTGGATTAGAGCAACCAGTTAAAAATTATGGCTATAAAAAGAAAAAAATACTTGTGGGACCCACCCTGCATGCTACAGTGCTCACATACCTGGCTGCTCGCTGCGCGCCCGTTCCTCGCGCGAGTCCGATCGGCCGGACGGCCGAACCAGAGCCTTTCCGTACCTTAATCTCCAAACTCACGGCCATTTTTGCTTAAACAATTTTTTAAAAATATAAATAAATATTTTTTCAAGCTTACCAAACTTTAGCTAAACTTGTGCATGGATAATCCACGGCCCACGATACCATCGCGGCAGATTTTCTAGCACGCACACAACGGAAAGAAACAACTTTAAACAGCGAACTTATCTGGCTAATTATAACTATCAGCGCCCTACTTCTCCAGATAAAAGCTTGATTGTGATTAGTTGATAGATAAGCGTTTGTGGGCGATGTATGCATGTTTGGTTTAGGGGATGGTGTTGATAATGACCTCTTTGATTATCAACTAGCCAGCTTAATTAATTTCTTTAGCTTCCTGAAATTATATATCCTGGTCTCGTGCTGACCACGGCTAGAACGATAATGAATAATGATTGATAAGATGAACTACCTTTTGAGCCCCTTTAACTGCCCTCGTTAGCATTGAGACCTACGGGCATAGGTAATAGGGCCTTGTTCTTTTTAAGGTATTGTACCGTTGCGTATTACTGTAACAAATTTTATTATTTTTATACAGTCCGTATGTGGTGATAATTTGTAACGATTTTTTCATGACTTTAAATAGTCCTTATTAGGCGAGCGCCAGGCGTTGGACGTCCGGCGCCTGGCGCTCGGTCCGGACCAACCTGGGCCACCCGATCCCTGGCACCACGCCAATCCAACGCGCTACATGCGCCCGCGTCGGTGCGTGCCCAGGCAGCTAGCTAGCAAGCGCGTTTGATTAAAATTCTAATTAAACTTCTGATTTTGTACAAAATTCAAACAGTGTTTAAAATGCGTGAAATAAATTTCATAATTCTTCTAAAATCGAGAGCAACCCATTTTAAGTACTTTTTAAATTTTTAGATTTTTTTTCACTTTTTCGATTTTTTTGATGTGAAACTAGAAGGCACCTTATGAAACTTATCCCTATACTATGGAAACTTGACCGTGTGCTGATGAAACTTCGCCGTGTGCTGATGAAAACTGATGAAACTTGGATGAAACTTCGATGTAACCTGATGAAACTTGGATGAAACCTGTTGAAACTTGAATTGACCTGATGAAACTTGAAAAAACTTGTATGAGACCTGTTGAAACTTGATGAAACTTACATTAAACCTGATGAAACTTGGCAGTTCGGCAAGTTTAACGAATATGGAATCCAAGTTTCAGTAGGCGAAACCTAAGTTTCAGTAGGTGAGTTTGAGGAGTTATATGGCAACATATATCTTGTTTTGTTCGAAAAAATACGAGGAACATGTTGGTGCAAACGGTTTTTGGATTGAAGCACTCAGTCAAAAATTATGGCCATTCAAAAAAAATTGATGTGGGACCCGCACCCTTGCATGCACGCGCCCGGCGAGTTCGCGCGCGTGAGACTGGGCGAGTCCGGCGCGTCGAACGTCCTCAGGTAAGCGTTTTTGTATAAATATTCTAAAACTATTTTTTATTTTTTTTTATAATCTTAGACCTCTTTTCGAGGCTCTCAAATTTGCTACAGTAATACGCCAACGCAATGATACGCCGAAAAGAACAATGCCTAGATCTCAATGGCATGGCACGAAATTAAGACAGATGGAAAATATAGATCGCATCTGGTAGCCTCGTAGATGATGAGACACGAAAGACAAAGAGAAAATACATACTCCCTCCGTTTTTTTTGTTTGACGCCTTTGACTTTTTGGCATGTCTTTGACCATTCGTCTTATTCAAAAATTTAGTGCAAAGATATAAAAAATTAAGACATATTTAAAGTACCTCTATTGATAAAACAAAAGCAACAAAATCAATGATATTTACAAAAATAATTTGAATAAAACGAATGGTCAAAGGCGTATCGAAAAATCAAAGGCGTCAAACACAAAAAACGGTGGTAGTATTAATTAGTCTTATTAACTTGTATTTTCTCATTTAACAAATGGAAGTTGCAAATCATTTTCTAGACCCTAAAGTTGCATATCTCTGTGTAGCAAAGCCCCTACCTGCCTCAAACTGTAAATGCTTAATATGAGCACTGATTATTTGTAAAAAGAATATAAGAGTAACAGAGGTGTTAAATTCAACGTCTATTAACCTTTTTTTTCTACAGATAATTGGTTGGACAAAATCTTATAGACCGAAATGCATTACAAGTTAGAGTTGAAAACCAATCAATGAATCTACTTTTATATCTAACTTTACTTTCTTCGTATCATAGGTTGTAGCTTTTAATCCGATAGATTAGTTCGTATCGTTTTCACACTACAAGTAAGAAATGCCTTAATTTGGTCCAATCTTCTGCTTGTATCTTGCAAGATTGCGGATTGTGGATATCACACTTTCTTGAAGCCAATTTCATGCAAGATTGTGAATTACGGATTCAGTCTTTCTCGAAGACAGTTCCATTTAAGAATAGTGGTGATACGTATCTCGCATCTCACCAATATCGTCCTATAGTTGGAGGTGCTATGATTAAGGACGTCGACATCAAGATCGACTTCTTTCGATAATTCACCAAGGACATCAACGCCAAGGCTGGCTTCTTCCAATTCAGCACCGAGGACATCGACGTCATGGACGGCTTCTTTGGATACTTCACCAAGGATGTCAACATCAAGGGAGCCTATTTCTGGTAATTTATCGACATCCACATCGAGGCAAGCTTTATCGATTTATACACCACAAACATTGACGACAAGGTCAGCTAGTTCACCGCATGCGTTGACGACATCGTCTTATTCACTGCCAACGTTGACGTCTTCCCCACAAAAAGAAGAGTCGATTAATGCTTCACTGTGAACGCCAACATCATGGTTGACTTCTTCCCCATCAACACTAACATTGAATTCGACACCGATATTGGCTTCTTCACCAACGTTGATGTCAAGATCAGCTTCTTCCACTACACAATCGACGTGATGTCACTACCAAGATCGGTTTCTTCTAAGGCACCAATGTCAACGTCTAAAGCACATCAAGACGAGCCGATCAATGCTTCACAAATACCAACATCAATGTCGAGATTGGCATCGTAATGTCGACACCAAGATCCGAATCAACAACATTGACATGGTGATCGACTTGTTTAGTTACACCAACAGCATAGTGAACATCGACATCAAGATCGGCATCGCTAATGTTGATGTCAAGATCGCCATCCCCAATTTCGATGCCAAGATAGGTTTCTACGACTACACCATCATCAAAGCCAAGATCAGTTTATTCAACTACCCCAACTTCAATGTCGATGTCGCCATCAAATTCTTCAACTGCTTCACGGTCAAAGCCAATATCGACGTCGATGTCGACATCTCTAGCACGTAAAGAAAATCAGAACAACAAATCAGCGTAATAAATCATGACAAATTATTCAAGTACTCATCAACGGAGGATCAGCAAGCCACTAGCAAGTTTCGAGGAGTCCCAGCTTGTCGAGCTCAGTCTAAGATAAAGTCTGGTTCGTCCACGAGTTCTGTTCGACCATCCGACGGAGTCCAATTTAAAACAACCATTAACTGGATTATCCGAAGTTCATTTTAGACATTCCAATACACTAAAAACAATCCTACGACGAGAGCTTTCCAGCAAAACTACTCACCTCAAAAACCCTTACGGATCAGTAGGAATCTTCAAAACAAGATGGCGGACAGAATTTGTCAAGTTCCACGTCGACCCAAAATTGGGACCAATCGACATCTCAATTATCAAGATTCACAAGTACTTCACTCGGGGGCAAGATGATGACTCTAGGGAGCAATCTAATATACCTGAGGAGTGTTGACGGTCCTTAAACTTCGATTTTACCCGTCAACTTCTTAGCAAAAGTGTGAATTATACCTAAACCTATGCAATATTTAGCCTAACACTAATGAGTTCCATAAGTTTTGGTATATAATCATGGTTTGCAGGTATGCACTCAAAGAAATGTCGAGTGTCCACAATTAGATGAAAGATGGTGCTTAAACTAAACATTTTTGGAGAAGTCTTAAAATGCCAAATTGGACTACACCATGTTGAAGTACTAAGTCTCGACACGAAAGTTATCCCGTTCGGAAGATTGCGAGACAGGATGGGCGACCTGATTAGGTCGGCCGACCCATTTTTTCACCCAAATTCCCTCCTTTTTCTCCGATATGCAACGAAACACAAGGGGATCACCGAGCGGAGGGCCAGAGCCAGGCCGGCTGACCTAGCCTTGGTCGGCCGAGCTACCCTAGGCCTGCCGACCTTGCCTCATCGGTCTTGGACGAAGTATAACCGACCTCCAATAGTCTATCTGAGCCGTCTAGGGGCAAAGACGGTGCAAAAGGATGGTCGGTCGACCTACCCTCAGCCGGTCGACCTAGTTTTGGTGCTAATCAACTCCACCGCCATGGAGGATAAAATCTAGGCTGTCTAAAGAGTATCACGAAGAAACAGAGGGCTGAAAGGAGCCGAAAGCCGGCCGACCGACCTAGGTTAGTCCGGCTGATCTGATTCCAAACCGACCGACCCTCAGTCGCCTGGCCCCCTTGTGTGGCGCCTCGGGTTCTCTTTCGGCCTACAACAAACTCACAAGTGTCTCAACGCATGGCAAGAGGAGAGAAGTTGGAGGGGAATATTCTTGGAGTATCTCCACATCCCTATGTCCTTCCCGGCCTTCGGAGCCGCCACCGCTCGAAGCAAAGCAGGCCACAAGCGTGGCCGCCGCCCCCCCAGCAGCTAGATCCGCCGCCAGCACGGGCATGGCTGGCCATAGGTGCGGGCAGCCGCCGGAACCGCCACCGATCCCGGGCCATGGCCAACCGCCGCCGCCATGCGTTCGCGTGGGATTGGGAGAGGAAGAGGGGGGCACCGGGCGCCACTAGGGATGGGAAAGGTGAACTTGGGGCTCGTCATCGGCCGGGCGAGCCGTCGACCGGTCGGAACGCAGCTACGCCGTGAGCACCCGCCGCCGCCGCTGTGTGAGGTGGAGAGGGGAGAGGAGGTAGAAAGAGTGAGTAAGAGAGAGAGAGAGAGAGAGAGAGAGAGAGAGATTAGGGATTTAGGAGGGGTTTCGGTTGGGCTTAGGGGGGCTGAGATGGGCCAGCCAGTGAGCGCAAAAGCCTTCCCTCTTATTTTTTTAATTACTGAGTAAAAACAAAGCTAATAGCAATTAACAAATCATTAACTTAAACCATAGTAAATAAATAGTTCCTTTCTGAACTCGGTAAATTGTTCTTTTATTGTTACTGCTTTTTAAAGCTGATTAACTATATTTCAGGAATTAATCTAAATCACTCGATTGAGAGTGATCAACCGGAGAACGGTACCGGATACTGTATTGAGATAGAAGGCAAGCATTCCTTTGACGTTAAGTAGTGTATTTTATCTATAAGCATTACTTTTATTGCATTTGCATATTTACACTTTTAGCATACCAAATTTCAAGCTTTATTTAAAAATAAATTGCCTGGAAGATGAAAGTACTGGCGACTTGATCGATAGAGCGATCAGTTGTTATAATAATTATGGTGGGTGAAGAGTACCTTAGAAAGGTGCAGAGGTCAGGCGGGGCCCTTCACATGATAGTATACAAGGACACCCATCTATCACTCTGGTACTGAGCGGTATAAAACCGTATCAACCTTAGTTCCGTGTAGCGGTCAGAGAAGATTATCTATGTGGTGGTTACATTCTCCACATTGGGTAAGTAGATAATTAGGAGGGGTGGGTGAGTGTATCCAGAGTGAGCGGACCCATGGTATCCCCGATCGACAGCACTATATCATGCCGAGATGATACTCATTGGCCGGCGTCAGGAATGAGTAAAACGGTTACGAGTATAAGTGATGGAGGATGAGGTTGTGAGTAAGGTACGTCTAAAGTTAATCGCCATAACTTATTCTACGACTGGGCTGGAGATGTAACCTACCAAAATAGAGTAAACACTCTGAGTTCCGGATTTATTCGGGGTGACTACGGGTAAAGTGGTACAAACCTGCGTAGGGTAAAACCATGAATTCATGCCAGTCTCCTGGAATGGAGACTACGGAGGCTGTCTGCCTCATATACAAGTGCTAGTATGTTTTCTTAAATTAAAAATGGTCCACCCTTGAATTTAAAATGGTATTTTATTTAGTGAAGTAGAAGTGAGAGACGGGAGTAGGTATGCTCTATAGAAGAAAGGTTTTTCTCTTGGTTTACTTAGATTTTAATGTTGCTATTATTGCTTGCTGAGCACTCCGTACTCTTGCTATTAAACCCTTGCTTAGATGCGAACCCGGAAGGCCACATGAGCGATTGCCATGACAAGCCTGTCACCGATAGGCATTTCGAGATGGAGCCATATCCTGAAGATATAGGCCCTCTGGAAGACTATCAATAATAACTCCTAGCGTAACGTTAAGTGACGAGCATTATAATAAAAGGGCATCATACTGTTACCTTGTTGGCTTAAAGTAAGGAGGGACTATATCGAATCGTTAATACATTTGGGCCTGCGTGACATCATGATGTAATAAAGCATGAGACTCTGTTTAATTATTGTTCTGCTGCAATACTCTGACTTGAGCAATGCACTTAAAGTGACAAAGTCAACGTTATGTACTTCGGGTGTATATGCTGACACCCACACAATTACCTCATGGTTTTGAGCTTAAAGATGTCATTAGCATGTGGTAATTGGGATGGTTGTCTCAAAATCGATTCTTTTGCAACAATGCGGTGACCCGCTTTGGCATTCCAAACCATTTGATCAGGAACAACGATAGCCAGGTTTACCAGGTCCCTCTTTCAGAATACTGTGAAGATGCTGGCATGAAGGTCTGTTTCGCCTTTATGGCACATCCACAAAGCAACAACGCGGTGGAATAAGCCAATGGTCAAATCATGCAGGGGTATCAAAAAGTGTGTTTATGACTATCTCAAAAAGCACAAAGTCAATTGGGTCGAGGAGTTCTCCTCCATCCTATGGGTAATCTGCATGACTTTTAGCCAAGCTTTAGGAGAAACTCCTTTCTAGCTTGTCTATGATGTGGAGGTCGTTCTCTCGACAAAATTGTGCTGGGCCAGTTCGTGTGAGCTCTCACCAGGGCATCAACCAGGAATCCAAACGATTGCTGGACCTCGACCTTCTCGAAGAGCAATGTGATCAAGCATCAATCTAGGCAGCAACATACCTGTAAGCCCTTCACATGACTTCACAGAAAGGAGATCGTCCAGTGACCATGCAAGTTGGCGACCTTGTCTTGTGTCACATGCATCTAGGACTTATCAAATGCCAACAAGCTCAACCCTCGCTGGGAGGGCCGTTTATAGTCCTCTCCATTTATTGCCCCGGAGCTGTTCGCCTCGCTAAGAAGAATGGAGAAGTATCAACATCTTGCGTAAGTTCTAGCCTTGGCTTTATTTTTAGCTTGTTTTTTCTCTGTTGTTTTTTTCCTTGAAACCTGCTGCTTGGGCTTGTAATCTATACTATGTAAACCCTGAGTTTGTTCGATGCCTATCTCGCTTCTCTTGTCTGGTTAGTAAAGTTTTTACATTCCTTCGAGCAAAATCCATTGTATCTTTAGCACTTTGCCCACGTACGAGCTCTCGTCGTCGTCTTTATCGACATATTAAATTTCACAGCATGGTTGGTCATCGCAATGCACATGACCACACGTGGAGTTCTACGGGCTGTAAGCCAGCCCTAGCCGCATCTAGTCCATCTGGCGCTGGTCCCACACTCACCAAGATTACGCTTTTGACACACGCGAACTTGTGCAACGATAAGATTAGAGCTCGCACATCGTCATTGTCCTATGACAAAACTCGAACCAACCTTACGACGTTGGCAACAGCAGGGGCTGGTAGGACCGCTAAGCCGTATTTTTCTCAAGCAAACTCGCTTTTCGTTTCTATCTATACTTTGTGCTTGACTTTGGACTCGGTACTCATTCTTACATGTACTAGTTCGCTCTTTGTTTTGATGCATGCAGGAGCTTTGATAAGTAAGGATGAAGAATAAGACAAAAGAGATCTCACCCACCGTTTATACGCAAAAGTTTGATACAAAGGATAGCCGGCTACCCGTCGTGATTTGCCTTTATAAGCTTAAAGGATAGGATTTTCCCCTTGGTCTTTCTAAGCTCGTCCTGGAGCTTCACCTGCGCCAGCCTGGCTTCTTGGAGCTCCTCATGGAGCCCTTCGATCTCTGTCTAGGTAGCCTAGGCCGGCATAGAGGATTTCTTCGCTTTCGCCCTCCCCGTCTTGAGGTCTTCCCCCTTGGAGGTTGAGGGTTCCGCTTTCACCAGTGCCGACTTGGCAGCGACCAGTTCTTCCTCAAGTTAGGAGCATCTGTCGCACAGCTGGCAAGTGTTCTTTGTAAAGCTCGTGGTGGCAACTTGGAGCTCGGTTTCCTCAGCCACGGTGGCCTCAGCGTTTAGTGCTTGTGACGGGAGACCTTGAGGTGTTCCTCGAGCTTCTCCCATTTCTCTTCCCTTTGGCTAGTCCTCCAACTATGTTCAATGCTCACTGTCTTACGACAAACAATGTACATGCTCCGGCTAGCGTCACGAAAGAACTAGAGGTAGCAAAATAAGCCGTTTGGTTAAGCAATAAGTTTCTTCAAGAGTATGGACAAAATAAGCCATTCGGTTAAGGAATGCTGTATTCCTGCCTAACTAGTTTTGTTGTCGTTAGGTTTGCAACTACAGCCGCTCGCCTGCATGCTAGTGTGCTTTAGGTTATGTGTCGTGGTTGATGTAAGGAAATTCGAAGCACCAGTACTTACCTGGACCCTACGTCTAATCATCGTCTTTATTGCCCGTAGCCTTCTTCGCGAGGTTATGATAAGTTTAGCGACTCGAGCCTATAGAGCTCATTCTTCTCCCGTAGTTGGTTGTGGTCTCAAGCCTTTAGCACGAAATGTTCCATGCCAGGAAGCATTTTTAGGGTTATTATTAAAAAATGTTCTAAGCTAGGAAATCCTCTTAGAGGCCTGTTTGGGAACCATGACCTGATCGAGATCCCGACCTAGTTCCAAGGTGGGAATCCTAGCGTGGCAAATTTTCTTGGCTATCTTTTGGGTTCATTTGGAAGTCCATATGACAAGGATTATTGGCCCCTTCCCCACTTTCCTCAAGGAATTCCGCCCCTCCTCTTGACGTGTGGATTTTCTCCCCGTCTATCCCACAGTCTCAGTCTTGCCTCTCTGCCGCCGCCTCCGCGCCCCTCCACCTCCCTGCCACCTCTTCCTCCGTGCCCCTCCACCTCCACCTCTCCCTCCTTTTCCTTCCTGCCGTTGTCGCCTCCCGCCTCTAGCTACCCAAGCTTTGTGGAGAGGTTGATGGAGCCGCCGACCTCGGCCGGGATGCCGTCAACATCGAGGTGGCAGAGGGCGGCGACTTCGTCGTTCTAGGCGGCAGGGAAGCGACGCTTCGGCGCGAGGTGGCAGTTTACGGACACGACGACAGTGTTGAGCTCGTGACAGAGTGCGTCGCAGGGACGGGAGGCCGCAGAGAGGAGGACGAAGCAACCGCCGTGGAAGAACACGACGACGGGGAGCGGCGCTGATGCGTCGGTCATCGACGGGGAGAAGACGCGCTTGTCGGTGTAATAAATACCGGGGTACAAAGAGTCCTGAGAAGGCCAAGAGGGCCCCACGCGTCAGGCGGGCGAGCAAGGCCCTAGCGCGTGGGCGAGCCCCTCGGAAGGCCAAGTGAAAGAGGATCCTATGGCCTAGAGGGGGGGTGAATAGGCAATTTTAATTTTTCTTTGATTAATTGTTGATTAAGCATCAAATTAATAGTGACCCAATCCTAGTGTCAATTGATACGCAAGCGGAAGCGATAAACAAGTTAACAAGCAACTAAGACATGGCATCACAATCAACACATTCAATGCAATGGTAGTAAGTGTGAAAAGTAAATAAGAGGGCGACACGGTGTTTGTTTGACCGAAGTTCGGAGCCGCAACTCCTACTCTCCGTTGAGGCTACCCCTTGCGCACAAGGACCGGCTCGCTGTCGAGCCTCACGCCTCACTTACTCCCGGTAGTCGCTCCGCCACTCCCGCGAGGTGGACTCACACCAGACACCGACTCAAGAGTAGCCACACGCCAAGGCCTACTCTCAAGCCCACGCCCACGAAGGATGTCTTCAAAAGTAACAAGTTCAAACGCCCGATCAAGCGGATCAAGGACTTCCATGAAGCTCGGTATTGGGGTTTGATGGATTGTGGCTTTGGATGATCTTGTGGGTGGAGGAATGGCTCTAGAACACCTAATTGATGAGCTATGAATGTGGTAGGTGAAGTGGAGCAAGAAACCTCAAAATAGCCACCACTAGGTAGGTATTTATAGCCCCTAGAGTAAAACTAGCCGCTGCCCCGTGAATGAGACAAAATAACTAGCCGTTAGCTCTCACGGACGCCGTCCGACGGCACCGGACGCCGTCCGGACAGAGGCAATCGCCACGAAAAAAAGGTTTATCGGACGCTGTCCGGTCTCCACCGGACGCCGTCCGACAAGGCGTGTGTGTGCAGTGTGGGCGGTGACCGGACGCTACCTACCGCTGCGCCAGACGCCGTCCGATGGGAGAAACTCGAATTTTGAGCTTCATCGGACGCCGTCCGAGAATTACGGACGCCGTCCGACGATGAGCGGCAAAGGACCGGACGGCCACCAGACGCCGTCCGACCGTAAAGTGCCTCGGATTATAACTCGACCGGACGCCGTCGATAACTACGGACGCCGTCCGGCTGAGAGTACTGTTTTGGTGTATTGGTCGACGCCCCTCGCTTTTCCAGACGCCGTCCGACAGAGAGGAATTTTTCGAGCTAAAATTTGTGGGGAATTTAGGTGGGTTTTTCTCTCTAGAAATCTCACAAGGATGTATATGGGTATTTTTAGAAGTGGTGGACTACGAAACCGAAGTTTTCGAGAATTCGCAAAGATCAAAGCATAGTCCGAGATATTCGAACCCTTTTGAAACCGACGAAAAACAAGAAATAAACCCACTACTCCTAATTTATACGTGACCTCTTCTCTCGCCTGGGTCACGCACTTTGAAATCTTGGAGCAGCTCAGAAATTTACGCCGCTTTGAATTAGGGTTTGCAAAAGCACCGAGTCTTCGCTAGGGTTCCGAGAAGTCCAAAAAACCCCCTAGCCCTTTATATTGATTAATTTTATCATCAATGCCACTAATAAAAATTAGGGCTCAACGATGCTCACAATCTTCCCCTTTGTGGCACTTGATGACAACCCAAAAGAGAATAAAATTTTTGAGCTGCAAAAAGGGTTAGTGCAATACAAATATGCGAGCAATTTTAATAATTAAGAAACCACAACTCGACCACAAAGGTGTGCAAATAAAGGAAGCTCCCCCTAAATTCATGCATAAATTAAATTCAGAAGCTAACAAGGTTCAAATGTCATAAAACCAACCAAAGTATCAACCACAAATTTCAACGAGTATCGAGGCATCAAATAATATTACAGGTAAACACAACCTCAAGGTAAACACAACCTCGATCTCACTACCCCCTCCCCTCTACTACTCTCTAACTTCTCCCCCTTTGTCACCAAGTGATACAAACGGGAAAAGGTCCTAATCTTGCTGATCTTGATCCATGTCGCCGCGCCTCCGCCATCTCCCCGGCCGCCGGTAGAGGAGCCCTGACCTCTGGGACGCTTGAACAAGGGCATATGAGCTGCAGAGGGACCGACCGAGGTGAGGAAGAATCATCAAACAGCTGGGTCGGTTGAGGGTTTGGCAAAGAAAAGTTGAGATGACGAGCGACTTCTCCACCCGTGAAATGAATCTTACCCGGAGAAGGATATGACTGTGGTGGAGGCACAAAAGAAGGAGCAGCCTGTATGAGGGTACACCCAAGGATGAACCGGTGGTGGGTAGGCGGCGGGCGAGGAAAACTCGAGTCTGCTGGTAATCCTCGATAGCTGTTGTGGGCATGTGAATACCAACCATATGGATTTGCCCTTCCGCACTGCATAAACATCGCCCCCATGTATCTTGACACGGTGACTTAAATTTCGCGAACTCATCCGCCAAGTACGTCTCACGCTCGCCAAGTCTGTCATATCTCTCGGGTGGTCGCCACTCTTCTTTCACCTCGCAGAAAATTTCTCATATCTGCTTGCGCAATTTCATCTCACCTATCAAAGCATCATACCACGGAGGAGGGATCATGAAGAGGAGCTCGCACTGTGTGTTGGCACAAATGGTCGCATTGGGGCAAGCAGGAGCAAAGACAGGAGCTGGTGGAGGAGCATCATCACCAGGTCTAGCTAACTTGGGTTTGCTCCCAAGAGAATTCAAGAAGTTCTTCATCTGATGCTTTTTGATTCTGTTGTTCCAACTCCTTACTTCATCATTTGTTACACGCCTCGTTCCGGAGAGCAATAGACCAATATAGGGAGCTAGAGGTAGTGCCCTATTAACTTCTCTCAAGATGGCGTCATCAAATTCTCCCAAGAGGGTAGCTCCAACATTGATGGTCTTGCCGTCGGAAGAAATAACATGAACCACCGCAAATGGGAAGAATTCATCGCGATTGCCACCTCGAACAAACAATGTGCTTCGAGTATAAGATTAATAAGGGCGACTCTCGTCGAACCGATTTGCCTTATCAATACTAATTTCTTCATCATCAAGATCCGTGTACATAACCGACTTCACCAAAGGAGGATATTTGCCCTCTAGAAACCATCTTCATAGCACACCTCATTCAAATCGGTGCGTAACTGAGTACCCAAGGTGTGATTCATCTCGCCATCGTGATCCTTTGAACCCGTCCATCAACTGAATGATAATAGTTTGACTCTGTCTCGCCTTCGCAATCAAGAAAGTAGCAAAGAACTCACAGCCTTTCTTGACTCTAGGTCAATTTCTTGTTGGAGATCAATTTCGCTAGGCCCGGTGTGGTGCTAAATATGGTGTGAACCTCAGCCCTCGCCATCGCTGTGATCTCACCATCTACAGTGAGGGTCCCTAGGACCGGCCGAGGAGCAGAGAAGCACATGTACAATTGTTTATGAAACTTGGTGTAGAACTCAAGTCCCCGGTATCCTCTCGCCTCGAGGGAACCACTTCGCATAAGAGACGGACCTTCTCTTTCTCGTAGTCTCCATAGATAGTTTCGTAACTCGATCATCCACGGGTCGCCCTCGGCGACCATCGCCTCAATGACATCCTCATCAATCGGGTCCTCAAAGATATGTCTCGTCAAGATCCTCTGCGGTGGCGAAAGAAGAACCCGCCATCCGAGACCAATGAATTTCCGATCACGCCGCCGCTGAATATCTCGCTCTAGTCACTTTGCTTGGGCGAGGAGGAGCGGCATCGCTAGCCGCCTCATCGACATAATCCGGATCGCTTTATCGCATTGTCGCGCCGACCACCGAGGGTCCCGCCAGAGCTTTCCGAATTTCTTCAATGATTTCGACATGTTGAATCACTTCCTCTGACAATGAAACCACTGACCAGAACAACCTCGCTGCCAACTGCCACTGACCAACGATCCACTAACACGGTGCCAACCCACCACGGTCCAACCCTGAACACGAACGCGGGAAAAACCTATTCAAAACCTAGAACTCGGTAAACAACGAAATTTGGCGGAAGAAAGGCGGAAAGCCGTTACGAGTCCTAGAAGCGAAGAAGGAAGACGCCGGCGCGAGGAGATCGCTTCTCAAGGCCCTTCCCTAGAGGGAAAGGAGGAGAACGCGACGGAGAAGAGGCGCATTTAACGGGCCGCCCGGCCCAATCCACGCGGAGGGGATTGAAGAGGTGACGAGGGAGGCCGCCGGTGGTGGAGGTCGCCGGAAGTCGCCGGAGGGTCTTCCCGGTGAGGAGAAGCAGGGCGGCGCCGGTTTGGGAGGAGAGAGAGATCAAATGGGGAAAGAGGGAGGCGGAGAGGTAAGTTATAAGCGATTCTGCTGATTAGGTCTGCTTGACGGCGTCCGACGGTTACGGACGACGTCCGACAAGCAAGGGTGCAGCGACAGGAACCTCGCTCGGACGGGTCGCGGAGAGGCGACGGCGTCCGACAGTGAGTTGCAGCCATGATAACGCCTGCTTGACGGCGTCCGATGGCGACGGACAGCGTCCGACAGAGGTATGCGGCGATGCAACACGCGACGGACGGCGCTCGAGAGTATTTTGACGGCGTCCAAGAAGGCTGAAAAACGCAATGCTTGCACTTTCTGACCAGTGGGCCCCACCAATGCGAGAAATATTATAAAAATAATATTTTGAAGTGATGATCTCCATTTTTGCTCAAAATTTAAACGAAGATTCAAATGTGAGCAATTTGAAGTGATTTTCTAAAATTTAATTTTGAAGGGATAAGATTATAATATGACAAATGAAATCAAGTCAAATTCAAAAACCCAAATTTTGATCTTAGAGATCAACAAAATGTGCGAACCCAAATTTTGCCTTGATTTCTCATATAGGCATGAAAATCGAGCATAGGGGTTCACTTTAGAGTTTAAGCACATGTTTTTGAATTTTGGTTTCTTTTCAAATATTTTCAACAATTTTGATGCCATATGATTTTCAAGAGAACAAATATGCATATGGAGCAAATTTTTTCAAAGGGGTAAGATTTTCAAAACTAGAAGTTTGAAATGGTAAGAAGATAAGGATAGTCTATTAAGCTCAAATTTGTTTTGGCTTGAAATATAGGACAAGAATGTGCTCACCCAAAATCAAATTTATCTTTTCACCACTAGAGGGAGTTTTGAGATCATGAGTTGAAACTAAACTCCCCCTAAATGTGACAAGGGTCATAAGCAAATGAAAAAACAAATAAGACCCAAAAATCACAAAACCAATCAACACGCATTTGATCTATCTAGTATGTTGAGTTCATTCCTTAATTTGCAAAACCGTGCCTCATCTAAGGGTTTGGTGAAAATATCCGCCAATTGGTCTTCCGTTCAAGACGTGGGCAAGCACAACGTCACCTTTTGCAACGTGGTCACGAATGAAGTGATGTCGGATGTCGATGTGCTTTGTACGGAATGTTGGACCGATTGTTGGCTATTTTCACCGCACTTTCATTATCGCATAGAAGTGGCACTTTTTCAAATTTTAGCCCAAAGTCACTAAACATCCGAGTCATGTACAAGAGTTGAGCACAACAACTCCCCGCCGCTACATATTCTCGCTCATGTAGATAGCGCCACGGAGTTTTGCTTCCTCGAAGTCCATGACACGAGTGAGCGTCCTAGCAAGTGACAACCCCCCGAGGTGCTTTTGCGATCAATTTTGCAACCGGTGTAATCCGAGTCGGAATAGCCAAGAAGCTCAACACGCGCTCCCTTGGGGTACCAAAGACCTAGACTAGTAGTGATTTTTAGATATCTCAAAATGCGTTTTACGGCAATAAGATGCACTTATTTAGGGGATGCTTGAAAGCGAGCACACATGCACACACTAAACATAATATCGGGTCGAGAAGCGGTAAGATAGAGAAGCGAACCGATCATGGAGCGACAAAGCTTTTGGTCCACGGGCTTTCCATCTTCATTCAAGTCAAGATGCTCATTAGTGGCCATTGGTGTTTTGATCGATTTGCAATCGTCCATTGAAAACCGCTTTAGAAGGTCCTTTGTGTATTTTTCTTGACAAATGAAAGTCCCTTCCCGAAGTTGCTTGATTTGAAATCCAAGAAAGAAAGTGAGCTCTCCAATCATAGACATTTCGAATTCCTTGGACATCATCTCACCAAAGTCCTTACATTTAGATTTGTTAGTGCATCCAAATATAATATCATCCACATATATTTGACAAATAAATAAGTCATTTTCAATAGACTTTAGAAACAATGTGGAATCAATCGCACCGGTTTTAAATCCCTTTTCTAAGAGGAAGTCCCTAAGACGCTCATACCATGCTCTAGGAGCTTGCTTGAGACCGTATAGCGCCTTAGTGAGCTTATAGACATGGTTTGGGTGTTTGAGGTTTTCAAAACCGGGTGGTTGCTCGACATAGACAAGTTCATCAATAAAACTATTTAGAAAAGCACTCTTAACATCCATTTGAAAGAGAGTTATGTTATAGAGAGAAGCGAAAGCCAAGAGTAACCGAATAGCTTCAAGTCGAGCAACGGGGGCATAGGTTTCTCCATAGTCAAGTCCTTCAATTTGTGTGAAACCTTGCGCCACCAATCTTGCTTTGTTTCGCACCACTTCACCGTTCTCATCTTGTTTGTTGCGGAAGACCCATTTGGTTCCAATGACATTGTGATCTTTCGGTCTTTCCACAAGCTCCCAAACTTTATTGTGGGTGAAGTTGTTCAATTCTTCATGCATGGCGTTCACCCAATCCGCATCCGCCAATGCCTCATCAATGGTCCTAGGCTCAACAATAGACACAAAGGCGTGATGCTCACAATAATTAGCGGTATGAGAACGGGTTCTTACGCCTTGATTGGATTGCCAATGACTTGATCTAGGGGATGATCCTTGGAGAGAGTGCGGTGTTGTTGGATCGGCACTTGTAGATCAACATCTCCCTTGAGCTTGATCAACTTCAAAGTTAGCATCACCGCCCACCGCTTGATCTTGAGTTGTTGGAGAAGTGTCTTGAACTTGATCATCGATGGAGGTGGTGGGGATGATTACTTCATCTTTTGGTGCCTCCGGTGAGGGTCGAATTTCCCCCAACTTCATAGCATCATGCGGTGGCTCATCACCTACATTTCTTGTCAAATCTTGCTCATTTTATGAGCCATTAGTTTCATCAAATTTAACATCATAGGCTTCCTCAACTAGTCCGGTAGAATTGTTAAAAACTCAAAAGCTTTTGAGCGAGATGAGTAACCTAACATGATACCAATGTCGCACCTCTTTGGAACTTACCCAAATGAGTCCTTTTCTTATAGATGTATACCTTGCAACCAAGACTCGAAAATACGAGATGTTGGGCCTTCGCCCCACTAGTAATTCATATGAGGTCTTGTGAAGGAGTCGTGGAGGTAGAGGCGGTTGATGGCATGGCACGCCGTGTTGATGGCTTCCGCCCAAAAAGCATGTGGCGGTTGTACTCGCCAAGCATTGATCTTGCCATCTCTATCAAAGTACGGTTCTTCCTCTCCACCACTCCATTTTGTTGGGGAGTGTATGCACGAGAATTCGTGTTTCACACCTAACTCATCACAAAATTCTTCAACATTTGTATTAGCAAACTCGGTGCCATTATCACTCCTCACCTTTTTAATAAAAGAGTCAAATTCCTTTTGAGCTTTCAAAGCAAATCTTTTAAACACATCACCGGCAAGAGATTTATTTGCAAGAAAAAACACCCAAGTGAAGCGAGAGAAATCATCGACAATCACATGACAATAAGAATTACCGCCTATGCTCGCATAGGTGGTTGGGCCAAATAAATCCATATGCAAAAGTTCAAGTGGTCGAGATGTAGACATAAAAGTCTTAGTCGGATGAGAATTAGCCACTTGCTTGCCGGCTTGGCATGAGCTACATAAACGATTCTTCTCGAATTTGACATCCTTTACTCCAACAACCAAGTTATCTTTAAAAACCTTTTTCAAAGTGCCCATTCCAACATGTCCAAGACGTCTATGCCACAACCAACCAAGAGTGGTTTGAGCGATAAGACAAGTCTTGATTTGAGAAGTTTCACGGTTTGAAAAATCAACCAAATATAAGTTTTGAAACCGGTGCCTTCAAATGCAACACTTTGATCCTTAGTGGAAACAACACGAACTCCGTTGATCGAAAAGAAGCAATCAAAACCCAAATCGCACAATTGAGCAACGGAGAGGAGATTAAAGTTGCAAGCTTCCACCAAGAGCACATTAGAGATGGATAGGTCATTAGATATTGCAATTTTACCTATACCCTTTACCTTTCGCTTGGAGTTATCCCCAAATGTGATCTTGTGTTCGGGTCCTTCTCCTCCTCTAGTGAGGTGAACATACTTGAGCTACGGTCATGTGTTGAGTGCAACCGCCATCGAATATCCAATGCCGCCGCCGCTCTTGTAGTTCACCTACACATACAATTTCAAGCTTGTTTTAGGTACCCAAGACTTCATCTTGGGTCCTTTGGAGTTAGTCATCAAACATTTGGGCACCCAAATAGCTTTTACATTCTTCTTATTATTTGGTGCACCAACATACTTAGCATAAGTAGAGCCATTTTTCCTCATAAGCATGTAGCTAACATCAAGCACTTGAGTTTTAGACATGAATTGAGATGTTTTAGCAAGAGGACAAGCAATGGCTTTATGTTTTTCATTTTTACATATGTGGCAACGGGTCCCTTCCTTAACAAAAGTTAGCTTGGCTTACCCCAATCGCCCTTGGGCAAATCCCCGGGATGAAATCCCAAACCATGCTTACCCAAGGTATACCTTTGCTCTCAAGCACCTTGTCAAGAGAGTTGTTCCCCACAAGCAATTTAGCCAAGCTAGAGTCTAGTTGCTTAATTCTATCCTTAAGAAGCAAATTTTCCTTAACTAGCTCATTAGCACATTTAGCAACACCACAAGTACCAATTGAACAAGCATTTTCATTTGGAGAAGTAGCACTAGTGGGTGAAGATGAGCTAGCATTGGGTGTGATCGTGGGTGACAAGGTAAAGGATGTGTCATGAGATAAGTTAAGAGAACCGTCTATAGTGTCAATTAAATCACAAGTCACACCAACATTGCATTTTTCAATTGAGCAATCAAGCGGAGTTTCAACATCAACATTAGAGCTAGCAAGTTTATTTTCTAGAATTTCAACTTGCAAATTTAGAGCTTCATAGTCATCTTCTAGAGTTTCATGCTTTTCTAACAAGTTCTCAAATTCATTTGCAAGCTCTTTATGCACCTTCACTAGCTTCTTTCTCTTAGACTTTTCTTTCTCTAGAGCATTATTCAAATCATCAATCAAAAGCTTAAGCTCACTTTTAGAGAGGTGCTCATGTGTTGCCTTCTCCTCTAATGCCATAAGACACATGGGAGGTGAGGGTTGTCGATGGCGACTCAGGATATCTTTGTGTTTTCATTATCTGAGGAGTCCGCCTAAGAACCTTCATCATCGGTGATCCATTCCCCAATCACCTCTTCTTGTATATTTGCGATGAGGCAAAGCTTTTGCTTGGGAAGAGCCGGAGGAGCGTTTTCCTTGATCGCAAGTCCGGCTAGCCCATGAGCTCTAGTATCTTCTTCTTCTGGAGGAGGATTGAGAGGACGATGAGCTTGAGCTATCTTCCTTCTTAGTCTTTTGACCGCAAGAGCTTTCTTCTTATCCTTTGATTTGTGATCACTCTTGCGGTAGTGACGATATTTCTTCTTGTCATCTTCCTCATCTTCCTCTTGATTCCTTGCCTTGTGCTTGTTCTTTTTACTTCTTGGGCAATCCGCCGCCAAGTGACCCTTCTCTCCACATTCATAGCAACGCATCTCGGAGATAGGTCTTCGCCTTGAAGAGGATGATCCGCCATGAAGCTCATCTTCTTGATCAACTTTCTTGACCGCTTGACAAGGAGGGCCAATTCTTCAATCTCCGAATTGCATCATCTGAGTCTTCATCATCTTCTTCAATTTCAACTTTCTTCTTTCCACTTTTGGCTTTGGCGGGGAGATCGATTGACTTCTTGTTGAGCGGAGACTCTTCACTTTCAAGAAGCCGATCTCATATGAGTTGAGTTGCCCAAGGAGCTTTGTCGGTGTCATCTTCTTGAGCTTTGACTTAGATGCTCGAATTAAGGTCACAAGTGGATTGAAACTAAATGGCACAACGTCAAGCATCTTCCGACAAATGTCAATGTCTTCCAAGACCTTCTTCTCCTAACATCCGCAATTTCATTCACGATGGGGTTCAACCTAAGAAACATTTCGTTAACACTTTCATTAGGAAGCATCTTGAATTGATCAAATCTTTTTCTAGCACGAGATAGCTTCTCCTCAAGCATCTCAAGACTACCAACATGAATTTCTAAGATGCTTCCAAATGTCATAAGCTTTAGAGAGATTGCCAATGCTATCAAAGACTTGGAAGACACACTAGAGAGTAAAGCATTTCTAGCAATGGCATTAAAACGTTTGTACTTAGCATGAACTTCATCAAGAGCAATTGTTCCTACGGAGCGTCCAGGATAGCCGGTCTCACAAGCAACCCACACATCATAGCTAAGTGCCTCTAAGTAACATTGCATCCTAATTCTCCAATAGTTGTAGTTTGTACCATCGAAAATAGGAGCTTTTCCAATTTCTATCCTAGGCCCTCTTGAGCCATCTCCTAGCGGTTAAGCTAATACGGAGAGCCTAGACGCCTCGATACCACTTGAAAGAGGATCCTATGGCCTAGAGGGGGTGAATAGGCAATTTTAATTTTTCTTTGATTAATTGTTGATTAAGCATCAAATTAATAGTGACCCAATCCTAGTGTCAATTGATACATAGCGGAAGTGATAAACAAGTTAACAAGCAACTAAGACATGGCATCACAATCAACACATTCAATGCAATGGTAGTAAGTGCGAAAAGTAAATAAGAGGCGACACGGTGTTTGTTTGATCGAAGTTGAGTCGCAACTCCTACTCTCCGCTGAGGCTACCCTTGCGACAAGGACCGGCTCATTGTCGAGCCTCACGCCTCACTTACTCCCGGTAGTCGTTCCGCCACTCCGCGAGGTGGACTCACATCACCAGACACCGACTCAAGAGTAGCCACACGCCAAGGCCTACTCTCAAGCCCACGCCCCACGAAGGATGTCTTCAAAAGTAACAAGCCAAACGCCCGATCAAGCCGGATCAAGGACTTCCATGAAGCTCGGTATTGGGGTTTGATGGATTGTGGCTTTGGATGATCTTGTGGGTGGAGGAATGGCTCTAGAACACCTAATTGATGAGCTATGAATGTGGTAGGTGAAGTGGGCAGCAAACCTCAAAATAGCTTGACCACTAGGTAGGTATTTATAGCCCTAGAGTAAAACTAGCCGTTGCCCCAGGAATGAGACAAAATAACTAGCCGTTAGCTCTCTACGGACGCCGTCCGACGGGCACCGGACGCCGTCCGGCAAAGGCAATCGCTCACGAAAAAAAGGTTTATCGGACGCTGTCCGGTCTCCACCGACGCCGTCCGACAGCAGTCTGTACATGCACAAAGGTGCGGTGACGGACGCTACCAGTGCGCCAGACGCCGTCCGATGGGAGAAACTCGAATTTTGAGTTTCATCGACGCCGTCCAGAAACTACGGACGCCGTCCGACGATGAGCGTGCAAAGGACCGGACGGCCACCAGACGCCGTTCACCGTAAAGTGCCTCGGATTATAACTCGACCGGACGCCGTCCGATAACGACGGACGCCGTCCGACAGAGAAATCTTGTTTTGGTGTTTGGTGGTCGGACGCCGTCGCTTTTCCAGACGCCGTCCGACGAGAGGAATTTTTCGAGCTAAAATTTGTGGGGAATTTAGGTGGGTTTTCTCTCTAGAAATCTCACAAGGATGTATATGGGTATTTTTAGAAGTGGTGGACTACGGAAACCGAAGTTTTCGAGAATTCATAAAGATCCGGCATAGTCCGAGATATTGAACCCTTTTGAACCGACGAAAAACAAGAAATAAACCCACTACTCCTAATTTATACGTGACCTCTTCTCTCGCCTTGGTCCACGACTTTGAAATCTTGGGCGGCTCAGAAATTTACGCCGCTTTGAATTAGGGTTTGCAAAAGCGCCGAGTCTTCGCTAGGGTTCCGAGAAGTCCAAAAACCCCTAGCCCTTTATATTGATTAATTTTATCATCAATGCCACTAATAAAATTAGGGCTCAACGATGCTCACACCAAGAGGGCCCCACGCGTCAAAGCGGGCGAGCAAGGCCCCAATGGCGTGGCGAGCCCCTCGAGGCCAAGAGGCCCCACGCGTCGGCGGGCGAGCAAGGCCCAGTAGCGCCGCTCTCAAGACAAAGCGAGGTTCCCACGCGTCGAGTGGGGCCAGCGTGGCGAGGCGTTGCGTATGAGTATTCGGGACGAAGGCTCCCTGCCGCTGAAGGGCAAGCGCATTTAATGAGACATCACGCGGATAGGCAGCTAAAGAAATGATTACCGCTTCTGATGACCCCGCAGGTCTCGGCGGTACATCCTTTATGGTGAAGAATTGACCGCAGAGATAAGGTTTGCTTGAGGAGGCCGCCTGCGTCGGGAGGAGCGGCGGGCCCCACCCGCAGACTCACCGGGTGTGATCATGCGGTCGAGAGGCCACTCATGGCACGCGAGGGCGGCGCCCTTGGCGCGCAAGCGTGCAACGTTTTCGTCTCTTCGTCCGTGTCGTGTCGAGGTATCTTGAGTATCAGATCTTGCCTACCCCCTCGCCTCTCCGCCATGACCCAAATCTTGTATAAAAGGGGGAGAGAGAGAGGGGCGAGAGGGGAAAACGTTGCACAAGCATAGGTTCCGAACACACTCAGTTCACAAGCACCCGGTAAACACATTCCCATTCAACCACAATCAGAAAAGAGTTAAGGCTCGGCAGAGTAGGACTATTACCCACGAGGGGTCCGAACACAGGTAAATCTGCGAGTCGCTCCTTGTTGTGCCGGCAGCGCCAAATCGAACCGAGCTTGATCGAGTTGGCTAGCGACTAAAATCGACTAGGGTGTGATCCGCGGTGGTTGAGCGGAGAACACGCCGTCGATGGCGCGCTGTAGGGGAACGATAGCATCGGTTCAAGCTCTTGACCCTTCTTCAGCGGCGATGGCGAGGCGGCGATCGCGATGGAGCAGAAGCGGCCGCTAGAGCCGCTGCCCGCGAGTCGGCATGGCGATGGCGATGAATCACCCGGCGGTAGCCGCCGCCTAGGGTCGGAACCTGGCGGAAGCGGCCCCGGCCAAGCTAAGCGGCGCTGGCCTTGGAGGAGTGCACTCCGGCAAACGTCCATGCGGCTGTGGCCTTTTTGGAGAACCCACCGTTCCGGTGACTCGGACTCCGGTGGCACCGTGGTTGGCTGCCAGCCCGCTCATCGATGCCGCCGCTGGCGGTGGTGCAGATTCGGGGCGTGGGAACCGGTGTTTCCGCTTCCTCCGTTCTTTGTTGCCCTCGCCTCCTCTCGCAGATCTCCTTGTGGGGGGCGGGTCGACGACAAAGCGGCGATTTCACGGGGCTCGGCGGGCGGCGTCGCAGTGGCCGTGATCTCCGGTCCCATCGGAGGAACGCCACTTGCTGCATGGAGAAGACTGCGTGACAAGCTCCGCAGGCCGCGACCGAAGCGTCGCGACACATTGTCGGCCGCCGCGCCTGAGGACCAAGCAAGAGGGCTCTCGCAGAGCTACCCCGCCGATGAGGGTGGCGCTTCTTGGCGCCGCCTAAGCGGCGGGCGGCGGGCGAGGACGCGCCCAGAGCAGGAGGCTCCGGCGTCGGGTGCGCGCCTTTTCTAAGGAGCTGCGCGCGTTCGATGGCGAACGGTTTCGTCCGCCCCATAGAAAAGTATGACGGCTCCACCAACCCCGATGAGTTTTGCAGATCTACACGACGGTGATGCACCGGCAGAGGGTCGGGAATGTTCGACGAACTACTTCCCGCGGTCCTCACCGTGAGCCCGCTCGTGGCTCATGAACCCGCCCCGAGTCCGTGGGGTCATGGAAGGAGCTCTCGGAGCTCTTCGTCATCAACTTCGGGGCACCTTCGAGCAGCCGGGGTGAAGACGACTTCCTGGCGTGGAAGCAGAAGAAAGGAGAGTCGCCTGGCGACTATATTGGCGCTCACGGTCAGGTCCGCAACACCATCCCCGACATCTCCATCGGACGCCGTGGTCACGGCATTCAGAGAGGCGCCGAGACCCCAAGGGTCAAGGAGAAGATGGCCACCCGCAAGATCAAAACGACGGAGGAGCTCTTCACCTTGGCGCAAGTCGCTTCTTCAAAGTGAGGCTCGCATCCGCCCGGCTGTGGCGGGGACATTGCGGGCGGCGAGGCCGGACCTCAAGGAACCCCGACAGCAAGGACAAGAAGAAGCGCAAGGCGGCCGAGACCGGGCAGGTCATGGCCGCCGCCTTGCGACGACGACGACGACGACAGGCGCCACCAAGAATGGGGCAATGGCGAAAAGAGGAGGAGGTCGCGGCGCCGGTGATACGGTCCCGAAGAAGCGGCGGCGGGCGGCGGCCATGGCGATCGCCGTGGTCGCGACGGCCCCATGGCCGCGACGAGGGCGAGACCGTCGCCCGTGAGTGGGACGGAAGGCCTTCTTGTCCCATTCACGCAACAACTCTCACGACTTGGCGGTGCCATGTCGTCAAGAAATGGTGGACAAGCGGGTCCACAGCAGCAGCAGCGACATCGACGTCCGGCGATGGCAAGGGCAAGGAGGCAACCGCTTGGTTTTCAGCAGCGGGCGCGAAGTTGCCGTCATCCACGGCGGTTGCCACCTATCCGCCCCACGCTAGCTTTAAAAGCGTGCGATGAGGGAAGTGTCGCCGCCGTGCCGCTTTGGGTCAGCAAAGCGGTGGCGTGGTCGAACAACCGATCGCGTTCGATCAAAGCCGATCACCCGGCCAGATCCGCCGCCTGGACATCTCCCGATCGTGGTTGCGCCCACGGTCCGTAATGTAAAGCTAGGGCGGTCTTTGGTAGACGGAGGAGTTCCTCAACCTCTGTCCGCCGGGTCGCCTAGCGCTCCAGATCGGCGGCTGGAGCTTCGCCCAACACTCCCGTTCTTGATGTCGCGCCGGAGTGAGTCCGTCCCTCCGGGCGCGTCGATCTCGGTGGCGTTTGAGGCTCCGACAACTTCCGCACCGAGATGCTCGAGTTCGAGGTGGCGGTTCGACCTCCCCTAGCGCCATACTAGGTCGGCCGCGCCGACCAAGTTCATGGCGGTTTGCCACTATCGTACATGGTGGTGAAGATCCCGAGGCAGTGGCCCCATCATCTTGAAAGTGGACGCCGGAGGCGCCCGCTGCGACAAGGACGCCCTCGCTTTGGCGGGCGTCGGTCTGAAGGCCAAGGCTTCGACTGGAGCTCCTCGAAGAACCGTGCCTCTCCGGTTCGTCGCGGAGGTTAAAGCGGTCTCCTGGCGAAGTCGAAGACCAGCGAACCGTTCCAAGGCGCCTCTCGGGCGCCAAATAGGAAGGCGTGCTCGTCTCCTTCCTCGATCTAACGCAGCGTGTTTGCGTGGCAACCGTCCGACATGGTGGGGTCCCTAGGGAGGTGATTGAGCACAAATTGGCGGCGTTCCCGAAAGCGACCGGTCATGCGAAGGTCGGAAGCGATCGGTGGAGCGCCAGAAGTTATCCGCCAGAGGTGGACAAGCTCTTAGGGCGGGGTCGCCCGCGATGTCGCCCATCCGGTGGCTCGCGAACCCGTCCTCGTCAAGAAATCCAGGCGGTGGAGGATGTGCGTGGACTTCACCGACCTCAACAAAGCGTGCGAAGGATCCGTACCGCTACCCGCGCGCATCGATCTCATCGTTGACTCAGCGGCGGGTGCGGCGGTATGCTACGGATGCGTACTCGGTACCACCAGTTAGCATGGCGAAGAAGATGAAGACAAGACCGCTTCGGACGTCCATGGGCGTCTCATCGCTACTCTAAGGATGGCGTTCGGATGAAGAATGTAGGCCCAACCTATCGAGGGCCATGCATATCGCTCACCGCCCCTAAATAGGGCGAAACACGGAGGTGTATGTCGATGATCGGTGGTGAAGTCCAAGAAGGCGGAGGAGTTGATCGGCGACACGGAAGAAACCTTCACCAACCTCGAAGAAATCTTGCATCAAGCAATCCAGAGAATGCGTGTTCGCCGTTCCGTCGGGCAAATTGTGGGATTCCTCGCCTCCCGAGGAGGATAGAGGCGAACCGACAAGATCGCGTGATCGAGAACATGAAGCCCCGACGCGACTTGGCGCGATCACGGTGCTTGGTGGGTCGCTTGACCTCCTGGGCAGCTTTATAGCTCGCCTGGGATAAAGTCTCCTTGCTCAAGCTCCTAAAGAAGACCAACCGATTCAGTGGGCGGTGGAGGCGCAGGAGGCGTTCGACGGGTCAAGAAGTATCTCACCTCCCGCCCGTCTTGGTCGCCCTGGACCGGGCGAGCCACCGATCTTCTACGTTGCGGCAAACCCCGAGGCGGTCGATTGCAGTCTTTGGTGGCGGAAAGAGAAGGCGTTCAACGCCCATCTACTACGTCGGCAAGGTCCTCCACGACCTTGAAACAAGGTATTCCAAAGACCGAAGATGCTCTACGCCGTCTTGTGGCGTCGCGAAGCTACGCCACTACTTCTAGGGGCGAGAAGTCACGGTGTTGACCAAGTATCCCTTACGGAGATCCTCTTCAACCGCGAGGCGACGGTCGTCGATCGCTAAGTGAAACCATGGAGGTGGCGAATTCGATCTCAAGTTTGCTCCCGAACGGCCATCAAAGGGCAAGCTCTGGCGGAGTTCGTAAATCGTGAATGGACTCGGCGGGCACGGAGGTGAAGACACCCGGCACCCTCACCGTGGACTCTCTTCTTGATGGCTCATTCCGGCCGGAAATTTGAAATTTGGCGTCGTCTGGTGTCTCCCACGGTGATGTCGTCCGCACACTGGTGGTGCGGACTTCAGCGCCACCAACAACGTCGCGGAATCTGAAGGATTGCTCGCGGGCTTAGGGTGCCGACCCTTGGCATCCGCGGCTACAAGTAAAAGCGACTCTCCTAGTCATCAACCAGCGAGGAAGGATTTTCTGCTTTCGGATCCGTCATGGCGGCCTACAGCGAGGTGCGCGGTTGGAGCGGTACTTTGAGGTTTGGGCCGCACGTCCCTCGCCGCGACAACTTCATGGCGGATGAATCGTCCCTGCATTGCCTCGTCGAGGGCACCTGTTCGGCCGGGTCTTTGAAGAAACACTTACGCGGCCGTCCGTCGCAGCCCCAATCTGGCGGGGCGGCGCTTTCGACGCAGCCTCCACTTCTAGAGGAGCGTCACCAATCTCGCTGCAGCCCTCCGGTTGGAGGAGGAGGCGGAAGAAGCGCTGAGGCGGTTGAGGCGGAAATGCCGGCCTAAGCGATCGTCGGCGACAATGTCTGTAACGTCGTCACACTCGTCCGGGAAGGTCGATGGATGGATCCGATCCTAGCCTACGAGGATGGAGTGATCCCCACGGCGATGTGCGTCGCCGAGAAGATAGCGCGCAAGGCCAAGCGCCACATACGGTAGGTGGGGACTGTATCGCCGAGGCATAAGCGGAGTTCTCTTGAAGTCGTCACTCGGGAAGCGGAGAGTGCAATTCTCTCGAGATCCATGGAGGCATGTCGCGGAGCCATTCGGGAGCCGGGCGTTGGTTGGGAAAGCTTTCGCCACGGCTTTATTGGCCTCATCGCCCTCGTGATGCCTTCGAGCTGGTGAGGAGATGCGAAGCGTGCCAATTTCATGCTAAGCAGATCCACCGACCGGCCCAGGCGCTGCAGACCATTCCGCTCTCCTAACCGTTCGCGATGCCGAAATTTGACATTACGGACCCGTTCATGAACAACCGGAGGTTATACGCATCTGTTCGTCGCCATCAACAAGTTCACTAAGTGGGTTGAAGCCTCGCCGGTCCCGGCGATCACATCCGCAGCGGCTATCAAGTTTATGAAGAGCATCTTCGTCCGGTTCGGTGTCGCCAACAGAATCATCACCGACAACGGCTTTCGAGTAAAAGCGCTGATTTCCAAGACTGGTGCGAAGAGTTGGGTACCAAGCTGTGCTTTACCTCCGTTGCACATCCGAAGAGCAATGGGCAAGTGGAGCGGGCGAACGCGAAGTACTCAAGGACTCAAGACAAGGCGTTCGATCGCTGGAAGCGTGGTGGCGCGGGTCAAGAAGTCCCCATGTGTTGTGGGCGCCGCGAACAACTTCCAATGAGCCACCGCGAGACCCCTTCTTCCTGGTGTATGGCTCTGAGGCGGTGCTCCCATCAAAGCTCGCCTTCGGCTCCCCAAGGGTGGCGGCGTTCAGCGAAGACAAAGACCCTGACCGGTGTCAGGACGAAGTGAATCTCCTGGAGGAGATCCGAGACAGGGCGGCGATCCGCCGCCAGTACCAAAGAAAGGCCGCGCCGTTATCAAGCAAGGCGGGTGTGTGCGAGAACATCGGCGATGGGCGACCTGATTCGCATAAAATTCAAGCGCAGCGGGCGCAATAAACTATCTCCCCTATGGGGGCCCTTCAAGGTGGTTTCAGATCTCCCACCCAGAGCTCGGTCCAGCTCAGATTCGAGGATGGTCGCGAATTGGCGAACACTTGGAACGTCGAGCAGCTGAGGAAGTTCTACCCGTAGGTAGCAGTTCCAGAAGCTTTTTTTTGCCTTCCTTTGGAGCCGAGCGGCGAGGTCTTCTTCCTTCACCGCTCGCCTCGGGGGCTGCATTGTACAAAGCCATTTTCAATAAGAGATAAGTTTTGTCTCCTTGTGGGCATCTGTTTCTTTTTTCGCCTCAAGTCTGTTAGAAAGCATTCATTGAAAGTCGGTAGCAAAAAAGTATTTAAGGCGAGATGGCCCTTAGTTCAAGGACTAACGCCTCGACTTGCGGTTGGGCGAAGGCAAGAGACGGAAGGCGGGTTCTAGCCTGGTGTGTCGGCTCGGTCTAGGCAATGCGCCAACAGCGGCACCGGCGACTAGACCACTTCCGGAAGCTAAGTGCTCGCCACACGACGTCTAGGGTCGGTTCGCAAAGAGGCCATAAGGGTTGAAGTAACCAGATGCCTGAGGAAAAAGCGCTCACTTTCAACAGAAAGCCCTGTCTAAAGCTTTTTGGCGATCAGTGGCTTAGCCTGGAAAAGGTCTGTTAGAAAGCATTCTGCCGAAAGCTGGTAGCGAAAATACTTATGGCTGATGGCCCCTTAGTCGCAAAGGCAAACGCTTATAACTTCTGTTGGTGCGAGGCGGCGGACGGAAGCGGGTTCTAGCCGGTGTGTCGGCTCGGTCTCAGGCAATCGCGCCAACAATGCACCGCGACTAGACCACTTCGGAAGCTAAGCGCTTCGCCACGTAATGTTTAAGTCGGGTTGCGAGAGGCCATAAGGGTTGAAGTAACCAGATGCCTAAGGAAACAGCGCTCACTTGCGGCAGAACGTTCAGTCTAAAGCATTTGGCGGTCAAGTGCCCCAGTTCAATTCTGCAAGTTAGAATTGTGCGAAGTTCAAGTGAGACTCACAACAAAAGAGCAAAAGTTTGTTTGCATTGATAGGCAACGTTTACAAGGCAAAATAGACAGGGGAGTTTCGCTACTCCTCCTCGTCTTCATCTTCCGCTGGAGCGGCGCCGCCCATCATGGACACGTGGCCGGCGGCGGTGTCAACCCGCGCCTGCTCAATCCGGTCCAGCTGGCGCGAAGGCTCCCCGGTGGCGGCGTCGAGATCAACGCGCGTCTCGGCAAGACGATTGCTCAAGATGAACCTGGCCGCTTTAAGCGCCTTAGGGACCGTCTTCGATCGCCCGCGTCCGCAGCCGCCACCGGAAGACGCGCAGGCTTCGGCGGCTCGTCCACGGCGCCAACAGATCTTCTTGGCCGCTTCCTCCAATGAGAATATAAGGTAACACCAGCGGATCGTAGCGTCTCTTAAACCGGGTAAGCGGCGCAGATGTCGGCGAGGGTTCGAGGCGCTTCGAAGTGTTCGGCGGAGGTCTTGATCGCTTATGCCGCCGGCGGCGGCGGCTTGGGCGGCCGCAGCCTCGCGAGTCATCGCCTTCAGGGCGGTTTCTTGGCCAAGGCCGCCGCAGCTTCATGGCGGATCGCCCGCCAGTAAGGGCTTCTCCCGCATTGCCCAGTCGCGGGAGAGGTGCGGCGCCTCGCGAGCGCCCTACGTCGTGGTCACGGCCGAGATGGCGGCGGCGCCGCGGACGCGGTGGGCGAAGGTTCCCGGCCGCGGCGTCGGCGAACTCTCCGCCGCCCGGAAGCCTCCGTCGAAGGAGCGGTGGGCGGTGTCGGGTGGCGAAGTCGCGCTGAGCGGAGCCCGATGTCCCGGCGTCGCCTGCTCCAAGAAGGACAAACATGGTTCGGTATGCAAAAGCGTAGCATACTAACCTGTCACGCGAAATGTGCGTAAGCGCAGGAAAGCCAACTGAAGTGGCGCGCTTTGAAAGCGAAAGCCGGGCGGGAGCGCCAAGTCGCTGATTGCGGAGGCGGTGATGGCGCTGGTCGCGGTCACCGCCGTCAAGCAGCGCTGGCGCTGAGTGGTGCCGGCAGAAGCACCATGGTGGCGAGAGGCCAGCAGCGGCAAGCGCCAGCAGCCAGAAGCGTCGGCATAGAAGGCGGAAGAACCGGCGCAGCGGCGCCAGATTCTGAAGAGTCGCCGCGCTCGCCCGTGGCGAGCGGCGGCGTAATAACAGGCCCCATTGGAGGGGCGGTGGCGGCGAAGCTTCAGATTGGAGGGCGAGCCCTCTTTGGGCTCGTCTCTCTCTCTCTTCGTCGCCGCCCACGGCAGGATGAGGCGGCGCTTCCGGAAGCGCGGTCGAGTCCGCCGCCACGGCAGAGGTAGCGGCGCCGGAGCTTGGGCGGTCGCCGAGGCGGATCGCGGATCAGTAGTGGCCTCGCGCCACTTGGACCGCAGACCGAGACCTCCGTAGGGCAGCGCGACGCAAGTGTTGGTTGCGCTCCGTGAATCGATCGCAAGGGAGGATGCTGCAGCGCCAAGTGTCGCTGATTGGTAGGGCCAATAGTCCCGCTTGACGGCCCCGAGCACGCCGTCCAAGACGTTCCTCGCGGTGGCGAGCAAGAAAGGAAGCCGTAAGGTCGGCAGTTTAAAAGATTCCAAGAAAGACAAGAGACTCAAAAGATTAAAGAGCACTCACCGCCGAGGGCGACGCGGACTCCATCGTTGTCGCCATAGTATATCCAGCGGGTGAGTCCTCATCTTGAGCGGGCGTAGTCGGCGCGCAAAAAAATCCGCCGCGACGAGGGTTCGGTGAGCCGGGCGGCGAAGATCGGCGATGCGCGCCAAGATCAATCCCAGCTCCGCTGAATCGTCGCGAAGCCCCGGCTGGCGGTGGGCTCCGCGGACTCTCAGAAGAGAGATCGCCGCAGCTACCGGAGTCCTCCACGTCTGACCATTATCGGTGCGCCCTTCTAGTTGGACTGGACGCGACAGGATGAAGGCGCGGTTTCGCAAGCGTGAAGTAGCAGACTCGAAGGCCCAAGACGGGCGCGCCTCGTGTAGCACGAAGAGCCGGCGCCAGAGCAGAGGCTTGGCATCGCCCCACAAACATCTCGCAGAGGTGGACGAAGATGGCCGCGAATGATGGAGTTGGGGAAGGTGCACCGCTGGATTTCGTAGAAAGGCGAGCACCCTCAAGAAAAATTGAGTACGGCGGGATGAGCCCGCCCGCCGCATCGAACGAAGGTGATAATCTCCCGTCGCGAGGGCTCGGCGCCATGGTGCCGGGCGAACGGGCGGCGGTTGGCGACGAACACTTGAAACCGCCTCATCGAGTCTTCGTCGGCGGAGGTAGGAAAACCTGGCCCAGACGACGGCGCGCTCCCACGGCGATCCTTACTGCGTTTGGGCGCCATTGGAAAGCAGTGGAGAAGTTGGCAAAGAGAAAGAAGGCTCTGTGGTGGCAGCGAAGGAGGCAATTAGCAGTTTGTGAAGATTTAGCGTGCGGAAGGATTGACCGCAGCGCTGAGAGAAGTATTTATAGGCGTGGGGCGCGAGCACGACAGTTTGGATTCCGCCCCCACGCGCGCGCGGCGCCATCATTACCCCGCGCGTTTTGGTTTCCCGCGAAAAACGGTGTAGTTCCCTAAGAAAGATCGTGTGCAGATGGAAAATCAGGCGTACGGCCGCCGCAGGTGGTGGGTCCCCCACGATTCGTCTCCCGCCGCACAAGAAACGGAAAAGTGTCTGCGCGACGATTCGCGTATCATGGTGGACCCGGCCACTGTCGCTTGTAATAAATACCGGGTACAAAGAGTCCTGAGAAGGCCAAGAGCGCCCCACGCGTCGGTGACGAAAGCAAAGCCCAGTGGCGTGGCGAGCCCCTCGGGAGGCCAAGAGGGCCCCACACGTCGGCGGGCGAGCAAGGCCCAGCCAGCGTGGCGAGCCCTTTGAAGACGAGGCGAGGGCCCCACGCGCAAAGTGAGCGCGTGGCGAGCCCCTCTCAAGACCAGCGAGGTCCCACGCACAAAGGGGCCAGCGTGGCGAGGCGTTGCGTATGAGTCTTCGGACGACGGCTCCCCGCCGCAAGGACGGCGCATTTAATGAGACATCACGCGGATAGACAACAAGAAATGATTACTCATTCTGATGCCCCCGCAGTCTGAAAAAGGTCACCTTTGTGGCGCAGAAGAATTGACCGCAGAGAGAAGGTTTGCTTGAGGAGGTCGCCTGCGTCGAGGAGCGAGCGTAGGCCCCACCCGCAGACTCACCGGCAGGATTGTCTTGGTCGAGGCCACTTGGCGGCACGCGAGCTGAGCGGCAGCCATGGCAAGCAATGCACACGTTGCGTCTCTTCGTGTGGTCGTGTCGATTGTCTTGAGAATATCAGACGCTTACCCTCGGCTCTCTCCGCCACCCCAAAGCTTGTATAAAGGGGAGAGAGAGAGGAGGGCAAAGTGAGGAAAACGTTGCACAAGCATAGGTTCCGAACACATTCAGTTCACAAGCACCCGGTAAACACATTCCCATTCAACCACAATCAGAAAAGAGCTAAGACTCCGCAGGAGTAGGACTATTACCCGCGAGGGTGTCCGAACCTGAGTAAATCTGCGAGTCGCTCCTTGTTGTGCCCGACGCTCAAATCGAACCGAGCTTGATCCAGTTGGCTAGTAGACTAGAAATCTGACTAGGGGTGTGATCCGCAGTGGTTGAGCGGAGAACACGCCGTCAGCGCTCATAGAGATCGCCGATAGGAATGATGATGGGGAATTGAGAATTTAACGACCCTGGAAAAGGAAAATGATAAATAAATCTCTATCGGGATTATTATCACCGGGATTTTTTTTCCCACTCAGCCAAACAAACCCGCGCCAGCGTGCCAGCGTGGGAAAAAACCGCCCTCTATTGAGCCGCGCAAGCGTGCTAGCATAGTAGCATCCCCAATGCGCGAGCCACTGCCACCCGCGGGAGAGACCCAAACAACTATTTTCCATCCGCGTCGCATCATCGGGCTCTCTCTTTCCCAAACCCCGGAAAACCCAATCTCTCTGTCCCCTCTCCTCCCTCGGGCTAGGGTTAGGTTTCGAGCTCGCGCCTCCCCCGCCGTTCCCATGGCTGGCGCCGGCATCCACCCGTTCCACCAGCAGTGGGCGCCGGCCGCCGCGACTCCCTCCCCCGCTGCCGTCGCACCCCCTCCCCCCATCCCCGGTGTGCCCGACTCCGCCGCCGTTTCCGCGCGCCCCGGCGCCGACGAGGTCCGCACCATCTTCATCACCGGGCTCCCCGTCGACGTGAAGGAGCGGGAGCTGCACAACCTGCTGCGATGGTTGCCGGGATTCGAGGCGTCCCAGGTCAACTTCAAGGGCGACCAGCCCATGGGGTTCGCGCTCTTCTCCTCCGCACACCACGCCGTCGCTGCCAAGGCCGCGCTGCAGGTTCGGTTTGGCCTGTCTTAGATGGGATTCTTACCTCGATTGCGGGTAAGGGTTTGGGTCAATTGAACCGGAGGTTTTCTTCCTCTGTAGGATCTGGTCTTTGACGCGGAGACCAAGTCGGCGCTGCACATCGAGATGGCCAAGAAGAACCTCTTCGTCAAGAGAGGTGCGTGTAGTTTTGTTCTTTCTGTTGCATATTATAGATAAACGAAGGGGAAATGTGGCCTGATATGATGTATAAATTTTGGTAGTACTACGTATCATGTAATTTTGTGGGCAACAGGACTAGCAAGAACATATCAATCGTTGATGGTTTAGACACACTATGTGTGGTATTGACTACTGAGCCTTTGGGATACCTGTTTTCAGGGCTGTTTTCTTTAGCTTATCTTCTTATTTGCTTATAAACTGCTTATAAGCTGAGCTTCATGAGCTTCTCGAGGTAGCTTGGAAAGTCTGATTGTAACATCCCAAATAATCGGGTGCCGGCACTGATGATCTTCGTTTGACTTGTATCTGAGAACTCTGATACGTGATTTTGAGATACACTGCAAAAGCCAAAACCTTTGATTTTTTGAGTTGGAGATAAGTAGATAAGGTAAGAAGATAAGCGGAAGAGAACAGACCCTTTGACTTTGTGAACTTAGACAGTTAAAATGTTAAATTGTACGGTTATTCTGACTTGGTAGGATGGAAGCAACTTATGTCTGGCACATTGACATTGGTGATAACTGGACAAAAAAAGATGCTACTTTTGATGAACTTTGCCTGTGGTGGAATGGAAGGAGATACTTTTCATCATTAATTAAGCCTAGGCAAAATATCAATTAATAGGAGATTTGACCACTAACTAGAAATATTTCACCATGTTCTGCTTCATAGCATCTTTCGTTTAATCTTATGTAACATCAATAGGGGAAACGTTAGGATGTTGTATGATATGTTCTTTTCTATCTTTTATTGAATCTACGTTGACTGAGAATACTCACCAATGCATAGCTATCTACTTATTTTGATGCCAATCAAATACCACATTTTTGATTTGATAGAAAATAATTGTTTCAGAAATTAGTTCTGTGTTGTGACATAATCACATTTAAGACCAAGCCTTTTTTTAATCAGAGATTCATGTTGCCAAAGTTTTTACCAATTTCTTTTAAAATTTTATTGGTGGGGACGACAAAAACTATTTGAAGAGTTTGGTGATTGATTCATAAGATTCACCATCCCCTTTGTATAAAAACTTGGCCGCAATGCTTATGTTACCTCAGTTATTCCATGCCATCAGTTGTTGTTTGCACCCATTTACTTCATTGTTTGGTTCATATAATGTTCTGCATGTGCATGTCTTGAAACATTAAATCCTATTTTAATTTTTAGGTGTTGGAGCTGATGCAAATGCTATGGATCAAAGCAAACGCTTGCGAACTGGTGGAGATTATACTCATTCTCCATATGCTCCACCTCCATTTCACCCACCCCCACCAGCTGTTTCCATGTGGGGGACTGCAGGGTAATTTTTTTTAATTTCTTACTCTTGTTCTTAACTAATTATACCTTTATCGACTTCTTTAATGCTCCTTTTTTTTTGTTGTGGTTCAGTTATATCACTGCACCTCCTCCTTATAATCCTTATGCTGCTTATCCAGTGCCCCCGGTAGCAATGACTTCACCTTCTCCTTTGTCAGGCCCAACAGCTTATGCTCCTGTGCAGGTAATTTGGACCTGTGCTATGCAGTTAATTGCTTTGGTGTTGAGTTTACGATGTATCATGGCTTTGTTTCAAAACTAGTATTAAAATCTTCCAGTAGTATGCTGTAGCATCTTCTCAATCTTCAATTATTTTGCCTGTTCTCTGCATACAGCTTTTTACTTCAGCCCATACTTCTGAAATTTCTCTCTTCAATCCTCGACGTTGCTTCCAGATGCTAGCCAATGTAAGGAATGAAGTTGCAAAACGAGTTGCTGGAGGTCTCACAAGATCTCTACCACCTGTCTTCTCTCATTAAATCAATAATCCTTCCATGGCTATAGATAAATCTTGTTATCTTCTTTGCTTTTGCAATGCAAGAACTAAACTCTGGTATCTTCCCGATGTCCTCCAACATAAGGTCCAAACAATGGGATGCACAAGGCGTCCAAAACAAAGTAGGGATCTTGTTCATGAGCATTCTACCCGCTGTCTTGTAGTTGGCCCCATTGTCTGAGACAACTGGGACCACTAAATCCCTCCCAATGGCATCAATCTTCTCCAACAACTAACAACTTTGCATTAAGGGATTCTGAAGAAACATTAGATGACCCCAAAAAGAAAGTACCTTCTGGACTGTTGACAAGATAATTTATCAAATGACGCCCTTTCATGTCAGTTCACCCATCTGACATGTGTGCAACCATACTCTTGACATGCCAACTTTTGCTTCTCTTTCATGTCATCTGTCTTGGCCTTTGCCTTTTCAAGCAATGGCACCCTTAGCTGATGGTAGGTTGGTGATCTATATCCAGGGCCATACTGCCCTATGGACTCTAGTAGAATTTCCTAGATTCTTGAGTTGATTACATTGAGTGATAAGCAATTCTCATACAGGAAGTCTGCTACATGATCATCTACAATTTGTTTTTGCTCTTTTGTCCCTTTAATACAATGCTCAATGGTAGGCTGAGAAGTGCTTCAGCTATGCCTCTCCAAAACAACATCTTCCGGCATCTTTCGAATCATATCAGCAATAGTTTTCTTTTGTGGCAGGCCTGACATCTGAAAAAAAAAGGCATTGGCTCCTTCCTCTTTAAAGATGCAGTGGATGATCCCTTTGAACTTCCTTGCTCTTGGACTTGGACAGCCTCATCATCTCCAACTCCAACAGTACCTTCATCTCATGAAGATCTAGCTCCATATCTTTGAAATTCCTTGAAATCCTTGAATTACTCTGCATGTAGTCGTGCATCTCTTTTCTGATTTCTGGTGTTGCCTTGCCGCACTTCTTTACATCACTGAACCCATCAGCAAGATGACGCTTCATCCTTCCTGCCCCGGAATACACTTGCTTTGTGCACAACATACATTGGAGAAGATCCTTCTTCTTTAACCTTGGCCAAAAGGCATACCTCCATGCTGGATTCTTTGACTTAGTTGGCCTCCGCTTGGGATCCTTTGATGGATCTTATTGCTCAGCTGCTGCAGCCATTTGCTGCACCAATTGATCACCGGCTGCAGCATTTCCTTCCTGCATATTAGAATTAAGGGGGAGAGCAATAAGAACAAGAAGCAGAGTAGGGCAGTAGCAAGAAGCCAAGAACTAAGAAGCAGAGCAGGGCAGCAGGCAACAGAGAAACAAGAAGCGTAGTAGAGGCCAGAGGGAAGCAGCAAGAAGCAGAGCAGGGCAGCAGGCAACAGAGAAACAAGAAGCGTAGTAGAGGCCAGAGGGAAGCAACAAGAAGCAGAGCAGGAACGAGCAGGCTAGCAGCAAAAAGCAGAGCAAGACTTCGCGAAGAGAAGAAGGGCTCAGATCCAAATCGACTCTAGGTCCAAGTGTCCAGTCTTCTAGGATTTCCAGAAAGAAGATAGGGAGATAGGGAGAGAAAGGAGAACCAAAGGGGAAGGAAGCATACCTGTGCACTGTTCGCAGCGGCAGCTTGACCTGGCAGCGGCGGCGGCGACATCATCTAGGTTTTGAGGATGGGGAAGGCAGCGGCCAACTGCACGAAGAAAGCCCCCAAATGCCAATTATTCCTGCGTTACCTGGCTGCCCTTGGGTTTTAGCCACGTGGGCCCTATTTTTGCATGTGACTGCTGCAAGTCGAGCGACTCGACATGCTCGACTAGTCACGATTAGCCGCTGACTAGACGGCCGGTCGCGTGACCAGGAGCACAAGTCGGGTCGGAGACCTCAACTCAGCTTGAAATTACAACCTGCCGTCTAGTCGTCGGCTAATCGCGACTAGTCAGCCGACTTTAAAACCTTGGTTTTGTGTCAGGTATCTTTAGATCTGGCTGAAATGAGAGTTAAAAAATATAAATCTTCAGGCTTGAATGAAATGGGAGTAAGATATCATTGTTACTGAATTCTGATACTTTTGTAAGTATTCTTAAAAGGCGAAATATGTGGTGCAAACCACTGTTTTCGTGCAAACCCCGTGAAAACCATATATAAAAGTTTTGTAAATTCATGAAAAAATTACTGGAGATAGGTATGTGCACGAACTACATCACCACCAAATAGGTATGTGCACGAACTACATCACCACCAAATCTCAAGTCTAAACTATATGAGTTTAGACTTGAGATTTGGTGGTGATGTAGTTCGTGCACATACCTATCTCCAGTAATTTTTTCATGAATTTACAAAACTTTTATATATGGTTTTCACGGGGTTTGCACGAAAACAGTGGTTTGCACCACATATTTCGCCTTCTTAAAAATGTTTGTTTTGATGGAGGGATTAGACCCTTTGGATTGGAAGGGATATTAGTTCAAGTTCCTTGTCCATCTGATGGAATTGGACTTAATCCCCATGTATCCAAAAAATAGCCCTATATGATATCTGGTTTATTACTAATGCTATTAAAAAATTTAAATAATGATCTGATGCAGTTACAACAGAATATATTGTTCTGAGCCTGTCTTGATTTTTTGCTGTTTTGTAATGTTCAAGATTTTGAAGGATAGAATTGCTGATAAAACTCTTGATTTCCTTCTGCAGAACACAAAAGATAATCCTCCCTGCAATACCCTTTTCATTGGTAATCTTGGTGAAACTGTTGTTGAAGAGGAATTACGGAGCCTCTTCAGTGTGTAAGAATACACACGTTCAATAAAGCAATTTAAAAATCAATTATAGTTTCATCCATTAGGTGCATTGTTGATGTTCCTCTTTGGTTCTGGTTGTGATAGTCATATCTAATTTTCCTTTATTTTCTACTCAGGCAACCTGGTTATAAACAAATGAAATTGTTGCGTCAAGACAGGAACACTGTTTGTTTCATTGAATTTGAAGTAAGTGGTTGCAGTGGCTTAATAATATATTTGTATTATAAGTACTACCGTTGTTTTCTACTCATATGTCTCGATGCCTGTTATTTTAGGACGTTGGTACTGCATCTGCTGTACACCATACTCTACAAGGTGCTGTTATTCCTAGTTCTGGCCGCGGTGGAATGCGAATTCAATATCCTTTATTAGTTTTATTCCTTTGTTTTTGTAAAATAAATAAAATTTATTCATCTTCATTTGTTGATTTTAATAACCTCTTCATGTTAACATGCTACACTTCTATTCCAAAATGTTCTACTGTATATGGTTATACCTTATAATGACCTTTTTGTAATCCTTAATGTCTCGAACGTTTTCAAAGAATCCTTTTGGGCGGAGGAAAGATTCAGTCGGTGGCATGGTGGGCACTGTGAATGGAACTCCTTCAAACTGATATCGGCTTAGGGGGATGTATCTTGAACTTTACATGCCATCATGGATTTCATGCTACTCGACCCTACTCATTATATCATCTGCATGTTTCTGCTAAATGCCCTGTTTCTGCCTTGTGTGACATCACCATCTTCATTCGCTGGATCATCATCTTCATTAGGTGGAGTTTCTGGGACATGGTCATCATCTGGTAGACATTGCATTGTCACCATTGTCATCATCGTTGGTGGTGTCGCTTATATTTTAGAATGCCATTCTGAATGTCTCTTAGATGTGCATTTGGCATTCATCATGGATATTTTGTTGTGCTATGTAGTTTCCAGCGTGCAGTTGCAACATTTCATGTGTTTCATGTCATTTGACACATTGCAATCTGGACTTCTTGTAATAGTATAACCTACTTTCTTTTGTTTACTTACAATTAAATATTGTGGGATGTTGGGATGATTCATACCATGTCATGCATGTTCAGTAGGGAAGGAGGACACAATTGATAGATATCATGGCATGGCATACTCATTTAACTAATTTTGGAGCATTGTGTTAACCCCACGAAGCATGCAATCATGCATTGCTTATTAACTGGTTTTCTTATGATATTTCACTATACGCTAGCAGAAACTAACATTGACCATCAATTTGAAAATGCTGCGAGCCTTTTGTTTTTCAGTAGCAGATGGTTAAACATGCTGAGGTTCGTATGGTAAAAGTTCTTGGTTGCTGATCAAGAGGTAAGCTGAGGTGGTGCAAAGATAGTTTCAAGTTTAACAAGGTTTTGAGGCAGCTGATGGAGGTTCATGTTATGACCCTACAGCTTTACTCTAGCCAGAAGTTTCACTGTATATGTGGATTGTTTATTGAAGACATTTCTATTTGCAACTGTTCATGTGGAAACTGGTCTTGCTATGAGGTTGGGAGGCAATTGAATTTATTGTTAGCGAGTGTATTGATGTGCCTGTATCCTTGTCTTTTATGCGGCAGTAAACTGAATTTTGAGGGATTGTGGACAAAACGGAGTTAACTATGTCGTCTGGACTAGTGCTGACTGCTGAGTCACATTTCGACGTTCCACAAGTTGGTGAAAAAAAACTAACTAGTAGTAAATTTAGCTTAAAAAGCTAAACGATGGTACTTTTGGTTTGTGAAATCGTGTCCACTTTGCTGCCTAGTAGTAATGTTTGAGACCATCTTGTGCAATAACCTTTTGTGCAAACAGGTATTGCCTTTGCAAAGAACGTAACTAGTTTATCAGCAGTGTGTATACTCAAATTTACAGCTATGTTGGCATAAATTCAAAGGGAGTGGTATCTAGGAAATTAATTTCAACTTCGTATTGGAAACTTTGCTGTTGGCTTTGGCTTTGGCTTTGTCAACAATCTTGATGTTACATATAGAAATCTTGTTCTCTTTTTAGGACCCTCAAAAAAAGGGACCCGGAGAGGCTAAAGAGATTTTAAAAATAGTTATGAAAGCTTTTAGAAAAATTAGAGGATAGTTTTTAGCCTTTTTAGAAAAAACTGAATATATTTTAGAAAAAATTTTACGTATAGATTATAATATAAATAGTTAAGCTGAAGGGAATAGTTTTTAGCCTTTTGAGCACATTTTATGGAAATGATTAGTAAGATGAATGAAATATTATCGGCAGATGTAATTCATGAATAAATTTTTCTAATTTACGAAGATCAATTGCACACAAAATTATAAACAGCCTTTGTTTTACTATCGGCAGATCGTTCAGGAATAAGTATTTCTAATTCACATTGATAAATTGCATAACAAGATGCACAATTGCATATAGATATAATAGCCTTTGTTTTACATCCAGCCGATAAAATAATCATATTATAATCAGTTTGAGCTACTATGAATAAAACCGTCATAGATAGTGCAGTCACAATATTTTGGTTGATAAAAAATTCACATATATATGACCATCTCCAATGCAGGTGTTTAAGTAGGTGCTTAGAAAAAAAACTGAGGTTTTTTGCCACATCAGCAAATAGAGGTGCTTAGAGCAGAGAGAAGATGCCTACATTGGCATCGACTGCTACCCGGTGCTTGCGATCTTTTTTCTACGGCTACTTGCCTCGATGCTTCCTTCTCATCCATTGTAAGCTCCTGGTACAGATGCTAAGAAGGTAATTATAGTTTATAAGCACCTCTGCAAGCTCTGATGCATTGGGAGGAAGAGTTTTTATACGAGTGCTTAGTGATGTGACACTTTAAGCATCTAGCTCTAAGCACCTTGTATTGAAGGTGGCCTAATATATCTAGAAACCATGCACATCCTAATAACTTTGGACTTAATCTTTTTGAAATGAGTAATGTACATTAGGTTCAAGCAATGTTAATGTAAATGCAAAAGGAATGAAATTACAGGTGACATTAAAATGCACGACGGTTTTTTTAGCTTTGTTTGGTTTAAGCCTATAAGGACTTGTTTGGTACCAAGGGGCAAAATTCCCGGTGAAAATTTGACCCCACACGTTTTTTTTTTTTTGCCATTTTGAATCCCGGATCCGATAACCTCTCTCCTCACTCCACCGTTTCTCCCTACTCCACACATCAAAAAATTCCCACTCTCCCCTCCCCCCTCTCTCTAAGCGTAGATTGGACACAATTTAGCAGACAGAGTGTTGAAAGATTTAATTTCGCACACAGATCAATCAAAATATTTGGACGCACACATGGATTTCTCGATCAATTCAACAATCCCAAAACACGGTTAGAGATCAAGCACTAAATTCATCATAAAATCCCATCTGCAGCCGAGAATCAATGGAAACATACCACAAAAACCAAAGTTCTAACCATATGGATAGAGGTGAGACAATAGTGAGAAGAGATGCATCAAGAAGAATAAAGCGGCGGCGAAGGGGTCACCTCGTGCTAGGATTGACCTCCCTAAGCAGCCCGAGGTTGGGTTGCATGACCTCGCCAACCACCGAGCGCATGGCCCGGTCTGCAGCACCGGCGGTAGCCACGAAGGTGGCGATGTTGAGCGCGGAGATCATCCCCAAGAACCTGGCCCCGGACGGCGGCTTGTCAGGAGTCGCCCGCGGGCGACAGATGGGCAGGGCGCCCTCGAGGCTGGCCACAATGAGGCCCCCCGTCGGCGTCGAGTGTGTCCATGTCGTGCAGCTCGGCGATCTCGAGCTTCCCCACGGTGAGGTCGCCGATGACATGGTGGAAGAAGAGGGTGGCCATGCCCACCCCCCTTCTTGGGCTATAAGAGCGAGTGGAGGAGGGGTAGGTGGAGCAGGAGGCTGGAGGGGCCGAGGCCGAGGCCACCCCTAGGCGTGGTAGTGACGGAGGAGGAGGCGACTATCGACAGCGGGGACGGCGAGCAAACGGTGGGGGCTGACTTCGAGTGGAGGGTCCGAGGGCAAAAGCGAGGCTTCGAGACGGGAAAAATAAAGTACGGGTGAGAGTCGATTATTTTTTCCTGGGGAAGTGATCGGGATTGGGGTAGAGAATCCCTCCCTCGTGGGCTTCCAAACGGGCCTTGACTTCAACCCAAGGAAATTTGCCTCATGGCTTTTTCACCCTGAAAATAGGCCGGGATCCCGACCAATCCTGGCCCTCCCAAATGTGCCCTAAAGGTACGGGAGAGAAAGGGACAAGAAAAAGATCGAAATTCAGACCATTGCGAACTGACAGGTAGTATGTGGGCAAATAAATAACAAGAGTTGATCGTGTATTATATAAAGAGTGGTTATTATAAAGTTAATTTCACCATTAACACCCTAATTAACTAATATTTCCACCGCCTCCTTCCACCACCGTATACCCATCATAAAAGGGCATGGCCATGTGTACATGTACAACAATGATTGACATTCATCAATGCCCTAATGGTGAGTGGTGACACGACAGTTCCGATCTTCGATGAGTATGATAGCTTTTTATCCATCACATTCACGCATTTACCATCCATGTGATTGCATTAATACATTTGAAAGGTGTTTTATTTGCTCGCAATTCCTGTTTGACACCCGATAAAGCAAATCTTGGCTTTCGCTTCTCTTGCGATGTGCATGAAAGAGGGGGAAGTATCCTCCTGGGATCATGTTTTCTTAGATTTATTCTGAATGTACAATGCAATTTCAGTAGTCATTTTCCATTTCAGTTGGAAAATGCGGTCAGATGTTTGGGAAGCTATAAGTGATCAAGGAGTGGTAACTCATATCACAGGGGGGAACTTTGCATAGAGTTCCATTACGATTAATGGGTGGCTTCGAGATTTCTTATGGGCACATGCATCCCAAGTAATTCAGTCTTATGGTTCTTCATTATTTGCATATGGTATTTTTTTTCTTATGTGCTCATTTTGTTTGGGCCTTCAGTTTAATGTTTTTATTCAGCGGCCGCGGCTATTGGCAAGAACTTCGTCCAGTGCTCCTCAAGTCTATAACCTCTATTGACTAGGGCAAATATAACACTGTTTGCTACCACCATTCGCCCCATTGGATGATTAAAGGATAGGTTCATATTCGATGTCATTTTCATGCGTGAGAAGATGTTGATTACAGTGTCCGCCTTGAGTCATTACGCCTATTGTATGAAAGCTATATATTCGTGTCATTCTTTTTAGATCATAATGGAAAAGTTCCAGTTTCGGTATCGGAGATATACATATGACCATATGGTTCAAACAAATAAAATATTTACAACAAGTCTTAGAAAACAAGTGATCAATAACTGAAGTAAGATTTAACAAGTGCAAAGCTGTGCTTGAAATTATTCCTCCATTCTTTATTGGTGTTAATCCTGGATAGAGATTAGTTCTCTCCATAAAGATATATGGAAGTCTTTTTCAATTGCGTTTGATCCTGCTTGAGGAGTGAGAGCATCAGTTGGCACGTGCCTTCATGCGGCTTTACATACGAATGTCTATGTAGTGTGTACGTGTAGGGGTGGGAATGGGCTTAAACCCAACCCAAACCCACCCCAACCCCTTTAATTGCATCCTAATTCTCAACCCACCCCACCCCATACCACTTCACAATTCAACACACCCCATCCTACTCCCAACGGCAGCTGGACCCAACCCATCCCACCCCAATACACTTTTATGGGTTTAAATCCATTTCAACCCATTTTATAACCCAAATCGGCCAAATTGCAAATCAAGTTTCCAGATTCCAATTGCAAATCAAGCCCCCAAATTCCACTTCTTTGATCCAAGCTTCCAGCCAAGAACTGAGTGCCCGGCTCACCTCCTCCACCTCGTCCCACGCCACCCGGCAGCCCTCCTCCGCCGCCGCCGCCTTTGCCCAAGACGCCTCCATCGCCTCCGCCACCTTCCGCTCGATCAGCTCTGCCAGGCCGCCTCCTTCTGGCCGTCCTCCTGACCTCCGCCTCACCGTAGTCGCCACCACCGCCCGAGGTGCCTCTGCTGATGACAGTGCATGCGGGTGGGGGCTGGCGCTCCGCCCGTGCCTGCGCCCTCCTCCTCCGGCGGCTCCTTCGGCTGCTCCACCTCAGGGCCGGTGGCTCTTCCGGCGTCCTCCGGCTACTCCTCCAGCTTCTCTCTCTCCGGTCCGGTGGCTCCTCCGGTGGCAGGCGAGGAGGGGAACGACGAGGGGAACCCTAGCGCCTCCAAGCCGGCGGCTCCCCCTGTCGTGGTTGAGTAGGCATGTGGCTGGAACAAGGCCACGGTGCGGCGGCCGGAGGAGAAGAAGCCGAGGGGGCGGGGTGGTGGATCTGGACGCGCCAAAAGGTCGAGAGAGGAGGGGGTGGGAGAGGAGGAGTGGCGGAGACGAGAGGGAGAGGGAGGGGAGGCGGGGGGGCGGCATGGTCGTCGTAGTCGGGGAGGGGAGGCGCCGAGACAGAGAGGAGGGAGGCGCCGCCGAAGAGGAGGCCGTCGCAGTCGTCGTCGGCGGCGACGCAGCGGTGGAGGAGCGCCCCGAGGGGTGGGAGAGGGAGGAGTGGTCTCAACGTGGTTGTGGGAAGAGGAACAGGGTCAAACCCACCGGCTTCACCCAGGTTAAAACTCATTTCAACCTGAAAAAACAAACCCGTTCCAACCCGAACCAACCCGCTTTCCCTTAAAACCCGACCCGACCCCACCCGTGAACTTCTCAGACCCGTTTTAACCCATCCAATACCAACCCAGACAATAACCCACCCCATTCAACCCGATTACTCCAAACCCATTAGCAGGCCTATGTACGTGTGTGTGATAGAAGGGAAATGTCTTTTGAATACATATTGTCGTCAGCTAAGAATAGAGCAACTGAGTAAGGCAAGGCAGGAGTTAGATAAAAGCTGTAATAGTTTGTTGGCGAGCGCCAGACGTCGGACATCCGACGCTTGGCACTCGCGCAGGACCAACCTAGGCCGTCCAATTAACGCCACCACGTCAATCCTACGCACTACCATGCGCCCGTGTCCCAGCGATCCCAGGCGACCAGCTAACAGTGTGTTTGATTAAATTTTCAATTAAACTTCTGATTTTTGTACAAAATTCAAACAGTGTTCAAAATGCGTGGAATAAATTTTATAATTCTTCTAAAATCGAGAGCAACCCATTTTAAATACTTTTTAAATTTTTTTACTTTTTCAATTTTTTTTATGTGAAGCTAGGAGAAGACACTTATGAAACTTACATCTATACTAGCGAAACTTGGACGTGTGCTTTCATCTGATGAAACTTGGATGAAACTTCGATGTAACCTAATGAAACTTGGATAAAACCTGTTGAATCTTGGATTGACCTGATGAAACTTGAAGAAACTTGCATGAGACCTGTTGAAACTTGATGAAACTTGTATTAAACCTGATGAAACTTGACAGTTCGGCAAGTTTAACGAATACGAAATCCAAGTTTCAGTAGGCGAAACCCAAGTTTCAGTAGGCGAAACCCAAGTTTCATCAGATAAGTTTGAAGATTTATATGGCAACATATATCTTGTTTTGTTCGTAAAAATATGAGGAACACGTTGACGCAAATGGTTTGTGGATTGGAACACCTAGTCAAAAATTATGGCCACCGAACGAAAAAAAATACCTCGGACCATCTGCATGCAAGACATTGTGTTGCTGGCGCTTTCATTGCTTGCTGCAATGATGATCTCGACGCTTCCCGCCGTCCGCCTCAAGCGTTTCCATAGTTTGTTTGAAGAGTATGACAAAAACTACGTTCGGTTATAAAAACAAATCACACTTTTAAACACGCCTCTGACCATTCGTCTTATTTAAAAATTTATAATAAACATGCGTAAATATAAATGATGCCTAAAGTAACTTTAATAATAAAACAAATCACAACAAAACAAATGATAACTGATGTAGTTTTTTAAATAAGATGAATGGTCAAAGGCGTGTCGAAAAATCAACGGTGACTTGTTTTTATGATCGGAGGAGGGAGTACTATCCCTAAATTTGACCGGAACAATAGATAGACCTAGATAGTGTAGAGAATAAAATATAAGAGACGTGGATGGGGCTAGAATTTGAAGCTAGCATTAGCCGTGCTTTAACTGTTTAGCAGCGATGTAGCCTAGATGGTTCTAAACATGAACACTGTCTTTAAAATCTTGAAGCAATTAACTTCTAAAGTCTTTTGTAGAAAATGTCAAAACAAGGGGGATCGACTTTTCCAAACCTTCTCTAAATGCTCCCGAAGTTCTGCTTTTAGTAATTAAGCCTAATCTTTTAGAAACTTAAGAAGATATCTTATATATATATCTTATATACAACGCGCTAGCGTTGCTGCTGCTAGCGTGCCACGCGTCCATGACCACGCGTCGTCGTCCGGTTCGCTCGCTCCAGCCCGCCCTTCCGCGCCGTCGGCTCGCGCGCGTAGCCCGCATCGGACGGCTCTGCGTCCTCGCCCCGGCACTAATCGGGCCCCGAATCGTTCGCCCTCGGCTCTTTCGCTTCGTCGTCGTCGTCATTATCTCATCCCCAATCTCCCGTACGCCTCCATTCCCCCACACCCGCCGCCTGGTCTCCTAGGGTTCCACCGCCGCCGTATTCGCCTCGCGTGGTTTTGGCCGCCGCCTGACCGCAGTGCCCGTGGTTCGGTTCCTCCTCTCAGTCTGCCTGCCGCCTCATTCCGCCACCACCTCCGCTCCCACCTCTGCTTGGTACATTACCGCCGCCGCTTACGCCCGAGCAGATCTGTGCCATCGCTGGCTCCGCCGCCACCCAGCGCCACGTTCTCTCTCCTGCCGTTACCGCCTCTTCTGCCATATAGGTGCCGCCTCTCCTCTCATCGGCGTCCCCCGCGCCATGGCTAGATTCGGTGCCCTTTGGGCCGGAACCAGCCTTCGTGCCGTCGCCGCCGTCCCCACTCTCCCCAGGCTGTGCCGACACCGGCTTCCCTCGGATGCGTTGTCCCCTAGGCACGCTTTCGCCGAATCCATGGTCCCAATGCGGCATCCTCGCCAGGTCCGACGTTGGCAGCATCCGCTTATGTAATAGGTATGTATCATGAACTAAAAGTTTGGTCCATTAGGGTGCTAATTCCTTTTATTAAATAACAGGTCATTGAAGCTGGAGCGAATGCCATTGTTGCTGGTTCCGCGTTTTTTGGGGTTAAAGACTATGCTGAAGGTGTGGCTTCTTAAATATTTGGTTCAGTTGCATCATCATTCAGTCCTCTGCCATTCTGAGTTCATAAATAGAAATTTGCTAAAGTGATAGGTTCCACATCAGGAATTTTAGTGGATTGTGAAGTTCTTATCTAATTTTGCTCCCGCAACTTTGCAGCCATTAAAGGAATTAAAACCAGCCAATGACCTGTAGCTGTACCAGCATGAAGAACTGGAGCATACAAATTTACGATGTGATAGATGCCTATGAGCCGTATGATATGTTCGCGAAATCAAAGAAGATGGCAAGTGAAAAGGAAGTTTTCCTTTTCTGGCAAGTGAAAAAGAACATGGCAGATGCAATGGTGTTTTTGCTCCCCCTCCTCGCTCCTCCCGTTGTCAAAGGTAATAGTGTTACTGTATTTAGCATCTCACTGTATCTATACATGTCCTTCTAGGATGATGTACGAAAGGAGGCTCAAACAATGAGCTTCATAGATCACCCCAATGTCATCAGGTCTTATTGCTCATTTGTTGTCGATCAGAACCTTTGGGTGGTAATGCCATACATGGCAGAGGGTTCATGTTTACATCTAATGAAGGTCACATATCCTGACGGTTTTGAGGAGCCTGTTATTGGCTCTATTCTTAAAGAAACACTAAAGGCTCTAGAGTACCTCCATAGGTAAGGACATATCGATCGGGACGTCAAGGTTTGCCTTTTGTAGATAGGATTTAGTCAAACTATTTTCATCAGTGCTTTTGCTCAATAAGACATTATGCGCGGAAACATCCTTATTGATAGTCCTGGTATAGTTAAGCTTGGCGATTTTGGTGTCTCTGCATGCATGTTCGATGTGAGGTGATAGGCAAAGATCGAGGAATACATTTGTGGGGATACCATCTTCGGTAATCGCATTGTTTTTTTCAAAATCTTCTTTCGCTATAGTTTCAACTTACGAGTAATATTTAATAGATTCAAAAATGTTTTTGATGTCTCTAGAAAAATGTTTTTGACATGTTTTTTTATATGATGTTAGTGATGGCTCCAGAAGTTCTTTAGCCTGGAGCTGGATATAATTTCAAGTATGTTACTCATATCATTCCATGTAATGTTTACTACGGAAATCATTTGGATGAATGCTATATTTCACATGCTTAGTGTGATTTATTTTGCCTGGTTGCTATTGTATGGTTGGTGTGTGTTCACAACTATCCATCCTTTGTGTAGAGCTGATATATGGTCATTTGAAATAACTGCACTGGAGCTAGCACACGACCATGCTCCCTTTTCAAAGCATCCTCCATTGAAGGTAACGGGTTAATGCCGTTGGGTGTCCACCGATGCAGATGCCGTCGAGACCCCTCCGATTGAGCCCAGATCCAAACTGGTATTTTTCATGCAAACTGAAGCTTATTCAGTTAGAAAAATAATAGAAAATAGAAGTATTATTCATGGTTGCTCTTTTAGAAGTCAGTCGATTTTTGAAGCTCGTGGTTATTATTTCTATCATGCACCTACATTTTATTGTTTCTATCATGCACCATTTCTATCATGGTTGTACTGGAAGGTATGCGTTCACTAGGTAGTTCTTACTGTTCACAAGCAGACTCGTTGTTTTGCGTGTTGCCATTATCAAATGTATGACGCTTCAGTGTTTAGAAGTGCCTCATGTGGTTCAGAAGCTTTATAAAATTTTAGAAAATGGGTGGTATGGTAAAAATGTGTCTATTCTGAAATGCTCATTGAAATTAACCATACGGATTTTCCTGAATTTCCTTTCTTTGTATTCTGTGACATGTAATATGTGTTATACCTGCTGATTTTACTTCAGATTTATGTGAGAAAAAATTATGATTAAATGTGCTAATGTCAGGTTTGTCGACGATTGGGATATCGGACCCAAATCAACTAAGGTTCTTGAGAAGGGAGATAGAAGACTTGCTGAGCAAGGCGAACAGCAATCAACGAGCAACAGGGAGACACAAGGTTTTTATCCTGGTTCAGGCCTCTCCGAGAGATAATAGCCCTACGTCCAGCCTTTCTTTATATCAAAGAGGATTACAAGGAGGAAGCTCGACGAGACGAACAGGTCTCGGTTAGATTATGGGTGTACAGGAAAGCAATATGCGACAATGCGAAGTCTCTTAGCCCCTCTACACGCCGTAGGGGCCCTGTTTATATCAGTGTTCGCCTACACGGTCTACACAGCCGTGTACACGGCCGTGTAGACGGTACATAATGGGTTACTGTGTTGTTTAGCATATAAACGGTGTATTACATGCTACGCGGAATTACACGGCCTAATCGGCCTACACGACACGACAAAAAAACGGCGTACACAGCGTTTTTCAGCGTGTAGCGTGGTGTCTAGGCTATAGGAGATGTGATACATTTGTTGCATACTTGCACTACTTGGAATCATTTTTTTATATGTGAACTACAAATCTACAATGCACGTGTAATCTTGGAAATATATTATTCATCTATGCCACTTGTTAGTAGAGTTTTCTAGGTATATACATGTTTTTTATTTGTATTTTAATTAAAAAGTACAAAAACGTGTAATCCGTGTAATCCCGTGTACACGGCGTGTACATAGTCTACACGCTACACGAGACTCACGACCGTACGTGTGTAGCGTTTAGGCTAACATCGAAAAAAAAGTAGCCGTTAGCGATTTCAACATAACTTACATCACAAGCAGTTGAAAACAGGTGACCGTTTTTACTTAGCCGTTGCAGTAAAAAACTAGCCGTTTGTGGCGAAAATCCGTCGCAGAGCTGCCCGCCTAGGACTATAAAGGCACCCAAGCCGCCCGAGCTTGCCACTTCCGCTCTCACGCACCTTTCCTTCCCAAGCCCTATTCCAACCGCGCTAACCACCAAACAGCCAGACTCCACCACTAAAGCTGCTCGTCCAAACCTGGGGATTGCTATGGCCAAGTTCTCAGGCACTAGCATGACCGAGTAGGATCTGATGGCCTTGGAGGCTGAGGGGCACATCGACGCCGGTGATTGGAGGTCGCCGGCAGAGGAAGAAGCGAAAGCCGATCGAGGCGAAGTTCGTCAACTTCGAGCGATTCATTTGTATTTGGGTTGAGGTCTCCCGAAAGCGATTTAGTGGAGGCCTTCCTGAACATCAGTGGATTGGAGGTGGCGAACCTCAATCCTAACTCCATCCTCCAGATGGCCGTCTTCGCACACCTGAGCGAGGCCTATCTGGGAATCGATACGCCGGTGGGACTGTTTTTTCACTACTACACAGTGACGAGGAGCAGCTCCGCCGCTTCCGGACTGGGGTGCTACTACCTCAAGCTCCGGGCTACTACCGACGACGTCCCGTACCCTCGTCCACCACTGCTCGACTCAATGGGCGCGTGGTGGATGAGGTGGTTCTACACCAAGCGGAGCGACGACAGCAAGCTCGTCTTCACCGGACAAGCTCCAGCGAAGAGAACGCCAATGCCTCGGCAGGAGCTGTCCGACGAGGATTGGTACTTGACCCGGAAGATCGCTTCCCTCGTGGGTCTCGGGCTCACGGGCAGGGAAATCATCCGGGACTTCACAGCGAACAGGATCTGTCCGCTACGGAGGAGATCCTACCCCTTCTACAAGATAGAAGGCTAGGAGGACATCACCATTGAGAGCACGGGTAAGTTCCTTAAAGACTCAACCTTTCTTGGTGATTTCATCCGAATAGAAACTAATGATTTCTTCTGTCCGGGCAGTGCAACCTACCGAAGCATGGGTGACCGAGCAGGTTGACTCCATGTTGAAGGCTGCTAAGAAGGACGGCGAGGTCACCGTCGAGGTGGCCTACACATGTCCGAGAAACGTGCTCGTCCGCACACCCGAGGGAAGTTACTTAGACCCCGTTCGGTTTGCAAGACTTACACAATTAGAGCATGCTAACATTCGCTTCTCAAATACGCAGGAGGACCAGCTGATCCTAGGGGGATCGTCGATCGAGGAGCTCTCCGAGTCTGAGAGAGCGAGGAAGGGCAAGGCCAAAGTTGCCGTAAAGCCCAAGTTGGCAACTGAGCCGACGTAGAGCTCGCCGCGCCGCAGCAGCCGCCAACCGCCTCTGATGCCCCCTATGGCGAAGAAGTGCGCCGAGCAAACCAAGCGCGAGCGCGGCCAGCCAAGGGGAGAACGCCCAAGTCCATCGCTCCTCACCGAGCAAGGCGACGAGGAGGTACGAAACTTGACCCTCTGGCTGAAGCGCTACTCACAAGCTCACCCGGGCCATATGAAATGGCTACAACAATCGCCGAGTAGAGGAGGCTCGAAGAGGAAGTCGTGCGCAAGGAAGCACTTCTTGCGTTGCGCAAAAAGAGCGCTCAACTCAGCAAGGAGCTGAGCTTGTCGTCACAAGCGTCTGGAGGCCAAGGCGAGGAAGCCAAGGAGTCCCCGAGTAAGAGGCGCAAGCTCCGTCAAGGAGCAAAGAAGAAGGTTAAGTTTCCTGCGGCAGGTACGTAATAGCAAAGTTGTTCCCTTTACATTATATCGAACCGCGCAGGCTTTAACTCTTTTCTTTTTTCATCAGCTGCCCAGGAGGAAACCGCTACGGACGACGTGGACGCAGCGATCGAGTAGTCTCGCTACCGAGCACTGCACGTGCCGCCAGATGCAACGAGGTCGCCGCCTTAAGGACAAATGGCGGCGTGGGTCATATTGCCACTGTGCTCCACCGACCAGATCGACGTGTTAAGAAGTGCGGTGGATAGGTTGGAGGCCTAAGAAGCGGGGCGCGACGCCACGGAGAGCGGAGCCAAGGTATTGGCTCTGCCGGCTGCCCAAGGCGGGACCGAGCAGGCGGTCCTGCCGGGTACTTCGTCGCAGGGGCAAATCGTCCCTGTGGCGACGGTAACCCTCGGAGAGCAGGGAGAAGTCCCTGCCACCGGGGAGCAAGAAGAAGATCGTGAACAGGGGATCAGATCACCCTGTCCATACCCCTACCGACGTCTCCGGTCAAAGAGACGCCGGTCTTGCCCGAGGTTGCTCAGGCGGAGGAAGAGGAGGGGCAAGGGCTTGAGGGTAAGGAGGCCTCGCCCGTTGCCACGCCTCGAGCTGGAGAGCGCTCCATGAGGTGCTGTGAAGGAAACATCACACAGAGCCGCCCCAAAGACCCAGACTTTACAACCCACGGGCTCGGGCAGCGCTTACGCCTGAACTTGAAGAGTAGGCTTCGAGAGGTAAGTCTTAGACGGGAACTTGTTCATTAAAGTTACCATCAACTTAACTTAACAGATTCGTTCTTCTCTCACTTAGGTCCTGCGGGTCACCATGGCGGACATCGAAGAAGGCGTCGCCATCGAGCCTTGGTGGCCATCATGGAGCTTTCATGGCGGCGCCGCATGACATGGCTCAAGAGGAGCTCATAGCCCATGATCAAAGCGAAATCGCCTGGGCGGAGGTGAAGGAGCTCAAGGCCCAGTTGACCGGGGAGAGGGATCCATCCCCGCGGCTCTATCTAGGAGGAGCCGGGGAGCTTCGCGAGTTGGCCGCGAGGGCGCATGCCGCGGAAGGAATGGCCAAAGAGCTGGCCGAGCAGCTCAAGGCCGCTGAGAAGCGCCTAAGTCAGTGAGATTCTCTGACCGAAGAACTACGGGCCAAGACCGAAGAGGTCGAAGCTGTTCGCGCAGAGGCCATGGAGCAGGCCAAGCACAGCAAGGAGAAAACCGAACGTCTCCGAGCTGAAGTTAGAGAAGGGATCAAAGCCCAGGGGGAAGTCCTGCACCTCAAGTTAGAAATTGGGGAGCTAAAGGAGCGGCTTGCTTCTAAGTAGCAGTAGGGCTGTAACCCGAAAGGGCCTTGTACTTGTAAAACTTTTGTTAATGTAAATAAAGACTTGTCTTTTCCCTACAAAACAGAGCAGTAAAAAGACAAGAACGAACAGGAAACTAAGAGCAAGGCGAAACAACGCTAGAAATTTTAAGAAAAACGGTAGAACGCCAGCCTAGCTCCCAGCCCCCGTTGTGCATCTCCTCGAAAAACTGAGCTTGCGAACTCGAACAGGTGCACAAGAGAAATAGCGACACCCTATCTCCCGGTACGGACGATGCTTAAAGACCTAAGTTTACGAAATCAAGCACGTGCGTAGAGAGTTAGAGCGATACCCGCATAGTGATTGGCTCATTCCATGAACTGCTCATCGACGTAAGTTAGGCGATTCAGAGAGTAACCGAACAAGGAAAATGCCTCTGCCGCGGGGGGCTTACGAGAGCAGGCTTTGCCGAGTGGTTGTGCCGTGTGCGGTAAGTGCCTCTGTCGCGGAGGGCTTACGAGAGAAGACTTAGCCGCTAGGCGAAAAGCTTTGTTATGCAACCCTGAGTTTAGGAACTTGATGAAACTAGATACGGGCAGGGAAATCTTAAGATTGCTGAGCCAAGAGTTCGCAAGACCGGGCAGCCATCAAGTGTTACCAGAGAGAAGATAGTCTGAGAAGACAAGTGAAAAAGGGCCGCAGGGGGCCACGAACATTCATTGTTTATTGGATTGAACTTTACATGGCAGCCCGAGAGACTTGGACGAACTAAGGCGTGAAGTTTGACAAAAAGCGCAGAGCTAAGGAAGCAAACAAATGACCTACACAAAGAACTTATGAAGCTGGTCGATGTTCCAAGTGCTGGTCAGCTCTTTCTCGTCCTCCATTGCCAGACGAACAGCCCCCGGGCGAGCAGTAGAAACGACCGTGAACGGGCTCTCCCAACGGGGAGTTAACTTGTTGGCATTGGACAGGTTCTGGACACGGCGCAGAACGAGGTCGCCCACCCTCAAGGCCCTTGGTCGAACAGATTTGGTAGCGTGTCGGTGAATATCTTGCTGGTAATCGCCATTCTAACTTGTGCCCGGTCGCATGTGCCTTCGAGGAGATCGAATTCGAGCAAGCGCTCTTGCTCAGACTCAACCAAGTTGACTGAGCTCGTGCGAGGCGAGCCGAGTACTATTTCGGCGGGCAAGATTGCTTCTGCACCGTAGACCAAATGGAAAGGAGTTTCCCTGGTTGCCCGGCTGGCTGTGGTGCGAACGGCCCAGAGGACGGAAGAAACTTCGTCAACCCAGGCTTTGTTGTGCTCGCGGAGTGCCGCGAACACGCGTCGTTTGATACCCTGGACTATCTGTCCGTTAGCTTGCTCGACTGCTCCATTGCTCTGTGGATGTGCCACATAGGCGAAGCAGACCTTGGTGCCCAGCTGTTCTCACTATTACTGGAATAGCTCGCTTCTGAACTGGGGACCGTTATCGGTGATCAGCTTGTGGGGAATCCCGAAGCGCGTGATCACGTTGCTTTTGAAGAAGCATACAACCGATTTGGCGTGAAGAGATGACATGGGCCCTGTCTCAATCCACTTTGTGAAAGTGTCAATGGCGACGAGCAAGTGTGTGTAGCCCTTATACCCCTTGAGGAGCAGGCCGAGCAGATCCAGACCCCATGTGGAGAAAGGCCATGATGGGGGGATCGTTTGGAGCTCTTGGGCGGGCTTATGCCCCTTCCGGGCTTGAAATTGGCATGCCTTGCACTATGTCACTACATCCCAGGCATCTTGTAACGCTGTAGACCAATAATAACCCATGCGAAACGCTTTGCCGACCAGAGTCCTGAAGGAGGCGTGGTTGCCACACGCACCCTCGTGTATGTCCTTAAGAAGGTACACACCCTCCTGTTGAGAGATGCACTTGGAGAGGACTCTCAGAGCACCTTGGCGGTAAAGGATGTCGTCCACAAGCTTGTATGGACTAGCACGCCTTATAAGCCGGGAACGCTCTGCTTCGTCGTCGGGCAGGGTCCCATCTGCAAAGTATCGGACAAATAGCGTTGTCCAGTCCGCAGCCTGCTCAATAACGGAGATAGCACCACCTGTCTCTGTTGCCTCGTCCGGAGACGTGATAGAAGGCTTGTAAAGATGCTCTACGAGCACCCCTGCCGGAGCAGGTTCGCGTGAGGATCTAAACTTGGATAGCTGGTCGGCCAAGAAGTTGTCCTTCCTGGGCACGAAGAGCACCTCGAAGAATCGAAAGTGTCGCTCCAACTTCCTCACTTCAACCAGGTATCGTGCCATTGAGTCATCGCAGCACTGAGACTCCTTGTTTACCTGATTGATGACCAGCTGTGAATCTCTCTTCACAGTTAGCCGTTGGACGCCGAGCGACTTGCACGCTCTTAGTCCCGCGAGGAGGGCCTCGTACTCCGCGGCATTGTTAGTCGCCGCAAAGTGTAGTTGGATAGAATACTGAAGTTGCTCTCCTTGAGGGGAGACGAGAACAAAACCAGCTCCCGAGTTTCCAGTGCGCGAGCCATCAAAAAACATGGTTCAGGGGGTTTCTTCAGGTTGCTCGAGAGCTTCCTGGGATTTGGGTGGGCAAGTCCATTCAGTGAGAAAGTCAGTCAGGACCTGAGATTTAATAGCAGTTCGGGCAGCAAACAGAATGTCAGATTCTGCTAGTTCCATTGCCCACTTTGCTATACGTCTGCCGGCTTTCTTATTCCGTAGGATTTCTCCCAGAGGGAACTTGGTCGGGACCAGTATTTGATGCGCCTGGAAGTAATGCCGAAGCTTCATGGAGGACATGAGCAAGGCGTAGAGCAACTTTTGGACCTCAGGGTAACGCTCCTTTGATCCATGAAGCACCTAGCTCACATAGTAGATTGGTCGCTAGATGCCTTTCCTTTCCACCGTCAAGACCACGCTCACCGCTTGTGGCGTGCAGCCAAGATACAACAAAAACTGTTCGCCATGTCGCGGGGTAGTCAAGACAGGTGGGTTGGACAGGTATTGTTTTAGATCTTGAAAAGATCTATCAGCCTGCTCTGTCCACTCGAAACCATTGTGCTTCCGCAGGGCCTCAAAGAAGGGCAGCCCGCGTTTGCCTTGACGGGAAATAAACCTGCTTAGAGCAGCCATCCGCCCTGTGAGGCTCTGAACTTCCTTAACGGTAGTCGGAGCCTGCATATTTTCAATTGCCTCGATTTTTTCATTGTTAGCAGAAATTCCTTGCGAAACTATGACATAGCCGAGCAACATTCCAGATCGAACACCAAAGGTACACTTCTCTGAATTTAATTTAATTCTACGCCTGGTGAGGTTACGAAACGTCTCGGCCAGGTCTTTTACATGATCTGGAGCATACTTACTCTTTACAACTATGTCGTCAACATAGACCTCCAGATTCCTTCCGCGCTGTTCTGCGAAAGTCTTCTCTATTAAGCATTGGAAGGTGGCACCAGCATTGTGCAGATCGAAAGACATAGTCGTGCCGCAGAAAGTGCTGAAGGGGGTGATGAAGGCAGTTTTCTCTTCATCCTCGGGGGAGATGCTTATTTGGTGATAACCGGAGTAAGCATTTACAAAACTCAAAACCTGGGCATCCGCAGTCGCGTCGACCAACTGGTCTATGCGAGGCAGCGGGAAATTGTCCTTAGGACAAGCAGCGTTCAAATCTGTGTGGTCGACATACATCCTCCACTTGCCGTCTTTCTTCTTTACAATGACAGGGTTGGCCAGCCACTCGGTGTGATCAACCTCGCGGATGAAACCAGCAGCGAGTAGCTTCCCAAGCTGATCCTTGATGATCCCCTGCTTGAAATCTGAAGAGCGACGAAGCTTCTGGCGAACAGGCTTTTTGTACGGTGACTGCCAGTTTGTGCTCGATAACCTTCCTTGGGACCCCGGGCATGTCAGACGGCTCCCAGGCAAACACGTCTGCATTAGCTCGGTGGAAGGCAATAAGCTCGCTTTCCTATTTGGGGTCCAGATTGGCCCCCAAATGAACTGTTTTGGAAGAGTCATCAAGAGACAGCGGAACTTCCTTGGTCTCTCCCCCTGGCTGGACAGAAACCTTGGGACGGACAGACTTGGTCTGCGGAACTGTGGATAACATAGACCCCGGGTACCCACACGGCGGACCTAAAAGACCACCCGACAGGGGATGGACCAAGTCGGGCGGATGAAGACGGGTACCACTCGGACTCTAGAAAGCTTACCCGGTAAGAAAAGAAGTATATTCCTAATTAATAGGGAAGATATACTTGTAATCCCGGATAATTATGTATCTGGCTAGAGGATAGAGATAGGACTCCTACCTCGTAACCGACCAGGACTCTATCTTGTGACCCTGCCCCCACTATATAAGGCGGGAAGGGAGCCCCTGGTTTGGCAGAATCACACATCTACAGCTTGATCATCTCTCAGGTTGATCATCATCTTGTACACATATACCCCATATAATCCCAGAGAACAGGACGTAGGGTGTTACCTCCGCCATGAGGGTCTGAACCTGTATAAATCCCTGTCTTGTGCTACCATTGAGTTTGGATCTTGTGCATCGCCCCATATATAATCATTGTTGGCGGTGACCCCCAGTTAGTCACTAGTTGACAGTATGCGCGCCAGGTAGGGGCAGCGTCAAGATCATCTTCGTCAAGCTCGATGGCATCGATCAACGGTGTCGCCGTCATCTCCGCCCCCGGAGCCGACTGCGTCATCAACGACTTCGGCGAACTTCACTTCCCTGATTTGGATCAGATCCAATCTGGGAGGAACTACAACAACACCTCCCGCTCGGGTTGGGGAAGGGCATGGCCATCTACTTATGAGTAGTACGCCAATGGCTCAATTCCCAACTCGGATACGGCGACGGCTCGAAGACAGATTCTGGATGTCATCTTGTTTCCTTAATTCCCGTTGATCCAGAAAGAATTTCAGGATGGGACTGAATGCGTTTGAAAGATAATTTCGTCATCTTTCCGTGAAGCCCAAGAACGTCCGAAACGGAGTCTGGATGTGTCCGGGACATCCGTTTGAAGGTAGGCTGCGCGGGATGGTCGGGAATCTCGGCGAGCTCGTAAAACTCATCTGCGGAGGCTATGGCATGCGGGTATGCCATGGCACACCTCTAAGGACATCGAGAATCAGTAAGGAGCTACTCAAGACAATCGACGACCAACACTTCTTCCGGACTCGGATCCGATCCAATCTGAGGAGAACATCGACATCGCTTCATCTGGACTCCCGTTCGGATCGAGGAACGTCGCCGCCATCGGTGACACGCCACTCGGCGACACGCCTACGCCCGCGCCACGAGCGTTCAAGTATTCAGCTCGGCTGTACGCCATCGCGCGGCACGAGCACCCGGTACGGCTGCACGGCGACAGCTTCAAATTTATGACTCGGCGACACGCTACTCAGCGACACGCCTATGCCCACGCTATGAACATCCAAGTCTACGGCTCGACTACACGCCTACGCCTACATCAGAGTTAAGTTCTCATTACCATAATCTTTTTCGTATAATCTAAATTGTTTCTTGACTTGCTACTTAGTCGGTCTCCAACTATGCAGTAAGTCGGGAGCTACACCTAATAGGTGCACTTGCGTGCACTTTTTGTTACTTTCTCTTAATGATTGCAAATAAATCCGAGTGGTTATTTCGAGTAGTGAAGCTCTGACCCATAAACGGCGAACTCTAGTCACTCGATACGCGTGCCTGGGAAAAGAGCCATGAGCTAATTCCCGACGCCCGGAGGCTAGACTAGTCGGGCTGAGTGCATAACAAAAGGAAGATTGTTTGGAAGAATTTAAGATCAAAAAAGGAAAAGTAGTAAAAGCCTAAAAATTATTTAAGTAAAGCAGTCGGACCTTACATCCGAGTGATTGTTTTTCATCCAAATATTGCTTAAATCCTACATGTACATGCTACAGGGTTCAAGGGTTTTTACTTCATCAAGTACCTTCTACGACTCTGTACACGAGTAAGAAGGACCTGCGCAATAAGCGACAACTACGGCTCGGCGAGCGCCCGGCACGGCTACAAGCCTACGCCCGCGCCTCGACCGTCCAAATCTATAGCTCGGCGAGCACCTGGCATGGCTACAAGCCTACGCCTGCGCCATGAGTGTTCAAGTCTATGGCACAGCTATACGCCCACGCCAACTTCGGTATGGCTATACGTCTACACCAACTTTACGCCTCTGGCCATGAGCCATCCCGCATACGAAGCGCTAACTACGATCTTCAGTGCAGCGTCACAACCAGTGGCTACAAGCGCAGCCGGGCTAAACCAAATTCAAGCCTCGGTGCACCCTTTGAGGGCATATCACCGGTAGAGCTACAAAAAATTACCCATCTCTTGGTATACCCCATGTTGGGTCACTAGTTGGTCGCTGCATGTCGGGGATCGATACCGTTGATGTCGGGATTGAGTTTCGATAGTACGCTCCAATTGGGGCTTATGCTGTACACCGCTACCCGGGTATGGATACCATACGGCTAAACTCTTTCTTTAAGGTGCATACTGTGGTGGGTCGCCGGTGTATTCCTTCTGATGGGATACAGTACCGCTGGTGACAACAATGGTATGCCCCATGTTGGGACACTAGCTGTGTTACCGCACTAGTCGGATGCAGATATCATTGGGCCAAACCCTATCCAGATGGTATGCTCCATGTTGGGCCAATCGCTGTATTTAACGAGTACAGGTATCAGATGGTTAAAAATACGGTATGCCCTCTAGGGCCACCAGCTGTGTCCTACTTGATCCGGCATGCAGTACCGCTCGGCTCTTGACCCAAATCGATGGTACACCCCATGTTGGAGTCGCATGTTGTACATCGCAAGACGAGCAATCTGGTATCACTCGGCTCTTGACCAAAACCGATTAATGCGCCTTTGTTGGAGTCGCCAATTTGTACATCGCATCATTTAGTACAGTAATCTTTCGACTTTTCAGCCCAAAACCAATGGTACGCCCCATGTTGGGTCGCCAGCTGTACATCGCAAGACGAGTACAGGTACCACTTCATCAAAATCAAAGTGATGCGCTTTACAACGGGCCGATCACCAAAACTCCGGCAAACCCGGGCTGGGTATCACTAACAACTCTCTATGAGTCCTTCACAGTCTCCTCGCAAATAATAGGCAGAAGCCAGTCAGGAAGGAGCAGCAACAATCTACAAGCACTCAGCATGAAACATGACTCATCCAAGGTGCCATAAAGAAGAGCAGCAACTCGACTATGAAGCACTCGGAGGCTACTGTGGATAACATAGACCTCGGGTACCCACACGGCGGGCTTAAAAGACCACCCGACAGGGGATGGACCAAGTCGTGCGGATGAAAACGGGTACCACTCGGACTCTAGAAGGCTTGCCCGGCAAGGAAAGAAGTATATTCCTAATTAATAGGGAATATATACTTGTAATCCCGGATAACTATGTATCTGGCTAGAGGATAGAGATAGGACTCCTACCTCGTAACCGACCAGGACTCTATCTTGTAACCCTGCCCCCCACTATATAAGGCGGGCAGGGAGTCCCTGGTTTGGCAGAATCACACATCTACAGCTTGATCATCTCCCAGGTTGATCATCATCTTGTACACATATACCCCATATAATCCCAGAGCACAGGACGTAGGGTATTACCTCCGCCATGAGGGCCTGAACCTGTATAAATCCCCGTCTTGTGCTACCATCGAGTTTGGATATTGTGCATCGCCCCATATATAATAATTGCCGGCGGTGACCCCCCCAGTTAGTCACCAGTCGACAGGAACCTCGGGACCACGCGGTGGAAGGTGGTCGACCAGGGCAAGGGATTGCTTGTCGCAATCTAGAGCAGCCTTGTAGTTGCCCTTGACCGTGATGACGCCGCTAGGGCCCGTAATCTTCACGCAATGGTATGCATGGTGGGACACGGCCATGAACTTGCCAAGAGATGGCCAGCCCATGATCGCGTTATAAGCAGATGGGATGTCAACCACGTCAAACATGATCAACCCTGTCCGGAAGTTGCTAGGGCTGCCAAAGGTAACGGGCAGAACAATCTGCCTCAGCGGCTTAACAGCTTCTCCTGGCACAATCCCGTAGAGGGGCATCGCAACCTCTTTGAGCTTGGAGCGAGGAATCTGCATCTCGTCCAAGACTTTTGTTGAAAGCAAGTCCAGCGCACTCCCGCCGTCGATCAAGACACGGCCAACTCTAGCTTTGCTGATGGTCGGAGCGACCACCAGTGGGAGCCGCTGGGGCTTGGTCATCCCAGTGGGGGCAATCCTCCTTAGAGAAGAAGATGGAAACCTCGGTCCACTTTATCGATTCGGGCTGTGGTTTGCCCTTCTCAAAGTTGTGGACCTTCCGAGCAGCTTCCTTGAGGCTGCGCCGAGAGGGATAAGCCGAGGAGCCGCCAAAGATAACGGCTATGTGGTTGACGGGCTCAGGATAGTCATCCTCATCGTCCCGATCACCACCATCGGCTTGGCGCTTGTCCTTGCCGGCATCATCTTTTTCGGGCAGGGTGGGCATTGGGCCCTTGCCGTTGTAGAAATCCTCGAGCTTCGTAGCCCAGGTCCTGCAATGGCGGATATCATGCCCGTAATTCTGGTGGAATTAGCAATATCGGTCACTCGGACCTTTTTTGCCTTGATTGCCTCCCTGGGCGGGCTTCTTGCCCTTGTAATTATTGTTGGGCTTCTTCTGCCCATCTTTGGGAGGAGGTGCGCGATCTATACCGGCGACGGTGTTGTTCGCATCACCTTTGTTCTTCTTCTTCTGGGACTTCTTGTCACCAGGATTGTTGCTGCTCTTCTTCTTCTCATCCACACCAGGCTGGGCGGGCAGCTCGCCCTTGTCGAACGCCATCTTATACTGAACGCGCTCTACCGCATTGGCATAGCGGTCAGCCGCCTTGAACAGGTCGTTGGCGGTCCAGGTCTCATTGGTCTCGAGATCCTGGGTGAGCCGCTCGTCGTGGACACCGTTTTTGAAAGCGCGGACAATAGATTCATCCGAGATGTTCGGGATCGTGTTGCGGATCTTAATGAAACGCTTCACGAAGTTGCGGAGGGTCTCCCGTTCATCTGGATCATCTCGTGCAGATCATCCTCCTTGCCCAGACGCACGTAACAGCTCTGGAAATTGGCATTCAGAGCGTCACAAAGCTGATCCCAAGAGCTGATGGAACCTTCTTGCTGATTGAATAACCACGTCTGAGCAGCGCCTTCAAGGACAGTCGGGAGGTAATTAGCCATGACTAGCTCGTCACCCCCGGCTGCCATGATGGCAGTAGCGTAGATGGAAATGAATTCCTCTAGGTTCTGGGTCCCATTGCACCTCTCCACATGACCAGGTTTAAACTTGAAAGGCCACCTGACAGCGCGGAGCTCGTCAGAGAAAGCCTTGCAACCTAAGGCATACGCCCGGCAACCTTCTCCTGCAGAACCTAGTCTTGTGAAGACGTTGGTCCTGTTGCATGGAGGAATTCTTGTTGAACGGGATGACTCTGCCTGGAGGAATTATCTCCGGGACAGTCCTCCGCGTTCCTTCCTCGTGGTCGCCACGATGCGCTCCTCGCGAGGGGATCGTCCGTGAACGTCGCGTGCTCGCTTGCTGCTGTGATCACGGCGATCACGGGGACTTGGCGAACGTCGTCGACCATGGGCAGCTTGCTCGTGGACAGTAATCCTTTGATGGTGACAGGGCCACGCGATCGATCGGAACTGTCCGAGCAGTTCCGGGCAGGCTGACTGCGCTGCCTAGAGGAGGTGTTAACTTCGCCTATAGACTTGAGGCCTTCGGCCAGTCGTTCTAGGTGAGAAGCAACAGCGTTGCCCATGCGGGCGAGATCGGCCTAGTTGGTGGATCTGAGCAACGTTGCCATGGCCTGGAGTCATTCCCGACTCTGATCTAGGGGTCCAGGGATCCCTGAAGCTTCCGCGTTTTGTCCGACCGGAGTCTGATCACTCGGGGATTCGACCCGAACAGGAGAAACTTCTGCCAGGGGACTTGGCGTAGGCGCGCGAGGCGGGTCGCGATCTTTGCCGCTTATGTTGATCGCGGATCTGCGCCAAGGTTTGATTAATGGAGGCGTCCAGGCTGCAGCGAACAACATCTTGTTCGCGAGCAGCTGGTGCGGCCCCATCTTGATGCCGAGCAGAATTAGATTGCCCGATCTCGTCGGCTGCCGCGACCTGCGCAGGATTATTTGAAGTTCCCGCGCCGGTCATGTTGACGTTGCGACGGCCATGTGTTGGCACGCTAGACGGTGTCATCACTGTGTCACCACTGGAGGAATCGACCGACATAGTCTTGGAATCCGATAAATCTAAACCAGCGTAAAGATCGTTGGTTCCGTAAGCATCGTCAATGACGGGAGCTTGATCTAAGACCATCTTCGGAGCGTAGCCGGAGACTTCTGTCCCAGATCTAGAGGGTGGTCGAGATCGATATGATCGATCCGATCTGACAGGGGAATCGACATCCTGTCCTTCTGAATCATACCTTTCAAAAAGATTTTCCTGGTCGCTTAACAAATTCGACATGCTCGAATAGGCTTGATCTACTAGTCCCCACAGACGGCGCCAACTGTCGACGATTGGGATATCGGACCCAAGTCAACTAAGGTTCTTGAGAAGGGAGATAGAAGACTTGCCGAGCAAGGCGAAAAACAATCAACGAGCAACAGGGAGACACAAGGTTTTTATCCTGGTTTAGGCCTCTCCGAGAGATAATAGCCCTACGTCCAGCCTTTCTTTATATCAAAGAGGATTACAAGGAGGGAGCTCGACGAGACGAATAGGTCTCGGCGAGATTATGGGTGTACAGGAAAGCAATATGCGACAATGCGAAGTCTCTTGGCCCCTCTACACGCCGTAGGGGCCCTGTTTATATAGTGTTGAACAACCGACCTACCAAGGGATAATCGGGCCGGGCTGACCACGAGATTGTAACGAACTCATATACATGCCAAATACATCCCGAGGTAGATAAGGCAAACTCCAATTCTTGGGGATCACGACTTCTGCTCCAATCCGGGAAACCACGTCCGGGTCTTAACACAGCCGTGCAGAACTCTTGTTCGAGTCGGACTCAAACAGGAATCCTAGGCGGTTACGCACCGAGCCAGCCAGGAAGCTTTTCGGCAGGATGCACATGGGCCTGATAGAACCTTCTAGGGAGCTGGGCCCTAGTAGGCTGTTCGGTTGGGCCGTCAGGGAGTGGGCCATAGCAATGGGCCGTGATTTTATCCCCGACAAGGTTGTATTTGCTTCACAAGTCAGATTATTTTACTGCATGCCATGTTCTCAGTCCAGATATGGTTTGACTGAATCAACTGCTACAAGTTAGCTATTCACTATTTTAACCTGTGGCCTATGGAATTTTCTTTGTCCATGTTATCATCACATTATTTTACTGCAGGATATGTTTGAAGGGTAGACATTAGACTAACATGTTATGAAAATAACTGCAGCAAAGAATTTTGCAATTGCTATTTTTCACTCCAGATGTAATTTCACTGGATCATGTGCTGACGATTAAATTTTTGCTATTTTGGCATCATGTGCTAATGTCAGGTTGTATTTGCTTCAATTTGGTTGGTAGCAATGGATTTGTTGTGGTAACTTCCTGCTAGTAGAATGGTAAGTGTTGCTAGATATTAGTAAACATGTATTTTTTTAAAAGTAGGTGAAATAGATAGTAGGCGTTGTAGGAGACTTGTTGGTTGGCATGAGTGATTAGGTCTGGCGTGGCGGTGAGAGCAGGTATTGCTGGCAGTTTTGTTAGCATGGTCTCCTTCTTTTCCTGTTAGCATTTTTTTTGATGATGTGAGTTATGGTTTGAGCATTTGCAATAAGGATACGAAGAAGTAAGCTTAGAATTGTGTATGGAGCAAACCTGTGCATTAGTCGTGTTGCGGTGGGCATGGATAACTGCTGGAGGCGTCCAATTGTGTTTATCTTTGTCTTGAGGAATTAGCTAGATATTTTTAGTTCTAAGACATGTTAGCTGAGCCTATCTGGTGACATGAAATTTGCCGTTGTATGCTAGATTGTGTTTTTATTGTCGGTAATTATTGTTTGCAAGCACCGTATATTCCTGTTGGTAGATCTGAGCAATATGTCTGGATGTTTCGTTGGCTGAAAATTTCTTGAATTATGCCTATATTTAGGTGCTAACCTGACCTGAAAATAGGTCATGGTAAGGAAAAAATATATGAGGTATCAGATCTTTGCGAATAAAGGTATACATGTGGGAGAAGAAACTTTGTTGTTTAATGATTCTAATCATATAGCACTATAACCAGAAAGAAAAATAGTATTCTGTATAATACGGTCAAACTAATACTCAAAAAGGCTATAGTACAAATTATTACTGTTTTCCTTTCTGAAAGTTCAGCTAAGCAAACTCATCATTCAATGGTTGATTCTTTTTTAAAGATATGTATTCATTAGAAGAGGCGGTGTACCTACTTGAGTGCATGTTCAGCCTCTATATTGGTTATTACTAATTTCATTTGTTGTTTCCCAATTAGCAGACAACATGCATAAGGACTGAAGCTTAAGAGCCTGCTTCGAACATAAATGGTTGCTGCTCTTTCAGATTATTATTCAATAAAATCAGTTGGGTTCCTACTCATTGGCACCATCCAATTGACCGTCTATCTGTAATTTCTGCTCAAGTTTGAGGCATCTGTGGTCTTTTGACGCTATAAATTCTTTTGAATACTGAGGTTCTTTGCCTCTGGCCGTTCGCATGAAGGTAGCCATTCCTACATTAGGCTACTGATTAATTCTTTAAAACAACATATGCATGCTTAGTAATTTTTAGACAATGTGGATGGTGCTAATGTCAGGTTGTATTTGCTTCAAAAGTTAGATTATTGCAGGTGTCCGAAATTGTTCTAATGGAATTTACCGTAGAACTTCAATTGTCATTATTTAGAGTTGTTCGGTGGTGTCGTTTTATATACTAATATTAGTGTGACCTTAAGAAGTTTATGCTGCAATAATTTATCCAGATATTTATCTTATCTCAGCGTTAATCATAGTACCTGTGAAACAAAAAAAAAGTTGCCCACGGCGCGCCGCGGGCGAGCATATCGCTAGTTATTACATATTTGCCTCTATAGTGGAGATACAATTACATATATACCTTCCTATACATGGTAATTGTATATATGCCTCGTAGTTTATGGGTTAATTGTACAATTGCACTTTTAAGTTTTTTGCTCAAATTTGTAGGTGAAATACCCCGTCTACCCCCATGGTTAAGTATGCATTTTCTTTGGTGCTTGCCTAGGTGAGGAAACGATGCATGTGTGCCCATCCCACATGCAAGCTACGAATTTAGGGTGTGTTTGATTGTTTGTATCAGATTGCACCTGTATGAAATGGTACAAGTTGAATGGGTTGGTTTCGTACAGTATGATTCAAGTGAGATGTTTGGTTAGTTGAGCAGGATTATACAAGATTTTGTTTCATTCTCGTATGGATACTGTCGGTGTAATAAATACCGGGGTACGAAGAGTCCTGAGAAGATCAAGCGGGCCCCACGCGTCGGTGGCGACAGGCCCAGTGGCGTGGCGAGCACCTCAGCTTCAGGCGGGCCCCACGCGTCGAGCGGGTGACTGTGCCCCAGCGCATGGGCGAGCCCTCGGCGCTTCAGGCGGGCCCCGCGTCGAGCGGGCAACGAGCCCAGCATGCGTGGCGAGCCCCTCGGCGCTTCAGCGGGCCCCGCGTCAGCGGACGATCGGGCCCAGTGGCGTGGGCGAGCCCCTCAGCGCTTCAGACGGGCCCCATCGTCGGCGAGGCGATCAGAGCCCAGCCACAGTGGCGAGCCCCTCGAAGACAGCGAGGGCCCCACACGTCGGCGGGCGACCAGCCCCAGCGTGGGGCGAGCCCGTCAGCGAGCCGGGCGAGGGCCCCACGCGTCGGCGGCGCGTGGGTGAGCCCTCGGTCGCAGAGGGCCTCCCCACATCAGCGGGGCCCACGTGGCGAGGCGTTCGAAGGAGTCTTCTGGGCGAAGGCTTTCCCTGCTGCGAAGGACGAGCACATTCAATGTGATATTACGCGCGGATAGACAGATGAAGAGATGATTACCGCCACAGTGACCTCTGCAGGCCTGACCAATTGTCACTGTGGCGCAGCGGAATTGACCGGCAGAGAGAGTTTGCCATCATCAAGCTCGCCGCCCGCGTCGGAAGGAGCAAGTTGTGGCCCCCCGCAGCCTCGTTGGAGCGTTCTGCGGGTCGGCCACTTGCGCAGGCACGCGCGTGGGCGGCGCCGCGTCTGCAAGAGCAAAGACGTTTTCGTCTCTCGGTCGTGTCCCCTATGTCTTATCGCATCAGATCGAAGTCTTGTATTGCCTACCCCCGCGGCTCTCTCCGCCCGCTCGAGGCTTGTATAAAAGAGGCGGAGAGAGGAGAGGGGGGTTCCGAAGCATTCTGTAACCACATCTCATATAACCACAACACGAAAAAGAGCTAAGGCTCGGCAGGAGTAGGACTATTACCCGCGAGGGTCCGAACTCGGTAAACCATGCGTTGCTCCTTCTGCGCCCCACGCCAAATCGAATCGAGCTCGGCTGATAGGCTAGCAAGATAGAAATCTGACTAGGGGTGTGATCCGCAGTGGTTGAGCGGAGAACACGCCGTCAGTGGCGCGCTAGGTAGGGGTGCGCTAGCATCAGTTCCTGCTCTTCAACTTCATCGATGGCGGATCAGCAGTCCGTGATGGATCCAGAGGCAGCCGCCAGAGCCGCGGCCGCGGCGTCGGCCGCGGCGATGGTGATAGATCAGCCAGGCGGTAGCCGTCCGCCGAGGGTTGGAACCTGGCGGAAGCGTACCGCCCGGTCAAGCTAAGCGACGCTGGCCTTGGAGGAGTGCACCCAAACAGAACCTCCATGCGGCGAGCCTCGTTGGACAACCCACCGCCCGGTGACTCCGGACTCCCCGCGGCGCTGCTGGCTGGCTTTGGCCGCTTCGTCGATGCCGCGGCGGTGGTACAAGTTTCGGGAGGTGCGGGAACCAGTGTTTCCGCTTCTTCCCGCTCTTTCTTGCCCTCGCACCCCTCTCGCAGGTCTCTTGGCGGGAGGGAGCAGGGTCGCGACGACAGGAGCCAGGCGACTCCCACGGGGGATCGACCGGGCAGAAATGGCGGTGGACCAGACCTCCGGTCCCATCTGGAGGACCACCACCTACTGCATGGAGAAAATCTCGCGACAAGCTCGCCGCGGCGCGACCGAAATCTTGTGATCACACGACGCCGTCGTCGTCATGGGGACCAGCGTGGCTCCGTGAGGTTGCCCGGCAGCGGCGGCGCGCTCTTGGCGCCGCCCAGCGTCGGGCGGCGGGACGAGGGCCGCGCCCGATGTGAGAGGGCTCGACGTCGGTTGCCGCGCCTTTTCAAGGGAGCTGCGCCGCGTCCAGTGGCCGGAGAGGTTTCGACCAGCCCCCATTGAGAAGTACGACGGCTCCACCAACCCTGACTAGTTTTTGCAGATTTACACTACGATGATGCAGCCGACTGGAGGATCGGGGAAGGTTTTGGCGAACTACTTCCCCGCAGTCCTCACCGGCGGAGCCCGCTCGTGGCTCATGAACCTACCCCCGGAGTCAGTGGGGTCGTGGAAGGAGCTCTCCGAGCTCTTCGTCACCAACTTCCAGGGCACCTTCGAGCAGCCCGGAGTCGAAGACGATCTCCACAATGTGGAGCAGAAGAAGGGAGTCGAAGACGATCTCCACATCCGGCGCTTCAGTCAGGTTCGCAACACCATTCCTGACATCTCCATCGACGCCGTTGTCACGGCCTTCAGGAGAGGCGCCCGAGACCCCAGGGTTAAGGAGAAGATGGCCACCCGCAAGATCAAGACGACGGAAGAGCTCTTCACCCTGGCCCACAAGTGTGCCCTTCAGGCGGAGGCTCGCTTCCGCCCGGCCGCAAGGGCAGGGGTCGTTGGGGGCACCGAGGCGGGGACCTCGAGAAACCCCGGCGGCAAGGACAAAAAGAAGCGTAAGGCGGCCGAGACCGGACAGGTCCTGGCCACCGAGCGCGACGACGACGACGACGACGACGACGGCGAAGACGGCGGCCGGCAGCGAAAGCGCCAAGCGGCGTAAGAAAGGAGGAGGCGGCGGCGCGGCGGCAGAACGGTCTCGCAGGGCGGTTATGGCGATCACCGTGGCCACGGCGGTTTCATGCCACGACGACGGGCGACACCGCCGTCCCCGCGATTGGAACGGAGGGACCTACTGTCCCATTCACCGCAACAATTCCCACGACTTGGCCGACTGCCATGTCGTCAGCAAGCTGGTGGACAAGCGCGTCCACGAGCAGCAGCAAGCGTCCGACAGCGGCAAGGGCAAGGAAGCGGCTTCGCTTGGCTTCCAGCAAGTGGAGCGCGAGGTCGCCGTCATCCACGGCGGATCGGCCACCTATCCGTCCCACGCTAGCTTTAAGCGTGGGATGAGCGAGGTGTGCGCCGCCGTGCCCGGCGTGGGGTCAGCAAGGCAGCTGGCGTGGTCGGAGCAACCGATCGCGTTCAGTTAGGCCGATCACCCCGCCAGCACCGCCGGCTCGGGGCATCTCCCGATCGTGGTTGCGCCCACGGTCCGGAATGTCAAGCTAGGGCGGGTGCTGGTCGACGGAGGGAGTTCTCTCAACCGCCTCTCCTCCCGAGTCGCCAAGGCGCTCCAGATCCAGCAGCAGGAGCTTCGACCGGCGCTCCCGTTCTTCGGCATCGCACCGGGGGCTGAGTCCGTCCCTCTGGGGCGCGTCAGCCTCCCGGTGACGTTTGGGGGCTCCGACAACTTCCGCACGGAGATGCTCGAGTTCGAGGTAGCGGACTTCGACCTCCCTTACAACGCCATACTAGGTCGGCCGGTGCTGACAAGTTCATGGCGGCCTGCCACTATGCGTACATGATGGTGAAGATCCCAGGGCCAGCTGGCCCCATCGTCTTGACAGTGGACCGCCTGGAGGCGCTCCGCTGCGACAAGGACGCTCTCGCTTTGGCGGGGGCAATCGGCGCCCATGAAAGAGGATCCTAAGGCCTAGAGGGGGGGTGAATAGGCAATTTTAATTTCTTTTCTTAAATTATTCTTAATTAAGCAACAAGTTAAGAATGACCCAATCCTAGTTGCAAGTCAAGTAAGCGGAAGCTATAAATAAATCACAAAGCAACTATGACATGGCATTCAAATGAACACAAGCAATGCGAGAGAGTAAATGCGGAAATTAAATGAGAGAGTGACACGGTGTTTGTTTGACCGAAGTTCGGAGCCGCAACTCCTACTCTCCGTTGAGGCTACCCCTTGCGCACAAGGACCGGCTCGCTCTCGAGCCTACCGCCTCACTCACTCCCGGTAGTCGTTCCGCCACTCCGGCGAGGTGGACTCCGTCACCCGTACACCGACTCGAGAGTAGCCACACGCCAAGGCCTACTCCCAAGCCCTCGCCTCCACGAAGGATATCTTCAAAAGTAACAAGCCCGAAACGCCCCGATCATGCCGGATCGAAGGACTTCCATGAAGCTCGGTATTGGGGTTTGATGGATTGGGGCTTTGGATGATCTTGTGGGTGGAGGAATGGCTCTAGAACACCTAATTGATGAGCTATGAATGTGGTAGGTGAAGTGGAGCAGCAAAACCTCGCAATAGCCAGCCACTAGATAGGTATTTATAGCCCCTAGAGCAAAACTAGCCGTTGCCCTCGGAAGAGGACAAAAGATTAGCTGTTACACTCTACGGACGCCGTCCGACGGGACTCGGACGCCGTCCGACAGAGCGCATCGCTCAAAAAAGCGGCTTATCGGACGCCGTCCGGTCCCACGGACGCCGTCCGACAAGAAGCGAAGCGCAAGTCTTTGGAGCTACGGACGCCCCTGACGCCGTCGGCGCGAAAAACACCAATTTTGAACCTTATCGGACGCCGTCCGATAACGACGGACGCCGTCCGACAGAGTGGATAAATTGGGATTTTGGTGGTCGGACGCCGTCGGCTTTCGAGACGCCGTCCGGCTGAATAGATTTTCGGCTAGAAAAGTGAGGGAAATTTTGGTGGGTTTCTCTCTCTCTAGAAATCTCTCAAAGGGATAAATGGGTATTTTTAGAAGAGGTGGATTACGGAACCGAAGTTTTAGAGAATTCGCATGATCCGGCATAGTCCGAGATATTGAACCCTTTTGAAATCCGACGAAAAAAGATGAAATAAACCTAACTACTCTAATCTATCGTGACCTCTTCTCTCGCCTGGGTCACATACTTTGAAATCTTGGAGCAGCTCAGAAAATTTACGTCGCTTCGAATTAGGGTTTGCAAAAGCGCCGAGTCTTCGCTAGGGTTCCGAGAAGTCCAAAAACCCCCTAGCCCTTTATATTGATTAATTTTATCATCAATGCCACTAACAAAAATTAGGGCTCAACGATGCTCACAATCTCCCCCTTTGTGGCACTTGATGACAACCCAAAAGAGAATAAAATTTTTGAGCTGCAAAAAGGGTTAGTGCAATACAAATATGCGAGCAAATTTAAATGATTAAGAAACCACAACTCGACCACAAAGGTGTGCAAATAAAGGAAGCTCCCCCTAAATTCATGCATAAATTAAATTCAGAAGCCAACAAGGTTCAAAAGTCATAAAACCAACCAAGGTATCAACCACAAATTTCAACGAGTATCGAGGCATCAAATAAAATTACAGGAAAACACAACCTCGATCTCACTACCCACTACTAACCCTCTAACTTCTCCCTAACTTCTCCCCCTTTGTCACCAAGTGACACCAACGGGAAAAGGTCCTATTCTTACTGATCTTGATCCATGTAAATCGCCTCCGTCATCTCCACAGTCGCGGTAGAGGAGCCACGACCTCTGGGACGCTTGAACAAGGGCATATGAGTCTGCAGAGGGTACCGACCGAGGTGAGGATGGATCATCATAAATTTGGGTCGGTTGAGGGTTTGGCAAAGAAAAGTTGAGATGATGAGCGACTTCTCCACCCGTGAAATGAATCTTACCGGAGAAGGATATGGTGTGGTGGAGGCACAAAAGGAGGAGCAGGCCGCAGAAGGATATACCCAAGGATGGGTGGTGGTGGGTAGGCAATTGGGCGAGGAACTCCCGACGCTCATAAGCGATAGCTGTTGTGGGCATGAGAATACCAAGCATATGGATTTGCCCTTCCGCACTGGCATGAACATCGCCCCATGTCTTGAGCAGTGACTTGAATTCTGCGAACTCATCGCCAAGTATGTCTGCCGCCCGCCAAGTTCTGTCATCTCCTGCGGGTGGTTGCTAATTCTTCTTTCACTTGATGTGAAAATTTCTCATATCAGTCGCAGCCCCTCATCTCACCTATCAAAGCATCAAACCATGGAGGAGGGATCATTGAAGAGGAGCTCGCACTGTCTTGGCACAAATGGTCGATTGGGGGGCAGGAGCAAAACGAGAGCTGGTGGAGGAGCATCATCACGAGTCTAGCTAACTTGGCTTGCTCCCAAGAGAATTCAAGAAATTCTTCATCGATGCTTTTTGATTACGTTGTTCCAACTCCTTACTTCATCATTTGTTACACGCCTGCTCGGAGAGCAATAGACCGATATAAGGGGCTAGAGGTAGTGCCCTATTAACTTCTCACGAAGATGGCGTCATCAAATTCTCCCAAGAGGTAGCTCCAACATTGATGGTCTTGCTGTCGGAAGAAATAACATGAACCGGTTGCAAATGGGAAGAATTACATCGCGATTGCCACCTCGAACAAACAATGTGCTTCGAGTATAAGATTAATAAGGGCGGGCTCCTATCGCGAATCGATTTGCCTTATCAATACCGATTTCTTCATCATCAAGATCGGTACATAATCGACTTGACCAAAGGAGGATATTTGCCCTCGAAACCATCTTCATAGCACACCTCATTCAAATCGGTGCGAACTGGAGTACCCAAGGCGTGATTCATCTCGCCATCGTGATCCTTTGAACCCGTCCATCAACCGAATGATAATAGTTTGACTCTGTCTCGTCTTGACAATCAAGAAAGTAGCAAAGAGCTCACAGTTCCTCTCTTTGCTCCGTGTCAACTTCTTGTTTGAAATCAATTCACCAAACCAGGAGTGGAGCTGAATATAGTGTGTACCTCTGGTCCGCCACTTCGGATATCTCCGTCCGGTCTACAGTGAGGGTCCCTAGGGCGGTCGAGGGAGCAGAGAAGCACATGTCTGATTGTTTACGAAACTTGGTGTAGAACACGAAGTCCACGGTATCCTCTACTTGTTGGGAACCATCGGCATATGAGATGACCTTTTCTTCTCGGTGTCTCCATAGACAATTTCAGAACTTGATCATCCACATGGTCGTCCTCGGCGACCACTGTCTCAGTAACATCCTCATCTATGGGGTCCTCAGCATAGGTGACATCGTCAGCATCCTCTGCGGTGGCAAAGGAAGATCCCGCCATCCGAGACCAATGAATTCCACGATCGCTGCTGCTGAATATACGCTCTAGTCACTTTGCTTGGGCGAGGAGGAGCGGCACTACTAGCCGTCTCATCGATGTAATCCGGATCGCCCTTACTGCCGCTGTCACGCCGACCACTGAGGATTTCGACATGGTGAAACACTTCCTCTGACAATGAAACCACTGACTAGAACAACCTCGCTGCCAACTGCCACTGACCAACGATCCACTGACACGGTGCCCACCCACCACGGTCCAACCCTGAATACGAACGCGGGAAAAACAAAAGAGACAAAAGCCAAACAAAAGGCGTTCCAAAAAGACAAGAGACCCAAAAAAAAAGAATGAAAGAACACTCACCTCCAGGGGCGACGCGGACTCTATCGTCGTCGCCATAGTACTGCCAGGCAGGACGTGTCCTCATACGGAGCGGACAGAGGCGGCGCTGCAAAAAATCCACCGCGACGTGGGTTCCGGTGAGCCCGTTGAGGCGGAGCTCAGCGATGCGCGCCAGCATCACTTTCAGTTCCGCTGAGTTGTCAGGCATAGACCCCCAGCCGGCAAGGGATTCCGCGGGACCCTCAGGGAGAGCAAGATCATCGCAGCCGCTGGAGTCTTCCACGTCTGACCGATGTCGGTGCAGATCCTTCTAGTTGGACTTGACCGCAACCGGATGAAGGCGGCGGCGGGCGTAAAATAGCAACTCCCAATAGCCCTTCGCCACACATGAGCTCGCGTCTGCAGTGAAGAGCCGGCGCCAGAGCGGGAGGTTTGGCATCACCCCACAAACATCTCGCAGAGGTGGCGAAGATGGCAGTAGCGACAACAGAGTTGGGGAAGGTCGCCGTCTGGATCTCGTGAAGGCGAGCACCCCAAGAAGAACTCGGAATATGGCGGGACGAGCCCCGCCAAGACCGCCAGTGAAGGTCACGATCTCCCGTCCACGGGCGCGACGCGATGGTGCCGGGGCGGAACCGGGCGGAGGTTGGCGGCACGAACACTTGAAGCCGCGTCACCATGTCTTCGTCGGCGGCGGAGGCGGGCAGAGCTGGCCCAGAAGACGTCGTAGCTGGAGTGGCGTCACCGCGGCGACCCTTGTTGCGTTTGGGCGCCATGGAAGACGGTGGTGGAGTTGGCGAGAAAGGGAGTGGCAGCAGCGAAGGAGGCGATTGGCTGTTTGAGGACTTAGCGTGCAAAAGAGCTCGTCGCAGAGAAGAGAAGCTTTTATAGAAGGTGGAAGCGAGCGCGACGGTTTCGATTCCGTCCCACTCGCTGGCTGGGCGCCATCATTACTCCAGGCTTCGGTTTTTCGCGAAAAGCGGCGTAGTTCCCCAAGGAAGATCGTGCGCAGGTGGAGAATCAGGCGTACGGCCGCTGCAGGAGGTGGGCCCCCCACGATTCGTCTCCCGCCACATGAGAAACGGAAAAAGTATTAGCGCGACGGTTCGCGTATCATGGTGGACCCGGGGGCTACTGTCGGTGTAATAAATACCGGGGTACGAAGAGTCCTGAGAAGATCAAGCGGGCCCCACGCGTCAGGCGGGCGACCAGGCCCCAGCGCGTGGGCGAGCCCCTCAGCGCTTTAGGCGGGCCCCACGTGTCGGCGGGCGACAGGCCCCAGCGTGGCGAGCCCTCGGCGCTTTCAGCGGGGCCGACGCGTCAAAGGGCGTCGAGCCCAATGGCGTGGCGAGCCCCTCGAAGACCGGCGAGGCCCCACACGTTAAGCGGGCGACCAGCCCCGTGTGCGGGCGAGCCCGTCGGCGCCGGCGAGGCCCCACGCGTCGAGCGGCGCGTGGGCGAGCCCCTCGGCGCGCGTAAGGGCCTCCCCCGCAGCGGGCCCACGTGGCGAGGCGTTCGAAGAGTCTTCGGGCAAAGGCTTCCCTGCTGCGAAGGACGAGCGCATTCAATGCGACATTACGCGCGGATAGACAGATGAAGAGATGATTACCGCCACAGTGACCTCTGCAGAGCGACCAAGCTATCCCGTGGCGCGGCCGGAATTGACCGGCAGAGAGAGTTTGCCATCATCAAGCTCACCGCCGGCGTCGGAAGGAGCAAGCTGGGCCCCACCCGCAGTCTCGTTGGGCGTTCTGCGGGTCGGCCACTTGCGAAACGCGCGTGGGCGGCGCCGCGGTGCGATAGCAAAGACGTTTTTGTCTCTCTGTCTTGTCCCCATGTCTTATCGGTGTCTGCATCTTGAAATCTTGATTGCCTACCCATGACTCTCTCCGCCCGCCGAGGCTTGTATAAAAGAGCGGAGAGAGAGAGGGGGTTCAAGCATCTCAGAACTACATCTCATATAACCACAACACGAAAAAGAGCTAAGGCTCGGCAGGAGTAGGACTATTACCCGCGAGGGGGTCCGAACCTGGGTAAACCACATGCGTTGCTCCTTGTTTGCCCCACGCTCAAATCGAACTGAGCTCGGCTGATAGGCTAGCAAGATAGAAATCTGACTAGGGGTGTGATCCGCAGTGGTTGAGCGGAGAACACGCCGTCAGATACAATGGTTCAAGTATTCAAATACCATCATGTAACACGTTTATTTTGAGAAAATTTAACCATGCATTTGATTTTATTTTGGATGATTTAAACTAAATTTAATTTTAACTTCAACATTCAAACCAATTTTTAAATTTAACATTCAAATTGGATTCAATATTCAATTTGAATTTTAAATTCAAACTATATTTAACATTTGAATTTTTAATCAAATTCAAATTAAAATCATTTTTTGAATTCAAAATTCAAACCAAATTTAAATTCAATTCAAATTTTAGATTCAAAACTCATGTCGTATTTTCAATTCAGGATTCAAGCAAGTTATAAAAAAATTGAAATTTAAAATCAACACAATTAAAAAAATCAAATTTGAGTCTAAAAACAAAGATCGGATTTTAAATTTAATATTCAAGGCGTATTAAAAATTCAATTCAATTTTCTAAAATTCAAACGTATATTCAAATTCAAAATCCATAAATTAAAAATGGATTTAAAATTTAAAATGGATTTCAAATCTAAACCGAATTCAAAATTGAAATAAATTTGAATTTTGGTATACTACAAAATAAAAATATGAATTAAGAAGAAGTAAGAGTTTGCGAGAGAAAGTTGTACGATGTCGTTCGATCAAATCGAGCGAACGTAGTCATCCAGCATATTGAGAGAATATTTTATTTTTTTTATATTCCACCGTTCAAGATGATTTGGTATAGTTTACCGAACCAAACACATGGATGCACACAAATTCTGTACCATCCAATGCAGCAACCATCTCATTCGGATAACGAAACACATCCTTAATTAGTGAATTTTGGGCCTCACGGTGTAGCAAACATCACTAGAAAACTTGGTTTTTCTTCCACAAATCCCGCATTTCGTTTTCAGGCACCATCAGGAGGATGGCGATGATTTTAATTGCAGGAAAAGCGAGTCAATAGAATGGCTTTTTTGCTGGTCAGACGCAGCTGCACGACTGGTTTACTACTTGCTTATGGAGCATGTGGAGTGAATACGACCCTCAAATAAGTTTAAAATTAATTGAGGGGTGACATCAGGCCATTGCCGTTATAATTGTCGTCTTCGGCGAGGTGTTTTCTTGGCCAAGGTGGCATGCTTAACAGTGGCGCTTGCGCAATGGTGGGCCCTTGGTGCTTTTGCACTGGGTCTTTTTCTTCCTCCCTTGACCAGGCCGTCTTCCTCTCTCCTCCTCTTCTCTTTTTCACTTTGTTTTTCTCTCATATTTAATGAAATGGCAAAGTTTCTACCCGTAAAAAAAAGTCGATATTGACTTTTGAACACACGTTCGAGCATTTGTCTTATTAAAAAAATTTATTATAAATATGTAAAAATATAAGTCATACTTTTTGAATAAGACGGATGATCAAACGTGTGTTTAAAAGTGAATGACGACTTCTTTTTTAGAACAGAGGGAGTAACGCACAGTACCAAGGTTGTCCTTTCTTTCTTGCACCATTATAGATTGGGTTGTACAACATTAGTCTGTGAAATCAGAGCTCATTCCAACCTAAACCGTCGACTTCACTGCACATCGGCCGGCGGTGTCCCCGTGCCGTGGTTCTTCACCACCACCGGATTCGGCCAACAAAAAGCCTTCGCCGGCAAACCCCCAAGAGGCCAAGATTCGAGAACATGTCGTCAGCTGGTACCATGCGTTTATTACTCTCTTTTTAAGCAGCCCTTTTTATTTTTTTTATTTTAAGTAGTCCTTTGTAGCTAACACGGTCTTAGAGGATTTCAATTTGAGAAACGTCGTGTACTAACTGGAAGTTTAGGGTCTGTTCTTGGTGCTTATTGTAGTTCTCCTGTCGGAAACAACTGTACTTTCTTCCTTCTTTATTGAATGAAAAGGCATCTTGCCTATTCTTCAAAAAAAAAAGTTTCCCGTCTTTACTCTTTACCTTCGCCATCCAAGAGTAAATCGATCATTTATGGCTTCATTTAACCTTTTTGAAATTCGGAATTTGATCGGATAGCTTTTGGATTAAAGCCAAACCAAACAATTTTTGGATTCGAGTTGGGGTCAAGTATCCATTTAATCGTATGGATAAAGGCACTCGATGTATCTTTTTTTTTTCTAAACAAGCGTCGTATGTATAGAAACGATAGATACACGGCTCCCAATACAAGGGATGAGCCGGCTGCATAACAAGTGAAAAGACAGTTGTTTCAAGAAGAGTAACTTCCTAGGGAAAGAGAACACAAGTTACCTTCTTCCTCGCGTGCGTGTGCATGCTTTTTCGGTGTTACATATATATAGCGGTTTCGCGTCTTATACTAAAAGGCTAAAATAATCGCTACAAAGAAACAATTACAAATTGTTATAACGTGTACCTAACTTGTATGCAAAATAATAAATTTTGTAGCCGAAACTTTTACCCGAGACACCCAGCTGCATGCATTTTGGGTGGTCTCTATCCAATTCCAAGCCGAAGACATGAAACTAACCAGCAATATATTGAACCCTTGCACAGATCCCTCTCGTACCCCTGCCCCTGGGGGCGAGCAGCTCCAACAGGAGGCCCACGAGATTGAAGAAACTGCATGGGCCGAATTAAAGAAAGATCATAAAGTCGCTATAGGAGCGGGTTCTGCGGGCGGTTTTGAAGAAGATATTTCTGATATCATGAATATCAATAATGATGTTGAGGAACCAGATGTAGCGGAGGGGGCCGAAGATTTCCATTCCTCAAAGATCCACAGGTTCCCTGCGCACCTACGCGGGGTGGGCACACGCATGGGTCGCATAGAACCTTGGGTGGTGGCGATCGGTCCTTACCACCATGGCCAACCTGCGCTCGAAGCAATGGAGGAGGTCAAGCGCATGGCTGCCGACTACTTCTGCCAAGGGCTGGCCTCCTCGAAGGAGGCAGTCAGCAGCATGATCTCCCATGTCGCCGGCGAGGCCCGCGGCCGCTACGCCGACAATTCCGCGCTTGAATGCTTCACCGCGGATGAGTTCGCGGACATGATGTTCTTGGATGGCTGCTTCTTGGTGGAGTGTCTGCTCTCTCTGTTCCCAACCTCAGGAGAGCAGGCGCAACCATCTCTGCGAGCCGTGATCTACTCCAAAGGCAGGAGCAGCATCATCAGGGACATCATGCTGTTGGAGAACCAGATCCCTTGGCCGGTGCTCAAGCTCCTCACCGGCCTTAAGGCCCTATATTTGCCGGAGATCATTGGTCGTATGATTTCCCGTTTCGATTCCTGCAGGGCTGAACAAGCTGCTGTTGACATGAGGCAAGGTTTTGAGGCACCGCATCTCCTTGGCGCTGTCCGATTCTACCAAGCATGTGTCCAGAGGGAGAAGGGGAAAACTAATTACCGGCGGGAGTGTGACAGAAGAAAGATAAGGCACGCGCTAGGGCTAGGGCAAGCCACAAATGCAGTGGAGCTCGCAGAGATTGGGGTCAAGCTGAAGCCCAGCGGGACTTCCAGGTTCTCGAGGATGAGCATCAAAAGGGGCCCATCTTCGCCACGCTCTCCCTGCCGCCATTGTTTCTGTATGACGTCACCTCCTGCTGGCTTGTCAACATGGCGGTGCTGGAGCAATGCACGGCGACCGGCGGCGCCGACGACCTCGCCGTCAGCTCGTACCTCTCCATCATGGCGCAGCTGATAAACCGCGAGGACGGTGTGCACGAGCTGTGCAGCAAGGGTATCGTCCTTTCCACCTACAGCTACAAACAGACGCTCTACTTCTTCAAGTCGTTGTGCTCGCAGCTGGGTGGCGTGGACATCTCTTATGCCCTAATCATGGAAGGCCTCGCGCAGTACAAGCACAGGAGGTGGGTGTGGATCGCCATCTACAGGTTCATCTACAAGAACGCCAAAACAATAGCCGCTGTTCTGTCCATCTCCGGCGTGCTGGTGGGCATATTCCGAACCCTCATCTCCCTCAAGCAACGCCAGCCATGAAGCTCGATCGCCTTTGTGTTCGTGCATGCCCAGCTGGTTCGTGTGCCACGGATGCTTTGTATATGTCACCCACCCTAAATTACCCTATCAAGCGAAAATACATATTAATATGTGTGTCTGTGTTTCGTACTTTCGTTTATGTTTTTCCTCAATTAAGATCGCTTGTACTTTAGATCTGCGCGCTGTACTTTCTCTCCCTGTGTGTATCTTTGTGTTCCATTTATTAGTATCCTTCTCCTAAGATGGTTGCTTACTTGCTTGCACAGTTTGTACCTGTCATCTGCTGTTGTATGCATGGTACGTGTCAAGTGTTTCCCAATTAATTGGACATCAATATGAGTGAATCATCCCCATTTATACCGGGCGAGGCGCGCTTTAATGCATCAACACCATTATTTCTTTCTAATGGCTACTACACATATGCATACTTCGTGGCCGCAAATATGTCCACCTCCAACAGTTCGTGCCCATGAGGAGATGATTGGTGCCCAGTTCGTGCCGATGGAGCCCCATGCTGGCCATGCTCTCTCTGCCGCCGGCGCCATTATATCTGAACGATGTCACCCACCTCTTGCTGGCTTGTCAACACGGCGGCGTTCGAGCAGCGCGCCATGGCCGGTGATGATGGCGGCGAGCTGGGCGTCAGCTTCTACCTCTGCGTCGTGTCGCAGCTCATGAACCGAGAAGACGACGTGCGCGAGCTCTGCAACAGGGGCGTCCTGCATATATATATATAGAGTTGGGCTGCGGTCAGTTGACGATCCGTCAGTTACGCCGTCAGTTGGGCATTTTCTACAAACTTTGTGTATAAATTCTTCGATCCGAACCATACATTTTGTTCATCTCTATAAACTCTCCTAGTGTACCAAATTTCATAATTTTTTGATTTTTTCTGCTATTTGTTTTGCATTTTTCAAATCAGCCTAAATGGACGCTCCAGAATACTTTAGAATGCTAGGCTGGTTTTGAAAAATGCAAAACAAATAGCAGAAAAAATCAAAAAATTATGAAATTTGGTACACTAGGAGAGTTTATCGAGATGAACAAAATGCATGGTCCGGATCGAAGAATTTCACCATGGATTTTGTAGAACACGCTCAACTGACGGCCGCAACTGACGGAGGCCCAACTGACCCCAGACAAATATATATATAGCACCCACGGCCACAAGCAGATGCTCCGGTTCTTCACCAGCGTGGGCCCGTTTCTGTTATTCGGTCGGTTTCAGGTTATCATATTGCTACGCCTTGCACAGTGCAAGAATTACATGTGGATCCCGATCGCCATCTACAGGTTCCTCTGCAACCACTATAGGAAAAATCTATAGTGTTTTGAGTGTCAAAAAATTGTATTGATTGCCACATCAAAACCATCGATATACTTTCATTACTCTCGACGGCCAACATGTTCCCATTGAGATACTGTTGGTAGGGCCGTTACTCTCGACAGATACAAATGACACCGTCGAGTGTGCTACAACATCTACCAGAAACATTGACGGCGTCAGTTTGTCGCGACGCCCAACCGTCAGCCGTTGAGAGTAAGCATTTTATTATTTAGCTACGGCTGTAAATTAGGGTACAATGGATGTTAATTTATTTAGAAAGTAGAAAAACTTATTTAATGAATTTGTTTTTTCACATCTGTAATGAAAAATTGAATTTTCATTGAGATTTGGAAATTTGGTTTGGAATATTGGGTATAGTAACAAACGAAACATACGATACCGTACGATAACCCTGAACTTATCCGGAAAGCACCCACTTACATTGCGGTTGTAGAATTGGATGCTCAAAAATTTGTATTTTTTTCACCGATAATGTATTTGATGCACAAAAGTCCACAAAATGCATATGAACAACAACATACATGTTTTGTATTTTTAAAATTTCAAATATATTGTGTTGTCCGTCGAGAGCTATGAAGGGTAAAACCCTCCAGACAAGATGTTCTCTCGAGGGTGCTATCCATCGTGGGTGCGCTGGTCGGCATCTTTAATGCACTCCACTCTTTCTCGAGCGAGCGACACTAGTCGTGAATTAAGATCCACTGTGTAGTAAGTTCAGGCCATGGATGAGGCCTTTGTTTGTTTCAGTTTAAATTAAATTATATTAAATTATATTATTTTTGTATAAGCTAAATGGTGTAATACTATATAATCATTTTTGGTTTCTCAAGCAATCAAGCCCAATTGTGAACAATATTTGTGGTGTCATCAACCTCTCCCACGATTGTTAGGTGTTCAACTTTGACAAAATGATCGGATGTGAAACCAATGGTAGTGGTGGAGGCATTGGAGGGACGACCGATGGTACTCAAACCACACCCATTGATGTAGACAACACTCGAGCCGAGGGTGTCGGGATATTTGGTAATATGTGTAGCTCGTGCATCATTTCTACATATTTATGATGTTTTAGGCTTGTGGAAACTTGAATTTTTATGTTTGTTCCTTGAATTGCAGGAGGAAAAGGTGATACAAATGATGGAGACATAAAGAATGCATGGAATCATGTCTTCAGAGTTAACTTAGGGTTCAAATTCGGATTTTGTGGCCATAATTTCAAATCAAGAGGTGCCACCTAGCTTAGAGAGCATTTAGGTGGAATAATTGGTAATGTGTAACAATGCATGTCTGTGTCAAGTCAAGTTCGAAGTGCTATGAGGAATAGCCACTCATTTGGAATCAAGAAGAGGAAAGAATCAAAGGAATTCAGAAAAAGATTGGAAGGTGATCTTATCGAGGAACTTGGTGGCCATCGGATGGACGAGTTTGTGCCTAGTGACAAGGAGGAGTAGGTTCGAATGGCATTACAAAGATCAAAAAAATAATTTGAGTTTCATCAGGGAAGTGGTTTCACATATGAGCAAGGAGCTAGTAGTGGGCATGGCAGTACTTTTGGCAGTAGTAATCGTAGTCATAGGTATGGTAATGGTAGACGTTCTCATTCTATTGAATCTGAGGAGCCGTTTTGAATCTGAGGAGCCGTTATGTGGCAGAGGGCCTATCCAGCCTAGGATAGACATGGCTTTCGTCAAGGGCACTATGAAAAAGCTTAGGCAAGCTTGGTCAATGTGGTTTCATGCCAATGATATTCCAGGATTGAAAGCGAATTGTCCATAATTTAGAGCTGCAATGAGGTTGACTCAACAACTAGGCTTGACGCCAACATTGTTCAATGCGAATGACAATAACAATATAGGTTTGGAATAAAATTACAAGGACATGGAGAACATTGTGGATAGATTTAAGAAAGATTGGGCTATATGGTGTCACACTCATGTGTGATTCATGGACAGGACCCACGGCAATGATCATAATCAACTTTATGGTCTATTGCAATGGGTGTGTGTTCTTCCACAAGGCTATTGATGCAACCAATGAAACACAAAATGCAGGTGATGTGCTTATTTTGATGTGTTTGCTACTTTCTAGAATATTTTTTCTGTTTTTATTTTTCTAGGTGTAATTGATGTGATTTCTTCTATGTGCATGCAAATTTTCTATTTAGCGAGATTGAGGAGGTGGTAAATGAAATTAGACATGAGGCCATTTTGCAAATTGTCACTGACAATGGGTCCAAGTACAAAAAAGCATGATGGTTGGTTGCTGCTAAGTACAACCATATTGTGTGGTAGCCATGTGCCGCTCACACCGTTAACCTCATGATGAAGGACATAGCAAAATTCTCAGAGGTTGATGATGTTGTGGAAAGTGCCGGAACAATTGCCAAGTTCTTTTATAATCATAATAGGTTGCATAGTGAGATGAAAAAGAAAATTGGTGAAGAGTTGATTCGACCAAATGCCACAAGATTTGGGACTGTCTACATGTTCCACAATAGTATGTGGGAGAAGAAAGATAGATTCCGTCAATGGGTAGTGTCCCTGAGTGGAAGGAGCTTGAATGGCGGAATGACAATGACTGTAGTTTAGTTGAAGATTGGTTGAGTAGTAGCTACTGGTGGGATTCTGTCAAGGATGTCCTAGACACAATTGGGCCACTCTACACCGTCCTACGATATGCGGATGAAGACAATGGGACGCTATCTGGTTTCATGCCAAAGATGGTGATTGCTCTTAAGGAAATGGAAAGCTATCTTGGTGAAGGATCAGTAGTTTGCACTAGGTACATGAAAAAGATTACCAAGAGGGTTAGCTATTTGTATAAGAACACTTTGGTCATTGCTGGTAAGAAAAATGATACATACCAATTATATATATCATGTCTTTTCATACCGTCTTCAAATGTAATTTATGTTCTATTCTTTACCTTTTGCAGCTATTGTTCTTGACTCAGTAGGACACTATCACTTGCACCTAAGTGATAATCATGATTATGTTAATTTATTCCAAGAGGCAATAGAGAGGATACAAGACTCCATTGACAGTGAATTGCATGCTTTTGCTGAATTTGAGCCATTTAGGAGCTATGCAGGGAAGTTTGGTGGGATCATGGCACGTAAAGTGGTAGGCCGTATATCAGCAAGTAAGTGCACCTTTCAAATTAATTTGCGGTATATTTTCATAACAAAGTCTCACATCAATATCTTTCTAGCTATTTGGTGGACAATGTTTGGAGGCGAGACAAGGGAGCTGCAGAGGTATGCTATTAGAATTATGTCACAGTGCATCCCATCTAGCGGCTGTGAGCAAAACTGAAGTGCATTTGCATTGATCCATACGAGGTTGCGAGGGCGTCTTGGTTATGAGAAGCTCAAAAAGCTGGTGTTTATTCACTACAATGTGAAGTTACGCGTCAAGCAAGAAAAGATGAATAAAGATCAAGATGATGTTGATCCATATTCACTGACTCTTGATGCTAGCTTGTTTAATCAATCGGACACAATCATGGGATGGTTACACAGTGAAGAAGAGCATGAAACGACACTTGAGCAACTATGCGCTAGGATAAGGAATAGGAAGAATACTAGTGTCAGGAGCAGGGCAAATAAGGGTAAAATGCCTATGAGAGATGAAGATATATTGGAGAGCGAGAATGACATGGATAGTGAGAGCGAGAATGACATGGATAACCCCACTTATGTTGAGTCTGGTGATAATAGTTCAAATGATGATGAAAATCTAGGTAACTAATTTGTGTGCATCCTGCTTGTTTCTATATTATTTAAAAATTTTAATAAATTGTCTCTTATTTTTTCTATAAGCCACATTTGATCATGAGACAACCGCACAAAAAAAAATGATATCTAAGTCAAACAAGGTGGAAGCTATCTTTGGCAAGGGAGGAAAAAGAGGAAGTGCAATATGAAGATCAAGAATGTTAACAATTTAATGCATGAAACATAAGAACTCATATGCAGATTTTTCTTTGTGGTCATGTACTCATGCTGTCATATTTGGACTTTTGGAGTTGTGGACTATGGTCATAAACTCATCATGTCCTCTGTTAGTGTGGTACTATGGTTAGATCATCTTAATATGCATGATGTACTGTTTGATTGCTCTTGATTATTGCTCTTGCTGTTATGCTTGGGTTACTACAGTTTACTGCACTATTATTGCAAGTTTGCTTATTGCCAAATGTTGAAGGCAATATATTACTGCTTCTGTATACATAAATATGCATCTTGAACATTTCTTTTGGTGGCTACAAGATGTTCAAAGCTAAATAGATTTATGTTTGTAGTTTTCCAGCAAAATGTGCATTGGACGGGTGCCTGATTGATGCTTGCCAGTAAAATATGCATTGTACAGATCCACACATTAAAGTCACATTATGCTTGACACAAATCAAATCTTCATTCTGTTTCAATTTTTTTTTTTTGCGAGATGCATAAAATTTATTTATTTCCAATCATGTGATTTTTTTAAGCTTCTGAACCGAATATTTCAAAAGTTTATATCCAGAGAGACCAAAATTTCGGTCGAAATTTTATGGAAATTTCGCCAAAATTTCGGTTGGTTTTTGTTCAAACTCGACAGATTTTCAAACCCAAGTTTGGAAAATTTTGTCTGATATTTAGGCCGAAATTTCTGAATTCCGTGAATTTCGGATTTATTACTAGAGGCCAATTTTTCCAGATAGCTAATATAAAAAAGCCTGGCGACCAGCAACTCTCCTCGACACCCCACTCCTCGACCCGGCAGGCTGGCATCACAGCTCGTGCCTCCCGAATTGGTGTATCGATGACTTTCTATGACAAAACCCCCTATCGTGGCGCAATATCCATCATTTTAGCAACAATTTGGTCCATCTGGCTCGAGCGAAATAACTCAAAGGAAAAAGTACGCTTAGTGTTCCTCCAACAGCCTCTAGATGATATGCGCCAATGGGTGACTGTAGGATCGCATTTTATAATTAGCCATTAACATCATTGAGGTGCCAGTTCTCCTAAGCTATGTTCAAAAAAACCGTATCGAATAAACAAATCCAAATTACAATCAACCATCTTAAGAAAGACAAATACATAAAACACATAACACATGTATGCACACCCACTAACCCACGCATGCTTGGAAGGCTCGGTGACTGCGCATGCATGGCACATGCATGAAGGCGAGCTTCATTCATGGCTGGTCATGCTGGTGTAGCTTGAGAGAAAGGAGGGTTTTGAAGATTCCGACGAGCACGCCGACGATGGTATTAATGGCACTTCCAAAGCTAGACAATCGGTCAGTAGGATTGGTATTTGCCAAGCGATTTCCAGGGGGATTCGAACCCTTCCCGAGGGGAGCTCTCACAGTTGGACACCTGACAACATTGTTATGAGGGAACAACTGTGTTGAAGCACTGAGTTCACAGGTTACAATATGGCAATACTTTTCTATACGAAATGAGTTCGACCTTTTTTTTTTTCAAAATATAGAAAGAAAACTAATTTAGGAATAGTGCGGGTGCGACGGAATGAATCAAGTGAAACAAGTCCCCCTTATGACATTTTTTATCCAAGCAAGATCGTTGTCTTTTGCCGATCACTTGCTTACGAGCTTTCTAGTTAATAGGGACAGGGGGAGGGGAGATGGTTGACGGCATGCTCTCCGCTCAACCACTGCGGATCACACCCCTATCAGATTTCTATCCTGCTAGCCGATCGACCCGAGCTCAGTTCGATTTGAGCGTGGGACGCGGCGAGGAGCAACACTCAGAGTTTACCCAGGTTTGGACCCCCTCGCGGGTAATAGTCCTACTCCTGCCGAGCCTTAGCTCTTTTCCGTGTTGTGGTTGTATGAAATGTGGGTACAAAATGTTTCGATCCCCCCCTCTCACTTCTCTCTCCTCCCCTTTTATACAAGCTTTGAACTGACGGAGAGAGCCGAGGGGTAGGCGATAAAGACGCTTAGTACATCGACAAGGCGTGAGGGCGGGTGACGAGAGGCAGCGTCTTGCTGTTGCGCCCATGCAAGACGGCGCCTTAGCGCCGCCGCAAGTGGCTTCGCCTCGCAGAACACACCAGTGAGATCTGGGCGGGCCCACCGCTTCTTCGACGCTGGCCGCCTCGAAGATGGCAAACTCTCTCTCGCCGGTCAATTCTGGCTGCGCCACAAGGATCGTTGATCGAGCCGCAGAGGTCATCGCGGGCGTAATCATCTCTTCATCTGTCTATCCGTGCGTAGTGTCGCATTGAATGCGCTCGTCCTTCGCAGCAGGGGAAGCCTTCGCCTAGAAGACTCCTTTCGGACGCCTCGCCACGTGGGCCCCGCTGATGAAGGGAGCTCGAGAGGCTCGCCCACGGCCTGGGCTCGTCGCCGCTTCGACGCGTGGGGCCCGCCTGACACGCCGAGGGGCTCGCCCACACGCTGGGGTCTGGTCGCCCGCTTAACGTGTGGGGCCCTCCCGCGCTCTGAGGGGCTCGCCACGTGGCTGGGGCTCGTCGCCGCTCGACGCGTGGGGCCCGCTGGACACGCCGAGGGGCTCGCCACACGCTGGGTCAGTCGCCGCTCGACGTGTGGGGCCCTCCCGGGCCGGAGGGCTTCGCCACGCGCTGGGCTCGGTCGCCCGCCGACGCGGGGCCCGCTGACACACCGGGGGCTCGCCCACGCTGGGTCTGGTCGCCCGCTTAACGTGTGGGGCCCTCCCCGGCGTTCGAGGGCTCGCCACGCCACTGGGCTCGACGCCGCTACCGACGCTTGGGCCCACTCGCTCTCCTTGCCTTCCTTAGGACTCTTCATACCCCAGTATTTATTACACCGACAGTAGCCCCCGGGTCCACCATGATGCGCGAACCGTCGCGCAGACACCCCACCGTTTCTTATGTGGCGGGAGACGAATCATGGGGCCCGCCCTCGCGCGCGTACAGACGCCGATTCTCCACCTGCGCACGATCTTCCTTGGGGAACCGTACCGCTTTTTCATGGAAAACTGAAGCGCGCGGGGCAATGATGGCTCCGCGCGCGCGAGTGGAGACGGAATCCAAACCGTCACGCTCGCGCCCCTTGCCTATAAATGCTTCGTTCCTTGGCGCTGCGACAAATCCTTCCGCGCGCCAAAGTGCTTTGAGCTGCCTCCTACTTTCCTTCGCCACCGCCACCAAGTTTCTTCGCTCCTTAGCTTTCGCCACCGCACTTCCACCAACTTCCAATGGCTCTAAAGCGCAAAGAAGGGTCGCCAAGGACGCTGCTCCAGCCAGGCGGCAATGGCCCAGCTTTGCCGGCCTCCGCCGCCGACGAGGATATGGTGGCGCGGCTCCGAGTGTTCGTGCCGCCAGCCTCCTCCCGGTTCCGCGCTGGGACCATCGCGCCAAGCCCCCGCGACGGGGAAATCATCACCTTCACTGGCGGTCTTTGGCGGGCCTTGTTCGCCAGATTCGAATTCTTCATGGGGTGCTCGCCTTCACGAGATCCAGCGGCGACCTTCCCCAACTCCATCGTGATGTGGCCATCTTCGCCCACCTCGCGAGATGTTCGTGGGGGACGATGCCAAGTCTCAGCTCTGGCGCGGCTCTTCGCCTGCTGATCGAGCTCGCGCCCAGTATTGGGGAGTCGCTACTTCACGCTTCGCGATGCCGCCGCCTTCATCCCAGTCGTGGCCAAGTCCAACTGGAAGGACTGGGCGCGACAATGGCTGTACGCGGAGGATTCCAGCGGCTGCGACGACCTTGTCTTCCCCGAGGGTCCTACAGAATCCCTCGCCAGCTGGGGGTCCCTTCCCGACGACTCAGCGGAAATGGACGCGATGCTGGCGCGCGTTGCTGAGCTCCGCCACAACGGGCTCACCGGAACCCATGTGGCGGCGGACTTTTTGCGGCGCCGCCTCTGTCCGCTTCGCATGAGGGCGCGCCCCGCTTGGCAATATTATGGCGACGACGATGGGATCCGCGTCGCCCCTGGAGGTAAGCATTCTTTCATTCTTTTGGGTCTTCTTGACTTCGTGGAACGTCCTTCTTCTTTTTGGTTGCTTGCTAACTTGCGGCTTCTTCTTTTTGCCCAGCCGCAGGGAACGTGCCGGATGACGTGCTCCGGCAGTGGCTGGTGGGACTATTGTCCGTGCCAGCCGGCGACATTTCTCCGCCTGCGAGCATCCTCCCCCTCTGCGACTGGCCTCCACGGGAGCGCAACATGTTCTTCTTGCTACGCCTCCCATGGAGGTTTTCGTCCCATGTGCAAGTGGCCCGGGACCCCTCAGAATCGCGATCCTCCGCCAACGATCGCGAAGCTCCTCATACATCGCTCCTCCCGTCGTGGCGGCCGACCGACCGACCAGCGCTCTTGGGAAGCGCCGCCTCGTCCTCTCCCAAGACGATGATGACGAGGAGGAGAGGGAGCCCAAAGGCTCCGCCCCGAGTCCTCACCGCCTCCTTCTATTGCTTGCCGCCGCCGCCCGCCGCCCGGGCGCGAGCGCGGCGACTCTTCCGAACCGGCGCCTCCACGCGGCTTCTTCGCGCCGGCACCTCCCATGCCGGCACTTTTGCCGTCAGCCGGCGCCTCTGGCTGCCCTTCTCGTCGCGCCGGCTCCTCCTGCGCCGACACCTCCCGTGCCGGCGTTTGCTTCAGAGGCGCCGGCTGCGGCGACTCCGCCGCCTCGTCTGCCTCTCACAAGGGGAGGAGGGCGGTGGCGCCTGCGCCGCGACCAGGCGGCTTGACGCTACCCCCTTCTTCCTTCGCTTTCGGGGGGCGGCGCTTCAGGTAACTTTCTCTGCATTCACATACGTTTCGCGTTAGGGTTAGTATGCTAGACGTTTTTTCGCATACCTGAACCCTTTTGGTTTTTCTTCACGTGATAGAGCGGACGCTGGGGCCTCAAGCTCCACTCCGCGTGACCCGCCAGCCCCCAGCTCGCCCGTGGCCCCTTCGACGGAGGCGGCTCTTCCAGATGTGGGGAGTGCGCCGGCGTCGAAGCTGGAGGAAGTTCCGGCCACTGCCACAGCCGGCCCCGACGCCATCTCCGCCATCGCCGCAAATGTTGGGCGCTCCTTCGAAGCGCTTCGCGACCTCGCCCACACTTGGGCGGCGCGGGAAGGCGCCCTGGTGTCGGCGGAGCTAGCCGCCGGCGAGCTGCGTCGGGCCCTTGACCGGGAGACCGCCGCGAGGGAATCGGCGACCATGAGGCTGCGGCGGCGCAAGCGCGCCGCCTCGGCCACCAAGGACGCTGAAGACCTTCGCGAGCACTCGAAGCGCCCGGTCTCGCCGACATGTCGCGGACCGCCATCGCGATTTCCGACGTCTTGTACTTCGGGTTACCTCAGACGCCATTGGGAGACGGACGGCAGAAGACGCCGGGCGCAGCTGGTCGCGCCGCCGAAGCCCTGCGTGACCTGCCGGTGGTGATGCGGACGCGGGCGATCGAAGATGGTCGCCACGGCGCCTTCGAAGCGGCGCGATTCGTCTTGGGCAACTGCCTGGCCCAAAACGCCGCGTTCGACCTCGATGCCGCCACCGGGGAAGCTTCGCGCCAGCTGGATCCGGGCGAACAATCTCGGGTCGAGCTCGCCTCCGGCCGCGTATCCATGATGGGCGGCGCTGCTCCAACAGAAGACGACGATGACGAGGAGTAGCTGAACTCCTTCGTTTGTTTCGTCTTGTATATAAAACCTGTTAATACAAACTTTTGCTCTTCTGCTATGAGTCTCGATGAAACTTTTGCGCAAATACTCTCTTGCGAAAAGAACTGGGGCACCCGAACGCCAGAAGCTTTAGACAGAACGTTCTGCTGAAAGTGAGCGCTTTTTTCCTTAGGCATCTGGTTACTTCAACCCTTATGGCCTCTTGGCAAACCGACCTCGAACATTGCGTGGCGAGAGCTTAGCTTCTGGAAGTGGTCTAGTCAGTCATTGAATCTTTGTCGTTGGCGCGTTGCCTAGACCGGCAGTACACACGAGCTAGAACCCGCCTTCCGTCGCCTCGCCTTTGCCCAACCAAGAAGTTCGGCGCTTGCCCTTGCAACTAAGGGGCCATCAGCCTTAAGTACTTTTTCGCTACCAGCTTTCAATAGAATGTTTTCTAACAGACTTTTTGAGGCTAAGCAACTGTCTGCCAAAAGTTTTAGACAGAACGTTCTGCTGAAAGTGAGCGCTTTTTCCTTAGGCATCTGGTTATTTCAACCCTTATGGCCTCTTAGAAAACCCACGGGCGTCACAAAGGCTGTCTTGTCTTCGTCTTCTTCAGCCATGCTAATCTGGTGGTACCCCGAGTACACATCCAAAAAGCACAGCTGCTCGCACCCTGCCGTGGAGTCGACGATGAGATCGATGCGGGGCAGCGGGTACGGATCCTTCGGGCACGCCCTGTTGATGTCGGTGAAGTCGACGCACATCCTCCATCGCCCGTTGGATTTCTTGACAAGGACAGGGTTCGCGAGCCACCTGGGATGGGCGACGCTCCGAACGACCCCCGCCCACAAAGCTTGTCCACCTCTGGCGGATAACGGCCGACGCTTCCACCGATCGCTCAACCTTCGCGATAACCGGTCGCTACCGGGGAACGTTGCCAACTTATGCTCAATCACCTCACGAGGACCCAATCATGTCGGACGGTTGCCAAGCAACGCACGTCTGCGATCGAGGAAGGAGACGAAGCGCCTTCCTATTTGGCGCCGAGAAGCGCCCACCCGGACGGTTCGCCGGGTCGACTTCGCTTCGCCAGGAGATCGCTTTGACCTCCGCGGACGAACCGGGAGGCACGGATCTTCGCCGGAGGAGCTCCCAAAGTCGGCCTCGGCCTTCCGGCGCCGACCGCTTCGCCAAAGCGAGCATCCTTGTCGCAGCGAGCGCCCGAGCGGTCCACTTTCACGATGATGGGGCCACCGGCCGGAATCTTCACCACCATGTACGATAGTGGCAGCAGCCATGAACCGTCGGCGCCGGCCGACCCAAGATGGCGTTATGACGGAGGTCGAAGTCACCACCTCGAACTCGAGCATCTCCCGCGGAAGTTGTTTGAGCTCCGAACGTCACCGGAGGCCGACGCGCCGAGAGGGACGGACTCAGCCCCCGGCGCGATGCAGAAGAACAGGAGCGCCGGTCGAAGCTCCTGCTGCTGGATCTGGAGCGCCATGGCGACTCGGGCGGAAAGGAGGTTAAGAGAGCTTCCACCGTCCACCAAAGACTCCGCCGAAGCTTGACATTCCGGACCGTGGGCGAATTCACGATCGGAGATGACCCGGCCGGCGGTATCGGGCCGGGTGATCGGCTCGATCGAATGTGATCGGTTGTTCGACCACACCACCGCTTTGCGGACCCAATCTGCCGGCACGGCGGCAAGACAACTCCTCATCGCACGCTTAAAACTAGCGTGAGACGGATAGGTGGCTGATCCGCCGTGGATAACGGCGACTTCGCGCTCCGTCTGCTGAAAACCAAGCGAAACCTGCTCCTTGCCCTTGCCGCTGCCGGACGCCTGCTGCTGCTCGTGGACTCGCTTGTCCACCGCTTGTCGATGACATGGCAATCAGCCAAGTCGGGAGTTGTTGCGGTGAATGGGACAAGAAGTCCCTCCGCTCCACTCACGGGACGGCAGTCTCGCCCTAAATCCACGACCGCGGGGGCCGTCTGTACACGGCGATCGCCATGGCCGCCCTGCGCGGGCCCCTCCGCCGCCGCCGCTGCCTCCTCCTCCTCTTCTTCGCCGCGGCGCTGCATGGCGGCCGGCCGCTGTCGTCGTCGTCGTCGTCGTCGAGCTCGGCGGCCAGGACCTGCCCGGTCTCGGCCGCCTTGCGCTTCTTCTTGTCCTTGCCGCCGGGATTCTTCGAGGTCCGGCCCGCCCGCAGCTGCCCTCGCTTGCAACCAAAGGAAGCGAGCCTCCGCTCAAGGACGACTGTGGGCGGGGTGAAGAGTTCTTCCGTCGTCTTGATCTTGCGGGTGGCCATCTTCTCCTTGACCTTGGGGTCTCGGGCGCCTCTCCTGAAGGCCGTGACAACGGCGTCGATGGAGATGTCAGGGATGGTGTTGCGAACCTGACTGAAGCGCCGGATGTAGTCGCGCAGCGACTCCCCCTTCTTCTGCTCCACATTGTGGAGATCGTCTTCAACTCCGGGCTGCTCGAACGTGCCCTGGAAGTTGGTGATGAAGAGCTCGGAGAGCTCCTTCCACGACCCCACTGACTCCGGGGGTAGGTTCATGAGCCACGAGCGGGCTCCGCCGGTGAGGACTGCGGGGAAGTAGTTCGCCAGAACCTTCCCCGACCCTCCAGTCGGCTGCATCACCGTAGTGTAGATCTGCAAAAACTCGTCAGGGTTGGTGGAACCATCGTACTTCTCGATGGCGGCAGGCCGGAACCTCTCCGGCCACTGCACGCGGCGCAGCTCCTTCGAAAAGGCGCGGCAGCCGACTTCTGGAGCCTCCTGCTCCTGGATGCGCACTCCGTCCCGCCGTGCCCGCCGTCCGGACGGCGCCGAAGATGCGCCGCCTTCTCTGGCGGAGGCAGATCGCTGAACCTCCCCGTCCCCACGGCGGCGTTGGCGCGATCCGCGACTTCGGTCGTGCCGCCTGCGGAGCTTGTCGCGCAGGTCTTCTCCATGTCGCAGATGGCGGTCCTCCAAGTGGGACCGGAGATCCCGCCCACTTGTACGCCTGCCCGGCCGAACCCGTGAGGAGTTGCACAGCTCTGTCGTGCCCCGCCCCGCCCCTTACGCCAGAGATCCGTGGGAGGATGCGGGAACCCAAAGAGCGGAGGAGGCGGAAACACCGGTTCCGCGCTTCGCGACTTGCACTACGCGCGGCGGCATCCACGAGCGGCCAAATCGCCAGCCACGGCGCTGCCGGAGAGTCCGGAGTTACGGAATCGACGGGTTGTCCAAACAGGCCTCGCCGCATGGAGGTTTTAGCCGAGTGCACTCCTCCAAGGCCAGCGCCGCTTAGCCAGACGGGACGGCTACCGCCGGCTGATCCATCGCCATTGCCGCTGCCGACGCCACGCGCAGCGCTCTAGCGGCCGCTTCTCGTCCATCGCGATCGCCGATCCGCCATCACCGCTCAAGAGAGGTCAAGAACTCGAATCGATGCTAGCGCCCCTACCGGGCGCACCATCGACGGCGTGCGTTCTCCGCCAACCGCTGCGGATCACACCCTATCGATTTCTATCACGCTAGCCGATCGACCCGAGCTCGATTCGATTTGAGCGTGGGACGGGCGAGGAGCAACACTCGTGGTTTACCTGTGTTCGACCTCGCGGGTAATGATCCTACTCCGCCGAGCCTTAGCTCTTTTCCGTGTTGTGGTTGTATGAAATGTGGGTACAGAATGTTTCGATCCCCCCTCTCGCTTCTCTCTCCTCCCCTTTTATACAAGCTTTGAACTGGCGGAGAGAGCCGAGGGTAGGCAAGTCAAGACGCTTAGTACACCGACAAGACGTGAGGGAGTGACAGAGAGACAACGTCTGTTGCTCACGACGGCGCGCACCACGCTACCGCAGTGGCTTCGCCCGCAGAACACACCATGAGATCATGGCGGGGCCCACCGCTTCTTCCGACGCGGCGGCCAGCTCGAAGATGGCAAACTCTCTCTCTGCCGGTCAATTCCGCTGCGCCACAGTGACTGTTGATTAGAGCTGCAGAGATCACTGCGGCGGTAATCTCTTCATCTGTCTATCCACGCGTAGTGTCGCATTGAATGCCCTCGTCCTTCACAGCAGGGGAAGCCTTCGCCCAGAAGACTCCTTTCGGGACGCTCCCTGCCACGTGGGCCCCGCTTGACAATAGGGGGCCTTAGAGGGCTGACGCGTGGGGCCCACCTACTCTCCTCGCCTTCCTTAGGACTCTTCATACCCCAGTATTTATTACACCGACAATGGTCTATGTAAATTTAGGGATAGGGACGAGTGACCCGTTACTATAGCTTTGAGAGTTGCTGAATTAGCAGCAGTAGCTATGAGAAAGGAGTAATGTTGGAGGAAGTGAAGCAAGATTTGGATAGTCGGGAATAGGGTATGCTTCATAGGAGGATTTCCCTAGAAGGTAGGAGTTTGCACCTCACATTCCATTGATCTAATTCGCAAGTAGAAGTTGGCGTTTGGTAGAAGTCGACGTTAGCGGCCCGACTATAACCGTTCAGGACATTGCGCCTTAGTGACCGATACAATCAACTCCAGATGGTTGTTGATCTAGTCAGAACACGATCAACCTGACCACAAAGGCCTTCGTTCCTACAAGCAATCGAAGAACTAGAAAGTACAAGATAAACAAGAAACTCACAATATGATGGGGTTCTCATGGCAAATAATTAAATGGTCTAATTGACATGTGTGATTACAAAATAAAGTAGCACCAGCTAAACTTTAATCAAACAAAATGCAAACCCTAGACAAGGCAGTGGTTAGCTATGTATAAGATAGGAGGAGGTGTTGGTCGTCCTTGGACGTCAGTCAATCATGGTGGTCGAGTGCAACTAAAATTAAAACATAAGTGCCAACTCCAACCTTTTCTAGTTCTGATAAGTCATGCTTTGCAAACTCTTAGTCTACCGCTATTTTCCAATCAACATATGCTTTAGGATTAAACTTTCCATCATATGACATCAATGTTAATGTGATTTTATCTTGTTCAATACAGTAGGGAGAGATGGTGTTGTTCTTCTCGTGAGGATGAGATGTGTGACTTGCTATTGCAGTAGGAAACAAGGAAAAACACAAGCATACGTAATCCATTATGAACTACTAGGATGTGGTTAAGAAAGTCGCTCACATTCAACTCGTTAATCAAGTTCTCACCAATTCTTACCAAGCTTTGCAGAAGGTGACGACAACCGAACAAGAAACATAACTCCTAAAGATAGGTGTATCAATGTCTGTCACTTGTACCTAGTAGGTTGTAATATATGTGGAGCTATAGGTGGCTGGAAGTAATTGAAAGGAAAAGTGAAAACCACATTAGTCAAAACAAGTTGAATAATTATTCAACAATGGTACTATGTTGGTACTGGGCCTAACCATACGAGAGACGCGTCCCAGGATACAAACGTCGTAGAATCCAAGTAGCACCCTAACAACAAGCTCATTTTTCACTTATGGTAGAGGCCTGTCATGGCATAGGTCTGTATCCAAACCTTTTCGTTTACCAGTTTCCGACTCTCTAGAGTGGAGTAGAGCAGTTTGATAGCTCACGAGGCTCATAGCCTTGAGGTCACGGGTTCGATTCCTGTCTCCGCGCTTAGCAATCTGTATAAAAAGACTATTCTATTTGTATAGATATGGTAGAGGGCTATGGGCAGTATCTAACCCTTTTTTATTCATTAGTTCACGGCCCTACAAGAAGAAAAACTTTTTGTAGTGTGGTTCTTTTGTATGCATTTGCCTTCTTTTTTATGTGTGGCTTTTGTTATTGTGATTGCCTTTTTTTCGTCCCAAGGTTTCAGACTAGACAGCAAGGTGGTGGGCAATGATCTTTGTCTATGAAAACAAACCCTAAGAACTCCAAATATGAAACACTTCTCTATGAAAGTTGTATAGGATCTTCTAAGATTCTCAATACATCCAAGATCATCTAAAACAGAGTTCAGATGAAGTTATGGTTGTTTAAAGTTGGTGTTGTCGGGAAGGCTGAATCCGAGTCGAATTCATAGTATGAACCATCTTCTTTACCATATTCCACCTGATTTAGAGAGAGTTTTTTAAGATGGGGTTAGATCCTTTCGAAATCTTATTTTCTAATCTTTCCAACAGCTCATTTGTCTTAATCAAACATCGTATGTGGCCTAGATATTCGTTTGAATGTTTATTGCGCGTTCATGGCCAACCATAGTAGAATTCAAGTTGGGCTTGGACTTGTACTTGTACTTTCTTGACCGTGGAGAACGGTGATGGAAATTGTTGTGACCTGCAAGACCTTCCTCCATGATTTCTTCCATGGCTTGGTGAAAGGAGTTTAGCCCACTTCACATTTTCTCCTTTGCACGTTGGCGCAGTTCAACATGTGGACATGGTGTGGGCATTGGTGATGTCAATGAGGAAGTGGTCGAAGGAGTAAAATACATCATGTTCATGGCCTTGTTTGTTTCAGATTAAATTACATTAAATTAAATGAAAGTTTGTTATTTTTTGTATAAGTTAAATGGTGTAATATTTTGTATTCATTTTTGTGGGGTTTTAGATAGTTCTTCTTAGAGTTTGTAAAATAATTTTTCATATTTTTTTAATTCTTTAAAATGTTTTTTGAAAGGGTTACAAATTTGCTACAGTAAAACTCAACTCAAAATATGAAACAAAAGGCCCATATGCATGCGGGTGATGTCCTCATCATCCTCTCTTTTCTTTTTATGAAAAGTCGTCCTCGACTTTGGATAACCTGGAAGTGCACTTAACAAAGAGAAAAACATATATGCATGGTATATGTATTTATCATCTGTTTTCACCCTTCTCTTGGTTAGCCTAATCAACATATCACAAAACAGATGCTTGAATAATACATTAAACTCAATGCCTTATGACCATTCTTTATTTTAAAGAAGCACTCTCTAATTTCTAATTCCTCATCAAAGTTACTAGAACATGTGTTAATGAGTGTTTTGTTCAAAACATGAGAGCATAATTCACCAAATTTGTCAATCACACTAGACACATTCATGGGTTCAATGGACATGATGTTCCAAAATGAATTATCAATGAATATTCGACTAAGAATCTCCTTATGCATAATAAATTTAACTTTATGTAAATTGAGAAAATAAAATTCAGAATGGGGAACCTTGAATCGGATAGATAAGGGCATGCAATTACTCTCCTCTTTTCGATTAACCACCATATTATCACCATTATTGTTACCTAGCGCCATTCTCAGTTGATGTAGGTTATGTAGGTAGCGCTTCTTCATGGATCAAGAACTGTGCAACAAGAATTTCATCTCCAATTGATCATGGTCCAATGACGCAGTTGTCATAAATTGCGATCAACTCATTGGATTTGGGTATCACATGGGCATCAATGTTTATTACCATGGTCAAAGAAAAAGTCCCATACTTGAACTTATCATTGTTCACCTTTTCGATGCTATCTAACTCCTGCGAAAGGTTCGTGATAGAAGGAGACACAACAACAACAACAACAACAACAACAAGCGCTTCAAGCGAAGCTAATAATTCAATCAAAGATATTTGATCAAGCATATGTTAAACTTTACAAGCATGATTAAGCAATTGCCAAAGAGAGAAATATGTTTTATGAATAAGAATATCCTAAATATCCTTGTTAAGCACACAAAAGAACCTATCTTTAATATCTTCTTCATATTCCTCTAAACCATAACGCAATAAACAAGTTTGCAATTCATTATAGTATTATTTAACGATAAGCATTGAAGTTTGTTAAACAAATACTCAACATAATATTCAGGATCAAATTGATGTCTCATAAGTTTTTTCATGTCGTTCAAATTTCAGGATTTCTCTCTTTTCTACAAACATGCTTCCATAATGTTAAAGCATATCCCATTAAAACATTAGCAGCAACTCTAACCTTTTCCTTTTTAAATAAATCATTTTTTGCACGCTCTTTTCAACTGCTATTTTTCAATCAATATATGCTTTAGGTTCAAACTTTCCAATATATTGCATCAATGTAACATGATTTTACCTTGTTTAGTAGAGGATGTAGCGATGGTGTTGTTGTTCTTCTCATGAGGATGAGAGGTGTTATCTGCCATTGTTAGTAGCAAGTAAGAAAAAAACGCAATCATATGTAATTCGTTATCAACTTTTAGGATGTGGCTAAGCAAATCGCTCAAACTCAACTCATTAATCAAGTTCTTAAATTTCTTACCAAGCTTTGCAGAAGGTAGCAACGATAGAACAGAAAAACAACTCCTAGAGATAGGTATATCAATGCCAATCACTTGTACCTAGTTGATAGTATTATCTATGGGGCTTTGGTGGCAGAAAGTAATTCAAAGGAAAAGCTAGAGCCATGTTAGTCGAAACAAGTTGAACAATCGTTCAACGATGGTACTGTGCTGGTCCTAGGTCTAACCATACTACAAACGCGCGCCAGGATACAAACTTTTTCACAAGAATCCAACTAGCACTTTGCAGCTCTTTTGTATGCACTTATCTTTTTTTTTAAAAAAAAAGTGTGGCTTTTGTTTTTGCACTCCTATTTTTTTCTCCCAAGATTTCATGACAGTAGGATGGTGGGCAGCGATCTTTGTATATGAGAATGAACCCTAGGAACTCCAAATTTGAGAAACACTTCTACACAAAAGTTGTAGAGGATATTCTAAGGTTTCCATGATCATCTAAAATGAAGTTTGTATGAAGTTATTAACGTTTAAAGTCGGTGCTGCCGGGAAGGCTACATCAGAGTCGAATTTGTAGTCCGAACCATCTTTTTTGCCATATTTCGGCTGATCTAGATTGAGTTTTAGGTAGGCTGGATCTTTTGAAAATCTTGTCTTCTAATATTTCCATCAGTAGCTGATTTGTCTTAATCAGACATCGTATATGGCCTAGATGCATGTTTGAATTTGTATTGTGCGTTGATTGCGGAACCGAAGAAGTATTCGAGTTGGGCTTGGACTTGTACTTTCTTGACCTCGAAGATGGAATTTTTTTGTGACTTTCTGGACCATCCTCCATGATTTCTTGAATGGCTTGCTAAAAGGAGTTAAGCCCACTGCATGTTTCTTCTTTGCATGTTGGTGCAGTTCAGCACGTCGATGTGGTGCGGGCATCGACGACGTCGCCGAGGAAGTGGTCAAAGGAGTGAAACATATCATGTCCATATCCATGCGAGTGATGTTCTCATCATACTACCTCACCTAAAACCACCACGAATTGGGATGACATGGCGCCCTGGTTATGATTTTCTAGAAAATAAATTCCAAAACACTTAAATAAATTATATAAAATAAGAGCTCAAAAAATGTAATAAATACTTAAAAATAGGAAAATATGTAGAATCTAAATATGCAATTTTTGTGTGCATGCATATATGCAAATAAATACTTAAATGTTTTTAATTGATTAAATAAATTGACTAATAAGGAAAATTTTGTTTCATTTCTAGAAAAATGGGAAAACTAATTATCTTTTGGAATGATGGAAATATTAATACAAAATTCAAGAATGTCATTTTGCTTTGAATTTGAATTTTTAAAATTACAATTAAAAGGTCAAGCTAACTTTTGTTTGAAAAAAATAAATTTATAGTTGAAAATAACGTCCTTATATTTTTAGTTTTATCCAATTTTCCCACAAGTCAAACTAAGTTTGCCTAAATACTTGATTTATTTAGAAATAAAATACATTATCGAACAAACATATTTTTTATTGCATATTTGGATTCTACACATTTTATATTTCTTTTATGTAATAGGGAAAAGAGATGATGACGTCAAAAGGTCGCTCCCTTTGTTTTGTAACACCGAAAAAACTCCGTTATCTTATCTAGCACTAAACGGTGTCCCCGTTACTCATTTCTAGCACTCTGTCACGAGAACAATTAATTGTGTCCCCATTAGTCTCATCAAGACAATGGATCCCATCTTCTTCTCTCTCTCACATTTGTGAGTGCATGCCATTGCTAACCTTCGCCGCTGTCACCGCTAGCCGAAGCGATAATCGCTGGCTATTGCCGCCACCGCCTGTGGGAGAGAGGAGGAGAACCAGGAGAGATAACGAGAGGGAGAGAAAGAAATAGAGGCGGCTGTCGACTGGGAGAGGGAGAGGGATGAAAGGAGGAAGAAGAGAGGGAAGAGGAGAGGAGAAAGAAGAGAGAGGCAGAAGCGGCGACATGAAGAGAGAGTGAGAGAGTGGAGCTCAGGGAGAGGGATAGAGAGGAGGAACAATAAGGGGAGGAGACACTTACAAGTGGGCCCCACATTTCAGCTAACTGAGCTAATGGCTCCATCTAACACCTGAGGTGACAGTGTTAGAAAGAGGTAACGGAGGTGCACTCCGGTGCTAGATTGCAGAGGAGGTCAATTCTAATACTAGATTTTAGGGAAGGTCTACTTTTGGTGTCATCAGCTCAATTTTCCTTTAATAATACGGGAGATTGGTCGCCTGGTTTTAAAGTTGAGAGAGCAAAATTAAACTTTGGCGATAGTTTAAGGGGCAAAGTGGACTTTAACTCCAGGAAAACCGGATTTACCTGGCAAAATGGGCTTTTTCAAATAGAAACGAGACTGTAGCAACTGGAGTCGGGCGCAGCGGCCCGGCCCAGAACAGGCCATTACCCGAAGCATAAGAAATAGCAGAAAGATGAAGCCCACACACCACCAAGCTACCGTACGCTCTCTCACCTTCACGGCTGCACCCTCTCCCATCCCCATCCCCATTCCGACCGGCGGCGGCGGCGCGAGCGGAGGAAGTGAAGGACGATGTCGGCGACGACGGCGGCGGTGCCCTTCTGGCGCGCGGCGGGGATGACCTATATCGGCTACTCCAACTTCTGCGCGGCGCTCGTGCGCAACTGCCTCAAGGAGCCTTTCAAGTCCGAGGCCGCTACCCGCGAGAAGGTCCACTTCTCCATCTCCAAGTGGACCGACGGCAAGCAGGAGAAGCCGAGTACGTGCACCCCTCTCTCCCCGATCTATCGTTCCCTCGCGCCCTTTATTCGATTCGGTCTGCCTCGTCCGAGTGAGCCATGGCGTGATGGTTCCTAGGGTTCGTCGGTCTGGTTTGTAAGGTTGGGCACGGATCTTCGTCGAGCCTGATCTGATGTATCATTCAATGGATGGGGTCTCTTCGATTGTCGATGATATTTTAGGTGCGTGCGCGTCATTGGAGTCTTGCAAAATGGATTCACAGCTGATGGTGTCCGTCGAAATGTGATGTATATAGGAAAATTTTGACCTGCAGAATGGAGGCAGTAGAATTAAAAACTACACTTCAGGATTTTAGGGGAGAGCTAACTGGGCTAAATTGGTCAAATTAGGAGATCCGAGGTCTAGAATCTAGATAAATTGAAATATTGACCGACAAATTAAATAGATGTCTTGAATCCTTGATGCTACTCTGGTAATCCGGTGACCATCTGTCTGCATTGCACGATATAAGAAAATATCACGATCAAATATGCCAGGATGGTGCAGATCCTGTTGACTCTTCTGTTGCTGTTGCTGCTTGCCTGCTGTGCCGTTGCTGCTGTTTGTAACAAGAGTTCTGGTGTGGGTGAGGAAGAGCTGTGGAGGATGACTGGAACATAAGTAATTTTAGATTATTTTATCAGTACTCAAATGCCTCGATATTTTTCATACCTAATTTTCATGCTGTAGAACATAAAACCTTGATTGTGAAGGGCATTCACACATGCATGATACCTTTGTGATTGCCAGGTGATATTGTTTTGGCCATGTGCCATCCTTTCTGAGTGGTTATGATACAGAATTAAAGAGTTTGAACTTATATAAGCATTAGCTTTATTATGTGTACATGCAAATTGTTATTACAGAAATGCTCATTTAGAGTGTTGCACATTTTCAGATATTCAAGTGGGAATTATCATTAATATTTTAATCATTCTCATGGAATATCATATTCAAAATCTGTGTTATTCTGTATGAGAAGTTAATTTATGTGATAATTATAGAATTGATGCTTGCTTAAATATCGACTGTGGGAGTGTGCACACGTTTTTCTTTATGTTTGTCATGTTTTGCTGCTGGTTTCCCTTAATGCTTGGCGGAAAGCAGGATGATGGTCACCACCTAGTGCCTAGCCGCCAAACGCAAACCAGTGGGAAGAGGAAAGAGGGAAGACAAAGGAAGGTGGGTAGCTGCAGAAGAGGGAAGTGGAGGGAAACCGTCCAAAGAGCAGAAGGCATGGCAGAGTGTGGAGGAGGCAAGCATGAAGGTCTCTAGTGACTTTGAAAGAGTGGCGGCTGAGTTGTGTATGTGCGCCCGGGGTGGGGTGGGGTGGGGGGGGGGTTGAGAAGCGACATGGTCGGTGGCTTGCCCAAAGTGAAGCCAGTAGGAAGACAATAGCTGCGATCGCTGGGTCCAGCCATAGCCTTCAGGAGCTCACCTCCAACCCTCACCCCCCCACCAACACACCCCACCCCACTTGTTACTTCTCCGGACAGCATGCTGCAGGCTATTCCCAGTGACATCGCTCACTGCTGTTCCTGCTGGCTGCTCTTCTCTGCGCCACTGGTTTTCGTTCCTGGCACGGCCATGTACACTGCAGTTCGCAGCATCATCGTCACCACGGCTCTTCCATGACTGCCTAGCGGCTAGCACCTGCTTGCCTGCCTAGAGCCACTTATGAATTATGATTGTCTAAGCACTTTGGCTACCTAGTCTAGCCTATCTCCCTGCCGCCGAGCGCCTGGCATCCCTAGTTTTGATCTGACTATTCACTTTGTTTGTATAAACTAAACAGAAACAGATGATATTTTTTTCATAATATTATGTTCTATTCTTTCTGACATGCACTGAAAATAAATGCAAAACAGTGTGTTATGATTACTTCTTTTGCACTGTTCTTTTGAAACTAACTTGTATTTTTGTAATGTTCTTTCCAAACTAACTTGGTTTTTTTGTATTGTTCTTTTGAAACTAACTTGTTTATTCATGTTGCAGCTGTACGCACGGATGATGAATAAATGATCTGGTCAAATGGTGATGTGGCCAGTCCTACCGATGTTCTTAGTGTTCTGTTTCTTTCAAGCTATACGTGGAACTTCTGCTATAAGCTAGCCTGATTTTGTGGTTAAAGCAGAACAATAAATTTCCTCTGCTACAATGAATCTATTATGAAATAACGTTGCTACATTGTTAATTTTGCTGGTTCTCCTTGTTGGAATATCAGCTTTTGATACCATTTGTCCGGGATAAAATTGACATTACGAATCAATATGACACTACTACAGGTAGTAGTTAAGATTTTTCAAACGCTTATGCAATATCATCTGTGTCTATATATAGGGCCTGTTTGGTTGTTACCTAACATTATCAAATCTAATCTTTGGCAAATGTGACAAGCCGCACAATGTGTGGTATCAAAATTCACCATCACACTTGTGGCAAAGTTAAGAGTGGCACATGTGGCTAAGGAAATATGGCATAGTAACTAAACCAAAGAAACTGTGGCCCTATTCGATAGCTCGTTCGTTGCCGTTCTGTTCAGTTTCAGCCAACTGCCCAAAACGCGTACGCGCATTAATGGCTGAGACGCTGCGAACTGGGACGCTTCTGTCAACCAAAACGCAACAAACTGCCCAAAAACGAGCTACCGAACAGGGCCTGTGACAGCAAACAAAGAGGCTTGTAGACGCACGACTTGAATTGACCTAAACCAAAACCGACTTAAAACATTATTAATTAATTCTACCAACTAATTTCCAGCTACACTACATTTTAGAGCATCTCAAATTCTCAATTCTGTACCTCAACTTATTACACATCTTCTACCTTTTTCCCTCAGTTCATAGTTCATACATCTTGTTCCTTGGTTCGTAGTGGCGTAAGCTAAATAGAGATGCCTCAGCTTACGTCTTGTACCTTCGTGAGTTCGTGGCGGCATAAGGTTAATTGAGAAGGGAAATGATTCGACTTTTTAGTCTTATTTCTTTTAAGAATAAGGTTATTTTTTTACGCCCCTCAACTATCAAAAAGTCTATACTACACTTCAAACTATAAATCCGGTGACTTAACACCCCATCTAATGTCATTTGGTTTTGGTGAATGGTGTTATGTCATTTGGTTTTGTACAATTCACCTGCACAGCTTAATTAGTGTTTTTAGAAAAAATTTAAAAAAATCAAAAAAAAATTGGTACCCAAAGATCCTAGAAAATCTTAATTAGTGATTTTTGGAAAAAAAACATTTCAAAGAAACTTTGGTACCCAAAGATCATAGAAAATCTGTTTCAAAAAAATTGGAAGCTTAAAATATTTGAAATTTATTTTAAATATTTCAGTTTGCTAATTATAAACATTATATTTGAATGTTTAAAATTTAAATTTTTTTCTAATGCTATTGTTACACTAACCCTAATGTTAAACTCCACCTGTCCCGAAATATATGGTGTATAACTTTTTTACATGGCCTCTAACGTAAAACTTTTAACATTATTTTTTTCACAATATATTATTAATAACTATAAATTAATTTTCAATAGGAATTCAACTATATCATATGCATAACACTAAACATATATGTTTTTTTTGCTTAATATTTGTAAAAAGTTACAAATATTGACTTTTCCAATATATGTATGCCTTATATTTTAGAACAGATGGAGTAAAATACTTTTGAGATTTTTTAGATCTTTTCAGCTCCAAAATTTGCTAATTAGGCCACGCATAAAGGTGACTTGTATAAAACCAAATGCTACATCATCGAAACCACCGCCCTAAACAATTGAGGATGTAAAATGATACAGTTTTAATAGTGAGGGCGTTGTAATCGATTTTGCAGTTTGAAGTGTAGAATAGATTTTTTTATAGTTCCCTGAATAGAGGGGGAAAAAACCTACTTACTTGACTGGTTTTCGGGTCTCATAAACATAGAAAGGATTTAGGCCCTGTTCTTTTTAGTGTTGAGTAAAGTTGAGTATTATTGTAGCAAAAGTCGAGAGTCCTCGAAAAGGTGTCTAAAAAAGACTGAAAAAATAATTAAAAAATAGTTTTATGATCTTTGATATGAACACTAAAAGCCTTGAGAAAATCGTTACAAATTATTACAACATAAAGGCTATATAAAAATAATAAATTTTAATACAGCAAAACTCAACTCAACTTTATACCAAAAAGAACAAGGCCATAACGAGAAGGATAGTCTGATGGGTGTAAAGTGGACTCATTACATTTTTTTTTATCATAAAGGTATCTCTCGAATTTCATAACATTTGCGTGGTACATTGTATTTTGGAGCTTCAATTATACTCATTTCAGCTTTGCATCGTGCTACATTGTCATGTCCTCTGCCCTCACTTGGTCAATCCCGAAGCTAGCTTTGCAACTTGCAATGGTTGATTTAAAATCCGGACAACTAATCAGTA